>OX422217.1:212658423-213993564 GCA_949130495.1 Sambucus nigra
GAATGCTAAGGGAGAGCTAGTTCCCCAACGTACCACCACTGGGTGGCGCATTTGCATTGATTACTGAAAACTCAATGCGGGAACTAGGAAAGACCATTTCCCCTTGCCATTTATTGATCAGATGCTTGATAAAGTAGCGGGCCACCCTTACTATTTCTTTCTTGATGGTTATTCCGGATATAACCAAATTGAGGTAGATATACTTGACCAAGAGAAAACGACCTCCACGTTCCCTTTTGGTACGTTTGCCTACAAACGTATGCCATTCGGCTTGTGTAATGCACCCTCGACCTTTCAAAGGTGCATGTTGAGCTTATTTAGCGACATGGTCGAGAGAGGACTCGAAGTATTCATGGACGATTTCAACATTTTTGGATCCTCTTTCGATCTTTGTCTAGAAAAACTGGAACAAGTACTTGCCCGGTGTGTGGAAAAGAACTTAGTGCTGAATTGGGAGAAATGTCATTTAATGGTCACTGAGGGAATAGTTCTTGGCCACATTATATCATCCAAAGGGATAGAAGTTGATAGAGCTAAGATATATGTCATAGCCGATCTTCCCCACCAAAATGGATCAAAGACGTGCGCTCCTTCTTGGGCCACGTGGGGTTTTATCGAAGGTTCATTAAGGACTTTAGCGCCATCGCTAGACCCTTAAGCAACCTACTCATGAAAGACACCCCATTTGTGGGGATAGAAGCATGCCAAAGCGCTTTTGAAAAACTGAAAACCACGCTTGTGTCCGCACCCATTATGTAAGTTCTGGATTGGTCTTTACCATTCGAACTTATGCGTGATGCTAGAAATTATGCGATAGGGGTTATTTTGGGCCAAAGAAAAGACAAAAATAGGCTCACATCATCTACTACGTTAGCTGGACTCTTACCGGACCACAACTCAATTACTCTACCACAGAGAAGGAGTTGCTAGCGGTAGTATTTGCTCTTGATAAATTTAGGTCCTACCTTATTGGTTCACCCATTACTTGCTTCACCGACCACGCGGCATTGAAATACCTACTTGCAAAGAAAGTTGCAAAGCCGCGCCTCATAAGGTGGATCCTACTCCTACAAGAGTTTAATCTCTCCATTAAAGATAAGAAAGGAGTAGAAAACGTCGTTGCCGACCACTTATCATGGCTTTCGTCCGACGTACCTAGTGATCCTATACCCATAGACGAATACTTTCTGGATGAGCAACTCTTTTCTACCTCTTCTTTGCCCTGGTTTGCGGATATAGTGAAATACCTTGTCACGGGAGTCGTCCCTCCCGATTGGACACCGCAAGATAAGAAGAGGTTTATTACTTGGTCGCGCATGTTTTTCTATAATGATCCCTTCCTGTTTAAATATTGTGCCACCAAATCATCCGACGATGTGTATTGGATGATGAGATCCCCAAAGTCATCCAGTTTTATCATTTGGAAGCTTATGGAGGCCACTTTTTGACGAAAAAGACAGTCGCTAAAATTCTGCAATGCGGCCTCTATTGGCCCACAATATTCTGGGATGTGAACAATGCTTGTAAATCTTGCAATAGGTGCCAATGGATGGGAGCTATTACCTGACGAGACATGAGGCCTCTTACCCCCATACTCATTACTGAGATCTTCGATTGCTGGGGTATTGACTTCATGGGTCCTTTCCCCCTGTCCTTTGTTTCCGATACATCCTTGTCGTGGTAGACTACGTTTCTAAATGGGTGAAAGCTATAGCTACCAAGACAAATGACAACAAAGTGCTGATTAAGTTCCTACAAGAACACATACTTTCCCGATTCGGTGCTTCGAAAGAGATAATAAGCGATAATGGCACGCACTTTTGCAATAGGCCATTCGAGAAGCTCATGAGAAAGTATGGCGTCGTGCACAAGGTTGGAATGACTTATCACCACAAATGAATATGCAAGCCGAAATAGCGAATTGGGAAATCAAGAATATTCTCAAAAAGACCGTCAATCCTACCCGAAAAGATTGGTCAGTTAGATTGAACGATTCGCTATGGGCCTATCGTACCGTATACAAAAATCTGCTCGGCATGTCCCCTTTTCGCTTTCTTTATGGAAAACCTTGCCATCTTCCCCTGGAATTAGAGCATAAGGCATATTGGTCAATTAACGAATTAAGCTATGCCATGGATAAGGCCGGTGAAGCTCACAAGCTTCAATTAAATGAGTTAGAAGAGATACGCAATGATGCGTACGAGAATGCAAAAATCTCCAAAGAAAGGATGAAACTCGCTCACGATAACATCATTCGACGCAAAGAGTTTCTTCCCAGACAAAAAGTGCTTCTCTATAACTCTTGGCTTCATCTCTTTCCGGGCAAGTTGCGATCACGATGGTCTGGCCCGTTCGTTGTGAATAATGTTTTCCCTCACGGAGCTATTGAGTTAGACGATTTGAAAGGGGGAAATACATTCAAACTAATTGGACAACGCCTAAAGCCATATCTAGAGGCGTGTGTGGAATAAGTCGACATCTTTTGGTTGTCGGACCCCGTTTACGAGGTAGAGTGAGCAACTATAATGAGGTCGTCACACCCCCGAAGCGTATGGGGTGAATTCTTATGTATAGTAGACGAGAGTCGTGTGAGTAGTGAGAGTCCATAGGAATAGGGTACAATAAGGCGAGAGCATTCACATGTTTAGGGAAATTGAGTCAAGTTGCGTTGACCATAGATATCGAGAAGATTTTGAGTCCAAACTGATAGGGAGCATGATGAGAATTGAAAACTTTCGGAGATGAGCGATCACACTTAAGTTAGGGGGAGAAATCCAGCGCAATGCAAGAACCGGATCGGTTCTTTTCTTTTTTATCCATACCGGTCCGGCCCAAATCGATTCCTTTCTTTTAGAGCCAGATCGATCCGGTACTTAAAAAAGCTCGAATCTTAAAGGACCGAACCGGTCCGGTCCTATACCAGCCGAATCGGTCCGCTTTCTGAAAATTCTCCCCTTTCCCTGCGTGCACCTCCCTTTCTCACCCTTGGCATGACTTCCACAATATACATCTTGCTTTTGAGGGAAATCGGTACGTGAATTACCTCACTTTATACCTCGTGGGGACAGTACGTGTGAGAGAGAATTCGATATACTTGACGTATGTGGGGGAACCGTTCGATATATGTCAAAGGTAGTTTCCCAATGAAATATGAGAGTCATATTGCTTAGGCTAACTGTGACCTGCCGGACCAGCACCCATCATGAAGTGATTTCCCAGTTATGGAAAAAAATTTGGCCAATAACAATGTTTGTTGGTGATGTACTGTGTAACATGCATGATTCTTGATTAGTATCGTATGGAGAAAGTATTTTAATTACACCAAGCTGGGGGATGATGTACAAGTATGGAAAATAAATCTATACTATGCATGGATATGTGAGAGTGAGTGGTGTGTAATTATCTACAAGTGAGCGTGTTGTAGTGAACCTAAGCATGGATCGACTACAAGTGGTGTGTGATAAGTGTGAGTTAGCATGGATATACACAAGTGTGGAGGTATGTGTTAGTGACACCTAAACATGGATTTCTAAGTGGTGTGTGCAACATGGGGATATAAGTGATCCTAGTTGCATGTGGTGTGAAGTGTACATGGAGAATTTCTACAAGTGTGTGAGTGATTAATGATACAAGTATGAGTTATATGTGCAAGAAATAATGGAGGAGAGAAAAGGTACATACAGGTAGGTGCATACACACAAGAAAACAAAACACCCATGAAGATAGAGTCTAGCCCTCTTATGAAAAAGTCCCCAGCAGAGTTGCCACTGTAGCATTCCCTATCCAAGCTTGGGGCGGCTCGGAGAGGTCTCGCGTCCCACTCGGGGACGCTTCGGTCGTCGTCGGTGTGGTATAAATGTAAGGAAATAGAGTCGCTAGTCTATTTTTCTCAAAACATACAAAAGAACATGTCGCCACTTCGAGAGGGCGGCATTAAATACAAACTGATGCATACGAAACCAATAGTTCGAAGGTTCGGGGGCTAAGTTACGGAATGGGAAGGTGTTGTGCACCCATTCCGTCCTTTCGGTCTTTCATGGGCTAGTGTTGTTGTTTTCCTTTATTTCTCCATGAAGTGTTTATGCGTGTATATATAATGGAGATCGGAATCGTTCAACTCACACCAAGGGAAAGGTAGAGTGAAGTCATCCATAGGAATGTAGCCAAAATAATATATATAAAAAATATGATTTGTGCAGTTATCGCGATATTGATCGTTATTATAAAACGACAATATGTGTTGGATGAAACGCTAACGAACATAATATGTATATTAATGCAAGAATATGATAAAAATGAGGAATTTAGGAAAGTTACAAAATTGGACTTGAGTCTCGGGTTTTAATCCGGAATGCCTACATAGCCTATAAAGGCATTAAAGCCCACGTAGTTCAGATGCAGCAAGGGGGTGGGATTTATCCCATAGATCCGAACGGGATTTTATTACATGGGTGTGTGTAGAAAAATGTGTTTTTAGTTTTGAAAAAGTGTGATGGATAATCCCGTTCGGAATTTATGGGCGTAACCCTCTTTTTGTTTATTTTGGGTTTTTTATAGAAAATAAAAGTATGTGCAATACACTAATAAAAATGTAGATATAAATGGATATGAAATAAAGTAGGAGCTAGATTATGAATCTAATGAAATTTATACAAAAACAAGGAATTTAAAGAGAGAGGGATGGAATTGGAGCTTCTTTGAAGCTTGATCTTTGATCTTGTTTGAACTCCGTTGAATGTGAGATGGATGTATGATGAGAGAGAATGCAATTTGTTAAATTGGGTATGAAAAGGATGGGAATGTAAACCTCAATGGAACTTCACATTGAGGAACTTCACAGATTTTGAGAGAATGTTTGTTGACATCACTGATGCTGATGGATCTGAGGTCTTTGTATATTTGGTTGTGAGGTCATGCCCTCCTTTTATAGGTTTAGGGGGTTGCCTACCGGCACAACCCTTGTCCTGCCTATCAGCAGGTGACCCTAGACACACTGCCGATAGGCAGGGTTTGGGACCTGCCAATTCGCAATCTCGTGCAGATTTCCCTAGAAAAATGATCGTAAAACGTAATCCATTGATCCGAATCATGCACGGGGAATACCATAGGAAAGGTAATATAGAGACATTTAAGAGTCCTTTCGATAGCTCCCGGGTCCAGGAGTTGACTTTGGGCCAAATGTAGCTCAAAAGCGCACGTCGATCCTTTGGACGGGGATCGTCGGACGGAAACGAATTGTTCGTCCATATGGTAAGTCAGAATTGTGCACGTGGAAGATCGTTGGAAAGGTTAGGAGATGTAATTCAACATTCCAGAGAGTTTCTCTTGGTTCGAAAAGCTGACTTTGGTCAACCGGGGCCCGAAACCGCCCGGAGACCTCTCAGAGTAAAACGGATTGTTCGTTCGTACTGTAAGTCCGAATCGCGCACAATGTGAATCATTGGATAGGGTACTTAGTATGCTTCCGAGATTCATTAAGTCTCGTTTGAGCTGAAGAGTTGATTTCGGTCAAACGGACCCCGGGACCGCGTAGTGGCCTCTGGATCGATTTTTGGGGGAAAACTGCTCGTTCGTCTGAATCATCTGAATGGTCCACCCCCAAATACTTTCCAATGGGGTAGACCATTGGAAAGGAGTTTCAGTTCCCTTTGAAGATTCAAAGAGCTTTCGCTCTGAAGATAGAGCTGATTGGAGTAAAATTGAGGCCCAGGAGCGCCCGATGGCCTCTAGATAGGTACTCGAAATGCGACCTAGGGTTTGTTGTGAAATAAAGAGGTACTAGGGACCTAAAGAGAAACTTAGGGAGTCCTATAATGTGGTGTCTACAATCTCACCCCTCATCTGAATGAAATACTACTCGCATGTCCCGAACCCACGGAAGATACTACACTAAAAGTTATTTATCACTTGGATAATGATTACATAAAGAACTATAAGTATAATAAGGATGTAACCATTATACGTAATAGAATACACCCCAAATATTAATTATCGTAAGGCCACCCATAAAATAGAGAGTACTCAGCTCTTAACGACACAATAAAAATAACATAGGGTTCACTTAAAAGTTGTCTAACACAATAAAAGTAACCCTAATGTACATGAAGTTTTAATATACTTCTAATTAACTCATATTCATAACATGCTTAAGAACTATCGACTCACATCCTAAACATGCTTCAAATCTTAGATTAATAAATGAAAAACAAGTATTCTAAATGAGTTACATATTTAAAGATGAATTGCAAGATATTTATTCCTTTGAATATTCAAGAACGATAAAACTTGGTTTGAATCCTTGTACTTTCTACTCTTCTTCGAGCTTTCTTTACTTCTCCCACGTGTCTTTTGACATCTATAATTTTTTCTCTAATAATAAATGACTAATTAAATATGTTTAACTCCATTAAACATCTTTATTTTTTACACCTCCACTTTATACCTATTTTTGGGTCCCCAAATGAATCCAAAATACTAACAAGAATAGCCCAAAACTTATCCTAAGGGTATACCTATCCCGAGCCCAACTTAAAAAAAGAAAAATGCATAACCGAATCTTCATATCACTCAATAGTTCACTCCAACTGGTTATCCCTTATATCACATGGTAAAACCTCACAATGTAAAATAACATAAATAATTTAATAATTTGATGCGTAGCCCTATATAGTCCCATCCAACTAATTAATTATACAAAATAATTAATAATAGCACGCGACTTAAATAAAGCACATAATATGCATAATTAAATATCATCTAAATATGCAATTGTTATTACCCATTATCTTAACTAATAATTGATTCTCATTTATAAATTTCTTCACACCATTAATAAATAATAAAATAAATGCCAGAGAATATGAGGTATTACACTCACAATTGGCAGAGCTCCATGGGAGCGTAGTTCGTTGCGTTATATTCATGTGTCCCCTGACCTGCCTCAGTTTGGTTATACTTGTATGCAATGTCAATATTTTTCAACAGTAGATCGATAGACCCCTCTTGGTTTTGTGTTGAATTCTAAGACACTAAGGTTGGACTTACTAGGCTCGATCGATAGACCTTAGCTCGATCTATTGGCCTCTCCAGATATTTCATAGTTATTGCATTTCCATTTCATATCTTTTGATTAAACAAACTTACTATATATAGGAAGTTTAGTTTTCTTTGTAATGGAGATTCATTTAGTTTAGTTTAAATCAGATATTTTGGAGTTGAGATTTTCTCTCTCCTATGGTTTGTCCCATTTGGGTATGTAAAGTTACTATTCATTTTCTTTCTCATTAATTCTATCATTCTAACTTAGTTTTATTGCTTTGTTATTTTTTTTTCATTTATTTGCTGATTTCCTTCATTTTATGCTATTTACCATGCTTTCAAGCTAAGTTAATTTATGTTGAGATTATTGAACTCACCATAGATTATCTAGTTCTTTTTCTATGGTAATGGTTTAGGCTAGTTTCGATGGGTTAAGTTCTTCTTGATTTTGCGTCTAGGAAACTCAATGGAATATATCATGTATGTATCATGCTTGTGACCTTTCGTGTGTAATATTGGGAATAGTCATTGATGCTAAAATCAAATTAATCTTTTATGAGAATTTATGGGGTGATAACTCCAAGTTTTATTAATTGTGCAAATGAAGTATAATATCGATCAAGCTTTTCTCTCCATGTAACCATTTATACTAATTAGTCCATGATGAGGGTTATAATTCTCAATCTATAGATTTTTTTCTTGCTAGTTAATTTATTTGCAATACCCGCGCAGTGTTAATGGTAGTATAAAAACTTTTAAGCCAAAAGATCACCTTTTACACTTTTATTTGTGAAGTAATAAATCAATAGAATTTTCGAAATATTCTCTGTGGATTCTCGTGAGGAAATAGAAGTAGAATAACTTAGCACTGAAATAAATTCTTCTTTGGAAACAAAGAAGAGGTGAAAACTTGTCATTAACCTCAAATATTTTTTGAAGATCAATTCATTGAGAGCTAATCTAACTCCTCCAAAATTCAACTAATTCTTGATGATGAAAAATATATAAGAGTTGAATTTCTTTCCACACTTTTTCTTTCATTGTTATCAAACCATTACAAATATTACAAGAATCAGATGAAAGTCTTAAGTACTTTAACCATCTTCTTGTTAAAGAATAATTTTTTTAAATGATTTTCATGATGGGGGTTTACAATACTTATGCTTTACCTCTCATTCGATTTGAAAAGTCTTTTGGAGGAAACTTTAATTTTCTTAAGATTCAATTATACTTGTCCCCTGTTGTATCCAAATCATCCATCATCCACCTGTCTATTTGTCCTGTAGTTATTGATGGTTCCTTTTTATCGTAAAAAACAAATCCCTCATTTCATAAATGGAATTATTATTTATTAAGGAACCTGAAATCAAATGGGAGTCCCCAATTAATCCCACAAGTTCAGCATGTTGTGTGGGTGGATCCCCAATTTTTTTTATTTTTACTACAAGATAAATTGCTTGTTAAATGGTTAGTTGTACATATTTGTTTTTTCTAGTTATTGTTAAAAAATAATAAAAATCATTTTTCTATTATGCTTTATTCTAACATGTCATGTTTTGAATCATTAGACTCCCTCTATTCGGGGATCGCTCCATGTGGGGTAATATCTCTCTTTCCCTCTTATCAAAGTGCATTCTTAATTTCATTTTCAAACGAGCAGAGAAAAAAATTATTTATTATTTTTGTCCTCCTCAACACTTAGAAAAATATTTTTAACGAAAAACTCCGCTTCTACACTTAGAAATTTTTTTAGAAAAATTATTCCAACACTCTAAGTGAACCGTTAAGGTATAAAAACACAACCTTACCAAAATTAATCTCATGGTGGCTTGAATGTTGAAGAACTTTGATATTAGGATCCGTCTTGACGCATGATTGAACTTGAATAAGTCTTTGACGGTTGTAGAGGTATACAACATACTCATATGTAAAAAGGACAATAAAATAATGTCCCTATAAATCTCCCCCTATGTCTATGCCAATACAAAATAAAAACATCTGAATTATCAAATTAAAATGTCTATACAAATCTAATACCCTCCCATGAACCCAACACTGAAAAGGTATAAAAAATGCAAGTCTAAAACTTTTCTTCAAAATCTTCAACTTCAAATATTTAAGCTTTTCTCATCAGGGTGTGCAAAATAATGATCTTCAATTTTGTACCTACACACATGAGACAAAGAAAATACCTTAGGGACTCATCAAGTTTGAAATGATATAAGAATAAATCAATCATCATTAATCAAATCTCCCCCATAATGCAAAACTCCCACATAATTCGTTCTCCCCCTTTTATTTGGCCGAAATGGACAAGAAAACGAATATACATGGAGTTGACACGACAAATATGCATAGAAAACATGAATCAAACTACGCTCATGCAAAGGGTAACTCAAAATATTCCACATATTATTTTCAATTTTTAATACAAAAATGCAAAAATAATTTTACAAAAATCACACACCCTGAATTTACAGTAAGACAACCAAATCATTTAATCGGAATGAATGGGTGTGAAAATATTCGATAGGCAAAATAATGCAATCAAATACAACATATGTGCATGATGAGTATATTTACTCTTAACGAATGAATCTCAAAATCGTCCTTAGGTGTCGAAAAATATGAAATTAGATGAGAGCGTCTTAATCAATTCGATAAATCACAGTCAAGCATGATTTTCACACCAATAACGTCTAAAACTATGTAACGCTTTTTCATGACTTGGTCAGGACGTGAAAACATGTTTTATATTCCATCCAAACTCCCTCATAAATAATAATTCTTTTTATTTTTATTTTGAGGTGATGAAACAAAATAAATTGGCCCACTTTTTGGCATATTTTTATTTTTATTGCCTTTAAATTTTTTGGGCTCTTTTCAACCTCTTTGGACCTTGGCTTCTGTTTTTGTGCCATGTATTTTTTAGGCCCGATTTTAACGGTGGCTTGATCGCAAAGGATAAATGAGTACCTTTCCTCGCCCTCCCCCGTTTTTCAAATAAAGCACATAAACTCACATCAACGGTTCTTGCATGCACAACTTTCATTGTCAAGTTTTATCACATTTGGTTCGTTTTAAAGATGAAATTGAGATGAAAACACATCGACCAACATGTGATAGACAAGAAAAATATTCAAACAACTCCGTGAAAGTGTGCATTCAAGGAACTCATGAGTCAAACATGTAGGTCGTAATAACAAATCACATCTTAATGACTCCAAACATTGTAAAGCACAAAAATGAAATGATGACGCATATCAAAACACTGTCAAAATAACATGGATATGGAATGAAATTGTGGCTCGGTCATCCTAAATGTCCATTCATAAATGGTGCTAAACAAAATACAAAAATATTTTTCGATTTTTAAAAACTTTTATCAAAATAAAATCTTTTTCTATTTTTTTCAAAATTTTTTAAAAATAAAAAAATAATACAAAAAGACACAAGTCATAACACTAGCAAGAATATAACATGAATTAAAACTAGTGTGTGACAAACAAACCATGAAAACATAACCATCTATAAGATATAGTAAGAGAAGAATCATGAGCAAGAAACCGAGAATCAACTAGTCTAACATCTAGTGCCTCTAAAAGTGATTTCCTAACCCAAATAGGTGTGCAATGAGGCATGGGGGTTTTGGAAACCCAGGGAACACTGGATTCAAATTCCTAGTACCTTTTCGAACATCGAAACAAAAATGCTCAAGATGACTGATTATGCATGAAAAGTGCAGCGCGTGTCAGACGCCGGTTGTTGTTTTTGTTTCACCCCGATAATACAAACAAACCTAAATTATTACTACACTCAACTGGTGAGTATAGCGGTAAGTCGGGTATCAAAAATCCACAGAGATGAGTTGCTAGAGTTTATAAGATTTAATACTCCGAAATAAAAGTGAAAAAGATGATTACAAACTAAAAAGGAAAAGATTAATAAAATGGAAATATTATTCTAGGCGAGAGTATTGAAACTAGATTAATAAAATGAGTAAAAACTATAGGTTGCGTCGAATATCCCTCATCCGAGTTAATTAGTATAAAATGGTCACATGGGTCGATGAGTTATTTAGAATGCGTCTCGTTTTGACAGTTAATTGAACCAAGGGTTGTTACACCCCTAAATCCGCATAAAAGCCTAAAAGATTTTGGCGTCAATAAATACCCCAAAAATTATGCACGTAAGGTCGTAAGCACGACACATATATGATATGCCTAGTCTAATCTCCTAGGCGTAATAACTAGGACAACGCACCCGAAATAGACCCGTAAACACCATCACCAAAGCAAAGCAACGCGTCAACCCGAGTGAGTTCAATTCAAACACAACCTAATTTAAATTAGCTAGAAAGCATGGTAAAAACGCGATAAAGGAAAGCGGTGAATAAAAGCGGTAAAGTTATACTAGAAAGAAATTAAATCAAAGCATGTAAATCTAATTATCAAAGCAAGAATTAAGAAAATACAACTATATTAATGGTAGATGAGATGGAAAATTCAACATACACAACCCAACGAGAAATGAAGCCAAGCTCTCAAAACCCATAAACCCTAAGATAAACTAATTAAAATTGAATATCTGTGAATTACAGCAAAATTGTGCTATATAGTAAGTTGGAATAAAAGAAAAGAAGAAAGAAAAGAAAAGGAAAATATCTGCAGAAAACAGGGGATCAATCGATCGACCCTTTTGGTCGATCGGTCGATGGTTGAAATTGTGGAAAAATCTGAAGGATCGATCGATCGGTCCTTTTCATCAATCGATCAACTAAGCAGGGAAACAACTCCATTCCTCCTGTTTTGGCTTGTATGAATTTCTCGTCCGCTAGAAATGTCGTAACTTCTTCGTTCGGACTCGGAATTGCGCACCGTTCACGGCCATGTGAAGCTTTCGAGGAGGGCTACAACTTTCGTGAGTTGTCGTGCTAGGTGCCCAAACTGTGAATTGATCGGATTGCCCTTGAACGTGAGATTGCGTACGGAACTTGATCGAAATGCATCCGAACTCCATTCTTAGTACCCAAATACATACAAAATCCCAATTATACCTTATATAGCATGTTAACAATATAAACTGAGGTTTTCTGGTTAACGGGCTTAAATATAGAGATTAAGGCACCCGAGGGGGCTAAAATGCATATGTTCGACGGATGAAATACGCAATATTTGCGTATTATCAGTGGCCTTTTTTAGCACAATGTGAACATGTGTAAACGGGTGGAACCACACCAATGGGTTGACCTTTTCTAACATCCTTGGGATTGATTGACCCTCTAAAATAAATAATGGTCTTGCCTTTAACACTATAAACATGAGAACGCGACGGGCCACTACCATTACTACCAATACTAATCATGCTATCAAATCATTTTTCATCTCCAGAAATTTTTACTCAAGCAAAGAATTAGACTCTTCTAATTTTAGGGACTCCTTCTCAAAAATTTTAATTATTCCTAGAAGGTTATCACGTTCACCCTTAAAACACACACACTTATCCATAAGAGTCTCCTCAAGTGGCACAAACTCATTGATTAAAATATTTTTATCCTCTTTGTCACAAACACAAATCCTAGAATTTGTAAAGTCATCAAATTCTTTTCTAAAAAATAAGACTCTTTCATCACTCACCTTTTTGGACAATTTTAAAACAGTAAAGTCACGGTCCAAAGCAACAAATTTCTCATGACAAAAATCTCTTTGATTTTGAAACGTTTGCAAAAGATCCATAGACGATTGAAAAGGAGAATTTTCTTTTTCCAAAAAATCAATTCTTTTCGCAAACGTAAAATTCAAACTATTTATATCATCAAAACTCTGATTCGTGCAATCAATGGTTGAATCCGATTACATAAGTGCTCTATCAGAAAAATTGTAATTTTTCACAAAACAATTTTTTTGAAAATATCAATATCACACAATTTTGCTAAAAACAAGGATCACTCGATAATTTTGAGAAACCCACTCTGATACCATTTTGAAAAAGTGGTGATCGCTTAAATAAAAGATCTGATACCAATTTGTAATAGTATGTGTGATACTTGATTAAACCAAATTCGTAAATTTTGAAGTTAACCTTATTTAATCGGTGTTAATTTTTAATCCAATTTAATTCAACCCTAAAACATGCAACTATGTGTGGAAAAATCAAACCAGCATATATAATTGCTGACACACAGATTTCAGGATAGACCCCTTTTGGGTAAAACCTTTTATTTTACAAATAATACTCACAATGATTACAAGTGAAATCTATAATGGATTAACCGCAGTAAACCCACATAGGCAACAACTTAAATCAGCAATGGAATTCCATATTAACTCCACACAAACTGCAGTTCAGTCAGCCCAGGAACACCCACGAGCACTCGCTTTGACATGCAGTCACGTCAGCCCAGCACCTCCCTCAAGTGGCACCTAGATCAGCAATATAGATATTCTCTACAAGAGAAACTTCACAAAATTATTTTCTTGGGTTCCAAAATAATTCACATAAAGATTGGGATGATTTAAGGATTGAAAACAAATGGATTTGAACCCTAAATGAAGAAGACAAAGGATTTTGTCGATTTTCAGTGTTTGCAGAAATTAAAACGTCAGGTCTTCTTAATGAAAACGGAGTGGTTTAACACCCCTTATATAAAAAACTTAAGGAGATGCGTCGCTCGAACAAAACTGGTGTGTCATTTGAACGAACCAAGTTGTCGCTCGAACGAGACTTAGCACGAGATGCCATGTCCCTCGAATGAGTGACTTATCTTGCTCCAACAAGATGAATGAAAAATAATTTTTTATTCCTGTCTACCTCAACACTTAGAAAAATATATTTGACGAAAAACTCCGCTTCCACAATTAGAAATTTTTTTAGAAAAATTATCCCAACACTCTAAGTGAACTGTTAAGGTATTAAAACAAAACCATACCAAAATTAATCTCACGGAAGCTTGAATGTTAAAGAACGTTGATATTCGGGTCTATATTGATGCATGATTGAACATTAATAAGTCTTTGACAGTTGTAGCGTTATATGACATACTCAAATGTAAACAGGACAATGAAGTAATGTCCTTACAGGTGTCTTTCGTGAGATTACATTTTTCATTTAAATTTATCATTTTTCATTATTGGCATGTGTGCGACTTTGCCTTTTATTTCAATTTATATTTATTCCCTCATGCCCCAAGTGCTACACCATTCTTTACAATTTCATTTGTGGAGTTTAATCCCCGGTGAGACTTGAGTTGTTACACACTTGAACTTTTTTCTAGATTATAAGAGTTTTGACCAAAAGTTCTATTCCTTCCACCTACACGCTTTAATGATTTCAATATATGAAGTTTGTCCAATAAATTGCTAGTTTAGGAACTCTCACATGCTAATATCTTGTTAAAAATATTTTGATAATGTTGACTTTTCATTGGAGCATGGGAAACTATGTTGAGAACAATTCGATGGTTGTGAGTATCATCAGGGAAAACTCTCATAAGATAAAACTCATCCATTAGGGTAACCTATGGTTTAAACGGCTTGCTGCATAAGCTAAATGAAATTTTGTTACCCCGCAAAAATGGATTTTATTTATACTTACATACACCATGGCTACGGTCTTCTTGTTAAACTTTTCACTTTATTGTTAGGGACCAACAAGGGGTTAGTTAGTGGTGTGATTAGTTTAAAATATTGTATCTTATTGTCCATAATTATATGCAATATATCATTCCCATGCTCATTGAATCTTATACTTATGCTAATTTATTATTTAAACCATTAATTTCACTGTTAATCTCTTGTAGAATATTTATTTGAGTTTTTACAAGTATTTGGATGTTAAATGAAAAATTCAGAAGCATTCTGAGTAAGAATCATCCACGAACCACCTTCAAGGCTAAAATGGGAATTTCATAAAAATAGTGAAGAACTCAAACCTTGCATAAAGATTGTAGAACCTGAAACAAGAAACATCTCAATTTAAACGGTGCATCAATCTGATCTCAAACGAAGAAGTTATGAAGAGTCAAAGTTGTAACCAAAGAAAGTCAAAGTCAAAGCCTTCGTCATGAAGTCAACCCGAAAGCCAAAGCGATTCGGATCGATCCAATCCAACTGGATCAGACCACTTGATTGTATATTTTCTATAAATAGGATCCTCCCTCGTCTCATTTTACAGGCCAATTCACCGTCATTCTATCTTTCTGTCAAGAAATTAGTTATGTTATTAGTTTTTTAATAAAGTTTTAGTTTTTCTTAATTAGTTAGTTGCTTTATTAACTATTTTATTACGTTTATAATTATTTTATTACTTTTATAATTAGTTTATTGCCTTAATAATTAATTTATTCCTTTGATAATTAATTTACCACATTTATAAATATGTCTCACTAGTTAAATAGGTTGTGGATTATCATCACACCCATTTGAAAATAGTGTTTTCCTTTGATATTTGGAAGTACAGAAGTACAATCATCTCTTAATATATAATGAATTTAATACTATGGAGGTTTCACATATAATGTCAAGTATTATGTGTTTTCATAATCTTACTATGAGATCCAATGTATGTTAGAAGTTCACTCTTATGATTAAAGTTTTCATTTTTCATGTAAGGCTCATACCTTGCATGTTTAATCCCTTGCCTAAGTGAGAGTGTAACCATTGAAACAACTAATATATTCATAGCTCGAATTCACATATCTCAAAGGTAGAAGAAATAATCCACAACCTCCTTCCTAGTTATTTTATGTATAAAATCATGTTAACACAAAATCATCTTTTACATTTATTTGAAGTTTTAAATCAACTAAATTCCAACATGTGTTTTCTGTGAATTCAATACCATAGGCACTTCTATACCTATATAACAAGTGTAGTAAATGTTTAGGTTTTTGTCTTGAGGCTGTAAACCAAATAATGATAGTGTTCTTACACGGCCACTCGATTTTCCCTTAATCATCCTACATCGTTGCAGCGACTGCTCAACAAAAGTCCCGAACTTTGTAATGTTTTGTAAATGCTTTGTTTAGTTTGAAACTTTCTAAAACAAGCATATGATATACTAAAGCAATGATTTTAATACTTTGATATATATATATATATATATATATATATATATATATATATATATATATATATATATATATATATATATATATATATATATATATATATATATATAAAGAGTATATTTGCATACATATATCATTACTATTAAAAAGTATACCAACACACAAAATACTTTAACACATCTTCTATTTGAAGAAAATCAAATTTTAGTTGTGTTAACTAGGGGTGTTCTAAGTCATATAATCTCTTTAACGTTATCCTAAAACTACATTCTCATTGGTTATGGCATGAGGTATCACTCGAATGAAGAGTAAGAAGTTTGATCTTGAATTCTTGAACATGAAGTTTTCAGAACAACCCAAACTACGACTTTAAGTTTTCTGGTAACGGAATAAGACAGTCCTTGATTCGAGGACACTTAAGCATGCATGTTCTCTTAAACTACAGCCCCATCAAACTCTAAGGACTTATTTTTTGTCTTGGACTTCCTAATAATCATTTACTTAAAGACCAAGAAAAAGCACAAAAATTATGACGAAATAATGCGTCGGATTTTAAAGTTCAAAATTAATAAGAAAAGAATTAAGAAATTACATTAAATCTTACTAGGAAAATAGCATTAGCTATGTGATATCTTGATGCATTATACATTCTTTAGAGATGAATGGATTCCATTAGCTCATGAGAATTCATGGGAGATTACATAATTACCAGGCTTTGACATGTTCAGCTACCTGATTTGTATCGAATATTACATATTTTCGCCCGTTATCTTTATGCATTCTAGCACTTTTATGATCCTAAATACCTATAATCATGCTCATTAACCATACAACCTTGTATTTGTATATATACATGCTTTGCAGGGGTTATTTGTGCTTTTGTAGGTATTGGAACGCTAAAAGTGAGGTTCGGTTGCATTTCGAAGAAGTTCCGTCGTCGAATGCTACTTCAAGGGTAATTTGGTCTTTTCAAACTCATTATTTTTTATGGAATGAAGTTACCAACATGTAGATCATCAAATTATCTTTTTGTGGCCACTGACCGTGCATCATTGTGACTCCGTATGTGGAAGTTATGCCCATTTCCGGAAGGTTTCAGTATTTTCTTCTACTTCAAGGGAATTTTTGTAATTTCATACTGCATAATTTGGAGGGTTTCAAAACAGAATCATGTAGAGAATTGAATTAGCTTCGCGTCGGTTCCGACCATGCCTCATTTCGATTCCGTATGAGGGAGTTATGGCCATTTCCGTGCAACGCGTCAAAATTGGTTCGGAGGGAAAAGTGGGCTATCTCCAGCCCAAGGAAATTTCCAAAAGTGCGGTCGATCGGTCCCAAAATAGAGGTCGACCAGTCCCATCAGATATGGACGCAAATTGGCTTATTTTGGGTTTTTTGGGTTGGTTTTGTTGGGGGTTTATTTTGGGGTATTAATAGAATGTTTGGGGCTTTTCTTAGAAGATATATATTTCATTTTAGGTTAGAGAGGAGGGGATTTATGGGTTTGTCTTATCTCTCCTAGGGTTGACACCATTTGGGTTGTGTAAGTTACTATTCATCTTCCCCTACATTTATATTATTTGTTATTCTTTGTTTAAACTTTATTCTCTTGATTTATTACTTTGATTTATTAGTTGTTGGTAGTTTAATTCTTGTTTTCTTTGGTACTTAGTTTTTTTACTTAGTTTAATCATGTTTAGTGAGTAGTTTTACGGGTTGGGATTGCGTTTTCGCCATTAATGGGCATCGAGCTCCGAAAGTTAGGTTTTGGGAAAATTGCGTTTAATTGAAACCTCGGGTATTAAAGTTGGATTATTATGCGTTTAACTTTATTTGTCATGCAACGTTAGTGTTTATAGCGATAATCCGAATTTAATCCGCGCGTGACCATTTTTGATTAAATGTGTAATCTCGCAACTTTGGGTTAAATTCCTTATTGTGTGATGTTTATACTTAATTGAAAATGCTCGATTAAATGTTTTTTAACCGAAATTCTAATTATTAGTTGTTTAGCCCATGGTGGGGACACGATCCCCACTCTCGTTCTATTAATTCTAGTTTAGACTTAACTTCTTAATTTTTCCCTTTTCTTTATTTCCAATCTATCACCTTTTACACTTTTATTTTAGGAGTATTAAATCCTATAAATTCTAGCAACTCGTCTCTGTGGATTTTCGATACCCGACTTACCGCTATACTTGTATCGCAAGTGCAGTCGTAATTTAGGTTTTTTGTATTAAGGCGGTGAACAGAAAACAACGATTAGCATTCTGACGCGACGCTACTTTTCACCCTTAATCAAAATGGCGCCGTTGCCGGGGATGAGTTTGTTTTAGACTTTATTTGATTTAGTATTTCATAGTATTTTCTTTCTATTTTTATTATTTGCTAATATTTTGTAGGACTTCCACATTTAAGCACTTAGAAATGCTCGAATTCTTTTCGCGCGCACTTACTTTGTGGAATCCTCCATTCGAGCCATTTTTGGGGTAAGCTTGTCTTATTCCAATTCTTTCGGTAATCCTTGTTATAATTCTAAAAATTCTAGGCCTATGACTTTCGGTGAATACTTATCATCCCAAAGTAAAACAAATTCAAATATGACTTTGGGCGAGTATAACGAAAGTCAAAACTTAGGTTATTGGAATTTTGATGATGATGACAATGATTTTGGGCCTTTACCTCCTTATAATAGGAGTTTTGAAATGAATTCGAATAGTTTTCAAAATTCCTATAATAATGAGTTTTTGTTTAAGTCCGATAGTAACTTTCAAAGTTCCCATTTTCATGCACCCGCACCTCGACCCATGACATTCGGTGAGGGTTTGCGTATGTATAAGAATGAGAAACTTGAAACTCGTTATCGGGAAGAAAATCATTCGTGGGAACATGAGTTGGATTTATTATTTGTGTCCGACGATAATTTTTCTTCCGAGACTTTCGAAGTCGAGGAATGTTTTGAACCAAATGAGGTACTTGTGCCTAATTTGGAACAAACCATTCTAGACTTTGCCCATCGTGTAATAGATATTGAAAGCGAGGATGAAAATGACGTAATATCTATTTTCAATGAAATGATTTCTTCATTGGCCCCCAAAGAAGAAAATTTCATTGAAAATGATTTATTTCATTCGAAACTCAAACTTCATGCGATGATGATTCATCTCATGATTTTGAATTTCATCCATCCCCATTTTCATTCTCTATTATCCCACCGGAACAAGTACCCGATGATTCGGTTTCAAACTTTAATGTTTTAAACCCTATCGCCGATGAGGAGTACTTGCTCGAGTCGCCCTCCATGAACGCATCTTTGCCTTTGTGTGCGCCGCCTCCCATTACACTTGCTAAATCCTTGGGAGGATATTCAGCTTTTCTCGGTCCCCACATGTTTTTGTCACCCGTTCAATCCAAACGCCCCATCGTCCCACCAAAACTTTTAATTAGCGATGGTTCATTTCTTCCGCCTTACACATGCCTTCCGTTGTTCAAACGGAATCCATATTTTTCGGAAGTCATGCTTGTATGTGAGAGTACAGTGGTTATCCTCCAAAGTCAAATCATTTTTATGGTGGACCCTCACCTATTTAGACTTCTAGTGTACAGTTAGTGTGGAGTCTAAATAGTAGGTTATATATAGTTAGTTTTGTATTCTTTCTTTATTTTTAATTTAGTCTAGTGTACTTAGTTAACTTTTTGTTATTTGTTTTTGCTATGCTCGGTACTAACTTGTTTTTTAGATTCTTTGGACTTGTTCTTATGGGGATCGCTCCACTTTTGGGTAATATCATTATTTTCCTCTGTTTGACTTGGTTCTTAATTTACATTGAGGACAATGCCAAGTTTTAAGTTAGGGGGTGTGGGATATTCTATCCATTTATTATTTTAGTCCATAATTTTGCTCACATGTTAGTTACTTAGTATGCTTTTCTTAGAAAAATTCAAAAATTTCAAAAAGATTTTCTTTCTTTTTTCTCCTTTTTTGGGCATTTTGCCTTTGTTTTCGATGATAAATTTTAATAATTGCCCGATCCAATAGACAGACCAACGATGTATGTTCTCGATTTTAGAAGTTATTAGACTTTAGTCTCACTTATTGATATTATGAATAACTTCATGAATTAAACTTTAATCTCATGAGCACATGCACTTTTATTGTTCTATTGATTTGGTTTAATATTTTTATAACTCGGTAATCTTTTGTTGCATTGTATATACTTACACCGAGTAAGCTTTGTACCTTTCGGCGTTTGTGAGTGTATACACTATTATTTTCTCATTGAAAACATTGAATTCGTTGGTAATCTCTCCATTCTTTCATTTGATCATTCATTAATTGAGTTCATACTTGAAATGTGTTACTTGATCATGATTTTCATATATTGTTTTGACTCGAGAATTGCATAAACTTTCGAAAATGATCATAGGCCATCTTTGTTATATCACCCATATTGACCTTGACCTCACCTTATATGTTTACCCTCGTCAACCCCTTTGAGCCTAAATATTAGCCTTTCATTTCATAACCCAAATCCTATAACCAACTTCGAATTGGAGTTTTAACCCATACATACACTTTCCATATCTTTGTTTGGAATGTTACTTGGGATTGAATGTTGTTGTTATGATGTCGGTTGCAATTTGGGCATATGAGAGTTTGAAAAGTAAATAAAATAGAAGTGAAGAAAAAGAGTGAAAAGTGAAAGCAAAAAGCAAAAGAAAACAAAAGAGAAACATGAGAAAAAGAAGAAAACAAAAGAAAGAGAAAGTTGTAAATGTTGTGTATATAGTTCAATAAACTTTGATTACTCTCCCCGATGATATATTCGATGCCTTTTGGAACTTATTTTCCAATTTTTATATTGCACGCATCGTCCTATTATCCCTAGTTTTCATTCCGAACACTTTGAACCCGTACATATATATCCTTCATTTCGTACCCTAGCCAAACCTGCATTATAACCCTATACAAATCCTATGTGATCTTAGGTTGATGTAATTTAAAAGTTGAAATAGTTTTGATAATATGTGAAAATGCATTTCGCCTCCTTTAATGTGCGGTATCTTTCATTGAGATTACATTTTTCATTTTATATATAGCGTTCTTCTTTTGTGACATGTACGCGGCCTAGTTTCCATTTACATTTTTAGCCCGCATGTTCCGTGTGTTACCTCCCTGTTTCAAGTGAATTTTATTTTATGAGTGTAATACCCGTGAGGGTTGAATACATGCTTGCTTTAATGTTTATCCAGTTTATATAAGTTTTTCGCCAAATAACACTTTGCATGTTCTCACTCCCCTCCCACATTTTAAAGTTTCAATTTTATGAGGTGCATTCTACAATGTTAATGATTTGAACTTTTGTTTGAATTCATTCAATTTGGTAATAATGCGTATGAAATCCTTTTCGCCATTATTGGGCTTGTCGCGTGTTGGTTTGAGCTTATTTTTAGGAAACCATATGATGTTTGTGGGTATCATCCCTGAAAACCCTCATGAGACGACACTCGTCCACTAGGGTAACCTAGGGGTTTAACGGCTTATTGCATATGCTAAATGCAATCGTGTTCCCTACGAAAGTGGCAATTATATTTCGATGCATATATAAGTTTTGTATTTCCTTCTGTGGACTGGTTTTTTTTGTTTCATCACTACGGACTAGCAATGTTTAAGTTAGGGGGTGTGATTCGTATCGAATATTACATATTTCCGCCCGTTATCTTTATGCATTCTAGCAGTTTTACGGTCCTAAATGCCTATAATTATGCTCATTAACCAGAAAACCTTGGATTTGTATATATACTTGCTTTGTAGGGGTTATTTGTGCTTTTGTAGGTATTGGAACGCTAAAAGTGAGGTTCGGTTACATTTCGGAGAAGTTTCGTCGTCGAATACTACTTCAAGGGCAATTTGGTCTTTTCAAACTCACTATTTTTTATGTAATGAATTTACCAACATGTAGATCATCAAATTATCTTTCCGTGGCCACTGATCGTGAGTCATTCTGACTCCGTATGTGGAAGTTATGCCCATTTCCGGAAGGTTTCGGTATTTTCTTCTACTTTAAGGGCATTTTTGTAATTTCATACTGCATAATTTGGAGGGTTTCAAAACAGAATCATGTAGAGAATTGAATTAGCTTCGCGTCAGTTACGACCACGCCTCATTTCGATTCCGTATGAGGGAGTTATGGCCATTTCCGTGCAACACATCAAAATTGGTTCGGAGGGAAAAGTGGGCTGTCTCTAGACCAAGGAAAATTCCAAAAGTGCGGTCGATCGGTCCCAAAATAGAGTTCGACCGGTCCCATCAGATATGGACGAAAATTGGCTTATTTTGGGTTTTTTGGGTTGGTTTTGTTGGTGGTTTATTTTGGGGTATATATAGAATGTTTGGGGCTTTTCTTAGAAGATATATATTTCATTTTAGGTTAGAGAGGAGGGGATTTATGGGTTTTGCTTATCTCTCCTAGGGTTGACACCATTTGGGTTGTGTAAGTTACTATTCATCCTCCCCTCCATTTATATTATTTTCTATTCTTTGTTTAAGCTTTGTTCTCTTGATGTATTGCTTTGATTTATTAGTTGTTGGTAGTTTAATTATTGTTTTCTTTGGTAATTAGTTATTTTACATAGTTTAATCATGTGTAGTGAGTAGTTTTACGGGTTGGGATTGCGTTTTCGACATTAATGGGCGTCGAGCTACGAAAGTTAGGTTTTGGGAAAAATTACGTTTAATTGAAACCTCGGGTATTAAAGTCGGATTATTATGCGTTTAACTTTCTTTGTCATGCAACGTTAGTGTTTATAGCGATAATCCGAATTTAATCCGCGTGTGACCATTTTTTTATTAAATGTTTAATCTCACAACTTTGGGTTAAATTCCTTATTGTGTGATGTTGATACTTAATTGAAAATTCTCGATTAAATGTTTTCGAACCAAAATTCTAATTATTAGTTGTTTAGCCCATGGTGGGGACACGATCCCCACTCTCGTTTTATTAATTCTAGTTTAGACTTAACTTCTTAATTTTTCCCTTTTCTTTATTTCCAACCTATCACCTTTTACACTTTTATTTTAGGAGTATTAAATCCTATAAATTCTAGCAACTCGTCTCTGTGGATTTTCGATACCCGACTTACCGCTATACTTGTATCGCAAGTGCAGTCGTAATTTAGGTTTTTTGTATTAAGGCGGTGAACAGAAAACAACGATTAGCGTTTTGACGCGACGCTACTTTTCACCCTTAATCACTACCCTTCATAGCAAGATATTGTCCTCTAGTAACGAAACAACTATTTGTCACAATCAATTTCCCTTTCATATGGATATATAAATAAGAAGGGGATAGGTCACGCTTCCCTTAGGCCTATTTTTATCTCTTAAAGTCTTAGTAATCTGGTTATTTTCCTTCTGGGGAGTCAGAGATATTTATCATGGTTGAGTTATGGGAAGGATCATTCCTTTTGTGAACCTCAAAGGGTTTCGAATGAGTAGTGGCAGAAGTTCCCTTGATATCATCGAATAAGATGGGAATGTTGCGTGGATCCATTTTATTGTTTCTCTTTTAAATAAAAGATTTGTATTGATGTGTATTCGTTGGAAGTTACTGCATCAGCATTATTTATGGCTAAGAAGTCAATTGATATGGAAGTCTAATTGGATTTGACCCTAAAAAACCCATATCATGATAAGGGTACGCCCTCACAACTGTATCCAATATATTTTAAAGGAATCAAGGTTTCCCTATTGGTTGTCCAGCCATAAATGTTTTACTAAAAGAGATGAACAACCAAAAATTGCTGACCGATGTTTGGGTGATCGGTAGAACTCAAAGGTTCATAACTGACCAAATTTTCACAAAGTTGGAGAATTTAACTTGGTCATTAGAAGTTTATTCATTCTTATGTAAATCAAATAAGAACGATTTACTAAATTTCATCACAAATTTAGAAAAAATAAAGATCAAAATACGGCTATCTCTGATATGTTTCGCTCTTTGGGGGTATTCGGGACGACATAACGGGTGTCTCCTTAAGTATGGGGTAATGATCCTAATTTCTCATAATGAACGCATACTCTAAGTATTTCTAATTCTATTAAAGGATATTCAAGAGCAGAACTTGCACAAATTTTTGTCCCTTTAAGTAATATGCATTATCCTTTATAAGAATGATGGAACACGAGTAGAGGATTTTATTGATTTTCGTGTTGGTGCCATGGGCTTTAATGAAACAAGGGATTCACTACATATTCAGAATTTCTTGGTCTAGGAAAAACCTAGGATACTCATAAAAATGGAACAATAGAGAGTTTATGGGAAAGTCAACCCTTGCCTCGGTGATCATTTATGAGGATAACTAGGTGTTATCGTATACCTTATAGGGATTTATAGGACTCACCAGTAACTTGATGGTCACCCACTTAAAGAAGTATTGTCTTCTCAATGGTGTTTTCATTAATCTTATATTTATTATGTAAACTAAGGATGGACGATGAAAACAAAAATAGAAAGTCAAACTAAAAATTTGGAGATATTATAGAGGAAGAGAAAGACATACAATTAGGGAAGAGGGGATCTTTGAATGTTGGTTGGGTGATAGTTTCTTTCCTTTTTCTTAAAATGGTGATAAATGGAGGAAATAATAAGAAATAAAGTTTTATTGGGGAAAAATCATTACTTCTTCTCTACCAAGAATTCCCATTCGTCATTATAAGAGTTTATCATATGAAGGAAGAGTGACACACATGAAACCATTGATTGATATTTTCACACCATGACTAGGGGAGCCTTAGCGAACAAGCATCCATGTTTTATTAAAATTTAAAGACTTGTGGAAAATTTTGGGCCCTGGAATTTTTATCATTTAATTAATTGGGCCAATGAAAGATTGGAGAGACCAAGGATACCATAATTATTATACACTCTTGATAACTGGATGGGTAATTTCAAGATTATTGATTATCATTTGGGATAGTCGCGATAGGAATAGTTCAATTATAATTTTGATATTAATTATACTCATACAAAATTGTTGAGCCACACCCTATAATGAACATTAAGAATTGATTGTATTAAGCATTTTCTAAATTATATTATTTCTTAAATTTGGTAGAAAATATTCTCCTTCATTTGGATGTAAACACATTGTTGAACAACTTACACTCTAGTATCCTTATGTTTGCGTGATTAATTCTATTTTCGTTTACACTCATAAATTGGTATATGTGATTTTCACACCTTTATTGGTATTTTTTTCTACATATGAATCCCAAAATATTTGTTCTCTAAGGAACCTTGAATATAGGGAATATTGTGAACATGAATACGAATAAGATTCGTCCTCAAGTGATGTGTCCACCATTGGAATTTATCAAGAAGAATTGGTAAGAATTTGTTCTCCTTGATGAAAACATAAATAATTAAAATCAATAAGTTAGAGACTTCATTATTAAAAATAGTTTCTTCTCCAGTTACGCTTATTGAAATATATTTACATACTAGTCCATTTGATAGGGATGGATATGTTAGTGGTGTAGTTTAATATTTGTAAACTTCCTCCTTCAAAGATTAACATGGTTCCATTCTTCTATCTATTTCCTTTAAAATAAAAATGAGTGTTTGCTCAATCTTTAAGATGAATTATTTGAAGGAGGTCTATGTTAATCACAGTAATAGATACATATAAGTCGTTCGGAATATATTCAATGAGAGAAGAATGGAATATTATTCAAAGAAGTCGGCATAAAATAGTGTCTAGAGATTTTAATGTATAACCATCGTCTTTAAAGACGACATTATAAACAAAGGCAAACCTAGATTTGGGGCTAACCCCAACGCGTATTCAAATTTGGGCTTAGAACACCATGAAAATTCTTCTAACCAAAATGAAAAAATGAATCGAGAGGAGATAAATACCATAATATCTAGAGGCCTAATAATTGGGATGGAACTCAAGTGCACTCTAAGGTCTACATAAGTATTTTCAACTCTTTTAATTTATTAGTTAATAATAAAAATATAAGTCCTACTAAAATGGATTTTGCAATTTAATTAGTACAAGTATATTTTCAAAACCAATAGATTGAAATGTTAGTAATATCCCTTTTAACTAAAAATACCAACTCGGTTTTTATGGGTAGTAAAGAGAAAATTGTCCACTTGGTCGGGCTTGATTTTTTTTCTTTGCACAAGTCTCCAGTTACTAGTCCAATTAAATGTCAAACCCGACACATTAATATTAATTCCAAACATAATTCCACATGAAATCTTATTACATAATCATCTAAACCTCTAATAAACTACAATAATACTTATAAACACTTTTTAAATACTTCTCTTAGTAACATTAACTTATCTTATATAATAACCCCTTTTGATCTTTCAATGGAATCTAACATCCAACCCAACATCCAAACTACGATAATGACAATAATAAATAATAAATAATAAACAATACCGTTTTAAAAATGGTCTTCTAAAGACGGAACTCGTCACAACCTTCTGACCTCTAAAGGTCACTCCTCAACATTGAAATGTTTTTAGCCAAAACTTACAAGCCTGCAAAGTTATAAATTTACCTCAAAACGAGCCTCAGAAAAAACATATCCTCCCATTTCTCCCAACCTACATCCACGTGTAGGCCCAGATGATGGGGGTTGATACAAGGGGAATAAAAACTTAACCCATGAATCTTTACTTGATTATTAATAGGAAGAAAAAAACAAAAACTAGGTTTAAAGACCCAAATCTAGGTTACGAAAACAATACCTTTGCATATACAGCTGCAATTTGATATGGAAAAAGGTATTTGTTGATGATGACAAGTTGCCTTATTTTGGTACTCTAAAATCTTTCTTGTGTCCACCAAAAATCTTAGATCTTCTAGTATATGATCCTCCAAAACTAGTAGGTGTATATGCACCGCTTTAGATGAAAACTCTACGATTTGAGTGAGATGTGGACTTGTCTCTCTTGGCCTCTTCATAAAAACATGAATAGTGTTTTATATCCCCCTATCTAACCCTTAAAGATGGATATGATTCTTAAAACCCTACCTTAAATTAATATATATATATATATATATATATATATATATATATATATATATATTACTTTAAGTTATGGCCTTGGGCTAAATGGGCTTTTAGAGAGTCTAAGCCTACCTAATAGGGCATATGGACTATAATAGGGACCCAAGATAAATAATTAAGTTGGATTCTAAATAAATATTCAAAAATCCCAAATTACAACCTTATAATTTATTTCATTTCTTTATTTCATCATAATTAATTCCACTAAATACTTATGACTGTACGATAATTTAATTATCTCATAAATCACCCGGATATAAGGATATCTTATTCTCAAAGTTAATTTGGTAAATAATGCCATTTCCCAAGTTAAACTTTCAATACCCTCTTAGTCAAATAAATTTGATGCTA
The DNA here is from genome assembly GCA_949130495.1 of Sambucus nigra. Taxonomy (NCBI): domain Eukaryota; kingdom Viridiplantae; phylum Streptophyta; class Magnoliopsida; order Dipsacales; family Adoxaceae; genus Sambucus; species Sambucus nigra. The sequence goes on from OX422217.1 coordinate 212,685,975, forward strand.
ATTTATTTTAACCAGCATCTAATCAATTCCTTGATTCTTAGAATTAACATATTTTGTATTCCACCGAATTATAAAATAATTCAGTGGTCAAGTTTAATTAGTGGGAACAAATTTTATAAGTCTATCAAGTGGGTATCCCAATCCAAGATCTTTATTGGATGCGGATTCCTCCTAATTATTATCTCAGGCCTACTCACACAATTTGCTCCCATAGCAATCAAAGAAATAATTTGCAAGCATTCTAGTCCTCAGAACCCTCAGGATTAAGAATATATGAACCCTTTGAAAATGGTGTAATATTACCTTAGTCTAATCAAGACAACCGTTATACTTAAATCTCATAGATTTTATTATTCAATATGTTCCTGGATGGACCGGTCGCAATCCTCTTTTTAACTATCATATAAGTGCTCGAACCATTAAACAGGTTCACGTAGTTTGACATAATCTACTAGGGTTATATACAAAACCATGTCAATAGGATATCAACTCCCATCTTGTCTATGAATTATTCAATTGTACTCGAACCGGAATTTCAATCTCCTATTATCGAGACAACCCAACTCACCAAAATTTGTACTAAGTACAACTAACTGACATATAATGAATGATATATTTAAAAAATAAAATAAAGAATTCTTACAAACACGATTCCCATTTCAACCTGAACTAGATAATATTTTTATTAATGAATAAAATGTCATTACATGGTTTTAAGAGTAAAATATCAACATCTTCAACATTTATCTTAAAGCCACGTGCCAATGCATTTGACTCCCATTCCCTTTACATGGAAATCAAAAGTATTAAGTTCCTCTTATAAGGATTCGCTTGTTTATCCTGATGCGATCTTGGTCATGATGGCGTCCCCCATCTGCACGATCTCTTGTATAAGGTGATACTTTCATGCAATGTACTTTTACCTCTTATGAGTACTTGGTTCTTTTAAATTTTTAACCTCACATTTGTTGCCATAATAAAGTATAATTGTTGACTACACTGAAGGAACCACACCCAAGTCACTTAGGACATTCTACAGCCAAACAACCTTCTTTCTTACCTCCGAAGAGAAAATATATTCACCTTCCATGATTGAATAAAAAATACAAAATGTTTTGATACTCTTACAACTTATGGATCTACCTCCAAGGGTAAACACATATCCTAAGGTTAATCTCATGTAATCCTTATCCTATTAAAAATCTAAGTCTGTGTACCCAATGGATAATAAAATATCTGCTGAGTAAACCAACACATAATTTCTAGTCATTTTCACGTACTTGAGAATGTGCTTAACAAAAATCTAGTTCTCCTCACCTAGTTAGACTCGAACCTTCTAACCATGCCAACGGTAAAGCATATACCCAGTCTTGTACACAACATATCATACACAAGGATGACGACTGGAGAAACATAAGTTATATTCATCATCCTCTCTATTTTATCAGGTGTTATTGGACATTCATCCTTAGATAAATAAATTACATGCCTGAAATGGAGAAACCCTTTATGAGAATCTTGCATACTAAACCTTGGGATCACATCATTGATATAAATGGCTTGGGACAATCCCAGCATCTTATTTTTACGATCATGCATAATCTTGAATGCAAGAATGTGACTAGGTTATTTTAAGTCCTTCATATCAAAATGATTAGACAATTGAGATCTTATACTAGTCAATACACCCACGTCATTCCCGGTTACGAAAATATCGTTTACGTAAAGTACTATAAATACCACCATGTTTCCATTATGCTTCCTATACACACAAGTTTCATACAAACATTGATCAAAACTAAATGATTTGATTGCTTGATTAAAACGAATGTTCCAAGACCTTGATTATTGATTAAGTCCATAAATATATCTCTTAATCTTGCACACCTTGCTTTCCTAGCCATTTGTTATGAATTTCTCGAGTTGCATCACACAGATGCACTCGTCAAGACTATCGTTCAATAATTCAGTCTTAATATCCATTTGCCAAATCTCGCTATTGAGATGATCTATAATGGATAAAAGAATCTGAATTGACTTCAATATGGTTACAGGCGAGAAAGTTTCCTCATAGTCGATGCCTTTTTTCTGGGTAAACTCTTTCACAAGAATCCTTTCCTTAAATGTTTCATCCACCTCGTCTATCCATTTCTTCTTTATGTATATCCACTTTCTACCGATGGGTTTTATCCCATCCGATAAGTCTATTAGTTTTCAAACTTGATTCGAATACATCGAATCCATCTCGATATTCATAGTCTTTAGCCAAATCTTGAATTCCTTATCTAGGAGTGCCTTATCACAATTGTCGAGATCTAATTTATGTTCTCATAGTTTATCATCGAAGTGTTCACTCGAATACACTAACCTATCATGATCACGTAAGACTATCCAACCACGACGTGGCTCCACCTGTGGTCCAGTGTAAGAGAGAGATGTATCATAATCATCGATAATACTCCCACTACCGCTAGGTAGTGTACTATCGATATCTGGTTGTATTCCATCATGTACAGGTGGTTTAGAAGAAATTATTTGATCTTGCCATCTTACCTAATGTAAGATAAACTTTTTCTTGGGCCTGTGGTCCATAATATAATATTCCACTAAGAACTAAGAATTTGGGCTAACAGATGCTCTCTTATCCTTGGGATCATATAAATTACCACCATTGGGTCCTTTTGGATAACCTATAAAGAGACATACATTCATCTTTAATTCCAACTTCCTCGGCTCCTTCCTCTGAACGTGTGCTGGGTTGTAACACCCCGACCCGGATTTATGAGTTACCCATGGTCAACCCGGTTCGACCCGAGCATTAGGTGTGAAGTGCAATGAAACAACCTATATAATGAAGCCAGTCAAGTTTTATTTAATTAGCATTTCACTTGTTTAGCATGCGATTTCTTTTTCAAATCGAGCTACGTTAGGGACCCGTGATAAGCATCCCCGGAATCCAAGCATACAGAGCTACTAACGTAAAATAAAAAGAATACTTACATGTGCAATGCTCTCAAAATACGGTACCACACCCAACCTGCCGTAACAAAGAAGAGGGAATGAGCTGAATGCCCAATGGAAATATACAAGAATGAACAATAAAATCGAACGGAAGAAAGGAGACTCTAACACGTTAATCCAAGTACACATACAACTACCTAATATATATATATATAATTTCACATTACTTTTTTAAAATAGTAAAAAAATATTTTTGAACTGATTTTTTGTGTGATATTTAAACATTTCAAGGAACCCATATGAAAAAAATCAGCTCAAATAACAATTTTTTGCTATTTTAAAAAATTCGGTCCAACTTTCGCAGTTTTTAAAGCAATTAAAAGCTGCAAAAGTTGACCAATTTTTTTAAGATAGCAAATAAACTTTTTTTGAGTTGATTTTTTTTATATGGGGCCATTGAAATGTTTCAATATCACATAAAAAAATCAACTCAATTTTTTTTTAATATTTTAAAAAAATAGGTGTGCGCCAGTATAAGTGCAAACTTAGTGTGCACATGAGTTTGTCTATCTCTCTCTCTCTCTCTCTCTCTCTCTCTTTGTATGTATATATATATATATATATATATATACAGTCAAGAGCTCCAACTTACCTCACGTAACATACATATGAACATACCCGTTTTTTAAAGAGTCATTTAAGGTTTGGCCCCCATTTAATTTTCTATATGAGTCAAACCCCCGGAAATTGACTTTCTTAAGGTTTGACTCCTATTTTTAACTTTTCGTCCATTCAGACGTTAACTCCGATGTTTATTACCGATTATACCCTTACTTTAATATGGGGGGCAAACCTTAATTTAAAAAAGAATACCTATAAATTGATTAAAAAGTCAAAAATTTATTAATTAAGAAAATAAATAATAGAAAATTAAAAAAAATGCTCAGAAAATAAAAAAATAAAAATAAAAAAATAATGAAAAAAGTACAAAAAGTGAATAAAAACAACAGAAAATAAATATTAACCCCTTAATTAATTTTAAAAAACACCCTAAAATTTATTAAAAAGTCAAAAAAAATTATTAATTAAGAAAATAAATAACAGAAAATTCGAAAAATGCTCAGAAAATTAAAAAAACGCTCAAAATGTCACATTTTACAAAATCTTTTAAGGATTAATTTTATTAAATAAACATGTGGGGGATTGTTTTGATATTAACTCAATTTTTGATTTGATATAATATGGTCCATTAACCCTATGCACATTAAGGGAGATTTTTTTTTTCTAAAAATCAAAGCTAAAAAATGTCGCTTTTTACCAATTTAAACTTTAACAACTCCATTTTATACTCAAATATAGTCAAAACATACCCTTTTGTTAAAACTAAATAAATAAATTAAGTTTATTTTAAATTCAATGAAGTTTAAATGATGAAATTAACTATTTATTTTAAAAAATAAATCTCTTCACGAAGTTGGGTAACGTTGCATCATATTAGAAAGTGATTCCTCTCAAATATGAGGTATAAAGTGCAATTAAACTTGAATATTAAATAAATTATTTTAACATTCTTCATGTGAGTTATTTGAATACGTTACACATTTTGAGGATCCTACTAATATGTAACAACCCTCACTTTTGAGAGCCTATTTTATATTTATTTACTATATGTAGTAATTAATTATAAAATGATGGATGTCGAGTAAATGTTAATTTAATATGAAAAAGGTTAATATTTACTGAAATGTTATATGATTACCTGATGAGTAGGTAAAAATATCCATGTGGTGACTTGTTGTGTCATAAGAATTAAAATGACATTTTGGTTAAATGAGAAATCGAAACTTAAAATGATTTATAAAATTCCCAAATGATAATTTGGAGGGTGCAGTTAGTCCCGGTAGGTGCGAGACAGTCAAAATATGTGCCATATTGCATTTTGGTATTTCGGACACTTTTGACTAGTTATGGCTTAAATTTGTAGTTGCGTATCATTTTATCGCGTACTAGCCATTAGAGTTGGACATTTTAGACTAATGGCCCGATTTAGTCTTGCTAAGACTTACTATTCCTCTTAAGACCAAATTGTTAACTTAGAGAGAAAGATAGAGGAAGAGAACATTGATGAAAAAGAGAGATTGGAGCTTGGATCATTGCCTACACCAAATCAAATCTGCATTTGCATGATCAAGGCAAGTTATCTACTTGCTATTGTATGATTTAAGGAGAATAATTAGTATTGATATTTATGAATTGTTATGAATTGTCATTTTAGGGTTTTGTTAGTTTATTTGGGTATTAACCCTTGGAAATTGATTTGGATGATAAATAATGTTAATGTTGGTAGTTAGAGGTATTTTTGGTGTAGTAATTGCAGCATATGATCTTGGTTTGGTTGGCTTTTGTGTTGGGTAGAATTTTGGAGTCCAAAACTCCATAGCCAAAACTAGGAATTTCTGCAGAACCGAATCAATTCGGCCTGGCCGAATCGATTCGCTGGGAGACAATTTGCAAGCCTAGGTTGTCCGAATCCGTTCGGCTCGTCTGAATCGATTCGGAAATTATGCAGAAAGTCATTTTTCCTGACCGAATCAATTCGGCTAATCCAAATCGATTCGCTTCTCTGAACCCAAATCGATTCGCCTAGTCTGAATCGATTCGGAAATCCTGTATTTTTTTCTTTTGATTTTTCCTTTTCAAATTTTAACCTTTTTCTTTAGGATTAGGACCTAGGAATCTTCTTGTATGAAGTAAACTTAGTGTCCTAGAATAGTATTCGAGTTTGGTCGCCACCCTAGATTAGAATGGGTTCATCTGGGGTTTATTCTGGGAAGGTTTAAAGTAATGTTAAGGCATTACTTCCTTTATTGAATTTTTAGAAGTTTAAATGCCCATTCTTGGAGACTCTAGGGGCTTATCGAAGTTATATGAACTTTGGGAATTGTAGGATCATGATGATCATTTGGAGACTAAGCTGGGAATTTGTGAATTTGAGGGATATCAATGTCAATATTCGATGAGAATTAGGTTCGCATAAAATGAACCCAAATTGTTTAAAGACGATAGGTTCAACTAAAATGAACCCCAAACTGTGTTAAAGATGATTGGTTCAACTAAAATGAACTCAGTGGTTTAATGATGACAGGTTCGAATAAAAAGAACCAAACACATGGATAATGGAAATGGAAATTTGGTAATGGGAATTGAAAAGGAAAATGAGATTTAAAATGTAAATGTAAATTTTAATTTATAGATACACACCTCTCTAAATGACATCATAAGGGAAGTTCGCGCGCTTGGTGATGCCCCCTGGCTAATGAATGCAGGGTGGATACAGTCCTAGGCCATATGCGGGGTTTTTAGATGTTTTCAGCGCTGGTGAGGGGATTTTGGGTGTGGTTCTGACTCTCCCCCGGGCATATGGCCGCTTCCCGACGTATCGATAGGTGCCCAGGTTGCCTTGTATAGATAGGTCCTGGATGATGATGGTCATTTAGGGGCGCGCCCAGTGGGGAAACTCGGAGGGGCGGTCTTAGAATCGTTATATGTATGAGAATATAACTTTTCTGCATCAAGTGGGACTTGATGGATATATATGCCATAAAGAGCATGGATACGTGCCATAAAGAGCATGTGATTGAGATATGTGCCATAAAGAGCACTTAATAGAACTTGTATTCCTATTAAGGAATGGAAAGATAAAAATGGAGATGATGATTAATGATGGAAAGTTTTAATTAATGAAGGGAAATTATATCTTCTTGATTAAATCGAATAAATGGTTTTATTCCTAATAAGGAATGTAAGAAGGATATGGTAATTGGATAAATGAGCAAAGGTTTTAAATTAAAGTTATTTACTTTTATTTCTCTTATGTAAATGACATTTTATTTCATAATTAAGTTAAATATCTTAAATTGTAATGTAAGTTTAACATGCTAGTTATCATGCCATATTATCATCCTTGTCATTCATGCATAACTGTTCATACCTATCATGCTTTTTATTTCTTCTGGTGATCATATAAAACCCGTCCCTGACCGGTTCATTTTCTTTGTTGTGTATATGATTGTATCCGCTCAGGTGCTCCGCCGCAAGGACGCCTATTTTGATATTCCCATTCCTTTGCTTTTGACGAGCTGTAAGATTTTGTGGACTATTACAGGACGTGGTATTAGACGCTTTCCTTTTTGGATTCTAGATATGATCGGGTCTTGACTCGGGAGTGTGGCCCAAACTTTTATACTTGTTTAATGAATGTATTATCTATATATTAAACTGTCGTACTACGTGGTATGTAGTTGTGGACCGACAGCCTATTCGGTCCTTTTGTGCACATTCGTTTTAGTTGTATTACATATATACTCTGTGGGAGTTCCACTTGCTTGTCAGACTGGGTTGTTTAATTTAAATTTCTTAACTGGTTTTAAATTTCTAAACTTTTGGCAACCCGTTTTCTGATTTATTGGGTGGTTTTCCCGTATACTCAGTTTATGTTTGTGATGCTGAGAATGATATCCATCCATGATTCCTGTTACGTTTGAGTATCGGGTTGGCCACCCCTTACCTCGGATCGCGAGTTGTCACATAATAATAATAATAATAATAAAAGTAGAGTTAGAGTGACCCCCATTTTTTATCCTCAATTTTTACCCTCAATTAAGACAAATAATAATGGATCCACCACTTTTTTTTATACCAAATGAAAATAAATCCTTCAAATTGTTAAACCCCAAAATATTATTGTCCACATCTATAAATGCCCCAAATTGTTTACCATACCATACATTCCCTGAAAAAAGTACAAACGATGAAGAAATAAAAAAAATAGCATACAATGAATAAAAAAGAATAATTTGCAATTAAAAAAAAGCTTAAGGCTAACTCAAAAAAGCAATTTGCAATTATAAAAAAAAACTTCTAATAATAAATTATTTTAAATGTAAAAAACAATTTTTTAATTATTAAAGAACTTTCCAATAATTAAAACTATTTTTAATATAATAAAGCGTTTCATTCTTTGAAAAACAGTTTTTTACTTTTATAAAATATTTTTTTTTAAACAGTTTTTTCTAAAACAGTAAAAAAGTAAAACAATTTTTTTCGTTTTTTTTGAATTTTTAATTTTCTAAGCGTTTTTTTAATTTTCTGAACGTATATTTTCTTAATTAATAAATTTTTGAATTTTTAATAAAAATCTTGTGATTTTTTAGGAAAACATTCCCCCTTAATGCGCATAGGGTTAATGGGCCCTATTATATCAAATTTAAAATTTAGTTAATGTCAAAACAATCCCCTACATGTTTATTTTATAAAATTGATCCTAAAAGATTTTGTAAAATGTGATATTTTGGGTGTTTTTTAATTTTCAGAGCATTTTTCTAATTTTCTATTATTTATTTTCTTAATTAATAAATTTTGGCCTTTTAATAATTTTCAAGTGCTTTTTTAAAATTAATTATGGGGTTAATATGCATTTTCTGTTTTTTATTCATTTTCTGTATTTTTTTCATTATTTTTTTTTTATTTCTGTTTTTTATTTATTTTCTGAGACTTTTTTATTTTTATTATTTATTTTCTTAATTAATAAATTTTTGACTTTTTAATAAATTTCTTTGTGTTTTTTTTAAATTAAGGTTTGACCCCCATATTAAAGTAAGGGTATAATCGGTAATAAACATAAGAGTTAACAGCTGAATGGACGGAAAGTTAAAAATGGGGCTCAAACCTTAAATGACCCATGTTTAAAAATAGTAAAAAAAAGTATTTTTAATGAAACTCGGTATATATTCTAGAAAGTTCAACCCGAAAGTGAATCAGATGGCAAAAATCTGAACGGCTAAAAATGCTCATATTTTTCCACTTTTCATTTCACCCAATTTCGGGTTGAATTTTTTTATCATTATTTTTGTAGATGATCTCCTCACTATGTATATCATACATACCAAATTTGGTTAAAAACTATTTTTTAAGTATTTTAAAAAAATGGGTATGTTCATAGGTATATTGCTAGGAGGTATGTTGGAGATCGTGTGTGTATATATATATATATATGCATGAAACCATTTATTTCCAAATCATTGCTTGCCCCGATCAATTTACCTTAATCTTGTAAAAGAATTTCCTTTTTACTTGACTTGACATTTATTCCTTGATTTAACACATCCGTTAAATAATTGAAACTAATACACCTTGTATTAAGGAAAAATAATTTCTTTCTCCGAAATCACCCCTTCATTCATACCAATTCAGGTTAGTATTTTCATTGAAAATCACCCTTTCAACACACACAAACACCGTGTTTGATAATGTAAAATTTTCCTTTGAAAACTTTCGTAAACACAGCCTCGTGTTAATTATGGGTTAAACCTCTTTAGGTTGTTAACTACCCATTTAATCCTTTCACTTTACTATTCCATTACTTTATGGACATTAATCACTTTTCACATTTTTTGTCCACTTTATCTTTACCGGAACATTTATTAATTCATTCATGTTAGTTTGTCTTTTCATATATTCACCACATAACCCATTTATTAATATGTTCCATTTTTATTATATTTTTCTCTCAATCTTCGAATATCTGCATACTTTAATGGGGAAAACACCACCCGTTATGCTACCATATACTCTGACCAGTGATTTTCGATCTTTCACCCTTGGGTTCTGTTCTTCCTTGATTATCTCTCTGTCACCCGAGTCCATATTAGTGCATTTTAATATTTTGTAAATGTCCATATTATTCTTCTTTTCCTTTTTCCTGGTCGTAGCTAAAACCCGAAGTTTTCACTTTACGTAAAATTACCATTTCATCCGTTCATTTCCAAACTTGTCGTTTTCTCCATTTTCACAAGTGTTATTTTCCAAAACACTATTAAGTTACCCACACTAACTTCTTAAGATTTTTTAACATATTAACACCTTTTAAACATTTTAAAGTAACATTCTTCTCAAGATGGAAACATCTTTATTTCATTACTTTTATTTCTAAGAAATCATTGAACATCTAAGACTACTTTATAAAAAAAATACTATTTTTTTATTTACACGTGTAGTCTTGAAAACTTACACCTTTCACATTTTCAACACCCTTTTCACGCACCTTAAGCGATGAAATTTCTATTTTATTTATTTCAATCTTAAACCCAATAAAATTCTCATTAAAATTTTTTATATGTTCAACCTTAAAATACTACAAGTTTATATGCAAGAGAAGATGGATTTTAAGTCCAAAAATCCTATCAAATGGGTCTAACATGTGATTTATTCTAGAAAGTTCATAATGTTTGCACAAACATACTTTCACAACAAAAAATATTTTTATTTCTTCAAAATTTGAATAAAATGTCCATTTACATAAAATCCCAAATTTTTCACAAGAAAACTTTAAAACATTTACCCATAAATATATTCAATCAAAATGAGCATTCTTCCAACATTTTTAATTCATAAAAATATTTAATACCAAGTTTTCTTGATATATATCACTTTTCTCGAAGCCATTGAAACCCCTTGTAAATGCATTTTTAAAAATCATAAGAAATATCGTTCTTATATCATAAATGCATCCCACTCTTACAATTCTAGCTACAAGGCTACTAATATGGAAAAATAGAGTCTTAAACTAAGAGTAGAGTTTTTCCACCTCAAATAGAGCTCCAAAAATGGTGGATGAAGAAGAAGGTGATGGCAACCCCCCACCTCCTAATATTGCCTCAAGGATGTTGCCTAGCTCCACAAAGCTTGTCTCCATGAAAGATCCAAGAAACCCCCCTTCAAAACTCCACAAATTTCTACTCTTCTTCTTCTTCTTCTTCTTCTTCTTCTTCTTCTCCAAAACCCCCCAACAACACCTCCAAAATTCATAGCTTTGCTCAACAATGGTGGAAATTGGTGTATTGGGCTTAAATATAGTGGAATACTAGTATAATATGGTGGCATAAGGTGGAGATATGGTGGTGTATTATGGTTTATGGTGGTGGGATAATGTAAAAATCTCCCAAGAGCTAGAGAAGAAATGCTAAAAATGGTGGGGAGACCCATCCCCAACTCTCTCTCTTCTCCACACTCAAATAAACCCACAAATAACCCAATCAAACCGTTATAAAATCCATCCTAACTCTAAACTCCCATTTTTAGGTCATCTGGACACACCAGGAGTCGACACAACATTAATCTAATGGCCTAAAATATAACAGCACACAAGGGCACCCAATTTTCAGATTATGAATAGGTCGTTAGAACGAGAACTAGTCTTCGAATGAGAAAGGGTTCTCGTTCGATCTACTCTTTAAACAACCTTCTAACGAGCCTAGAAAACCTATGCAGTGACATATCGTTAGATCCTCGTTAGAGCCCAACTTCGAATAACATTGGATTCTCCTTAAACCTATAAACTCGTTCGAACGAGACAAGGATCTCGTTCGAATGAACTTGAGTTCATTCGAACCACCCAAATTCTTAAACTCTCCAATTTCACCAATTAACTTCCAACAATTGTCATCAAGGCCCTAAGAATAATAAAAAATAGCAATAAAATCTCATACTAACGATTCAAATCTCAAGGATTTCATATTATTACAATTTGCACGCGAAAAATAATAAAATATTAGGCACGAGTATTAAATTATTCCCTCCTTAGAAATTTCATCCCCAAAATTACTGATCCGCCAATTTCTCAAGTCCATGATTTTTTTCTGCTCTTATACTAAGTCAGAGGAATCCTCCAGGACTAAATCAGCAAAGTCCTTAATAGCTAATATCGCATCACACACTCCTACACAAGGGTCGTCACCAAAATCTCAACATGCGACATGCTCTAATGCTCACCATCATGCTAAGAATTAATGTCACACAACCATCTTGAGTCTTTACTCACTTAATGATCACGTGCAAAAGAATTCTGGGACTACCTTTGCCAATACCCAAAGCATATCGGCGCCTCTATTGGGCAACCCTCTCTAAAAATTGACACTCACCCACGAGTGAACCGTAATAAAACCAATCATCCAATTTATCATCAAGGACCGTCTTGAATCTAAGGACTACACATTCAATGTTTCCTCAAATCCTAGGGTCATGATGACCACATAATCTCATTTAAGCTTTATGCTAACTTCATATCGTAAGTCACTCACTCGTGGAGTAACATACTGACTAAATCATTATCGTGAACTTGGTTGACAACTTCTACTGCATCACTCGGATGACCCTATTATTATCCAAGGCTTCTAACTTATGGATCACACATGAGCATTACGCCAAACCACTCACCCTCGTAAAATAACACTATGTGATAAGTTTCCTCTAGCTCTTACACTATTTAATTTCCTCAAGTCATCATCCTGTCTTCATACGTAGGGACACTAAATGCCACACCGGCCAATCAAAAGGTTGATAATTCTAAGGTGAATAGATACTATGTGAAAATTGTGTGGCAAAAGTGCACCCACCCATGCACTGAACTTTTTGCAATAACAAGGAGACCTTAGATAAGGGTGCACCCAGTTATCGAGCTGGTTGACCAAGCAAGGTCCAATCGTACTCCACTGGGCTAAACCGCATTGTACCATGACATGGCACAAATACTAGCTACCACAGTAGCACTGGTAAAATTATGGGTTGGGCCTAATTTAGGCGGGTCAAATGTGGGTTGGGCTAAATGTGGGTTGGGCCAAATATGGGTTGGGCCAAATATGGGTAGAGCCAAATATGGGCGGACCAAATATGGGTTGGGCCAACCCATTATTTTTCTACTAAATTAAGTATTGCAATTCGAGGTATATATAAAAAAACTCATATTTTACTCATAACTTTTTAAAATGAGTATTATACTTGATTTGTATCTTTTAAAATTGGGCTCCATATTTGATTTCCTGCTTTCAAATATGGGCCCCATATTTAACTCATAGCTTTGAAATATGGGCCCCATATTTAACTCATAACTTTTAAATATGGGCCCCATATTTAGATGCTTGGGCTAATATGGATTGTTTTATTATTTGGGCCACATTTTGCCACTACTATACCACAGTTGTGGGGATACCAATCCTCGATTACCAGAATCGAAAGGAACACACAAGAATTATAAGGAACAAATAGGCGTCCCAAGAAAATCCCATTCATATGAAACAGACTATGGTCTACGAAGAGCTGACCTACGTCACATGCTTAAATCCTTACAACTTCTCCCAGATGTTATCACTGTGTACTAAGCTAGCCACACACCCTAGCTCAATTCACCAACCATGATGAATGGTATCATAATCATTCATCCATACCCGATGAAAACAACATATGAACCTATCGTCTTTTTGGAAGTCAAACTCTGACTCCCCTCCTTAAGGGTAAGGCTCCCTCCTTACATCCTCGATGAATGCGAGCCATTTTGACTAATGAATGTCAACGCTTTTATCCATGTCAACTTTATCCAGCTTTCTAACAACGTTATGACCAACCTAATACACCTAGGTTATTGTCGGCATTATCACACCATGGTCGTAACCCAACGTCTCCTTAGGAAGAACCGCATTAAGCAAAACTTTCACCTTATAGTGACCTTTACCTACATGAGATCATCATCGATCTTACCTCCAGGTTTTATCTAAAATGAACTTAAGTTATGGCCATGTCGGTCGCCATTGGCATTCGAAGGGTAGTAAGTAACACACATGGCTACCTCTTCTAATTCGTACCGACTTAGTAAGACATGCTAAGAACTCATCCCTACCGAGCTAGGGTTAACCTAACTTATGTCGTAGACAAACGTCAACAGTCTAATCATGCTTCGATATCCTCATGGGGGTACCATTTTCAAGTCTCTAATATGACACCATCAATCTCAGTCCCGAATGCATTTCGTAGTACTCCCCAAAATCAAGTGTTACGCCACCTACCCTAGTTAGTCCATGATAACCAGGCATCATGACCATTCATGACATAAGCTTCCAATTTCTCTTAGAAGGTTACATCACCCATCTATACCAATTCAGATGACAGCACGCGAAACGTACACTATTTGACTGTTTCAAACCTTTACCAGACTCCTGAGATCATAACCTAACCTTTAATGCAATCATTACTAGAAGGCTAGGACTTCTTCATTTTGGACATAAATGGTTTCCTAAGGATACCAAACACACTCCAAGTAAAAGTCCTAAAACCCGACAAGATTTCATCATCTATGACTTTCTTATCGTAGGTACACTCTACAAACTTCTCAATACCCACATAGTGATTACTAGGTGCTCGTTAAGACTCTAGTTTAAGAGCTTCTACACATGATGCACCTTAACCATTAAACACCTTAAGATGTCACAACAAGTCAATTTTTATTCCCAATTATGCCACATACAATTAGTCCTACAAACACTCCAAGATGCCCTTAAACTATACTCACACTGGAACTGCCTTGTATCTAGCCATTACTCGGGTTGCTAAAATGGGCCCAGACACTAAGATAATAATCTCCTTACAAACGATTCTGGTCATAAGCCACACACCAAATTACAGACTGACACTAACAAGGATTTTGTCATGATAGAGGCCGTTGTATATAACTATAACCCTCTAAGTCTACATCACTGACATCACTAAAGAGCATATCCCACAAAATTGCATTATATCTCCTAAAACCCTGACATGGAAGACTATTTATAGTTTACTTCAAAGTTTCCTTAACCATCATTATTGCATACATCATATACCTACCTAAATTTTCCCTTAACTCTCATCATCATACCTTACAAGGTATAACTTTCAATAAACAATCACCAAGACACGTACATATAAAAATAGTACTCACTGACTCCGATCGAGTATGCATCCCTAAATGTTGACTAACACGATTCCTCATATCCACCAAATCGTTAACCGTCCTACAATCTGATACTACCCCAAGGATCGAATTTGCCTAATTACATCATTATTATTAACTATATGAAAATACTTCACCCCAAAACTTAACAATCCTTATCACAACTCAACATTTCTTAGTCATGTCACCCTAGTATCCTAATCTACACGGTTGACTTTACAAAATTCTTGTTTCTAATTCAATGGATGCCATTAATCTCTATCGACATCTCAATGGACTTTTCATATCGTTAAAGGTTGGCACACAAGCACCTCACACTAAAAACGGTGGTGTTGCCACTATTGGCTCATAGAGACACTCACGAATCAAAACATATCTAAATCAGAAGCACGATGGTGATTAATGACAGCTAACTTGATCGCATGCCACTTGGCAATGAATTTCCCATCATGCTACTCTTTGACTCTATCGTCGAGAACACAAACCAAAACTATCATTAATCGAGCGTGATGGGCCCAAACCCAACACCGATGTCAAAAGATCCTCTACTGACCTCACCACGTCATTCCTTAAAAGAACCTTGAATCTAAAGCTCTGATAGGATTTGTATTTCCCTGACCCAGAATTGTGGGTTACTAGCAGTTGACCCGGTCTTACCCGAGCGTTAAGTGTGAAGTGAAATGAAACAACCTACATAATGTTATTACTCCTCTTTTATTTAATTAATATTTCACTTGTTTAGCATGGGATTTCTATTTTAAATCAAGATACATGAGGAACCCGTGGGAAGCATCCTCGTAATCCAATCATACAGAGCTACTAATGCAAACTAAAAAGAATACTTACCTGCATAACGCCATCAAAATACGAAACCGCACCCAACGTGTCGTAACAATGAGGAGGGATTGAACCGAATGCTCAGTGGAAAAATAAAAGAATGTAGTATAGAATTGAATGGCTGAAAGGAGACTTTAACACATTCATCTTAGTGCATATGCAACTACCTTACACACACACACACACACACACACACACACACACACACACACATATATATATATATATATATATATATATATATACGTATATGAATGTAACCGTTTTTATTCTAAAACGTTGCTTACCCTCATTAATTTACCATATTCTTGTAAAAGAATTTTCCTTTTACTTTACTTGATATTTATTCCATGATATGATACACTAGGTTAAATACTCAAAATAAATACACCTTGTTTTATGGAAAACTCATTTCTTTCCCCAAATCTCCCATTTATCCATACCAATGCACGTTAGTATTTTCATTGAAAATCACCCTTAAAAATTACGCAAACACTGTATTAGAAAACACTTATTTTTTCTTTGGAAACCTTTCATAAACACAACCTTGTGTTAATTATGGGTAAAACCTCTTTTGATGTCGTAACTACCAGTTTAATCCATTCACTTTACCATTCCGTTACTTTATGGACATTAATCACTTTTCACATTTCTTGTCCACTTTATTCTTTACCAGAACATTTAATAATACACTCAAGTTAGGCCGTCTTTTCATATATTCACCATACATCCCATTTCTTGATATGTTCTATTTTCATTATATTTTTTCTCGTAATCTTCAAATATTTTCATACTTTAACGGGCTCCACACCGTCGTCTATGCTACCATATTCTTTGGCCAGTGATTTTGGGACTTTAATCCCACGGCTCCAGGCCTTCCTTAATTGTCCCAGTATCATCTGAGTCCATATTAATGTGTTTTAATATTTTGCAAATGTCCATATTATTCCGCTTTTCCTTTTTCCCGATCGAAGCCAAAATCCGGGATTTCACCCTAACTTGTGTTTACACTTTAAAATCAACATTTCTTGACTTTTTTAGTCTAACATGGATTTTATTCCAAAATCATGTTTAAGACCATTTTGTGTAACACCGTTTGCAATATTTTTATTTCATAAAAATGTTCCACTTTACGTAAAATTACCATTTTACCCGTTTGTTTTCAAACTAGTCTTTTCCTCCATTTTCATAAGTGATATTTTCCAAAACACCATTAAATTATCCACACTACCTTCTTACATGTTTTTAACACATTAACACCTTCTTAACATTTTGGAATAACATTATTCTCAAGTTGGAAACATCTTTACTTAATCACTTTCTTTTTTAAGACATCATTGAACATCTACGACTACTTTATAAGAAAAATACCATTTTCTTTATTTATACATATCGTCTTGAAACCTTACACCTTTCACATTTCCATCACCCTTTTCACATAAATTAAGAGATGAAATATCTTTTTTATTTATTTCATGCTTAAATCCAATAAAACCCTCATTAAACTTGTTTATATGTTCAACCTCAAAATACTACAAGTTTATATGCATGAGAAGATGGATTTTAAGCCCAAAAATCCTATCAAATGGCATGTGATTTATTCTAGAAAGTTCATAATATTTGTACAAACATACTTTTCAAAGCAAAAGACATTTTTATTTCTTCAAAACTTAAATAAAATGTCCATTTATATAAAATTCCAAATTTTTTGCAAGAAAACTTTGAAACATTTATCCATAAAATACTTCCAATCAAAACGAGCATTCTTCCAACATTTTTATTTCGTAAAAATATTTAATACCAAGTTTTCTTAAAATATATCATTTTTCTCAAAGCCATTGAAACACTTTGTAAACCCATTTTTACAAATCATAAGAAATATCATTCTTATATCAGAAATGCATCCTACTCTTATAATTCTAGCTATAAGACGACTTATATGCAAAAAATAGTCTTAAACTAAGAGTAGAGTTTGTCCCACCTCAAATGGAGCTCCAAAAATGGTGGATGAAGAAGAAAATGTGGTAACCCCCCACCTCCTGAGGGGGCCTCAAGTAGGTTGCCAAGCTCCATAAATCTTGTCTCCATGTATAGACACCACATCATAGGACCCCTAAGCACCCCTTAGGTCTCTAACACTTACTCGTTCACTGCAAACCCTAGGTCATACTCCGCATACCTATCTAGAGGCCATCGGACGCTCCTAGGCCCTGTTTGACTCCGGTCAACTTCCTCGCTTGAGCAAAATCTCAATCAATCTTCAAAGGGCTCTCAATCTTTTTTCTAACAATCTACCCCGTCCGTGAACCGGTCTTATAGTTCTGGCGAATGATCCGTTTTACTATCAAAAATTGATCTAGAGGCCACTAGGTGCTCCCAAACCCCGTTTGACTTCGTTAAACTTCCACGTCTAAGTGAAATCTCAACTAATCTTCAAAAGACTCTGAATTTCCTTTCTAAAAATCTACCATGGGCACGAATCTGCCTTACGATTTGAACGAGCGGTCCATTTTACCCCGAAAATTAATTTGTAGGCCACCAGGCGCTCCTAGGCCCCGTTTGACCATTGTCAACTCTTCAACTTGAGCAAAGCTCAATAAATCTTTTAAGGGCTCTGAATCCCCTTCTCAATGGTCTACCCCATAACAAAATTAGCCTTACAGTACAGACGAACGACCCATTTTACTCCGAAGGGTCACTGAGCATTTTCAGGACCCGTTTGACCTTGGTTAACTCTCTGAACCAAAAAAACCTGAATGAAATCTTGAAGAGCACTAAATATCGTTTCAAAAAGTCAATCCCATGGATGAATAGTACTCATGTTTCGGATGAACGATTCGTCTTCCTTCAAAAATTTCATGTCGAGTGACCAACGGGTGATCTAGGCCCCGTTTGACTTCGGTCAACCCCCGAACCCGGGAGTGGCTCAATGAATTCTTAAAGGGCTCTGAATGACCTTTTCAATGGTCCTCCCCATATGAAATTTTGATTTATGGTTTGCATTTTACGACCATTTTTCTAAAAAATTTATCTCCAACTACCGAATGGCGCCCCCAAGACCCTGCTTATCGGCAGTGTGTCTAAGGTTCTATGTCGATAGACAGGTCAAGGAACCTACCGATCGGCACCCCCTTTGGACCTATGAATATTGTCCATGACCTCACTTTGAAAGGAACCCCTTAACATCCCTCTCAATAATTTACAAAACGTTCTCTCAAAATCAGAGTTCTTTCCCTCTTAAAAAGCCCATTTCCCACATTCCTTCCATCATTTTCATAGTCCATTTAGTAAATTCTCACCCATCTCCTCGTGACACCATAATCCCATTGTGATATCAACGCATTACAATCAAGATCCACTTCAATTCTTCATAAGGAGGTCAAATTCTCCATCCTTGTCTTTAAATTATTTTATTTTATCATTAATTGCTTTATTTCTTCTTACTGATTTATTTCATTACATCACATGCCTTAATCTCAAACATTTATTATTAGTATTTTCACATACTATATTTTCATAAAAAAAACAATAAAAAGTGGGTTTACCCATAAATTCCAAAGAAGGGATTCTCACTACACATTCTCACACTTGAAGCACATTTATCTTTACACGCATGTATAAGAGAAATCCTCCATTCGGATTTATGGGTTAAAACCCACCCTACGTTATTTTCAAACTATTTTTACTTTGGTGCCCCTTGGACTACATAGGCATCTTGGGTAAATCCATAGACTCAAGTCCTCTCTTATACACATTTGTTCCCCTGTCTTTATTATATATATATATTCTTATTGGATTTCATATGCTTGCATGCTTGCGTCTTGTCCAATTTATGCATTCGTTCTTCTATAAC
Source organism: Sambucus nigra (assembly GCA_949130495.1). Classification (NCBI taxonomy): domain Eukaryota; kingdom Viridiplantae; phylum Streptophyta; class Magnoliopsida; order Dipsacales; family Adoxaceae; genus Sambucus; species Sambucus nigra. The sequence goes on from OX422217.1 coordinate 212,705,441, forward strand.
GACTTGTGAATCGGAAAATACTTACATTATATTTTAAATTATTATTTTGGGAACACTCCTAAAGATGAACCCATTCCGTCATTTTCCATGACGCGAGTTGAGCTTTTCCATCCTCCATTTATATTATGCACATAAACAGACAGTTCATGAAGTTTAATAGGAGAATATTAACACATACCCATGAGAGACCGAAAGGGAGGGATGGGTGACTAACACCTTCCCATTCCGTAACTTAGTCCCCGGCCCTTTGGACTATCTGTATTGTCCTTGATGTCGTTCTCTCGAGATGGCAACATTTCTTTTGCCTGTTTTGTGCAAAATATGCTGGTGACTCCATCTCTACATATTACTCCACATCGATGACGTTCGAGTGCCCCAATATACGAAGTAATTACATTTATATTCTAGAAGGTGGAATCCCTTCTCGAATCCCCTCTGGATGTCCACAGTGGCGACTCTACTGGGGACTATTTTTTAAGAGAACTAGACACTATTTTCTTCATGGGTGTTATTCTTTTTTTGCATGTGTGAGTATGCACCTACTTGTATGTTCCCTTTTCTCATCCAATTACATTTTGTGTATATATACCTCATGCTGGTATCTATCATGCTCTTGTAATACCCCGTATTTTTATGCAATATTAATTTGGAGATTTACTAAATTTAATGAGAATGATTATTTAATAAAAATCCAGAAATTAATTATGTTATAATTATTAACGTGACGAGAGTTAGTAATTATGAGAAACTTATTGAATATTACTAATGAGCATAGTAATATACCATATTGGTTATATTGAATGTCATAAGTGAATTAAATGACTATTTCGGAAATTTAAGTTGGGACGTGCCCATGTCACGTCGGGACTAATTTTGTTAAATAAAAAGGTGAATATTTTATAAGTTGTTCGTATGGTCGTTTTGAGTGCGCCAACGCGTCCGGAAGGGTCGAGATAGTCAGAAAAGTGTACCCGGGGGTTTAGTTTGGGTCTCGGGGCGTTTTTAGGCCTAATTAGTACCCCGGGAGGGCATTTTAGTCATTTTACATAATTGGGTAATTAAACCCACGAATTTCAGCCACCTATATCAGCCATTAGGTTAGCCTTTTAGGGTTAGAACTTTCAGAAATCAAGTGACGGCAATTGGAGAAGAGAGGAGAGAGCTCCAAGGCAAATTCAAGGCCAAAAAGCCATCGGATTTCACCGCCACCACCACCACCGCGTAGATCGCGAGACAAGGAACGCAACCCTACCAAAATCATCCGGGAATCTGCATATCAAAAATCCCAGGCAAGTATTTGACTTGCGTATTTTCGTTAATGCAATCTTCATATTAGTCTAGGATTGTTTAGAGATGGAAACTATGGAAGAAAACTCAAATTTTGTTAGGATAATGCATGTAGTTTTGATAATATGGAAATTCTGGAACCCTTGCCATGTAGAGGAATATAACCCACGAAATTTTGATGTTAAATTAGAAGGAATTTCTGGTAAAAACAGATTAGAACCTTGTTTTAGGAAAACTCTAGGGTTCTTGATGATTAGATGGGATTTTTGAGTTAATTATCCATGTTTAATGATAGTTATACACATGCTTTACGTTATAAACACCTGGTATAATGTTATAATGATGTTAGTAGGATTTTTGGGACGATTGGAATGGAAAAACATAGTTTTGGATGAAGAAGTTTAGTGAAACCCGTAACTGCATTCTGCAGAATTTTTGCCCAGACCTGCTTGATCGATCGATCGAGCCTAGAGCTTCGATCGATCGAATGTTCGATCGATCGAGCCCCAAGCTTCGATCGATCGACCCCTCCTGAAAGATTCTTAATTCCCTCTTTAAATGAGTTAAATGCATATTGTCGTGATATAATTCTTGGGCATTCTTGATAAAATGATTTGGGAGACATTGAGGACCAGTAGGGCATAGGAATAAATGTTTGGACCTTTAATCTTCAACGAGAATGGTATTTATGGAACATTTACTTTAGGGTTGGTGAATTTATAAATTTAAAGAGTGAGGTGCGTAAGAGAGTTACGTTGGAACCTAATAAAGACACTTACTGAATTTCAGATTTGTGAGGATATAGTCCACAAGTGTCAGGTAATGAGTGAGAAAACCCTTCGAGTTAAGGTTAGGAACGAAACCTTATACGTATTTCTCTAAATGTGAAATTAAGGATAAATGGTATAATTATGGGTAACGTGAAGAACCTATGTTAATATGATAAAGTGGTATATTTATATGATTGTGTGTACATATATTACATACATGTGAAAAACATACCGCGCTACTTGCTATCCTTGAGGTTACCGTGCTGGGACAGTCTTATCTCGATGGGACCTTTATGGGGGATATTGACTTGTACCCTAGAAGATAGATATCCTTGGTACAGGCTATCGAATTGATAGTTCAGACGGTCTTAAGAGACGCGAGTATGTGCCATCCTCTTAGAGACTTGGAATCTATGCTTCGCCTCGATATTATTTGTGTATGTGTTAATACAATTCGAGAGTGATTCCGAATTTGTATTCCCCTTGATTTGAGTGGTATGGGGTTTGGATAGTGGAAGTATGCACGCACCATAGTTTTATTCGGGGTGCTGTTATATATATATATATTATACGAGTAGTTAATATATATATGAGATTATGATATTTGAAACTGCCTACTGAGATTTGATAAGTAGGACATGGTTGTTGGCTCAAATTATAAAATACTTGTTTTGAGAAAGTATAATATGTCACTGGAAACTTTAGTGTTTTTATAAAGTTAAAAATAGAGAACTTTGGTTACAAATTGGAACATCTTTTTAAAGTGGAAATATTGAATTGTAAATCTTACGAGTAATCTAAGATATGTTAAATCTTTTAGAAAGACTAGTGCGATGATTGATAAAACGAACCGTTGGGAAGATTAGTGCGATAGGTGTGCACATTAGAAGAGAGGTGAGTATTTCTCAAGAGAGTGACGCACTAATATGTTGTTGCATTGGCCTGTATCAATTTAAATACTTGCTAAACGTATTTTAAATCAAACACACTTTCGGGCTCTGACCCGTTTCTTTCTCTCTCTCTCTCTCTTGTATATATATGTATATATTTCAGGTGCCCAGCCACAGGGGCGTCTTGCTTAGGATCCTTTGAGAGGAACGGGCTGCAGCTTAGGTGGGAGTTGAAGGTCACTTGCGTAGACGGCTTCCTTTATTGACTCCACTTCTAGCATTCTAATTTATTGGGCATGTGTCGCCCTTTCCATTGTTTCATTTGTTGTTGGGACATTTATATTTCAGTTATTTCCAGTATTGTTCTATGGGATTTATTCAGGATGGATTTGTCATTTTAGTTTCATATGTTGACATTCGATTTACGAATGTATTATGTTATTTGGTTTATTGTGGTGTGATTCTTAAATTGTAGAAATGTTGTTATTAAGTAAATAAATCTTTTTCTTTAATTAAAATTTGGAAAGTTTGTATGAAAATGTTTTTGACACTTAGCTTAATTATTTAGGGTGTTAAATTGGAAAATTTATTTTTATCGACAGTGATGCTGAGAATGAACCAACTGTTTACCTTGATTTAATTTAATAAAGGAGTGATCGCCCGGTATTTAATTAGGCGGGGTGTCACAGGTGGTATCAGAGCATCAGGTTCTAGTGTCCATAGGATCTGTACGGCTTATTTCGCTTTCAGCGTAACTTTATTTCTATAGAGCCCTATTTTTAGGATTGTTGTATTCTTGCTTTTACGTTTAAGTCTTCAGCTATTTGAGATTTGATAATAACTGTAGACTAATAGACTTGTTCACGTTTCAGATGCCTCCGAGACGTGCTCCGAAAGATAGGCGTGCCCAAGCTGAGCAGCCAGCAGCTCCGGCACCAGGCACAATGAATGCAAACGAAGTAACCGCCATTGTTGCTCAGGCGGTGAATGCTGCAATAGCGGTGATTCAGCAGGCTCCATCCCAAGTTCAGGCAGTGGCGCCAGTACCAGCACAGCTTCCATCCGCATGGGAGAGGGTTCGGGATGATTTTCAGAAAGCGCATCCCCCTGAGTTTTCTGGTAGCTCCGATATTGTTACAGTCAGCCAATGGAAGAAAGACATCCAGCGGCACCTCCGTATGTATGAGTACACTGACGTGCAAAATCAGTTATTGGCTTCCTTTAAGCTGGTGGGAGCCGCATTACAGTGGTGGGAGTCCACTACTACTTTAGAGGAGAGGGACACGATCCCTATTCAGTTGTTCTGAGAGCGGTTTGACCGCAAGTACTTTCCACCCGCAGTGCAGACTGAGATGAGGCGGAAATTACTAAATCTGAAGCAGGAGAACCTTACTGTAGCTGAGTATGAGGAGGAGTTAACGAGACTTCTCACTATTGTGCCGGATGAGGCACCCACTGAGAGCAAGAAGATTTTGCTGTTTGTCGACGGGTTAGCTTGGAGGATCCGTCAGCACCTTATTGGAAATCTATCCCTGAGTACTTTCACTGACGTACTCAATGCAGCGTTACTACATTGCCAGGATCACCGCTTCTATCTTCAGGGAAGCAAGAGAGCACGGGAGTCCAGCCAGCAGGGCAGGACCGGGGGTAATAGTGCCGGTGGGGCACCATCTCATGGACAGACTCGTCAGTACGAGCAGAGTTCCCATCAGGGGGACCCTGCTAAGAGATTCCGTTCAGGTGATTCTAGGCAGGGATTCGGGGGTTTCAGGCAGGGCCATCAGGGCCAGCCTAATCAGCAGGGCTAGCAGGGCCAACACCGACCACAGGGACAGCAGCAGGGCCAGCAAGGCCAACAGCGTGCACATCAGGGCCAACAGGGCCAGTGGCGTGGAGGAAACGGCCAGCAGGGCCGTGGACAGCAGGGTCAGAGGGGCGGAAACTTCAAAAGCCGATGCTTTGGATGCGGAAAACATGGCCATAGGCGCCAGGATTACCAGAGGGCGATAGGGCCCCACAGCAGCAGGGAGCCCGTAATGAGCCGCAGAGACCACTCTTTCCACCTGTCCTCCCAGCTCCAGCCCAGGTGCTAGCCCTACCAGCCATTCCATCAGCTCCAGTGCAGCAGGGGCAATTGCAGTATGGACGTGTCTATAACGTCCACCAGGCAGCAGCTCCACAGGCACCACCCGCGATTGAGGGTATATTTCCTATCCATGGTACTACGGGTCGAGTTTTGTTTGATACGGGGGCAACACATTGTTTTATAGCTACGCATTTTGCGAAGGCCTTAGGGTTGTTAGCCACAGCAGAGAGCACCGTGACGTGCGTCGACTCACCCCTGGGGAGTGGGTCACTTATTTTCTTTATATGCCGGGGAGTGGGGGTAGAGATTGGTAGCTTGGTATTACCTGCAGACATGTTAGTTCTAGACATGCACGAGTATGATGTGATTATTGGTATGGATTGGCTCGCAGCTTATAGAGCCATGATTGATTGCTTCGGTGGGAGCATTATTTTTCCCATTCCAGGGCAAGAGATGTTTGTAGTGGCGATGCCTCGCCCAGAGGGAGGTTTGACCGCTCATTTGTATTACATAGAGGAGGATACCTCAAAGGAGGTTGTGATTCCTCTGGATTCGATCCCGGTGGTTAGGAAGTATTCCGATGTGTTTCAGGAGATACCAGGCCTACCGCCCAGTTGTGAGATAGACTTTGTTATAGATTTATTGCTAGATACGAGACCTATAGCACGCGCACCGTACCGTATGGCTCCGACAGAGATGCGAGAGCTACGGGATCAGATAGAGCAGCTGTTAGGTCAGGGCTTCATTCGTAGGAGTACCTCACCTTGGGGCGCTCCAGTCTTGTTTGTGAAGAAAAGAGATGGTTCACTGAGATTGTGTGTGGACTACCGGGAATTGAACAAGGTCACGATACGAAATAAGTATCCGTTGCCTCGAATCGATGATTTGTTCGACCAGTTGAGGGGAGCAACTTTCTTTTCGAAGATAGATCTGAGGTCGGGGTACCATCAGTTACGTATTAGAGAGCAGGATGTTTCAAAGACTGCCTTCTTGTCGAGATATGGGTCCTACGAGTTTAGGGTAATGCCGTTCGGACTCACAAACACTCCAGCCGTTTTCATGGACTTAATGAATTGAGTATTCAGAGAGTTCTTGGATCAGTTTGTCATCGTCTTCATAGATGATATCTTGATATATTCACACTCCGAGGAGGAGCATGCCGAGCACTTGAGGCAGGTTCTTCAGACTCTACGAGAGCATCAGTTGTATGCTAAGTACAAGAAGTGTGGATTCTGGTTGCGAGAGGTACAGTTCTTGGGCCATGTTGTTTCTGAGCAGGGGATTGCAGTTGACCCGAGCAAAGTGTCAGCGGTGAGGGAGTGGGGACAGCCCACGACACCGACGGAAGTGCGTAGTTTCTTGGGGTTAGCCGGATACTACAGGAGATTCATTCGGGGTTTCTCCAAAATAGCGGGTCCATTGACGAATCTGACTCGCAAAGGGGTACCATATGTTTGGGATGACACTTGTCAGTTGGCTTTCGACGAGCTGAAAGAAAAGATTACTTCAGCACCAGTCCTTGCCTTACTGAAACCGGGTGTGGAGTACCTGGTTTATACCGATGCGTCTTTGCGGGGACTTGGAGGTGTACTCCAGCAGGAGGAGAAGGCTATAGCTTTTGCTTCCCGCAAACTTAAGCCGCATGAGAAGAATTACCCCACCCACGACCTGGAGTTAGCAGTGGTCATCTTTGCATTGAGGATTTGGAGGCACTACTTATTGGGTGAGAAATTCCGTTTGTTCACAGACCATAAGTCACTGCAGTACCTGTTCACTCAGCGAGAGCTGAATATGCGTCAGCGCAGATGGCTAGAGTTTGTGAAGGACTACCAGTTCGATATACAGTATCATCCGGGGAAGGCCAACGTAGTTGCTGATGCGTTGAGCCGTAGACCGGTAGACGATGTAGCGGACGTCTGGAAAGCAAAGTGGAAGGAATTGGGTCACCAGGACGCAGTGGCACGATCTTTCATATCCGTGATGTCAGTCACACCCGAGATTGTTACGAGGGTGATACAGGCACAGACTAAAGACCCGTTTTGCCAGGAGCAGATTGTGCAACTTCTAGCCGAGGGTGCTGAGTCATATTCTGTTAGTTCTGATGGAGGTTTGCGGTTTAATGGGAGATTAGTGGTTCCAGAAGGAGCAGAGTTACGTCATGAAGTAATGACTCATTCTCATGGGTCCCGATTTGCAGTACATCCGGGAGGCGATAAGATGTACCAGGACATGAGACGACAGTACTGGTGGAGTGGGATGAAGAAGGACATTGCCGAGTTTGTGTCCAAGTGTTCCACCTGCCAGCTGGTGAAGGTGGACCACCAGAAACCGTCAGGATTGCTTCAGCCATTGGAAGTACCCGCGTGGAAGTGGGAGGGTATTTCCATGGATTTCATTACAGGGTTGCCTACATCACAGCGGGGCCACGATTCTATCTGGGTGATTGTAGACCGTTTGACCAAGGTGGCTCATTTTCTGCCAGTGAGGACAGATTATACCACGGGTCAGTATGCTCAGCTGTTCATCGCTGATATTGTCAGATTACATGGGGTGCCCCTGAATATTGTGTCAGATAGGGACAAGATTTTTGTATCACGTTTCTGGGAAAGTTTTCAGGAGGCTATGGGTACTGAGTTGAGGTTGAGTTCAACTTACCACCCACAGACAGATGGACAGACAGAGCGTATTAATCAGATGTTAGAGGATATGCTACGCATGTGTGTTCTCGATTTTGGAGGAGGATGGGAGCCACATCTTCCACTGGTAGAGTTTGCTTATAATAACTCTTATCAGTTTACGATTGGCATGGCACCATTTGAGGCTTTGTATGGTAGGCCTTGTCGTTCTCCAACTTGTTGGCTCGAGGTGGGGGACAACAAGTTTCTAGGACCAGAAGTGATTCAGGAGACCTCCGCAAGGATTGAGATAATCAGGAGTCGTATTCGGGTAGCCCAGGACAGGCAGAAGAGCTACGCCGATGCGAAACGGTTCTTCCGGGAGTTTAATGTGGGAGATCAAGTGTTATTGCGTGTATCTCCTATGAAGGGTGTGATGAGGTTCGGGAAGAAGGGGAAGTTGGCCCCGAGGTACGTGGGACCATTTCCAATCATCGAGAGGATTGAGCCGGTAGCATACAGGTTGGGATTGCCAGAACATTTACATCGCATCCACGATGTATTCCACATCTCGTCGTTGAGACGATATCTTCGGGATGATATGGCTCATACTCACATTGCGATAGATGAGATAGACTTACAGTCTGATAGCTCTTACGAGGAGAGACCAGTGGCTATTCTAGACTATAGTGAGAGGAGATTGAGATCGAAAATAGTTCCACTTGTGCGAGTCCAGTGGGAGCATCATAATGTGGAGGAATCCACTTGGGAGCGCGAGGCAGATATACGCGAGAGATATCCAGAGTTGTTTTTACCAGGTATGCCTTATTTTCCGAATTTCGGGATGAAATTCCGTTATTAGGGGGGAAGTATGTAATACCCCGTATTTTTATGCAATATTAATTTGGGGATTTACTAAATTTAATGAGAATGATTATTTAATAAAAATTCGGAAATTAATTATGTTATAATTATTAACGTGACGAGAGTTAGTAATTATGAGAAACTTATTGAATATTACTAATGAGCATAGTAATATACCATAGTGGTTATATTGAATGTCATAAGTGAATTAAATGACTATTTCGGAAATTTAAGTTGGGACGTGCCCGTGTCACGTCGGGACTAATTTTGTTAAATAAAAAGTGAATATTTTATAAGTTGTTCGTATGGTCGTTTTGAGTGCGCCAACGCGTCCGGAAGGGTCGAGATAGTGAGAAAAGTGTACCCGGGGGTTTAGTTTGGGTCTCGGGGCGTTTTTAGGCCTAATTAGTACCCCGGGAGGGCATTTTAGTCATTTTACATAATTGGGTAATTAAACCCACGAATTTCAGCCACCTATATCAGCCATTAGGTTAGCCTTTTAGGGTTAGAACTTTCAGAAATCAAGTGACGGCCATTGGATAAGAGAGGAGAGAGCTCTAAGGCAAATTCAAGGCCAAAAAGCCACCGGATTTCACCGCCACCACCACCACCGCGTAGATCGCGAGACAAGGAACGCAACCCTACCAAAATCATCCGGGAATCTGCATATCAAAAATCCCAGGCAAGTATTTGACTTGCGCATTTTCGTTAATGCAATCTTCATATTAGTCTAGGATTGTTTAGAGATGGAAACTATTGAAGAAAACTCAAATTTCGTTAGGATAATGCATGTAGTTTTGATAATATGGAAATTCTGGAACCCTTGCCATGTAGAGGAATATAACCCACGAAATTTTGATGTTAAATTAGAAGGAATTTCTGGTAAAAACAGATTAGAATCTTGTTTTAGGAAAACTCTAGGGTTCTTGATGATTAGATGGGATTTTTGAGTTAATTATCCATGTTTAATGATAGTTATACACATGCTTTACGTTATAAACACCTGGTATAATGTTATAATGATGTTAGTAGGATTTTTGGGACGATTGGAATGGAAAAACATAGTTTTGGATGAAGAAGTTTAGTGAAACCCGTAACTGCATTCTGCAGAATTTTGCCCAGACCTGCTTGATCGATCGATCGAGCCTAGAGCTTCGATCGATCGAAGGTTCGATCGATCGATCGACCCCTCCTGGAAGATTCTTAATTCCCTCTTTAAATGAGTTAAATGCATATTGTCGTGATATAATTCTTGGGCATTCTTGATAAAATGATTTGGGAGACATTGAGGACCAGTAGGGCATAGGAATAAATGTTTGGACCTTTAATCTTCAACGAGAATGGTATTTATGGAACATTTACTTTAGGGTTGGTGAATTTATAAATTTAAAGAGTGAGGTGCGTAAGAGAGTTACGTTGGAACCTAATAAAGACACTTACTGAATTTCAGATTTGTGAGGATATAGTCCACGAGTGTCAGGTAATGAGTGAGAAAACCCTTCGAGTTAAGGTTAGGAACGAAACCTTATACGTATTTCTCTAAATGTGAAATTAAGGATAAATGGTATAATTATGGGTAACGTGAAGAACCTATGTTAATATGATAAAGTGGTATATTTATATGATTGTGTGTACATATATTATATACATGTGAAAAACATACCGCGCTACTTGCTATCCTTGAGGTTACCGCGCTGGGACAGTCTTATCTCGATGGGACCTTTATGGGGGATATTGACTTGTACCCTAGAAGATAGATATCCTTGGTATAGGCTATCGAATTGATAGTTCAGACGGTCCTAAGAGACGCGAGTATGTGCCATCCTCTTAGAGACTTGGAATCTATGCTTCGCCTCGATATTGTTTGTGTATGTGTTAATACAATTCGAGAGTGATTCCGAATTTGTATTCCCCTTGATTTGAGTGGTATGGGGTTTGGATAGTGGAAATATGCACGCACCATAGTTTTATTCGGGGTGCTGTTATATATATATATTATACTAGTAGTTAATATATATATGAGATTATGATATTTGAAACTGCCTACTGAGATTTGATAAGTAGGACATGGTTGTTGGCTCAAATTATAAAATACTTGTTTTGAGAAAGTATAATATGTCACTGGAAACTTTAGTGTTTTTATAAAGTTAAAAATAGAGAACTTTGGTTACAAATTGGAACATCTTTTTAAAGTGGAAATATTGAATTGTAAATCTTATGAGTAATCTAAGATATGTTAAATCTTTTAGAAAGACTAGTGCGATGATTGATAAAACGAACCGTTGGGAAGATTAGTCCGATAGGTGTGCACATTAGAAGAGAGGTGAGTATTTCTCAAGAGAGTGACGCACTAATATGTTGTTGCATTGGCCTGTATCAATTTAAATACTTGCTAAACGCATTTTAAATCAAACACACTTTCGGGCTCTGACCCGTTTCTTTTTCTCTCTCTCTCTCTTGTATATATATGTATATATTTCAGGTGCCCAGCCACAGGGGCGTCTTGCTTAGGATCCTTTGAGAGGAACGGGCTGCAGCTTAGGTGGGAGTTGAAGGTCACTTGCGTAGACGGCTTCCTTTATTGACTCCACTTCTAGCATTCTCATTTATTGGGCATGTGTCGCCCTTTCCATTGTTTCATTTGTTGTTGGGACATTTATATTTCAGTTATTTCCAGTATTGTTCTATGGGATTTATTCAGGATGGATTTGTCATTTTAGTTTCATATGTTGACATTCGATTTACGAATGTATTATGTTATTTGGTTTATTGTGGTGTGATTCTTATATTGTAGAAATGTTGTTATTAAGTAAATAAATCTTTTTCTTTAATTAAAATTTGGAAAGTTTGTATGAAAATGTTTTTGACACTTAGCTTAATTATTTAGGGTGTTAAATTGGAAAATTTATTTTTATCGACAGTGATGCTGAGAATGAACCAACTGTTTACCTTGATTTAATTTAATAAAGGAGTGATCGCCCGGTATTTAATTAGGCGGGGTGTCACAGCTCTCTAACTCATGTACTTTTCATTCTCTTATACACTTCACACACTTGCATATACTTTCCATGTACATTGCACACACTTACACTTAGCTTCACTTTCTACTCACATGTTTCACACACCACTTAGACTATCCATGCTTAGGCTTAACTATCACACACCCACACTTATATATATATCTGTAGAGTGGGGTTAAATAAATTAACCACCAACACTCTAATAAATTAACCCCACATATTTGATCAAATATTGATTTATGATTTATCAAATTTTACTACAATACAGACCATACACGGGTTGAGATATGATTACGCGCGATTTAATATATTGCGTATACTCCGCATTTGACGGATTACACTAGACAACACTTTATTAATTATTTAATTTGTTCATTTAACATGCCACCGCATATATTGTGACAAGTGGCAACATTAATATTTGACATTTGTTTGCACATAAAACATGGCATGTGTCAAGCCCACTTGAGTCACTTTTGTGTATAAAAAGAGGGTTCCCCCCTCATTTATTGATGATGGTCTTTGGGGAAAAGTTAGAAGAGGAAATATAACTCTTTTCCTCCACAAAACTATTGAGCTCCATCACGGGTTTGATAGTGACGAACGAATTTCCATAGTTTGATTACAAGTTTTACATATTTTATACGGTATATGGGTGTTTGGAGGCAGTTAGCTAGATTTGGCACCCCCCGTGCACCAAAGCCACCATACCCACCAAAAATTTAGTTTTTCAACTTATCGAATGAACCCACGAACTACGTAGACTTTGATTCCGCAAACGAGACGAATATGTAGGCGCAACAACACTGCTCAAGTCTAAAACACGCTCAACGCGGGTTTCCCCAATCTGCACTCATATCTTACATTTGGTGACTCTGCTGGGGAGGTATTTGCGATTCAGATTATGTAACGCCTCGTGCAAATATCGAGAACATGGTATTAAATATTATATATATATATCCTTTTTATATATTCTTTTTATGATGAATATCACAAATCATATTTGTTAGAATGCACATAAAATATGTTAGCATTTATCTTCAATCTGAATATTTGAAATATTCAGATGGGTAAAAGAAAGAAAATTATGATTTGTGAACCACAAATCTTCAATCAGAGTAGGATGAATGTTACCCTACAAAATTATGAACCACAAATTTATGTGGACACTATTTATTTGTGGGTATAACATATTTACTTATTTTTAAATCATAAATCAAATTTCATAATATGTACAACATATTTATTTATTTGCGTATGACAATAATATTAATCTGGCTACACTCCATCCAAACTAAAAGAATTCTCTGATACAAATTGACTTTGAGCCGTATAGCACACTGCCTGAATTGATATAGCACGCTTTCACAGCTATATAAACGTATTGTAACATTGTCTCATACATATAAAGATCTAATTAAAGAGCTCATTCAACATTATGGAGTAGGGTAGATGCCCGTACCGGTTAAAATCAATAATCATTAAAAAAACATCTTTTTACTATCTACTTCCCGTATTTTGGCACCCATTTGCTAGCGAAATAACAAAATCCAGCCAAAAAAACTTCGGTTGACCCCTACACCATTCGTTTCCTACCAAAACTACCACCGACAGCTATTACAAGCTATGAACTTTGAACAACCTGACCCCCGAACAGGTATCTCCAAACAACCTGACCTCCGAATAGGTATTCCAAACAAACTAACCTCCGAATCACCTTAACCTCCAACCCACCTAAGTTTGACCAACTTGAAACGATCAGGACCCGAACAACCTTGGACTCTCGAGGACCCTGGACTTTCGAGCTAATTTCGGGTGAAATCAAAATGATTCAACCGAGAAACCTCGCTCCGATAAACATGATCCCATCTGAACAACTACCTCCGATCTAGTTTAAAAAAATTGATCCAGTTCAAATTTTGACCCATCATGAGGGATTTTAGAAACAACGGGCCTTAGTGACCTCCGACGGACCTCCGGCGTTGAATTAATAACCCTCTAATTTTGAGTCAGCAAATAACACCCTTGACCTGACCTTTAGATTTAAACAAAAAATAATTTTACTTACTCTCGATCAATCGCACCGGGAGATGGAACACGGGGTCGGTCTGCTCGAGCCACCTCCGTCTTGTCAAACATGAGATATAATGTTTTTTTTGTTTTGAAAGCAAAGAAAAAAGACATCTTAAAATTTGGTTTGCAACTATAATTCTGTTTTCTGTGTTTAAATACAATTCTGATAAAAATCTTCGTTTGGCAACCTATTTTTAAACACATAATTATAATATTCCTGTGTTATAATCAAGTTTTTCAGAAAACAGGTTTTGGGTGTTTTATAACGTCTGTTTTTTACTTTTCAACTCAGAATTATTCATTCTTAATATTTTAAAGCAATTATACCTTAATATAAGATATACATACATAATACATTAATGTATGTAATTCTTATAAATAAAAAAATATATATGTACATATACACAAAATTACGTATATAATAATATAAAGTTAAATAATATTATCAATAGATACATGATACTTATATATAGTTTTATACATGTATTATTATTAATGTATGGAATAATATAAAATATACATATAGTACATATACATTAAAAAATATTATCAATTCATGTATGTATATAATTTTATAGTGAATTATTAATGAGACATCATTATATATATATATAGATAGATAGAGAGAGAGAGAGAGAGAGAGTTAAACTCCCCAACATACCTCATTAAATATACCTAAAAATACATGATATTACATGTACGTGTATATAATTTATGATATATGTATGCATGTATATATGTACACATTCATGTATCATGTATGTATGAAAGTTTTATGTATATTTATATATACATACATATATATATCCACATAAACACACACACATATGTATGATATAAATATACATATTTGTCAATTTTGTCAAATTTTTAAAAAACTGTATTTAAAAACAAGTTTACCAAACGCACACCAATAATTATAAACACAAAAAACTGAATTTTAAAACTGTATTTAAAAACAATGTTTAAATCGAATTTTCTGAATAGAGAACCAAACGGACCCTTACTTTCGGAGCTACCTCTTTTAAAGCAAATAGTGGCAGTGGACAACATGTGAAATATTTTCAAAATTATGCACAATAATTAACTATATGTCATTCGAACATCTTGACATTGAACAACTGCTAAAGATTATAATTTCATTAATTTCGAATTTTATGGTATTTAGTTTGTGCGTATTTTATTTATACACCCTAAAAATTACTCTTTATATATATATATATATATATATATGTGTGTGTATTCGGGTAAGAAATACAATGGAGAATCCATATACCTCTTGAAATTACACGAATAATTTAGGTTGTCTCAAATGAGACCAATTAAAGATTGAACTCAAATTAGTACGAGCATGTACTCGAAAAAACATGTAAAAAATGACATCCTTCGAACAACCTTATCAAAGATGATGTTTTTAGAGCGACCTTCGCAAAATAATATTTTTTGTTGAAACTTAGCAATTTGCTCATTTATAATAACTCGAGTTGCCACATTTGTAATACCTCGCGCTGCCTCATTTATAGTACCTCGAGATCCTTCATTCATAGTAACTCGAGCTGACTGATTCATAGTCACTTGAGAAACCTCATCCATTGTCACTTTGGGCAACCTTCTGCGCTACCTTGTATTCAATGTATGATGAAATATAATTGATTTAAATTGTAATATTAGTTACATGAAAATTCAAATATGATATTTATTATCCACCTCAAGGTGACTCAGCATGCTTACTGACTGAATTATTCTGCATATGATTTAAAAAGATCCCAAAACTTTTGATTTTTCTGAGCTTTGATAAAATAATGCGAGCATTAGATAAATAGCTTATCACATGATATATTTGCACTCTATCATTTTACGCTAGTATGAACTGAATATTGTAGCATATCAAACTAGCATCATGAAATTGCACAAAAAAATATGTTTTATGATTCCTCGAGGCATGATTCTCACTTTATGTTATTCTATTGACATAAAATAAAATAAAGGGGGCAACATATACCCCACATGATTATATATGTCATTATAATATGCCTCACAAGTTATTAATGGTTTTGTGCCAGAATCAGAGATGATTTCTTATCCTTGCAGATATTGAACGCACATGATCAAATCGAGCTTGAGCAATTACATCAGGCCTTACAGATATCAAAGCCAAATGCTCAAGAGATTTTTTTTAATTGGGGATAAATACCCCGTGAAATGTATTTAAATGCTTTCAACTCTTAGATGGTGTTGTAAACCAGAGTTTATTTTTCTTTACTTTACTTTATCTTGATATAAAAAGCAAAGCAAAGTAAAGAGGGGGAAAAGTACTGTATGATGTACCACTTGTTGTTAGACAAAAACACAGGTGAAAACCATGCTCAGATTCAAGACCAGAATGACCAACATTGATGAAGCATCTCTAAAAGAAACATCATAGTTGTTCAGCATATTCCCTGGTTGGCTCACATAAAGCACTGACTATATGATATTATTTTGGCAAAGTGACAGGGGGCAAGTAAATTGCCCGCAAAACCTAGAGCACGTGTACAATTTTTTCATACAAACCTTACCAGTATTATGGTAAGTCGCCCACAAAGGTGAATTATAGTTCTCACAAACCTTAGCAATATTGTGGTAAGTCTCCCAAAGAGGTGCATTATAGTTCTCACAAACCTTGCCAGTATTGTGGTAAGTGACCCACAGAGATGCATTATAGTTCTCACAAACCTCCCCAGTATTGTAGTAAATCGCCCAAAGAGGTGCATTATAGTTCTCACAAACCTTACATGTATTGTGGTAAGTCGCCCACAGAGGTTCATTATATTTCTCACAAACCTTACTAGTATTATGGTAAGTCGCCCACAGAGGTGCATTATAGTTTTCACAAACCTTAGTAGTATTGTGGTAAGTCGCCCACATAGGTTCATTATAGTTCTCATAAACCTTGTGACACGCCATCTAATTAAATACCGGGTAGCTACTCCTTTATTAAATTAATACAGAATATCAAGTTGGCTAAGTCTTGGCATCACTGTCGAAAGCATTTAATAAGTTACTAGCCACCTAATATTTAAAAAGTGAGATGACAAATTTTGCTAATTAAATCAACTTACAACCAAGTAATGAATAACCAACCATTCAACACACCAATAAACAATCTCATATGAATAACCAATGTAATGAAATAAACCGAGTCTAGAGAAAACAATCCAATAATCCCAAAGTAAAAACATTATCCCAATTCAAAATCTGAATAAATAAAACCAACATCTGATATAAATGAAAGTCTAAAACTTCTATCTCTGAATAAGAATGGTCAACATGCCCTAACTGATATGAAAAACTCTGAAGGAAGCAAAGATAGATGTGGAGGCGTCTAATACTAAGATCTTGTAACTTCCACGGCAGCTACAACACATCAATAGAATGGAACTCCTATGCATAGCGTCCCTGTGGCTGGGCACCTAAAAGATTTTTACAAAAATAAAATAGATTTGGAAGCAAATGGGTCAGAGCCCGAGGTGAAAACATTTTAAAAATAGTAAGTGTTTAATTTTATTAAACAGTAAATATTATGTACATGTTAGTCACGTGCTCTCACTTGAGATTCTCACCCCTCAACTATTGTGAACGCCTAACGTATGCTCTTAACCCATCTTAATTATGCTACTAACTAACTAGTCTACATCAAATCTGACAATTGGGATTACTACATGGATCCACTCGTACTACACAATTAAGACATACTTACATTTCAAATATTCGTTATTTGAATCCATTATCTCATGTATTATTTAAGCTCCCACATCTTTAAGTCATTAAAATATCTTATCCATTCTCATCTACTAAGCAACAGTGAATAATCACAAGTACATATTTATATCACACTCAGTACATATATATACACATATGGCACCCCTAGGCTAAGTTGTGGTGCTCACATACTCTGATATTGAATCCTGGTACAACACGTACATGAGGATCACGAGTTCCGAATCACTCACGAATCATATCAATACAAATCACACATATTAGAGTCGAACATAGTTCACATACCAATGGGTCACGCACACACCTACGCTCCCATGGTCAGTTAACTTATCAACTCACAAATAACTCTTCACAGTCCTATGCTCTTAAGGTACCAAATCTAAATCCCCCTGAAGGCACACAAGACAAGATTGTCTTCTTCCTATAATCTCCCATGATAGCAAGTATGGTAGGTATGTCATACACATAATAATCCATATACTAGGAAATCACACAACCTAAATATTCATTATTTCAAACTAAAATACTTTCCCGGGTAGCCGGTTTGGCCTAAAACTGCCTCGGGACCCAAACTAAACTCTCGGGTAGACTTTTCTGACTATCTCGATATTCCGGACACATTGGTACACTCAAAATGACCATAAGCATGACATAAAATTAAATTACTTTATATTCCACTAAATTGGTTCCGACACGACTGACACGCACGTCCCAACTTAATTTCCAAAACTGTCGTATTTTCTACACGTGATAATTTTAATAATTTCATAACCATATATTACTATACTCTTTCAGTAATATTCAACATAAATATCATAATAAAATACTAACTCTTATCTCGCTAGTATTTAAATTCGGATTAATTACCAATTAATTCACATTTTTAATTCAATTTATCCCATAATTAAAATCAGTAAAAATACTGGGTATTGCAAACCTTTCCAGTATTGTGGTAAGTTGCCCACAGAGATTCATTATAGTTATCATAAATATTGTCAGTATTGTGATCAGCCATCCAAAGGGGTGCATGACAATTCTCATAATTCCTACACTATTAGGCACCAAAGTCCTACATTACTAAGCGCGTCAGACCCTCGCTTATGGGAGATTAACATCCTATATTACTAGGCATGCCTGACCCTCGTTTATGGGAGATTTAAAGTCGTCCACTACTAGGCACGACTGGCCCTCACTTATGGGAGATCAAAGTCCTATATTACTAGGCACGCCTAACCCTCATTTATGGGAAATTTAAACTCCTACATTACTAGGCACGCCTGACCCTCGCTTATGGGATATTGAAGTCCTATATTACTAGGCATGCCGCCCCCTCTCTTATGGGAGATTTAAAGTCCCATAATACTAGGCATGCCTGACCCTCGTTTATAGGAAGATTTAAAGTCCAATAATCACTAGGCACGCTTAAAAACCCTCATTTCCGGGCACGCTTAAAGTCCCACTTAAAGAACCTTTATGGTCACTTGACTAGGTAAACAATTGGTCACACTTACAAAATCTGTTGGTTTAAAAACCCCAATTCACTTGAAGAACTAATAGTTGCTCGATAAAGTACTCTCGACATGTTTTGATCTTATGACTGAAAAAGATCCACAATACTTAGATAACCACCAATTGGTTGCTCGAGCCAGGACATCTGGCAAGTTTGTTGTTCAAAATGTTTAAATCCACATGCTCATTCAAGAGGAATGGGGGAAACCCCCAAAATACTCTTACAAAATGAAAAGTAGAGGCAACAAAGATAGCCTTCAAAACTATACGCAAATGATTTACGCATATACACGCATGATAACTGACCGAACATGGTTATGTGATGATTTTGTAGTCGAAACAGGCTAAATGGTTTATTTCATACTCACAGTTGATATGTCTCAACCGAAGCATCAACACACCAACTATGGGCAAATGTAGAGTGGGGTTAAATAAATTAACCACCAACACTCTAATAAATTAACCCAAAAAATGTGATCAAATATTCATTTATGATTTATTAAGTTTTACTAAAATCCAGACCCTCCACGGGCTAAGATATGATTATGTGCGATTTAATATATTGTGCATACTCCGCATTTGATGAATTATACTAGACAACACTCTAGTAATGATTTAATGTTTTCATTTAACATGCCACTACATATATTGTGACAAGTGGAACCATAAATATTAAACACCTGGTTCCACTAGAAAACATGACACGTGTCAAGACAACTTGAGTCACTTTTTCTATAAAAAGAGGGTTCTCCCCTCATTTGATGATGATGGTCTTGGGGACAAAGTAAGGAGAGGAAATCTAACTCTTCTCCCCCAAAAACCTCTAAGGATTTGTCATGGGTTTGATAGTGACGAGTGGATTTCCATATTTTCATTATGAGTTTTATGCATTTTATACGGTATATGGGGGTTTGGAGGTGGCTATCCGGGTTTGGAACCCCCCCCCCCCCCCACGCACCAAAGCCACCATAATCACCAAAAACTGAGTTTTCTAGTGTATCGTACAAACCAACAAACTATGCAGACTTTGTTTATGCAAACGAGATGGAAATATAGGCGTAATAACATTGCTAAAGTCAAAAATACGCTGAACGCAGTGCTTCCCCAAATTTGCACTCACATCTTACTATCTCCATGCTCACTTACACATACCGCACATCACTTGTAGTTTATCCATGTATAGGATCACTACCACACACACTCACTTGTATATATTCACAAGTCACTCACTCACATATATCCCTTCATAGTATAGTCTCCATGCTAGATTGACTTTTTATAATACTTGTATATGCTCCATCATTAGTGTAGTGATCCTCTTACTCATCATGTAAATAAAAAATAAAAATAATCTCTCTCCATAATATACTAATTAAGACTCATGAAGTTTTGCACACTACATCACCAAGAGCATGGAAATATTTACCAAAATTTTGTCCCGTACTAGGGGGCCATTTCATGATGGCCACTGATCCTTCGAGTCATACTTAGCCTAAGCAATTTGACTCTCACCCTCCATTGTTCTGGTACCTTTAACCTATATCGAATGGTTCCCCATGCATCTTCCTGCTTGACCAAACTCACGACAGGAGGTATACAACAGGTAAATCGTTCATGTATGTCGAGTATATCAAATTTTCTCTCACATGTACTATCCCCACGACGTATATAGTGAGGCAATTCACATACAGTCGGGTTTATTAACGGCTTGTCCATATGTACCAATGAATGATGGCCCATATAGGAAAGAGGTATATTGTGGAAGTCATGACAAAGGGGAACCCTTTCACTACCCCAATAATTGCATAAACCTCATATAGGTGTCAAACCAAGGGCCCTCATATTTTGTTTGCCAGTTATCATGCGAAACTCTCTCAAAATTTTGGGTCAGCGTACGACTGGAATTTTTACACTATTTTTCCTTTTTCCAAGAAAGAACCTCATCCGTGAGCCTAAAAATGAGTAAAACTGTGTCTTTCAAACCCTATATTCCCAGGCTCGAGTCATTTCCGATAATTTTTCTATATTTAGGAAAATCTAGTTCAAGTGATAACCAAATAATAACACTAATAATAATAATAATCGTGATGAGATTCCTCTCCTTTTTCCCTCTCTCTTTAAAACTAGAAAATACCAAAAATATTTTTTTCCTCCTTCCCAAAATACCAAAAATATCCTCCCCCATTCGTTCAAAAATAAATTCAAACCATTTTTCCTCTAAGAATAATCGCATAACTAATTTTAGCCTAGCTTCCTTTTGGTTTCGGTCTTTCATCAAATCACCCAGAAGCTCCGCCGCTTCTTCTACTGCTTCATCTAAATTTGGGATATTCCTCCACGATCTCTTTATGGAAAACACTGACCAAGCACCAAATGTGAATCCCAATATGATGGTTATCTTAGCCCAGCTCAGTGCTAATATTGACAAGCTTCAAACCAAGGTCCATGAAATGAAACGACATAAGCCTCGATTCCGAAAAGAAATAGAGGTTAACTTTCCTCGTGCCATAGTTCCACCTACTCCCGAACATGTCTAGGTCCCAGAAGAGTATCAGCATGTTCCGCCTGCCAATGGGCTATCGCTAGCGCAGTTTTTGATTCAAGACCTTGCCTAACCAAGGGTTAATCTGTTGATATCTATAGATCCAAAAGAGGAGGAATTGAATAAGGTCAAGGAATACCTCAAAATATTATTGAAGAAGTATAACCAAGTCAATATAACAGGGAACTACATGGACTACACCCATATATCTCCCTATGCCAAAGCTAGACTTCCAAAGAAGCTCAAGATGATAGACATCGAGAAGTTCGAGTGAAGAGGACCCCAAATTATTCACTTTTAAATATATAACCGAGCCATGACCCTCCTTGGTGCGTATAAAGAGATAATGGCCTAGATTTTCTAGCTGACCTTGAAAATAAGTTCCCTCTGGTGGTTTATGTTCCTTGAAGAATCCATGATCCGTTGTTGGGAGGATGTTGCCCAATAATTCATTTCTCACTACAAGTATAATGAGGAGCTAGAGGTTACGCAGCGAGATCTAGAGCTTCTTAATCAGAATCCTGGGGAAATAATTTGTAGCTTCCTAGGAAGGTGGACACAAAAAGATACTACCATGACCAACAAACCCTTTGAGATGGAATGGGTCAGTATTGTGAAGAATAACTTCTTGCTTCATATTCGAGCGTCTATGGTAGGACACTATTATAAACACTTTCAAACCCTTCGGGAGGCTGGTGTAGAAATTGACGAAGGAATTACCAAAGTGGAATCTAAACCAAACTAAGTGATCGAACAGTTCATTCCTCAGAAGTATGAGAAGCCTGCTAGAACTACAATCTCAATAATCAATAACATTTCCCAATCTTCTACCTCTTGGGCACTCGAAATCTGCCCCAATCCTATAAAGAAAGAATATATAGATATCCATGCTCCCCTATCCAAAGTCTACCAGGCCTTATTAAGTCGAAATCTCATCAAACCCTTATACCCCCGTCCGTTACCAAATCCACTTCCTAAAAACTTCAAATCTAATTCCCGTTGTGATTTCCACCAAATCACGGGTCATATCACTAACCAATGCTTCCACCTTAGGAATGTGATCCAATGCCTAATTTATCGGGGTATCATATACCCATCGTCTAACGGTAAACCCAATACCACTCATAACCCACTTATAACCGATACAAATGTCATCTTTCAAAAAAGTGACCCAGAATATGACCAATTTACATAAATTATGCCCAACAAAGCATCCATTGTCCCTATAATATCACCCCAACCGCTCAAGGTTTGCCCATATTTACTACTACACCCTACCTGCTTCACTGATCAAACTTTGTCAATCCTTAAGAGGGCTTGCATTGCCATTCGCACCCAATCAGAGGGGATAAACATAGAGTTAGCAACTCTTAGAGTTTGGGATGAACTTTCTCGCTGAGATAACTGTTAATTGTTGAAAATTTAGTATCTTATTCATGGAATCCCAAAAGTGGGATTGAGAATCAGATGAATGGGTAGTACATGTTAAAGAAATCAGTCTAAATGATGTGGTACAGACCATGGCCAATTTGTTTCGATAGACAAGTGAAATTTATTGAATTTCTAAGTTACAAATCGCTTTGAGTCTTTGTGGATGGTTGTTCCCTTCAAACCTACACCTCCTCGTTGAGTGGGAAGATTTGTACGATAAAGATGTTAAGGTTATTGAATATCCGATCAGCCTGAGACAGATGAAGCCATGGGGTTCTTATTCTTCCTCGCCTCAGCGAACCATATGACTATGTCTAGAAGACACTATAAAAATTTGATTCCTCATGCAACCGAAACAAATAAAGGAAAGGGAGTTGTCGTGGAACTTCTCATTCTAAAAATGACCATCGAAGAAAGAAAAGTGCTTGGCTAGCTCAAGAAGACCCAAGATAGTATCACCCTATGGGGCATTTTCATGTCCTCTCAGTTTCACTGAAATGTCTTGATAAAACACCTCACAGGACCCACAGTCCCTCCTCCACTACTCTTGAAGAAGTCATAAATATAGTTGAATCCCTGACCTCTTTTCAATAATCCTCTCCTTTTTTGAAGAAGAGATACTAAAGTTAAGCCCCGATCATAATTATGCCTTTAACATCTCCGTTCAAGTCTTAGGAAAGATAGTCCCATTGTCACTTATTGATAATGGATCTTATCTTAATGTTTGTCCTCTTAAAACCTTCAATTGTTCAGGACTGAAAGCCAGTGATCTCATTCCTACTTTCGTCGTTGTGCGTGCTTAGGACAATACCTATCGAGAACTAATAGGATTAAAAAAAACTCACATTATAGGCTAGCCCTACCAATCCTGTCACTGATTTCCTAGTCATTGACATACCTGCATGTTTCAATCTTCTCCTTAGCCATCCATGGCTTCACAACGTTCGAGGAGTATCTTCTTCTCTTCATTAAAAACTGAAGTTCTTCGCCAAAGGTCAGGTTCTCACCATTTTAGGGGACGATGACAGTACACATAATGCCATCACTAGATTTTTGATATTCAAAATCCAGTATGGGATGAATGACGTGCTCCTCTCTAGCTTCAGAGTTGATCGCCTTCCCCTCCCAGTAGGAGACAATTTCAAAGACTAAGTCTGTCCTGAAGAAAATCCTCATGGAAACATCAATTGTAACAACCTGCGTAATTTTAGGGGTATTTTCAAAATATAGAGGAAAAATAAATTTTGAGCTAAAATTATTTTTCTTGCTCAATTATGTTGAGAATTATTTTAAAGGCGACAATTTCAAACAATTTCAAAATCGGAGTTATAACGAATTTTTTTATACTATTTGTCCCTTACAAAACTTTTAAGGCGAACTCCCAGATTTCCTGGGTGATCGATCGATCGACGCTTTGGGGTCGATCGATCGATCCCTTCAGAAATCGTGCACAACAAGCAATTTTAAGAGTTTTCTTTATTTTAAACTCCTACTTCTTTGCCTTATAAAATAAGGTCATGGGTGACCCTTTTGGAACAACTTTTTGGCAGTAAACATATTTTATTTTCCTCTCTTTTATACACAAACAGTACCCTTTAAGTTATGCTTTCAACCTTAGGTTTTGAGGTGTTCTTGGAGTTGTTTTGGTGTTTATTCTTGGAGGTGTTTTGGTGATCTTAGAGAGATGATCTTGATGATGTGTTGGTGATTTATGGGTAGATTTATCGTTGGTTTCTCATTGAGGTTTGAGGTACGAAGTTTTACACAATATGCTCCTTAATCTCGCGAGAGTTTATTCCGTTGATTTCATGTTTAATTGAACTCAAATTTGAATTGATAAATTCTTGGAAATTTGGAAAAATAATTGTTGAAATTATTTTGATTCATATGGTATTATTTATATTGTTGTTGAGCAAGAATTTATGAGATTTTAATATGGCAAGGATGTTGGGCACCGGCCAAAATTTCTACTTCTTGGGCTATGATTTGATAAAGCATATGATGATGGGGTGAGGCCTGGTGACCGGGTTAATGTGTTGTTGAGAAATTATACTGATAAAATGCTATTGAAATTTGCATTATTTGATTTGAATATTCGTACTCGTGTTGTTACATTTTATTCATCGCTAACATATATTTGTTGAGCATCTTTCCTGTTGTATTGTGTACTTCCCCAATTTTCTTTTAGTTGGCAAGTTTGCGTGGATTTTGGAAGCTTTAAACCAATTGGGATGATTGTTAGCGTGGATTATTTGGGAAGAATTTTTAATACAAGATGAGAAGATTTGTATTTATTTTTTATGTATAGAGCATTGGAGATTTACTTTAGTTGTATTTATTGGAGAGAATATTATTGTATTAATTTCAAGAGATTGAGATTAGTGGTTTCTCTTGTTCTTGCGGGTTTATTTAGATGCTCTATACCTTGTTTATATTGTGGATTTAGTTAGTTTTATCGAATTGTAGTGCTCCATTCGCTCTCCCCGGGCGGGCGGGGTGTTACATCAATGTGATTCAGATGTTTAAGAATACGCACTTTATTCCCGAATAATGCCAGGGCAATGCCATCAATGGATCATTGAGCCCATGGTCCTAAAGGAGGACTTTCCCATATATGGTCTGGTTTACCAGCCTTCAGTAAATGAACTCAAAGAACTCCATTGATCGAGACCAAAAAGAGGCTTAAAAGATTAAAAGATTATTTTAAGATACTCGTTGAATGTAAAATTTATCAATGAGGTTAAAGACTACCCCTTCTGTAGCTTCCCTGAATCGTGGTATAACCATATTGGCAAGAAGATGAAATCGGAGATGGAAATATTCTTTCAGGATAGTAACTCTTGGGCCGAAGAGTGTAAACATGAAGTGTAACCTCACACCAAAAAAGCAGTGACAGTTACCAAGGACTATAAGGAAAGTGATTTCAAAGACTCATTCGACCTACAGACATTGTGGATGAGTCTCTGCATGATTCACTCAAATATCACGCCATTGGACCCGTCTGCTCAAATCAAAGTTATTGACAAGCCTCTCCTTAACTAAAATGCGATACCAGTCCAACCTGCTCAAATTCATCCTGACCCTACTATTTACCCTATCCAAGTCTCTTCACCTAATGTGGTTTCTACTTTTCCTAATATCAATGTAACTAAGACCTCTTTTGATGAGGTTATTAATGTTGTTTTTCCCAAAAATGAAATAAACGAGGATTTTGAGTATCTTGTTATGTTTTACACTAATTGTCTTAATTCTGGCCAAACGTTTGATGAAGATGATTTTACAAATGAACAAATCTTAACTGATATTCATAAGGAGAATAACAAACAACAGAATCGTGTTCAAATTAATGACGATGAGACTATTGTTATTAATCTAAGTTCTAATGCCACTAGCACGAGATTAGGATAGGATCCACCCTTAACGAGCATGAGTGATAACAGGTTTTTTTCGTATGGTCGTTGTTTTCAAAAGACGAGTCTTCAAATCCCTTGAATACCTATAAAAAAATTTAAATAACTTGTAATGCAGTAAGTACGCGTATCAATCCAAGTTTTTAGGTGAAACAAATAGCATGAATGCTTGCAATTCAGATTTTTATTAAAAGTTTTTATATTTCTTTAAAACAATTTCAAGGGAGAATAAAAATGTTAAAATCTTAAGTGACTAAATAACTACAAAAATTGACACGTAACCGATTGTGATAAATGTGAGAAAATATGAGGGATTGGATTACACTGCGTGATCAATTATTTTAATTTCTTAATTTATTGAATTGAAATATTTCGAGATTATATTAAATTCATAATCTATGTCTCATTACAATTATAAATTAAATAATATTTTTTCAGAAAAAGAATTTTTTTCCCAGAAAAACAGGAATTTTGAAATATTACACTTTAAAAAACTAAGATTTATACTTTTTTCAATAATCTACCCACTAAGATCAATTAATAAAAATTGTATGAATCCTCGAATTTCAACACCAAAATTAATATTAAAATTTAGGAAAAACAGTTTCTAGTTAGATTCCAAAATCAAATATTAAAAATAAATTAATTTACTATCTCTCGATACGCAAATTAATTTGTAACAATTAAAAATTAATTCCCCTAGAAATATGACAATAGACAAAATTAATTAATTAAAATAACATCCTATGGGGTTTCATCCAACCCCTCGAGCGGGCTATTTGGCCTAACATTCTCATATTACAATATAAACATAAACCAAGAAAAATATAAACATAAAATTTAATCAAGATATAAAACACAGTACGCAAGTCAGTGAATTTCAATCTTTCAATATGTCAAATGCGTCGCTGTTCTTCACAATATCCTCACTTGATTACAAAAATAAAAATAAAAATTAAACCTAAAAACTATTCTAAAGCTAAACTTATTTTTTGTATTTTTTTCCTGAATTTTTTTATCTTCCTAAACTATACAAAAATTTACACTGACTTTTCTCTTTTATTCAGTCCCTGAGAGAGTCTTCGGTCCTTTCTTAAAATGAGTAGCCCTTTCTTTTATAACCCACGAATTGGTTTGGTGGGGGAGATTTTGTAGCGATTTTTTGAAGGCTAAGTCAAAAGGAAAAGTGGGCACATGGGTCTATTTTTCAGGATATGGTAGATGGAATTAGCTCCGAGTATTGTGGGGCTAGATTGTTGGGTTCTTGGAGTCCAAATTCAAGTGGGTATAGGTTAGAACCGAGTTTTGGGTTATGGGCAATGGCTGACGGTTTTGTAGATCGGGTTTGAACCGTGTAAGGTCCGGGTTTTGGGGGAAAAAATATGAGAGAGGTGATAGGAGAGAGACTGTGTGTGTTTAAATTGTAAAAAAAGTAAATAAAGTAAAACTAAATTAATTCCTAACCTAAATATATATTTACAAACCTATTAAAAATAAACATAAAATAAAACTATAAAATCTATTAAAACTACTTCCTAGCCTATTAACTAATAAAGTACTCAAATAAAATAAATAATGATAAAATCAAATTAGTAAAATATAATTAAAAAATTCTAAAAATAAATAAAATAAAATAATTAAAAATCTAATAAAACACACACTTATTCTATTTACATAAAAATATAAAAAAAAGACTCGATGCACAGATTAAAAATACTGAGACCCTAATATTTACAACTATATGCACGTAAATAAAGTACAAAGTAAATCTTAAAAATATACACGGCTCAAATAAAAACTCTAAACGTAATAAAATTACAAACTAAACACACACGAGGCACGGGTGATGACTAGGACTCGGTTTAGGCTTAGGTTTGGTACATGCAAGGTGTTGATACCAAATTTAATCTGCTGACTTGGATCAATCATACGAAGACACGTGGCTATCTACATGGCAACAACAAGCACTTCCGAGATGATCACACGCTCCGAGGAACCATGTTATTCCGAGGAACTCATACGCTCCGAGGAACAGACCTCACCAAGGAACTCATATGCTCCGAGGAACAGACCTCTCCGAGGAACTTTTGAATACCAGAAAGCTTAGGCGGTCCGAGTTACTCAGGCGGCCCGAGCTGCATCTCGAACAGAGTATTAATAGCTGGATAACCAACAGTTCAACTGGTTCATTAAATGCTTATCATTTAGACGCACACGCTTAAAGGGCATTAAATGTATTACCCTTTCATATGTATATCATTTAATGTATCACCCTTTCAGATGACAACCTCAAGGCTATAAATACGTTGTACAATCCTCATTGTAGGAAAAAAATCATGAATCCAAACTTTGGGATCCAGAACGGAATTTCTTGTAATCGAGAATTCCCAAACAATCAGCAATAAAATAACAGTGGACGTAGGCCATTCTTATAAGGCTGAACCACTTTAAAATCTTTTGTCTCATTTATTTATCTGTGATTGAATTATTAGAGTGATCTAATTTTTTACATCAACAGATTGGCGCCGTCTGTGGGAAACGACCGGTAATATCGTTTTCTCACCAATAACAATCCATTACCAATGGCTGATATACCTGAATCCAGCAATCGAAACACTGGAACCCCTCCAAATCCATCTGCTCGACCAATTATTCCAGATCTGGCTGGAATGATGGCGAATCTGGCTCAAGGCCAGACCGTCATGCAAGAAACGATGCCACAACTCATCCAAACTCTCCAGGGCGGTGCGCCAGCCCATTCCGGATCATGAAGCATTCAAAAAAATATCCGTGCACCTTCTGTGCGTACTAGGCATACTAATTCATATCGCAATGAGGAATCTGAAGATTTTTCTTATCAACCTGGATGAACTTCGTCAGTGCGAGCCACAGATACTGAACAACGTGTCACCCTCTCCCCAGAAAGGATCAGTGCATTGGAAAGATTAAGTAGGGCCTCTCCTTTTGATCGATTAGGACCTAGGAGGAACAAAAGTACTCTTAATGCAGCGCCGAGAAGCTTTCGACGACCATCAGATTTAAGGGAAGGATCTGCCCAGTCGCGACCAACTGCTCGTCAAGATGGATCCGATGATCGACCAGCTGCTCGTCGAGATAAATCCCAGGAAGCCACTTCAACGCGATCAGTTGCTCGAACCAATAGGCCCGAGGAAGAAAATGATGTTTGGAAAGGATCTATTCAAAGACTAGAGGATAGATTAGGGGAAATGGCTAAGGCCAAGAACCCTCTACAACGAACCTTTGTTCGGGGAACACCTTTTGTCCAGGACATTGTTGATTTCCCAACACCATCGAAGTTCAAAGCACCTGTTGTGACTCCCATGTATGATGGGAAAAATGACCCTGTCCTTCATATAGAACAATATCAAGCTGCTGCCGACATCTATGCTGTCCCAGACGAGATGAGATGCAGGGCATTCTCATGAACTCTTACCGGATCTGCTCAGATATGGTATAATAATCTTCCTCGGGGTAAGATTTCAACTTTCCTTCAACTGGCCGAGTTATTCATTGGGAATTTCTGCTTTGGCGCAAAGCCAGTTAAGCGAGTAGCACATTTATTAAGTGTTAGACAAAAAGCTGGTGAGAGTATTAGAGATTATATAACTCGTTTTAATAACGAGAAACTCGAAGTCATTGATTACGAGGAAAAGACAGCTATTACTACTTTGATGAGTGGACTACTGCCGAACAAGTTGTACTACACTTTGGCCAAAGATCCACCTCGAACCATGTCGGACCTGATGGGAAAAGCGTCCAAGATTATGAATGCCGAGGAGGCTATGTCTGCAAAGAAGAATATGGACGCCAAAGAAACCAAGGTGGAAGGTGATAAAGCTAAAAAGAAAGAGCATAAGAACAATGGTGGTGACAAACATTCCAAAAGTAGGTCTTCATGGGAGGTCTTGAAGAAATTTGATAATTACACGCCTTTGAAGGCAAATATCAACCACGTCCTGGAAGAAATTAAGAACAACGAGGAGTTAAACTGGCCAAAGAAAATAAAGTCAGACCCTGATACGAGGAATAGGGAGAAATATTGCGAGTTCCATAAGGATCATGGCCATATGACAAAAAATTGCATAGCTCTTCAGAACGAGATTGAAACACTCATCCGACGAGGAAAGCTAGCAAAGTATGTTGATCGAGGAGGCGAAAGAAGAAACAACGACCGAACTAGAGAGAGGTCTAGATCTCCTCGTCGAGCAGAGGAGAAAAAGAAGAGAAATCATAAAGATGATCCAGATGATGACCTCGATCTTCCCAAGAAACCAAGGCAGCCAGAATGAGAGGTATTTTCAATACGCTTTGGGTCATTTGATTGTAATGTTATTACAGGAGGAGATGCAGGAGGAGGAGACCTTACTGCATAAAGAAAAGCTTACCTCGAAGAGGCTCAAGCTTGCTCGTACA
Organism: Sambucus nigra; assembly: GCA_949130495.1. Lineage (NCBI taxonomy): Eukaryota > Viridiplantae > Streptophyta > Magnoliopsida > Dipsacales > Adoxaceae > Sambucus > Sambucus nigra. Next base: position 212,736,131 of record OX422217.1, read on the forward strand.
TTCAGCGAATAAATTTAGCTGACGAAGATCGCCCGAGAAAGGTGAACAAGGAGAAACTGGTTATCGGATTTTCAAAAAATGACCTTGCAGGTGTTTTATATCCTCATGATGACCCGCTGGTGTTCAAAATGAGATTGAAGGAAGTCATGATTTCAAGAGTGCTGGTCGATAACGATAGCTCGGCAGACATCATGTTCTACTCATGTTTCGATAGTTTGAATCTAAAGCTATCTCAACTGGAGCCTTACCACAGACCCCTCATCGGTTTTGCTGGTGAAAAAGTATTTCCACTTGGGACGATCAAGTTGGATATATTCATTGGTACATGGCCTGCTTGTCGGACAGAAAGAATACGATTCTTCGTGATGGATAAAAATGTCCAGTCATCGTACAATATCATCATGGGAAGAGTAGGATTGAAGAATTTTGAGGCTGTGCCATCTACAGTGCATCAGTGCCTAAAATTTCCAACAAACTTTGGAGTAGGAGTTGTGAAAGGTGATCAGAAAGTAGCTCGGGAATGCTATTATTCGTCCGCCGAGCAAGAAGAACTAGAAGAATCGAAGAAAAAGACTACTACCTATCAAGTGGATAAAGGTGCAGAAATTGAAACCTTGGATCCTCAAGATTAATCGCAACTCGTGAAAGGTCAAGTGGTAGAAGCTACTGAAAATATCATTCTAGACGACAAACACCCTGAGCGAACTACTCAAATAAGTTCATCGTTGGAAGCCTCATTAAAACAAGAATTGATAACTTTCCTTAGAAGCAGAAGACAAACTTTTGCATGGAGTCATGAAGATATGCCTGGGATAGACCCAAACTTCTTATGTCACGAGCTCAATGTGAATAAGGAAATCAAGCCTGTGAAGCAGAGAAGAAGAGTATTCAGTCCCGAGAAGAATCAAGCTATACAGGAGGAAGTCGAGAAGCTCCAGAAAGCTCGTTTCATTGAAGATGTTAAATATCCAGATTGGTTAGCCAATGTGGTGATGGTATAGAAGAAAAACAACAAGTGGAGGATGTGTGTAGACTTCACTGACCTCAATAAAGCATGCCCAAAAGATCATTTTCCACTTCCCCGAATTGATCAACTGGTGGATGCTACCTCGGGACACGAGTTGCTGAGCTTCATGGATGCTTATTCTGGTTATAATCAGATCAAAATGAAACCTGAAGACATGGAAAGTACTTCTTTCATTACCCCTAGGGGAACTTATTGTTATAATATTATGCCTTTTGGTTTGAAAAATGCAGGTGCGACATATCAGAGGCTGATGAACAAGGTCTTTGATGAACAAATCAGTGACAACATGGAAGTCTATGTTGACGATATGCTGACAAAAAGCAAGAAAGCTGCCGATCATCTAGTTGACTTAAGCCAGACTTTTGATCAACTAGATAAATATCAAATGAAGCTGAACCCGACGAAGTGCATCTTTGGAGTACGAGAAGGCATGTTCCTCGGGTACATTGTCAATCAACGAGGCATTGAAGCAAATCCTGAAAAGATCAAAGATCTATTAGGGCTGCGATCTCCAACAACGAAGAAGGAAGTATAGAGTCTCACTGGACGAGTAGCAGCACTCAATAGATTTATGTCACGAGCAATTGATAGATGTCTCCCATTTTTCAAGACACTCAGAAAAACTTTTGAGTGGAATGATGAATGTAAGAAGGCTTTTCAAGACTTGAAGAAATACTTGGGAGCACCTCCACTGTTGTCCAGGCCGGTGATGGGAGAGAAATTGTATTTGTACCTGGCAGTATCCGAGAATGCAATTAGTTCGGCGTTGATCAGAGTGGAGAATGGAGTACAAAAGCCAATTTACTACACAAGTAAGGCCTTCCGAGGAGCAGAGATCAAATATCCAAGGCTGGAGAAGTTGGCACTGGCGCTGATTGAGGCGAGTAGGAGAATGAGGCCATATTTCCAGGCTCATACTATAGTAGTATATACTGATATGCCACTGAGGCAAGCCCTTCATAAGCCAGAAAAATCATGGAGATTGATGTACTGGGCAATAGAACTCGGTGAATATGATATAATTTATGAACCCAGATCATCACTAAAAGGGCAGGCTGTAGCAGATTTCATAGCGGAGTTCACCTATCCTGATACCCCCGAGGAGCAAAAGTTGCTCGCTGATCAACCTGTGGATGTTATAGGGTCGACAAACACTAGCTCAGACCAACTCCGATTGGTAACAGGGCAAGTGGATGTTACAGGATCATTAAATTCGAGCTCAGACCAACTCCGGTTGGTAAAAGAGCAAGAAAAAATGATCGACGAGGAGCGAGAAAAATCCAGGGAGGATGAAAAGAAGCAGCAAATATTTCACCGAGGAACTCTGACTGATCAGAAATTTGAAGACAAGTTACCTATATGGAGGTTATATGTAGATGGCTCATCTTGCAATACAGGATGTGGCGCGGGGATAGTTTTGAGCACTCCAGACGAGGTCGACATGGAATACGCCTTGCGTTTCCAATTCAAAGCTTCTAACAATGAGGATGAATATGAGGCCATGATTGTAGGGCTAAATTTGGCAAAAGTTATGGAGGCGCAGCAAGTTATGATCTTCAGTGACTCTCAACTGATTGTAAACCAAATGATGGGAGTATATGCAGTTAGAGGAGAGTTAATGATCAGATATCATGCAAAGGCAAAGGAGCTCGTGTCAGAATTTACCGCTATTCAGCTGGTCAGAATACCAAGAATGGAGAATGCGAGAACAGACGCCCTAGCTCGACTAGCATCAGCAACTCGCACCGAGCTACGACGAACAATCCCAATTGAAGTGTTAGCTGGTCGGAGTATAGATGAAGATCTGACAATGAACTTTATCACCCTTAATTTAGGTCCATCTTGGATGGATCCCATCAGGGCGTATATCGAGGAGGGAGAATTGCCAATTGATAAGATCGCAGCCAAGAAATTGAAGTTTAAAGTAGCTCGGTATGTATTAACTAATGGTGTTTTATATAGATGAGGAATTATGGCAGGCTTGCAGAGATGCGTACATCCCTCCGAGGTGAAAGAATTGGTTGAATAAATCCATGAAGGGTCTTGTGGAGCACATGTAGCAGGTCGGACGCTTTTGCAAAGGATAATGACGCAAGGATACTACTGGCCGACGATGAGGGCTGATTGTATTGCCTATGCCAAGAAGTGTGACAAATGCCAGCGTTTTTCCTCCATCCGAAGAACTCCACAAGCATTGTTGACACCCATAATTTCCCCTTGGCCATTTGCTATGTGGGGAATTGATTTGGTTGGACCACTGCCAACGACCCGAGGAAGGTTCAAGTACCTCGTCGTCGCAGTGGATTATTTTACTAAGTGGGTAGAAGCTGAGCCACTCATTGATATGACGTACGAGAAGGTGTATCAATTTGTTTGGAAGAACATCATTTGTCGATATGGTCTCCCTCATGCCTTCATCACAGACCATAGGACACAATTTGATAACGAGGAGTTTGCCGCCTATTGTCATCAATCAAATATTTTGAAGGTCCACTCAGCACCAGGCCATCCTCAAAGCAATTGACAAACTGAAGTGACAAACAGAATGATGCTGAACGGTTTGAAGAAAAGATTGGATGATGCGAAAGCAAACTGGATCAACGAGTTACAATCAGTACTCTGGGCTTACCGAACTACTCCCCGAGTAGCAACAGGAGAATCACCATACATGCTGGCGTTTGGAAGTGAAACTGTCATACCTGCCGAGTTGGGCCTCCCAACACACAGGGTACTGAATTTTAATTCCCCTGTCAGCGACTTAATGAGAAGAATGGATTTAGACATGCTCGAGGAAGCAGCCATTAGAAATGCTGCTTACCAGCAGCGAACAACTTTATTCTACAACAAGAGGGTGAAGAAGTGCGACCTGAAAGAAGGAGACTATGTGCTGAAGAAAGTAATTCAAAAGCATAACAAACTGGCATGGACCATGCCGAGTTACAGAAGTTGTTCGATCAGGAACTTATCGAATAGCCACTTTAGAAGGCGAGGAGTTTAAGAATGCATGGAACGCAGAGCATCTGCGCAAGTATTATCAATGATGTATATGTAATGCAGTTTCATCAGTATGAATAAAATAAAAATATTTTGCAAGTTTCTCTGTTTGTTGAAAATTTTTCGGGGAATACTAGTGCTACGCACAACTCGGCAGACTACTCAAGAAAATATTCCAAACTGTACCAACTTAGTTGGTCGACGAGGAGAAAATATTCCAAACTGTACCAACTTAGTTGGTCGACGAGGAGAAAATATTCCAAACTGTACCAAGTATGGTTGGTCGGGGATAAAAACCCACTAACTACAGTTGGTAGACGAGGAGAATTTATTGACCTTGGTTGGTCAGACACCTTTTTTTAAAACGACAAAAATATACCAAGTATGGCTAGTCGGGGATAAAAATCCACTAACTGTAATTGGTCGACGAGCACAATTTAACAACCTTGGTTGGTTGAAAAAATTTTAAACATTTTTATACTCATTACTTTATTATTAAGTGATCGAGCAACATTACGGATACTTGTAACTTTTTTATTACTAAGTTGGTCGATGAACAACACGATATTATTATCTTTTTAACAAATATGCATAAATGTAAAGTGTTGATATTTACAAGACAATAGCAGTTAAGATTTGCAAACAGAAATGAAAGTTTTTCATTAAATTCGAAATAAATTACATTGATGATAAAATGAAAGTTACATTGATATGTATACTAACTGTTACATTAAAAAATTCCTATTCTATTGGTCTTTTCCCATCAGCTTTCGATACAGGTTCCTCGTCAGCAGGCGGATCATTGAAAGACTGAGGATAATTGATGAATTTCAAATCCTTCAGCATCCTGACGTTCATCACAGAAGGTCGATCTAATAGATGCTCGGGACGAGATACCTCGATCTGAGAGTGAAGAATATAGTCACCGAGGTATTTTGAAATTAAGCTTCGAGGAATGGCCCGAGCAGGGATCCACTCCATCTCCAAGTTGTACGGTGGCACAGGCAGGTCAAGCAACCCGGGATCATGGTAGTCCCATAGATAGTGTCCTTGTTTGAGTTTCAACACACCTAAGGCATTCAGCCAGCCTTGCTTGTAGCCTTCATTGTTGGCATTCTGGATACGATCATCCAAATGGAATAGTGCTTCGTTGTATCCAGCCATCCAGAATTCCCTGGGCTGTTTGTGGAACTGATATGTTAGCCTTTCTAGCTGCTCGTGGAGATTCTTGATGAAAAGCTCTTTATTCTCCAAGACTGATTTCTGCGCAGAGTGCTGTTTCTCCAAGTCCCTTATTTTCTTTGACATGTCAGATAAAACCCAGTTCTTAGCCATTAATTGGAATGCTTGGTTCTCTAAGGCAGACGCTGTCCTCTGTTCCTCGACCAGCACCCGAGCTTCTCTTCCTCATCCCCGAGGAGCTCTTGCTCGTCCCCGAGGAGATGTGGAAGTGCCCGATCTCCTCAAGGTGTCCAACTATTCCCTTAATTTGGCATTCTCAACCTCTAAAAATGAAAATCCCTCATCAGTCACTGGGATTAGGGATGTTGAAGAAGAAGCTGCAGACTTTAACTGCGCTAGCTCCTTCTGCAAATTGTTATTCTCTTGCTCCAGCAGCTCGGCAATCTGTCTGCACTATTCAACCTCACCCTTCAAAGTTTTCTCCCTCAGATCATACCCAGCAAAAAGCTTCTCGTAGCCCTTGTCAGCAACGATCAGCTTATACTTCTTCTCGTACCTCTCATGCAGTAAGGCAATTGATTCCTTGTACTGATTCTGAAGATCTTCGAGGGTACACTAGAGATCCTCGATCATTTCATAGTAAGCCACATTATTGTCTACAGCTCGGTCAAGTAAACACTTCAAGTACTGATATGCTTCGACTGCCTGTTCTAAAGCATCATGACCAAGGATGTCGGCAACTTCTGATGCACTCAGGTCTGTGTGACCAGCCTTATAATATTCATTACATTGCTGCATCATCTTTGTATCATTGGCAGATAGCAGATCCATCCTGGCCAGAAACTAGCAGAGAAAGAAAAGATAATCATCAAAAAGAAGATCAAGACAGAATACAAATAGAAAAGAGACAACCGTATGGAAGAAAGAACTCAAGTTTTATTAGATCATGAAATTTGGAGTTATAAATTATGGGTTACATTTGACAAGAAAGAAAAAAAGAAAGGTAAACCTGAACAACATTACACCTTTTCCTTATCTCCCAAAACCTTCTCGGAAGGTTGGGAGGAGGAAGCAGGTTGCTCGGAGGGAACTGTGGGTTGTTCGGAAAGCACCAGCTGTTGCTCGGAAGAAGAAACGATTTGCTCGGCAACAGGCTGGTTGGTTAGGGCATGTTCTCCCACTACCATTGAAGACTCCTCAGAGGTAGCTTTGTCCTCTTCTAATTCTTCTGGAGTAGGAGGGGGACCATGGATATGTCTCCGGAATAGCTCAGATGACTCGTCGACCTTCATTTCCTGAAGGGCAGCAACCCATCCATCCCTAAAATACTTTAGACTGCCATAGTCCACTTGAGAGACCATGGCAGCACATCCCTTATCCCACCCCTTGTCCCAGCCAGAGCTGAAGGACTTCTTCACAACAGCTTTCCTTTTGGCCTTCTCAAAGGCAAGCTTCTCGGACAACAAATCATCAGCAGCTTTCAGTTTTTGTTCAGCTTCCTCTTTCTGCCGAGTTACTTCCTGGAGCTGGACCAACCTCTCCTCAGCAACTTTGATCTTATTCTCAAGCTCCCCTTCAGCCCTGAGCTTCTCTCCGAGCTCTTTATTTGCCTTCTCCAAGGCAGTCTTTTTCTTCTCCAACTCTTTGGAGGCATCAATAATTCGAGCTTTTTCTTGCTCGGAGGAGGCAAGCTTTCTCTCCCAGATAGCCTTATCAGTGGCATACTGTAACACCCCACCCGCCCGGGGAGAGCGAACGGAGCGCTACTATCGATAAAACTAAATTAATCCACAAATAACAAGGTATAGAGCATCTAAATCCCACAATAAAACAAGAAACCACAATTATCATCTTCAAATTAATACAACAAATCTCTTGAAATAATTACAACAATCTAACTATCTCGAAAATAAAATAAATCTCCAAATGCTCTATACATCAAAATAAATACAAGTCTTCTCATCTCTTGTATTAAAAATTCTTCCCAAATAATCCACGCTAAAATCAAATCCAAAGCGCCCAAAATCCACGCTAACCTGCCACTAAAAGAAAATATGGGGAAGTACACAATACGACAGGAAAGATGCTCAACAAATATTAGCGGCGAATAAAACGTAACAATACGAATACGAATATTCAAATCAAAGCGAATCTCATAAGCAATTATATCAATATAATTTCTCAACAACACATTAACCGGGTCACCAGGCCTCACCACCGTACCGCGCCTATGCATTCTTTTAGCATATCCGGAAAAAGGAATAGTGGCGGGTGCCCAACCTCAGTGCCATATTAAAATCTCATGACAACATGCTCGACACCAAATATAATACCACATGAATCGAAATTAGATTCCAACAAATATTTCCAGATTTCCAAATGAATTTATCAATTCAAATATGAGTCAATAATCACAAGAAAACAACGAGAATAATACTCGCGAGATTAAGGAGCATATTGTGTAAAACCCCATACCTTAAACCACCAAAAAGAACCAACATGAATCATCGCATAATTCAGCCTCAAAATCTAATCACACCATCACGTTCCTCTCGCGAAAATAATCAAATCTCGTTCTAGCCCAAACTCGAGAAAACATTAGATAAGCCTTCTAATCTAAGGTTGAAATCTTGAATATGTTTGGGGCTATGGTTTGTATATGAAAGGGAGTGTTTTTGGAGAGGTCTTCTGGTTGAAAAGTTTGAGAAAAAGAGATTTAAAAAGCCACGCCACGAATTAGTTGATATATAAAGGATTAAGAGTTTGATTAAGAAAAGAGTTCTAATTAGATACAAACACTAAAAATTTTATTTCGGACCCTTGGAATCGCTTGAAATTTTAGTATGTTGTAGCGAACGGCGAGACAGGACTGGTGACAAAAATTGAGCTTGATCGAACGGTCGGATTTCTAAAAATATCATTTTTACTAGAAAGTTTTATATTTTAAGGACTCTTAGAGAGTTTTATATTTTGAGGACTCTTCTAAATAATAAAAATTCAATTAAAGCTCCATTTTAATTCCAATTCTGAAACCGTTTGAAATTCTCGCCTTTAAAAATAATAACCAACATATTTGAGCAATAAAAATAATTTTATCTCAAAATTTATTTTTCCTCTTAATTTCGAAAATACCCCAAAAATTACGCGGGTTGTTACACTTCCCCACTAAAATGAAATTTCGCCCTCGAAATTCGCCAAATGCCTAACTCTAAAAAATCAGGCCAACAATCTCCAAAAATAAACTCGTCACCAAAAATAAATTCCTCACATCTAATCTAGATGCCTAACACGAAACGATCATCTAAATATTTCTATCTCCAAAATACGCGCCACAAAAACGCAACAGACCCAAAAGCCCAAGACTCGAGGGTGGTCATATACCTAAGCTCTGATATCATTCTGTAACACCCCGCCCGCCCGGGGATAGCGTGCGGAGCGCTACTATCGATAAAACTAAACTAATCCACAATTCACAAGGTATAGAGCATCTAAATCCCATAATAGAAAAGAAACCACTAATCTCATCTTCAAATTAATACAACAAATCTCTTGAAATAATTACAACAATCTAACTATCTCGAAAATAAAATAAATCTCCAAATGCTCTATACATCAAAATAAATACAAGTCTTCTCATCTCTTGTATTAAAAATTCTTCCCAAATAATCCACGCTAAAATCAAATCCAAAGCGCCCAAAATCCACCCTAACCTGCCACTAAAAGAAAATATGGGGAAGTACACAATACGACAGGAAAGATGCTCAACAAATATTAGCGGCGAATAAAACGTAACAATACGAATACGAATATTCAAATCAAAGCGAATCTCATAAGCAATTATATCAATATAATTTCTCAACAACACATTAACCGGGTCACCAGGGCTCACCACCGTACCGCGCCTATGCATTCTTTTAGCATATCCGGAAAAAGGAATATTGGCGGGTGCCCAACCTCAGTGCCATATTAAAATCTCATGACAACATGCTCGACACCAAATATAATACCACATGAATTGAAATTAGATTCCAACAAATATTTTCAGATTTTCAAATGAATTTATCAATTCAAATATGAGTCAATAATCACAAGAAAACAACGAGAATAATACTCGCGAGATTAAGGAGCATATTGTGTAAAACCCCATACCTTAAACCACCAAAAAGAACCAACATGAATCATCGCATAATTCAGCCTCAAAATCTAATCACACCATCACGTTCCTCTCGCGAAAATAATCAAATCTCGTTCTAGCCCAAACTCGAGAAAACACTAGATAAGCCTTCTAATCTAAGGTTGAAATCTTGAATATGTTTGGGGCTATGGTTTGTATATGAAAGGGAGTGTTTTTGGAGAGGTCTTCTGGTTGAAAAGTTTGAGAAAAAGAGATTTAAAAAGCCAAGCCACGAATTAGTTGATATATAAAGGATTAAGAGTTGATTAAGAAAAGAGTTCTAATTAGATACAAACACTAAAAATTTTATTCCGGACGATCGGACCATTGGAATTGCTTGAAATTTTAGTATGTTGTAGCGAACGGCGAGACAGGGCTGGTGACAAAAATTCTACTTGATCGAACGGTCGGATTTCTAAAAATATCATTTTTACTAGAAAGTTTTATGTTTTGAGGACTCTTAGAGAGTTTTATATTTTGAGGACTCTTCTAAATAATAAAAATTCAATTATAGCTCCATTTTAATTCCAATTCCGAAACCGTTTGAAATTCTCGCCTTTAAAAATAATAACCAACATATTTGAGCAATAAAAATAATTTTATCTCAAAATTTATTTTTCCTCTTAATTTCGAAAATACCCCAAAAATTACGCGGGTTGTTACACTTCCCCACTAAAATGAAATTTTGCCCTCGAAATTCGCCAAATGCCTTACTCTCAAAAATCAGGCCAACAATCTTCAAAAATAAACTAGTCACCAAAAATAAATTCCTCACATCTAATCTAGATGCCTAACACGAAACGATCATCTAAATATTTCTATCTCCAAAATACGCGCCACAAAAATGCAACAGACCCAAAAACTCAAGACCCGAGGGTGGTTGTATACCTAAGCTCTGATACCATTCTGTAACACCCCGCCCGCCCGGGGAGAGCGAGCGGAGCGCTACTATCGATAAAACTAAACTAATCCACAAATCACAAGGTATAGAGCATCTAAATCCCATAATAGAAAAGAAACCACTAATCTCATCTTCAAATTAATACAACAAATCTCTTGAAATAATTAGAACAATCTAACTATCTCGAAAATAAAATAAATCTCAAAATGCTCTATACATCCAAATAAATACAAGTCTTCTCATCTCTTGTATTAAAAATTCTTCCCAAGTAATCCACGCTAAAATCAAATTCAAAGCGCCCAAAATCAACGCTAACCTGCCACTAAAAGAAAATATGGGGAAGTACACAATACGACAGGAAAGATGCTCAACAAATATTAGCGGCGAATAAAACGTAACAATACGAATACGAATATTCAAATCAAAGCGAATCTCATAAGCAATTATATCAATATAATTTCTCAACAACACATTAACCGGGTCACCAGGCCTCACCACCATACCGCGCCTATGCATTCTTTTAGCATATCCGGAAAAAGGAATATTGGCGGGTGCCCAACCTCAGTGCCATATTAAAATCTCATGACAACATGCTCGACACCAAATATAATACCACATGAATCGAAATTAGATTCCAACAAATATTTCCAGATTTCCAAATGAATTTATCAATTCAAATATGAGTCAATAATCACAAGAAAACAACGAGAATAATACTCGTGAGATTAAGGAGCATATTATGTAAAACCCCATACCTTAAACCACCAAAAAGAACCAACATGAATCATCGCATAATTCAGCCTCAAAATCTAATCACACCATCACGTTCCTCTCGCGAAAATAATCAAATCTCGTTCTAGCCCAAACTCGAGAAAACACTAGATAAGCCTTCTAATCTAAGGTTGACATCTTGAATATGTTTGGGGCTATGATTTGTATATGAAAGGGAGTGTTTTTGTTGAGAAAAAGAGATTTAAAAAGCCAAGCCACGAATTAGTTGATATAAAAGGATTAAGAGTTTGATTAAGAAAAGAGTTCTAATTAGATACAAACACTAAAAATTTTATTCCGGACGATCGGACCATTGGAATCGCTTGAAATTTTAGTATGTTGTAGCGAACGGCGAGACAGGACTGGTGACAAAAATTCTACTTGATCGAATGGTCGGATTTCTAAAAATATCATTTTTACTAGAAAGTTTTATGTTTTGAGGACTCTTAGAGAGTTTTATATTTTGAGGACTCTTCTAAATAATAAAAATTCAATTAAAGCTCCATTTTAATTCCAATTCCGAAACCGTTTGAAATTCTCGCCTTTAAAAATAATAACCAACATATTTGTGCAATAAAAATAATTTTATCTCAAAATTTATTTTTCCTCTTAATTTCGAAAATATCCCAAAAATTACGCGGGTTGTTACACATACTGCTGGCGAGAGTCTTCCAAAGATTTGATAGCCTCTTTCATGGCTCCCTCCACACTGGACGAGGAGCATGAGGCTTTAATGGCTTCATCCTTGTTCAGGATTATGTTAAAGCAGCTCGTCAACTGTTAACAGAAAAAGAAAGCAAGTTAGAAACAAGAAATGACAAAGGGAACTACAAAAAGTTTAAAGTAAAGAGACTTACTGAAGCAAGATGACGAGCAGCCAAAGAAGTAACCATGTCCCGAGTAAGGTTATCTTCAGTACCTTGGACCTCGGGAATGGTCAAGGACTTTACCGAGCTCATGTCAGAGCTCGGGGGAACAAAAGTGGGAACTTCAGTCCCAACAGCTGGGGGTTGAATGATGGTATCAGCCAAATTGACCGAGGGGCTCTTCTTCAGCCTCCTCGGGGGAACAAGTACAGCCAAGGAAGAACCCTTGGTCGGTGATATCACAATCACCTCTCCCGGAGCAGCAGACCTGCTCGGAGCCACTGCGGGCTTCTCGACAATTTTTGCAGGAGCAGCTGGAGGAGCTGCAGCAGTTTTCTTTGTCCCCTCCTTTGGGACATCGATCCTGCTCCTCTTTTCCTCACCAGAACCGGAGGCAGTCTTCTCAAACAAGGTGGGAGGTCTTCTTTTCTTCATCCTTTTATTCAAATGAATGTGGGATTCAGGCGAAGAACTTGCAGAGGCTGGTACTGGCTCTACTTCAATGATCACTGGACGAGCAGTGAAGGAGGTTGTGTAGCTCTTGTACTGGAGAAAATACGAAGCCGACCTGATGTGCTCGTCGGTAACCCTTTGATGCAAACCCAAGATAAGTCCCAAATGCCTTATATTGACATCTGTTTCTTTTGGGCACTTTCTCTTGCTATCAACTGCAAATAAACAAACATTGTTATCAGTAACACATTTTATCAAACACAAAACAAACATGATTTCAAGATAAATAAAATAAAATAAAAATAACCTATCCCATTGCCATAAGGAGGGCATCTGGGACCCTGGTAAACCTCATCTCCGGTTAAAGGAGGGTGTTGCCAATTTTTTACAACAACCCCATGTTCAAAATAATCCCTGTTGGCATCAGGGAGATTGACTACTAAGGCTCTATTTATAAACCTAGTTTTTAAATAATAAATATTATCATTAACTGCCCATCTATAGCAGTACATGATTTCTGGAATTCCTATACGAGTTCCATGCACTTGATTTAATTTATGCACCCCATTAACTATTCTCCATGTGTTGGGGGCTATTCGTGCAGGAACAACATCAAAGTACTGACAAAATTCCAGACATAGAGGATTTGGTGGAAAAGAAAATCCACACTCAGCAAAAAAGAGACTGGGGAACCAATGTCCCTCAGCCAAATTGAAATAATTAGAAGGCTCAGAAAGCTCTTCCAATACAACCCAAGAAGGAATGGAAAAATCAGATCAAAATTTGTCAAGAGACTCAACAGGGTAAACCATGATGATGAATTAAAAGAAATGAAGGAGAAGAAGAAAGAAGATCTTACAGAAAAAAGACTGAAGCTGTTGACAATGAACGACGGAAGAGATGAACGCACAAGAGAGTAGAAGACAATGAAAAACTCGAAGATGAAAATTTGAAAAGATAGAAGACAATGGGGGTCTCTGTGAAGTTTAAATACCTTGCCTTGGAAACTGGAGAAGTAATGATTACAAAAAGGATGATTACGTTACCGGCGGCTAAAAAGGCATTAAATATTGGCGCGGGAATCAAAGCGAACAACAGCGGCTAAAAATACGAAAAGTGACGCGGGAACCGAAGCGAGCAGAAAAGTCCAAAAAAGCATGATTCTACGAATTGGGAAGGAGAAATAAATACAAGGGAGATGATCCTAAAAATCAGGAAGAACTATTTAAAGCTACCGTATTCCGAGAAAGAATGTTCCATACTACTCAAATTTCAAACTATGAAACATTGGGGGCTTCTGTTGATACCAAATTTAATCTGCTGACTTGGATCAATCATACGAAGACACGTGGCTATCTACATGGCAACAACAAGCACTTCCGAGATGATCACACGCTCCGAGGAACCATGTTATTCCGAGGAACTCATACGCTCCGAGGAACAGACCTCACCAAGGAACTCATATGCTCCGAGGAACAGACCTCTCCGAGGAACTTTTGAATACCATAAAGCTTAGGCGGTCCGAGTTACTCAGGCGGCCCGAGCTGCATCTCGAACAAATCATTAATAGCTAGATAACCAACAGTTCAACTGGTTCATTAAATGCTTATCATTTAGACGCACACGCTTAAAGGGCATTAAATGTATTACCCTTTAATATGTATATCATTTAATGTATCACCCTTTCAGATGACAGCCTCAAGGATATAAATACGTTGTACAATCCTCATTGTAGGAAAACAATCCTGAATCCAAACTTTGGGATCCAGAACGGAATTTCTTGTAATCGAGAATTCCCAAACAATCAGCAATAAAATAACAGTGGACGTAGGCCATTCTTATAAGGCTGAACCACTTCAAAATCTTTTGTCTCATTTATTTATCTGTGATTGAATTATTAGAGTGATCTAATTTTTTACATCAACACAAGGGTTTAGGGCCTCGAAACTAATCTCGACGAGCTCAAAAAGGGACCTCTGTCTTCATGGCTCTTTGATATTCTTCACTGATCACTTTTGACCGCTACTTTCTCATAATTACGTTGATTTAGCACAATTTGATACCACGACAGAATATTGACCTGAGAAATAAATAAATATGAACATAAGGTCAATATTATTAAGAACAAGCGACTAAAATGCATCTATTTGGGGCATAAATTATGCACTTTTGGGTTCTTATCACATCATCCCTAAATATAACATCGCTAGTCCTCGAGCAAAAGTAGAGAGAAAAAGAGATGAGTGACCAAAAGTGTGCCACTTTCGCATGCACTTACGATTGCACTTAGCATCTGAAACAAGCTGTTAAACTTGTAGGTTGCCCTACAGAACGAGTGGTGTCGCGTGAGGATTTACAGTGAATGTACCCAAAAAAATTTAATTTTTTTAATTAAATAGAATTCTCTGATTTGAGGATGAAAAGCTATACAACCCAACTAAAAAGATATCAAGGAATACAACGTTCATCTATCAAAGTATGGCATAAAATTACTTAGTACTAAATGCGTAATCCTTACTAAAACTCAACATATGCTAGTGTACCAGAGTCTTAAGTATCATCAGAGTTATTCCTTGATCGCCTTCATAGAATTAATGCTTTGACTTCAATTCTCACTAGATATATCTCTCTGAATTGAACTCTTCAAGAAACGGGTAAGTGTATCTCTTTTGTGAGTGAGGAGGTGAGTAAATATAAACAATGGCAAACGTCTCACACACTTATAACAATTGACGGATACATGAAATAAATTTTGATCTCATGAAGGAATGTTAACCACTATGTTTAAAATGTCAAGTTATTCATCACATAGACTTCTCGTTTGCCCGAACACCTTATTGAGGGTGAAAATTGGGTTTATGATAGGCAAGAGGGGGAAATGAAAAAGATGAATGACATGATGGTACTGTTTTTGAGAAGGGTGGAACACAATTTGAATAGTTGATGTATTTATTTTTATAAATTTATGATCGCATGCTTTTTCTTTCTTTCTCTACTTATTGTTTTATTTTTTTGTTTTTTCCTTTTTTTCTCTTTTTTTTAATTGTGATGCTTTTTTTCTTTTCATAACACAAATGAAGACAATTTACATTAACAATTTCAAACACTCTTTTTCCCAAAAATGATGGCAGTGATGGGAAATGATATATGAATGGTATCTAGATACATATGGACAAGGGAAATATGCTATGATAATAGGTGAATGATAATGTGATATGGAAAAATGGTAATTGTATGGTAAAAAATGGTTTTGTGCTCGGGAAAAACTACAAGACACATATTTCTTACAACTCAAAAAGTATTGTCATTCTCAGTGATTATGCCAAATTGGAAAATAATGAGATCATGCAATGACTAAATGTGATACCCAAAGAAAGTTGAGTCAACTTATGAGTCATAGATTATGTAAAATCCCAAAAAAGGTGAAAAGATCAAATCTCATGGGTTTTAACTCATCACTAGTGATCTTTTAAGGCTCTCTTGATAATGTTGTTATTCTTCAATTTTTGATTGTAAAACGTGATAATGCAAATTTTGTCGAGTTAAAGAGTTCGTAGTGCAACTACGCTTTAAGAGGTATTATTTAATTTTACAATAAAGAGATAATTTTAGGATTGAACAAGAATATTCTAAGACTTATAAAAGTGGGATGATAGATAATTCATGTCATAAAAAAATTTATTGAACTGCACAAAAATAATTTAAAATAATTTGATTCTGAATTTTTTTCAAAAGAGGTGCGATTTTGATAAATTTTCCAACCCCAAACAAAAAAGAAAATCATCCTCAATGTTTAAAACTATATATTAAAATGGAAATCACAAGTTAGGAAAGCGATTACCATAATGAACCGCTAATGAAAATGTATCATATGATGCAGCAGAGGTGGAACCTGTAGAAAAAATAGCATAAAAATATGTACAAGTATGTGAAAATCATTGGCGGAGGGTAAAAAACCACCCCCCAAAAGGATAAGTCATACTCAGAAACAACATACGATGGGTTGCCTCCCGATAGCACTAAGTTTAAAGCCTTCAGCTAGACTAAATGGAACTCACCCCAAAACACGATATAAACTATGATAGATCGAGGTGGAAGAAATGTTGTGGGTGATAAGGGTAGGGTGAAGATAGGCAAGGGTGAGGGAGAATAGGGACCGATCATGGGACTTTTTGAGTGTAAAGGGGAGGGAAATAAGGGCCCTATAAGAATGGTTCTCTAATTGGATGGGGAGGTAAAATGTTTTGGCAATTAAGATGTAGGGGGCTCATAAAAAGTGCACGACCGTTCTATAAATGGACAATGATAATGGTCGCAACCATAACACATCAATGAGTTCGAGAAAATAAAAATCGAAACGATAAATGGAGGGTGGGGGCGGAGAAATAAGTTGTGTGTCACAGAAGTTGAGAGTAGAACAAATACTCGCATAAATGGGAAGGTGGATAAAACAAGTAGGAGTGGACTCTGGAGCACTAGGGTGGAGACATGATTTAAGTGAAGACCTAAAGGCATGGATGGAAACATGTGAGGTATAATAGTAAGGTCCAAACCAGGTGGTGTTTTCAGGTGGGACAATGGGTGGGTTAAGTGAGACAACTTGTGGAGGAAAATGATCCAACTCGAGAATAGGGAACAAACACTTACCAGGAAGCTCAGAGGTATCGTCAAGGGCACTCGAAAGAGGGAGTGTGGAAGTAAAGGATTGAGAGATCAATTTATCCACACATAAGTCACCATCCGAGGTGGTGGGAAAATTGAACGAGGCACGAACAGTCGAGATAAAGGAATCAACATCAAAAATAGACTCAAAGGGAGCCGAGCATATTTGGATAGGATCCCTATTGAGGGCGGTAAGAACTATCTTAGATTTAATCTTTGGGCAGTGGTGTGAATTCATAGCTGGACCTAAACTATAATAAACGGGTGCCTCGAGGAAATACACAGTGGGCTCATAAGGTGTAAACTCAAGCATATTTTTGGAATCGTCAGGATGAGGAATATGAACGACAATGGTGGCTTCAATACGACAAGGTGGGGTTTGATTAGTCTAACAATCTTTGTGTAAGTCAACACAATTATCAACTTGGGGTATAGACCATGAGGTTGTCTCAACTTTGAGATTGTCGGCATGATATGGTCGGTCACACTCAAAATTCATATCACGAGATGACTCGTTATCGCTCCATATGGGTGAAACAATGGGTGGACATGGGGTAAAATCCGACTCTCTCGTACACTCAAATTCATTTTTATCTTTGTTCAATCCATTAAAGGGTGTCATTTTGAGAATGAAGAATGTGATCTTGTTCAAGTAGGAGCTTTTGCAAGAGACTTTCAAAGCGGATTTGGATGGTGGTGTTAAGGTGGTAGTGGTGGTTGTGGTGGACACAACTCGCTTAAGGCATAAGGAGGCGGAGAATACTCATTAAAAATGTGGGGAACGGGGTAAAGTGCTTCATACACAAGAGAGGCATCTTCGTGAGAAATGAAAGGTTGATAAGCATGGGAAGCGTAGTGAGGCGACGGATTGAGATGAGATGCACTCAGTTGCCATGACGACTGTCAAAAAATGTGAGGATCCACAACATAGGGTTGGGATTCATATTGCATAGGAGGGTAATCAGGCCTCCGTGAATAGCTAGGGTGATCATACCCCTCGGCATTGGATATGTTATGAGAATACGCCGATGGTGGTTCTAAAATAGTGTCATATGGATGCACTTAGGCCATAGTGGGTTTGGGTGGATAGGGAAGATATGGACGCCCATGGGACAAGTGATCAACTAGAAAGAAGTAGGTGCAAGGTGAAGCAGTAGACGCATTGACACTCATCATCGGAGGTGAGGGAATATGAGATGTGTGTGTGGAAAATGAAAGAGTATGAACAGTGTGTGAGAGGGAGTTAAAGCCACAAAGGAAAGTATGGAGGTTCGACTCGGGCTCAACTTCAAACATGCTTCGAGACAACGGGAAATAGCCAAAGTATTCCCTAAAAGGACGTTCTTTAACCATGACAAGAATAATATTTTTGGATTTTTAAATATTTTTCAGAAGAAAATAAATCATTTTGTGATTTTCGAATATAAGAAAAGGAAAATCTATCTGGCATTTGGAATATTGAAAAAGATAGAAAATCTTTTTATGATTTTTTTAAATAGTTTTTAAAAAAAGGAAAATAATTTTGGGATTTTTTGAAAAGGGGATAATATGGACTCTTTTTGAAAATCAAAGGGACGGAGCATAAAATCGACTACCAAAAAATGTGAATGAGACACGTAAAAGAAAAGGACAAAATTCTAATGACCACATAGCCAATTTTTATCTATAATTAAGTGAGGGGGTAGTCAAATTTAAATTAATTCGCGGGCGAGAAAAACACGAAGCCGTACGTTGGCTTTGAAAAAAAATGTGATCCCGAGAGAACAAAAGGCTTACTAGTTAAGGCTCACCATACTAGCTACTACAAAGATCGACCGCCCGGTACCACGCTGGGGAGAGATCAAACTCGTTTTACTGGGCGATCTCACTTAAAACTCAGTTTACCTAGACAATAATCTGAAGAAAGTCGATTGAAGATTGGCAGGGTGGAAAGGAATCACTAGAGTATCATTTGAATGCCTCGTTCTAAAAGGTTCCTAATGAACACGGATCCTAATCGGCTTACCAGTTGATTGATTATAATTAAGTGATAGCACGGGTAACAAGCAAATAGGAGAAAGTGATTGAGTGGGTGATGAAATACCGACTCGTTTCAAGCAGCGGGTTTAGATCTTAGGTTCATTAATTCATCAAACTGTTCAAATTAAGTGAGATATTATAATAAAAACTACAAAGGGGCACATAATCACACAAAAAATAAACTCGCTTGTAGGAGATTCGTGAGTGATAAAGAAATTTACCTCCCACAACTTTTACAAACATGGGGTGAAGACCGAGTTGAGTCGATCGGGGGGAAGTTACCTAACTTCAGTCACCCCCAGGAGTCCTACAAACCCAAAATAGAGAGAATTCAAATTCCACTCCAAGGACTGTCTCTCTCTATTTTGTCCTGTTTCCCTTTTCCCTTTTTTTGTGAATAGCGATTTTTAATAAATTGGTGTGAAAAATGCGCCCAAATAAATACAACGCCTCAATAATTCTAATACAATAATTCTAATGAATAATAATAAAAAGAAATAGCAATTACAACTACAACTACAAATGAAATATAAGTCTTCATTTTGTCTCCTCGTCAAGAAAGAGGCAAAATCCCTTGAATACCTATAAAACTTGTTAAATAACTTGTAATGCGGTAAGTCCGGGTATCAATCCAACTTTTGAGGCCAAACAAATAATGTGAATACTTGCAATTCAAATTTTTATTATAACTTTTTATATATATATTTTTTAAAACAATTTGAAGGGAGAATAAAAATGCTAAAATCTTAAGTGACTAAATAACAACTAAAATTGACACGTAACCGAGTGCGATAAATGTGAGAAGAAAAAAGAGATGGGATTACACCGAGTGATAAAGTATTTTAGTTTATTAATTTATTGAATTAAAATATTTTGAGATAATATTGAATTCATAATCCAACTCTCATTACAATTATATATTAAGTAATATCTTTTTCAGAAAACTAATTTAAAAATATCACACTTTAAAAAAATAAAAATTATACGCTTCTTAATAAACTACCTGCTAAGATCAATTTAATAAAACTTGTATGAATCCTCGAATTCCAACATCGAATTTAATATTCAAATTTAAGAAAAACCTATCTCTAGTTTGATTCCAAAATCAAATATTAAAACTAAATTAATGTACTATCTCTCGATACGTAAATTAATTAGTGACAATTAAAAATTTATTCTCATAAAAATAAGACTGTAGGAGGGTAATGCTACTCGGGTCTACTAAAATATTGAAACGGGTGAGGCGTGACCCACTTCAATGGACTCTGCCTCCAAGGACTTCAACAGTTTCTAGAGGATCACCTGGTAAAACCTTCCTTTTTTGATAAAAATAGAACCAAAGATAGAATCACCTCCTGCAAGAAGATGAACTTCACGACCATAATAGTAACTTTTCTCAAAAGGATCTGCTGAGAATGATGGTTGTCAAGGTGGGAGTGCAGAAATAAACACCCAACACTTAGAGAAAGAGTAAGGAGAGAATGGGTGTGTAATGTGTAAGGACTCGCTTCTAAGTGGTTGAGATTCTCAACAAACCTTATTCCTCAACCACCAAGCCAAAACTCCCAAGAGATCCTAACTGGCCTATTTGAGCCTTGCCTACTCAACTAGGCTACCTGTACAAGAAAATAGGTGTTAGTACTTCTTTTAAAAGAGAATAACTTTATCATGATGAGGGTTTGTTCATGGTAGAGCCCATCTTCCTGGGTTATTTTGCTATTTGCGCCACTACTTGGACCCTCTCACTGTAAAAAAAATAATGTTTGAACTTTACAAAAGGAGTCCTTCACCGTAGACTTCTTCACTAGATTTTACATTTTAGATAGTCTTGGAAGAGGGATATCTCACCCAAATGCCTTCGAACTTCTTAAAGGAGGGGTTGCAGGGGTCCCTTACCCTAAGGCCTTTTAACTTCTTTGATGTAGGGGCTAGAGGGGTGCCCCGCCCAAATGCTTCTGAACTTTTTAAAGGAGGGTCCGGAGGGATCCCTCGCCCAAATGCCTTTTAACTTCTTTGATAGAGGGGATGGATGTGTCCCTCACCCAAATGCTTCTGGACTTATTTGACGAAAGGTCTGGAGGGGTCCCTCACCTAAATGTCTTTTAACCTCTTTGAGGGATGGGCTGGAGGGATCCCTCACAAAAAATTCACATTACTTGGAATTTGGGAGGGAGGGGGTCCCTCGCCTAAGACCAACATTTCTTGGGTTTTGGCAAGAGAGAGGATCCCCTCACCCAAAAATAAAACTTTCTTAGTTTTCATGGACTTTGGCAGGGGGAGGGGTCCCTCTCCCAAAACCAACACTTCTTGGGTTTTGGAAAGAGGGGGTGGTCCCTCGCCCAAAAACCATTCTTCTAGAATTTGGCAGGAGGGGTCCCTTCCTAGAGATATTGTGCCAAAACTTCAACACCCCTCTACATTAGTCCCCTCGTGGAAAGACTTTTTGTGTTGGGTAGACCGAAAGGCTTTGTACGGAGTATATACAATCTTTAATTTTGAGGGACTCTAGTTTTTTTTATCATTACCCCTAGGGTCATTAAATGCATTGTCCCTTCATTCCAGGTTTTGGGGATGAGGCCACTCATGATGGAACTCCTTTTCTAGGGTATTAACTTGGGCAGAGGGGCTGCTCGTGGTGAGTCCCCTCACCCTGGCCTTTTTCTGTACCCTTTTATCTTATTTAGAGAGGTCGCTCGTGGTGAGACCCCTTGTCCTTGACTTTTTTATGTGGACTCATTCTTGGGTAGAGGGGTTGCTCGTGGTATACCTCTTCACCTATAGAATCAAACTTGGGTAGAGGGGCCACTCTTAGTGGACCCCCTCTCCCTAAACTATTTTCAGTGGTATCGAACTTGGGGCAGAGGGGCCACTCAAGGTGGACCTTCTCGCCCTAAACTAGTTTTTCTTAGTATCAAACTTAGGCAGAGGGGACACTCATGGTGAGTCCCCTCATCCTGGGCCCTTCTTCAGTAATATCTAACTTCGTTAGAGGGTCTAATCAAGGTGAGTCCCCTTGACTTGGGTCTTCCTTCATTAATATCAAACTTGGGCAGAGGGTCCACTTAAGGTGAGTCCCCTCACGCTGAGCCTTTGTTCTATGGAATGTCTTCTGTGGGGCAACTCTAAATGGACCCGCTCGCCCAAATCTTCTAAAATCCATTCAGCGAGAGAGTACCCCTCTACATTAGTCCCCTCGTGCAAAAGTCTTTGTGTTGGGTAGAAACATAGGATTTTGTACAAAATGGCCACTTTATCTTGGAATATGAAAAGTTTTATGCCATCACATCTTAACACTATTCGATTTTGAGTGACTAAGGGGTCCCTCGTGGTGGACTTCCTCGTCCTTAGTCATTTTCTTTTCTGCCATTGCTTTTGGGAAAAGGGTCCACTCGAGGTGAGTTCCCTCGCCCTAACTCTTTTTTTCCTTTTTCCAGTTTATGAAGTGCGAGGGATCCACTGGGGGTAGGCCCTCTTGTTTCTAAGTCTGTCTTTGGAAGAGGGGTCATTTATCTTGAACGCCCTCGCCGTGGGATTTCTTCTTTGTATTTGTCTTTGGCAAAGATGTCACTCAAAGTGAACTCCCTCATCATAAACTTGTCATGAATTTGATTGTATCTAAGGGGCCACTTGTGGTGGAACCCCCTCACTATAGGCTGTTTTATAACATTGCTCTTGGTCGGGGGGCACTGGTGGTGTACTCCCTCGTCATAAACTATTGCTTGTTGTAATCTTGGCAGAGGGGACATTTGTGATGGATTCCATCGTCCTCAAACTGTTACTTGTTTTGGTATTAGCAGAGGGGACACTCAACCCCCTCTGCATAAGTTATTTATTGTATTGATCTTGGCAGAGGGTGCCACTCGTGGTGGACCCCCTCACCCTGATCATTTTTTGTAGCATTGAGTTTGGTAAGAGGGGCCACTCAAGGTGGATCCCCTCGCCCTCGGCTACTTTTTATCGATCTTTCAATCTTGGGCAGATGATGCCACCCTAAGTGGATTCCCTTGCTCCAAGCTATTTCACTCTTTGTTCACTTCCTTGAGGACTTCTCAATATTATCCCCCTTATGCACGAAATATGATAATCAAGATTTCACTCTTTCTTCATTGGCTTGAGGACTTCTCAACATTATCCCCCCCCCCAAGAGCATAATGCAGGTTATTAGTATGAGCTCTCTGGTGATCTTGGAAGCCGAAGTACTAAATTGTCGTACCCTTTTATTTATACTTTGTACTTGTTCATTTGCACAATCCTGATTCTTTATTTTTAGGTTAATACTATGAGTGCTCTTATGCCCTTAGAGCCCGAGGTACTAAGCTGTGGCACCTTTATTTATACTTGGCACTTGGTAAATATGGTGATTATTCCTATGCCTTTGGAGCCTGAGGTACTAAACTTTAGTACCTTTTATTTACACTTGGTATTTTCTCAATACTGTGAGTGCTCTTATGCCCTTGGAGCCTAAGGTACTAAACTATTATACCCTTTATTTATACTTGGAACTTGTTCAATAATGTGAGAGATCCTATGCCCTTGGAGCCCGAGGTAATAAATTATCGTACCTTTTATTTATACTTGTCACTTGCTCAATACTGTGAGCTTTCCTATGCCCTTGGAGACTGAGGTGCTAAACTGTCAAAACTTTTATTTATACTTTCACTTGCTCAATATTGTGAGCGCTCCTATTCCCTTGGAGCCCGAGGTACCAAAATATCGTACCTTTTATTTATACTTGGTATTTTCTCAATACTGTGAGCGCTGCTATGCCCTTGGAGACTGGGTTACTAAACAGTTGTACCTTTTATTTATACTTGGCACTTTCTCAATACTGTGATCATTTCTATGCCCTTGGAGTCAGAGGTTTTAAACAGTCGTACCTTTTATTTATCCTTGGCATTTGTTTACTGTGAGTTTCTCTATTTTATGTGAGAACTTCAATATTGAACTACCCCGTAGTCTATGGGTTATTTGCCTATTATCTCAGCAAGCTATCATTTCAGAGTTACCCCCTCTAACCGTGGGGTACTTGCATATGAGCTGAGAAAGTTATCATTTTAGAGTTTTCCGCCTTTAACTATGGAGTACTCGCATCTGAACTCAGCAAGTTATCATTTCAGAGTTGCCCCCTCTAAGAAACTTATACTTTTTAGCGCAACCCCGTGTGACTGCATGGTACTTGCATAAATCTGGGCAAATTATAATTTTTAGCACAGTCCCGTGTGACTATGGGGTATTTGCATAAATCTGGGAAAGTTATACTTTTTAGTGCAAACCTGTGTGATTGTGTGGTATTTTGTTATGCACATTCATTTCTTAGAGAGTAACTAGGACATGGGGTTAGCCTTTCTTGTTCCCACAAACTTTGAATAAAATTTTACGAATGTCATAAGTAAAGAAAATAATTATTTTTTTATACTAAAAATTTCCTGTGGTTTATGGGGTCCTCATTCCAAACTTTTCTTAGGAACCTTTTTGTCTTAGAAAAATAACAAGTTTAGAGAGGGGGTAACCCCCCTTCTCCATATTTTTTGAAAACTGGTCGAGTAGAATTTTCTTGAGAACGGAGGTTAGGACTTGTTCTCTAGGCCAGGAATCTGTATGGAATAATAATTAAAAAATGTATATTATTTTTTTTTATTACTACTAAGATAATAACCTCCTGCGAGTCTTGTGTAAAAAATTTATCTGCTGTGTCTGTAAGGACTTTGCTCAATATACTTTTCCTTGAGATGGATATTCCCCAAAGTATAATGACAAAAGGTCCTTATATCATGGGCCCTCTTCTAATATAGTAGAGGTTCTACTATTCTTTTAAGAACAAGAAAACACAAGTCTGGTGTACCCACCGCACAATGTATGTAGATAAATCATCCATAAAAGTGCTGGCCAAAAATCACTAGTGTTCATTTTCTTCATTGTAGTTAGAGTTTGTATTTCTTACAAGGAGTGTGCTCATAAAATTACTTTATGCAAAAAAATCATTCTTCACTAGAGCAGGCTATTCAAAATTTTAAGAAAATGAAACTTGGCATGAGTTAGGCATAGTACCTCTTCAACCATAGTGGTGAGGTGGCAGGGGGTTCTCATTAGCGTCTATTGGTGGAATTTGCGAAGTGCCATTGGCTCCCTGCTCTCCAATTATCCTTCACAAATGAAAGAAATCTTTGGTGGCATGCTGTACCTTCTGGTGGAACTCACAATATTTGGCATTATATTTGTTTGATTTTGTTGGTATTTCCCTATTTGAATGAGGGGGACCTCCTACCCCCTCTCATAATAGTGTATGATAACAGTCCATCTCTTTCGCTACACTACAAGGAAATGGTGGTGGGACATAGTCTCCAAATTTCCTCTTGTTAGAAGGGCTATTACCTTCGGATCAGGAGCCTACCTTCTTACATTTTGAACCTCCATTTACATAATTAACTTCTTGCCTCCTCGATACTTGAAATCTTTCGAAAGTCAAAGATACTTGCATCCTCAAATTTGAGGATCTAGGCTTGATTATCATGGATCTATTACCGGCAGCCCTGGTGAGCTCTCTAAAAGTCTCATCTCTAGGAGCCCCTCAACACATATTTACATCAGCCTTTCTTCCGCTTTATCCTCATGCACATCTAGTGCCCTCTCACAAAAAATCTTAATATATTGCATGAGCTCCTCACCAGGCTTCCTCACCTTCTAAGCTAGGTGTCTCAACGTAAATTCATCCTCTAATACAAAAAACTTTTAAAGGAACTGCTTGTACATTTTCTCCCATATGGGTATACTGTTAGCCGCCAAGTGGGAGTACCATATGTAGGCATTCCCAGTTATAGTCTTGAAGAACTCCCTCAACTTCATATTTTTTGCCCTAGGTAAACAAATATTTTCACTTGCTCCTTTGGATTTTCTCCTTTGCCGTTGAATTTGGGTGGAACATACGCCTCTAGGTATGGCTTCTCATTCACATTTTTTAGGCAGGGGTTCTGCAACTCCTCACACAAGTGAGAAGTTTCCTTTTTAGGGGAGGAGAGTAGCTTCTTCACCTGCTCTATGGTAACGACCTTGGAGGGAGATTCCTCCAAACCTACATTCTTTGTTGATGGTGAGCTCAATGGCATCACGACTTACTGCGGCACCACCTTTTGTGGTGGAACCACCTCTACCGTTTCAGCTACAGCAGCACCCGCCCCTCCAAAGGGGGCTCCTACTGGTGTTACACAACTTTGGCTCAAGTTTAGCAAATCCACATTACTTTGTTTCAGAAACTTAAAAAAATATTCTCATTTGGTTCGTACCTGCCAATGGAGTTGTTGTTGTTGTACTAGTATACCCTCCCTGAGGAGTAGACACTCTAGCTCCGGTTACCACCACCTCCTCTTGGGTGGTCTGATCACTTTGAGCTCTATTCCCAAGTGGAGTGTCTTCAAAGATCAGCTACTTATAAATGTTAAAACCATCTTTTTCCATGAAAGTGAGGATAACTCCCTAGCAGAGTCACCAAATGTATGAGGGTAGTGTGATGTGGGTATGGTAAAATACAGAAACGGGTGAGGCATGGCCCACTTCAATGGACTCTACCTCCAAGGTCTTCAAGAGTTTCTAGAGCAACACCTTATAAAACCTTCCCTTTTGGTAAAAATGGAACTGAAAATAGAACAACCTCCTGTAATGATGAACTTCACAACAATAATAGTAACTTTTATCAAAACGATCTTCTGAGAATGATGGTTGTTAAGGTGGGAGTGGAAAAATAAGCACTCACTACTTAGAGAGAGAAAGAGAGGGAAGGGAGAGAATATTAGGTGGTGTAGTGTGACTTTGACAAAGTAACGGTATGGCTGGATTTTCTGATCTGACTTGACCGTGACCAGGGGTCCTATTTATACTTGGGCACTAGGGCTGAGTTGGTGATTTTGGGTGCTAAAACTAAGGGTATTGGTGAGGGACAAGGTTTGTAATGTACCAATTGTCCCTGTCTTCGTGCAGTCGCCTCTCCCCTCTAACAGGTGCCACCTAGTGCAAACCAAAGTCAAAAAACAAATTTGTATCCTAATGAAGACAAAATATCTAATTTGGTAAATATGTTTTAGAACGATACCTTGTCGTACAAACTTTGTACATTCGAGAGGGAGAGGCCTCGAGGACCACCTCCTCTAAAATCATTGAACTTGAGGACCCCATCCTCAAGCTTGAGACGGGGGACCTTGACGACCACATCCTCTAAAATCATTTTATAAAAAGTTCATTTCTTGTGAGAAACCTCTTGGTTGCTCGCTTATATTGTGGCTGGGTATGAACTGTGTAAGGATTGGGTGATCCCTAGGGTCTTTCTACTTGTATTCTGTCAATCTTAAAGAGCTAAGTGGTTGATCTTTCTCAACAAACCTTGTTCCTTATCCACCAAGCCAAAACTCCCAAAAGATCCCAACTGGCCTACCCTGCCTTCTCAACTAGGCTACCTATATAAGAAATTAAGTGTTACTTATTTTTTCTATAAAAGAATAACTTTATCATGATGAGGGTTGTTCATGGTAGACCCCCTCATCCTTGCCCATTCTGCTCTTTGGGCCACTACTTGGACCCTCTCACTGTAAAATAAACACTATTTGATCTTTTCTAAAGGAGTCCTTCACCGTGGGCTTCTTCACTAAATTTTACATTTTGGTTGGTCTTGGCAGAGGGGTGTCTCGCCCAAATGTCGTTTAACTCCTTGAAGGAGGGGCTAGAGGGGACCCACACCCAAATGCTTTTTAACTTCTTTGACGGAGGGGATGGAGGGGTCCCTCTCCCAAATGCTTTTTAACTTCTTTGACAGAGGGGATGGAGGGGTCCCTCATCCAAATGCTTCTGAACTTCTTTGGTGGAGGGTCTGGAGGGGTCCCTCGCCCAAATGCCTTTTAACTTGTTTGACGGAGGGGCTAGAGGGGTCCCTCACCTAAATGCTTCTGGACATCTTTGATGAAGGGGATGGAGGGGTCCCTCCCTCGCCCAAATGGCTTTTAAATTCTTTGACAGAGGGGCTCGAGGGATCCCTCTCCAAAAATTCACATTACTTAAAATTTGGTGGGTGGGGGGGGGGGGGGGGGGGGGGGAGGGTCCCTCACCCAAACCAACATTTCTTGGGTTTTGGCAATGGGGAGGGGTTCCTCACCCGAAAACAACATTTTTGGGTTTTCTTTGACTTTGGCAGGGGAAGGGGTCCCTTACCCAAAACCAACCATTCTTTGGTTTTGTCAAGAGGGAGTGGTCCCTCGCCCGAAACTCGTTCTTCAAGAATTTTAGAAAGAGGGAGTGGTCCCTCGCCAAAAAATTCTTCTTCTTGAATTTGGCAGGAGGGGTCCCTTCCTAGAGATATTGTGCCAAAACAGCAACACCCCTCTACAATGACATTTGATAAAATTAATTAATTCAACCAACATCTTATGCGGTTTCGTCCCACCCCTTAAATGGGGTGTTTAGCCTAACATTCTCATATTCGAACATAAACCACAATCAAGAAAAATAGAGACATAAAATTTAATCAAGATATAGATAACAATATGCAAATCTCCTTGTCGAATTGCAATCTTTTAAAGTGTCTAATGCGTCCTAGTTCTTCACAATATCCTCACTTGATTAAAAAAAATAAAAATGAAAATTAAACCTAAAAACTATTCTAAAGCTAAACCATTTTTTTGTTTTTTTTTTAAATTTTTTTTATCTTCCTAAAAAATACAAAATTTTACACTGAATTTCCTCTTTTATTCAGTCTCTGAGAGGGTCTTCGACCTTTTTTAAAATGAGCTGCCCATTCTTTTATAACCTATGGATTGGTTTTGTATGGGGGATTTTGTAAGGATTTTTGGAAGTCTGAGTCAAAAGGAAAAGTGGACACATGGGTTTATTTTTTGGGATATGGCAGATCGAATTGTCTCCGAGTAATTGTCGGGTCATATTATTGGGTTCTTGGAGTCTAAGTTCAAGTGGGTATATGCTAGAACCGAGTTTGGGTTTATGGGCAATGACCTACGGTTTTGTAGAGCAGTTTAAACCGGGTAAGGTTCGGGTTGTGGGTTTGATTTCAGAAAGAGGGTCGCCGGCGGTTTTGGGTTCATTGTCGGTTTTGGGGGAAGAGGGAGGAGAAAGGTGATTGGATAGAGAGAGTGTGTGTGTTTAAATTGTAAGAAAAAGTAAATAAAGTAAAACTATATTGATTCCTAACCTAAATAAATATTTACAAACCTATTAAAAATAAACATAAAATCTATTAAAACTACTTCCTAACTTTAAAACTAATAAAGTACTCAAGTAAAATAAAAAAAAAAAATAGTGATAAAATCAAATTAATAAAATATAATAAAAAATAATAAAATAATTTAAAATCTAAAAAAAAAACACACTTATTATATTTACATAAAAATATAAAAAACACTCGATGCACAGACTAAAAATACTCGGTCCCTAATATTTACAACTATGTGCATGCAAATAAAGTATAAAATAAATCCTAAAAATATACACGACTGAAATAAAAAAATCTAAAAAATAATGGGTTATGGCTATGGGTTATGGGTAGAAGCTGGGCAGTGGATTATTTTACTAAGTGGGTAGAAGCTGAGCCACTCATTGATATGACGTACGAGAAGGTGTATCAATTTGTTTGGAAGAACATCATTTGCCGATATGGTCTCCCTCATGCCTTCATCACAGACCATGGGATACAATTTGATAACGAGGAGTTTGCCGCCTATTGTCATCAATCAAATATTTTGAAGGTCCACTCAGCACCAGGCCATCCTCAAAGCAATGGACAAATTGAAGTGACAAACAGAACGCTGCTGAACGGTTTGAAGAAAAGATTGGATGATGTGAAAGAAAACTGGATCAACGAGTTACAATCAGTACTCTGGGCTTACCGAACTACTCCCCGAGTAACAACTGGAGAATCACCATATATGCTGGCGTTTGGAAGTGAAGCTGTTATACCTGCCGAGTTGGGCCTCCCAACACACAGGGTTCTGAATTTCAATTCCCCTGTCAGCGATTTAATGAGAAGAATGGATTTAGACATGCTCGAGGAAGTTATAGAAGAAGCAGCCATTAGAAATGCTGCTTACCAGCAACGAACAACTTTGTTCTACAACAAAAGAGTGAAAAAGTGCGACCTGAAAGAAGGAGATTATGTGCTGAAGAAAGTCATTCAAAAGTACAATAAGCTGGAGGCAAACTGGCATGGACCATACCGAGTTACAGAAGTTGTTCGACCGGGCACTTATCGAATAACAACTTTAGAAGGCGAGGAGTTTAAGAATACATGGAACGCAGAGCACCTGCGCAAGTATTATCAGTGATGTGTATTCCCATGTAACGTAGTTCCATTGATATGAATAAAATGAAGATATTCTGCAAGTCTCTCTTTTTATTGAAAATTTTTCGGGGAATACTAGTGCTACACACTACTCGACAAAGCTCAGACTCAGCAAAATATTCCTAAAAATGCCAACCTGTTTGGCTAGGAAGCAAAATATTCCTTAAAATGCCAACCTGTTTGGCTAGGAAGCAAAATATTCCTAAAAATACCAACCTCGGTTGGTTAGGAAACAAAATATTCCTAAAAATGCCAACCTCGATTGGTTAGGAAACAAAATATTCCTAAAAATGCCAACCTGTTTAGCTAGGAAACAAAATATTCCTAAAAATGCCAACCTGTTTGGCTAGGAAACAAAATAGTCCTAAAAATGCCAACCTGTTTGGCTAGGAAACAAAATATTCCTAAAGATGCCAACCTCGGTTGGTTAGGAAACAAAATATTCTTAAAAATGCCAACTTATGTTGGTTAGGAAGTACATATATTCTCGAAAATACCAACTTACGTTGGTCGAGAGGTAAATATTTTCTCGAAAATGCCAACTTATGTTGGTCGGAAGGAAAGATTATTTTAGAAAGTGCCAAAGTTGCTCGTAGAGGAAAAATCTACTAACTATGGCTGGTCGGGGATAAAAACCCACCAACTATAGCTGGTCGAAAAGGAAAAGTTACCGACCTTGGTTGGTCGGAGATATTTAATAGAAAAATTTACTAACTATAGCTGGTCGGGGA
Organism: Sambucus nigra; assembly: GCA_949130495.1. Classification (NCBI taxonomy): domain Eukaryota; kingdom Viridiplantae; phylum Streptophyta; class Magnoliopsida; order Dipsacales; family Adoxaceae; genus Sambucus; species Sambucus nigra. Next base: position 212,767,243 of record OX422217.1, read on the forward strand.
TAAAAACCCACTAACTGTAGTTGGTCGACATGGAGAATCTAACGACCTTGGTTGGTTATAAACATTTTAAACATTTTTATACTCATTACTTTGTTGTTAAGTTGGTCGAGAAACAAAACTTTATTATGAGATCGAGCAACATTATTGATACTCGTAACTTTTTAATTATTACAGAGTTGGTCGACAAACAACACAATATCGTTATCTTTTTAACAGATATGCACAAATATAAAGTATTTGATAATTACAAGACAATAGCAATTAAGATTGCAAACATAAATGAAAGTCTTTCATTGAATTCAAAATAAATTACATTGATAATAAAATGAAAAGTACATTGATATTGAAATGTATACTAACTATTACATCAAAAATTCCTATTCTACTGGTCTTTTCCCCTCTGCTTTTGACACAGGTTCCTCGCCAGCAGGCGGCTTATTTAAAGCCAGAGGAGAATTTATGAAGTTGAGATCCTTCAACATCCTGACATTCATCACGGATGGTCGATCAAAGAGATGCTCGGGACGAGATACCTCGGCTTGAGAATGTTAATGGTAGTCACCGAGATAATTTGAGATCAAGCTCCGAGGAATGGCCCGTGCAGGGATCCAACTCATATCCAATTTGTAGGGTGGCACAGGTAAGTCGAGCAACCCGGGATCGTAGTAGTCCCACAGGTAATGACCCTGTTCGAGCTGCAACACACCTAAGGCGTTCAACCAGCCTTGTTTATAGCCCTCATTATTGGCATTCTGGATACGATCGTCCAAGTGGTATAGCGCTTCGTTGTATCCATCCATCCAGAACTCCCTGGGCTGTTTGTGGAACTGATTTGTTAGCCTCTCCAGCTGCTCATGGAGATTCTTGATGAAGAGTTCCTTACGCTCCAAGACTGACTTCTGCGCCGAGAGCTGTTCTTCCAAGTCCATGATCTTCTTTGACATGTCAGCCAACGCCTGGTTCTTCGCCATTAATTGGAAGGCCTAGTTCTCTAAGACAGACTGAGTTCTCTGTTCCTCGACAGGAACCCGAGCTGCTCTTGCTCATCCCCGAGGTGCTCTTGCTCTTCCCCGAGAAGATGTGGAAGGGCCAGACCTCTTCAAGGTTTCCAACTCGTCCCTCAAGTTGGCATTATCGACCTCTAAGAACGAGAATCCCTCATCGATCACTGGGATTAAGGCTTTCGAAGAAGAGGCTGCAGACTTCAACTGTGATAGCTATTTCTGAAAGTTGTTGTTCTCTTGCTCCAGAAACTCGGCAATCTGTCTGCATTCCTCGACCTCACCTTTTAGGGTTCTCTCCCTCACATCGTACCCAGCAAAAAGCTTCTCGTAGCCCTTGTCGGCAACGATCATCTTGTACTTCTTCTCGTAACTCTCATGCAACAGGGCAGTGGATTATTTTTATTGAAGCTGAAGGTCTTCAAGGGTGCCTTGGAGATCCTCGATCATTTCATAGTAAGCCACATTGTTGGCCACCGCTCGATCAAGTAGACACTTCAGATATGGATATGCTTCCACTGCCTGTTCTGAAGCATCCTGGCCGAGGATGTCGACAACTTGTGCTGCACTCAGGTCTGTGTGACCAGCCTTAGAGTAATCATTGCATTGCCTCAGCAGCACAGTATCGTGGGCAGATAACAATTCCATCCTGGCCAGAAACTAGCAGAGAAAGAAAAAGCATTAATCAATAAGAATCAAGACAGAGTATGAATAGAATACAGACAACGGTATACAAAAAGACCAAGTTTTATTAGATCATAAAATTCAGAGTTGCATATTCTGAGTTACATCTGATAAAAGAGAAATAAAATAGAAAGAAACTCGAGCAACTCTAGACCTTTTCCTTGTCGCCTAAAACCTTCTCGGAAGGCTGGGACGAGGAGGTAGGTTGCTCGGAGGGAATGGATATTTGCTCGGGAAGCACAGGCAATTGCTCAGAGGAGGTAACAATTTGCTAAAGTTCCTCGGCAGCAGGCTGAATGGCTGGGGGGTGATCAACCATCACCATAGAGGATTCTTCTGAGGCAGCTTCGTCCTCTTCAAGATCTTCTGGGGTTGGAGGGGGACCAGGAATGTGTTGCTGGAAAAGCTCAGAAGATTCTTCAACTTTCATTTCCTGGAGAGAAGCAACCCATCCATCCCTAAAGTATTTGAGGCTGCCATAGTCCACTTGCGACACCATGGAAGCCAACCCCTTATTCCACCCCTTGTCCCAGCCAGCACTGAAGGACTTCTTCACAACCATCTTCCTCTTCAACTTCTCCGAGGAAAGCTTCTCGGACAGCAGGTCATCAGCAGCTTTCAGCTTTCTCTCAGCCTCCTCTTTCTGCCGACCTACTTCTCGAAGTTGAGCCAGCTCCTCCTCAGCAGCCTTGAGCTTATCTTCAAGCTCCCCAGTAGTTTTGAGCTTCTCCTCGAGCTCTTTATTTTCCTTTTCCAGGGCATTTATTCTCTTCTCTAACTCTTTGGAGGCATCAACAGCCCGAACTTTTTCTTGCTCGATGGAGGCAATCTTTTTCTCCCAGACAACCTTGTCAGTGGCATATGTCTGGCGAGAATCGTCCAAAGACTTGATAGCTTCTGCCAGAGCTCCCTCCACACTGGACGAGGAGCATGAAGCTTTAATTGCTTCATCCTTCTTCAGGATTATATTAAAGCAGCTCGTCAGCTGTGAAAAGAAAAAGAAAGTAAATCAGAAACAGAAATAACAAAGGAAATATGAAAAGTTCAAAGTAAGAAGACTTACAGAAGCAAGGTGACGAGCAGCTAATGAAGTGACCATGTCCCGAGTAAGGTTTTCTTCAGTACCTTGGACCTCGGGAATGATCCAGGACTTTACAGAGCTCATGGCAGAGCTCGGAGGAACAAAAGTGGGAACCCCTGTCCCAGCAGTTATAGGCTGAGTGATGGTGTCAGCCAAATTGACCGAGGAGCTCTTCTTCAACCTCCTCGGGGGAACAGGAACAGATTCAATCAAGGAAGAACCCATGGTCGGTGATATTACAATCACCTCTCCAGGAGCAACAGACCTGCTCGGAGCCACTGCGGGCTTCTCTACAACCTTCACAACAGCAGCAGCCGAGGAAGGCGCATCATTCTTCTTTGTCCCCTCCCCAGGGACATCAAATTTACTTCTTTTTGCCTCACCATAACCAGAGGCAGGTTTCTCGAAGAGGGTAGGAGGCCTTCTTCTCTTCATCCTTTCGCTTAAAGGGACGTGAGATTCAGGTGAAGAGCTGGTGGAAGCTGGTACTGGCTCTGATTCACTTATCACTGGACGAGCAGTAAAAGAAGTGGTGTAGCTCTTGTATTTTAGCAGATATGAGCCTGATCTAATGTGCTCGTCGGTAACACTCTGATGCAGACTCCAGATAAGTTTCAAATGCCTTATATTGAGATCTGCTTCTTTTGGGCACTTTCTTTTGTTATCAACTGCAAATAAATAAACATTGAAATACCAGTGGCACATTTTATCAAACATAAAGGAAGCATAATTTCAAAATAAATAAAATGAAATAAAAATAACCTATCCCATTGCCATAAGGAGGGCATCTGGGACCCTGGTAAACCTCATCTCCAGTTAATGGAGGGTGTTGCCAATTTTTTATGACAACCCCGTGTTCAAAATAATCCCTATTAGCATCAGGGAGATTGACTACTAAGGATCTATTTAAAAATCTAGTTTTTAAATAAAAAATATTATCATTAACTGCCCATCTATAGCAGTACATGATTTTTGGAATTCCTATGCGAGTTCCATGGACTTGATTTAATTTATGCACCCCATTAACTATTCTCCATGTGTTGGAGGCTATTCTTGCAGGAACAACGTCAAATTAATGACAGAATTCCAGACACAAGGGATTTGGTGGAAAAGAAAATCCACACTCAGCAATAAAGAGACTGGGGAACCAATGTCCCTCAGCCAAGTTGAAATAATCAGAAGGCTCAGAAAGCTCTTCCAAGACAACCCAAGAGGGAATGGAAAAATCAGATCGAAATTTGTCAAGAGATTCAACAGGGTAAACCATGGTGATTAAAGGAAATGAAGAAGAAGGAAGAAGATCTTACAGAAAAAGAGTGGATCTGATGACAACGGACGATGGAAGAGATGACGTAAAACTCGAAGATAAAAATTTGAAAAGGTAGAAGACGATGGACGTGTCTGTGAAGTTTAAATACCTTGCCTTGGGAAATGGTGAAGTAATAATTACAAAAAAGCATGATTACGTTACCGGTGGCTAAAAAGATGAAAAGGGGCGCGAGAATCAAAGCGGGCAACAACAGTTAAAAAGACGAAAAGGGACGCGGGAATCAAAGTGGGCAACGGCGGCTAAAAGGACAAAAAGTGGCGCGGGAATCGAAGCGAGTAGAAAAGTTCAAAAAAGCATGATTCTACGAATGTGGAAGGAGAAATAAATACGAAGGAAACACTCCTAAAAATCAAGAAGACTATTTAAAGCTACCATATTCCGAGAAAGAATGTTCCCTACTCCTCAAAATTCGAACTATGAAACATTGGGGACTTCTATTGATACCAAATTTAGTCTCCTGACATGGCCCAATTAAATGAAGACACGTGGTGATCTACATGGAAACAACAACACCTCCGAGGAACCCACAAGCTCCGAGGTACAAGATTACAACGAGGAAGACTATTTCCCCGAGGAACACTGCTTCCCCGAGTAACTCACACGCTCCGAGGAACAAGACCTTTCCGAGGAACTCTTGAATACCGAGAAAGCTTAGGCGGTCCGAGAAACTCAGGCGGTCCGAGCTGCACCTCGAACAAAGCATTAATAGCGGGATAACCAACAGTTCAACTGATTCATTAAATGCTTACCATTCAGACGCACACGCTTAAGGGGCATTAAATGTACTACCCTTTCATATGTATCCCATTTAATGTATTACCCTTTCACATTACAACCTCAGGGCTATAAATACATTGTACAATCCTCATTGTAGAGGGACCTGAACCCTGAATCCAGACCGGAATTTCTTGATAACGTCTGTAAATCGAGAATTCCCAGAACATTCAGCAATAAAACAACAGTGGACGTAGGCCATTCTTATAAGGTAGAACCACTTAAAAATTCTTGGTCTCATTTATTTATCTGTGATTAAATAATTAGAGTGATCTAATTTTTTACATCAACAACACTTGTTAAGGTTTTTTCTCAAAATCTCACACCTGCTTGGTGACTTTAAAAAATAAAACACTTGTTAAGATTTTTCTTTAACTTATTGTTTCCTTATTTACAAGCTGTGAGGGATCCCACACTTGCCCAGGAGCTACCTTAGTGTTCCCCCCGCCTGTTGCCCGGCCACTTCAATATCCTATCCCAAGTGATGATTCCAGTGATATTGATCATGGTTCTATGACCGATTCCCTAGCGGCAGTGAATCTAGCTATGAGGTCCCTCTGCCTAACCTGTCTCCTCATGAATTCTGCCTTTAAGTGCTTCGGCAGTCCCCTAAAATCCAAGGTTGCCAGCGAGGAGTGATAGAATAGTTGGTTTCTTAACAACCTAAAACCTTTACTATTGAATTCCTCAGTTCGATTCATTTCATGATGAGCTATCAACTTCAGGGCATAGCAACTACTATAGTAGAGGTTGTGAACACTCAAACTACTAATCTTACTATGGCCCTCATTAATCAATAATTGGTCAATCTAAGATAACTGATTAAGGGTAGGTTTCACTTCGACTGGCTAATTAAGAATCTGAAGCTCTTGAAGGACACGTGATTAAAGAGTCGGAAGGAGCTCTACCAAAAATATCTGGAGGCCCAACGTGCACAGGAGGCTGCACTGAGGGAACTTGAACCTCTAATTGAGGCCGTGAATCAAAAGGTCAAGGTTGTAGAGGAAGCTTTGGCCAAGGCTTTAAAGAAACATGAGAATATTCTCATCCAGTGCACCCAAGTCCAAACGAGGCTTGAATTCTCCATCATAGCTCAACAGTCATGTCTAGAAGCTTCCTCTACCTTACCTGGGGACTTCTTCTCTTCTCCAGACCTCTGGTTTCTCATTATTTAAAACCTTGTTTTGTATATTTTCCTTTTTTGTCTTTCATGTATCCTCTAGAAGATAGTTCCCATACTTGTAATCTCTTGAAGTCAATATATGAAAGTAGATTCTTTTGTCACTTGATTAACTTGCGTGCAACTGTTATTTTACTTCTCAAATTCGTATTGCAATGTGACTTGTTATATATCATTGCACAAACTCTTACAAGTTACAATAATTTTCAAAACTCTTCCTTTCCAACCCCTGCTCAGAAGGAGAGAAAAAAAAGAACAAAGGAAGGAACTATAACATAATAATGGATAATTTAAGGCAAGACTCAACTCAAGCTAAACAATATTAAAAAATGATAGACATTTATCCGTTTGTTATTGATTTCGAAAGGGATATCTTCTTCCATATTCGAAATTAAGCAGTAACTTTAGTCATGTGCCTCATTTACTATGAAATCCCCCTCCCAATTAGAAGAAAACTTGGGCAATGGGATCCCTCCAGTATTCTTCACAACTACCTTCAATACCAAGTCCCCTTCCTCAAACTTCCATGATCTCACCAAGTTGTTATAAGGCCTAAAAAGTTGCTTCGTGTACATTTGGAAGTGTTGCATTGCATTATCTCAATATTTATATAGCGCTTCCAACTGAATATGTCTCCTCTGAGGGAGTATGATGCTTCGCAAGATATATCTAGCAAAAGAACTATAACATAATAGTGGTTTCCTCTTCATCATTCGATAGGAACACAACACTACTGGAATCCTATCATCCCATACTCCTAGAAAGTCTTCCTTTATTTTGTTCAGAATATTAACCAAGGTCTTGTTGGTGGCCTCTGATTCACCATTGCATTTGGGGTAAGCCACCACTGAGGTGTGGTGTATGATAGAGTATTTGTCTATGAGCAAAGTCGCCTCCTTGTTGATAAGAGGAGTTCCATTGTCAGATAAGATAACCTTGGGAATACCAAAATGAAAAATTATATACTCTCTAATATAGTTTGTCACCACTAGGGTTGTCAATGGACCGGGTCTGGACCCGGACCCGATCCGGACCCGACCTGAATTAACGGATCTGAGAAAATTTTATAGACCCGATTATCCGATTACCCGATTAGTTAATGGACCGGATCTGGATATACATGACTCCGATCCGATAAGGACCCGACCCGAATGTGTATATATATAATATAATAAATATATATTTATATATAATATTATATATATATATATATATATATATATATATATATATATATATATATATATATATATATATATATATATATATATATATATATAGTCTTACATATAGTTACTAAATATATATATAACTAACTTATATATATATATAACAGTTTTACATACATATATACATACATATATATAACAGTTATATATATATATATATATAAGTTATATATAAAAACAATTTTATATAAAAACAGTTTTACATACATATATATATATATAAGTTATATATTTATATAAAAACAGTTTTACATACATATATATATATATATATATATATATATAAGTTATATATAAAAATAGCAGTGTATAAAAACAGTTTTACTATATATATATATATATATATATATATATATATAATCGGGTCGGGTATTCGGGTCCTTAACGGATCCGGGTCTGGATCCATTTTCTGAGATCCGTCGGGTAATCGGGTAAGACCCGATCCGTTAAAAATATACCCGGATCGGATCTGGATATACCCAGACCCGATCGAGACCCGACCCATTTACACCCCTAGTCACCACCCCTGTCATTTCTTTATTCAATGGTATTACCTTTACCCACTTTGTGAAACACTCTATTACTACGAGTATCCATATCTCTCCCCACGAAGATGGGTGTATTGTCTTTACCAGATCAAACGCCCAAGTATGGAATGAATAAGGAGTAGCCAACGAGTAAAGGTCCATCGAAGGGGCATGGATAAAGTTTTCATGTAGTTAACACGTCTTGCATTTGCGAACAAACTCAGTTGAGTCTTTCTCCATTGTTGGCCAGTAATAACCTAAGGCCATGAGTTTGATCAAATAAATTAGCACCCCCTATATAGGATGATTCGTGAGATTGATTCAAGACTTTCGTTGCTTCTTCTCTTGCGATGCACCTCAAATTCGTGTTGAAGTATCCTCTACGATAAAAATGCTCTTCTTAAACATAGAACCATGGGGCCCTCCACTTGATCCCCATGGCATTCATCTTCTCCCAAAAAATAAATCTTTATTTAATGAAGCCAATATAAGGCGACCTCCAATTTGTTTGGGTTTCCACGAAGTTGCACTCAGCTACCTAAAAAAAGAGTTGGCATTTAGTGCACTCCCTTTATACTGTCATTGCATCGTGCTTCATCGTTGGCCAATAGTACCCCTCTCTTTGGATCCTCCTATATATAAGGATCTCAGTGGTTTCACAATGTTCATTATGTGTGTTCTTTAACTTTTGCTCTGCTTTATCTGGGCCGACACATCTTGACAACCATCCCCCAACATTTTTAAAGTATATGCTTCCTTAACTTGCAAAACATTATGCCAGCTCCCTTAGCCCCATCTTTTTTTCTTCCCTAGATTTAAGCTACTTCCTAATCTCACTCCTCTAATATGAGTCATCCTCCATCAGCAAGATCGATAATAGCACCGACGAAGTAATCCTTAGTTATATCACCACAGTTATTGTATCGGTACTCACAACTATCTTATGTGCAATGATGGAATAATCGTCAGCATACCTGTTCTTTATTTTGGGGTGCCTCTTCATCTTGACTTGAAGGAACTGAGCAGTCAGCCTTTATATAATTATCCTGTATGGTGTGTAAGGACATAATTTCCATAGTTCGTAGTTTACATAGAGTATGTCATATACCACTGTAACCGTCGAAGAAGTTCATATCCATTGTTCAAGATGACGAATCTGATTCTCAAGTATCTTCAACATATGCGCGACATGAGGTAGAATTTCACATAAAATGTGTTTAAGTTTCGTAAATGCTTTACTTGCGTATTGGGATATTTTTTGAAACTTTTTTTTTTTATCAAGATGAGGCATTTTTTCTCAGTTAAAATATTTTTTTAAATACCAGTAGGAAAGCTTTTTAAAATAAAAGAAATTGGTTTATGTCGTTCAAACGACATTGATAAGTCATTCAAACTACTGATTCTAATGACATCACATGTCGTTTGATAGGTCACTCGAAGGGTAGTTTCTTTATTGCTTCAAATGATCATGTATTGTTTTACTTTTTGTAGGTAATTTCTTAGGTCGCTAGTAACGACGTCCGGTGTCGTCCAAACAACATTGATAAGTTGTTCGAGCAACCTCTACCGCCTCAAGAAATTTATTTTTCTATAAATACCTGTTTTGGAGACCTTTTTCATTAAGACTTTTGATAAACGAAAATTGAAAATCTACAGAATTTTAGTCTAGATCTTTTAGGGTTAAAAGCCTATTCTTTGATTCACCAAAACATTCCAACCCTTTTGTGAATCATTTGTGGAACCCAAATACCTTTGTGGAATTTTATCTTTATGGAGTGCCATCTCTATTACTGGATTGGTAGTTCTTGTGGGAGCTGCTTTTTGACAACTAAGGTCATTGAGGTTCTGGAGGGGATCTTTGTTGGTTACTAGGATGCAGTCTATGTGAGTTTTCTACGAAAGATTCATTACAGATTTTGCTATGTAATTTCAAGTTGCGATTTATGTTAGATAGTGAAAAAAAAGGTTTTACCCGAAAGGGATTTTTTCATGAATCTTGTTTGCCGCTTGATTTGTGTTTGTTTGTGATTGCATGATTAATTTATCAAAATACATACATAATTAGGGTTTAATTAATTTGGATCAAAGATTGACTCTAATTAAATAGGTTTAAAATTGGAAATTTTTTAATTATATAAATAATCGATATCACGAATTTTCAATTTGGTAGAAGAGCTATAGTTAGGGAATTTTACCTCTTCTAATTCCTATTAGAGCAGGTTGGTCTAAGTTATCGAGTGATTCTGATTTTTAAATTTTTTTCGTTCGATACCTTTTGAATACTTAAGTTGTCAAATTTGTATCATAGTGGGTTTCATTATGTTATAGTGTTTGATCATGTTTACTTGCATTTTGGGTGGTTGTTTATTCATCTCTCCAGTGCTTATTTTGTTTTTCTATCGATGGATTCTCATTTGAATTTGACGTTTGCTGAAATAATTGAATTTTTTGAAAATCATTTTTAAATTGTTTTGAAACTTTTACAAACTATTCAAAATCAAAGAGATATCATTCATGAGAAGTTTGGTTCTTTATATGATGACTTTAAAACTTTAAAAGTGCTCAAATAGGAGAGTGATGATAGAGTCATTGTTTTTGAAAAAGAATTAGAGGATTTGAAAAATTCTAGGGTTTGTGTTTGTGCTAAAGAGGATAAAAATATTTTGATTAACGATTTTAAAGCATGTTAGAAGACTCTTAGGGATAAGTTTGTCTTTATTGATGGGTAGAGAGATAACCTTCTAGATAGGATTGAAAATATGAAGAATTAGTCCCTAAAATTGGAAGAGTCTAATTCTTTGCTTGAGTCTAAAATTTTGAAGTTGAAAAATGATTTAAAATACTCTAGTAGTGTTAATAGTGATGGTAATGTATCATCTTTTTCTCATGCTTCAAGTGTTAAAGCCAAGACCATAGATTGTTTTATAGGGTCAACTAAAAAAAGGATGTTAGAAAAGGCCAACCCAAAGTTAACATTCCTCCCATTTATACATGTTCATATTGTGGCAGGAAAGGTCACCTTAGGCATTTTTATTTTGATCTTGGAAAAGGTCCTAGTAAGTTTAAGGATAGTGTTCCGTCAGTTCCCATAACCCCCCGAGTTAGGTAAACACCTGTTTGGGTTAAGAAATCCGTGATAGGTTGGTTAATTCTCACCTGCTTGCACATCATGCGTCACATGCTATTTCATATCGTTGATTGCTTGCATGATTTTATTTTTCATACTCTAGTTGCACTCCTTGATTTATGTTTGCTAGTGTTAGGACATCTGTAGTTTTTGTATTATATTTTTCTTTGATTGAGTCATATTAAAAAATGCAAAAAGATATTTGGTTTTATATTTTTTAAATACAAAAAGATTTTATTTTTGAAAAATATTTTGAAAAAACCAAAAAGATTTTCTTTTTTTCAGAAAAATTGAAAGACAAAAAGATTTTATTTTGATAAATTTTTTAGAAAAAGACAAAAAGATTTGTGTATTCCGTTTTACACCGTTTATGGATGGACATTTAGGATGACTAAGTCACAACATCATTCCACATCCATGTGACTATTTGATAGTGTTTTGAGACGATACATCATTTCATCCATGTGCTTTACAATGTTTGGATTCTTTAAGATGAGATTTACGAATACATTCTACATGTTTGACCGTTAGTCTCCTTTAATGCTCACTTGCATGGATTTATTTTATTATTGTACTTATCTATGACATATTGATCAAAGTGTCCTCATCTCAATTCTGTCTTTAAACAGCACCAAATGCGATAAAACTTGACAATTAAAGTAGTGCATGTAAGAATCGTTGCCCGTGAGGATTTATTAAAAATTTGAAAAAATTATGAGTGAACACGAGAAAGGGCAGCGAGAGAATAATAATCTTGTCGTGAAAGCCACCGTTTGAAAAGAGCCCAAGAAAAAAATTAAGGTAATAAAAAGATTATATTTCAAAAAGGGGCCAAATAGTTTAGTTTGATCACCTCAATAGAAAAATACAAATCATTATTATTTATATGGGTGTTTGATTCGAAATATATCAACGGGTTTGCACCTCCTGACAAAGTCTTGAAAAAAGCATTACATAGTTTTAGACGTTATTGGTGTGGAAATCATTTTAGACTTTGATGTGTTGATTAGATTGAGTCGATGTCATTTAAATTCAACACTTTACACCTAAGCACGATTTTGAGTTCATTCGTTAGGAGTTCCCATATTCATCATGCACATTTATTATGTATGTTTTAATTGATTTTTCTATCGAATATGTTCACACCCATTCATTTCGTTTCCACAATTTGGTTATCTTAGAATAAATTCATGTTGTGTAAAATCAAAAAGGGTATGTGGAATCCTTTTGAATATATCCTTGCATGAGCGTAATTGTTTTTCTATTTGCTATGCTTTTCGTGACACTCCATCACTACACCAAATCCTGCGAATGGTCACGCCCAGTTGGTCACGGCCCAAGTCCCTGACCAGCTGGTCACGGACTTGGGCCGTGACCATCTCAATTTTTGGCGTGACCATATTCATTACCACACTGAGTCATGGATGCTCTGGAGGTGGTCACGGCCCAAATCCCTGACCACTGTGGGTCACGGACTTGGGTCATGACCAGGTCGTGACCATTTTGGCGCCAAATTCTCACCAAAATTCCCTCCAAACCTAGTCGCGGATGGGTCACGGACTTGGACCGTGACCATAGGTATGACGAAGCACAACACACATACATATGGGGTCACGGCTGGAGGTCGTGACCATTTCTTGGCATGGGTCACGGTTATGGGCCGTGACCAGTAGGTAGTAGACCACGCAGCTTAGCTTTATTAATTGGTCGCGATTGGTGGGTCACGGCTCTAGGCCGTGACCAGGTCTTTCTTAAAATAAAAAAGGCGCCTCTCATATTTCATTTCCCCGCCCCTTTTCGCTGATGGCCCGTCTCTCTCGTCAAAGACCATGGTCGCCTCCCATTTTTGTGCTACCACGCACAAAAATGTGCAAAGAGTGAGTGATTCCCATTTTTGTGCTGCTCTGTAGAGGTTTCCATCTTCGTTCTCATCTTTCCATTTCCAGGAATGCCCCTTATTTTATCGTTTTTCTAATTTAGGGTTTCGTTTTGGGTATTGCTTGGTTGTTGGCTGGTAATTTAACCGGAGTTGGTCAATTGGGCATCATCTTGAGTAGTTTCGGTTAAATGAAAATGGTATATGACTATGAGATGAAATTATATTCGCACAGATTTACATCAGTTGAGAGTTTCGGTTAGTGTAAGTTTTATCGTTAACTTTCTATAATTGATTTAATTTCATGTGTAACATACCTTAAAAAATTGCCATTTGTGTCTATCTGCTCATGTAATAAATTTTATTTTTCATTTTTGTTTTGTTTTGCTAATCCAGAGCATGGTTCTTAAAAAATTACTGTATATATTACAGTCACACTTACTGGAATGGTAACTAACTGTATTGTCATGTAACTCCTCATGGGGTCTTAGAATGGACAAATAAAACATGAGGATAGGTTATGGTGATTAGTTCAATATATTGGGCTTCAATTTAGGTTAGGTTATGGTGATTAGTCCAATTATAGTTAGGTTATGGTGAATTTTATTATTTCAAAGCTCAGTTTGGATTATGATCTCTCAAGGGTATAGAATGTTCGAATTCTATTATTTCGGAGCTCATTTTTTATTTGTGCATCGTGTATTGTGTTCTAATTTGTTATAATTTTTTTTGTATTTTGCAAATCTAAGTAATTTTAGGTACCACTATCCATGTATATGATCTTTCTCTATTTCTCTACTAAAGTTTATTTATTTTTTCATTTGATTTGTATGTTAGTTTAGTTTAAAAAAAATGTTCGATGTTGTTTGGGGGTTTCAATTATATGTTCTGTGAGTTGACGGTAGTGTTTTTAAATAAGGTATTTGGAGTTTGAAATTATAGTTTCGGTTCAATTATATGTAATTTGGATAAACAACTTCCACCCAATTTGAATGCAGATTAACAATTAAACATGAAATCATAAAAATTTAGTAGTATGATCCTGAGAGAAATATAAACACTAACTAAGGAGAGATAAAAAAGTTTAAATTTGTTGATCCCTTTTTAAGAGACCTCTCATCTTAGGGTTAACAAATTTAAATTAGAAATAAAATACAACTAATTCCATTTAGTTTCTATTTGCTGTATCAACTGAAGTAAGCCCACCCAGTCTAAATTAGAAATATAATAATTGATTGAGACATTATTTAGCTGACCATGGGTACCACTTAGGCTGTCCACTTGACGTCCAGAGACTGTCATACGCCATCGCAGCCCAAAGACTGTCCACTTGACGTCCAGAGCTGGGCCATTTAGGGGTTCTCAAAGATGAAATGTACTTCAACATCATAGAAATTTTCTTCAATTATGAATTCGCTATGTTTTGGCGAAATGTAGGCTTCTTCAATAATTTGTTCTGTTATAGAGCCTCTTTTAAAGTGTGCAATAATGTTTTTATTTATGCAGTAAGTTTGAGGTTTTTGTTTCGACATTACTCAACCATTATCTCCAATTGCAACGCCGCTAGTTGATGGAGCATCAAAGCCGAAGCATTTACTTCTTTTAGATATTAAGGTAGTTTTTGGGAAATTCCAATATGGATCATTTTGTCCCTTTTTTCAAATCAAAATTGCTCTATTCTTCTATTGTATTTTTGTTCAGTCATCTCGTCCTGTCTAATATTGATCAATTAGACATAACCTAACCTGCGAATGGTCACGCCCAGTGGGTCACGGCCCAAGTAGGCGACCAGCAGGTCGCGGATTTGGGCCGTGACCCACTCAATATTTGGCGTGACCATTTTTATTACCACACAAAATTATCTATGCTCTGGAAGTGGTCACGGACTAAATCCTTGACCACAGTGGGTCACGAACTTGGGCCGTGACCAGGTCTTGACCAGCCTGGCGCCAAATTTCATGCCAAAATTCCCTCCAAACTGGTCGCGGATGGGTCACGGACTTGGGCCGTGACCAAAGGCATGACAAAGCAGAAAACACACACATTAAGGGTCACGGCTGAGGGCCGTGACCATTTGTTGGTGTGAGTCACGGCTATGGACCGTGACTATACATCATTCAAACACCAAGGCTGTTGGAAAAGGGTCACGCATAGTGGGTCACGACTCTAGGCCGTGACCAGATCGAAATCGCCATTGTCCTCCAAGTCAGTAATGGGTCGCGCGCATGGGTCACGGCTCTAGGCTGTGACCAGGTCTAAATCGCCATTGTCCAAGTCAGTAATGGGTCGCGCATGGGTCACGGCTCTAGGCCGTGACCAGGTCGAAATTGCCAGTGTCCTCATGGTCATTAATGGGTCGCGCGCATGGGGTCACGGCTCTAGGCCATGACCATAGTCAGGTCTTAAAAAAAAATATACCCAGATTCTCATTTATTACGTGCGACTTCGTTTGCTATTAGGGTTCATGCGATTTCGAGCTCCTGCGATTTCGGTTGGATTTCAGTTGGATTTGCATTTGGCTAATCGATTTTAGTTGGTATGTATTGATTCATTTGGATTTCGTGATTTCTATCTAAAGCCCTAATTTTTGTGTATGTATGTGTAGATTTATGTTTGTATGTGTGTATGAGTGTGTATGTATAGATTTATGTCAAAAAAAATATTAGGGTTTAGTAAACCCTAAATAGTATGTGTGTGTATGAATAGATTATGTCAATAAACCCTAGATTGTATGTGTGTGTATGTATAGATTATGTCAATAAACCCTAGATTGTATATGTGTGTATTTTTTTTGACAAAATATGCTTGTTTTTTTTTTTGAGAAAATATAATTAAATGATTTTTTTTTACATACGAGTCGCAAACATGTGTGCACATTACTATAGTGAGATATTGTTGGCTTGGTTGTTGGATACTATGTTGAATTTATTGAATTGATACTAGTGTAGATAAATGTACATGTTATTAAATTTGTTGGGTGTGCTCTTGATATGCCTATGAAAAAGTACATCACATATCTTGCGATTAATGTGCATTTTTTGACGTTTACGTCAAGATATTAGGAGGCTACAACTTGACATGGAACAAATACAACTTGATTTCGTTCATTCATATTTTAACTTGACATGTATGCCATAATTTTGTTGATTTCATACAGTTTTGTTTTAGTTTGAGATTTGTTGTGATCAACTTGATTGGATATGTATTTTAAAACCTTAAAATGGCAGCGTAATAATCACAACTACATTGACATTATAGGCACTGGGTTAATATTATAGATTTTTGTTCTCCTTTGCCTTTGTGTACTTTTCTTTACATATTATAGGCAGGAGGTTGCTCACATTCGTTTGAATTACGGTGTTAAAATGGGGGAATAAATCTGCGTCATATGTAAATCTACGACATATTATAGGCAGCAGATCTAATTCTTCAGTGGTTTTGTGAGGTACTTTCTTTAATTTTACATACTCGTTCTTCATAACACATTGTTTATGTATTGCATATCTAACCAATTAGATACCAGTTCTTCATTACATACTAGTTCTTCATTACACACCACGTACTCTTTACTTTAACTAAAGTAGTTATATAATTGATATACATTATCTATTAAATCTTTTAGATGATAGAAGGAGTACGGGATAATTATTGGTTTGGTTTGGTTGTTGGATAATTATTGGTTGTTGGCTTGTTGTTGGATAGTATGTTAGAAGGGGTATGGGATAATTAGAAGGAATACGGGATAATTAGAAGGAATACGGGATAATTTTTGGTTTGATTGTTGGATAACATGTTGAAAATATTTTAGACTCCCAGTTTTAGAATACGACGATAACTTGCTAATGTCTAGACATAAGCTTAAAAACATGGCGTTAGAGGGGAGAAACCCGAAACATCCCACAAACGAACCTGTGAGAGGGTGAAAACATGAAACAACCCCCGTACGGTCCCGTAAGAGGCACCAACACCTCTCACGGGACCAATGTAACTCGTAGGAACTGAACGCGCGATCACATGACTCTTGGTTTCAGAAAACGATGATAATTTGAAAATATGAGGACTTAAGCTTGAAAATAAGGCGTCAGAGGGCGAAAACACGAAACAGCCCCCGTACGGTCCCGTGAGAGGCACCAACACCTCTCACGAGACCAATGTAACACGTAAGAACTGATCGTGCGATCATGGGACTGTCGGTTTGAGAATACGATGATAATTTGAAAATATGAGGACTTAAGCTTGAAAACAAGGCATTAGAGGGTGAAAACATGAAACAACCCCCGTACGGTCCTCTGAGAGGCACCAACACCTCTCATGGGACCAATGCAACTCGTAGGAACTGACCGTGCGATCACGGGACTCTCGGTTTGAGAATATGACAATAATTTGAAAATATAAGAACTTAAGCTTGAAAACAAGGCGTTAGAGGGTGAAAACTCGAAACATCCCCGTACGGTCCCTTGAGAGGCACCAACACCTCTCACGGGACAAATGTAACACATAGGGACTGACCGCGCGATCACGGGACCCCCGGTTCCAGAATACGACGATAATTTGCATATTTCTAGACTTAGGCTTAAAAACATGGCTTTAGTGGGGGAAATCCCGAAACAACCCCGAACGGTCCCGTGAGTGGCATCAACACCTCGCCCGGGACCAATGTAACTCATAGGAACTGACCGCGCGATCATGGGACCCTCGGTTCGAGAATATGACGATAATTTGCATATTTCTTGAATTAGGCTTATAAACATGGCGTTAGTGGGGGAAAACCCGAAACAGTCCCCGAACGGCCTCGTGAGTGGCACCAACACCTCGCCCGGGACCAATGTAACTCGTAGGAACTGATCGCGCGATCACGGGACCCCCGGTTTGAGAATACGATGATTATGTGAAAATATCTAGACTTAGATATGGGTAATACAGTGTGTGGGGAAGACTGTGTTGTCAAATACCATTAATACCATAATTTACATTACGACTGCATATAAAGACATAATGAGCTAGCCCATTAAGTTTAAATCCAAAATACGTATCTATTACGACTTCAACAGTATCTATTACGACTTTTATCTGGGCGACAGTGAAACCATTGTCAACCCTCTGATGCCCCCCGAGCACTTGGGCAAAAAGAGAATGGATTAGGAATCCATCCATTAGCTCGCTCAATCGCAGATGGGATTTCTTTTGATTTCCATCGACCTTATGAGATCGCAGGTCAACTAGAACGACATTGGTCCTATGTGGTTTTGGTGGGTGGAGCGGTGGAAAGTTTTGGTTCTGCATTCCTGCTAAGCATGTATAAAAAGAGAGTAAATGCTAGCACAATGCAGAGCAAGCACAGAAAACAGAGTAGCACAGAAAATGATAATGCTAGCACAGAAAACAAAAAATGAGTAGTGTATAATGCTAGCACAGAAAATGATAAACGAGTAGTGTATAACTGATAAATGAGTAAATGAACCATTTACATGAACACAGAAAATGAAGGGTATCTTCACAACCATTTAAATGAGTAAATGAAAGGTATCTTCACAACCATTTACATACTAACACAGAAAATGATAGCACAAATCAGATCAAATGAACCATTTACATACTCTTCTTACTTATGTCTGTAATCTGTGCAGCACCCTAACTGATAAATGAGTTGGTATAACTGAGTAGAATAACTGGTCACTGATAAATGAGTTAGTATAACTTATGTCAGTAGAATAAATGATCACTAATAAATGAGTAGTATAATTGATCATGTATAACTGATCTCATGTCATGTATAATTGATCATGTATAATTGAGTAGTATAACTGAGTATAATTGAGAATACATGAGTATTATAATTGAGTAGTATAACCGATATAACTGAACAATATGTAAATGTAATTGATCACTTATGTAACTGATCAATATGTATAATCGATGTAACTGATCACTGATGTAACGAATCACTGATAAAACTATTGCTTCAGATAACTATTGCATCAGATAACTGATCAGTTAATGAGTACAGATCTGGTGCTAATCTATTGCATCAGATAACTGATCTGGTGCTAATCTATACATTTTTAGTATTGAGTAGCATCAGATAACAGATTAGCATCAGATAATTAATCTGTGCAGCATGTTTAATTGACTAACTAATTTGTCTCACATTTCATTTCACTACCATTATGTAGCACCAGGTATCTGTAGCACCAGATCAGTGAATCAGTAGCACGATATGTATACATTTTTAGTATACATATTTCAGTGTATCCGAAAACTTATAATATCCAGAATTAGCATTTTTAGTATACATATTTTAGTATACATTTTTAGTATACATATTTTAGTATACATTTTTAGTATACATATTTCAGTAACACTAGATGATACATTTTTAGTATACATACATATCAAAATGACATCAACATAAACTTATAATATCCAGAATTGGCGATTACATAAACATATATCCGAAAATTACACAACCTTACATTACAGCGAAAGCAACATAGTTAGAATTAAAGTACTAGAAGCAACATTACAATATCCATTTCAAGGGCCTAACATTACAACAAAAGTAATGAAAATACTAGAAGCAACGAGCAGCAAGGTACACAGAATACGACGATAATTTGCATATTTCTAGACTTAGGCTTAAAAACATGCCGTTAGTGGTGAAAAATCCAAAACAACCCCCGAACGGTCCCGTGCACGGGACCAATGTAACTCGTAGGAACTGATCGTGCGATCACAGGACTCCCGGTTTGAGAATACGATGATAATTTGCATATTTCTAGACTTAGGCTTAAAAACATGCCGTTAATGGGCAAAAACCCGAAACAACACCCAAACGGCCCCGTGAGTGGCACCAACACCTCGCACGGGACCAATGTAACTCGTATGAACTGATCGCGCGATCACGGGACCCCCGATTTGAGAATACGACGATAATTTGCATATTTTCAGACTTAGGCTTAAAAACATGCCGTTAGTGGGGGAAAACTCGAAACAGCCCCCGAACGGTCCTATGGGAGGCGCCAACACCTCCCACGAGACCAATATAACTCTTAGGAACTGACCCCGCAGCCGCGGGTCTCCCGGTTTGAGAGTACGATGGTAATTTGCATATTTCTAGACTTAGGCTTAAAAACATGGCGTTAGAGGGTGAAAACTCGAAACAACCCCCGAACGGCCCCGTGGGTGGCACCAACACCTCCCACGAGACCAATGTAACTCGTAGGAACTGACCCCACAGCCGCGGGACGCCCGATTTGAGAATACGATGATAATTTGCATATTTCTTGACTTAGGCTTAAAAACATGGCGTTAAAGGGTGGAAACTCGAAACAACTTCCGAACGGCCCTGTGGGTGGTGCCAACACCTCCCACGGGACCAATGTAACTCCTAGGAACTGACCCCACAGCTGCGGGTCTCTCGGTTTGAGAGTACGATGGTAATTTGCATATTTCTAGACTTAGGCTTAAAAACATGACGTTAGAGGGTGAAAACTCGAAACAGTCCCCCGAACGGCCTCGTGGGTGGCACCAACACCTCCCACGGGACCGATGTGACTCGTAGAAACTGACCCCACACCCGCGGGAATCCCGGTTTGATAATAGGATGATAATTTGCATATTTCTTGACTTAGGCTTAAAAACATGGCGTTAGAGGGTGAAAACTAGAAACAGCCCCCGAACGGTCTCGTGGGTGGCACCAACACCTCCCACGGCTGCGGGTCTCCCTCTTTGAGAATACGACGGTAATTTACATATTTCTAGACTTAAGCAAAACATGGTGTTAGAGGGTGAAAACTAAAAAACAGTTCTGAACGGCCCCGTGGGTGGTACCAACACCTCCCACGGGACCAATGTAACTCGTAGGAACTGACCCCACAGCCGCGGGTCTCCCGGTTTGAGAATACGACGATAATTTGCATATTTCTTGACTTAGGCTTAAAAACATGGCGTTAGAGGGTGAAAACTCGAAACAGCCCCCGAACATCCCCGTGGGTGGCACCAACACCTCCCACGGGACCAATGTAACTAGTAGGAACTGACCCCACAGCCGCGGGTCTCCCGATTTGAGAGTACGACGGTAATTTGCATATTTCTAGACTTAGGCTTAAAAACATGACGTTAGAGGGTGAAAACTCGAAACAGCCCCCGAACGACCCCGTGGGTGGCGCCAACACCTCCCACGGGACCAATGTAACTCATAGAAACTGACCCCGCAGCCGCGGGTCTCTCGGTTTATGAGTACGACGGTAATTTGCATATTTCTAGACTTAAGCAAAACATGGCGTTAGAGGGTGAAAACTCGAAACAACCCCCGAACGGCCCCGTGGGTGGCACCAACACCTTCCACGGGACCAATATAACTCGTAGAAACTAACCCCACAGCCGCGGGACTCCGGGTTTGAGAATACGATGATAGTTTGCATATTTCTTGACTTAGGATTAAAAACATGGCGTTAGAGGGTGAAAACTAGAAACAGCCCCCGAACGTCCCCGTGGGTGGCACCAACACCTCCCACAGGACCAATGTAACTCGTAGGAACTGACCCCGCAGTCGCGGGTCTCCCTGTTTGAGAATAGGACGATAATTTGCATATTTCTAGACTTAAGCAAAACATGGCGTTAGAGGGTGAAAACTCGAAACAGCCCCCAAACATCCCCGTGGGTGGCACCAACACCTCCCACGAGACTAATGTAACTGGTAGGAACTGACCCCACAGCCACGGGTCTCTCGATTTGAGAGTACGACGGTAATTTGCATATTTCTAGACTTAGGCTTAAAAACATGATGTTAGAGGGTGAAAACTCGAAACAGCCCCCGAACGGCCCCGTGGGTGGCACCAACACCTCCCACGGGACCAATGTGACTCGTAGGAACTGACCCCGCAGCCGCGGGTCTCCCGGTTTGAGAGTACGATGGTAATTTGAATATTTCTATACTTAGGCTTAAAAACATGACGTTAGAGGGTGAAAACTCGAAACAACCCCCGAACGGCCCCGTGGGTGGCACCAACACCTCCCACGGGACCAATGTAACTCGTAGGAACTGACCCCGCAGCCACGGGTCTCCCTCTTTGAGAGTACGATGATAATTTGCATATTTCTAGACTTAAGCAAAACATGGCGTTAGAGGGTGAAAACTCGAAACAGCCCCCAAACGGCCCCGTGGGTGGCACCAACACCTTCCACGGGATCAATGTAACTCGTAGGAACTGACCCCACAGCCGCGGGACTCCCGGTTTGAGAATACGACGATAATTTGCATATTTCTTAACTTAGGATTAAAAACATGGCGTTAGAGGGTGAAAACTAGAAATAGCCCCCGAACGTCCCCGTGGGTGGTACCAACACCTCCCACGGGACCAATGTAACTCGTAGGAACTGTCCCCGCAGCTGCGGGTCTCCCGGTTTGAGACTACGACGATAATTTGCATATTTCGTAACTTAGGCTTAAAAACATGGCGTTAGAGGGTGAAAACTCAAAACAGCCCCCGAACGGCCCCGTGGGTGGCGCCAACACCTCCCACGGGACCAATGTAACTCGTAGGAACTGACCCTGCAGTCGCGGATCTCCCGATTTTAGAGTACGATGGTAATTTGCATATTTATAGACTTAGGCTTAAAAACATGGCGTTAGAGGGTGAAAACTCAGAACAGTCCCCGAACGGCCCCGTGGGTGGCTCCAACACCTCCCACGAGACCAATGTAACTCGTAGGAGCTGACCTCGCATCCGCGGGTCTCTTGGTTTGAGAATACGACGATAATTTTCATATTTCTTGACTTAGGCTTAAAAAAATGGCGTTAGAGTGTGAAAACTAGAAATAGCCCCCGAACAGCCCCGTGGGTGGCGCCAACACCTCCCACGGAACCAATGTAACTCGTAGGAATTGATCCCGCAGCCGCGGGTCTCCCGGTTTGAGAGTACGACGGCAATTTGCATATTTCTAGACTTAGGCTTAAAAACATGACGTTAGAGGGTGAAAACTCGAAACAACCCCCGAACGGCCCCATGGGTGGCACCAACACCTCCCACGGGACCAATGTAACTCGTAGGAACTGACCCCGCAGCCGCGGGTCTCAAAACGATGGTAATTTGCATATTTCTACTTGGTTACTGATAATTTAAACTCATATATGCAATTTTTCAACTTGATTAAATTTTTTGTAAAACTATTTGGTTACTAATAGTTTTTTTATGTATCCTATCATTTGTAGGATTTTTTCAAGCGAAACAAACGAAGGATGCAATGGTCTACATCATGAAAATTCTTTATATGTTGTGGAAATTCAGGATTTTATTTTTTGTGTTACAGCCGTGCGGGCTTTTATTGTTTAGTTTTATGGCCGTGCGGGTTTTTATAATTTGATTGTTGAATTTTATGGCCGTGCGAGCTTTATAATAAGTAGGTTTTACATTTACAGGTTTTGGAATGTCAAGAAAATAGAGGGAATTCTGCCCAATTTTTTTTTTGGTCTGTGAATTATTAACACGCTTAATATTTATAAGTTTGTATATATATTTGTTTATTAACAACGTTCTTGATTCGCAGTTTTTGATTGGACCCCCAATTTTAGGTGCACTCTCAGGACCCCCAATTTTAGGATTGCACCAAAAAAATACATTTTTTTTTATAATTATAGTTAAATATGGTCATGGACTTTGTCCATGACCATTTTTATTTATTTGTCACGCATAAAAATGGTCGCGGACTTGGGCCGCGACCATTTTTTTTACATTTTTGGTCACGGTTATGGGTCATGGTCAAAGTCCGCGACCATTTTTTTTCTTTTTTTTCGTCACGGTCATGGGTCACGGACATGGACCGCAACCATTTTTTTTATTTTTTTGGTCACGGTTGTGGGTCGCGGACTTTGGCCGCGACCAATTTGTCACGGTTGTGGGTCACGGATGAGGACCGCGACCAATTTTTTTTTAATTTTTTTGTCACGGTCGTGGGTCGCGGACTTTGGCCGCGACCAATTTGTCACGGTTGTGGGTCACGGATGACGGCCCCGACCCGTCACGGCATGGGTCACGGCCCAAGTCCGCGACCATCTGCCGTGACCCCCTCTCTGTCGTGACCCACGCAAATGGTCACTCCAGAAATGGTCACGGCCCAAGTCCGCTACCCACAGTTTTGGTCAGGGATTTTGGCCGTGACCAATCGCCAGTTTTGGTGTAGTGCATGTTCATTTTGTTTATTCTTTTCCTTATCTATTTCACATAAATAAAAAGGGGGAGAACGAATTATAGAGCTTGCTAGAGTGAGAGTTTGAATTATGGGGGAGATTTGAGGTATGATCTTTAATTGATTTACTTGATTTGATTCATGCTTTATCTCATTTCAAAATCGATACGTCCCGAAGGTATTTATTTTCTTTATCGTGAGCTGGACTTTGATGATCATTTGGAAAGTACACAAAAGAAGCGCAAGGAAATCAAAGAGATTTGAAGATTTAAAAGTTTAAGATTTTTGAAGAATTTCAAGATTTGCATTTTTAGTATCTTTCCACCTTTTGGGTTGCATGGGAGGGTATTAGATCGGTATAGCCATTTTATTGATAATTCAAAATGTTTTTATTTTGTACCGGCATAGACATAGGGGGAGATTTTTAAGGGCATAATTTCCATAATCCGTACTTTACATAGAGTATGTCAAATACCGCTACAACCGTCGCAGAAGTTCACGTTCAATGTTCAAGACGACGCATCCAAATCTCAAGTATCTTCAACACATGCGGGAGATGAGGTACAATTTCATATAGAATGTGTTTAGGTTTCGTAAATGCTTTACTTGAGTATTCATATATTTTTCAAAACTGTCTTTATCAAACTGAGGCATTTTTTCTAAGTCAAAATATTTTTTGAAAGACCTATAGGCGAGCGTTTTAAAAAAAAATGTTTATGTCGTTCAAACGACATTGATAAGTCATTTAAAAGACTGCTTCTAACGACATCACATGTCATTTGATAAGTCACTCGAAGGGTCATTTCTTTTTTGCTTCAAACGACCACGTACTGTTTTGCTTTTTTATAGGTCGTTTCTTAGGTCATTGGTAATGACATCCAATGTCACTCAAACGACATTGAGAAGTTGTTCGAACGACCTCCGTCGCCTCAAGAAGTTTGTTTTGCCATAAATACCTATTTTGGAGACCTTTTTCATTAAGACTTTGATACACAAAAATTGCAAATCTACAGAATTTTAGTCTTCATCTTTTAAGGTTAAAAACCTAGTTTTTAATCCACCATAACATCCCAATACTTTTGTGAATCATTTGTGAAATCCAAATACCTCTGTGGAAGTTTATCTTTATAGAGTGCCATCTCTACCAGTGGATTGGTAGTTCTTACGGGAGCTGCTTGCTGACGACTGTGATCATTGAGGTTCTCGAGGGGATCTTTGTATGTTACTAGTCTGTGGTCTATGTGAGTTTTCTGCAGAAGATTCTTTGCAGATTTTACTCTGTAATTATAAGTTGCGATTTATGCTAGATAGTGAAATAAAAGGTTTTACTCGGAAGTTTTTTTTCCTGAATCTTGTTTGTCACTTAATTTGTGTTTCTTTTTTATTGCATGATTAATTTATCCACATAGATGCATGTTTAGGGTTTAATTAATTTGGATAAAAGATTGACTCTAATTAAATAAGTTTTAAATTGGAAATTTGTGAATTATATAGATAATCGATTCACTTGTTTAACCTCCAAGTTTGAATCACCCTTGATTCAGAATGAATGAATGCCCCTTCGAAGAGCCTCTAGCAGCCCTAGGACGAAAGCTTCATAGGCTGCCTCATTGTTGGAGCAAGAGAAATCTAACTTAAATGATAGGCAAATCTCTTCCTTTACCCTTGAAAGAATGATTCATTCCCCCCCCCCCCCCCCCATTTCTTTGCACTGATGAACTATTGAACTCCATTATCCATTCCTCCAAGTTGGTGTGTAAGTCATCCTCTGGAATGCTTTCTCGTGGTGGCTCAAATACTCCAGGTGAAAAATTACCAACAGGTCTGCATATGCCTGGCTATTGATTGCCCGAGGAACCACCCACCATACTATCAAAAGTATGAGGAACCACCTAGCTCCCCTACCAATCAAAATGGTTCTCGTAAAAAAAAACTACATACGATCACATCTTATTACAATACGAATAGTAAAAGATAACATATGATGCCTAAGTTTTTAGGCGACAAATACTAAGGCCAAACAATGCCTCTCAATGCTACTGTATCTCGCTTTCTAAACATGGTTGATCCTACTCGGATAGTATATAGGTCTCTCGTTCCCACCAATCTCTTATACCAATAGAGCGCCGATGGACCTAGTGGTGGAACTGAAATAAAGATACAATGGTACTCTTGCCCTTGGAGGAATCATGGCTTGTGGAGAAGTGAGAAACTTCTTGAGTTCACTAAAGGCTTCTTGGTGAGGTTTCTCCCCTATTGAACTTCGTGCCCTTGCACTGCAGATCCATCAATGGATGAGTTATTTCGGCTAACCCTGATACAAATATCCTATAGTAGGATATTTTTTCTAGAAAGCTCTTGAAGTCCTTCATAGTTCTTAAACAAGGCATCTCTAAAATGGATCTCTATTTATCTTAATCCATCTACACTCCTTGTCGATATACTACGAAGCCCAAGAACTTTCCAATCATCACCCTAAACACGTATTTGAATGGTCTCTTCCTTAGCTTTTACTTTCTACATTTATTGAACACTTTCCTTAAATCATCCAGATGGGACTCCTCCTTCTTCGGCTTCATGACCAAATCATCCACAGAGAATTCCAAGATACCGTGAAAGAAACTATAGGAAATAGCCATCATTGTTCTTTGGTACGTTTCCCCAGCATTCTTCAACCCAAACGGCAGCACATTGTAAATAAATTGCCCAATGGAGTTTTGAATGTTGTCTTCTCCACATCAATTGGATCCATCTTAATTTAATTTTATCCCACATACCCATCCATGAAGTAGTACATCTCATGCCTAGCTGTTGCATCCATCAAACTATCAATGGAAGGTAGAGGGAACTTATCATTTAGGTAGGATTTGTTAAGATATCTGAGTCCACACATATGCATATCTGATTCTTGTTTTTCTTCCCGACTAGGACAATCCTAGACAACCAGATAGGATGTTTAATTGGCTTGATGAACCCCACTGTAGCATCCATTGCACTATATCTTTGATCTTCAGATCTATCTTTGGCTTATAAATCCTCATCGCTTACTTTACCGGTATGACTGAAGGCATAATATTTAGTCTATAGAAACTTACTTATTGATCTTACCCTTCCATATCGGTATATTTCCACATGAAGACATCTATGTATTCTCGAATAAGCTCAATCCTCTTCTTTGCATCTAGATCTTTCCAAATGATCATGGGACTTGGTCTTCTCCCTCCTCAGTCAATTCAATATCTTCTAGTTCTTGTACTTATAGCTTAGGCGATCAATCATATATTTTGGTTCATCTTCTAACTCTTTCACAAACTCATGAATGTTGAAGTTATCAATGATAAGACATTACCCTTGATTATCCACCAGAAAACACTTATATTCTAGGTCAACCTCCTAATCAGCTTCATTGGCTACCCGTTCTCAACTTCAAAGGCAGTAGACCATTCTCCCATCCTCTAACTTCACTTTCATGAATTTACAGTTGGGCGAGGTAACTGTCTTCTGTTTCCTCTAATATACATCTTCTTCTAGCCTACTCCCTGAAAACCTACTTAACACAGTCTGTCATTATCATTCTTGGGAGCTTGAAGCACTTGGAGCGGATTTTATCTTGTAGTTCATCTATTATTCTCACTTTGTTACTTTTTAGTACCATTTTTATATTTTATTAAAAGGCTTATATTATGACTTTATTACCTTGCGTGTATTGCGGTGCTTGGAGACACCATTTATTTTTTATTTAAATTTGTAATAATCGAAGACAAGAGTGAAATGGAAAACGAACAAGGTAGAGAGAGGGTGTCCAAGCCAAGGAAAAGAAGCCTCTCTACCTTAGGTCGATAGGACTCCCGGGTCCGACTGAGATAGGTGTGATCTCCCCCCTGTCGACTCAAATTCATCATCACCCCACGGTGTAAAAACGATGGGAGGTACATTTATAAATCCTCACGCCTCTCCTGTTAACGAGTCAATATATTGTGTGTCCCTACTTAATCTTGTGTGATTTTTATTCTTGCATTTATTTTCACATGATGTGATGAATTAATTAACTAATACCTACGCCCGGTCATTCACGAGAAGGGATTTCATCACCCGACTCAATCATTTATCCTTTGTGTGCTACCCCAGCCATCACTAAATTTAAAATCAATCAACTAGGTAGCCCCATAGGATACGGTGTTCGTAGGCCCTTTTTTTTATCAATTTGACTTGTAAGATAACCCGTAGAGTCCTCTTCACCCGGCAAACCCTCGAACGGTTCGCTTTGCAGCACGAAAGTGTCTAGGGAAACTGGGTTTTAAGTGTGGTCGCCCAGTAAAATGGGTTGTCCCCAGCGTTGCACCGGCCGACCATTTTGTCGTAGTATATTTGTGGCAAGACTCTTGTCCTCTTGTGATTAAAGTAGGAACACACCTTTAGTAAAGGCGTTCACTCATATAAATTCCGTGATTTTTATCTCCCGCGGATTTCATTAAAATTTGACTACCCCTTTCACTAATTTTCAAGATAATAATTGGTTATGTGCTAGTTAGGATTTTTTTTTCTTGACTTGTGTGTGTCCAATTCCATTTTTCGGTAGTTCATTTTAGTGAGTTCGTCCAATTTGAGAGTCCATATTTTTGCCTACCTTTTCTTCCAAAAAAATCAAAAAATATTTTCTTCCATTATTTTTATAAAAAAACCAAAAAAAAATAAAAAAAAATAAAAAACTCTTCTCTTCTCATCATTTTTAGAAAAACCCCAAAAATATTTTTTTCCAAGAACAAAAAAATTCCCTCTTTTTATGCCCACGTGGCAACGAGTTAATCATCGATTAATTCGTTCCCGTAGACTTTCTCCCATCTCTTCCACACTAGGAGAACCACGTGTTCCCCTTGATTTTTCCATACCACCAGTCACTTTGAGTTATCCCCGAGTCGACATCTCTACTCCAAACATTCATTCACCCACCATGGCTGAATAGCGTGCCTTACGGGACTATTTTGCCCCGATAACTGCCACCCCACCATCATGCAACGTTCTTCCACCCACCCCAGTCGACCAATTCAAAATTCGCCCAACAACCATTTCCATGTTTCCCAATTTCCATGTCCTAGAACTTGAGTCTCCATACACTCACTTGCGAAATTTTCTCACGGTTTGGGCGGTTTTCAAAAATTAAAATTTAGATGAAGAAAATGTTCGTCTTCGCTTGTTTCCATTTTCTCTCCATGATAATGCATCCTTGTGGCTCCATTACTTACCCTCGGATTCTATTCATACATGGAAACAACTTGTGAAAAAGTTCATGTCCAAGTTTTATCCCAGAAGTAAAACCAATGAGAAGCGACAATCCATTCAAGATTTTCACCAAAAGCCAACCCAGCAGTTTTGTGAATCCTGGGGCAGTTTTCAAGATTATATCAATAGTTGCCGACATCATGGCTTCGAGAAAAGTCGCCTTGTCCATAGTTTTTACAATGGTCTCATTCCTTTGCAACACCCCGCGCGCCCAAAAAAGAGACACGCGACGTGCTATGAAGGTAAAAACTAAACTAAATCCATCAATAACGAGTATAAAGCATCTAAATTCCAACAATCAAAATACAAAAAATCCACAATTCTTCTATTTCCACAATAAGGATTACAATAAAGTTTCTCTCAAATATAAAATTCTCCAACTAAAATTACACCACTAATTATTACAACAAAAATAAATTCTCCAATCCAATGCTCTAAAACAATCCTCCAAAATAGCCCATAGCGTCCCAATCCACGCTAACCAGCCAACTAAAATAAAATACGCAAAAGTACACAATATGACAAGAAAAGATGCTCAAAAAAATAATTAGCGCGATGAATAAATCGCAATAATACGAATAGCATATACAAATCAAATGCAACACTCAAACATTATATCAATATAAATTTCGCAACAACACATCAATGAGTCACCAGGCCTCACCTCACCGCGCCTATCCATTCTTAAGCATATCCGGATTTTCGACTGTTGGCGAGTGCCCATTCTCCGTGCGATATTAAAACCTCATGACACTATGATCAAATCAACAATATAATATATCTCAATGAATCAAATAATAGATTCTAACAAATTTTAGATTTCAAAGAATATCACAATTCAATATGAGTACGATCGACATAGAAATCAAACGGAATACTCTCGAGAGAATTTAGGAGCATATTTTGTAAGTCTCGTGCCTCAAAATCATCACATGGATCTTCACATATATTCAGCCTCAAAAATCAGATTGCACCATCACGTTCCTCTCGCGAAAATAATCAAATCTCGTTCTAGCCCAAACTCGAGAAAACACCAAATAAGCCTTCTAATCTAATGTTGAAATCTTGAATAAGTTTGGGGTTATGGTTTGTAGATGAAAGGGAGTAATTTGGAGAGGTCTGCGGGTTGAAAAGTTTGAGAAAAGTGATTTAAAAAACCAAGCCATGAATTTCTTGATATATAAAGGATTAAGAGTTTGATTAAGAAAAGAGTTCTAATCTGATACAAACACAAAAAAAATAATTCGGACGATCAGACAATTGGAATTGGATGAAATTTGGGGGAGAATTAGGTGAGGATGAAAGGGAAGCTGCACAAAAAAATTCGGCTCGATAGGGAGGTCCAACATTTTAAAATATTTTTTGGGAGAGTTTTATGTTTTGAGGACTCTTCTATACAATACAAATTCAAGTAAAACTCCATTTTAATTCCGATTTCAATTGCGTTTGAAAATTTATTTTTCAAATATAAAAACCAACATTTTAAAATATAAAATTTATACAATCCAAAATTTCATTTTCTCCGATTTCCAAAATTAATTTTAAAATTCCCATTTAAAAATCGGGGTTGTTACATACTTCCCCACTAACAAGAAATTTCGCCCTCGAAATTCGACGTAGCCTAACGCTCGAAATTTAAAAGCTACTCGATTACATATTCCAAAAATCATAACACTAACTCCTCAATCAATTTTACACGTTCTCACATCAAGATCACAAATCTCAACCATCAATGCCTAACACGCCTTCATAACATTCTATCTCCAAAGAAAACACGTCTACCACGCAAGCTAGACCCAAAAATCAAAGTCCCGAGGGTCGTCATATCCCTAAGCTCTGATACCATCTGTAACACCCCGCGTGCTCGAAAAGAGACATGCGACGTGCTACAAAGATAAAAACTAAAGTAAAACCATCAATAACGAGTATAGACCAACTAAATTCCCACAATTAAAATACAACAAATCCACAATTCTTCTATTTCCACACTAAGGATTGCAATAAAGTTTCTCTCAAATATAAAATTCTTCAACTAAAATTACACCACTAATTATTACAAATAAAATAAATCTTCCAATCCAATGCTCTAAAACAATCCTCCAAAATACCCATAGCGTCCCAATCCACGCAAACCTGCCAACTAAAAGAAAATACGGGAAAGTACACAATATGACAGGAATAGATGCTAAAAAAAATAATTAGCACGATGAATAAATCACAATAATACGAATCGCATATACAAATCAAATGTAACACTCAAGCATTATATCGATATAAATTTCGCAACAACACATCAATTAGTCACCAGGCCTTACCTCACCGTGCCTATGCATTCTTAAGCATATATAAAGTTTGGACTATTAGCGGGTGTCCATTCTCCGTGCCATATTAAAATACCATGACACTATGCTCAAATCAACAATATAATATATCTCAATATATCAAATAATAGATTCCGACAATTTTCAGATTTCAAAGAATATCACAATTCAATATGAGTGCAATTGACATCGAAATCAAACGAAATACTCTCGAGAGAATTTAGGAGCATATTATGTAAGTCCCGCACCTAAAAAATCAGATCGCACTATCACGTTCCTCTCGCAAATATAATCAAATCTCATTCTTGCCCAAACACGAGAAAACACCAAATAGGCCTTCTAAATAATTTAAAGATAAAATCTTGAATAAGTTTGGGGCTATGATTTGTAGATGAAAGGGAGTAATTTTGGAGAGGTCTTCTGGTTGAAAAGTTTGAGAAAAGTGATTTGAAAAGCGAAGCCATGAATTTTTTGATATATAAAGGATTAAGAGTTTGATTAAGAAAAGAGTTCTAATCAGATACAAACACACAAAAAATTATTTCGGACGATCGGACAGTTGTAATTGGATTAAATTTGGTGGAGAATTAGCTGAGGACGAGAGGAAGTTGAACAAAAAATTTCAGCTCGATCGAACGGTCTAATATTTTTAAATAATTTTTTTCTAGAGAGTTTTATGTTTTAAGGACTCTTAGAGAGTTTTATGTTTTTAAGGTTCTTCTATATAATAAAAATTCAATTAAAACACCATTTTAATTCCGATTCCAATTCCATTTGAAAATTTATTTTTCAAATACAAAAACCAACATTTTAAATTACAAAATTTGTAAAATCCAAAATTTCATTTTTCTCCAGTTTCAAAAATTAATTTAAAAATTCCCATTTAAAAATTTGGGTTGTTACATACTTCCTCAGTAACAAGAAATTTCGCCCTCGAAATTAAAATGCTACTCGATTAAATATCCCCTCACAACACTAAGTCCTCAATCAATTCTACACGTTCTCACATCATGATCACAAATCTCAACCATCGATGCCTAACACGCCTTCAAAACATTCTATCTCCAAAGAAAACACGTCTACCACGCAAGCTAGACCCAAAACCCAAAGTCCCGATTGTTGTCGTATACCTACGCTCTGATACGATATCTAACCGAAAAGAGACACGCGACATGCTACTAAGATAAAAATTATACTAAAATCATCAATAATGAGTATAGAGCATCTAAATTCCCATAATTAAAATACAAGCAATCCACAATTCTTCTATTTCCACAATAAGGATTATAGTAAAGTTTCTCTCAAATATAAAATTCTCCAACTAAAATTACACCATTAATTATTACAACAAAAATAAATCTCCCAATCCAATGCTCTAAAAATTTCCTCCAAAATAGCCCATAGCGTCCCAATTCATGCTAACCTGCCAACTAAAAGAAAATACGGGGAAGTACACAATATGACAGAAATAGATGCTCAAAAAAATAATTAGCATGATGAATAAATTGCAATAATACGAATAGCATACACAAATCAAATGCAACACTCAAGCATTATATCAATATAAATTTCTCAACAACACATCAATGAGTCACCAGGCCCCACCTCACTGCCAATATGCATTCTTAAGCATATCCGGATTTTGGACTATTGGTGGGTGCCCATTCTCCGTGCCATATTAAAATCTCATGACACTATGCTCAAGTCAAAAATATAATATATCTCAATGAATCAAATAATAGATTCAAACAATTTTCAGATTTCAAAGAACATCACAATTCAATATGAGTGCAATCGACATAGAAATCAAATGGAATACTCTCGAGAGAATTTAGGAGCATATTGTGTAAGTCTCGTACCTCAAAATCATCACATGAATCATCACATATTGAAACGGCCCTTTAGTGTACTTTAGGTAAAAACAACTTTGTTCGAATTTTTAGTTAAAACCAATTTTTAACTTCTTAAACCCTAAACATGCATCTAAGTGATTAAATCCATTTGATGAATAAAGCATGCAATAAACGAAACAATTTCAGAAAAAATCCCCGAAGGTCAAAACCTTTTTATTTCACTATAATTTGTAAGAAAACGGCTTACACGGATTACAATGAAATAAGTGCGACATACGAAATACCCGCAGGTGTCGGTTTCGATGTCTCGGCTGGAACTTTCCCTTTCCAGGAGGGCAGCAGTGAAGAAGAAGATGGATCCTCCACAAGAAACTTCGTAAGGTCTCCTTCTACAATAGCACACAGCTTTTCGGTTGTAGATTTCTCCTCAAAAAGTGCAATAAGATGTAGTGAATGGATTATCTTCCGGTAAACGCATTCAAGATCACCTAACTTTGGAATCGAGTAATACGATCTTGAATAAACACCGAAAGATGAAAAACTTGCATGGGAATAAGTTTTTCTAAACGGTTCTGCCTACAGAAACGTTAGAAGATATATTTTATTTATAACTGAGCTGCACAGAGTCCAAGAAAATGAAAACACGAAAATCGAGGCTTCTGGTCGTTCGAGCGAGATGAGATCTCGTTCATGCGACATGCAATGTCGTTTGAACGATACTCAATCTCGTTCGAACGAGACACAGTAAAAATATATTATTTTTCTTTTTAATTTGATCCTCGAATTTTCTTAGACTGTTTGCAACTCATAAATAATTTTTAAAACGATAAAACGATTTTAATTCCCAAACAATTAAATCAACCAGTATTTAATCAATATACAAATTACCCAACTACTCATAAGTATTCATACCTGAGTGATCTTAAACATATGAAACACGTCTTGACATGTAATCTTCTTGAAATCTTTGATTGCACATTCTTGGACTTTGAACTATGTCTAAGGCTATTAAATATACTCCATAAATAACTAGCCTAGACTTAATTTATTTTGTCCGGAATTAAGCCAATTAAACCAAATGAATATACTAAGAACTACGTTCTTACAAATCTCCCCCTTTGGCTATTCCGGGACAAAAATAAACAGATCTATATGCCACAAACAAATACATGTCCTATCCCAAAACACAGAAACATAAAAGTACAGGACATAGTGAGACTGAATAAACGGTAGGCAAACGGTAGGCATATCTGAATCTGTCTCTGAATGGAAATTATCTGAATCTGTATCTGTATGTGATGTATATCAATGAATATCTGAATCTCTGAAAACAATACCTACACACACGAGACACAACTAAATACCAAAGTGAAGTATGGAGGAAATAAACAGTAATAAATAAATAAATACTCCCCCTACATCACATATCTCTCCCCCTTTTTTGCCTGAAATAGAAAAAAGGTGGGACAAACACACCAGATCTATCAATAACATATGAGAGTGAATCATCATATCTAGATAATCAATAGCAATATGACAATGGGTAGGATAGAAGAATCAGAATAATAATGCGAGAATCACTAAAACTGCAAAAGTAGACAGTACATCCATGCCATAAATAAAAAGATACAACTGATCGAAAGAGTACATCATATCAGATAGAATACAAAATACATCAGGAATATGGATGTCTCAGATACAAAACAACAAATACAACTAGGCATCAACGGTATCATCATCATCATTATCATCAGTGTATGTGGAAGAAATATGACCAAGTCCAGATGAATCGGCGCCTCTCCGCTGCTCTCTCTGTCGCATCTCATCAAAAAATGCTGTCATCCTGGACTCAGTATGAGCACGGGCATCAGCCTCAGCATCAAATCTAGCCATGATAGAATCATACAGTCTGGACTGGGCAGCTACCTGTGTCTGTAAAGAATAAACCTCATCCTCAATAGGACGTGTAGGTGCAGGAGTGGGGTGGGTGGCGGAGTAGTCGTGCTCGGACTAGTGTGATCAGAGGCCTGATAAGGATCAGCATCAGGGAAGACTCCCTCTGGGGGTGGAGCTCTCGCTCTCGCTGTCTGTGGCAAATGGCTCTCAGAACGAGCGAAAGTAGACTGATTAATAATACCAGGCGTAGGGAGACGCAGATCACCCTCTAAAATAGGGACACCAATAGAAGTTCAAATGGTGGAAATGAGAATCCCATAAGGAAGAGTAGGACGGACAGGGATAGAACCATAGACAGTGACTGAAGATATGACTCGAAGCATGATAGTCAGAAGATCGATATCCCACCCCTGAGAAACATGGTACATAAAGTAAACAATGTCTGACCCAATCTGAGTATGATTTATCCGAGGATAAATGGATGATGATACAAACCTATTGAGTACGCGAAAGGCAGGATGAAGCTGGCGATGATACATCGTAGACCCTGCTAGAGGAATCTCCCAGAAACAATACCGCAAAATATCATCATAAGTCGATCCATCGTCGAAATAACGAGGGAACATAGCGGCTGGGACACGAGGAAGGTGCAGAACGGCTATAATGAGATCTGCAGTGACGTGAACAGGAACGCCACGTACAGAAGAAAAAATCCCCTCGGTGTGGGGAAGAGCGCGGAAGAAAAACTCCCGGACAATATCAGGATAAACATCCCCTTGAACCTCGAACATATAATCCCAACCTCTAGAAGATAACCAATGAGGAATACCTAACTCATAAAACTCAAAATAGCAAAAAACCCTCTCGGAAACAACTCACCGACTATGGAGACCCAATGAGCAGTAATGATCATACTCAGCATGCGTGGTCCACCTTACAGGAGAGTACGGGGGCCTGCTAGCCTGAGCTCTCTGAGCTCGAGCCGAGGGTGGTGCCTCATCGAGTCGCCCGGTAGGGGCACCACGGATTCTAGGAGGCATGACCAGAATGTGCAATGTGTGATGTAAAATCAAACATCTCGAACACACGCACACCTAAGCACCTATCTCCGTACAATCGTCCAACCGAACCACCGCGAACACCAGCCACAAACACAGTCAAAATCAGTAATAGAATCACGAAATTTCTCAAAACAAGTTAAGAAAGAACATTGTTACCTCAAAACCACTGGAAAACCGTGCCACCGACGGGAAAAATCTGAAATCCCAATGGAACAGCCCCTTAGGAGAACAAATGGCTGATATTACGAGCTTAAGGGAGGTAAACAAAGTCCCGAGGAGTGCTAAAGGGAAGACAAAGGTGAGATTTGAAGATTAAACCTCTGAAAATGGCGGAAAAATGAGAATTACAGCTGCTGTCGCGAGAAACAGGTGGGAACGACGGCTTTAAGTGAAAACTTAATCTCGCGTGAAGTCGTTCGAACGACTTAAGGATGTCGCTTGAACGAATTAAGATGTCGCTCGAACGATTTAAGATGTCTCGCTCGAGTGATTTATGAAGTCGCTTGAACGATGTGTTCGCGCGACATGAGATGTCGTTCGAACGAGAAATCAAAATTTCCAGAATTACCCCAAAAACTTGCAGAATTCGCCCAGCGAAAAAATTATCCCAAAATAATACCTGGAACACAAAAACAGACTGCAAAACAGAAAAAAAAAACATAAAAATAGAAAAACGGTGTAAAAGGCGAAAAATGGGAATTACATGTTAATAAGGTACTAATGTGCCCAATTATGAAAGTGGATAGATTTGGAGTGAACTACAACAATTGAGCCATCATTTCAATACGTTGAATCGATCAAAGAGTTATTATTGATAGCAAGGAATCATCGAACTTTATCAAAGCCATGTGTGACAAAATAAGTGTGAGTTTGATGAACTAAACTTAATCATCATGCATACAAGTTCGGATTGTTGACGATTCTACAAACAATAGCGTCATGATACGATGTTTCAATATAGAATTTTGTGGTGCAAACCCGTTTACTTTAATTTCCAACCAAACTCCCACAATATATGAATTTTTTAAGATCTTTTAGAAATATCTATCAATCTCTTCTTAGAGAAAGTCCTATTGGCCCCAATTATGGTATTTATTTCTTTTTATTGCTTTGATTTTCTTTTGAGCTCTTTTAAACGGTGGCTTTCACGATGAGTCAATTATAAACTCCCGCAGCCCTTTCCCGTGAACACTCAACATATTTTCAATATCAATTCTCACGGAAAAACGGTTCTTACAAGAACACCTCCTCCTTAAGTTTACTTACGCATATATGACAAAATTGAGATAAGAACGTCTCACCAAACTCAAATATGCAAGAGAAGTCAAACATTCATATAAACTCGTGCTTGTGTGCAAGGATGGCATATAAGCAAAGTCGAGTCAAAAATGCATATCATCATCGAAACAATCCCCATAGTGCAAAGGTTATGATCATTCTAGGCATCAATAATAATGACCAAAAGTTCTAGCCACATGAATAAGGAAAGAAAGAGGGGGGAATCAAGCACACTAATATCCCTATATCAATCATGTAACTTCACGACTCAAAAAAAATAAAAATCTTTTTGTATTTTCAAAAAATTTTATAAAAGGAAAAATATTTTTGTATTTTTCGAAAAGGACTCAAATAAAAGACAAAAACAAGAAACATGCCATAACACTAGCCAAAAATAAGGAAAGGTGAAGATACTAGTATATGACAAATCAATGAACAACCTCAATCGAACGAGGACAGATGAGGAGAACCACGCGCAATGATACGGGAATCACCAATCTTTAAGCCTAACGCTTCCAAATCCGACTTCCTAACCCAAGTAGGTGTGAACCGACGCGAATAAATATTGGAAACCGGAATGGCTTTAGACTTTATAGGAGCATTCTTAAGGTCGTAGCAAAATTGTCTGAGATGACCTCTCCTACCGTAATGTGTGCAAGTGTAGATACGGTGAGGAGTGTGTCCTATAGGCCGATTATACCTCACGTTCCTTAGTGGCTCTCTCCTAAAGTTCCTAGGCAGCTTTTTAGTTTGGATGGTTTTGTCTTTGGGAGCAGGCGAGACATGATTATTAAAGACAATACCTCTCTGATTATCTTTGATTTCGACGGTGCCTAAGATTTTGTCTAACTTTTCAGACCTTGCCTCCAAATCAAACTTAACTTTACTCGAATCTCTCAGTTTTTCTTCAAGCTCACCTATCCTTGACTCAAGTAAACGCGTAGAATTTTCAAATTTCAGAATTTCCTTTTTCATAGTCACCATCAATCCTCGAAGACTATCTCTCTCACCCTAGACATATTCTAGCTTCTCTCGTATTTTCTTTTCTTGTGCCCTAAGATCTTCAATTAAAGAATTGGAATTATTTATTTCTAAGGCACGTTCTTTTAACAAGGCTGCTAGTTTCACGTTTGCTTTCTTTGTTTTTAAAGTTTCTTCATACAATTCTTTGAAAGCAGTTTGCAAATCTCTCTCGTCTTCGCTCTCATTCTCACTCACCTCCTCCTCACTCTCAGGAGTATCAACTTCAGCAGTTGTGGAAGACTCATGCAAAGGTAAGTCTTTATCACTTACATGACTAACCACATAGGTGGAAAGATCACGCTTACTAGCAAAAAAAAATTCTTCTTCTGGGTCACTATCACTAAGGGAAGAAACGCAATTTATCGTTTATTAAAATTCTCCCTCAGTTTAGTGGGACACTCATCTATCCTGTGACCAAAACCTTCGTAGTAAATACATTTTTCACAATCACCTTTATTGACAAGTTTTTTAAGAGCAGTTTTCATGTGTGATTTCCAATTAGATGATTCAAACAGGTGAATTCTAAAATCATCAAAACCACCGAAAGGCATACCTAAGGACACGTGATCTCAAACACAATAAAATAGTGCAACAAGCTATGATACCAATTTGAAACGGACCTTTAGTGTACTTTAGGTAAAAACAGTTTTGTTCGAATTTTTTGTTAAAACCAATTTTTAACTTCTTAAACCCTAAACATGCATCTAAGTGATTAAATCCATTTGATGAATAAAGCATGCAATAAAAGAAATAATTTCAGGAAAAATCCCCGAAGGGCAAAACCTTTTTATTTCACTATAATTTGTAAGAAAACGGGTTACACGGATTACAATGAAATAAGTGAGACATACGAAATACCCGCAGGTGTCGGTTTCGATGTCTCGGCTGGAACTTTTCCTTTCCAGGAGGGCAACAGTGAAGAAGAAAATGGCTCCTCCACAAGAAACTTCGTAAGGTCTCCTTCTACAATAGCACGCAGCTTTTCGATTGTGGATTTCTCCTCACAAAGTGCAATATGATGTAGTGAATGGATTATCTTCCGGTAAACGCGTTCAAGATCACCTAACTTTGGAATCGAGTAATACGATCTTGAATAAACACCGAAAGATGAAAAACTTGTATGGGAATAAGTTTTTCTAAATTGTTCTACCTACAGAAACGTTAGCAGATATATTTTATTTATAGAGTCCAAGAAAAAGAAAACACAAAAATCGAGGCGGCGGGTCGTTCGAGAGAGATGAGATCTCGTTCGCGCGACATGCAATGTTGTTTGAACGATACTCGATCTCGTTCGAGCGAGACACAGTAAAAAAAATATTATTTTTCTTTTTAATTTGATCCTCGAATTTTCTTAGACTGTTTGCAACTCAGAAATAATTTTTAAAACGATAAAACGATTTTAATTCCCAAACAATTAAATCACCCAGTATTTAATCAATATACAAATTACCCAACTACTCATAAGTATTCACAAAACATTCCAAAAATCACAAAACTAAGTCCTCAATCAATTCTACACGTTCTCACATCAAGATAACAAATCTCAACCATCGATGCCTAACACTCCTTCAAAACATTCTGTCTCCAAATAAAACACGTCTACCACGCAAGCTAGACCCAAAATCCAAAGACCCGAGGGTTTTCGTATACCTAAACTCTGATACCATCTGTAACACCCTGTGCGCCCGAAAAGAGACACGCAATGTGCTACTAAGATAAAAAAAAAACTATACTAAAACCATCAATAACGAGTATAGAGCATATAAATTCCCACAATAAAAATACAACACATCCACAATTCTTCTATTTCCACAATAAGGATTACAATAAAGTTTCTCTCAAATGTAAAATTCTCTAACTAAATTTCACCACTAATTATAACAACAAAA
The DNA here is from genome assembly GCA_949130495.1 of Sambucus nigra. NCBI lineage: Eukaryota > Viridiplantae > Streptophyta > Magnoliopsida > Dipsacales > Adoxaceae > Sambucus > Sambucus nigra. The sequence continues at coordinate 212,807,840 of OX422217.1, forward strand.
ATAAATCTTCCAATCCAATGCTCGAAGACAATCCTCCAAAATTGCCCATAGCATCCCAATAGACGCTTACCGTCCAACAAAAGAAAATACGGGGAAGTACATAATATGACAGGAATAGATGCTCAAACAAATAATTAGCACGATGAATAAATCGCAATAATACGAATCTCATATACAAATCAAATTCAACACTCAAGCATTATATCAATATAAATTTCTCAACAACACATCAATGAGTAACCAGGCCTCACCTCACCGCACCTATGCAATATTAAGCATATCCGTATTTTGGTCTATTGGTGGGTTTCCATTCTCCGTGCCATATTAAAATCTCATGACACTATGCTCAAGTCAACAATATAATATACCTCAATGAATAAAATAATAGATTCCAACAATTTTCAAATTTTAAAGAATATCACAATTCAATATAAGTGCAATCGACATAGAAATCAAACGGAATACTCTCGAGAGAATTTAGGAGCATATTGGGTAAGTTTCGTACCACAAAGTCATCACATGAATCATCAAATATATTCATCCTCAAAAATCAGATCGCACCATCACGTTCCTGTAACACCCCGCCCGCACGGGGAGAGCGAACGTAGCGCTAATGCGATAAAATAAATCCAAATCCATAAGTGACAAGGTATAGATCATCTAAATAAACCCACAATAATATAAATCCACTAATCTCAATCTCTTCAATTACAACAAGTCTCTCGAATTAAAATTACAGCTATCTAACTCGAATAAAAATACAAATCTCCAAAGCTCTATACATCAAAATAATACAAATATTTCCCACACAATCCTCGCTAACATCAATCTCCATAGCGCCCCAAAATCCGCGCTAACCTGCCACTAAAAGAAAATATAGGGAAGTACACAATACGACATGAATTATGCTCAACAAATACGGATTAGCAACGAATAAAACGTAACAACACGAGTACGAATATTCAAATCAAAATGCAAATCTCAAAGCATTTATCAATATAATTTCTCAATAACACTTTAACCGGGTCACCAGGCCTCACCACATCCGTATATGCTTTATCAAACCATAGCCCGGGAAACAGGAATTTTGGCGGGTGCCCAACATCCGTGCCATATTAAAATCTCATGACAACGTGCTCATCAACAATATAATGATACCGCAAGAATCAAAATAATTTCAACAATTATTTTTCAGATTTCAATGAATTTATCAATTCAAATATGAGTTCAATTAAACAAGAATTCAAAGAGAATGACAATCGCGAGATTTAAGGAGCATATTGTGTAAAACCCCATACCTCAAACCATGATGAGAAACCAATGATCACATCCTCAAGATCAACGTAAAAGATCTACAAAATCACCTCCAAGAACCTCCAACAAAATAGCCCCAAGAATACCTCTAATCTAAGGTTGGAGCTCAAAAATCTTAAGGGCCAATGTGTATATAAAAAGAAGAGGAATATAAAATATATTTGCTGTCAAAATTTGTGCCAAAAGTATGTTAAAAGGCTTGCCCATGACTTCCTTTTATAATACAAACAAATGAAGAGTTGGAATCCACAAGACTCCTTTAAATAAGGCAAAGAAATGAAGAGTTGGAAGTCAAAACAACTCTTGAAAATTACTTAATGTTCACCGACTTAGAATTCCAAGAGTTAAAAACATTTAAAAATTATTTTAAAATCCGTTTTAACTCCGTTTTCGAAACTGTTTGAAATTCTCGCCTTTAAAAATAATAACCAGCAAGTTTGAGCAATAAAAAATAATTTTATCAAAAACTTTATTTTCCTCCATTTTCCAATTATTAATTAAAATAGCCCAAAATTACGCGGGTTGTTACAGTTCCTCTAGCGAAAAATAATCAAATCTCATTCTAGCCCAAACCCGAGAAAGCACCAAATAAGCCTTATAATGTAAGGTTGAAATCTTGAATAAGTTTGGGGCTATGGTTTGTAGATGAAGGGGGGTAATTTCTGAGAGGTCTTCTGGTTGAAAAGTTTGAGAAAAAGTGATTTGAAAAGCCAAGGCACGAATTTGTTGATATATAAAGTATTAAGAGTTTGATTAAGAAAAGGGTTCTAATTCAGATACAAACACAAAAAAAATTCTTCCGGGGGATCGGACCGTTGTAATTAAATGAAATTTGGGGGAGAATTAGCTGAGGATGGGGGGAAGCAGTACAAAAAAATTAAGCTCTATCAGAAGTTCCAATAGTTTAAAATATTTTTATTCAGAGAGTTGTATGTTTTGAGGACTCTAAGAGAGTTTTATGTTTTGAGGACTCTTCTATATAAAACAAATCAAGTAAAAGTCCATTTTAATTCCGATTCCAATTCCATTTGAAATTTTTTTTTCAAATATAAAAACCAACATTTTAAATTATAAAATTTATAAAATTCAAATTTTCATTTTTCTTTTATTTTCAAAATTAATTTAAAAATTCCCAGTTCAAAATTCGTGTTGTTACATACTTCCCCGCTAACAAGAAATTTCGCCCTCAAAATTCGACGTAGCCTAATGTGCGGAATTAAAATGCTACTCAATTATATATCCAAAAACCCACAACACTAAGTCCTCAATCAACTCTACACGTTCTCACATCAAGATCACAAATCTCAACCATCGATGCATAACACGCCTTCAAAACATTCTATCTCCAAAGACAACACGTCTACCACGCAAGCTAGACCAAAAAATCCAAGGACCCGAGGGTTGCCGTATACCTAAGGTCTGATACCATTTGTAACACCCTGCACGCCCGAAAAGGGACATGCGATGTGATACTAAGATAGAAACTAAACAAAACCATCAATAACGAGTATAGAGCATCTAAATTCCCACAATAAAAATACAACAAATCTACAATTCTTCTATTTCCACAATAAGGATTACAATAAAGTTTCTCTCAAATGTAAAATTCTTCAACTAAAATTACACCACTAATTATAACAATAAAAATAAATCTTCCAATCCAATGCTCGAAGACAATCCTCCAAAATAGCCTATAGCATACCAATAGATGTGAACCTACCAACAAAAGAAAATACGGGGAAGTACATAATGTGACAGGAATAGATGCTCGAAAAAATAATTAGCACGATGAATAAATCGCAATAATATGAATCGCATATACAAATCAAATGCAACACTGAAGCATTATATCGATATTAATTTCTCAACAACACAACAATGAGTCACCAGGCCTCACCTCACCGCCCCTATGCATTCTTAAGCATATCCGAATTTGGGACAATTGACAGGTGCCCATTCTCCGTGCCATATTAAACTCTCATGACACTATGCTCAAATCAACACTATAATATATCTCAATGAATCAAATAATAGATTCCAACAATTATCATATTTCAAAGAATATCACAATTCAATATGAGTGCAATCGACATAGAAATCAAACAGAATACTCCCGAGAGAATTTAGGAGCATATTGTGTAAGTCCCGTAACTCAAAATCATCACATGAATCATCACATATATTCAAATTCAAAATTCAGATCGCACCATCACGTTCCTCTCGCAAAATAATCAAATCTCGTTATATCACAAACTCGAGAAAACACCATATAAGCCCTCTAATTTAAGACTGAAATCTTAAATAAGTTTGGGACTATGGTTTGTAGATGAAAAGGAGTAATTTTGTAAAGGTCTTCGGGTTGAAAGGTTTGAGAAAAAGTTATTTGAAAATCCAAGCCATGAAATTTTTTATATATAAAGGATTAAGAGTTTGATTAAGAAAAGAGTTCTAATCAGATACAAACACAAAAAAAATTATTCCGGACGATCGGATGATTGGAATTGGATGAAATTTGAGTGAGAATTAGCTGAGTACGAGAGGAAGCTGCAAAAAACATTTCATCTCGATCGGACGGTCCAATATTATGTTTTGAGGACTCTTGGAGAGTTTTATGTTTTGAGGACTCTTCTATATAATACAAATTCAAGTAAAACTCCATTATAATTACGATTCCAATTCCGTTTGAAAATTTATTTTTAAAATATAAAAACCAACATTTTAAATTATAAAATTTATAAATTCCAAATTTTCATTTTTTTTCGATTTCCAAAATTAGTTTTAAAATTCCCATTTAAAAATTCAGGTTGTTACATACTTCCCCACTAAGAAGAAATTTGGCCCTCGAAATTCTACGTAGCCTAACGCTCGAAATTAAAATGCTACTCGATTATATATCCCAAAAATCACAACACTAAGTCCTCAATCAATTCTACACGTTCTCACATCATGATTACAAATCTCAACCATCGATGCCTAACACGCCTTCAAAACATTCTATCTCCAAAGAAAACACGTCTACCATGCAAGCTAGACCCAAAACCCAAAGTCCCAAGGGTTTCCGTATACCTAAGCTTGGACACCATCTGTAACACCCCGCGCACCCGAAAAGAGACACGCGACCTGCTACTAGGATAAAAACTATATACTAAAACCATCAATAATGAGTATAGAGCATCTAAATTCCCACAATTAAAATACAACAAATCCACAATTCTTCTATTTCCACAATAAGGATTACAATAAAGTTTCTCTCAAATATAAAATTCTCCAACTTAAATTACACCACAAATTATTACAAAAAAAATAAATCTTCCAATCCAATGCTCTAAAACAGTCCTCCAAAATACCCATAGCGTCCCAATTCATGCTAACCTACCAACTAAAAGAAAATACGGGGAAGTACACAATATGACAGGAATAGATGCTCAAAAAAATAGTTAGCACGATGAATAAATCGCAATAATACGAATTCCATATACAAATCAAATGCCTAACTCAAGCATTATATCAATATAAATTTCCCAACAACACATCAATGAGGCACCAGGCCTCACCTCACCGTCCCTATGCATTCTTAAGCATATCCGGATTTTGGACTATTAGCGAGTGCCCATTCTCCGTGCCTAATTAAAATCTCTTAACACTATGATCAAATAAATAATATAATATATCTCAATGAATCAAATAATAGATTCCAACAAATTTATGTTTTCAAAAAATATCATAATTCAATATGAGTGCAATCGACATAGAAATCAAACGGAATACTCTCGAGAGAATTTAGGAGCATATTGTGTAAGTCCCGTACGTCAAAATCATCACAAGAATCATCACATATATTCAACCTAAAAAATTAAATCGCACAATCACGTTCCTTTCGTGAAAATAATCAAATCTCGTTCCAGCCCAAACTCGAGAAAACACCAAATAAGCCTTCTAATCGAAGGTTTAAATCTTGAATAAGTTTAGGGCTTTAGTTTGTAGATGAAAGGGAGTAATTTTGAAGAGGTCGTCTAGTTTAAAAGTTCGAGAAAAAAGAGATTTGAATAGCTAAGCCACGAATTTGTCGATATCTAAATGATTAAGAGTTTGATTAAGAAAAGAGTTATAATCAGATACAAAAAAAAAATTATTTCGGACGATCGGACCGTTGGAATTGAATGAAATTTGAGGGAGAATTAACTGAGGATGAGAGGAAGTTGTATAAAAAAATTCAACTCAATCGGACAACCCAATATTTTAAAATATTTTTTTCTTCGGTGTTGTATGTTTTGAGGACTCTTAGAGAGTTTTATGTTTTGAGGACTTTTCTATACATAAAAAAAGCAAGTAAAATTCCATTTTAATTCCGATTCCAGTTCCGTTTGAAACTTTATTTTTCAAATATAAAACGAACATTTTAAATTAGAAAATTTATAAAATCCAAAATTTCATTTTTCTCCGATTTCCAAAATTAATTTAAAAATCCGGGTTCTTACATACTTCCCCACTAACAAGAAATTTCGCCCTCGAAATTCGACGTAGCCTAACGCTCGATATTAAAATTCTACTCGATTATGTATCCCCAAAACCATAACACTAAGTGCTCAATCTATTCTACACGTTCTCACATCAAGATCACAAATCTCAACCATCGATGCCTAACACGCTTTCAAAACATTCTAACTCCAAAGAAAAAAAGTCTACCATTCAAGTTAGACCCAAAATCCAAAGACCCGAGGGTTGCCGTATACCTAAGCTCTGATACCATCTATAAAACCCCACGTGCCCGAAAAGAAACACGAAACGTGCTATTAAGATAAAAACCAAACTAAAACCATCAATAACGAGTATAGAGCATCTAAATTCCCACAATTAAAATACAACAAATCCACATTCCTTCTATTTCCACAATAAGGATTACACTAAAGTTTCTCTCAAACGTAAAATTCTCCAACTAAAATTACACCACTAACTATTATAACAAAATTAAATCTCCCAATCCAATGCTCTAAAACAATCCTCCAAAATAGCCCGTAGCATCCCAATCCATGCTAACCTGCCAACTAAAAGAAAATTCGGGGAAGTACACAATATGGCAGGAATAGATGCTTCAAAAAATAATTAGCATGATGAATAAATCGCAATAATACGAACCGCATGTACAAATCAAATGCAACATTCAAGAATTATATCAATATAAATTTCACAACAACACATCAATGAGTCACTAGGCCTCACCTCGCCGTGCCTATGCATTCTTAAGCTTATACGAATTTTGGACTATTGGCGGGTGCCCATTCTCCTGCCATATTAAAATCTCATGACACTATGCTCAAATAAGTAATATAATATATCTCAATTAATCAAATAATAGAGCCCAACAATTTTCAGATTTCAAAGAATATCTCAATTCAATATGAGTGCAATCAACATAGAAATAAAACGGAATTCTCTCGATAGAATTTAGGAGCATATTTTGTAAGTACCGTACCTCAAAATCATCACATATATTCAGCCTCAAAAATAAGATAGCACTTCCATGTTCCTCTCGCGAAAGTAGTCAAATCTCGTTCTACCCCAAAATCGAGAAAACACCAAATAAGCCTTCTAATCTTAGGTTGAAATCTTAAATAAGTTTGGGACTATGGTTTGTAAATGAAAGGGAGTAATTTTGGAGAGGTCTTCTGGTTGAAAAGTTTGACAAAAAGTGATTTGAAAAGCCTAGCCAAGAATTTGTTGATATATAAAGGATTAAGAGTTTGATTAAGAAAAGAGTCCAAATTAGAAACAAACACTAAAAAAATTATTTCAGACGCTTGGACTACTGGAATTGGTTGAAATATGGGGGAGAAATAGCTAAGGACGAGAGGAAGCTGCATTAAAAAATTCAGCTTGATCGGACGGTCTAATATTTTAAAATATTTTTTGTCTAGAGAGTTGTATGTTTTGAGGACTCGTAGAGAGTTTTATATTTTGAGGACTCTTCTATATAATAAAAATTCAAGTAAAACTCCATTTTAATTCCAATTCCAATTCCGTTTGAAAATTTATTTTTGAAATATTAAAACCAACGTTTTAAATTATAAAATTTATAAAATCCAAAATTTCATTTTTCTCCCATTTCCAAAATTAATTTAAAAATTCGAGTTGTTACATACTTCCCCACTAACAAGAAATTTTGCCCTCGAAATTCGACGTAGCCTAACGCTCGAAATTAAAATGCTACTCGATTATATATCCTAAAAATCACGACACTAATTCCTCAATCAATTCTACACGTTCTCACATCAAGATCACAAATCTCAACCATCAATGCCTAACACGCCTTCGAAAGATTCTATCTCTAAAGAAAACATGTCTACCACGCAAGCTAGACCCAACACCTAAAGACCCGAGGGTTTTCGTATACCTAAGCTTTGATACCATATGTAGCGCCCCGCGCTCCTGAAAAGAGATAATCGATGTGCTACTAAGATAAAAAACTAAATTAAGACCATCAATAACGAGTATAGAGCATCTAAATTCCCTCAAATAAAATACAACAAATTCACAATTCTTCTATTTTCACAATAAGGATTATAATAAAGTTTCTCTCAAATATAAAATTCTCCAACTAAAATTACACCACTAATTATTACAACAAAAATAAATTCTCCAATCCAATGCTCTAAAACAATCATCCAAAATAGCCCATAGCGTCTCAATCTAAGCTAACCTGCCAACTAAAAGACAATACAGGGAAGTACACAATATGACTGGAATAGATGCTCAAAAAAATAATTAGCATGATGAATAAATCGCTATAATACGAATTGTATATACAAATCAAATGCAACACTCAAGCATTATATCAATATAATTTTCTCAATAACACATCCATGAGTCACCAAGCCTCACCTTACCGCGCCTAATCATTCTTAAGCATATTCGAATTTTGGACTATTGGCGGTGCCCATTCTCCCTACTATATTAACATCTCATGACACTATGCTGAAATCAACAATATAATATATCTCAATGAATCAAATAATACATTCAAACAATTTTCAAATTTCAAAAAATATCACAATTCAATATGAGTGCAATCGACATAGAAATCAAATGGAATACTCTCGAGAGAATTGAGGAGGATATTGTGTAAGTCCCATACCTCAAAATCATCACCTGCATCATCACATATATTCAGCCCAAAAATCAGATCGCACCATCAAGTTTCTCTCGCGAAAATAATCAAATCTCGTTCTAGCCCAAACTCGAAAAAACACCAGTCTTCTGGTTGAAAAGTTTGAGAAAAAGTGATTTTAAAAGCCAAGCCACGAATTTGTTGATATATAAAGGATTAAGAGTTTGATTAAGAAAAGAGTTATATTCAGATACAAACGCTAAAAAAATTATTTCGGACAATCGGATAGTTGGAATTGGAAGAAATTTTGGGGAGAATTAGCCGAGGACGAGAGGAAGCTACAAAAAAAATCAGCTCGATCGGACTGTCCAATATTTTAAATATTTTGTTTCTAGAGAGTTTTGCGTTTTGAGGACTCTTAGAGAGTTTTAGGTTCTGAGGACTCTTCTATATAATAAAAATTTAAATAAAAATCAATTTTAATTCTGATTGAAATTTCATTTGAAAATTTATTTTTTAAATTTAAAAACCAACATTTTAAATTATAAAATTTATAAAATCCAAAATTTTATTTTTGTCCGATTTCCAAAATTAATTTAAAAATTGTCATTTAAAAATCTGGGTTGTTACATCCTTCCTCACGCACCATGATTGAATCCATGCACAAAGGGTAATTTATGCACTTAACTCTCATTGTCGCCTACAATTTTATCCTTGAATTAGGCGATGACTCCCAACATTGGGGAGACACCAATGAATTTTTGGTGATCTGAACTATCGTGTGTAAGATGGACTTATGAGGTCAAAAATGATCCCAATTTAAAAACCTTTCTTGATGGCTTAAACTCTTTGACTAAGACAGTTGACGCTCTCAGTTGTTCTATGCAACAAAATGTTTCCCTTTCTAAATAATTGATGAACGTCAACGAGTCTAGTCCTTCTTATCATGTATGTTTAAGTCAAAATCATTTATCTCATTTGTGCCCCATCATTCAAGATGATCCTGAGCCCACTATGGCCCAAGCCTGTGCCTTTTATACCACTAGGAAACCCGCTCCCCCGTCGTTTACTTAAAATCAAAATAATAGGAACCATCCTTATTTTTCTTATAAGTACGACATCCTCCTTTCTCCATCACAACCTCAACAAAATGTTGGTGGTCCACTAGGGTTTCACCAAAACCCACAAAGTCAACATCGCCCTCCTATCCAAAACCACCATGATCAATACCATCAACAACACCATCCATCATCCTTTATCCCCCATGGAGGACCGTCAAACCCCACTCATCAAATTGTCCATGTCCCACCTCCCTCCTTTGAGTATCCTCTAACTGAGAGTTGGTCCCCCAACCCCCTTATGCCCCTCCACCCTAATCATCCACCTCCTTTCTCGAGAATATTCTCACTCAATTTATCATGACTCAACAACAAACCACGGAAGCACAAACTCAAGCCATCCAAAGGCTTGAGCAACGTCTTAACCTGTTTGAGTCCAAGCAAGAGAAAGGTCATTTTTCGAGTCAACCCATTCCTAACCCTAAGGGGAATGGCATGGAGTCGACTTATGAGGTTGGATACACTTCCACTCCAACCGCATACCAAGTATACATGAAAGAGGTGAGTACTCTCCGATACGGTAAATAGGTTGACAATTGTGTTGTAGATCCCCGGGATATGCAAATCCCACCCACCCATTATTGCCCATTAGAACCCCTACCTAAGGTTCCACCACCCAATAAATCCACAGAAAATAATGAGTCTAAGCCTAATGCATCCACCACTATCTATGTGCCTAAAGCACCATTCCCTCATAGGTTGGATCCATCCAAGAAATCCTAATAATTTGATGAGATCAAGCAAGTCTTTCAGAATGTTCACATAAACATTCCATTCCTCACCGCGATTCAACAAGTTCCCTCTTATGCCCAATTTTTGAAGAACTTGTGCACTGTCAAGCGATGGACGAATGTGCCTCGTGATGCCTTTGTCACTGAGCAAGCCACATCCCTCATCAATGAGAATGGTAATATAAAGTATAAATACCCCGATCGTCCCACTGTCTCTTATATGTTAGGAGATAAGTTCACTACTCGATCTTTGCTTGATCTTGGGGTTAGTGTTAATTTTCTACCTTAATCCCTCTACCTTGAGTTAGGTTTACAAAGCATGAAACCTACACGGGTTACTCTTTGAAGACCATTCTGTAAAAGTGCCTAAAGGAATAGTTGAAGATGCTTTGGTGAAAGTGTCTGACTTTTACTACCCTGTGGATTTCAACATCTTCGACACTCCTACTCCTGACCCAACTAATATTCCTATCATTTTGGGTAATCCCTTTTTGGTAACTGCCAATGCCATCATCAATTGTCGAGATGGGTCCATGAATATTTCTTTTGACAACATGATCATAGAAGTCAATATTCTCCACCTCAAGCAACAAAAGGCCGATGTTGATTCTATTGATGAGGTATGTGTGATTGACTCCTTAGTCCAAGAGATGTTGGATCAAACCTACCCATAAGATCCAATCCACCAATCTCTGGCTCACTTTGGATCCAAATTTGATATTAATTCCTCCATCTCCGAAGTGAATGACTAGTTAGAATCTATACCTCTGATGGACATTTCCACTTGGATTACTCTATTTGAGCCTCTCTTTATCGATACTCTTCTTTTTGTGGGTGACCCAGTTAACCCATGCCTTAATATTTCCTCAGGATCTATTTCTGCGTCTGAGTCCGATGCCTCTACGGAATCGACACCTAGTTTGGAGCTTAAGCTATTACCTATTGAATTGAAATATGCTTTCTTAGGACCAAACCAACATCACCCAGTCATTATTGCTTCCGTCTTGACCCCGAATCAAGAAGAGCAATCGGTCTACACTCTCACTCAACATAGCACAACTTTAGGGTAGACCATTTCAGACATTCAAGGTGTGATCCCCAATGTATGTAGCCATCCAATTTACTTGGAGGAGAATTCTAATACTTCTCGTGAGACACAATTCCAACTCAATCTAGCGATGAAGGAAGTTGTTAGAACTGAAATTTTAAAATTGCTTGATGTCGGTATCATTTATCCCATCTCAGATAGCCAATGGGTTAGTACCATTCCTATGGTGCCTAAAAAGTCTGGAGTCACTGTTGTAAAAAATAATGACGATAAGCTTGTTCCCACCTGTATTCAAATCAGATGGCGTGTTTGTATTGATTATAGGAAGCTCAATGCCATCACTCGCAAAGACAAATTCCCACACCCATACATTGATCAGATGCTTGAACGTTTAGCCGGCCATGCTTAGTATTTCTTCCTTGATGGCTATTCAGAGTACAACCAAATACCCATTGCCCCTAAAGACCAAGAGAAAACTACCTTTACTTGTCCCTTTGGCACCTTTGCGTACTCTCGAAGGCCTTTTGGCCTGTGCAATGCACCAACGACATTTCAAAGGTGTATGACTAGTATTTTCAGTGACATGGTAGAGCGTTTTCTTAAAGTATTTATGGACAATTTTTTTGTGTTTGGTTCATCCTTTGAACAATGCCTATCTCACCTCATTATGGTTCTTCAGCGTTGTCAAGAAAAGAAGTTGGTTCTCAATTGGGAAAAATGCCATTTCATGGTCAAAAAGTGCATTATTTTATGTCATGTTGTCTCTAGCTCCGGTATTGAGGTGGATAAAGCGAAAGTAGACTTAATTTCCACGCTTCCAAATCCTAAGCCTATTAAGGACATTTTATCCTTCTTAGTGAAGCACCTTATACTTTTGACTCACTTGAGTCTGTATTGTATAAGTGTTCATCTAGTTTTAAAATTGTGATAAAATTGTGTCTATCCTAGAAACCAAAGAACCTTAGGGTTTGGATTGCTATTTTATTCCTCTTGCTTGATTGATCTAGATACCTTTACCAACACTCACACACATTAGAATTGCTTTCATATATTTCATATTGCATATAATTCTGTGTATATATGTTGAGTGTGTTTAAATCCCTAAAATTGATTTTTAATTTTTTTTGAGAATTTTATAAACTTTTAAAATAAAGTTTTTATTAATTAAAATTTGGGTTTAAAAGATTTGTGGTCTTTCTACAATTATGGATTGTTGGTTATATTGGCTAAAAGTTACCTTGGGTAGAATCCGAAAGCGGTAGAGACTTCAGGGTACGTTTGTAATTATTTTTAGACGCGCGTTTGTTAATCTCTTTTTGTCGAGCATCTGTTGCATTCTGATTGGTTGAGCTTGTGTTTCTTCGAAGAGAGTAAACCAGCGAATGTTAACAGCCCTTGGATCATGTTTATCAATGATCTGCATGCGCTCTTACATAATCCATGTGAACCTCTTTTGAGCCAATCAGGAGTGTTATAATCACCGCCTCTGTTTAAACCATTGGATCAAAGTCAATCATACAAGACCAGATCATATCCCTTGATCTAGGTCTGTATTCTCGAATCTTCTCAGCCTCATATAAAAGGACCCCTACCCTCAACCATCTGAGACTTTTGCCACTTTGTTCATTCGAGTGAGAAAGAGAGACGAGAGAGAAGAGAGGAGAGAGAGAGAAACCAGAGTTAGGAAACCCTAACCCTAATTCGTCCAAAACTATTTTCAAACCTTAACCTCTTTCAAAACCAGTCTATACCAAACACAACCTTGAGTGTTTTAGAGATTTTGAGTGATTGGTTTGTTAGTTTTGTTGTTCTAACCTCTTTGTTCCCAAATCTTGTTATCTGTTTAAACATATTTTTAGATCTGTGTTTCTTCTTTTATAGAAACCTTAGATCTAAGTCTTTTCATGTTATATTACACATAGATCTACATTTTTTAGTTTCTCATCTTGAGAGAATATTTGTTGATTTGGTTCTGTAAATGTTTTTAACTTCGAAATCAACAAAATCCTTTTCTGTTTCTAGTTCTTTTGAAACAAGACCTTTGACCTAGTTTGGAATCGCACTTGGTGATTTTCAATCTCAAAAATATTTTCAAAACCTGAGATTGATTAAGATCTTGAGACGTTTTCTGAGCAAGATAGCCATGGATTCTGGTATTATTGTAAAGGTCAAATAAGGTTAAGTTTTGTGAGGAGAGAAATAGAAAATCACAGCATATAGATCTTATATGTAATTTGTTAGGACAGTTTGTATGAAATAAGTGTGTGTGTGTGTTTGTGCATGCATGTGTTAGAAAACACCTCCACAAACACTATCACCCTACCACACTAAAAGTTTTGGTAATAAGATCTCAAGAACAAGAGTCGACGTAAAGAACTTGAACAAATTGGAAGTTAGCAAACTGGGAGAACAACATCAACAAACAGAACTGCAAAGAAGTTATAAGGACACCAGTGGGTACATTCCTAAACTTATATAGGTCTAATTTGTATGCATGTGTGTTATAGAGTTTGTAACTGTTAAAATTTGTTTTAGTGGAATTTTTTATTTACTCCGTAAAGGGAGTCGTGGATGTTTCCTCAGTTGGGTGAGGTTTTACCACGTAAAAAATCTTTGTTCTTAATCTTTCTACATCTCCTCATCTAATTCTTGGTTGTGCCGAGTTTAAAGTTTTTAAACTGGTTTATCAAACCTGTTAACAAATCTTGAACAGATCTCGTACATATTTTTTTTAAACACTTCTTGTGATTAATTTGTTTTGGTTTTAAGAAAAGAGTTTCTTCAAAAAACTATTCGGAGTTACTTAAATAGTTTAATTTTATATTAAACGGATTTAGTAACGGTATTTCAATTGGTATCAGAGCTTTGTAAATTTCTTTTAAAAGATCCTGTGTTTCTGAAATTATTTTCTGAAAATCAAACATGGACGAAAAAAATGAAAGATTTGGTAACTTGACCAGACCTCCTATCTTTGATGGAATTAATTTGGCTTACTAGAAAGTAAGGATGATTGCTTTCATTCAAGGAACTTTAGGAGATGATGTCTGAGACATTGTTGAAAATGGATACATTTTTCCTACTAAAGCAGCCACTGAAGGAAGTAATGAGAGGGTTAAGAAAGTGTTAAGTGAGTTCACACAAGAAGAGAAGCAAGTTTCTCGCAACAATAACAAAGGAAAGAATGCCATATTTATGTCCATAAATGAACATGAGTTCAAAAGAATCTCATCATGTACCACTTCTAAGGAAGCTTGGGACACTTTGGTTACTGCTCATGAAGGTGACACTAGAGTTAAGGCTGCTAAAACACAAATGCTCATTCAACAGTATAACTCTTTAATTATGTCTGACTCTAAGTCATTTGATGACTTCTATATGAATTTGACTGATATTGTGACCAAAATGCATGCTAATGGGATAATATATGACAGACATGAAATTGTATCTAAAATTATAAGATCATTACCACATAAATTTGACAACAAAAGATATGCTATTGAGGAAATGTGTGATCAAAATCTCACTCATGAATTACTCAGTAGTAAACTAAGAATTGTGGAAATGGAATTAGAATTTAAGAAATAATTGACCCAGTCCCATAGGAAACAAACTAGTTCCAATCTGAGTTTTTCTTCTAAGATAATTAAACCTAAGCTTAACATCCCTAATTATGACTCTGATGAGGCATGTGACATAGAGAGTTTGGACAATCAGATTGCCTTAATGTCAAAATAGTTTAAGAAAATTATCAAGTTTAGAAACAACATGGAAAACAAACAAGGCAAGTCCAATTATCCAACTCACTCTAATCACAAACCTCATGAGAAAGGTCAAGACAAACATCATAAGGAAATTCACACTAGACCTAACAGAGACCTTAAGAAGACTGAATGCTTTAGATGTGGAAAACTAGGACACATTGCACAAGATTGTAGAGTTAACTTGAACACTCAAAATAAGCACACTAGGGCCAACATTTGCAAGACATGGGATGATTCAAGCGACTCTGAAAATGAGGAACCTGAGTCATCTGATGCTTTTGATCCTTGCATGTCTTTTTTTGCCAAGATTTTCTATAATGATGATATGTATGTGCTTGTTAGTGAGGATGAAGCTAGTAATTCTACTTATGTTGTGCTGAATCATGTTGTTACTGGTTTAGATGCTTTAATTACTGAGAACATTGCTATTTCTACCACGGGGTGGGTGAGTCAAAGGGAAAGCGATAATGATGATGTCAATGGGTGTGTGAGTCCAAGAAATGAAGTCTTAGGGGTCACTTCACACACTACACTTAGTGACTCGGACAATGAAGATCTCCCTGATATTCACACACTTTATGCAAAGACTCTCAAGAAAAGCACTAGACTAGAGAAGATTGTGAAATATCTCACTAAGAAGCTAGAAGATCTAAGACTGATGGTCAAACTTAATGCTGAAGAGTATACTACCCAATGTCTTACTCATGAAAGTGAAATCAAAATGTTTGATCAAAAACTAAAAAATTTGACTGAAATAAATGAAACTCTGGAGAAAAAATACAAAGGGACGTTGTTAGAATTGGAACAAACAAAAGAAAAGACAGCAACTATTTTCAAAAAATTAACAAAATTTTAAAATAACTCAAACTGCTTTGATGGTTTTGTTGCTGACTCAAAAACCAATTCTGATGATCGAACTGAAATAGGGTTTTGCCCCAATTTAAAGACACAAACAAAACCTTTTGAAACAATCAAGTTTGTGTCAGGAGGTAAAAGACCAACTGAAACCTGCCCATATTTTCATTCTCTAAAAACTGAGTTTGATTCAAAACATCAAAATTTTGATATTGGGGAATCAAGTTACTCTAAACATGATAGTTCACCTAAGGCCAAATATGTCTGCCCCTCAATTAGGAAAAGTGAATCTACATTCAAAACTGCTCTATCTAGGAATAGGGTTCAACCTCATAATTCCTTGAAACCTATGTTTAGAGATTTTCCCAAAGAGACTCCAACTTTGAGCAATCTTTATTGCTCTTACTGTGATATATACGGTCATTATTTTGATGGATGATATGCTATAAGACTAGTTAAACCTGTTTGTAATCCTCCTATCTATCAAAACTTTAACTATTCTAGGAGAAGCTGTAACAATTATGTTCTGCCTAGACAACCAGACAAAAACTCTAACTATAGGAAGAGAAAGACCAAACCTAAAAGAACATTCCCTAGAAGGATTTGTAAACACTTTCCTAAAACAAATGCTCATGTCTATCATAAGATTCAAAATTATGCGCGAAATATTTTTCAACAAAAATCGAATGCTCGCAAATTTTATCAATTGAGAGCAAATAAGCGCAAAATGAAAACAAGAGCAATTTGGGTTAGAAAAGAGGATTTATTACCCCAGATGAAGTGTAACATTGTTATTACTGCTTTAAAAGCTAGACACACATCTTCTGGTTGGTATTTAGATTCTGGATGTTCAAAACACATGACTGGTGATGATACAAAACTCTTAAACAAAACCATCTTTGCTGGGGGAAAAGTTATTTTTGGTGTTGGAGTATCATCTCAGATCATAGGTAAAGGAACTCTCCAGGAAGAAGGACTTTCTGTTCTTGAAAATCTTCTTCTAGTCAAAGGTCTTAAGGCCAACCGACTTAGTATCTCGTAATTTTGTGACTCAGATCATACTATTACCTTTTCAAAGAACAATTGCAAAATTTTAAATAGAAAGGGTGAATGCATAATTACATGATTTCGAACTCCTGACAATTGTTATACTGTCATGAATAGTTTTGAAAACTATAATGTTTCCAGAATGGATGACAATGAGATATGGCATAATAGGATGGGTCACATAAATTACGATAATCTTAGTAGATTGACTTCTCAAGAAATAGTTAGAGGAGTTCCAAAAATCAAACCCATTTCTAACATTGTCTGTGGTTCCTGCCAGGAAGGTAAAATTTTTAAGACACCTCATAAGAAAGTCAAAGATATCCTTACCTCTAACCCCTTAGAGCTCATCTATATGGACCTAGTGGGTCCCTCCCAAACTGTTAATCTGTTAGTCTCTGTGGATACAATTACATTCTTGTTATGGTTGATGACTTCACTAGATTTACTTGGGTAGCCTTCTTAAAGCAAAAGTCTGACACTTTTCAAACTTTTTTAAAAATACTTCTTCGAATTGAAAATGAGAAGGACACTCAAGTAAATAGAATTCATAGTGATAGGGGTGGAGAATTCAAAGACACCGGGATAATAGAGTATTGTGACTATAATGGTTATAAACATGAATTTAGTGCTCCTAAGACTGCTCAACAAAATGGTATCACTGAGAGAAAGAATCGTACACTTCAAGAGATGGCACGTGTTATGATACATGCCAAGAGTTTACCTAAATATTTTTGGGTAGAAGCTATTCGTACTGCGTGTCACATTATCAATAGGATCTATCTTAGGAAGAATTCTAAACAAACCCCTTACGAGCTTTGGTATAAGAAAAAACCCAATCTTAAATACCTTAGAACTTTTGGTAGTAATTGTTATGTCTGCAAAGATAGAGAATACTTATCCAAATTTGAGAGCCGGGGAGATAAAGCTATTTTTCTAGGATACTCGCCTAACAGTAGATCCTACCGTGTTTATAATCTTCGCACTAAAACCTTGATGGAATCCATAAATGTAATTGTAAGTGACACTACTATAGAGAGTAATACTGGTGAATCAACTATTGTGGAATAGTCTACAAATGTTTTAGAAAATGACTCTCCAGAAATAAATGATTCATTACCAATTGAGATACCTGAAGTACCTAACTGGGTTTCTAAAGATCATCCCATAGATAATGTTGTTGGTAATCCTAGTGAACCTGTGCGTACAAGATCTCAATTAAGAAATTATGCTCATTATGCATGTTTTGTTTCCCTTGTGGAACCAAAGAATGTAAATGAGGCATTGAATGACTCTCACTGGATTTCTACTATGCAGGAAGAACTCCTTCAATTCGTCATTCATGATGTTTGGTATCTTGTACCTAGGCCTAATCACAAAAAGGTTATTGGCTCTCGTTGGATTTTTAAAAATAAATCCGATGAAAGTGGGATAATTATTAGAAACAAAGCTAGATTAGTTGCTCAAGGATATTCTCAAATTGAAGGAATAGATTTTAACAAAACTTTTGCTCCTGTTACTCGTTTAGAATATGTTTGTCTACTCTTCGCCATAACGTGCTACTTGTATTTTACACTCTACCAAATGGATGTCAAATCTGCATTCCTTAATGGAATATTGACTGAAGAGACCTATGTAGAACAACCAAAAGGGTTCATTGACCCTCAATATCCAAATCATGTTTTTCGACTTAAAAGGGCTTTGTATGGCCTAAAACAAGTGCCTAGAGCCTGGTATGAGCGCCTTTCCAATTTTCTCTTAGATAAAGATTTTAAGAGATGTGGAAATGATTAAACTTTATTTGTCAAACAATTTGGCAAACACATCATTATAGCTCAAGTTTATGTTGACGATATTATCTTTGGATCAACTTCTCCCTAAGAAGTTAAATCTTTTTCTGACATTATGCATAAAGAGTTTCAAATGTCCCTTATGGGGGAGTTGCAATTTTTCTTAGGCCTTCAAGTCAAACGAAATTCAGAAGGATTATTTGTCTCGCAATCTAAATACGCTTTAGAGATAGTAAAAAAATTCTTCCTTGAGAGTGCTAAAGATGCTAAAACTACCATGAGTACTACGATCAAGATATCTAAAGATGAAACTGGAAAATCTATAGATCCAACTCTATATTGTAGTATGATAGGAACCTTGATATATCTTACTGCCTCCCGTCCTGATATAATGTATGTTGTTTGTGTATGTGCTCGTTATCAAAACAACCCTAAATAGAGCCATCTATCCTCTGTTAAAAGAATTATTAAATATGTGAAAGGCACTCTGAACCTAGGACTTTGGTACACTAGTGATACACCTAACACTATAATTGGATACACTGATGCTGATTGGGCTGGGTGTACTGATGATTGTAAAAGCACTTCAGGAGCATGTTATTATATAGGTAATAATTTGGTAGGATGGAGTAGTAAGAAACAAAACTGCATATCGCTCTCAACAGCTGAATCTGAATACATAGCCGCTGGAAGGTGCTGTGCTCAATTACTTTGGCTTAAACAAATGGTAAGTGATTATGGTATTCAAAAGAAACAATTACATCCCTATTGTGATAATCAAAGCGCGATCAATATCTCTAAAAATTTTGTTCAACACTCGCGAACAAAACACATAAAAATAAGACATCACTTTATACGCGAATTGGTTGAAAATAAGGAATTAGAAATTAATTATCTTCCTACTGATTTGCAACTCGCAGATATGTTTACCAAACCCTTAGCTTACAATAGATTTATATCTTTACGTAAATCAATAGGTATGGTTTGTGTTGATTAATCTCTTTGGCTTACATCACTTTTCCCTTTGTCTATTTGAGACAAAATGGGGGAGAAACTTGAGTCTCATACATATTCTAAAAAGCTTGATCTTAGTGATTCATTGCAATAATTCTGCTGTACAGATATTCTCAACAGTTGAAATTCGTAATAGGGTATTCAATTGTAAATAGTTGAGTTATGTACTTTTGCTTTCTAGGAAATGGGTAGATAGAATTTTTTAGGAATAGGTTTTCCTTATTTTTGTTGCCCTACGAGTTCTAGATGACTCAAAGCATATTTTGTCTCATATTTTTAAAGGGGGAGATTAAAGCACCTTATACTTTTGACTCACTTGAGTCTGTATTGTATAAGTGTTCATCTAGTTTGGAAATTGTCATAAAATTGTGTATATCCTATAAAACAAAGAACCTCAGAGTTTGGATTGCTATTTTATTTCTCTTGATTGATTGATCTAGATACCTTTACCAACACTCACACACATTAGAATTGATTTCATATATTTCATATTGCATATAATTCTGTGTATATATGTTGAGTGTGTTTAAATCCCTAAAATTGATTTTTAATTTTTTTGGGGAATTTTATAAACTTTTAAAATAAGGTTTTTATTAATTAAAATTTGGTTTTAAAAGTTTTGGGGTCTTTCTACAATTATGGATTGTTGGTTATGTTGGCTGATAGTTTCCTTGGGTAGAATCCGAAAGCGGTAGAGACTTCAGGGTACGTTTGTAATTGTTTTTAGACGTGCGTTTGTTAATCTCTTTTTGCCCAACATTTGTTGCATTCTGATTGGTTGAACTTGTGTTTCTTCTAAGAGAGTAAACCAGCGAATGTTAACAGCCCTTGGATTATGTTTATCAATGATCTGCATGCGCTCTTACATAATCCATGTGAACCTCTTTTGAGCCAATCAGGAATGTTATAATCACTACCTCTGTTTAAACCATTAGATCAAAGTCAATCATACAAGACCAGATCCTATCCCTTAATCTTGGTCTGTGTTTTCAAATCTTCTCAACCTCCTATAAAAGGACCCCTACCCTCAGCCATCTGAGACTTTTGCCACTTTTTTCATTCGAGTGAGAAAGAGAGAAGAGAGAGAAGAAAGGATAGAGAGAGAGAAACCAAAGTTAGGAAAACCTAACCCTAATTCGTCCAAAACTATTTTCAAACCTTAACCTCTTTCAAAACCAGTATATACCAAACACAACCTTGAGTGTTTGAGAGATTTTGAGTGGTTGGTTTGTTAGTTTTGTTGCTGTAACCTCTTCGTTCCCAGATCTTGTTATCAACTTAAACATATTTTTAGATTTGTGTTTCTTATTTTATAGAAACCTTAGATCTAAGTCTTTGCATGTTAGATTACACATAGATATACATTTTTTAGTTTCTCATCTTGAGAAAAAATTTGTTGATTTGGTTCTGTAAATATTTTTAACTTCGAAATCAACAAAATCCTTTTCTGTTTCTAGTTATTTTGAAACAAGACCTTTGACCTAGTTTGGAATCGCATTTGGTGATTTTAAATCTCAAAAATATTTTCAAAACCTGAGATTGATTAAGATCTTGATACGTCTTCTGAGCAAGATAGCCGTGGATTCTGGGATTATTGTAAAGGTCAAATAAGGTTAAGTTTTGTGAGAAGAGAGAAATAGAAAATCACAGCATATATATCTTATACGTAATTTGTTAGGATAGTTTGTATCAAATAAGTGTGTGTGTGTGTGTGTGCATGCATGTGTTAGAAAGCACCTCCACAAATACTATCATCATACCACACTAAAAGTGTTGGTAATAAGATCTCAAGAACAAGAGTCGACGTAAAGAATTTGAACAAATTGGAAGTTAGCAAACTGGGAGAAAAACATCAACAAATAGAACTACAGAGAAGTTATAAGGACACCAGTGGGTACATTCCTAAACTTATATAGGTCTGATTTGTATGCATGTGTGTTATATAGTTTGTAACTGTTAAAATTTGTTTTTGTGGAATTTTTGGTTTACTCCGTAGAGGGAGTCGTGGATGTTTCCTCAGTTGGGTGAGGTTTTACCACGTAAAAAATCCTTGTTCTTAATCTTTCTACATCTCCTCATCTAATTCTTGGTTGTGCTGAGTTTAAAGTTTTTAAACTGGTTTATCAAACCTGTTAACAAATCTTGAACAGATCTCGTACATATTTTTGTTAAACACTTCTTGTGATTAATTTGTTTTGGTTTTAACAAAAGGGTTTCTTCAAAAAACTGTTCGGAGTTACTTAAATAGTTTAATTTTATATTAAACGGATTTAGTAACGGTATTTCACTTAGGACATGCGGGCTTCTGCCGACGCTTCATTATGGACTTTTCTAAAATCGCTCGACCTTTAACAACCCTTTTATCCAAAGATGTCCCATTTGTCTTTGATGAAGCATGTGTCTCATCCTTTGAGCACCTCAAAGGCGATCTCACTTTCGCTCCTATCATACAACCTCTCTCCCATTTGAGCTCATGTGCGATGCATCTGATTTTTCACTTGGTGTCGTGCTTGGCCAACGAGTCGACAGGTGCCCACATTTAATATATTATGCTAGCGAAACCCTTCATGATTCTCAACTTTATTACACGACCATAGAAAAGGTGTTATTAACGGTCGTGTTTTCTCTATCATCGTGTATACAGACCATGCCTCCCATAAGCATCTTCTTCATAAGAAGGATTCCAAACCATGATCGATACGGTGGATTCTCTTACTCCTGGACTAGACTCACGCCCAGTACAAAGTTTCGTAGGAGTCATTGAGATCGATTTAAAAGGAACTAAGTTCAGTAAGTACGTGGTAGCGTAGCCGGTGGTGTGGATCCCATCAAAGTACGTGATTATTTATAGTATTTCAAGAAAAAGATAATGAAAAGTGAAACATGTCAAGAAATGAGTTGTGTGGCTAATATAAGAAAAAGACAACCTAACTTGAATGAACTTAATACATGTTCCGATTGTAAGATTATATGGACAAGTAATGCGATGAATTGGTCAATGTCCATGAAATAAACGGAATGGTAAGATGATATGATTAAATGGGTAATTAAGCAACCTAAAGAAGTTTAACCCATAAGTAACACAAGAGAGTGTTTACGAAAGGATTTCAATGAAAAATAAGTATTTTTTAATACGGTGCTTGCGCGTGTTGAAAGGTCATTTTTAAGGAAAATACTAAGGTGAAGTGGGGATGTGTAAAAGGGTAATTTCGGTGAAAGAAGTGCCTTTCCATAAATAAAAAGGTATTTTCTTAAAGTATTTAATAGAGAGTGTTAAATCAAGGAATAAATATCAAGTTAAGTAAAAAGGGGCTCTTTTATAGAATTAATGTGAATTAATCAGAACAAGTAACATTTTGGAATAAAATAGTCTCATGCATTAATGTATGTGCATGTATATGTATAAATAAGGTAATTACATGTGCACGTAGGTATAACACGTTAGAGTCTCTTTTCTTACGCTCGATTATATATTGCATTGGTGTATTTTCCTACTGGGCATTCGACTTATTCCTTCCTCTTTGTTACAGTAAGTTGTGTGCAGTTTCATATGTTAAGATCGTTATACAAGTAAAAATTCTTTTATTTAACATTACTAGCTCTCTATGCTTGGATTCCAAGGACGCTTCCCACGGGTGCCTCACGTAGATTGATTTAAATTGGAATCTCATGCTAAACAAGTGAAATTTTAATTAAATAAACTTGGATTAGCAACATTTATTAGGTAGTCTCATCGCACTTCACAACTAATGTTCGGATCGAACCAGGTTGACCATGGGTAACCCACAAATCCAGGTTTAGGGCATTACACATTATGTTCAACAACACCTTGTCCAAGAAAATAGAGAGAATTATAAGGAAGAAGATTCCAAGAAAGAAGATGAAAAGCAGAAAGCAGTGTATCCTTTTAAGGAGTCTATGAAGAAAATTTTCCAACGCATTTATTCCTTGTGTACAAGAATTACACGATAAAACATGTAAAGTTCCTCAAACTTCTCTCCCCTCCAATTCTAAACGATTAATTTCATTCTTTCGAACTATGGCCATCCATCCCCAGATTTTTGAATTTTCCTTTTCTCCTCCTCCATCTCGGGTCGACGCTCGCGCTCGCAGTGGAAATAAAGAGAGAGGATTTTCCTTTTCTCCTCCTCCATCCTGGCTTCGATCATCATCGATGTGGGGTGATGTGAAGAGATAAAGTAACCAACCTATTTTTCACAAAACAGGTAATAGAACATGTTGTTGCCTCAAGAGAATGGCATTAAAGATAAATTGATGCTTGCAAAAAAAAATAGATCAAAGGTTCGGGAGCTAAGTTATAAAATGGGAAGGTGTTAGGAACCCCTCCGGACCTTTCGATCTCTCATGGTATTATGTTACTATTTTCTTTAATTTCTCTGTATAGTGTGTGTGTGTGTGTGTGTGTGTGTGTGTGTGTATGTGTGTGTGTGTGTAAGTGGAGATCCGAATTGCTAAACTCACGTCATTAAAAAATACAAAATGAGGTTGTCCATAGGAACGTTCCCAAAATAATAACTAAAAATATGATGTGTGCGCTTGTCGAGAAATTGGTTGCTATGATGAAATGATAATATATTCTAGAGAAGATTCATATATTAATCACAAATATAATATATGGAAATAATATACGGATGAAATAGGAAAAAGATAAAAATAGGAAAATAGGACTCGAGTCATGAATCTGAGCCCAAGACGCCTACGTAGCCTATAAAGGTATTAAAGTCCACGTAGTTCGCATGCGGCACAAAGATGGGGTTTATATCATAAATTCAAATGGGTATTTTATTATATGTGTGTGAGAGAAATGGGTTTTTTTTAGTTTTGAGAAAATGTGGTGATGAATCCCGTTGGAATTTATAGGTGTAACCCTCTTTTTCTTGTATTGGGCTTTTATAGAAATTATGTTATGTGTAATATTACTAATAAAGGATTGAAGACTAATATATGTGTGATATAAAGTAAAATCTAAATTAAGAACTTGTATAACTAATGCGAAAAATAAAGATATTTAAAGAGATAGAAAAATGTTTGAACCTTCTTTGGAGACTAGGATATTGATTTTGATTAATGATGAGACTCCTTGGAAGTGAATGAAGAATGTAGGAAGATTTTTCTAAATTAGGTGTGAAAGTGATGGAAATGAAATGGTTTCAAAAAAGGAAACCTCGTTGACTTAAGAAGAATGTTGTTGAGGTCACTAAAGTTGATTTTTATGAGATGTATTGGAAGGTGAGATCATTCTCCCCTTATATAGGGTTAGAGTACTACAGAATTAGAATTTTCTTTGCCCTTCTGGTCGGAAGGTAACCCTAGACACACTATCGATAGGTAGGGAAATGGACCTTCCAAATGGTCGTCTTATGTAGATTTTCTTAAAAAACATTAATAAGATGCAAATCGTAAGTCCAAATCACACACGGGGCATACCAATGGAAAATTTATTCAGAGACTTTTAAGAATCCTTTGGGTTTGCTCCCCGATCCAGGAGTTAATTTTGGTTCGAACGGGGCACAAAAGTGCCCGTCAGTCCTTTGGACAGGAGATCATCGGACGACGATGGATCGTTCGTCCAAACCATGAGTTCAAATCATGCATGGGGAGGATTATTGGAAAGAATACGTGAGTCACTTCAATGTTCTAAAGTGTATCACTCGATTCGGAGAGTTGACTTTAGTTAAAACGGATCCCAGAAACACTTGGTGACCTTTCAGAGTAAAACGAGCCATTCTTCCATACCGTAAGGCTAATTCATGCACGGGGTGGACCATTGGAAAGGAAATTTAGTTACCTTCGAAGATTCATTCAGTCTCATTCGATCAGAGGATTTGACCTTGGACAAACAGGTCCTGAGAGCACCCGGTGGCCTCCGAATTGATTTTTCGGGGAAACGGATTATTTATCTGAACGATTATGCCATTTCATGTAAAGGGTGGACCATTGAAAAGGGGTATCAGTGTCCTTCAAAGATTCATTGAGATTACTCTGACGATAAAGTTGATTGGGGTTAAAACGGGGCATGGGAGCGCCCGGTGGCCTACAGATCAATTTTTGGTAGTAAAATGGAGCATTCGTCTGAACCGTTATGTTGATTAATGCATGGGATAGATCATTAGAAAGGTGTTTTTAGTTCCCTTTGAAGTTTCATTGAGATTTTGCTCTGACGATGAAGTTGACCGGAGTCAAACGCGTCCCGAGCGCGCCCGATGGCCTCTAGATCGGTACTCGAAGTATGACTTATATTTTTTGTGATTGGGGAGGTGCTAGGGACCTAAGGAGAGACTTGGGGGTCTTAGAATGTGGTGTCAGTAGAGCCCCTTTATGGGTGAGCTTGTAACAAGTGAAAGTCGTCGAATGGACATCATATGATGTTTTGGGAAAGAGGACAATTCTGCAGACCAAAGGGATAAGGATGACCATTTCAGAGGGTCAAGGTCAATTCTAAGAACCTAAGGTAATGCTTAGGATGGACGATTCTACGGTCCGAGGCCAATTCTGAGGACCTAAAGTTGTGGCAATAAATTATATGGGTCGAGGTCAATTTTGAGGACCTAATGTAGGGTCGATTAATTTTACGGGTTGAGATCAATTCTGAGGACCTAAAGTTAGGGCGACCAATTCTGTGGGTCGAGGTCAACTCTAAGGACCAAAAGTAGAGGCGACCAATTATGTGGGTCGAAGTTAATTTTGAGGACCTAAACTTGGGGCGACCAATTCTGGAGATCGAGGTCAATTCTGAGAACCTAAAGTAGAGGTGACCAATTCTGCGGATTGAGGTCAATACAGAGGACCCAAATTTAGGGCGACTAATTTTGTGGGTCGAGGTCAATTCTGAGGACCTAAAGTAGAGGTGATCAATTCTACGGGTCGATGTCAATTCTGAGAACCTAAAGATGGGGTAACCATTTCTGCGGGGCGAGGTCAATTTTGAGGAGCTAAAGTATAGGTGACCAAATTTACGGGTCGAGGTCAATTTTGAGGACCAAAAGTAAAGGTGACCAATTCTGCGGGTCGAGGTCAATTCTGTGGACCTAAAGTAGTGGTGACCAATTATGCAGGTGAGGTCAATTCTAAGGACCTAAAGTTGTGGCAACCAATTCTGCAAGTTGAGGTCAATTATGCGGACCAAAAGTTGCGCTCTTTAGGGAGTCTTTAATTTACTTTTTTTGAAACTCTTCTGGGGAAGAGACTTCTGGCTAGGGATTATGTCTTTTTAAGTGGATATAGCTTTGCTTGGGGAAGATGAAATTCTTATGGTGGATTTATTGGGATAACGCTTAGTTTGAAAAATTTTCTAGGGAAATAGTTGATGACTTGAGGCTTCAGTATTCTTCTAGAGAATGTGTTTCTCTAAGATGCTACCTAGGAGAGATATCCTAATGGCCTATAGCTCCACTGAGGAAGTTATATTTGGAAGTTTTGATGGGGAAACCTTTGATTTTTGAGGTTTTGATTTTGGCTGCGGAAGTTGGATTTTAAAGTTCCGCTCGGGAATTGTAGTGGGCTCCGGGGATGCAGGTGTGCCATTTTAGGGTTTAAATTAGGGATAAGAACGTTGAGAGCTTGAAAAGGTTTTTTTTATGAAGGAATGTTCCAATATTTATTTGGCAATTTAGGGAATTTTTGGAATTTTCTAGGATTTTTTGTACGAAATTTTCAGGGGGTTACCGACTGGCATATTGCAAGGGTTATCGTTTGGCAATGGAACGATATTCTGAGATTCCTTGGGAAGGGGAAGAGGTAAGTTCCGATCAGTGCATGTAAGGGGACTTTCGATAGGCATGCGCCTTCGCCTCTTATAAAAAGGGGTGAGTTCTCTTCATTTTTCACAGTTTCTAGCATTCAAATTCTCTGCACTTTCTTGCTAAGATCCGTTCCCAGGCCTTTTTCTTTCTTCGAGTAGCATGATCCACGTGTCATGGTTGGGTGTCAACAATTGGTCGAACCTAGAGGGGCGGGCTAGGGTGCCCCTGGCCTTGGGAAATAAAAATTCCTTCGATTGGTTTGAGCTACTTGTTGATGATCACTCTCTGTTGTACGAGTTTTCACATCATCGGTTGTCTAGGGTGAGGAACACTAGTGGATATGTAAGTATTAATGAACTTTGGCATTATTTTTCATATTTTCTTTTTTTTCTTGAGTTAACAAAAGGTTTCTTTATTTTGGTAGACTGACAAAGCTTCAATGAGCTTTCGTTCCCGAGGGACGACGGGGTTTAAGGATGTGTGGGAGCACCTTCTGGCGACGGTGTGCTAGGTAGTTTCCCCTACAGGTATTGGTCGCCTAGCGTCTTCTTTGGAAGATACACCGTGATATACTTTTGTTCTATGCGTACTACGGGAGAGGTGGTGGGACACTACCCACACCACTCATTTGGGATTCGTGGAGATGACAGTGACTCATATTGACGTCCAATAGCTGCTGGGCATTGACTGCGATGGCAACCGGATTGAGGTGGATCAATCTTTGAGAGTGACACCCGAGACAATTTAGGTTGTGTTGGGATACATGGGTAGGATAGTATTCGGTCATTCGATCCGTAGTTTTGCTTTATGGGAGATGATTTTGAGTCGAAGGATCGATGAGACGGATGGGCTTCAGGTATGGAAGATGACCCGTTTATTCATTCTTCTTCTGTTGGGGGGTTTCTTGGTGGCGTCGAGCGGCGATGTTGTCCACTTATGGTTTTTACCAATTTTTGGGGTATTTTATATATCCCTCTCTATGTTTAAGGTAGCCTAACCTTAGTGACCCTTTATTATTCTTTGGATTCTTTTATCCGGTTCTGTCGACAGACCTTTACTTGGGCCACATATCTTCTAGAGGTAATTCTCACACTTCTCTATGTTTTTTCTTTGCATTTTTCCTCTTGATTTTGTTCTGATTGTTGACTCTTATCCTTCAACAAACGTGGTTTTATGAGGTGATCAGGCTCAATTCCTGTTTGATTGATTTTTATAATGAGGAGGTGGGGGACTTTTATCAAATGTACCGATGGCGGAAGTCCAACCGGTGGTCGAAGTAAACTCCTTCTTTATCGGAGGTGCGTTATGACTTGAACACCTTGACGAGCGACCAATTTATTCCATTTTCTTTTGAAACTTTTATTGACATTTTCTCTATTAGTGCAAATATTGATCTTTATTGGGAATTTTAGGTGACCTTCTATCCCTGGGGGACAGTTGTATAGTACATGGGGGTGACTAGGGTGCATGTGCAGATGCGCCGATTACTGACGCACGAGTTCGGCTACTCTTGGTATCGGGGGTAGATAGTGGTTCAATAGAATGTGGAGGATGAGGTGGTGGTCCCACCGATGGTGCCCCCAATGTACATGAGGCGGGTGTGAGGGATGTCGGAGGAGCCTTGGACGGCGGCTATGATTGACGATCCCTATTCGTCACATACGGATACAGTGGCGACCTATGACTACATAGACTTTGCGACGATCGGGCAAATGTCAACTTGAATCTATGATGTAGTGAACGTTCTTTCACCTCCTATAGCTTCGGGCAAGGGCACAAGAAGGCCGGTGGGGTCCGCCCACAGTACAGGTAGTGCATCGTCCAGTTGTCTTTTTTACTTTTCCTTTTTTTTCTTATTTTTCTTGAAAAATGAAATGAAGCAAGTGGGGATATATATAAAATGAATGAGATTTTTTTATTTATCTTTTCTTTAAATGAGTTAATTTACATGAACTTTTTACTATGTTGCTAAGAAAGTAAAAAGGATGGGATATTAAAATAACTCAAGAGAAAATTTATTTTGAGAAAGGATGAGTAAAAATGGATAATATAGGAAAAACAGCCTGAATTTATTGAAATAAGGATTTGGTTTTTTACATTTTTGATTTTGACAAAAAAGGAAAGATAGAATTTTTCCAAAATAAGGGGGTGCCGATTGGCATACCCCTTGTCCTACCCATCGACAACTGAGTCCAATCAAATCACCCTAAGGCTTTGATTTCACTTTCTGCATCTTCAAAGTACTTGGTGGGGCAGTCATCTATTCGGGTTCCTCAGATTTCTTGTTATTTAGAAAAGGTTTCCATGTATAAAAGGGGGTAAGGGGGTGAGGTTTTTTCACCCATTCACATTTTCTCTTCTTTCTTGCATATATCTTTCCTTTTATCTTTTATTTATCAAAATGGACCTTCCCATGAGTGCAGAATTTGTTTCATATCTCAAGAAGTTAAAACCTATGTGTCTATATATATTATGATGCTTTTAACTTGCATCGAGTTTCTTTATGGTGCAACTCGTCCATCGACTGGAATATGCTGGCAGCGGCAGTACAATGATTGTATTTTGAGGATCATGTTTTTTGCTTTGGTTTGGATGAGTTTTGTCTTACCTATGAGGAGTTTTCAGCTATGTTGTGGGTTAGTCCCAGTGTGGCAGAGTCCATGCCTGGATTCTTTCGATCTTCTCAGGAGATGTTAGCAGGATTTCTCCACATCTCTCCTTTGGCAGCTCGATCATTGGTCATGAGGATAATGATTTATCTCCCAATTATCTTGTATTATGTGTGTCTGTGGGACTTCAATAATACGGGCCATGCCAGAATTATCACCCTGGGCTTAACTTCGAAGCTACTGCTGGTGATCGGGGACCTAATGGAGATACAACCTATTCTGGAATTAGGAGAATACCGATACGATCGATTAGTTGGCATACGGAAGACCTCAATCTATTTCCCCGGGCGGCTCCTTCGTCAAGTCAAATGGGAATAAATTATGCCTTCCCATACCCTAGATTTCTTCCTTATAGAGTATTTGACTGAAGGTTTGTGCATGTGGTTGTGTTCTCTGCATGAGAATCGTCGGCCATCAACCCATCCTTCTCAATCTGTTAGTAGGGTTTGTCATGTTTTGGGGGATTATATGAAATGTCTATAGAAGAGGATAATGGCTAATGTCTTGGTAGAGTAGACTGGACAAAGATGGTTTGTCATGTTCGACACTAAAGAGGGGGCGTATTGGTTTTCTCTAGGATGGTCAGGCTTATCTCTCCATAGAGTGCCTTTGGCATACCAACCAAGCAGGGAAAGTTTTGGGGCCTCAAGTAGCAGATGATGATAGGCTTGGGTCTTCCGATAGCTACGAATATGATCTTTATGAAGTTGGTGTTTATGTGTGAAGCTTTTGTGATGGAGATGTGTTTGGTTGTTTTTGGTTTGTTTTTAGTTTTGGGGAATAAATTAGGGAAGGTTTGGTAGTTTGTTAGGGGAAGTTTGGTTGGCAGGGGTGGTTGTTTGACTCCCTATACAAATATTTCATGTATTTGTGTTGAATTTCTCCCATTATGGAATAAAAAAGGATTTTAATTATATTTTTGTGCCTCTTAATTAGTTTTACTTTTAAAATATCTATACCAATCGCTAAGCCATACATAATCCTTTTGTTTATGTAAATAATAAAATGAATTTTCGTTCTCAGAGGTAAGAAAAAATAACATTTTGTGAAAAATAAGGGGACCATGCCCATGTTAAGCGTATGAGCTGCCTATGTACCTCTGGAGATTTTGAAAATTTTCTGAGTTTCATTTTGAAAGAAAAAAGTTTTTTTAAAGGATCAGGCCCCACATAATTCTTAATAGAGGGAAATGAATAAAAAATTAAATAGAATGGGGGATGAGAGGAGTTGTATCACGCCGAGATTTCGGACTAAGGGTAGAATTTTTTGAGATAGTCCAGGCTGACTAGATGCGCAATCTCTTCTCCGTCAAGGTCAGTGAGCATAGCGGCACCACTGGACAAGATCTTATTCATAATGTAGGGACCACTCTAGTTTGGCCTGAATTTCCTTCTTGGTCCCAGACGGGCTCTATAATTTCTTTGAGGTCTAAGTCCCCTTCTCGGACACCACGTTCCTTAACTCTTTGGTTAAACGATCGTGTTATCCAGCAACAGAACTGTTGCATGTCATATAGAGCCTTTAGCCTTCTTTCATCTAAGAGAGACAACTCATCGAAATTACTCTGATGTCAGTCTTCCTTGTTGACTTTGCTCTTCAGCATAATGCATAATGAAGGTATTTATAGTTCAACGGGTAGGACTACTTCCATGTCGTATACTAGAGAGTAATGGGTATCCCCAGTAGAAGCCCAGTCTGACGTGCGGTAACCTAAGATGATGTAAGTGATCTGATATGCCCAATCTCAGTAACTTTCAATCATCTTGTTGATGATTGCTTTGAGGTTCTTATTTTTGGCTCTCGTACTCGTCGACCAATTCCGTGACTTCTGCCTCGAAATGTAAACCATTATCTAGACACTATCTCATGCAGAACCCTGTATCAACAAATGAAGTTCTTTCGAATGAACTTGGCTATTTTTTTGGCATTCAACACTGCATATAACTCGGCTTCAACCCATTTAGTGAATTAATCAACAACAACTAGGATGAACTCATTCCCATTAAAAGCTTATGATGTGACTTTCCCTGTGATATCGATGCCCTAGGTGGAGAAAAGTCATGGAAATTTATGTTGTATAATTCCCGCGGAGGTAATAGCTGGAGATTGGAAAACTATTGGCATTTAAGGCATCTAAGGACATAGACGGTGCAATCCTGAGCTATGGTGGTTCGACATTACCCCTGTCAGACAATATTCTTAGTGAGTATATGTCCATTCATGTGGGGTTCACATTCCCCGCTATGAATTTTTTGCTTTATTTCTTCAATGTCAGCCTTTGCGATGCAGTGCAAATGGGTTCCATTGAAATTTCTTTTTAATAGGGCTTTATCGCAGATAATGTATTGGGCATCCAATTTTCTAAGGGTTGCACAATCTTTCTTGTCGGTGTCTTGGGGGTACCTACCGTGCTTAAGGAGGCGCCAAATGTCATAATACCAGCATTCGACCATATTAGAATCCTCTTTTGTGACGAGCTCAATGTGGTAGCAGTGGGTCGATTTAGCTTATTTTTGAACTATGATGGGGGCCATGGTTATTCCTTCGAGCATGTTGACCATGGAGGCTAAGGTATCAAGGGCATCTACGAAGCTGTTCCTTGCTCGGGGCAAGTAATGGAAGGTGATATCTCAAAACTGGGAGGCCAACTCTTCTAGGTGGGCGTAGAAGGGTAAGAGTTTTTCGTCTTTGACTTTTCATCTTCTAATGACTTGGTCGATGATGGGGGAAGAGTCCCTGTAGACATCTAAGCACGGGGTCCCTTTATTGAGAGAGACTTTGAGGCTTACGGTGCATGACTCATATTTGGTCATATTATTGGTGTTGGGGAAATCTAACTTGATGGCAATGGGAGTTTGGGAGTCATCAAGGACGATCAGAAGTATCCCAATGCCTTATCCTTTTTGCTGGAAGCACCGTCAAAGAACATCTGTCGGAGGTCTTCCTGAGAGGTTCAAAGGATATCTTCGTTCGAGAATTTGGAGATCCAAACGTCAGCTGCTTCCATGGGGTAGTCAGCAAGGTAGTCATTGATAGCTCTTCCTTTCATGGCTTTTTCCGTGACATACATAATATTGAACTCAGCTAAAAGCATCAACCATCGGGACATTTGGCTAGACAGGGTGGGTTTCTCAAGTAAGTATTTAATAGGATCCATCCAGGACACAAGTCTGATGAGAAAAGCGAGCATATAGTGCAATAATTTCTGAGAGACCCAGACAAAGGTGACACATGCTTTCTCCAAGGCAGTGTAGTTGACTTCGTACTTGGTCAATTTATGGCCAGAATAGTAGATGGCCCTTTTTTATGGGATTCTCTAAGGTATTGGGCAAGCAAAGCCCCAGTTACTGTGTCTGTTACGGTCAAGTATAAATTTAGAGGAAGACCAGGCTACGGTGGCATGAGTACCGGAGGTCCGATAAGGTAACACTTTATTTGGTTAAAGGCTTCCTAACATCCCTCATTACAGACTTTGGGGGAATACTTTCGGAGGATTTTAAAGATAGGTCCATAAATAGAAGTCAGTTGGCTGATGAACCTGCTGATATACTTTAATTTTCCCAAGAATCCTCGGACTTCCTTCTTCATTCGGGGTGGTGGCATTTTTAGTATGGCTTTTAGTCTGGAAGGGTATACATCATTTCCTTTATCTCTAACCATGAATCCCAAAAGCTTTCCTTTGGTGATGCCAAAAATGCACTTCTGTCGGTTAAGTCGTATCTGATATCGCCGTAGTCATTCGAAGAACTTTTAAAGGGCATGAACATGACCTTCCCGAGTCTTAGACTTAATTATCATATCATCCACATATCCCTTGACTTCTTTGTGAATCAAATTATGAAAGATGGTTATGGCAGCCCTTTGGTAGGTATCCCCTCCATTTTTTAGACCGAATGGCATAACTGTGTAACATAAGGTTCCCCAAAGGGTAATGAATGCGATTTTTTTCTTGATGACCAAGGTGCATCTTGTTTTGATCGCTCATGTCAAACCAATCAACGAACGACTTGAGAGTACACTGGTCGTGTTGTCCATGATCATGTAGATATTAGTTAGTGGGTAATCATCTTTTGGATATTTAAATCCCGATAGTCAATGTACATTTGGACTTTTCCTCTTTATTTTAGCATAGGTACAATGTTGGCTAGCCTTATGGGATATTCGATCACTTGAATGAAGTCTACGTTCAATAATTTGACCACCAATTCTTTAACCTTAAACAAACATTCAGTGCGAAGCTTTCGTAATTACTATTTCACCGGTTTATATTTCAGGAGGGCTAGAATCTCATGCCTATTTATCTTGGGATGAATGTTGGGCATGCCGTCATAGGACCATGCAAAGACATCCATGAATTCCTTTAATAATTCTTTGAGTTGCGCACGCTAAGGGTGGACCCTATCCTAATCTCTCACTGTTGGCTACTAAAACCGAGATTGATAATAAGAGTATCATTATCATTAATTTGAACGCGATTGTGTTGTTTATTATTAACCATATTAAGATTAGTTAAGAATTGTTCATTTGCAAAATCATCATCATCAAGAGTTCGATTAAAATTAACAAAATCAATATAACGCACGTCAAGATCTTCATTTATTTCATTTTTAGGAAAAATAGAGTTAAGAACCTCATCAAAGGAGGTCTCGATTACAATATTATCAAAAAAAAAAAGAGGAACAACAAAAGAGGAAAAGATAGGATAAACATCTGGGTTGGTTTCCATTTCAGCAGATGGAATTTGTATGGCATTCCAGTTGAGGAGGGGTCATCAGTGGCCTTGACCAAGATGGAGGGATTCGATGATGTAGATTCTGAGTGTATCATGTAGAGTTTCAGCCCCAGTGTTTGTAGATTGGACAAGTCCTCGGAGTCACTTCCCTCAGAAACCTCAGTAACAGCTATAAATTTCTCAATAAGGGGTTGTACATGATGCTGGGAGTCCTAGGAGTAACTATCTTGAAAGAAGATCTCCATCCCTAGCTTCATCTTCCTATTCACGTGATCATACCATGGTTTGGGAAAGCCACAGAAAGGATAATCCTCACCTTCTTTGATGAATATTTCATTCAAGGAATCCCTTTAAATAGTGTTGGCAGAGCAATCTGAGTTCCTCTGATGAAGGTTGATAATCCAGGCCAAATGGAGGAAAGGCCTTCTGAAGTACTATGGGTTCAAGGATCCCCTAATTTCATCGTTTTAGCCCCAGTCCAGGCCTGAAGTGAATATTCTTAAACATCTGTATCACGTTGACATTGCCATAAGGGTTGTTCTTTGGACATACTTGATTTTTGAAATCATCCCCTGTTGGGAGTGGAAGTGGTTCGACTCAGAAGCCAATAATAAGCATGTTATTCACCCCATGCAGTATTTTTAATACTGAAATACTGGTGCTTGCATTCTCAGTATTATCATCGTCTCCCTAGATGGTGATGACCTGCCCCTTGGCGAAAAACTTCAAAATCTGATGGAGAGAGGAAGATACCCCCTTGATGTTGTGAAGCCACGGTCAACCAAGCAGTAGGTTAAAATAAGTAGGTATGCCGATAACTTGGAACTCAATAACAGGATTTATAGGGTCAAACCTATTGTGAGTGTTATGGATCCCATCACCTCTCAACGAGTGTTGTCATAGGCACGCACTGCAGCAAAAGTTGGAGTAAGGTCACTTAGTTTCAAATCTGAGTCGTTTAAGGTTTTTTACGGGAAAACATTAAGTGTAGATCCATTGTCGACGAGTGAGAACGGAATTGTCTTCCCCATTACCTCAACGGAGATGTTGAGAGCATAGTTATGAATAGGACCAAACTCTTGGACTCCTTCTTCAAATAAGGAAACCAATCTATTAGAGTTTAAGGACCCAACCAGGTTCACGACTTCTTCTGGAGTGATGGAAGGAGGGACTGTAGGCCCAGTAAGTAAGTTTATCAAAGCGTATCAGTGTATCTCGGAAGACTTGAAGAGTCCTCATAAGGTGATGTTAGCCTGAGTTTTCTTGAGTTTCTCAAGAATCTTACTTTCCTCGATGGTCTTTTCTGGCATGGGGAGTTTCTCAATAACTCCATTTCCTTTATGTATCCCTGCTGACAGAGGATTTGGACTCTAGTAATGTCTCCCAAATCTTATCAAATGTTTAACGAAGGAAGGGAGAACCGAAACATTACTTTTTCATCGATTTTGGGTTATTCAGCCACTGTGTTGAGTTCACCTAGAAAATCTTCAAAAGATAACATCCCACACACACTGATTATGGGACTAACATTTTCTTAGCTTGGTTCTTTGTGTGAGATATTAAACTCGTCCCTCCATTCGATGGTAACGATGTTGTCTATCCATGCGATATAAATGCGTTCCACAACCTCAACAGCTTCTTTATATATATCCTCCCAGTCAATAGAGAGGTTCATAAGTGAAAGGACCAACCTCCCTTGTAGCTTTCAAGCATCGAGTAACTCAGATATACTGCAAATATCATTGGTCTATCAGAACAAGCCTGTCATAATTCGTACTGTATCATCGAAACTAAATTTTGTAATGGGTACCACCCAATTATCTTACTCTCGAGCCCACTTTCGGGCTTCCATGAACAAGATGTTGAACTTCTAACAGTCAATGGTCATTTCAGAGGGAAATTTCATCCCAAACTGTAGAAGTTGGTTCAGTACTGCTGGTAATTCCTTATCTTTCTATTCGGATGGGGTATGAACAATAATACACGCTCTTGTGAAAAGCGATAGAGCTTGGTCGGCAAAATAATAGGGTGTAGGATAAAATATGGGCAGACTATAAGGGTTTGGGTGAAAGTATGGGTATGATGGGCACTTTACTTGCTACAATTTGAGAAGATGGGTCGAATTTTGGGTCATTCTCTAAGAATATGGCATTTATATGGTTTGTAAGTGGATTGTAAATGATGTTGGGTTTGGGATTAGCCGGTGGAGTGATGATACCCCGATTAATTAAACCTTGGATTACATTTTGGAGATAGAAGCACGGATCAATGGTATCGCCAACAATTTGGTGAAATCACAATCGGCATCGGGTTTAAAATTTTTAGGAAGTGGGTTTGGTAGGGGACGAGGGTCCAAAGGTTTGATGAGATTTCAGCTCAATAAGTCTTGGAAGACTTTAAAAAAGGGAGCATGGAGTTTGGTGTATTCTTTTGGCTTAGCACAGCTTTCTGGTGCCCAAGAGGTAGAGGGCTATGAGATGTTATTGATGCTCGAGACTGTAGTAGGCATCTTGTACTTTATTGGAGTGAACTGTCCTGATACTTTCTTTGGCTCAGCTTCTGTCTTAGCAATACTTTCTTCAATCTCCACTCGTACTTCTCGGAGGGCTCAAAAATTTGGGTAATAATGTCCTCCCGTCGTCGCTCGAACATAGGGTAAGAAGTTTTTCTTTACAATACTAACTTGCTCCTCTTTGGAAGGCAGGTTGTTCATAGTGGTCATTTGGTGACAGTTTCTCCAGGATTCTGCTTGAGAAGTTGTAGATCACGGTGTGTAACCTCCAACTCCTCGTTGTATTTTTACTTTGATGTGAATTCATGGGCAACATCCTCCCAACTGCAAATTATGGATACCTCAAGGGAAAGAGACCAACGAAGTCTGTTGTACTTCAAAGTTTGTTGGAACATTTGGGCCATTTGTACTTCAAAGTCTAGGAGAGTCAAGGATTAGTGGTAGCTTTGAAGATGAACAATTAAGGGGTTGCTACCTCCGAACTTCTCAATGTTAGGCATCTTGAACATTTTCGATAGCCTTGCTTTAGGGTGGGGAGACATATGGGTGTGATCCAAGTAGTTCCCGGAGATTTGAACTTGGTCAAATTTTTTGGTTAAGAGATTAAGGTCCTCCTTGACCTTTTTTAACTCTTATTCCCTCGGATCGGTAGGCACTGGTAGGTTAGCCTCTAGATGGGCTAGATTCTACCTAGGGATTTGAGGTGGTGGTGGCCCATTGACAAGAGGTGCACATGGGACATATTGATATTCTTTTAGAACACAAACAGGATCAGGTGCGGGTGGACCCATAGAGTGAAGGAAGATAACCTCGGGTTCTTTGGGAATAAGGACTCGGTTCACTGCATCTCATGAAACTCATCTTGATGGTTGTGAATCTTGGTGGTAAGTTGGACTAGGACCATTAAAAAATCAGGCTGCACATTCGGTTCTTCGTTTGCATTCTCCATAAAGGGTTGGTTAAGTTGGATTTCGAACTCGAATGAAATAGAAGGATAATTGACGGAGCTTCAGAGTAGTTCAACGGAATACTTAAGGCAATAGGGAGCCAGGCCAAGGGTAGGGTATTCGATCGACCTAAGGAGAAAAAAGATTCAAATTTATTTTTTAAAAAAGAAAAGGAAAATTATTTTTTTATTGGAAATGAGGAAAATGTTTTTAACATCTTTTGAAAAATGGAGGGAAAAAATCGATAATTTTTAATAGAATGGGGGAAAATGCTTTATGTATTTTGATACAAGGGGGGAATGTTTTTTACACTTTTGGTAAAGAATAAGGGAAACATGAGAGAAGGGTCTCAGCATGATTATTATTATGTTTATGTTTTCAGTTGTATTATGTTTACCTAAATACAAAAAGAAATGTCGGATGGGACCCGAGCCTAGAAAAAATGGGTTTAAAAAATATGTAAAACACTGTTTGACTTGTTGCCAGTCTCATGGGTAGGGTCCCGCTTAAAAAAGGATAAAATTGGGTAAAAACTTGGGCAGCATGTCGGCCTGACATTTCGACAGTGTTTCATGTAGTGACCGAAAAACTAAATATGAGTACCCTAGGTTTTGAATCCTATATGAGGATATGCAATTGTTAGGTTAGTGGAAAGGTTCTCCCATTTGGCATGACTTCTATGATATATATCTTGCTTTTGAGGGAAATCGGTTCGTGTGAAGAAAAGCCTTTGATATACCTAAGTGTACATGAATTACCTCGCTATATACCTAGTGGGAACAATATGTGAGAAAGCAAATTCGATAGACTCGATGTACGTGAATGAGTTCCTTGCTACATACCTCCCGTCGTAAGTTCAGTCAAGAGGTACGCTGGGGGCAGAACTGTTCGATATACGTTGAAGGTACTTGGCCAATGGAAGGTGAGAGTCATATTAACTAGGCTAATTGCGCCCTGCTGGACCAGCACCCATCACAAAGTGACCCCCCAGTACGGGACATTTTTGGGTCAATATAGCAATGCTCTTGGTGATATAGTGTGCAAAATGCATGATTCTTGATTAGTATATTATGGAGAGAGTATTTTATTTGGCATGATGAGCACTATTCTAATAAGGAAGAATGTATGTATCATGAAAAGTAAATCTAGCATGGAGCATGATGATTCCATTGTGCATGGATACGTGAGAGTGAGTGATGTGTGAATATCTATAAGTGAGTGTGTGGTAGTAAATCTAATCATGGATCAACTACAACTGGTGTGTGATAAGTATAAGTGAGCATGGATATATATAAGTGTGATAAGTGCATGTGTGTGCTAGTGACACATAAGCATGGATATTGTAAGTGACATGTGAAGCATGTTGATATAAGTGAACCTATATACAAGTGTAGTTAGTGTGAGTGTACATGGAGAGTATTTAAAACTGTGTGAAGTGAAAAATAAGTGAGAGGTGATATAAATGTGAGGTAGATGTATACAAGAAGTAATAGGGAAAAATAGGGAACATATAGGTATGTCCATACGCACACAAGCACAAAGTGATAAATCCATGCAAAGAAAGTCTAACCCTCTTAAGTTAGTCCCAGTCAGAGTCTCCACTATGACCATCCCTTGGGTTTTTCCTTCTCTCCTTCTCCATCTCGGGGGTCGATGCTCACGCACCCGGAGGACAGAGAGAAAGGTATCACGCCCTTTCTAGGAATGCTTCAACTGTCATCGATCTAGGGTGATGTAAAGAGATAGAGTCGCTAACCTATTTTTCACAATGACATCAAAGACAAATTGATGCTTATGAAACCAATTAGATCAGAGGGACCTAGTGGTATTGGAGGTGTAATAAGAGAATCTTAAGGTCTATTTATAGCAAGATTTGCAAAATCAATTAGCATCCAGACTTCATTTACAACAGAGGTAATGGCATTACAATAAGGTCTCAACTTGATCTCTCGTTTAAATATTTTAAATGTTCATATGCATTCTGATTGCAAAAGTCTAGTTAATGTCGTTTTGAAGAAGGCAAAACCTCCATGGACTTGTATAGAAATCTTTGATAAACTTATCTATCCATTAAATTTCCAAATCAACTATACTTGGAGAGAAAATAATGCAATAGCAGATTACTTTGCTTCAAGTGCTTCAATCAAGCAAACGGATCCATTATACTGGTGTTTCAACTCTCTTCCAACTTTGTCCAAAGGTCATCTCAATATGGATAGACAAAATCTTCCAAATATTATAATTAAAGTAAAAAGATTATAATGGGTATGATACTATAAATCCCCAATTTTAGATTTTTGAAGATTTCTTTTATTTGTAATGGGGATAAGTTATAAATCCCCAATTTTATTATATATTGAAGGTTATCTAATAAGTAATGGGGATATCATAAAAATCCCCAAGTTTTTTCATTGCTTTCTTTCTAGAGTAATGGGCCCATACTCTGGAAATAGTTAAGTCTTGGGTTTGTAAGTCATGGAGAGGTTTTTTCTCCAGTATATATTACCAATCAAGCATGGGGGGGGGGGGGGGGGGGGGAGGTATTGTCCCTCTTTGCTAAAAAATTAGATCAAAGGTTCGGGGGATAAGTTACAGAATGGGAAGGTGTTAGGCACCCATCCCGCCCCTTCGATCTCTCATGGGCATATGTTACTATTTTTCTTAATTTCTCCGTGAAGTGTGTGCGCGTGTTTATATAAGTGGAGATCTGAATCGCTCGACTCACGTCATGGAAAAGACGGAATGAGGTCATCCATAGGAATGTTCCCAAAATTATGATTAAAAATATGATATGTGTGCTCTTATCGAGATATTGATCTTTATGATGAAATGATAATATATGTTAGATAAATGCAAATATGAATCACAAATATGATATATGTAAAAAATATATGGATAGAATAAGGAAAAAAGGAGAATGGGAAAATAGTACTTGAGTCTCAAATCTTAGCTTGAGACGGTTACGTAGCCTATAAAGGCATCAAAGTCTACGTAGTTTGCATGTGGCACAAGGCTGGGGTTTATCCCATAAATTCAAATGGGGATATCGTTATATGTGCGTGTCAGAAAAAGGTCTTTTTAGTTTTGAGAATATGTGGAGACGAATTCCATTGGAATTTAAAGGTGTAACCCTCTTGTTCTTGTTTTGGGTTTTTATATAAAATATGTTATGTTAAATATTTACTCATAAGGATTGAGGATTAATATGTGTATGATCTAAAGTAAAAGCTAAATTAAGAACTTATATAACTAATGTAAAAAATAAAGAAATTTAAAGAGAGGGAAGAATGTTTAGACCTTCTTTGGAGACTTGGAGATTGATCTTGATTGATGATGAGCCTCATTACAAGTGAATGAAGAATGCAGGAAGATTTTGCTAAATTCGGTGTGAACGTGATGAAAATGAAAGGTGGAGAAAGGTTTTAAACCTGAGGTCACTAAAATTGATTTTTTGAGGTGTATTGGAAGGTGAGCTCATGCTCCACTTATATAGGGTTAGGGGACTATCAATTGTCATTGACCTTGCCCTTCCTGTTGGCAATTAATCCTAGACACACTATCGATAGGCAGGGAAATGGACCTGCCAATTCGCAGTCTCGTGCAATTTTTTAGAAAAACGGTCCTAAACATAATTCATAAATCCAAATCATGCAGGGATCATACCATTAGAAAGTTTATTCATAGACCTTTCAGAATACTTTGGTCCGCTCCCAGTTGCGGGAGTTGACTTTGGGTCAAACGAGACTCTAAAACTCCCATCGGTCCTTTGAACAGGAGATCGTCGGACAGTGATGGATCGTTCCTCCAAACCACGAGTCTGAATCTCATATGCAGTAGACCATTGGAAAGGTTATGCGATGCACTTCGATGTTCCAAAGAGCTTCGCTCAGTTCAGAGAGTTGAAAAGGTCAAACGGGGTGAGAAAGTACCTAGTGACCTTTCAGAGTAAAATGGGTCATTCGTCTGTACCATATGGTTGATTTGCACATGGGGTATACCGTTGGAAAAGAAATTT
This sequence comes from Sambucus nigra, assembly GCA_949130495.1. Lineage (NCBI taxonomy): Eukaryota > Viridiplantae > Streptophyta > Magnoliopsida > Dipsacales > Adoxaceae > Sambucus > Sambucus nigra. Next base: position 212,850,261 of record OX422217.1, read on the forward strand.
AGTTCCCTTCAAAGATTGATTCAACCTCATTTGTGCTGAAGAGTTGGCTTTGGTACAACGCAGCCCGAGAGCACCCGTAGGCCCCCGAATTAATTTTTAGGGGAAACCGAATTGTTCGTCTGAACGGTTATGTCATTTCACACATGAGGTAGACCGTTGGAAATGGGTTTCAAATCCCTTCAAATCTTTATTGAGCTTTCGCTCTAACAATGAAGTTAATTAGGGTTAAATTTGGGCTCAGGAGCACGCGATGGCCTCCAGATCGATTTTCGATAGTAAAATGGTACGTTCATCCGAACCATTATATTTATTTGTGCATGGGTCAGACCGTTAGAAAGGTGTTTCAGTGACCTTTGAAGTTTCATTGATATATTTCTCTGATGATGAAGTAGACCAAAGTCAAACGAGGCCCGGGAGTGCCCAATGGCCTCTAGATTGGTACTCAGAGTATGACCTAGGGTTTGTAGAGAATTGAGAAGGTGCTAGGAACCTAAGGAGAGACTTATGGGGGTTCTGGAATGTGGTGTCTATAGTAACATTGGATATCTCTCTTATAATCCTTCAATAAGAAGAATTAAAAAAACTCTCCAGAATTCACAAACTTTCTTTCATAGCCTTACTAGAGCCAAAAACTAAGTTTGGGAAACTCGAAAACTTCAGAAGAATCATAAACTTTGAGGATGTTTTTTCAAACTTATCCAATAAAATTTGGTTTTTATGGAGATTTGGAGTTACTTGCCAAATTGTAATGGATGATGAACAGGGCATTCTCCTTAAAGTTCAGCATGATCATTTCCCTAGAGGTGTATTTATTTCAAACTTTTATCCCAAATGCACTAGACAATAGAGAGTCCCACTATGGGATTCCTTACTGAATAATAAAAGTTATTTTGAAGGCAATCCTTGGAATATAATGGGGGATTTTAATGTGGTGACCTGTAGTGAAGTAAAATTGGGATAATATACTATAGACCATGGCGCAATAGAGGACTTCAATAAGTTTATATCCAATGCAGCCTTCATTAAAGTTGAATTCACAACCTCTAAATTTAGATAGGACATTGACATATACCATGACAAGATTTGGGCTAGAATAGATAGGGGACTGACCTCTAGATAATGGCTTTCCTGCTTCCATAACTTCCATCTCAACTATCTAAACAAATCAAGCTCTGGTCACTCTCCTCTTCTCATTTCTATCATTTCATCCTCTAATTCAATCCCCAAACCTTTTAAATGTCAAAACTTATTATGTTCTCATCCAAAAATCAAAGAGATTATTCTCAACTATTAGTCCCAGGATGTGATAGGTAATCCATTTGGATCTTTCTCTTTGCTTTAAAGATTGAATTCGGATCTGGTCAGGTGGAACAAACATAGCTACAAAAACATCTTTTATCAGGTATCAAAATTGGAAGATGAATTTTTATCTATTGAAATCAAGTATGAGAGTAATCCTTATATGCAGAATGGAAATAATTTTTCCCTCTCAAAAGCTCAGCTGATGAATGCTTGAAAGAGTGAAGAATCATATTCAAAATAAAAATGCATGGAAAATGGCTCCAAGATGGAGATTCAAACACCAAATTCTTCTATGGCTTACTCAAAGTCAAAATATTAAGCCTAAAAATCCACATAATCAATAATACAAATGGAAATTGGATAGACTCTACATCAGGCATCGAGGAGGAGTTCATAAACCATTACCAATCTTTGCTTACTCCGACAGATATAGAAGGTGATGAAGAAATTGTTAAAGTAATAGATAAGAAAATTAATGATAGACATCTCCAAATTCTTGATGATAGTCCAATGGAAGGAGGAGTGTGGGAAGAAATTTCTAGTCTTAATTCGGAGAGTAATGATGGTACAGCTAGTTTTCATGGAGTATTTTTTCAAAAAAAAAATGGGATATAATTAAAGATGATACCTTAAATGTTGTGGCATACTTTTTCTCTGGGGGGGTGAATTTCCCAAGAGTTGGACTAGAAAAAATAATGTTCTTATTACAAAGATAAAAAATGGTTCCAAATGCTCTGATAACTTCTGCTTTAAAATCATCACAAAGATCTTAGTATCATGACTTGAAAAATTATCTCATATATTATTGACCAGTCCTAGACTGGTTTTATCAAAGGAAAACTGATCCCTGATAATATCTTGCTTTGTCAATAAATGATGGGATTACTAGGTAGGAAGGTTCATGGTTGGTAATAAAACTAGACATATCCAATGCATACGATAGAGTTCATTGGTTATTCCTGACCAAAACTCTAAGAAAATGAGGGTTTTCAAAAATTTAGATTAATAGAGTTTGGAGGTATTTATCAAACAATTGGTTCTCTATCATCACTAATGGCTAAAATGTTGGTTTTTGTAAATCTCACATAGGTCTTAAGCAATGTTATCCCCTCTCACCAGGGCTATTTATTATAGTAGCTGAAGTGATTAATAAAGGTCTCCAAAATCTTATGATTGAAGGTTCCCTCAAACCATTCTCACATCCTCAAGGCAGACACCTTATTAGCAACTTGAGTTTTGCTAATGATACCATAATTTTTTGAATTGGTTCCATTAAAAACTTGATAATTCTTCTTAAATTCTTAAAGAGGTATAAGAAATCTTTTGGTCAAGGCGTTAATTTTGATAAAAGTAATTTTACAATTCATGAATCGGTGGGAAGGAATAGGAAAAGAATTACCTCAAAAACTCTTAACCTACCTGGGATGTCCATTATTCTATGGTAGGCCTAAGCATGTATATTTTGAATATCTGGCCAATAAAATCAAAAATAGCATTGCATGTTGGCAATGCAAATTCTTATTTTGTGTTGGAAGGAAAACACTCATTCAATCAGTTATTTAATCTATATTAATGCATGTCCTTGCAATATTTAAACCTCTAACTAAAACCATTAACCACATTCAAAGGTTTCTGAGAAATTTTCTTTGGGGTAATTCTAAGGATTTTAGGGATAAACACCACTAGTCAAATTGGGAGATACTGTGTTTACCACTAGAAGAGGGAGGTCTTGGTTTTAAATCCTTTACAGACATTTGTAAAGCTACTGGTATGCAAAATAGTGGAACCTAGGATCATAGAGCAGTTTGTGGGCTAAACTCTTTTGGAACGAGTATAAAAATTGTTCAGTTCTATTGGACTCTTCAATCTACAAAAGAACATTGATGATTAAGGATGACACTAATTACTTTATTACTGAAATTGATGGATCTTTATACTGGACCTTAACAATTGGTGGTAAATTCTCCTTCAACTCAACTTGGCATTCAATTATGTCCTCTGAACCATCTTCCTTTTGATTCAAATTCATATGGAATCCATCTCTGCCCCCTAAAATCTCTATATGTTATGGAAATGTCTCCAGAACATTATTCCTACTGATAATAATATCCAAGCTATGGGTATTAGGCTGGCCTCAGTATGTAGATGTTATAATCATGCTCAAGAAGACCTGGCCCATCTTCTCATACATGGTCAAATTGCCTTTGAAGTGTGGAATTTCTATACTAACCTCTTTGGAGTTAAAGTCTCCTTTTCTTCATTAAACTCTTTGATAATGTCCTGGTGGCTCAAGAAAGCTAGAATCTCAATTACCTATTTTGTATCATTCCTGGAGTAATTATATGGGAAATTTGTCTCAATAGGAATTTATATATCATTGAAGGTAATAGTATGCATGGTAGCCTCATAATAAACATAGTAAATCAGCTTATTTCCACTATTTTCTCTATTTGATTCTTCAAGTCTCCTAATCTCCATAATGATAACATCATCCAAAAGTTCTCTCTGAAGTTCACAAAACAGGATCCAAAGCAATTCCTTTCGATTAAATGGATTAAGCCTTCTCAAGGTTTCATTAAATTAAATATTGATGGGGCATCTAAGGGCAATCCAGGTCTGGTAGGTTCAGGGGGTATTATCAGAGATCATAAAGAATGATTTATAAATGTTTTCTCCACTTTTGAAGGCATAGATACAAACAACAAGGCTGAATATATTGCTGTCTTGAGGGGTTTGCAAATTTATGATTCTCTCAACCTTTCAAATGTAATTGTGGAGTTTGGTTCAAAATTCATAGTAGATGTGATTCAAGGGAATATCAATAAACCTCCTTGTCCCCTTATTTCCAACCTCAAAATCATTAAAGAGCTTGATTCAAAATTCATGCATCTTTCCATCACTGCCTTAGGGAGAGTAATAATGTTACAGATTTCTCAGCTCCTCATGGGACTCAAAAGGTTGTCTATACCACTTTTAACAATTTAATGGATATTCCAATCAAGACATAGGTCACTACATGATGGATCTTCAAGGTATTCTCTTAATTAGGCCTAGGTAGTTATTTTCAGGAGGCTTTATTTGATAAATTTTTTTATAAAGTTGTCTACATATAAAGACAACCTTCATCTTTTGTATAAGGTACCTTGGTAGGGATTTTTTACATTTATTTAATAAATTAGGGGGTCTATTCCCATTTAAAAAAGGATAGATAGATAGAGAAAAACGTCTCTCTCTAGCTAACTCCAAACCCTAATTAGGGTTGCATGTAAACCCCTACATATAACTCCATCCTCTAAACTAAACCTCCTGATCCACCACATATGTTTAAGAAATCAATTGATAATGTTGTGAAAGTCACTTCAACCTCTTCTGATATTCCTCTCATTCCTATCTCTTCCCGTGAAGGAGAACCAGACATTAGATTCTCCCATCCAAATATTCAATAACTTACAAAACCTTTGAACTTCTCCATTGTGGGTATATTTTCCATGGTAGGCCTTTACTTGGTGATATCGAGAAAACTTTCCATACAATGAGTCTTAAAGGATCTTTTCAAATATATCTCATTGATCAGAAACATATTCTAATCAAGCTCTTTGTTGAAGAAGACTTTACTCGTATTTGGATGAGAAACCAATGGTATTTTAGGAGATATCCAATGAAATCTTTCAAATGGAGTCCAGAATTCAGACCTGAGATTGAAAGTCCAATCGCTCCAGAGTGGATTTCCCTACCTTCTCTTCCTATCCATTTTTTTCTCAAAATCATCCCGATACTCCATTGCCCAAGTCGTAGGTAAGCCCCTTAAACTGGTTGCATCCACTATTTCTTGTAATCAACCAAGTATGCCCAGGGTGTGTGAAGAGTTATATCTCCTAGGCAATAGTCCTGATAGAGTGTGGATTGGTTGTGGTGAAGATAGTTTTTAGTAAAAAAAATCGTCTATGTTAGTATTCCTCCTATTACACTGAGTGCTCAAAAATGGGTCATGATATTTCCAAAGGTGTTTTTAACAATTCAAACAGCATCAACAATGCTACAAGATGGCTGGAGAAAAGGCCTCAAGTAACTCATAATGCTCAAGACAAAAATCATACTCCTTTCAGTAGATAAGATCAAGAACATACCAAAACTAGTTTTATCCACATCCTCAAGAGTCCTTATGTCCTCAAGAACTCACCTTTAGTGAAGATCTTATCAAAACCTCCTCATGGACATATGATTACCTACCCTCACAACCATCATCAGCATTTATCTCAAAAGAATCATCTTATTCAAACTCAATATCATGTCCCAATCATCACTAAACATAAGAAACCAAAACCTCAATCCAAGATTCAAGACTTTATTAATAGAATTCAAGATGTGGACATGGATCATCAAGAAGTCTAAGTAGAGGAAAACATAATGCTCTCACAAAGTGCAAATGAGCTTCCTTCTTAATAGAAATCAGGTCTCCATGATAGTCTTGCTATGTCTGATCCAGAACTAGATGTGGAGGCTTTTTCTCCGATGTTAGAGGAACTCATTATGTAACACTTGCCCCGCGAGTTTGATCATACTCGTGTGATATGGTGACTTGGTATAACCAATTGGATTATGGGCTTGTTGAGGTGGATCATAAGCCAAACTTGGTTAACATAGTGGCCCCGATGCAATTGAATTAGAGTTTTATGTCCTTGAGTTATTATGGTGCAATTTTGTAGTCGTTTGAATGAGATTCGAACGACCTTCTAACGACGAATAAATGATTGAATTCCCTCGCTTTGTGGAATCTTGTTGGAAATCCCGCACAGTCATTCGAACGAAGGGTGTTTCCCGTTCAAACGAGGTATATCTCATGTCCTATTCAACCCTACGATTTTTTCTCGCTAGATCTCTCGTTCGAAGGAGAAAAGATCTCCTTCGAATGAGGCCCAATGTCATTTGAATGATCGGGAAAATTTTAGAAAAATCTACACATTCTTGTGTGCTATCATGGCGTGCATTATCGGATTGGATCACGTGTCGAGCTCTCAGTGACTCAGATCAAAACATGGGATAAAGGCTTGAGTTTATGGGCATTTATGGGATTTAACTGTTAGGGTTTTGGTGATATTTAAATGATGTTTGGGCTCATATAACCATTTCCAATCAAATTTGGTCTCTCTGTCTCTAGCTCTTAGATCTCTTTCTCTACCAACCACCACACATCACCTTAGCACCACCACCCCTCCACCCAAAATTTTCAAAGATTAACAAATGCGTTCCATATTTGAGCTCATAAAACTCAAATACACCACATCGTTCAAGAAAAATGGGTTTTTGTGGAGATGTTATTGCGGATTTTTGGAGAAGAAGAAGAATAAGAAGAAAGAATTGAGTTTAAAGGGGGGTTTGATGGAACATTCAAGGAGACAACCTTGTAAAGATAGGCAACCTCCTTAAGTCCACCTTAGGAGGTAGGGGATTGCCATCTTCTTCTACACTTCATCCACTATTACTGAAGCTTCCTTTTAGGTGGGAAACTTTACTCTTAGCAGAAGAACTCTCTTTTTCCATAGTATTGGTCTTGTAGTTAGAGTTTGTGAGAGTAGAATGCATATATTATTTAAGGAGGTTATTTCTTACGATTCTGTATAAATGATTTTAAGAGTTTTGGGGAAAATATTACATTTCAAGAAATCTTAATTTTTAAACATTTTATAGAATAAAATGTGGAAATAATATTTTATTTAGCAAATGCCTAAAGGATTTCTTGTAAAAATTGGAATTTTATAAAATTAGACACTTATCCTATTTTTGGAGGAACAAAAAGGTCTTTGGTCTTGAAAAGCCTGTTTATGCCAATGTTTTGAAATTTCTATAACACATCATGTGTGATACTCATTTTAATGGATTTCTAATCTTAAAATTCACCTTCTCATGTATATAAACTTGCAGTATTTTGATACGAGCATATAAACAAGTTTAATGAAGGTTTTATTGGGTTTAAACATGAAAGCGAGAAAATAAAAATTTCAGATCATAAAGTGTGTTAAAAAGTGTAAAAATTGTTGTAAGTGGGTATTTTAAGACTATATGTTAAATAAAGGGAAAATGGTAATTTCTGGTAAAGTCGTCTCCAAAATGCCAAAGGGTTTTCTTAGTAAAGAAATTAATGAAGAACGAGATTTCCAATTTGGAAACCAAAGTGTGAAATGAGCATTAATAAGTAAAAACATTTGAGAAAGTTGGTATGTATAACTTAGCAATGTTTGTGAAAAGATAAGAGTTGTGAAAATGGAGGAAAATACAAGCTTGGAAATAAATGGGTAAAATGATAATTTTACATAATGTGGAACATATAAATGAAATAAAAATTTTGGGAATAGTGTTACACAAGTAGTCCTAAATAAAAATAATTTTTGGGATAAAATCAATGCAAGTGTGTAAAGGATAAGAAATGGTGATCTTTAAAGTGTAACACAAGGTGGGGTGAAATTCCCGGGTTTTGGCTTCGGCCAGTAAAAAGTAGAATAGTGTGGACATTTGATAAATGTTAAAACATATTAATATAGACTCGGATGAGACTGGGAAAGAATCAAGAAGATCCCGAAGCACTACGGTGAAAGAGTAAAAAATACTGGCCAGAGCATATGGTAGCATATCACATGGTGTGGATCCCATTAAAGTACGTAGTTATTAGAGGATTCTAAGAAAAAGATAATGAAAAGTGGATCATGTCAAGAAATGAGTTGTGTAGCGAATATAATAAAATTCAACCGAATTTGAATGAACTTAATACGTGTTATGTTTGTAAGATAATAAGGACAAGTAATTCGAGGAATTATTTAATGTGCACAAAGTAAACAAAATCGTAAAGTGAAGTGATTAAATGGGTAATTAAGAAATATAAAGAGGTTTAACCCATAAGTACCACAAGACTAAGTTTACGAAAGTCTTTTGACAAAAAATAAGTACTTTTCTGACACGGTGCTTGCATGTGTTGAAAGCTCATTTTCAAGAAAAATACTAAGGTAAATTTGATATGTGTAAAAGGGTAATTTCAGTGAAAGAAGTTCCTTTCCTTAAATAAAAAGGTATCTGTTTAAAGTACTTAACCAGGTGTGTTAAATCAAGGAATAAATGTCAAGTTAAGTAAAAAATGAATCTTTTATAGGAGTGAATTAATCGGAACAAGTAATGTATTGGAATAAAACGGTCTCATGCATTAATGTATGTGCGTGTATATGTATAAATAACGCAATTTCATATCCTCATAATTATAACATGTCAGAGTCTCCTTTCTGCCGTTTGATTTTATATTACATTGTCACATTTTTTTACTAGGCATTCGGCTCATTCCATACTATTTGTTACGGCAGGTTGTGTGCAGTTTCGTATGTTGACAGAATTATCAAGGTAAGAATTCTTTTATTTTATGTTAGTATCCATGTATACTTGGATTCTGGCAACGCTTCCCACGTTCAATCACATAGCTTTATTTAAATTCCAGTCTCATGCTAAGTAAGTGAAATGTTAATTAAATAAAACTGGATTAGCAACATTATTTAGGTTGTCTCGTCGCACTTCACACCTAATGTTCGGGTCGGATCAGGTTGACCACGGGTAATTCAAAATTTTGGGCCAGGTCATTACAAATGGTATCAGAACTCTAGGTTTAAGGTTTCTTTGGGGAGTGATGTGGTGAGGTCGGTAGTGAATCTTTCAACATGAGTGTTGGTTTTAGGCCGGTCACGCTAGACAGGTTACGATTTCAATTCGCGTTCTCCAATTTCTGATCAAGGTGATAAGCTTGACGGGTAATGTCTGGCTAAGTTAGTTGGCATTAATATCTTCCACACTTCTAATTTAGACATGTTAGTAAATTATGACTGTCCATGTAGTCCATTAGTGGAAATATCATCTTCTCTAGAGTGATGTGCCTTGATGTCAACCCTTGATGATGTGAGAGGCCTTGTAAGATGTTAACAAAGGTGTATAACATCCATCGAATTAGAGACATGAGTCGTTCAGGGTCATAGATGTAGGATAGGTGACTAAAGTGTCATGTCTGGGCGATATTAATTTGTGATAATGATGCATTAAGTTCCTAGGCTAGGTACTTATGGGTAGTTAATAATTATGACATGATCAGGAGAACTTGATACTTGGGATAGTGTCATGTCGTAAGCATTTGACAATGCGGTGGGCATGTAGACCCGTGTCGGTCATTACTTGAGGATGTGTACTCGGTCGTATTTAATAGGATACTATCATTATAGGTAAGTGCCTCAGTAATTATTTATTTAAAATTGTATCTCACAAACCATGATGAGAGTTACTGGCCATTGGTGGTAAGTATGTTACGTGTGTAACAATGATGGGTTTAAGTGACATAGGAGTGAACCCTAGGTAGTCTTCCACGACATGGTTTTAGAGAATATAATGCAACTTTAGACAATAGTATCCTTAGTGGCATCGGTAAAGTGTACTTGGAGGCTTATAGGTTGGGTACGACATCCTACATCCTACCCGAATCCTTGTTAGTATCAATATGTGGTTTGATACATGGTTTATGGCATCAGTCATTTAAAAGAAGGTTTTTGTACCTTTATTGGATCTCGATGAGAGAGTCATGGGTTAGTCATATGGCAAAGTTTCAAATAAAAGGGAAATAAGATTCTTATCTAAATGTCATGGCCCGTTCTAGCGGCCTAAGTAATGACAAAATGCGAGGCGATTTTAGTGTGGGTATGATTTAGGGAAGTCCTTGGAGTGTCCTTGGGACTAATTAAGTGTGGCATCATTTAGGAATATATATTGACTTGTTATGACTCTTTGAAGTTTTCAATGGTTAAAGTGCACCAAGTGTGGAGGCATGTAGGCTATTATATTTATGAGTATCTAATGTCCATGATGCGGATAATGGGAAATCATTAGGGCATACCTACGATTAAAGGATCATAGTCGATGAAATCTCGTCAACTTTTTTATGACTTTTATATTGGGGTATGCTTAGTGTCCGTGGGGAAACAGTCAAATTTGGTGTCATGGAGTGCTAGTGTTCTAATGATGGTCATGTTGAAGGTCATGTGGTGATCTAAGGTTATGGGCTCAAAAGAGTCTAATAGTGTAAGCCCTTAGTACTGCCGTTCGAATTGGCACAGATAAGTGATGTAACCTTTTAAGGGAAATTAGAAATTTATGTCATAGTTAGGTGTGGTGGTCAGTTGTCATAGGATGACTGATGTGGAAAGTGTCGTATTTCATTTTGATGAATATTAGGAAATGCATTGGAGACTTAGGTCTATGATGTCGTGTTCAGGACTTGAGTATAGCACCCCATATGGGATGTCAAGTATGATTATAGTGTCAACATGTGTAGACAGAAGTTAGAATATCCCAATCAACGAAGGGACTAGTTCTTAGCACGTATTACCAAATCGGTGTGAATTAGGAAGTGTAGCCTGTTATAGTGTTACTATCCTTTGGGTGCTAATAATGAAGGGTGTGCAATTCACGTAGATTCAGTTTGGGTAGAATTTGGGGATTTTCATGGAGACTCCCTTGTGATAATTGGTTGTTGTAACTAGGCAAGTGTTTCACCAAAAAGAACATTGCCTAAAGGGATATTAGGATACAACCATGGATCAAGGAAGTAGACATTAACCTAGATATGTTAGGATTGGTCAGGACATCACGTTGACTAAAAAGATGGACAAAGTCAGCATTGACAAGGGGGATTTCTATTCCTCGGCTGGGACGGTTCGTATTGGCCGAAGATGAAAGGGGGAGGTATCACTCCTAAGGAGGAAAGCCCTATATGGACTTCCCAAGGTACAATAGGTTCGTATGTTTCTTTTATCTCATGGAGGTGAATGGTTTGTGATTTGATTCACCACAGTTGGTGACTCAAGCCTGGGTGTATGGCTAGACTAGAATCCGATGAAAACTTCTGGGAGTATTTGTAAACTTCAAAGTGGTGGGGTATAGGTTTTCCTTTCATAAACCACAGTCCATTGTGTGCATATGAGATTCCTTCAAAATGGTTATTCGTTCCTTCTAATTCGTTGTGCTCCTTCAGTTCCGATAGTCAAATATTATGTTCCTTCGTTTCTAGTAACCAGGGATTGTATCGAGTTTTGGTACAATGTGGTTTGGCTCAATTGAGTCCATTTGGACCTGGCATGGTCAATGCAGATTGGTAACTGGGTGTGCTCTTATCTAAAGTAACCATTTGTATTGCATAAAGTTCTATGTGCCTTTGGTTGTGCATTCGGCAGCACAGTTTGCTCGTAGTGTCTATTTCCCTTAAGATTAGCGACCTTATGGATCGACCGTCATGGAAATTAGTAGCTCTGTTTGTGAAGAGAAGGATGATGATTTTAGGACATTATATAGCATTGTAACTTAAGGAAACATAGGACAAAATTATTTTTCCACGTTGAGTGGATTGGTGTAACACCCAGGCGAGTGTTTCATAATGGTACGCCTAGAGTGTCGGACACATGATTTGGGACTTAGTTATCATGTCGCCTCTCGATGTGAGAGAGTAGCGATGCGAGGTTAGTATCTAGTTTAAGGAAACTTATGTGGTCAGGGTTACTCAAGAATTCGAGGAGACTTAGGGTGTGTAGTCCTAAGGATTCAAGTAATTTACGTTGATGAATGGCTTATTAGTAATTATTTGATTTGAACGTGGTTGAGTGTCGATCACTTGAGAGTATTTATCCGACAGATGCACAGATATGCCTTGGGTGTTAGAGATTAAGTCTTAGGACTTGATTGAGTATGACCACTTGGTAAATGGAGACTCGAGGACAATTACGTGACTTTGATGGCTAGCCTGAGGCGGAGCATTAGAATATGTTGCATGTTGAGTTCTTTGATGACTGCTCTGGTGAAAGGAGATATGATGATTTCCTCATGGTTGGGATTTCGATAATCTAGCCTTGAAATATTCCAATGACTTAAAGTAAGGATTGATAACCCAGGGAATTTGAGGAATTGATGGATTAAAAATTTCGAGGATGAAATTTCCTAAATAAGGAACAATGTAACACCCTCCCCCAGAATTTTATCATACTCGTGTGATTTGGTGACTTCGTATGACCAATTGGACTCTGGGTTTGTTGAGGTGGATCATAAGCCAAATTCGGATAATAGAGTGGCCCCGACGCAATTAAATTGGAGTTTTATGTCCTAGAGTTATTATGGTGGATTTTTATATTTGTTCGAACGAGGTGTAGGCATCGTTCGAACTATTCATTCAAACAAGGTTCGAACGACCTTCTAATGACTAAGGAATGCTTAATTTCCATCGCTCTCTAGAATCTCATTGGAAAACCCACGTTCGAACGAGGTACATATTTCTTCGAATGAAGGGTGTTTCCCGTTCAAACGAAGTTAATCTTACGTCCATTTTAACCCTACAATTTTGCCTCGTTAGATATCTCGTTCGAATAAGAGGGGATCTCATTCGAACAAGGCCCAATGGCATTCGAACGATCAGGAAAATTTCATAAAAATTTGCACATTCTTATGTTCTTTCAGGATGTCGATCGTCAAATTGGATCACGTGTCGAGCTCTCGGCGACTGAGATCAAAATGTGGGATGAAGTCTTAATGGACCATTGGATAAAGGGTTGAGTTTAAGGGCATTTTTTGGATTTAACCCTTAGGGTTTGGGGGTATTTAGATGATCTTTTGGCTCATTTAACCCATTCCAATTAGATTTGGTCTCTCTCTCTAGTTCTTGGAGCTCTTCCTCCACCAACCACCACACACCACACAAGAACCACCATCACCCACCCAAAACCACAAAAATATTAACCATCTTCTTCCATGTTCATAAAACCCAAATACACCATATTGTTTAAGCAAAATGGGTTTTTATGGAGATGTTTTTGGGAAGAAGAAGAAGAAGAAGAAGAAGAAGAAGAAGGAGAAGGAGAAGAAGAAGAAGAAGAAGAAGAAGAAGAAGAAGAAGAAGAAGAAGAAGAAGAAGAAGAAGAAGAAGAAGAAGAAGAAGAAAAAGAATAAGGATAAGGAGAATAAGAAGAAGCATGCGGAGGAGGAGGAGGAGGAGAAGAAGAAGAAGAAGAAGAAGAAGAAGAAGAAGAAGAAGAAGAAGAAGAAGAAGAAGAAGAAGAAGAAGAAGAAGAAGAAGAAGAAGAAGAAGAAGAAGAAGAAGCATGAGGAGGAGGAGGAGGAGGAGGAGAAGAAAGTATGGAGTTTTAAGGGGGGGTTTCATAGAACATTCAAGCAGACAATCTTGTGAAAATAAGCAACCTCGTTAAGGCCACATTAGGAGGTGGGGGTTACCTTCTTCTTCTACACTTCATCCACTGTTGTTGAAGCTTCCTTTGAAGTGGAAAACTCTACTCTTAGCTTAAGAACTCTCCATAGTATTGGTCTTGTAGTTAAGAAGAAGAAGAAGAAGAAGAAGAAGAAGAAGAAGAAGAAGAAGAAGAAGAAGAAGAAGAAGAAGAAGAAGAAGAAAAAGAATAAGGATAAGGAGAATAAGAAGAAGCATGAGGAGGAGGAGGAGGAGGAGGAGGAGAAGAAGAAGAAGAAGAAGAAGAAGAAGAAGAAGAAGAAGAAGAAGAAGAAGAAGAAGAAGAAGAAGAAGAAGCATGAGGAGGAGGAGGAGGAGGAGGAGGATGAGAAGAAAGTATGGAGTTTTAAGGGGGGTTTCATAGAACATTCAAGCAGACAATCTTGTGAAAATAAGCAACCTCTTTAACGCCACATTAGGAGGTGGGGGTTACCTTCTTCTTCTACACTCCATCCACTGTTGTTGAAGCTTCCTTTGAAGTGGAAAACTCTACTCTTAGCTTAAGAACTCTCCATAGTATTGGTCTTGTAGTTAGAGTTTGTAATAGTAGAATGCATATATGATTTAAGAATGTTATTCTTTATAGTTTTGTTTAAATGGTTTACAAATAATTTCAAGAGTTTTGAGAGAAATGGTACATTTCAAAAATCTTCCTATTTAAACATTTTATGAAATAAAATGTGGAAATATTATTTATTGAGCAAATGTCCAAAGGATTTCTTATAAAAATTGAGATTTTATAAAATTAGACATTTATCCTAGTTTGGGAGGAAATTTCTTTGGTCTTGAAAATCCTGTTTATGCCAATGTAATGAAATTTCTAGAATAAATCATGTGTGAAACTCATTTTTATGGATTTCTAGACTTAAAATTCACATTCTCATGTATATAAACTTGTAGTATTTTGATGACGAGCATATAAACAAGTTTAGTGAAGGTTTTATTGGGTTTAAACATGAAAGTGAGAAAATACAAATGTCATCCCTTAAAGTGTGTTAAAAAGTATAAAAATTATGCTAAGTGTGTATTTTAAGACAGCATGTGAAAATAAAGGAAAAATGGTATTTTCTGGTAAAGTAGTATCCACGAAAGCCAGAAAAGACTTCATCAATTACCTGTTTGGTATCATTCTCTAGAGTAATTATGTGGGAAATTTGGCTTAATGGGAATCAAAATATCTTTGAAGGTAAAAGTATGCATGGTAGCCTCATAATAAATAAAGTAAGTCAGCTTATTTACACTATTTGCTCTACTCAGTTCTTTAAGTCTCCTAATCTCCATCATGGTAACATTATCCAAAAGTTCTCTCTGAAGTTCACAAAACAGGATCCCAAGAAAGTCCTTTTGGTTAAATGGATTACGACTTCTCAAGGTTTCATTAAATTAAATACTGATGGGGTATCTAAGGGCAATCCAGGTCTAGTAGATTCAGGGGGTATTATCCGAGATCGTAGAGGATGTTTTATAAAAAAAAAATTCAGCTTTTGCAGACATATATACAAATAACAAGGCTAAATATAAGGTTATCTTTATGGGTTTGCAATTTTATGATTATCTCAACCTTTCAAATGTCATTGTGGAGTCTGATTCAAAATTCATAGTAGATGTGCTTTAAGGTCATATCAAGACACCTCCTTGGCCCCTTATTTCTACCCTCAAAATCATTAAAGATCTTGGGTTAAAATTCATGCATCTTTCCATCACAGCCTTAAGGAGAGTAATTATGTTGCAGATTGCTTACCTTCTCATGGTACTCAAAAGGTTTTCTATACCACTTTTAACAATGTAATGAATATTCCAATCAAAGCCAGAGGTCACTATAGGATGGATCTTAAAGGTATTCTCTTAATTAGGCCTAGGTAGTTATTTTTAGTAGGCTTTATTTGATAAAATTCTTTATAAAGTTGTTTATATATAAAGACAACCGTAATCTTTGTATAAGCTACCTTAGTAGGGTTTTTTTAACTTTATTTAATAAATTAGGGGGTCTATTCCCCTTTAAAGATAGATAGATAGTGTGACACCCCGCGTAATTAGACCTCGGGTGATCAGTCCTAAATCAAATTAAAATAGGTTTCTGAGTTGGTTTATTCTTAGCATCACTGTCGAAAACTTTTTAATTACTAACCACCTAGGTGAAATTAGACTAGTGCCAAATTTTAACTTTCATTAAACATACAAAAACATGCGGAACAATGTCAAACTCAAATATCAACATAAAAGTCTGAATATATCAACTAAGGTAAACAAGTTTTGCCGAATAAACCATCGGCCAAAAACCAACAAATATTAAAATCCCAACTAAAGAAAGTACGGTGGGACAACATGTCCATACTAAAACTGAAATCCTACACTAGATCAGAAATGATAAAAGAAGCGTCTAATCAATATCCTGCAACATCCACCTGTGCTGCAGCTCTGAAATCCATGGAATGAATTCACGCTTGGCGTCCCTGTGGCTGGACACCTAAAAGGTTTTTAAAAATATTTTACATAGAAAGAGTTAGTACTCAAAACGTTTTGAAAATATTTAGCAAGAAAATTTATTGCAGTAAAGATAACATATTGATTACACATGTTAGGCTTACGCACCCGCACTTGAGTTTCCTCACCTCTCATCTATAGTGCACGCTTAACGTTCCATACTTAGTCAAGTTAGCTATAACTACCCAAGCTACTTAGACTATAGTACTCGTCTGAACTCATCTACACGTCTAAGTTCCCGTACCGCCCATACAGTACTAAGTTTCTTTAACACTTCTCATTCTATTAATAAATATCCAAGTAACATTTCACATATGTTAGTTTTTGATTTGAAAGTTAAGTTTGACCACTTAATCTTATTCATTAGATGCTCACTATCTAATATTATGTTTTTCCAATTAAGCTTTCTCCGCTTAGATTATTATTTTAGATGTATTCCCGTCATCTAATTATCTACTACACCGTCCTAGTAAATTGTTCATATAGTATATATTTCACACAGAATGTAGACTATAAGGATAATTGGCCCGGTCTAATCATCGGCTGCAATTATCTCAAATTATTTATATTTTAGATCTATGCACATCATATCATCATCTACCATTCTACCCAAGTAGATTATTTATATAATATATATTTCACACACAATATATACTATAAGGAGTATAGGCCCGGTCTAATCATCGACTTCAATTCTCCTATCATTTACATTGGCCCGGTCTAATCCTCGACTCCAAATGTAAATTAAATAGTAAAATATTGGCTCGATCTAATCCTCGATTCCAATATCATATATGCATTGTAGGTATTTACCCAACCTAAGTACAAACTTCACAGGTATACACACGACCTAAAGATTTACATTAGTACTGTGACGACCCGGTTATGATAAACCATGTTTAAATCATGATTACCGTATGAGATGGGGATAATGTGTTATTAAAATATATAATTTTAAGTTATTGTGTTTATTCTAATCCTACCTTCATAACTTATGAAATATTAAATTAGTCACAAACACAAATTTGTGAAGTTTTTTATAAAAATGTTTAGGTTGGAGGCTAGTTTTGACCCTTATAATGTAACAATTGCCTTAGGTCAAAACTATATAATTGTATACATGTGAGTTATGGTTTTAACACAAAAACGGTGTGTTGAACGGAGGTCCGAGCGAGAAGTTATGCTTGAATTACGAAGCAGGGGCAAATTTGTCCATTCGTTAAATGATATTTCGTCTTATTAGGCTAACAAATGGTGGATTTTGATTGGTGGAGGAAGGAGGTGGAGTTTTTCCGACTTTGAAGGCTTGAAATAAGCTATTACTTCAGCATATTTCAGCCATTAAATATTTTGGCTTGAGAGGAAGAGAGAATTGGAAAGTTAGGAAGAAAAAGTGAGCAGAAAAATCAGAGAAAAATCCGTAGAAATTACGTAAAAGCCCCGAAGGTAATCCTAACTGCAAAATCTTGTTATTTTTCTTATAGTACTGTTATAGATGATAAGAAATCATCATTTGTTTTCCAAACTTTCATCCCTTAATATATATGTGTGGTTAGATGAAAGTTTAAGTTAAGTTGAATGTGTAAACCCTTGAAATTGTTTTGTTTAGAAACCGTGTTTATTCAAACTTCCATATCTTTTTTTATACTTACTGGAATTGAGTGATTATAATTCGATATTAACAAGGACTCATATGTGTGTTCAATATCCAAAAATCGTGTGAAAATACCAAGAAATGAATCTTTGGTGATAGTTTGAAGTTCAGGTATTAAATATGCCCCAAAGGTGTAAGTATGCACACCAGGTGTTCGATGTTTTGCTTGACATGGAAACAGAACCTTAAAAATTATGAAAATTTAATTTTGTATTGTTAAATATGGTTATAGATGTTGGGTGAAATATCACAAGAAGTTATGGTGTAGAAAAATTATGAAAATTCCTGGAAGTTGACTAAACGATAAAGGAACATATAGGGAATATTTGCTTTGTAATAAAGAAATGGGCACATCTTGCTCTAGGAAACTTGAAATGATGTTTTGTCTTTTATATTGGGAATATAATATGATAAGAATTGGGTTGTCAAGAATAAATTAAAGTATTTTCCGGTTATGATGCTTATGAATTGAGTTACGTTTAAGTATTATTTGGATGGTTAAGATCCTTATGATGATACTTATATTGTAAGAATTTATATTGAAAAGGAAAGAAGAACCGGTTGAACAAGTGTCGAACAAGGGCAAAGGAAAAATACATGAAGTGGCCAAGGTGAGTGTACTCACTGGAAAAAGATGTATTATACATGGCTATGGAGATGATTTGAATATCACTCACGGGTAAGATGTATTACACATGGTTATGGATATGATGTGAATATCACTCACGGATAAGATGTATTATACATGGTTATGGATATGATCAGAATAATATTGAATATGAATTTGTTAATTTTGGTTTACCGAAATGAGGGGTTACTCCTCGACCAGGAATGGGGGAGAATTATCTATTACAGACAGGATATGTGAATCATGATATGGATAAGTTGGTCATTCTATATGAATGAGCCAGATAAGTGTATAATTGATAATTCTATATGAATGAGCTGGATAAGTGTATAATTGATAATTCTATATGAATGGACCGGATAAGTAATACATGATTGTTAATGAGCCGGATAAGTGCCTATGTATTACCACATGTATATGCTTTATTGCATTTAACTTTATGCAATAGTTTAGTAGTGATGCATTCACTGGGCTCTTTTGCTCCCGGTTACTATGGTTATGTGTTTCAGGTAACATGATGTCACTGCCAAATCTAGGAGGTCGGGTTGGCGTAGCAAAGCATGAATAAACCATAATTTTGATTAAATGAAAAAGGGGTTATTTAATTTTACTTATCCTTGAAGCAAATTTTAATAAGAAAAATCACTTTTAAATATGTGAAAAGTTTGGCTTTATGTCTTCATACCGTTAACGAAAAAGAATACTCGAGAAGATGGTTTGGTTAAGGTAATTATGATTTGACTCACCTTGACTTTCAAACTTAATTATAAGTAACTGGGTTGGGGTGTGACGAGTACGTAGTATATTTATCTCCAATACTCACCGTACCTTGCATTTTTGATTTCTCTCTTTATCATATTTTCTCGAGTATTCACCCAACTCTAAGGGACCTAGTTGACCCCTTTTTAATCTCAGTAGTTAATCATATCTTACTCTGCTGGTATGTATCATGGATTAGTGTTTACTCTCCCTCCATAACTCATGCTACGCATTTCTCAATACACATCCCAGTCGATTTATCCTCGTCGATCCATACTCTAAGTCTCACTCTAAAGTAGGTGTGGCCATAGGCCAGGCCTGTGAAAGCCCGGTCGGGCTCGAGACGGGCTTATAAAATTATGAGCTATCTCAGGCCCGCTCGTGCCTGGATCGGGCCATATTATGTAATCCCAAGCCCGATCAGATTTGAAAGCTCATTACCCAGGCCCGTTGGCCAAGCCCGGTTACTATTTTTTTAAATAAAAAAAATCTAATTTTTCTTAATCAAAGACCTATTTTTCAAATAAAAACATGTTTTAAACTTTATATATTACAGAGTCTATATATGAAGTTCCCCACTCTACATAAAAAGACTTAGTATATGTTTTTATATTATAAAAGTTACCAACTTTATATATTTATTTATAACTTTGTAGTCTTAAACTTTAATAATAAATTAATATACACACACACATATATAAATTAATATTATATATATAATTCTCGGGTCGGGCCTCATCGGGCGTAAGAATTCATGACCAAGCCCACCCAAAAAACAATCAGGCCTATCAAATTTTTCCAAACTCGCTTTGCGGGCCTATTCACCTTGCCCAAGCCCTATTTTTTTATTGGGCGGGCTTGGCGGGCCTGGAGCCTATTTCCACCCCTACTCTAAAGTACTCTATCGGACTTAACAATATACCTAGTGATCTTTCCTAAGTCCCTAACTAGGTATAATATCATCCCTAATTTTCCCTCGATCGTTAGGAATCAAATAACCATTAACGTATAAAAGAGCCTTAATTCAGCTTTAGTCGATCGATCGACCAGATATCTGCCATGTCCAGTTACAGTTTTCACCAAGTTCGATCTTTCAAAACCTCATTAAACCTTATGAAAATCTCTACCAACATGACCAAACATCCACTACATGTATAGAGACTATTTCCAACGTAAATACATCATCAAATCTTTACGAAATTCATTCAAGAACCACCCAAATCTAAATATCATCCAAAACCTTAGATATGCATGTTCTTCATAAATTATCCTCATTAATCCAGATTAGATTTCGTAAAAATTATCATGAAAGCACTGATTTATTTTCCTCTACAGTTGTTCATACAACTTAGATGCGATTTCCTACCCAACATGTATTTAAATCATTAATTTTCACCAAGAATATTCATATGAGCAGCTATTATTAAAAATCCTACGCATGGGTATTATAACATCAATTTAATTTTGAAATAAACCACTTGCCTTATACATATGTGATATGATTTCATGGTGAAGATGATGATTTGATGTGCTTGCCTTCAAATCTTCACTCCCTAGGTGCTTAAGATGCAAGAACACCTTCCAATCCTTCGCAAACCCTCCTTTAGCTCTTGGGAACGGTTTCTCTTTACCCTCTAATGACTTCTCTAAGATTTTTGAGTCATGAACCCTAATCCCCAGTTCTAATTATCATATATAGGACTCTAGTTTTCGTAGACCCTTTAACCTCTATTTTAGAATGACCAAATTACCCCCGTAAGGTGCCGATTTGGCCCAAAATTGACCCGTGACTCAATTGACATCCCCGGATATACTATTTTGAATAATTCGCTCGTTACCTCTAAATTATCATCCGAGTCACTTAAAATATTCTTCTCATTTTCTCACCTCAACATAGTCTAACATGCGACTAGCGATGAGATAACATAAAATACGCCCATATCACTCGCTATGACGTATATTTACTATTCACTCTTAGTAAAATTAAATCACATATTAATCATTCTCTATCTCTCGATTAATATAGAAATATCACGATTATTATTCGATCACTCAATAATCATAATTATAAATTCGTCTTATTAAATTACTTCGCTCACGTAATTTAAATATTAAATTACTCTACTCTCGTAATTTAAGTATATCGTATTTTCTATTTAATTATACAATTAATTAAATCATAAATACACAGAAATACGGGGTATTGTAGATAGATAGATAGATAGATAGATAGATAGATAGATAGATAGATAGATAGATAGATAGATAGATAGATAGATAGATACGTGTCTTCAAAGTCAAATGATGAAGGATAGGTTTTCTAAGGTTATTGTGATCAATCACTCATAAAATCTATCACAAAATCTTCCAATCAAAGCGAGTTAAAATCAAATGCCATTGAGGGTTTCTAGAGAGATAAGGAGAAACTCTTGTATCTAAAAAATTTGCAAAAGGAGGTAAGAGTTTTAATTCAAAAATGGAGCCAAAATATTTTTTATAGTGAAAAAAAAAATCCGTGCACACGTAGTCCCTTTAGTCATGAACATAGTTATAAAAAAATTACCAAAATGGAACCTAGTGGACATATTCATGCTCACGATGCCAATTTCCCTCCGTTCATACGGTGTTGTTATCAAGGAACTAATTTACCCCCGTGCACACGCCTAATAACATAAATTATCAAAATGCCATTTTGGATGATTTTATAAAAGTAAATGATTTTGAATGGTTCCTTTTGCACAAGTTTGAAAATGTAACATTTTGAGTATAAAAATAAGTGCATAAAATGTGAAAAAATATGTGGGCATAGAAAGGGACTCCTAATGTGTATCAAAGGTCATATATAATATCCAAAAGTGTATGAAAATCCCTCGAAGTCCATGAAGCGATGCAATTCAAGTTGTCTTGGACACTGTGACGCCCCGATTTTGGGGTGTCAGTCCAGAAAATCTTTTAAACTTTGATTCCTTTAAAAAATCCTCTTTTAAAGTTAAATTTTGCTTTCACATTTTTGTGTCATAAAATCCCTTTTATTTAATTAATAAAATGATGTCCAGCTTATGGAATTTACAAGAACTCTTAAACTAATAGAGTTTTGTCAACGTCATAGAATAAATAACAATTTTAGAAAGTCAAAATCATATTGTCTAATTACAAACCAAATTTAAAGTACTTCAAATAGTTCCAATCAAACCAAATTTCCATTTAAGTTACACACTTAAAGTAAATAGTAAATAAAGTTCTACTAGTGGATAAATCATTCATTGCCCCTCACGATTTCCTTGCCTTTATCTTTTCCTGAAGTACCTGGGGTCGTTGGCAAATGGTGGGATATGAGCGTGCACCTAATAGGTTAAATACTAGCATAGTAATACGTACAAAGAATATTTATACATATAAAGTATATTTTAGAAATTGTGAAATCATGCATCATTTGATTAAGTTCTTTAATGGAAAATGCAACGTGACATGTAATTGATGTTTTGTCCATGTAACTCGGGCGATAAGCCCACTCACACTTAATCTTTCTTTTAAGAATACTCATATCCCTTTAGTTCTTGCCATTAACGCACTTTCACATTTTTTCGAGTTGTTTCTTTAGCTTGCATTTACATTAATGAGCGTCGTGATCAAAATCATCTTTTCACTTTATTAATCAAGGTACCAATCTACGAGTGTTATATGACATTTCACCGACTCGCACCACGCCAGAATATACTATTGATTAGTTGTTTGGGGTCTAAGTATTAAGCTGCACCCTATGGCTCCAAACCCTTCATATATTTTTCAATTACCTCCGAGTGCCATTTCTTGTGACATCTTTGTAACCCTTTTTTCTTTCTTTCTTTATTGTTCACTTTTAACTCTCTTTTATTTCATTTTCTTTTTACCGATCGATGAGGCCAAATACCCGGGATGATACAAGTCCCAACACACTTTACTTCTAAGTCTCACGCTTTAATACGTTTATTTTCACTTTACTTCAGACTCAGTATTTCTTCATTTTGAAAACAACTGTAATTACCCTTTCCTTTGAAACTTAACATTTGAGTTTAAATACCCATTTACACACTTTACTACATTTTTCACTATTTACACACACTTATAAACTTGTGTTATATACATTTTACCAAAAATTCTTCTTTTCACTTTTGCTTTATAGAATATGAACTTTCACCGCGTAAAATACAAATCTTTTAATGACACTTTTTGTACCAAAATATCACTTTTATTATTCCAAGACTTATATTTATAAATTATTTATTTTGCACCCTCTATGATTTTTATTATCGTTTTATGTATTCACATTATTTCATTTAGAACTAACTCTCCAAAACAATATTCAAGTTTGCAAATATTACTACTAAATTAATACTTTCATAAAATTACATTTTTTGCCTAAAAACTACACTTTTATCATTTCAAGACTTATTCTTACAATTTGATAACTTTCACTTTAGACTTTGTATCCTTGTCATTTTATGTATAAATATCATTATATTTCATATTTTAACCCCAATAATTTACTATTTTAACTTTAGTCCCCAAAACTTTAAATTTTTTAAATTTTCTTCACATAAAATAATGTCATTTTATACACCACACAAAAATAGGGAGACGGTCACGGCAAGCTGGTCACCGTCTTGGCCCATGATAGAAACACACGTGACCAGCTCCATGACCAATTTGGGTTAGGGCAATGGTCACGGCCTAGGTCCGTGACCAAATGGGGTCACAACCATGGTCCGTGACCGGTCCGTATCCATCATGGTTGAAAAATTGGGGCAAAATTCCCTCCAACTGTGGTCACATTAGTTGGACACGACCATGGCCAAAATATCCCTCCAACATAGTTACAACTTTAGGTCGTGACCATTTTGAATTGGTCATGGTGGTGGGTCATGGTCATGGGCCGCGACCAATCCAATTATGTTGACATAGTCACGGATAATGATGTGGAAAAAAAGGGTCACGAAAGGTGTTCACGGCTCTGAGATGTGACCAGCCTTTTTATTAATGAACCCAAAACCCTTCAGCCGTTTCACTCTCTCTCTCTCTCCCTCTCTCTCTCTCTCTCTCTCTCTCTCTATATATATATATATATATATATATATATATATATATATATATTGTGTGTGTGTGTGTGTGTGTGTGTGAATTTGTGTGTATTAGTGTGTGTATATATACATTGTGTGGATTAGTGTGTGTGTGTGTGTTTGTACATATATACATTTATATATGTGTATATGTGTGTGTTTATATACTACCCTAATTTTCAATTTTCAATTTAAAATTTTCCCTACCCTAATTTTTAATTTAAAATTTGCCCAAAATTCTATTTTAAAAATTTTAATTTTTAAACCCTAATTAGTGAAAAATTTGCCCCTTTTTTTTAAACTAAATTAGTGGGAAAATACCCTATTTACTAAATCCTAATTTCAAACTAATTTATTATGAACATACCCTAAACCTATTACTAAACCCTAATTTAGTGAGAAACTAACTTAAACCCTAATTTAGTGAGAAACTACCCTAATTTAGTGAGAAACGGCCCTAAACCCTCTTTACTGAACCCTAATTTAGTGACAAACTACTCTAAATCCTATTTACTAAACCCTAATTTATGAACTAAATTTATGAGATTTATTATGAGATATTGTTATTATTGGTATGTGTTTTATCATGTAGATGATAGAAGGAGGATGGGATAATAATTGGTTGTTGGTTTGGTTGTTAAATAGTGATGTTGGATTGCTTGGATTGATAATACATATAGACTTTCAAACTTTCTAATAATAAACCAAAACAAAATGTGTCTTAATGCTTACGGCGGGTTCTTATTTGGCTTTCACCCCAGTGAGATCCAACACGCACGGAGTTAAAAGAAGAGTAGTGATAAATCAAAACCTTAATCAAACTAATATACCCTTATACCTCATATGTTAAAATAAGATGAACTTAAATTAGATCAATTGAAAAAGAATAACTAGTTACTGATTAATTATGGCTATTATTTGTAGGACTCATATTCACACCCTCCTATAGTTTTCTCAGTAAAAATGAGGCATGATGATAATCACTGGCAACAAGAGTAAGAGAGGTTTCAATTGGACCGCACTTATACCTCTTTTCCCAGTGCGTGCCATTTAGAGGGTACTCCTATTTATAAGTATGGGAATAAGAAGATCGAACAATTTAACTGCCATGGAAATCGTGGAGTTAATCTCCAACAAGACTACGTGTTCGATTATATTCTACTTTCCCAACCAAAAGGATGACGCTATAGAGTGGAAGTGGAACATGATTTTCCAACACATCGTTCAATGACGGTCCTAATTAATGATGCTTACAAAGTTCACCAACATCAAAACCACTAGCCTATGGATATAGATAATGCGCATTTTAACCAAGTAAAGGAATAATTTGATGCTGAATTACCACGAGATTATGAATACATATGGTTAAAAGTCAATGCGACTAGACCATTGTATAATATTGCGGTAAAGATCACTAGGTATTATATGCAATGATTGGTTTGCATAACTTGAAGAGTCAATTTTCTTTGTCTGGCAACAGCGTAACCGAAATTCTTAAGTGGGTTAAAAAAATTCTCCCAAAAGAGAACACTTTATCAATAAACTATCCTAGCATGAAGAAGATCTTGAAGGGTTTGAGTTTGAAGTACAAATCTATTCATGCAAGCAATTATGATTACATATTGTACTCCAATGAGCACGAAGAGAAGGATGAGTTTCCTTCATGTAGTGAGCCTAGATATGTCGCTTGTGAGAATGGAAAGGAGAAGACTGCAAAATATCACAAGTTCTTGCAAGTCCCACAAAAGGTTTGAAGTATTTTCCATTTGGGCCATAGTGAAAATGGTTTTTCACCATACCGTGGATAACAGAGGCAATGACATGGCACGCTCGATGCGAGGTGGGTGGGAATCTGATGCGTCCTCGAGTTGATTAACTCATTTGGAAAATTTTAAATGCACGACACCCTGAATTGCAAAGGAACCGTGCAAAGTCCGTCTTGCAATCTTAACCGATGGGTTTAACCCTTTTGGTAATTTAAGTACTAATAAGAGTTATTGGTCAGTTCTCATGGCGCCTTTAGTCTCCCTCCGACACTGTGCATGAGAAAGGAATTCACATTGTTATCTTTATTTATTCCCGGGCCGAAAGCTCCTGACGATAATATTGATATATTCTTAGTCCCATTAATCGAAGAACTTAAAGAGTTGAAGGATATCCGATAATAGGAAAAATGATGCGAGGGAAACCGAGTGTTCGTGTAGGGATACTGTCGTTGATTTTGGCTCCCTCTCGAAATGTAAAAAACCTAAGCTACTACTACACTTGACAAGAAAGCACAGCGGTAAGTCGGGTATCGTAAGAAATGCACAGGGAGTGATTGAATTTTAGATTTTAATTATTTAATTAATTTAGGAAAAAATGTGTAAAATAAATAAAAGAAAGGGTAATGGGTGGTTATGGTGACAAGAGAAAATAATAAGTTACCCTACACATAAGTAAAACAAGGGTCGGGATCGCATTCCACCACACGGATCGAAACAACTACTAATTAGAGTTAAGGCTCAAAAGCAATTTAATCGAGCATAATCAATTAAGCATAAACATCACACAATAAGGAATTTAAACCAAAGTTGCGAGATTAAACATTTAATCAAAAATGGTCACACGCGGATTAAATTCAGATTGTTGCTATAAACTCTAACGTTGCGTGACAAAGAAAGATAAACGCATAACTATCCAACTTTGATATGCGCAGTTTCAATTAAACGTAATTTTACACAAAACCTAATTTTCGGAGCTCCAACCCATTAATGGCGGAACACAACCCCGACCCTATTTATCTACGGGCACGACATGGAAATAAACTAAATTACACTAATTAAACTAATTAACGCAATAAATAGCTAACGATAACTAATTAACAAATCATGTATTTACAATACAAAGCAAGAAATAAACAAGAATGACTATATTAATGGTGGGGGGAAATGAATAGTTCAACTTACATAGACCAAATGGATGTCATCCCAAAGAGAAATGAAAAAGAGCTCATGAAACCCTACCCCTAAACTAAACTAAAATGAAAGATATCCCTCAAAAATGAGAGAAAGTTATTTTTATACAAAACCAAGGATGAAAAATTTGTAATAAAAGAGAAGCGAAAAACAGGGAGATCGATCGATCGACCCTTGAAATCGATCGATTGATTAAGCAAATTTTATCCCATTGTCTTCGAAACAAGGCAAAAAATTGAGGAGTCGATCAATTGATCCATCAGGTCTCAGCCAAGCTGCATCTCCCCTCTTTTGATTTCTTTATAATACTCTTCCGCGAAAAGTCTCGTAACTTCTTCGT
The DNA here is from genome assembly GCA_949130495.1 of Sambucus nigra. Lineage (NCBI taxonomy): Eukaryota > Viridiplantae > Streptophyta > Magnoliopsida > Dipsacales > Adoxaceae > Sambucus > Sambucus nigra. The sequence goes on from OX422217.1 coordinate 212,877,782, forward strand.
TAGGGATCGGATTGGCGCACCATTACCAAACACACAAATCCCGCTCAGAGGGCTGCAAGTTCCATGAAGACATTGGTCGAAGTGCCCAAATTTTGAATTGACTAAAATTCCCTTGTGCATGCGAAATTATACGAAACTTGACCAGAATGCGTCCAAACTTCACACTAAGCATCCAAATACCTACAAAAGCTCAATTAACCCTTGCAAAACATATATCTATACAAATCATAGGTTGCCTAGTTAATGAGCATAAATATAGGGATTAAGATACCCGAGGGGGTTAATAATGCGAAGGTTAACGGGTGAAATACGTAATATTTGCATCGTATCACACCCCATAACTTACACATTGCTAGTCCATCGCAATGAAATAGGAACCAACAAGAACTACAAGTAAACCAAAAGCAGGATACAAGAACAAAAATGAGATAATAAATGATAAGGCCACTTTCGTGAGCGAACGGTTACATTTAGCATATACAATAAGCCGTTAAACCCCTAGGTTATCCTAGTGGACGAGTGTCGTCTCGTGAGGGTTTTCAGGGATGAAACCCACAAACATCATATGGTTTCCTCAAAATATGCCCAACCCAACATGCCACAAACTCAATAACAACGAATAAGATTTCAAACATGTTATTAGCATATTGAACGAATTCAAGCTAAAGTTCGTTGTTATTAACAGGATGAATGCACCTCATAGAATTGAAACTTTAAAAATGGGAGGGGGAGAGCACATGCATAGCATGATTAAGTCAAAACTTAAATAATTCGGATAAACGTTAAAGCACAGATATAATCAATCCTCACCGGATATTACACTCAACAAATGAATTCACAATGAAAATGGAGGTAATACACGGGACATGAGGGCATAAAGAGTGTATGTAAATGGAAACTAAGCCGCGCACATGTCACGAATGAAGAAGTCTATAGCACGACATGGAAATAAATTAAATTACACTAATTAAACTAATTAAAGCAATAAATATCTAACTACAACTAATTAACAAAACATGAATATACACTACAAAGCAAGAAATAAATAAGAACAACTATATTAATGGTGGGGGAAATGAATAGTTCAACTTACATAGCCCAAATATATATCATCCCAAAGAGGAATGAAGAAGATATCTCAAAACCCAAACCCTAAACTAAACTAAAATGAAAGATATCTCTCAAAAATGACAGAAAGTTATTTTTATACAAAACCAAGGATGGAAAATTTGTAATAAAATAGAAGCTAAAAACAGGGGATCGATCGATCGACCCCTGAAGTAGATCGATCGATCAAGCAGAGTTGAGCCCATTGTCTTCAAAATAAGACAAAAAATTGAGGATTCGATCGATCGACCCCTTTGGTCGATCAATCGATCCATCAGGTCTCAGCCAGCTGCATCTCCCCTGCTTTGATTTCTTTATAATACTCTTCTGCAAAAAGTCTCGTAACTTATTCATTAGGGATCGAATTCGCACACCATTCATGGCCACACAAATCTCGCTCAGAGGGATACAACTTTTGTGAAAACGTTGGGCCAGGTGCCCAAATTGTGAATTGACTAAAATGCCCTCGCGCATGCGAAATTGTACGAAACTTGACCGGAATGCGTCCGAACTTCACACTAAGCATCCAAATACCTACAAAAGCTCAATTAACCCTTGCAAAACATATATCTATAAAAATCCGTGGTTGTCTGGTTAACGAGAATAATTATAGGGATTAAGATACTCGAGGGGGCTAATAACGCGTAGGTTAACGGGTGAAATACGCAATATTTGCGTCGTATCACACCCCCTAACTTGCACATTGCTAGTCCCTCGCAATGAAATAGGAAACAACAAGAACTACAAGTAAACCAAAAGCAGGATACAAGAACAAAAATGGGATAATTAAGGATAAGGCCACTTTCATAGGCGAATGGTTGCATTTAGCATATACAATAAGCCGTTAAACCCTGAGGTTACCCGAGTGGACGAGTGTCGTCTTGTGAGGATTTTAAGGGATGAAACCCACAAACATCATGTGGTTTCCTCAAAATATGCCCAACCCAACATGCCATAAACTCAATAACAACGAAAAAGATTTCAAACATGTTATTAGCATATTAAACGAATTCAAGCTAAACTCTGTTGTTTTTAACATGTTAAATTCACCTCATAGAAATGAAAATTTAAAAGTGGGAGGGGGAGAGCACATGAATAGCATGATTAGGTCAAAACTTAAATAATTAGGATAAACGGTAAAGCACGCATATAATAATCCTCACCGGATATTTCGGTCAACAAGTGAATTCACAATGAAAATGGAGGTAATACACGGGACATGCGGGCATAAAGAGTAAATGGAAACTAGGCCGCGAACATTTCACAAATGAAGAACGCTATATAGGAAATGAAAAACTTGAAATCTCAATGAAAGATACCGCTCATTAAAGGAGGGGAAATGCATTTTTACAGATTATCAACCTATTTTGACTTGAAAATTAAATGCACCCTAAGATCACATAGGACTTTATAGGGTTATAATGTAGGTTAGTCTAGGGTACGAAATGAAAGATATGTATATACGGATTCAAAGTGTTCGGAGATGAAGACTCAGGATAATGGAAACTTGCGGGCAATTTCAAAATTGGAAAATGATTTCCATAACAAGCATTAAATATGAAATAGGAGAGTAATCAAAGCTTATTGAACACCATATATAATATATACAACTTTCTCTTTCTTTTATTTTCTTCTTTTCTCATGTTTTCTTTACTTTTCTTTTATTTTTCTTTTTGCTTTTTCTTTTCTTTTTCACTACTTTTTTTACCATTCTTTTCTCATTCTTTACATGTTTAAGAAAGGTAATATGTATGGTATAAAACTCCAATGTGGATTTGGTTATGGGATTTTGGGGTTATGAAACGAAAGGCTAACATTGAGGCTCAAAGGGGTTGACTAGGAAAATATATACGATGAGGTCAAGGCTAATATGGGTGATATAACAAAGATGGCCTATGATCATTTCATAAATTTTACGCAATTCTCAAGCCAAAACAATAAATGAAAATCATGCTCAAGTAACACATTTCAAAAATGAACTCAATTAATGAACGATCAAATGAAAGAATAGTGAGATTACCGACAAATTCAACGTTTTCAAAGAAGAAAAAATAGTGTATACACTCACAAATGAAGGTAAGTCTCTAATCTCACTCGGTGTAAGTATATACAATGCAACAAAATATTACCGAGTTATAAAAATCTTAAACCAAATCAATAAAACAAGAAAAGAGCATGTGCTCAAGGGAAAAAGTTTAATTCATGAAGTTATTCAAAATGTCAATGATTTGAGGACTAAAGTCTAATAACTTCTAAAATCGAGAACATGCATCTTTGAGTTGTCTATCGCATCAGGCAATTATTGAAATTTATCATTGGAAATAAGGGCAAAATGCCAAACAAAGAAGAAAAAAGAAAGAAAATATTTTTGAAATTTTCAAATTTAAATAAAAAAGGCATACTTAGTAACTAACAAGTAATCAAATCAGTGGACTACACATGAAATGGATAGAATATCCTACAACCCCTAACATAAATATTGCATTGTCCTCAATGCGTATTAAGAACAAAACACAAAGATAGGAAAAGAACGATATTACCCAAAATTCGAGAAATCTCCATAAGCACGAGTCCAATGAATCTACAAAACAAGTTAATACCGAGCATAGAAAAATCAAATAACAAAAAGTTAAATAATTACACTAGACTAAGTTAAAAGGAAAGAAAAAAAATTAAAAAGCTAACTATTTACAACTTACTATTTAGGCTTCACATTAACTATACACTAGAAGTCTAAATAGTTGAGGGTCCACCTAAACTACGATTTGACTTTGGAGGATCGACGGTGGACCCTCCCTAGAAAGCATGCTTCTCGGAAAAAAGGACTTCTGTTTGAAAAACGGAAGGCATTTGTAAGGCGTAAGAAATGAACCATTGCCACTTATAAATTTTTGGGGCACGATGGGGGGGGGGGGGGGGGGGAAGATACACTTAAGGTCCAAGAAAAGTAAATTCACCTCCCCAAGGATTTTCAATAGGAATGGGAGGTGGCGCACAAAAACATGAAAAATCCATCAAAAACAAGTCCAGTAAAGAGTCCTCATCGGCAAAAAGTGTTAAAATTTTAAAAGTTTCTACCGACTCATAAGAATCAACCGGTAATTCTAATGGTTCAATGACGGAAAATATATTTGGTAATGAAATAAATTCAATCCCTGTCAACATATCGTCGGAAGGAGATTGAATTTTGGGGGATAGAGATTCACATTTGATGAGAAATTCTTTGAAAAATTGGGGTGAAACACAAGTTTCCACCTCCTCGTTGTTTTGTGGAAAAGAATCCATCTCATCGCAAAGTGCTCCAAGTCTCATTCCAGCACCATTTAGGCTTTCCAAACCTTGGGAGTAAAGAAGAAAATTTTCTCCCAAAGTAAGCTTCCTCGACTCTAGATCCTCGGATCCCTTATTTGGGTTAAACACGTCTTCAAAAGTATCGGCATAAGAATCGTCATTGAATTCGAATAATGAATCCAACTCAAGCTCCCAATATCGATTTTCGTTCCGATAATTGTTTTCAAGTCTTTCAATCTCAAGAAAATCTTCAAAATAGAAAACTTAAAAACTATCCCCAAAGTAAGAATCATTATAATGACCGTAATTACTATAAAAGAAAGTCATGATTACCAAATTGTACGTAGATGGAGAATCCGATGAGAAGGTGCTCGACCCAGAATCAACGTTTCTAAGTGCTCAAGTATGCAAATCCTGAAAAAAAAGGTTAAAAAAAAGAATACAAATACGAAAGGGAAAAAATACTACAAACTAATAAAACAATTACAATCTAAAACACATTCCTCGGCAACGACATCATTTTTTATGCGGGGAAATCGAGTGTTCGTGTAGGGACACTGTCGTTGATTTTGGCTCCCGCTCAACACGCAAAAAACCTAAGCTACTACTACACTTGACAAGTAAGCACAGCGGTAAGTCGGGTATCGTAAGAAATCCACAGGGAGTGATTGAATTTTAGATTTTAATTGTTTAATTACTTGAGGAATAAAAGTATAAAATAAATAAAAGAAAAGGTAATGGGTGGTTATGGTGACAAAAGAAAATAATAAGTTACGCTACACAAAATTAAAGCAAGGATCGGGATCGCATTCCACCACACGGATCGAAACAACTACTAATTAGAGTTAAGGCTCGAAAGCAATTTAATCGAGCATAATCAATTAACCATAAGCATCACACAATAAGGAATTTAACCCAAAGTTGTGAGATTAAACATTTAATCAAAAATGGTCACACGCGGATTAAATTCGGATTGTCACTATAAACTCTAACATTGCGTGACAAAGAAAGATAAATGCATAACAATCCAACTTTGATGGGTGCGGTTTCAATTAAACGCAATTTTACACAAAACCTAATTTCCGGAGCGCCAACCCATTAATGGAGGAACACAACCCCGACCCTATTCATCTAAGGGCACGAAATGGAAATAAACTAAATTACACTAATTAAACTAATTAACGCAATAAATAGCTAACGACAACTAATTAACAAAGCATGTATTTACATTACAAAGCAAGAAATAAACAAGACTAACTATATTAATGGTGGGGGGAAATGAATAGTTCAACTTACATAGCCCGAATGGATGTCATCCCAAAGAGAAATGAAGAAGATCTCTCAAAACCCTACCCCTAAACTAAACTAAAATAAAAGATATCTCTCAAAAATGAGAGAAAGTTATTTTTATACAAACCCAAGGATGGAAAATTTGTAATAAAATAGAAGCTAAAAACAGGGGATCCATCGATCGACCCCTGAAGCCGATCGATCGATCAAGCAAAGTTGATCCCATTATCTTCAAACCAAGGAAAAAAATTGAAGAGTCGATCGATCGATCCATCAGGTCTCAGCCAAGCTGCATCTCCCCTACTTTGATTTCTTTATAATACTCTTCCGCAAAAAGTCTCGTAACTTCTTCGTTAGGGATCGAATTCGCGCACCGTACATGGCCACACGAAGCTCGCTCAGAGGGATAAAACTTTTGTGAAGACATTGGGCCCAAATTATGAAATGACTAAAATACCCTTACACGTGCAGAATTATAGAAACTTGGCCGAAATGCGTCTGAACTTCACACTAAGCATCCAAATACCTACAAATGCTCAATTAACCCCTGCAAAACATATATCTATACAAATTAGAGGTTGTCTAGTTAACGAGCATAAATATAGGGATTAAGATACCTGAGGGGGCTAATAACGCATAGGTTAATGGGTGAAATACGTAATATTTGCGTCATATCAAAAATTTTCCATCCCATCGGATGCTTTCACTTTAACTACTGGTGAGAAGAAGACCGTTTTAGACACGTTGTTCAACTTTAAGACTCCAACTGGTTATTTTGGTAATTTACGCAGGATAGTAAGCTACCAAACAAATTATTTGAAACAGTACAAGTCTCACGACTATAGCGTTATCATCAAATTAATCCCTCTACTATTTAGGCATTACTTCTCTAAATACAAAGATCTTTGTCGAGAAGTTAGAAAAATCAATGTGTGTTTTACCCTAATTTGTGAAAAGGTGGTAACAAAAGGCATATTAAAGCTACGAAATCAACTTTATCCAAGGCAGTTTGTGTATTAGAGAAATACTTTCCTCCGTCATTCTTTGATATCAGCTTCCACCTGCTTGTGCACTTATGCGATGAGGCATTGTTATGTGGTCCCGTTAGGTATTGTTGTATGTATCCTTTTGATCGCTTGATGAAGACCTTTAAAGATTACTTAAAGAATACACGGTATATTGAAGGGTCAATTGTTGACGAATACATTACTGTTGAATCATCGATATAGGCTTTAGAAAATATACTAAAATAAGAGGTGAGGAGGTTCAATCCTCATGAAGAACGAATGATCGAGGAACCTGACGATTTGAGGATGAATTACCTTTTGGGAACCATAATGAGGTGAAACTCATAAAACTACAATATAAATCAAGCAGCTCATTATGTCTTCGAATCACAAGATGAAGTCAAAGATTAGAGAGAGTAAGTATCTACTAAATTATTCTTGTTTAATTATATGCACTTTATATATGATGATGTAAACTCCACAATTTACCCGTAGGAGGTACGAGAATGAAATTGGCAAAATCAAAGGAGAAATTGCACGACAACTGATTTTAGGACATGGTATCAAAAGAGGCAATTTTCACCTCTTATTTGTGCGTTTATTTATTCATGTGTAGTAAAAACATGCCCTAACACAAATTCAATAATAAATGCAACTTCTTAAAAGAGGTGATGTATTTTCAACGCTTGCACTCCAAGAAAAATGGCCTAGTTTTCGTGTAAAAGAGTTTAAGAAATTACGCACCAACGGTTTTGATTTCGTTTCATATCCATATGTGGGAAAGCTTTTGACGCAAAATAGCAAAATTTCAATTTCTCCCTTGACTACCTGTGTTGTTAGCAAAAATGATAAAAATCCAAATGATATGGAGCTAACCTATTATAGAATAATCCAACAAATCCTATAACTCGATTACTTAGATTTCATAGAAACGGTAATCTAAAATGATTGGGTGAAGGTGGATGATACTACGAATGCTTGCGAAGTTGATCCTAACTCTAAACTTATTATGGTAGATTTAACAAAGATGAAGAGTAAATATCGCATAGTCGATGATCCTTTTATTTGTGTCTTTCAGAACGTAAAGAAAATATTTTATTCGAGTGCATAAACAATGGCAATTGGTCTATTGTTGTGCATGAACCAAGGGTATGACTACTCAAGCAGACACATTAAAGGATCTAAAAGAGTTCCAATTATCTTTTGGTGACAACCCTAATTTTAAGGATTTGTTAGTTGATTTAGAGGAAGATTGAGTATCAATACATTATTTTATCCTTGTCAATCTTATTTATATCTTATTATGATATTGACACTATAATAGCGCCTTAATTTGATTTATGAATGTTAAGTCTTATGCATGAATGTTTAGTTTGATTTACAAATGTTTAATATGATTTATATATGTTTAGTCTGATGTGTGAATGTTCAGTTTGATTTACAAATGTTTAATTTTATTTAGGAATGTTTAATTTGTTTTATGAATGTTTAGGGAGCACGAACACCTTGCACGGGAAGCTCGATTTAAGAATAGAGTCTCGTGAGTTGTGATTGGAACAAATTGACCTAACTCAATTTCCATGTGCTCATGTACTTGTACATTTGCTAATTAGTTTCGCTGATACCATCTTCATAAAATAAAGAAATATTAACGTCCCGCGTGGGATAGAAATTAACATTACTTATGTCCTCAAAATTTGAAAACTTTAAGTTGGTGGTGAGTTTGTTCTATTCTAAAAATTATCCTTGATGAAACTCAAGGACATCAGTGGATAGGAAATTTTAATTTTCAAAACAGAACAACCTCATCACTAACTTTGAGTTTTCAAATTTTGAGGATATAAGTAATGTTGATTTTTATCCCACGTGGGACATTAATTTTCCTTCATTTTATGAAGATTGTATCAATGAAAATAATCATCAAATATACATGTACAAAATACGCAGGGGTTCCAGCATAATTTTGGTCCAATAACAAACACAGAAGACTCTATTTAATGGTATTCTTGGATTGCAGGAACCATGTCTTCCCTTTAACTAACATTTTTATATAATTGATATGCATAATATTTTAAATATATTATTCCCCTATAGGCACACTTAGGATTTAAGAACTCGTACGTGACCAACGTAACTCATTGCAACTGATCGCGTAGTCATGGGACTCCCGATTTGAGAATTAGACCAGATTTTGCAAATAGGAACACTTAGTCTTTAAAGCATGCTGCTAGTGGGCGAAAACCCTGAGTAGCCCCTAAAGGGCACTACAAGGTACATGAACACCTCGCACGTGACCAACGTAACTCGTAAAAACTAGCCATTTTGTCACGGGACTCCGGGTTTGAAAATAGGACCGAATTTTGTAAATTGGCACACTTAGGCTTTAATCGTACCGCTAGTGGGCAAAAACTCCGAACGGCGCTGCAAGGGGCACAAACACCTCGCACATGACCAACATAACTCATAGTAACGGACCACATAGTCATAGGAATCCTAATTCGAGAACAGGAAGAAAATTTGAAAATAGGCATACTTAGGTTTTAAAACATGCTCCTATTGTGAAAAAATCTTTAATAGCCCTCGAACGGCCCTGCAAAAGGCATGAACACCTCGCACGTGACCAACGTAACTCACAATAACAGATCACGTAGTCGCGGGACTCCCAGTTCGAGAAAAGCACTGAAATTTGCAAATGGCACACTTAGGCTTTAAAGCGTGCCGCTACTGGGCAAAAACCCTGAACGTCCCTACAAGGGGCACGAAAACCTTCCACGTGACCAACGTAACTCATAGTAATTGACCTCGCAGTCACGTCTCGATTCGAGAACATGATCGAATTTTCCAAATAGGCACACTTAGGGTTTAAAACGTGCTGCTAGTGGACAAAAATAATGAACAATCCCGAACGTCCTTGCAAGGGGCACGAACACCTCACACATGACCAACGTAACTCGTAGGCACTGATCACATAGTCGAGGGACTCTTGGTTCGAGAACATGACCAAAATTTGCAAATAGACACACTTAGGCTTTAAAACGTGCCACTAGAGGGTGAAAACTCGGAATGGCTCTACATGGGGCACGAACACATTAACCAATGTAACACGTAGCAATTGAACCGGTACTCAAAACTCCCAATTCGAGAACAGAACTAAATTTTGCAAATAGGCATACTTAGGCTTTAAAATGTGCCTCTAGTGGACAAACCCACCAAACATCCCACGAACTTCCCCACAGCGGCACGAACACCTCGCACGTGACCAACTTAACTCGTAGCTATAAGAACTGGGAAATTTCAAACCCTAAAATGACCTATGACCTCGATTTAAACCCTCGTAAGATGAGTAAAGTCAAAAGTCTTCAAAAGAATAAAGGAACATAAATTCAATTATATAAATGATTAAGGACTAAAATAAAAAGCTTAGTGAATTTTATTTTTACCACTGTCCACACACTCCCCTACATCAGCATAAGAGTTCAAAACCCACAAGGTAAACCTTAGGAATCCATGTACCCCCATTTACCAACAACCAAAACTCACTCTAACCTAGTTCAAATCCACCTCCTTTTTACTCCAATCAAATCCCCACCCAAAGTAGTACAAATACCTCATGTCCTAAGGAGTAAAACTCATCCCATAATTCAGTTCAAAATCTCGAATTTTCTGTCAATTCAAGTAACTCATCATTTTATGCTTTATTTTTAATTCTGCCAACTCTAGTGATTTTCTACATAGTTAATATAGTTAGAACACTTATAATATGCAAGCTTTTATGTGTAGAAATGCCTAGGATAGTGAAAAATAGTAGGAAGACCATTAAAGCTTGAGATTGAATGGTGAAATATATTATAGTAACTTAAATTTTGATTTAAAGCCATGTATAGACTCATTATAATTCCAGGATATCGAGTGTATTGGTGAAAATTCATGAATGTTCATATAAAGCGCTAATTGATCGAAAGTGTTTATGAAACTCTAAACCTGTTAATCCAAAATTCTCAACGTATAATCCATCAAAATCTTTGAAACCAAATGTGACAACCCTGCTTTTTATATCTAATTCGGTTAGCTATGCCCAATTAAATTAAAGCGGAGCGTCAATATGTTGGCATTAGAAACATAATTTAAATAAACGCGATAAAGTAAATATGTACACTCTCATACGTGTAACCAAATAACATCATAGCAAGTATAGGATCCACAAGTAATATCAGTATTGAATATAAAATGCCCAAACATACGGGCCCAAAGATAAACTAGGTAAAGAGTGTAATGTAAACCTCTCAACACTATCAAATCCCTAACAATGGGAAATCTCTGATACCACACTCTAAGGAAGCGTGACAAAATAGGATAAGGACCAGTGTCCATCACTACAAGATCCTAAGAATAGATGCGAGGTCATTCAGCTCCACGATCTACTATCCAACGGGGCGAGGACCTGTAATATACATACATAGGAGAGGAGCAAGAAGCAAGATAGACGAACGTCAAAGCAAGAAAACAAGCTATAAGATTATAAGATGTACTTATAATGAAAGCACACTAGTCATTACTCGTCTCCAGTAATTAAATTGTTCAATTACCCAACCAATGTTCCTATGTCGGGACTACCCAAACCAAACTAGAGTAACGTGTAGTCTCATATCGTATCTTGATTAATCATTATAAATCTCATTTCAGTATTTAACGTATCAAAATATTTCCTTCAAGTATAATATCAAATGCATCGATTCGGGATATTATTTTAAGACACAAGCATAATATTTCACACAAGTCATATCGGGTCACTATCGTTACCCGGGGGAACAAGTCGTAACACTAGGCCTACACACGAATATTCCCCAATATTACGTGGCAAGGGCAATCATACTAAGTCCTAAATCACATGGCATTTCAAGGTCTTTCTCTCCAACCCGCATTACAACCATGTGTCCGGTTCCGGTGGTTTATCTCCGACACGGCACTCAAGTGGAACCGAACCGGATCAATCACAAAAAAAATCGCATTCAACATGTGCCTACGTCGACCGGAGGACTAGTCTAGTGTATACTCGACAATATACATATAAAACAATTTCACACTTATGTGTATATACAATCGTGTCAAGTCTCTTACTCGAGTTATACAATAGTCATTATTTATAATATAACATAATTTACATCATTAATTTACTAATTCAACACCAAATCATTTCAAGGTTATATATCCCTAATAACCTTAAGTATGTGATCAAGTTAGGATATTAGGCACAACACCACAATTATCTTACTAACAACATGAAAAATATTATCACTCTTATTTCAACAACATGCTGCCCAGAATTTAAAATGCAGATTCGAGGCTCTTCCAATCCGTCTTTGGAAAAACTTAAAACTACAAAGTTGTTCGGAACGTGATTTTCTACAAGAACATGCGAGCACGCTACCATAGCCGGCCTAAAACATACCCGAAACTAACATATAATATTCGCCCCTGTTTTCGACAACATTCTGCCCAGAATTTTAAAACACCGATTTGAGGCTTTTTCGATCCGTTTTTGGGAAAACTTAAAACTACAAAGTTGTTCGGAACGTGATTTTATACAAGGACACGCGAGCACGCTACCGTAGCCTGCTTAAAACAGATCCGAAATTAACATATACAGTTCGGACCTGTTCACAATAACTTTCTGCCCAGAATTTTAAAACGCATATTCGAGGATTTTTCGATCCGTTTTTAAAAAAACTTAAAACTACAAAGTTGTCCAGAATATGATTTTTTACCGGGCACCGTGGACGAAATATACATTCTCGAAATTAAAACAGCTCAAAACAATTTTTTTAATATGACGATTTACTCAATTTCATAGATTTCTCAAATTCAAGAGTTTGTTCAACAATTTAATCCCTATAATGATGTTATCGCATTCGAATCTGCATGGAGGATGATCCTAATATATTGCATATCATTTTTAACATTAATTTCATATAAATTTAGGGATCCAAATACATGTTCATGTGAAATTTCATTATAGATACATAATATACACATATAGGTTATTAACTTGCCTTGGATTGTATGGAGAAATTGAAATCCTCTTAGCTTCTTCTCTTCTTACTCCCTCTCTCTACCAAACCCTAGCCCCCATTTCAAATGAAAGAATGAAGACTTCTTCTCTTCCTTTCTATTTATACCTAGGGTTAGTTTATTTACAAAAATGCCATTGCGCCAAATTTAACCCTCTAGATCCTTTTACGCGTTAATTCGCTTCTAATATTTAAGTCGCACATTCGTATCTCAATTAATTCATTTTAAATATGCATTTCCAAACATTTCGAATATGTATATTGCCATAGTTATTTTTTTCTTCAATTAGTTCAATTTTAATTCAATAAAAAATGCGGGGTATTACATTCTCCCCCTCTACGAACGGGATTTCGTCCTCGAAATTCGAAATAAAATAAATCAATTCAAGTCAAGTAAGGTAGTTTCGCACGTACCTTCCTTGAAGAGATATGGGTGACTAATTCGCAAGTCATCCTCTCTCTCCCAAGTGGCCTCCGACTCATCATGATTACTCCACATAACACGAACAAGAGGAATGACTTTTGACCTCAACTGCTGCTCACGACGATCTAGGATCCTGACCGGCCTCTCCTCGTAGCTCCCATCGGGCTGCAACTCAACCCCATCTAAATCTATGTGTAGGTGTGAGTCCTCGGGACGTAAGAACTTCCTCAACATGGATACATGAAAAACATCATGTACCCGTTGGAGATGGTCAGGTAGGACTAAACAGTAAGCAACCGGTCCCACCCTGTCCAACACTGTAAACGGACCTACGTATCGCGGTGAAAGCTTCCCTTTGGCACCAAAGCGAACAACGCCTCTCATGGGTGAGACCCATAACAGCACTTGGTCCCCAACGGCGAAATCTAACTTCCACCGCCTTATGTCAGCATAAGTCTTCTGACGATCTTGCGCGATCTTCATCCGTGCACGAATCAAGTCAACCTTCTCTAAGGTCTCCCTAACAATATCCGGACCCAGCATCCGGTGCTCTCCGAACTCCAACCAACATGTAGGGGATCGACAAGGCCTGCCCTATAAAGCCTCGTATGGTGCCATGCCAATAGTCTGTTGATAACTATTATTGTATGCGAACTCCACCAGTGGCAAATGCATATCCCAACCACCTTTGAAGTCCAACACACAAACTCGCAACATGTCCTCCAAAATCTGGTTCACCCGCTCCGTCTGACCATCAGACTGAGGGTGGAATGCGGTACTCAAACTCAACTGAACTCCCATTGCCTCATGAAGTCTGCGCCAAAAGTGCGAGATGAAGACACTGCCACGGTCGAACACGATATCACGCGGTACCCCATGCAACTTCACAATCTCGTTAATAAACATCGTGGCGTACTGTGCTGTCGTATAATCCGTCCTCACTGGAAGGAAATGAGCCACCTTTGTTAGTCTGTCGACGATGACTCAAATCGAATCATGACCGCGCTGCGATCTTGGCAACCCAACAATAAAATCCATGGAGATGCTTTCCCATTTCCACTCGGGAATGGACAACGGCTGCAACTCCCCTCCAGGTCTCTGATGTTCCACCTTTATAAGCTGACAAGTGGCACACTTTGAGACAAACTCGGCTACATCACGCTTTAACCCAACCCACCAATACATACGGTGCATATCCTGATACATCTTATCACCTCCGGGGTGAACACTGAATCTAGATCCATACGCCTCAGATAATAAGGCCTTCCGTAACTCGGTATCATTCGGCACAACAATCCGTCCCTGATAACGAAGTCCCCCATCAGAACCGATCAAGAAACCCTGAATGCCCCAGACATCAATGCCTTCACTTTCTCCTGACAAAAGTCATCAGAAGACTGGGCTTTCACAGCCCGTTCAACCATATAAACTGATATAGATACAATCCCCATAAATGCTCTGCCAACATCAAGGCTACCTAGCTCCTTCCACTGAGCTTTCCAAACACCTGACAATTCAGCACTCTCCTCCACATCCAAGGCGGACAATGACGTTACGTGTCTTCAGCTCAAAGCATCAGCAACCACGTTTGCCTTACCCGGGTGGTACTGTATGGAAAACTGGTAGTCCTTCACATATTCCACCCATCTACACTGTCGCATGTTCAAGTTCTTCTGAGAGAACAAGTACTGAAGACTCTTATGGTCGGTGAACAACGTAAACTTCTCCCCAAGTAAGTAGTGTATCCATGAATACAACGCAAAAACAACCGCCGCCAACTCTAAGTCATGAGTCGGGTAACGGTCCTCATGAGGCCTCAATTTCCTCAAAATATAGGAAATCGTTCTCTCCTCCTGCATCAGAACAGCTCCTAACCCCTGTAATGACGCATCAGTGTACACGCAGTACTCAACCCCAGCTTTCGGCAACGCAAGGACTGGCGTTGACGTAAGCTTCTCCTTCAAAGTTTCGAAAGCCTCCTGACACTCTGAACTCCAGACGAAAGTAACACCCTTCTTTGTCAAATGGGTAAGAGGACTCGCAATCTTCGAGAAGCCCTGAATAAACCTTCGATAGTAACCCGCTAGTCCCAGAAAACTCCGAATCTCAGTCGGCGTAGTGGGTTGCCCCCACTCGACAACAGCAGTAACCTTGCTAGGATCGACAGAAATCCCAGTCTCCATCACAATGTGGCCCAAAAATTGCACCTCTCGCAGCCAAAACCCGCACTTGGAGAGCATAGCATAAAGTTGATGCTCTCTCAAGGTCTCAAGAGCCAATCGTAAATGTCCAGCATGGTCCTCCTCGGACCGTGGATAGATCAGGATATCGTCAATGAACACGATAATAAACTGATCCAAGTATGGCCTCAATACACGATTCATCAAATCCATGAATACTACAGGCGCATTGGTTAAGCCAAACGGAAAGACCCGAAACTCGTACGAACCATATCGTGTCAGGAACGCTGTCTTCGGCACATCCTCCTCCCGAATCCTCAACTGGTGATAACCGGAACGCAAATCAATCTTCGAAAAGAATGAAGCATCCCTTAACTGATCGAACATATCATCAATACAAGGTAAAGGATACTTATTCCGAATCGTTACCTTGTTCAACTCTCGATAATCGACGCACAATCGAAGTGAGCCATCCCTTTTCTTCACAAAGAGCACTGGAGCTCCCCAAGGCGAGGTACTCCTATGGATAAAACCTTGGCCCAACAGCTGCTGAATCTGCTCCCTAAGCTCCCTCATCTCTAAGGGTGCCATACGGTACGGGGCCCTGGCAATCGGTCTCGTGCCCGACGATAACTCTATGCAAAACTCTATCTCACGAGCTGGAGGTAAACCAGGAACCTCAGCAAAGATGTTCGCGAACTCCCTCACTGTAGGGATCGTATCTAAAGAAACGGACACCACATCAGGAGAATCCTCCTTGATATAAAATAGATGTGTGCTGGCTCCACCCTCTAGACCAGGTAATGCTATTAGGTACATCTTCTGACCAGGAATGGCAAATGTGATCGCACTCCCACGACAGTCAATCTGGGCATGATATGAATACAACCAATCAAACCCTATAATCACGTCGTAGGTACACATCTCAATCAAAATAAGGTCGACAGAGAAGTGAAGCCTCCCGATCTCAATCGCGACCCTTCTACAAATGTGGCGAAGGTCCATACCACTCAAAGGTGTACTCACATGGGCAACTATCGCCTCTACAATGTCTATCATCCCCGATGTCCTAGCAAACTCATAACTGGAGAACGAGTGTGATGCACCAGTGTTAAAAAGTACTCTCGCATGAGAACTATAAACATAAAATATACCCTGAATCGCCGGTCGTCGCACCTGCGGCTGAAAAGGCTGAACGTCATATACACGCCCATGGTACAACTGTGGCTGAATTGGTGTTGTTGCTGCCATTGGCAATGTCGGAAATGGTGGTGGTGGTGGTGGGAGTACCTGCTGCTGTGCTCTATCTCCCTGTGCCTGTCCTCGGGACAAGCCCTCCTCATATGTCCAGTCTCTCTTCACTGGAAGCATACAATAGGACCCCCATCTCGTGCCTGCTTCACCAAAGCTCTGATGCTGGGCCTATTGGCTCGGTGTTGATCTCTCGCACCCTGACCCCGTTGGCCCAGTTGTCCCTGCCCTCTCTGGCCCTGCCCCTGCTGCGGGTGACCCTGACCTAGAATGGTCTGAACCGAATTGGCCTGAATGGCCTGACCCTGCTGGCCCTGGGCCTCTTGCCCATGGTGACGACCTCTGTACTGCTTGGACAGATGGCCTCCTAACTGTTGGCCCCCCTGTGGGCCCTGTTGGCCTGCAACTACAACCTCATGGGGCCTACCCTGCTGGCCTATCACCCCTCATTTTCCCACCACATGCTCAGAATGATCATTGCACTGATGCAATGCTGCATTCACCGCTACCTCATAACAGTCAAACGACGGATTCGCCAGTAGGAACCCCCGAATTGGCCAATATAGCCCCTCAACAAACCTTTGAGTCTTCAAAGCATCATCTGCCTGCACCTCGGGAGCAAACTCTACCAATGAGGTAAACTCTCGCTCATACTCAAAAACTGAACTAGTCTGCTTCAGGGTATCAAACCTTCTCCTCAAAGCCACACGTTGTGCGGGAGGTACAAACTTCGCCTCGAAACGAGCCCAAAAATCAGCAATAGGAATAACATCTCGCTGAGCTGTAAAAGTAATGGATTCCCACCAGCACAACGCCTCCCCAGTCAGACGAAAGGTAGCTAAAATCTGTTTCTGCACCTCTGTGGAGTGAACTAGTCTCAAATGTCTGCATATATCTCGCTTTCAGTGAAGCGCCTCCAACGGACCCACATCACCGGCGAACGAAGGCGGAAGTCTCTTCTCAAACCCATTCACAATAGATGCCGAAGTGGGTTACACAACTACAGGCACCTGTGGCTCCGGCTCAGCCACTGCAGGTGGTGCGATAACAACATGTGGTACTGGTGCTGGTGCTGGCACTGGTGCGGGCGCGGGATGCGCCGAAAGTGCTGTTGCTACTGCTGTAGCTACAACCTGTGCTATAGCCGTCAAATCGGCCTGGGACAAACCTCCTACCGTCCCCTGTGCGGGTGGGGGAGGCTGCTCCTGAGCCCCCGCCCGTCCTCTCGCTCCTGCTAGTTTACCGCTGCGTCTCCTCATCTGAAGAGAGTAAACACAGAGTATGAGAACTAGAAGGAAAAGTTCAAAACATATATCACATATATAATTGGGTGCAACAGTTTAAAGTGTTGGATATATCATGCGAAAAGTCCTAACTCCCGATAAAAGTAAACCTTCGTGCGTGGAGCGTCTCGCAAGCGAAATCCAAACAAGGAACCCCTCATATACACTCGGGCACTCATAGTCGGTCGTGTCGGATCAGTGGCTCAATTTTTTTTTTCGAAGTCATAGAATACAAAGCCTAGTTGTAAAGCTCAAAGTATCAAAGAAACGATGCGCGGAAAACGTAACGGACGCCCTCAGATCCCTAAAGGCTCTAAACCGTGCTCTGATACCAAATGTGACAACCCTGCTTTTTATATCTAATTCGGTTAGCTACGCCCAATTAAATTAAAGCGGAGCGTCAATATGTTGGCATTAGAAACATAATTTAAATAAACGTAGTAAAGTAAATATGTACACTCCCATACGTGTAACCAAATCACATCATAGCAAGTATAGGATCCACAAGTAATATCAGTACTGAATATAAAATTCCCAAACATACGGGCCCAAAGATAAACTAGGTAAAGAGTGTACTGTAAACCTCTCAACACTATCAAATCCCTAACAATGGGAAATCTCTGATACCACACTCTAAGGAAGAGTGACAATAGGATAAGGACCAGCGTCCACCACTACAAGATCCTAAGAATAGATGCGAGGTCATTCAGCTCCACGATCTACTGTCCAACGGGGCGAGGACCTGTAATATACATACATAGGAGAGGAGCAAGAAGCAAGATAGACGAACGTTAAAGCAAGAAAACAAGCTATAAGATTATAAGATGTACTTATAATGAAAGCACACTAGTCATTACTCGTCTCCAGTAATTAAATTGTTCAATTACCCAACCAATGTTCCTATGTCGGGACTACCCAATCCAAACTAGAGTAACGTGTAGTCTCATATCGTATCTTGATTAATCATTATAAATCTCATTTCAGTATTTAACGTATCAAAATATTTCCTTCAAGTATAATATCAAATGCATCGATTCGGGATATTATTGTAAGACACAAGCATAATATCTCACACAAGTCATATCGGGTCACTATCATTACCCGGGGGAACAAGTCGTAACACTAGGCCTACACACGAATATTCCCCAATATTACGTGGCAAGGGCAATCATACTAAGTCCTAAATCACATGGCGTTTCAAGGTCTTTCTCTCCAGCCCGCATTACAACCATGTGTCCGGTTCCGGTGGTTTATCTCCGACACGGCACTCAAGCGGAACCTAACCGGATCAATCACAAAAAAAATCGCATTCAACATGTGCCTACGTCGACCGGAGGACTAGTCTAGTGTATACTCGACAATATACATATAAAACAATTTCACACTTATGTATATATACAATCGTGTCAAGTCTCTTACTCGAGTTATACAATAGTCATTATTTATAATATAACATAATTTACATCATTAATTTACTAATTCAACACCAAATCATTTCAAGGTTATATATCCCTAATAACCTTAAGTATGTGATCAAGTTAGGATATTAGGCACAACACCACAATTATCTTACTAACAACATGAAAAATATTATCACTCTTATTTCAACAACATGCTGCCCAGAATTTAAAATGCAGATTCGAGGCTCTTCCAATCCGTTTTTGGAAAAACTTTAAAACTACAAAGTTGTTCGGAACGTGATTTTCTACAAGGACCCGCGAGCACGCTACCATAGCCGGCCTAAAACAGACCCGAAACTAACATATAATATTCGCCCCTGTTTTTGACAACATTCTGCCCAGAATTTTAAAACACCGATTTGAGGATTTTCCGATCCGTTTTTGGGAAAACATAAAACTACAAAGTTGTTCGGAACGTGATTTTCTACAAGGACACGCGAGCACGCTACCGTAGCCTGCTTAAAACAGATCCGAAATTAACATATACAGTTCGGACCTGTTCACGATAACTTTCTGCCCAGAATTTTAAAACGCGTATTCGAGGATTTTCTGATCCGTTTTTAAAAAAACTTAAAACTACAAAGTTGTTCAGAATATGATTTTCTACCGGGCAGCACGGACGAAATATACATTCTCGGAATTAAAACAGCTCAAAACAATTTTTTTAATATGACGATTTACTCAATTTCATAGATTTCTCAAATTCAAGAGTTTTTTCAACAATTCAATCTCTATAATGATGTTATCGCATTTGAATCTGCATGGAGGATGATCCTAATACATTTCATATCATTTTTAACATTAATTTCATATTAATTTAGGGATCCAAATACATGTTCATGTGAAATTTCATTATAGATACATAATATACACATATAGGTTATTAACTTGCCTTGGATTGTATGGAGAAATTGAAATCCTCTTGAAATCCTCTTGAAATCCTCTTGAAATCCTCTTAGCTTCTTCCCTTCTTACTCTCTCTCTCTACCAAACCCTAGCCCCCATTTCAAATGAAAGAATGAAGACTTCTTCTCTTCCTTTCTATTTATACCTAGGGTTAGTTTATTTACAAAAATGTCATTGCGCCAAATTTAACCCATTAGATCCTTTTACGCATTAATTCGCTTCTAATATTTAAGTCGCACATTCGTATCTCAATTAATTTATTTTAAATTTTCATTTCCAAACATTTCTAATATATATACTGCCATAGTTATTTTTTTCTTCAATTAGTTCAATTTTAATTCAATAAAAAATGCGGGGTATTACACCAAAACCAAATTACTCTCACATATAGTAGAAACCAAACCCAATTCATAAGAGACCTTGCCATACTCTATAAATCCACGAATGTTAGGTCAAAATTTCATAAAAACACACAGTTTTGAAACTTGAGTTATATTGAGATTTGAACCATGAAACTTATATGTTTGAAATCCTCATGAAAAATTAGGTTAAGTTGGTTAAGAAATCATATCAAATAATATAACAACGAAGCAGAAAACCTCAATCAAATATTTAAACCCTAGAAAGTCAAAATCGAGAGGTCGAACATGATGACTTTGGTCAGAAACCTTGACCACAGGCGTGAGGGTGCGTGGCAAACCAAAAAATTCAGAATTTTTTTTCCAAAAAACTTTATTTAATTTTTCTGATCAAAATGGTATAAAATAAGACCATGTTTGGATATTCCTAACCTAAGTTATGTAAAAACAAGGTTTTTCTTTAAAGAAATTTACTTCAAATTACAAATCAACCCCTAACAACTTTTCAACCCTAGGAATTTGCACCCCAAACTTTGCCCATACAAACATCAAACTATTTTAAGACAAAAAATCTATTGCACCAAAGTTTAAAAATGGGCTTAAGGTCCTTATTTTAAAGTCCCGAGGTAATTACAGATAAGCCCCCGAAACTGTATTAAAGACAGTCTTGAATATAAAGTGACTGATTAAACCCTAATACTTATATACCACACCTTAATACTTCTATACCACACATTGTATAATAGAAAATCAATCCCCAAATAATCTGAATACTCAGTGTGACAGCAATTGAATCGAATACCAAGCAAGTAAGTTTTTCCTACCTTTTCAGTATTATACTTCGTGTAATTAAAATAATGCTATTGATATCACTCTGTGATAGCCACATTAACTCTGAGTATGTGCATGGTATTATACTGTCATACTACGTATTTTGTTAATCATCATCAGTATTTAAATTATCACCAGTATTTAAATTCTAGAAACGATTTTAACCCTTATCACCTAATAACCGATATCATGTACCATATTGATTCAGTTTTCCCCCTTCACTTTTGTGCTATTTTTACTATAAGCATTAGTATTAACTAGGAAGTAGACTAACGTGTTATCCTACAGAACTTTCTACTTGGCCTGTTGGTCTTAGATGATTGAGAGCCGTGATTGTTGCTACGTATGTATGAGTGCCACTTTATTTGTCAGCATAAAAGGTTACTCCTCAAAGGTTTTAAGATTGTTTATGTTAAAGTTAGCTAATGACTTAATTACCTCTATACCCCTCAGTGAACTAGTAAGAATGGGATTATTAGTTCAAATTCCTTGACTTTCTTCAAACATGATTCTAACTAAACTAGTAATGTACCGTATTTTTTTAAACGGACCAATCTCTGTGGAATTATGAATTTCCAACATTTTGAAGTTATAATCTGATAAATATAGAACAATTAACTTATTATTGTCAACCGTTTTAAACACTGATTCTATACACACTCCAACTCTCATTTATATTTATATCATTGTTATAGATTGGTAGAACCTGCTTAGCATAAATGTGTTAATTCCTTCCTTATCCAAATGCGCCAGGAGAAAGGAAATAGTATCTCTTCCCTACTAGAAATAGACATTGGTCACCTATTTGCATATGTGATCGTATGGGCAGAGATAAAACGAGATGGGAGTAAGGAGTGGCACTTTTCAATTTTCTATATTGTCGTGTGTACTAGAAACGTGGAATTCACCCTGCGGTGGTTCCACCATATGTTACATATTAATACTGAATAAAAGGTTATGTTATTTCTCCTTAAGTTTAATTCTTTTCTTTATGTGTACTTCTTGTTCATTCATACCAAAAAGCAGGGTGTGACAAGTTGGTATCAGAGCATGTTTTAAAATTAAAACATATCACCGGGTTAGCATTATATGAGGGAAATAGATAAGATATTAGTTATTTGATTTTTATAAATTATTTTATTACTATTATTATATGGTAAATCAATTTTGCAGTATGGATGCATGGGATACATTTTTGTTTAACCTAGATCTCGAGCCAGATAATCGATGGAAAATGTGGGTAAGAGAAGAGGCTTTGGCCAGACTATGATAAATGATCCGTGGAGTGGAAGACTGGGCAAGTTCAAATAATGACATTAAGAGGCTAGTATTGACTAATAGAACATTGGGCGAGATGCAGGTGATGAGAAAAGTGGATGACTTTTCTAATGATCCAGTCATACTCCAAGAAGCCATAAATTTAGCATTTGTCGATGAACTACCAGGTCCACCGATGTATCCAGAAGAAAATCAAATGGTGACATACACGGAGAGTATTCCCCAAGCAATACAGATGACTTGACGGATGATGCAAACCCAAGAGATTATTTAGTTAGCCCCGAGTCTACAACTAGTGATGACGCAATTGTTTCAAATTAGAAAGGGATCTTACATTAATAATTGTTTGCATACTATAGAATATAAATGTTAGCCGCATTATTATGAATAGTGATGTAGAATATAATAGTACTGTACAACTAACCTTATATAAAGTAGGCTTGTTTCTTTATTTATTGCCATAATTCTTGCAATTTAAATTATGCTATTTCAGGATGGTCAGTACTCGAACCCCCCTACTGGAACTCAACCTAAACATACTCAGACTGAAGGAATCATGCGATGTCTCTAGTAACTTACTACGTTATCCCGACAACAACAGACTACTGGTTCTACTCCTGAAGATGTTTTCAAAGAACTTCATAGAATAAATGCTCTTAAGGAATTTCTACGACAATGACCTCCATCTTTTCCAAGTGCTAATTTAGTTGAGAAATGGATCTGCCAGATTGTGAAAATCCTGAGCGCTACTAATCTCCGAATCACTTTAATTGCATACATGTTTGAAGGCGAAGCATATTTCTGTTGGCAAGCCATGTCACGTAATCAGAATGTTGCTAATTTTACTTGGGAACGGTTTGAAGAGACTTTTTTCAAAAAGTATTTTCCCGAGACAGAGCGAGACCAACGAACGGTTGATTTCCTAAAATTATAACAATCTACCCTTTCAGTAGCTTAATACGAGGCTAAGTTTATTGAACCATCTCATTATGCCCTAGAATACGTAGATATCGAGGTGAAAAGATGTAAGCAGTTTGAAAGAGGAATACACCCGATAATTAAGAATTCAATCGCTCCTTTATAAATTCATGAGTATTCTCAATTGATTGACGTTGCAACCATTGTGGAACATAATTCTTCAACCTTGATTTGATCTCCACCCCCAATTGTTAGGAATAACCAAATCATCAGAACACCATCTCATTATAGACCCCATCCCTATACAAACTCTAGTGGACAAGCTTATTCCCAAATCTGTCACAACACAACCCGTTCCTAGATCCGTCGTTATGAGTGTGATGAGATAGGATATATTCGGCCTTGATGTCCTAATATAAAATCAGCTCCAATCTACCGCCAATTGAATAAACCCTCAAAAAATCCAAAATTTCGTTCTATTCCAAATCATTTCAAGACAACTCAGAGAGTTCAACCAATTTCAAACCGTGGGAGGAATTATGCCACACGGCCTATGCGAAATTCACATGACGTGATTAAAGGTATGATAATTTTTCAGCATATTTTGATGTATATTTTGTTTGACACGGGAGCTACGCATTCTTTTTTGAGTCTTAAACTAGTTAAATTAATACGATCATCTCCAACCTCCTTAATTAGTCTAGTGAATATTGAATTACCAACATGTGAAATCAATACATCAACATAAGGTCATAGGAATTGTAAAATTTAGCTTGGTCAAGGAACTCTGTCGATGAACTTGATAATAATAGATATTCGCGGATTCGATATTATTATCGGAATGGATGTATTATCTGAACATCACGCTTATAGAAATTGTTAAGCTAAGAAAATTAATTTTTGCAATGAAAATAATTGTTCTTTTATATTCCAAGGAATACGTTCGTCAAATCCTTCAAATTCTCAAATTCGGACTTCTTCTTTAATTCCACATTTATTCGAACAATTTGAAGACTTTTTTCCCAAAGATTTATTATGATTACCCCTTCTAGAGAAATTGAGTTCAGTATCAATATTTATCCGAATACACTTTCTATTTCGATACCCCCATATCGAATGGATCCTTTAGAACTTTGTACCTAGTTAGATGACCTTTTATCGACAGGTTTCATTCAATTAAGTTCATCACCTTGGGGAGCTCCAATATTATTTGTTAAAAAACACAATGGAAGATTTAGATTGTGCATAAATTATCGTAAACTGAATTCTGTAACTATTAAGAATAAGTATCCTTTACCCCGACTAGGAGATCTGCTATATCAACTTAGAGGAGCTAAGGTCTTTTCTAAAATAGACTTACGATCTGGTTATCATCAGTTACGTGTGAGAGAGGAAGACATTCCAAAAATTTCTTTTCGAACTCGTTACGGACATTTTGAATTACTTTAATATCATTTGGTTTAACCAATGCCCCAACAAATTTTATGGATCTAATGCACCCAATCTTTAGACCTTTTTTGGACCACTTCGTTATCATTTTCATCGATATTCTTATATATTCTCAAAACTTGGCAGAACATATTCAACATTTGAATATAGTCTTAAGTACTCTCAGAACTCATCGGTTATATGCCAAAGAGAGAAAATGTGATTTCTCAATCAAAGGAATTAAACTTTTAAGACATTAGATTTTCTAAAAAGGAATCTAAGTCGATCCAGCTAAAATTCCAGCCATTTTGGAATGGAAAAATCCTACCAATAATGAAATAAAGAGTTTTCTCGAATTAGATGGATATTACCGTCGATTCTTTGAAGGGTTTTCACGCATTGCTCTTCCCCTTTCAAAACTATCTAGGAAGGAAGTTCCATTTGTATGAACAGAAGAATGTAACCATTAATTCTAAGTGTTGAAGGACAAGTTGACTACTGCTCTTATCCTCACTATTCCTTCTAGTGATGTAAGTTACGAGGTATATACCAATGCTTCATTAAAAGGATTAGGATGTGTGTTAATGAAAAATGAAAAGTAGTAGAATACGAGTCAGGAAAACTCAAGAGCTATGAGCGTAATTATCGAGCCCATGATCTAGAACTAGCAGTCGTAGTTTTTACATTAAAGATTTGGCGTTGTTACCTTTATGGTGTAAGTTTCTAAGTCTTTTCAGATCACAAAAGTTTAAAATATATCTTTACCCAAAAATAATTGATCTTAAGACAACGACGATGGATAGAATTTTTGAAGGATTATTGATTTAAACTTAATTACCATTCAGGCAAAGGTAATGTTGTAACCGACGCTTTAAGTCAAAATCCGATAGGAAGACTTCATACTCTAAATTCCTACGATGTTGTCACTACCATAGAGCAATATGTTCTACGATTATTTAACCCTTGCACCAAATTTTTTTAACATTATCGCTCATCCCGAATTAAGAAAGATAATATTAACGCAAAAGACCCAAGATTCGTTTATATAAAAAAATTTGAGCAAAAATCCAAATTTTTCCTACGATAATGAAATATGACTCCGAATTAGAAATAGATTATACGTGTCTGACACTACATCTCTAAGACAAGAAGTGTTGCACCAAGCTCATCATTCAAATTTCAAGACACCCTGGAAGCTGAAAAATGTACCATGCTTTGAAGAAGCAATATTGGTGGTCAAACATGAGAATCGATATCGAGAACTTAGTAAGGAGATGTCTTACTTGTCAACAAGTAAAGATAGAACACCAATGCCCTGGTGGACTTCTTCAGCCTTTACCTATTCTCAAATAAAAATGGGATTATATTACCATGGATTTTGTCAGTGGACTACCTCTCACGTCCCAAGAACATAATTCAATTTGGGTGATAGTAGATCGACTTACTAAGTCTGCCCATTTTTTGCCTTTAAAAACCACCGATTCATTCCAAAAGCTTAGCAAGTTATACATTCGATAAATTATTCGATTACATGGAATCCCTTTATCCATTGTATCAGATAAAGAATATCGTTTTACAGGAAAATTTTGGCAAGCATTTCAAGCTGCAATGGGTACCAAACTTCACTTGAGCACTCTATTCCACCCCTAAATGGATGGACAGTCAGAACGTACAATTCAAATCCTAGAAGATATGTTACGAGCTTATACATTAGATATTTCTGATCATTGGAATGTATATTTTCCCCTTATCGAATTTTCGTATAATAATAGCAATTGAACAAGTATCAAAGTTTCCCCATTTGAATCTATACGAAAGACCTTGAAGATCCCCGGTATATTGGATAAAATTAGGAGATAGTATACACTTTGGTCCTGAAATAATTCAAAAAACAACCAAGGTAATATAACAAATTCGAGAGAAGTTGAAGATAACCCAAGATCGCAAAAGATTTATGCTGATCATCGTCAAAAACCATTGGAATTTCAAGAAAAAGAGCAAGTGTTTCTAAAAATATCTCCCCGAAAAGGAATTTTATGTTTCAAAAAGAAAGAAAAATTATCCCCACAATGTATTGTACCTTTCACAATTTCAAAAAGAATCGGCTTCATAGCCTATCAATTAGAATTGCCTGTGGAATTATCCAATATTCATATGATGTTTCATGTATCACAGTTACACCAGTATATACTAGATCCATCCCATACTATCACATGGAAAGATGTTTAAGTCGAACCCAACCATGAATTTGAAGTACGCCCCATTCAAATTCTTGATCGCCAAGTGAAGTATCTCATAAACAAGGAATTACCCTCAGTTAAAGTACTTTGGCAACACCAAAATCAACAAGCTACATGGGAACCAGAACGTGCTATGAAGAATCAATACCCAGGCTTATTCTAAGCTAAATTCGAGGGCAATTTTTTTTTTAAGTAGGTAGATTGTAAAAACCGGGAAATTTCAAACCCTGAAATGACCTACGACCTCGATTTAAACCCTCATAAGATGAGTAAAGTCAAAAGTCTTCTAAAGAAGAAAGGAACTATGTTTAAAACCCTAAAACTTTGCGTCATTAACTTCAACACCTTGAAGTTTCAATTAATTACAAAAGAGTCCCTAAAACTTTTAAAATAACATAAATTAAGATATATTGAACCCCTAAACCTCAACCTAATATCAAATTAAACCTTTGGAGCTCAACTAACATAAAATTACTATTTTAACCCTGGAAACTTTCTAAAATTACCAAAATGCCCCTAAACTTTACAAAAAGTGTACTTTTATGGACATAAATGCAATTATATCAACGATTAAGGATTAAAATCAAAAGTTTAGTGAATTTTGTTTTTACCACTGTCCAGACACTCCCCCACATCAGCATAAGAGTTCAAAACCCACATGGTAACACATGGTAAAGCATAGGAACTCATGTGCCCCCATTTACCCACAACCAAAACGCACCCTAAACTAGTTCAAATCCACCTCCTTTTTAGTCCAATCAAATCCCCACCCAAAGTAGTATAAATACCCCACGTCCTAAGCAGTAAAAACTCATCCGACAATTCAATTCAAAATCTCAAATTTTCTCTCAATTCAAGTAACTCATCATTTTATGCTTTATTCCAATTCTGTCAATTCTAGTAGTTTTACACATAGTTAATATAGATAGAACACTTATAATATGAAAGATTTTACGTGTAAAAATGCCTAAGATAGTGAAAAATAGTAGGAACACCATTAAAGCTTGAGCTTTAATGGTGAAATCCATTACAGTAACTTAAAATTTGATTTAAATCCATGGGTAGACTCATTATAACCCCAAGATATCGAGTGTAATGGTGAAAAGCCATGAATGTTCATGTAGAGGGCTAATCAATCAAAAGTGTTTTTGAAACTCAAAACCTGTAAATCCAAAATTCTTAACGTATAATTCATCAAAATCTTTTAAACCAAAACCAAATTACTCTCACATATAGCAGAAACCAAACCCAATTCATAAAAAACCCTTCCATACTCTATAAATCCACGAATGTTAGGTCAAAATTTCATAAAAACACACAGTTTTAAAACATGAGTTGTACTGAGATTCGTACCATGAAACTTATATGTTTGAAATCCTCATGAAAAAAAAAGTTAAGTTGGTTAAGAAATCATCTCAAATAATATAACAATGAAGGAGAAAACCTCAGTCAAAGATTTAAACCCTAGAAAGTTAAAATCAAGAGGTTGAAGATGATGACATTGGTCAGAAACCTTGACCACGTGCACATGGGCGCATGGTCAATCAAAAAATATCGAATTTTTTTTCTAAAAATTTTATTTAATTTTTCAGATCAAAATGGTATAAAATAATACCATGTTTGGATATTCCTAGCCTAAGTTATGTAAAAACATGGTTTTTCTTTAAAGAAATTTACTTAAAATTACAAATCAACCCGTAGCATCTTTTCCAACTTAGGAATTTGCACCCCAAACTTTTCCCATACATACATCAAACTATTTTAAGACAAAAACTCTCTTACACCAAAGTTCAATAATAAGCTTAAGATCCATATTTTAAAGTCCCAAGATAATTACAAATAAGCCCCTGAAATTAAGTCGGTCTTGAATAAAAAAATGACTGATTAAATCCTAATACTCATATACCACATATTGTATAACTAAAAATCAAGCCCAAAATCTTTTGAATCCTCCAGTGTCCCAGCAATTGAACCAAATACCAAACAAGTAGGTTTTTCCTACCTTTTCAGTATTATACTTCGCGTGTTTGAAATACTGCTGCTATTGATATCATTTTGTGATAGCCACATTGACTCTGTGCACGTGTATGTTATTATATTGCCATACTACATATTTTATTAACCATCGTCAGTATTTAAAATAATCAATTTTAACCCTTCTCACCTAATAATTGAGATCATGAACCATGTTGATTCAGTTACCCCTTGCACTTTTGTGTTATTTTTACTATAAGCATTAGTATTAACTAGGAAGTAGACAGACGTGTTATCCCACGGAACTCTTTACTTGTCCTATTGTCATCGGATGATTGAGAGCCCCGATTGTTTCTACATATGTATGAGTGCCACTTTAATTGTGAGCATAGAAGGTTATTCCCCAAAGGTTTTAGGATTGTTTATGATAAAGTTACACTTATGGCTTAATTACCTCCATAGCCCTTAGCGAACTAGTAAGAATGAGACTATTAGTTCAAATTCCTTGACTTTCTTTAAACATGATTCTAACTGAACTGGTAACGTACCGTATTTTCTTAAACGAACTAATCACTATGGAATTACGAATTTCCAACATTTTGAAGTTATAATCTGATAAATATAGAATTATCATCTTACTATTGTCAGTCATTTTAAACACTGATTCTATACACACTCGAACTCTCATTTATATCTATATCATTTTTATAGAACTGGTAAAACCTGCTTAGCATATTTGTGATAATTCCTTGCTTCTTCAGACGCCCTGGGAGAAATAAAATAGTATATCTTCCCTACTAGAGATAGACACCGGTCACCTATTCACGTAAGAGACCGTATGGGCAAGATTAAACCAGATGGAAGTTAGAAGTGGCGCTTTTTATTTTATATATTGTCGTGTGTACTAGAAACGTGTAATTCACCCCTACAGTGGTTCCACCATATGTAACATAATAATCTTGAATAAAAGGTTATGTTATTATGCATTAACTTTAATTCATTACTTTTTGTGTACTTCTTATTTATTCATACCAAAAAGTAGGGTGTGACAGTAGCAACTATTCGTGTAGTCACGGGACTCCCGATTCGAGAACGTGATCAAAATTTACAAATAGGCACACTTAGGCTTTGAGATGTGATGTTAATGGGAAAAAACCTGGAACAGCTCCGCAAAGGGCATAAACACCTCTCACCTGACCAAAATAACTCGTATCAACTGACCGCGTAGTTACAGGACTACGAATTCGAGAACAAGATCGAATTTTGCAAATATGCATACTTGGGCTTTAAAACATGCCACTAGTGGGCAAAAAATCCCAAAAAACCTCTAAACGGACCTGCAAGGGGCAAGAACACCTCGCACGAGACCAACGTAACTCGTAACAATAGAATGCGTAATCGCGGGACTCTTGGTTCAAGAACATGATCGAAATTTGTAAATAGGCACACTTAGGCTTTAAAACACCCCATTAGTAGGCAAAAACCCTTAACAGTTCCCCAACGGCCCCGCAAGGGGAAAGAGCACCTCGCACGTGACCTACGTAACTCGTAGTAATTGACCGTATAGTCGTGGGACTCTCGGTTCGAGAACAAGACCAAAATTTACAAATAAGCACACTTAGGGTTTAAAATGTGCCACTAATGGTTAAAAATCTTGAACAACTCCGCAATGCGCACATACACTTTGCACATGATTAACATAACTCGTAGCAACTCTCGGTTCGAGAATAGAACCGAATTTTATAAATAGGCACACTTAGGCTTTAAAACGTGATAAAAATCTAGAAGGGCCCCACATGGGGCACGAACACATTGCATGTGATCAATGTAGCTAGTAGCAACTGACCACATAGTTACGGGACTTCCGATTTGATAACATAACTAAAATTCGTAAATATACACACTTAAGCCATAAAACGTGCCACAAGTGGGTGAAAACTTCAAATAGCCCCCAAACGACCCCGCAAGGGGCATGAACACCTCGCACGTGACCAACATAACTCGTAGAAACAAACCGCGTAGTCGCAGGACTCCTGATTCAAAAACAGGATTGAATTTTTCAAATAGAAACACTTATGCTTTAAAATGAGCCGCAAGTGGGCAAAAACCCTGAAGAGCCACCGAATGGCCCCATAGGGGTCACGAACACCTCACACACGACCAACGTAGCTCGTAGCAACTGACTGCGTAGTTGCAAAACTCCAGGTTCAAGAACATGATCAAAATTTGCAAATCGGCACACTTAGGCTTTAAAACTCGCTACTAGTGGGAAAAAACCCCAAAAAAAACACAAATGACCTCGTAAATGTCGAACACCTCGCATGTGACCAACGTAACTCATAACAACTAACTGCGTAGTCGCGGGAATCTCGATGCGAAAACAGGACCAAAATTTTCAAATAGGCACACTTAGGCTTTGAAATGTGCCGATAGTGTGCAAAAACCCTGAACGGCCCCCGGACGGCCCCACAAGGGGTACAAATACCTCGCATATGACAACGTAACTCATAACAACTGATCGCGTAGTCGTAGGACTCCCGATTTAAGAATATGTCCGAATTTGGCAAATAGGCACACTTAGGCTTTAAAAAGTGCCGCTAGTGGGAAACTCCGAGCAGACTCAAATGGACCTAGAAGGGGCATGAACACCTCGCACGTGACTAACGCAACTCGTAATAACTTGCCATGATTCACGAGACTCTAGGTTCGAGAACATGTTCAAATTTTGAAAATATGCACACTTAGGTTTTAAAATGTGACACAAGTGGGAAAAAACTCTGAACGGCCTTGCAAAGGGCACGAACACATCGCATGTGACCAACGTAACTCATAACAACTGACCGCGCCAAACTCCCGATTCAAGAACGTGATTGAATTTTGCAAGGAGGAAAATTTAGGATTTAAATTGTGCCACTAATGGGCAAAAACCCCCCCGAACAACCCCGAAATGGCCCCACGAGGGGTATGAACACCTCGTACGTGACCAACATAACTCGTAGCTACTGACTATGTAGTCACGGGACTTCCAATTTGAGAACAGGACCAAAATTTGCAAATAGTCACACTTAGGCTTTAAAACATGCCGCTAGTGGGCGAACAGCCCCCGAACGACCCTTCAAAAAGCATGAACACTTCGCACGTAACCAACATAACTCATAGCAACAGATTACATAGTCGCGGGACTCCCGACTTGGGACAGGACAAAAAATTTTAAATAGGCACACTTTGGCTTTAAAATGTGTCGCTAGTAGGCAAAAACTCCAAACTTCCCTCGAACAACCCCACAAGGGTCACGGACACATGCACGTGACCTACGTAACTCGTAGCAACTAATCGCATAGTTGCGGGATTCCTAGTTTGAGAACTGGACCAAAATTTATAAATAGGCACACTTAGGCTTTACAACGTGTCGCTAGTGGGAAAAAACCCCAAACAACCCTTGAACGGCCCCGCAAGGGATATGGACACATCGCACATAACCAACGTAACTCAGAGCCACTGATCGCGTAGTCACATGACTCCTGGTTCAAGAATAGGATTGAATTTTGCAAATAGGCACACTTGGGCTTTAAAATGTGCAATTAGTGGGCAAAAATTCCAAAAATTCCTAGAACGGCCCCGTAAAGGGGGCATGAACACCACAAACATGACCAATGTAACTCATTGCAACTAACCACGTAGACTCTCGATTTGAGAATAGGATCAAATTTTTCAAATTGACACACTTAGGCTTTTAAATGTGCCGCTAGTGGGCGAAAATTCCGAACAAAACCCAGAACGGCCCTGGAAGGGGCACGAACACCTCGAACGTGACCAATGTAACTCATTGCAATAAACTGCATAGTCATGGGACTCTCGGTTTGATAATAGGACCAAATTTTTCAAATCAACACACTTAGGCTATTAAATGTGCCGCTAGTGGGAAAAAAACAGGAATAATCTCCGAATGGTCCTGTAAGGGGCACAAATACCTCGCACGTGACCATCGTAACTCATAGCAACTGAACGCGTAATCGCAGGACTCCCAGTTAGAGAACTAGATCGAAATTTTCAACTAGGCACGCTTAGGCTTTAAAATGTGCCGCTAATGGGCAAAAATCCTGAAAGGCCTCACAAGGGGCACGAATACCTCGCACATGACAGTGTAACTCATAGAAAATGATTCTATAGTTGTACTCCCAATTCAAAAACGGGTTCAAAATTCACAAATAGGCACACTTAGGCTTTAAAACGTACTGCTAGTAGGCAAAAACTTCGACTAGACCCAAATGGCCCTGTAAGGGGCACGAACACTTTGCATGTGACCAACATAACTCCTAACAATTGACCACTTAGTCGTGAGATTCTCGGTTCGAGAATAGGACCAAAATTTGTAAATATGAACACTTAGGCTTTAAAATGTGCCACAAGTGGGAGAAAACTCATAACAGTCCCCGAATGGCCTTACAAAGGGCACGAACACCTCGCATGTGACCAATGTAACTCATAGCAACTGATCGCATGGAACTCCTGGTTTGAGAATATGACGAAATTTTGCAAATAGGCCCATGATTCGTATCAAATTATGCATTTAATTACCCTCGAAACTTATGCATTTTAGCCCCCCGGGTACTTTAATGCCTATAATTATGCTCGTTAATCAGACAACCTCCGTTTTATATGATAAAATGTTATTTGAGGTATAATTGAGCTATTATAGGTATTAAAGTGCTTAGTATGAAGTTTGGGCGCGTTCTGATAAAGTTTCATCGCGATTCGCACGTTCAGGGGCATTTTCGTAATTTCACACTTTGGGATTTTTGCTCAAAGTACACGGAAGTGGTAGCCCTCGGTCCAAGCTTCGTGTGGCCGTGAATGGTGCACGAATTGGAGTCCGAGCGAAGGAAACAAGGACCTTTAATCGGAAAGAATTATAAGAGATTCATTAACAATTTTATTAATTCCATCCATGTCCCTAAAACGTTTTTTCAGCAAATGAAGATGGCGATTTGGCCCTAGGCTCGGGTTTTGCTTGGGTTTTGGTTTCGCCCGAAATTTGAGACTTTCGTCCAAAATTGGAGCCTGATTTGGGACCACACACACAAATGGGTATCTTTAGCCACTTTTATGGAGCTTGAGCTTTGACCATTTATGGATATGGAGGTTGTGGATCTTGAAAGTGGGTTTTGGCATTTTAATGGTGGAACACTAGTTGGTCTCGATTTTGGCTTCCAAGAATGGTTTTGGGCATATATGGAGTTGGGTTTTTGTTGGCATTTTTTGGAAATGGGTCTTGATTTGGTGTTTGTCACCATTAATGGACACGGAGCTTTTTGGCCATTTTTGGACATGGGAGTGGTTGTGCAAAGTTGTGAGCTGACATGGAATTGCAGGCGCGGTCGACCGGCCTCATCCCACTGGTCGACCGGAAATTTGGATTTTGCCTTTGTGCCGAGAAAGTGCTGCCTCCCCCTTTAGCGCGGTCGACCGGTCACCACCCCCGGTCGATCGGTGATCTGTTTTTGCTCGAAATATCTATATCCATTTTTTTCTATTTTTTATTTTCTTTTTCCTTTTTCTTTTATCCTTTAAAATGTATTGTATCCCCCTTTTCTATTTCTTTTTCCTTTTCTTTTATTTCTTTTTGCAACATAGTATAAATAGAAGACATATCTCATTTTTAGAAAACATCATGTAATAAATTAGATTTTTAGTTCTCTTCTCTCTTAGAACCTAGGGTTTGATATATTTGGGGATTTTTTGTTGGAGATAACCCCTCTCCTCATTTTCCACCATTAATGTAAGTGTTACTCTTCATTGTCTCCTTTAAGTTGTATTTGCTTTATTTTCCATGCTTAATTAATTTTCATGCCTAGATAATTTTAGTTGCTAAATTAATTGGTGGTGTGCTTTAATTAATTAGTTAATTTATTTATGTCATTTAATATGTGTAGGGGCTAATTTAAATTAGGGTGCGATTAATGGAACTCACGTAGGGTTGATTTGTTGCTTCGCTTTGGTGATGGAGATTTACGTATTTATTTCGAGTGCGTTGTCCTAGTTTTTTCGCCTAAAAAATTTAACGGTGTATATCATGTATGCGCCATTTTTACGACCTTGCGTGCGTAATTTTTGGGGTATTTGTTGACACCAAAATCTTATTAGTCCTTTTATGCGAATTTAGAGGTGTGACAACTCTTAATTTAATTAATTGGCGAAATGAGACGCAATCCTAATAATTCGTAGTCCCGTGTAACCATTTATACATGTTAACTCAATTTGAGGGATATTAGTCGCATCCTATAGTTTTTTATTCGCTTTGTTAATTTTAGTTTAAATACACTCATGCCTAGTTTATCTTTTATTTCTTTTTAGTTAGAAAAATATCTTTTACACTTTTATTTAGGAGTATTAAACCCTATAAATTCTAACAACTCGTCTCTGTGGATTTTCGATACCCGACTTACCGCTATACTTGCATCGCAAGTGCAGTCGTAATTTAGGTTTTTGTATTAACGCGGTGAAACGAATTCAACGATTAGCATTTTGACGCGACGCTACTTTTCATGCTTAATCAAAATGGCGTCGTTGTCGGGGATGAGTTTGTTTTAGACTTTATTTGATTTAGTATTTCATAGTATTTTCTTTCTATTTGCTAATATTTTGCAGGACTTCCACATTTGAGCACTTAGAAACGCTCGAATTCTTTTCGCGCGCACTTACTTTGTGGAATCCGCCATTCGAGCCATTTTTGGGGTAAGCATGTCTTATTCCAATTCTTTCGGAAATCCTTGTTATAATTCTCAAAATTCTAGGCCTAGGACTTTCGGTGAATACTTAGCATTCCAAAGTAAAACAAATTCAAATATGACTTTGAGCGAGTATAACGAAAGTGAAAACATAGGTTATTGGAATTTTGATGATGATGACAATGATTTTGGGCCTTTACCTCCTTATAATAGGAGTTTTGAAATGAATTTGAATAGTTTTCAAAATTCCTATAATAATGAGTTTTCGTTTAAGTCCGATAGTAACTTTCAAAGTTCCCATTTTCATGCATCCGCACCTCGACCCATGACATTCGGTGAGGGTTTGCGTATGTATGAGAATGAGTTACTTGAAACTCGTTATCGGGAAGAAAATCGTTCGTGGGAACATGAGTTGGATTTATTATTTGAGTCCGACGACAATTTTGCTTCCGAGACTTTCGAAGTCGAGGAATGTTTTGAACCAAATGAGGTACTTGTGCCTACTTTGGAACAAACCATTCTAGACTTTGCCCATCGCGTAATAGATATTTAAAGCGAGGATGAAAATGACGTAATATCTATTTGCAATGAAACGATTTCTTCTTTGGCCCCCAAAGAAGAACATTTCATTGAAAATGATATTATTTCATTCGAAACTCAAACTTCATGCGATGATGATTCATCTCATGAGTTTGAATTTCATTCATCCCCATTTTCATTCTCTATTATCCCACCTAAACAAATACCCAATGATTCGGTTTCAAACTTTAATGTTTTAAACCCTATCGCCGATGAGGAGTACTTGCTCGAGTCGCCTGCCACGATTGCATTCGTGCCTTCGTGTGCACCACATCCCATTCCAATTTTAAAATCATTGGGAGGATATTCTGCTTTTCTCGGTCCCCACATGTTTTTGTCACCCGTTCAATCCAAACCCCCCATCGTCCCTCCAAAACTTTTAATTGACAATGGTTCCTTTCTTCCGCCTTACACATGCCTTCCGTTGTTCAAACGGAATTCATATTTTTCGGAGGGCATGCTTGTATGTGTGGGTACACCGATTATCCTCCAAAGTCAAATCGTTTTTTCAGTGGACCCTCAGTTATTCACTACACCAAATGAGGAAAATTGTAACGGATTTTTTTTTATTTGTAATGGATTTTGTCCATTACACATTTGTAACGGACAAAATCCATTATCAATAGCAAAAATCCGTTACAAATATATTAAAATTAAATGCAAAATCCATTTAAAAAAAAAAGAGAAAGTGGGAGAGGAGCGAGCGGCTCCACTCTCCAACTCTCTCCCGTCTCTCTCTATACCTCCTCAACCCGTTCGTCTCTTCATACAGCTTGCGAAATTGGTATATCGTCGCATGAAGTTTATGCACGATCACTGATCGCCCCTCTCCCTCCTCTGGACGTCCATCTCGGTGTTCCGACAGTCGCGCGCCCCCTCCCTCCGGCCAGAGATCATCCCTTCCCCTCTCCTCTGGCTCATAGATTCACTCAATAGGTAAATTAACATATTTGTCAATGGATTCACACACAACAGTTCATTCAGTTCATAGATTTATTGTTTTTAAGTTCAAGTTCAATGGGTATTTGTTACCTGTTAATTTTTTATTCACTGTTTACCCTATATTTGTTTCAAGTTCAATGGATTCCCTGTTTAGCTTATATTTGTTTAAATTTTTGAAAATATAGATTTGTTGGGTATTGGGTTATTAGTATTTAAAAAATAAAAGTATTGATTATTTGTTATTGGGTTGTTGCCTATTCCGTGATTATATTAGTTTTCTCATTTTCTGTTAATTTTAATTGTCGAAACATAATTTGGAATATATTTTCAAATTTAGGGCAATTATGTTGAATTTTTTTATTGTAATTTAAAATTTAGGGTAATATTTTATTGAGGTATTTCGAAAAAAGTCTTCAAACAAAGTGGGAGCTAAAAATGGGTGAATATAAACATTAACATTTTTAGGGTTGAAAAATTATAAATAAAGTAAAAATGACCCTAAAAAAATTGCCTTGGGGCCTCCCGCCCCCGAACCCCCGACCTTTGTAAAACAATTCGCACCCCTTGGTTGAAAATCCTGGGTCCGCCATTGACGATCAAGTATTTTTCTCTCGTTTACCTCGTCTCTCCATAACATTTATGGTTTTGTTATGGGATACTCATCGATATTCCCACAGCTTTACGAATGAGTTTGATTCCATATATTGGGGATTCAATATATGAAATCAAACTTTTGGAAAATCACATTAGAATTACGAATTAGGAATTACGAATGAGTTTGAGTCCATCCCCTACAGCTTTACGAATGAGTTTGTCATATATTGGGGATGGAATCAAACTTTTGATTTTCAAAAGTTTTTCAAATTTTGCTTTGATTTTCAAAGAAGTAATATGACACACTCATTCGTAAAGCTGCAGGGGATAGGGAAATATCAACAAAGTTTGATTTTTAAAATTGGGTTATTTTCTTTCTTTATATTGCATTTTTGGTTTGTTCAATTTGTAGTTTTAGTTCTCTCAATTTTTTAATGTAGGGTGTAGGTGTAGGTTGGAATTGGGGATGGGGATGGGGTTAGGGCAGAGGTTTTGAAAACAACTGATTTTTATTAAAATTTGTTTGTGTCATTTTTTTATTTTTTTATTCTTCTAACATATTTAATAAAAAAATTTATTCTAGAGGTCATGTGCAAGGCACGTATTTAAGTAAAGAAAAAAAAATCTTATTTTTATCTAATTTCTTTAATATAAATAGTACCTGATTTTATTTGTGAAGTATGGTTTGTGTATAGTATTTTTCATTTCTCATCTATGTATCTTAAGTTGATTAATATTTAGTTTTGCCCAATACACTTATTGCGATACACATCTTAAGTTTTATGGTAAATCAAAAAGAACCCCATGAATGATCAAGTTATTTGCAAATAGAAATCACGATGAATTATGTGTTTTAGTTACTTGATATGATGAATATGCTTAAATTTTCTTTTTATTCATCAAAAATGTGTTTAGAATTTAGAAACCATAAATTTAGCATAAGTCGTGGTATAATATGTTGCCATAAATAGACACCAATCATTATCGAAGATTACAGTTGCAACTTATTGTTAATGTGTGTTTTATCTTGTTTTATAGAATGTCACGACAGATTAACAAAGACTGGATGACTGAAGAGAACAAAGGCAGCTTGTCGTATTTAAAGGGCATTGAAGATTTTATTAAATTTGTGGAAGAGAACAATGACCAGGGGTTGACAACGATACCTTGTCCATGTTCGAAGTGTCGCAATAAATTGCGTATGAAATCGAAAGAAGTAGAGAGACATTTGTGTAGGAATGGTATGCATCAATAGTATACTGTATGGTTTTTTCACGGTGAAAATACATCCGTGAACACTATTGATCCCCCACCGGTACAACAAGTTGAGGAGATCATAGTAGAAGAAAACATCGAGGAACAAGGTGTTGGGGTGGAAAATCTTGTTGATGTTTGTTACGGAGTGCATGGGGAACCTTATGTAGATGTTGAATGCGGTCAGTCGCGAGTTTCCAAAGAAGATCATGTCATAAATGACAAGTACAATGAATATAAGAGATTATCAGTTGAGAAATTATATCCTTCATGCGAGGGTCCTGAAACAACTCTTTCTTCAATTATAGAACTTCACAACTTAAAGAATCTATTTGGTTGGTCAGGAAATAGTGTCACGGCACTTTTGTCTATCTTAAAAAGGTGGCTCCAAAAAGGTAATACACTACCAGAAAAATATCCAAAGATGAAGAGTATGATGAAAGACTTGGGGATGAAGGCCAATTACATTCATGCATGCGTCAATAACTGTGTCTTATATTGGAAGGAGAATGAATATATGGATGAATCTCCCCAATGTGGAGAATCAAGGTATTCAGTTACTATGAGGAAAGGGGGAAGGATTACCAAAGAACCTAAAAAGGTGTTAAGACATTTCCCTCTGATTCCAAGGTTGGTGAGATTTTATACTATTCTGTGGATAGCTCGAGAAATGACATGGCACCATAGGGCAACCACTTCATGGGATTACCAACGACATCCATGTGATTCCTCCCAATGGAGGAGTTTCAAATCAAAATGGCCTGAATTTGCTAAAGAAGGACGCAATGTTTGTCTCTCAATAGCAACCGATGGGTTTAATCCTCGTGGCATTCAGTCTGCCAGTTATAGTTGTTGGCCTGTTATCACGGTGCCGAATAATCTTTCACCTTCATTGTGCATGAAGAGCGAGTTTCAAATGTTGTCTTTGTTAATACCTGGTCCAAAGGCACCGGGTCAAGACATCAACGTTTTTTTCAGCCATTAGTTGATGAGTTGAAGGAATTGTGGGAAGTAGGTGTTTCGGCTTATGACATGTATGAGATGCAGCCTTTTACATTGAAAGCTATGTTAATGTGGGGGATTCACGATTTCCCTGCATATGGGAATTTATCTGGGTGTATTACACATGGTTATAAGGCTTGCCCTATTTGTGGGGACGATACTCCATCCATCCGACTGGTACACAGTAATAAGATAGTTTATACAAACTATCGTATTTTCCTTGACATGGATCACCCTTTTCGAAAAGGTTGGAGTTTGGGGCTTAGGTCAACAGAGTATACACCTCCTCCACGTTGGTTGAATGGGGACGCACTTGTAAAGAAGTTACGTTGCATCGAGTATACACCGGGAAAGTCTCCAAAAGTTTCCAGTAATAAGAGAAAGATGGGTGATGCAAATGAGAATTGTAATGTTGAAGTTAAGGAGGCATGGTATAAAAGGTCAATTTTATTTGACTTGGAATATTGGAGTTCTCATAAAATTTGACATGTTCTTGATGTGATGCACATTGAGAAGAATGTT
The DNA here is from genome assembly GCA_949130495.1 of Sambucus nigra. Taxonomy (NCBI): domain Eukaryota; kingdom Viridiplantae; phylum Streptophyta; class Magnoliopsida; order Dipsacales; family Adoxaceae; genus Sambucus; species Sambucus nigra. The sequence continues at coordinate 212,918,698 of OX422217.1, forward strand.
GCAGAGCATTTAATAAGTACAATCCTCGATGATAAAACGAAAACTGAAGATACAATAAATGCGCGGAAGGATATAAAAGACTTGGGCATACATAGTGGTCAATGGATGCGAGAAGATGAGCAAACCGGGAAAGGGATGAAATCGAAAGCATCATTTATATTGGATAAAGAAGAGAAACGACAGTTTTGTCAAATTTTGAAAGACTTAAAGTTACCTTCCAGCTTTTCGTCCAACCTGAGCAATATCTTCACCCTTAACCCACCTGGTTTGCACTCAATGAAGTCACATGACTATCACGTTATTATAGAGTATTTGTTGCCCGTATTACTTCAGCATTCATTTTCGAAATACAAAGATTTGCGAAGAGCTATTCAACAGTTGAGCTTATTTTTCAAAATATTATGCTCAAAAGTCTTAATTCGCGAGGATATGCAAAGGGCCAAGTTTATGGTTGCAGAGGCATTGTGTGTGTTGGAGAAGCACTTTCCGCCGGCATTTTTTTATATTAGTATCCACCTTACTGTTCATTTAGCCGATGAAGCATTGGCTTGTGGTCCTACAGGAACACATTGGATGTATCCGTTTGAACGGTAAACTCTTTATATTAATTTTTATTTTCACACAAACACAAACACAAGCACAAACATAAGCATATACGTATAGATCATTGTTAGAATATGTCATATATACTTTTTTCTTATTCACACGAATAGGAAGATGCAAGATTTTAAAGATATACCTAGCAATAAGCGATACATTGAAGGTTCAATTGCGGAGTCGTATGTTACTGCTGAATCTGTTAGGTATTGCATGGAGTGCATGCCTAATTCTCTTGACGGAAACCACAAACGTACTCGTGAAGCGTTTCTAAATGAAGATAGAGAGTTTTCTGACGAAGGACCGTTGTTAGATGACAATATTGTGATGTTGGAACCTAAACAGTTTCAACAAATACGTCGATGGGTCCTATTTCGACTTGACGTTGATGGTCTTGAAGAATTCTACAGGTTTGAGCAATTTAATAAGTATTTATCGAAATTCACATTTAAATACTAATACACGAACTTATGTGAATAAATTGCAGTGAGTATAAAACGTTACTAAAATCCACTTGGCGTGGTAAAGGAAATGGGAGACAATTAACAGAAGTAGAGATGCAAACTTCTTTCATTCCGTGGTTATATGATAAGGTGATCTTGATTTTACTAGTATATTAAGTTATATTCTTTATTATCCAGACTCACTTTGTAGGTATAATTTTATTTGTATTGCGCAGCTAGTCACTTCTGGAGAGACAGAGACAAATGCTATGTTGTGGTGGTTAGTACAAGGGCCAAAACACAAGGTTAAAACATATAAAAAATACCGCACCAATGGCTTTGTATTCTCTCCCAAGTATCACGATGATACTGTTGTGACACAAGACAGTGGTATTTGCATGAAGGCTTGGACTCCATTTAGGGCAAGGAAAAGTGATAAAAATCTTAGAGATTCTTGGACAATGTATTACGGAGTTATCAGGCAAATAATTGAGTTGGACTATACGCTATTTAAGGAGGTAGTGTTTTATTGTGATTGGGTGAGGGTGGAGGACAAGATCAATGGTTGTAAACATTGTCCAGACTCCAATTTGGTAATGGTTAATTTTGATAAGTTCAAGAGTGTGACACCCCGCCTAATTAAATACCGGGCGATCACTCCTTTATTAAATTAAATCAAGGTAAACAGTTGGTTCATTCTCAACATCACTGTCGATAAAAATAAATTTTCCAATTTAACACCCTAAATAATTAAGCTAAGTGTCAAAACCATTTTCATACATACTTTCCAAATTTTATTTAAAAAAATCATTTATTTTATTAACAACATTCAATAAGTAAGAATCACACCACATTAAATATCTGCAACATAGTCCAATTAATTTAAAACATTCGTCAATCGAATGTCAACATGCGAAATATAAAGTAACACAATTAAACTGAATAAAACCCATAGTAACAATGCTGGAAATAACTGAAATACAAATGTCCAATAACAACGGAATAATGGAAAGAGCTACACATGCTCAACTAAATGAAAGTACTAAGAGTGGATCCGAATGAACGAAGTCGTCTAATCAAGAGACCTGCAACTCCCACCTAAGCTGCAGCACGTTCCTTCCAAGAGATCCTAAGCAAGACGCCCCTGTGGCTGGGCACCTGTAATACATACATATATATACAAGAGAGAGAGAGAGAGAGAGAAACGGGTCAGAGCCCGAAAGTGTGTTTGATTTAAAATACGTTTAGCAAGTATTTAAATTGATACAGGCCAATGCAACAACATATTAGAGCGACACTCTCTTGAGAAATTCTCACCTCTCTTCTAATGTGCACGCCTATCGTACTAACCTTCCCAACGGTTTATCTTATCATTTTATCATACTAACCTTCCCAATAACTTAGCTTATCTTAACTTACTCATAAGATTTCAAAACCGAACAATATCATTGTTTAAAAAGATACTTCCTATTAGCAACACAACTCTCGTTTTAGCTTTATTAATTTAACAAGTTTCCCAGGGTCATATTATACTTTCACAAAACAAGTATTTACTATTTGAATCATCAACCATGTCCTACTTATCAAATCACAGTAGGCAGTTTCAAGTTTCCAAATCTCATATATATATATATATATTAACTACTCGTATAATATATATATAATAACAGCACCCCAAATAAAACTATGGTGCGTGCATACTTCTACTATCCAAACCCCATACCATTCATATCAAGGGGAATACAAATTCGGAATCACTCTCGAATTGTATTAACACATACACAAACAATATCGAGGCGAAGCATAGCTTCCAAGTCTCTAAGAGGATGGCACATACTCGCGTCTCTTAGGACCGTCTGAACTATCAATTCGATAGCCTGTACCAAGGATATCTATCTTCTAGGGTACAAGTCAATATCCCCCATAAAGGTCCCATCGAGATAAGACTGTCCCAGCGCGGTAACCTCAAGGATAGCAAGTAGCGCGGTATGTTTTTCACATGTATATAATATATGTACACACAATCATATAAATATACCACTTTTATCATATTAACATAGGTTCCTCTCGTCACCCATAATTACAACATTTATCCTTAATTTCACATTATTAGTATTACGTATAAGGTTTCATCTCTAACCTTAACTCGAAGGGTTTTTCTCACTTATTTCGTGACACTCGTGGACTCTATTCTTCCAAGTAGAAAATTCAGTAGGTGTCATATTTACGTTTCAACGTGATTCTCTTACGCGCCTCACCCTTTAATATATCAATTTACTAACCCTAAAGTAAATATCCCGTAAATACCATTCTCATCGAATATTAATGATCCCAACATTTATTTATACGCCCTACTGGTCATCTATATCTCCCAAATCATTATGCTAAGAATGCCCAAGAATTATATCACGACAATTCGATTTTTAAATCATTTACAAAGGGAAATAGGAGTCTTCCAGGAGGGGTCGATCGATCGAGGTTTGGGGCTCGATCGATCGAACCTTCGATCGATCGAAGCTCTAGGCTCGATCGATCGATCAAGCAGGTCTGCGAAAATCTGCAGAATTGCAGTTACGGGTTTCATCTCCAAATTTACACCAAATCCATATTTTTCCAAACCCAAACATCCCAAAATGCTACTACTAACATTATATCAATATATCAGATGTTTCCAACGTAAGGCATGGGTATCTCTATCCTTTAATCATGGATTAACAGCCCCAAAAGTTAATTAATTATCAAGAACACTAAAATTCTCCTAAACAGATTTCTAACCAATTTTCTTCAGAAATTCCTTCTTATAATTATCAAAATTTCATGGTCACATTCCTCTACATGGCAAGGTTTCCAGAATTTTCATATAAATCAATACTACATGGATTTTCCTATCACAAATTTGGTTTTCTTCCATATTTTTCATCTCTAATCATTCCTAAACTAATATGAAGATTGCACCAACGAAAATACGCAAGATAAATACTTGCATGGGATTTTCAGAAGTCTGGATTGCGGCTGATTTTGGTGTGGTTGCGTTCCCCTTCTCCCGATCTACGCGTTGGTGGTGGCGGCGGTGCAAACCGGTGACTTTTTGGTCTTGAATTGCCTTGAGAGCTTTCCCTCTCTTGTCCAATGGCCGTACTAGGGTTTCTGAATATTCTAACCCTAAATGACTAACCTAAAAGGCTGATATAGGTTGCTGAATTTCGTGGGTTTAATTACCCAAATATGTAAAATGACAAAAATGCCCTCCCGGGGTACTAATTAGTCCTAAAAACGCCCCGAGACCCAAACTACACCCCCGGGTACACTTTTCTGACTATCTCGACCCTTCCGGACGCGTTGGCGCACTCAAAATGACCATTCGAACAACTTATAAAATATTCATTTTTTTATTTAACCAAATTTAGTCCCGACGCGACACGGGCGCGTCCCGATTCAAATTTCCAAAATTGTCATTTTATTCACTCGTGACATTCAATATAATCAATATCATATATTACTTTTCTCATTAGTAATATTCAACAAATTTCCCATAATTACTAACTCTCGTCACGTTAATAATTATAACATAATTAATTTCCGGATTTTTATTAAATAATTCACTCACATTAAATTTAATAAATCACCCAAATTAATATAGCATAAAAATACGGGGTATTGCATACTTCCCCCCTAATAATGGAATTTCGTCCCGAAATTCGGAAAATAAGGCATACCTGGTAAAAACAACTCTGGATATCTCTCTCGCGCTGCCAAGTGGATTCCTCCACATTATGATGCTCCCACTGGACCCGCACAAGTGGAACTATCTTCGACCTCAATCTCCTCTCACTATAGTCTAGCATAGCCACCGGTCTCTCCTCGTAAGAGCTATCAGGCTGTAAGTCGATCTCATCTATAGCAATGTAAGTATGGGCCATATCATCCCGAAGATATCGTCTCAACGACGAGATGTGGAATACATCGTGAATGCGATGCAAATGTTCTGGCAATCCCAACCTGTATGCAACCGGCCCAATCCTCTCGATGATGGGAAATGGTCCCACGTACCTCGGAGCCAACTTCCCCTTCTTTCCGAACCTCATCACTCCCTTCATAGGAAATACACGCAATAACACTTGGTCCCCCACACTAAACTCGTGGAAGAACCGTTTCGCATCGGCGTAGCTCTTCTGCCTGTCCTGGGCTATCCGAATACGACTCCTGATCATCTCAATCCTCGCGAAGCTCTCCTGAATCACCTCCGGTCCTAGCAACTTGTTGTCCCCCACTTCGAGCCAACAAGTGGGAGAACGACAAGGCCTGCCATACAAAGCCTCAAATGAAGCCATACCAATCGTAAACTGATACGAGTTATTATAAGCGCACTCTACCAGTGGAAGGTGTGTCTCCCAACCTCCTCCAAAATCAAGGACACATATGCGTAGCATATCCTCTAACATCTGATTAGTACGCTCTGTCTGTCCATCTGTCTGTGGGTGGTAAGCTGAACTCAACCTCAACTCATTACCCATAGCCTCCTGAAAGCTTTCCCAAAAACGTGACACGAAAATCTTATCTCTATCTGACACAATATTCAGGGGCACCCCGTGTAATCTGACAATCTCAGCGATGAACAACTGAGCATACTGAGCCGTGGTATAATCTGTCCGCACCGGCAAAAAATGAGCCACCTTGGTCAAACGGTCTACAATCACCCAGATAGAATCGTGGCCCCGCTATGATGTAGGCAACCCTGTAATAAAATCCATGGAAATACTCTCCCACTTCCACGCGGGTACTTCCAATGGCTGAAGCAATCCTGACGGTTTCTGATGGTCCACCTTCACCAGCTGGCAGGTAGAACACTTGGACACGAACTCAGCAATGTCCTTCTTCATCCCACTCCACCAGTATTGCCTCCTCATATCCTGGTACATCTTATCGCCTCCCGGATGTACTGCAAATCGGGACCCATGAGAATGAGTCATCACTGCATGACGTAATTCTACTCCTTCTGGAACCACCAATCTCCCATTAAACCGCAAACCTCCATCAGAACTAACAGAATAGGACTCAACATCCTCGGCTAGAAGTCGCACAATCTGCTCCTGGCAAAACGGGTCTGTGGTATGTGCCTGTATCACCCTCATAACAATCTCGGGTGTGACTGACATCACGGATATGAAAGAACGGGCTAGTACGTCCTGGTGGCCTAACTCCTTCCACTTCGCTTTCCAGACGTCTGCTACTTCATCTACCGGTCTACGACTCAACGCATCAGCAACTACGTTGGCCTTTCCCGAATGATACTGTATGTCGAACTGGTAGTCCTTCACAAACTCTAGCCATCTGCGTTGACGCATATTCAGCTCTCGCTGAGTGAACAGGTACTACAACGACTTGTGGTCTGTGAACAAACAGAATTTCTCTCCCAACAAATAGTGCCTCCATATCCTCAATGCAAAGACGACCACTGATAACTCCAAGTCGTGGGTGGGGTAATTCTTCTCATGCGGCTTAAGCTTGCGGGAGGCAAAAGCTATAGCCTTCTCCTCCTGCTGAAGTACTCCCCCAAGTCCCCGTAAGGACGCATCGGTGTAAACCCGGTACTCCATACCCGGCTGCGGTAACGCAAGGACTGGCGCTGAAGTAAGCTTGTCTTTTAGCTCGTCGAAAGCCAACTGACAAGCGTCATCCCAAACATATGGTACTCCCTTGCGAGTCAGATTGGTCAATGGGCCCGCTATTTTGGAGAATCCCCGAATGAATCTCCTGTAGTAACCAGCTAACCCCAGGAAACTACGCACTTCCGTCGGTGTCGTGGGCTGTCCCCACTCCCTTACCGCTGATACTTTACTCGGGTCAACTGCTATCCCCTGCTCAGAAACAACATGCCCCAAGAACTGTACCTCTCGCAACTAGAATTCGCACTTCTCGTATTTAGCATACAACTGATGCGCTCGTAGAGTTTGAAGAACCTGCCTCAAATGCTCGGCATGCTCCTCCCCGGAGTGTGAATATATCAAAATGTCATCTATGAAAACGATGACAAACTGATCCAAGAACTCTCTGAATACTCGGTTCATCAAGTCCATGAAAATGGCTGGATCATTTGTGAGTCCGAACGGCATCACCCGGAACTCATAAGACCCATATCTCGTCAAGAAAGCAGTCTTCGAAACATCCTGCTCCCTAATACGTAGCTGATGGTACCCCGACCTCAGATCTATCTTCGAAAAGAAAGTTGCTCCCCTCAGCTGGTCGAACAGATCATCGATTCGAGGTAACGGATATTTATTCCGTATCGTGACCTTGTTCAGCTCCCGGTAGTCCACACACAATCTCAGTGAACCATCTCTCTTCTTTACAAACAAAACTGGAGCGCCCCAAGGTGAGGTACTCCTGCGAATGAAGCCCTGACCTAACAACTGCTCTATCTGATCTCGTAGCTCTCGCATCTCTGCAGGAGCCATACGATACGGTGCGCGTGCTATAAGTCTCGTATCTGGCAATAAATCTATAACAAAGTCTATCTCTCGACTGGGGGGTAGGCCTGGTATTTCCTGAAACACATCAGAATACTCCCTGACAACTGGGATCGAATCTAAGGGAATCACAACCTCCTTAGAGATATCCTCCTCTATGTAATACAAATGAGCGGTCGAGCCTCCCTCTGGGCGAGGCATCGCCACTACAAACATCTCTTGCCACGGAATGGCAAAAACAATGCTCCCACCGAAGCAATCAATCATGGCTCTATAAGCTGCGAGCCAATCCATACCAATAATCACATCATGCTCGTGCATGTCTAAGACTAACATGTCTGCAGGTAATACCAAGCTACCAATCTCTACCCCCACTCCTCGGCATATAAAGAAAATAAGTGACCCACTCCCCAGTGGTGAGTCCACACACGTCACTGTGCTCTCAGTTGCGGCTAACAACCCTAAGGCCTTCGCAAAATGCGTAGCTATAAAACAATGTGTTGCCCCCGTATCAAACAAAACCCGACCCATAGTACCATGGATAGGAAACATACCCTCAATCGCGGGTGGTGCATGTGGAGCTGCTGCCTGGTGGACATTATAGACACGTCCATACTGTAATTGCCCCTGCTACACTGGAGCTGCTGGAATGGTTGGTAGGGCTGGCACCTGGGCTGGAGCTGGGAGGGCAGGTGGAAAAAGTGGTCTCTGTGGCTCATTACGGGCTCCCTGCTGTTGTGGGGCCCTATCGCCCTCTGGGCAATCCTGGCGCCTATGGCCATGTTTACCGCACCCAAAACATCGGCCTTTGAAGTTTCCTCCCCTCTGTCCCTGCTGACCACGGCCCTGCTGGCCGTTACCTCCCCGTCATTGGCCCTGTTGGCCCTGATTAGCACGCTGCTGGCCCTGCTAGCCCTGCTGCTGTCCCTGCTGTCGGTGTTGGCCCTGCTGGCCCTGCTGATTAGGCTGGCCCTGCCTATAGCCCCCATATCCCTGCCTAGAATCACATGAACGGAACCGCTTAGCAGGGTCCCCCTGATGGGAACTCTGCTCGTGCTGACGAGTCTGTCCATGAGATGGTGCCCCACTGGCACTATTACCCCCGGCCCTGCCCTGCTGGCTGGACTCTCCTGCTCTCTTGCTTCCCTGAAGATGGAAGCGGTGATCCTGGCAATGTAGTAACGCTGCATTGAGTACATCAGTGAAAGTACTCAGAGATAAATTCCCAATAAGGTGCTGACGGATCCTCCAAGCTAACCCGTCGATAAATAACATAATCCTCTTACTCTCAGTAGGTGCCTCATCTGGCACAATGGTGAGAAGTCTCGTGAACTCCTCCTCATACTCTGCTACGGTAAGACTCTCCTGCTCAGATTCAGTAATCTCCGCCTCATCTCAGTCTGCACTGCGGGTGGAAAATACTTGCGGTCAAACCGCTCCCAGAACAACTGAATAGGGATCGTGTCCCTCTCCTCCAAAGTGGTAGTGGATTCCCACCACTGCAATGCGGCTCCCACCAGCTTAAAGGAAGCCAATAACTTCTTTTGCACATCAGTGCACTCATACATACGGAGGTGCCGTTGGATGTCTTTCTTCCATTGGCTAACTGTGACAATATCGGAGCTACCAGAAAACTCAGGGGGATGCGCTTTCTGAAAAGCATCCCGAACCCTCTCCCATGCAGATGGGAGCTGTGCTGGTACTGGCGCCACTACCTGAACCTGGGGTGGAGCCTGCTGAACCACCGCTAGTGCGGCATTCACCGCCTGAGTAACAATGGCGGCTACTTCATTTGCATTCATTGTGCCTGGTGCCGGAGCTGCTGGCTGCTCGGCCTGGGCACGCCTATCTTTCGGAGCACGTCTCGGAGGCATCTGAAATGTGAACAAGTTTATTAGTCTACAGTTATTATCAAATCTCAAATAGCTGAAGACTTAAACGTAAAAGCAAGAGTACAACAGTCCTAAAAATAGGGCTCTATAGCAATAACGTCAAGCTGAAAGCGAAATAAGCCGTACAGATCCTATGGACACTAGAACCTGATGCTCTGATACTACCTGTGACACCCCGCCTAATTAAATACCGGGCGATCACTCCTTTATTAAATTAAATCAAGGTAAACAGTTGGTTCATTCTCAGCATCACTGTCGATAAAAATAAATTTTCCAATTTAACACCCTAAATAATTAAGCTAAGTGTCAAAACCATTTTCATACATACTTTCCAAATTTTATTTAAAAAAAATCATTTATTTTATTAACAACATTCAATAAGTAAGAATCACACCACATTAAATATCTGCAACATAGTCCAATTAATTTAAAACATTCGTCAATCGAATGTCAACATGCGAAATATAAAGTAACACAATTAAACTGAATAAAACCCATAGTAACAATGCTGGAAATAACTGAAATACAAATGTCCAATAACAATGGAATAATGGAAAGAGCTACACATGCTCAACTAAATGAAAGTACTAAGAGTGGATCCGAATGAACGAAGTCGTCTAATCAAGAGACCTGCAACTCCCACCTAAGCTGCAGCGCGTTCCTTCCAAGAGATCCTAAGCAAGACGCCACTGTGGCTGGGCACCTGTAATACATACATATATATACAAGAGAGAGAGAGAGAGAGAAACGGGTCAGATCCCGAAAGTGTGTTTGATTTAAAATACGTTTAGCAAGTATTTAAATTGATACAGGCCAATGCAACAACATATTAGAGCGACACTCTCTTAAGAAATTCTCACCTCTCTTGTAATGTGCACGCCTATCGTACTAACCTTCCCAATGGTTTATCTTATCATTTTATCATACTAACCTTCCCAATAACTTAGCTTATCTTAACTTACTCATAAGATTTCAAAACCGAACAATATCATTGTTTAAAAAGATACTTCCAATTAGCAACACAACTCTCGTTTTAGCTTTATTAATTTAACAAGTTTCCCAGGGTCATATTATACTTTCACAAAACAAGTATTTACTATTTGAATCATCAACCATGTCCTACTTATCAAATCACAGTAGGCAGTTTCAAGTTTCCAAATCTCATATATATATATATATTAACTACTCGTATAATATATATATAATAACAGCACCCCAAATAAAACTATGGTGCGTGCATACTTCTACTATCCAAACCCCATACCACTCATATCAAGGGGAATACAAATTCGGAATCACTCTCGAATTGTATTAACACATACACAAACAATATCGAGGCGAAGCATAGCTTCCAAGTCTCTAAGAGGATGGCACATACTCGCGTCTCTTAGGACCGTCTGAACTATCAATTCGATAGCCTGTACCAAGGATATCTATCTTCTAGGGTACAAGTCAATATCCCCCATAAAGGTCCCATCGAGATAAGACTGTCCCAGCGCGGTAACCTCAAGGATAGCAAGTAGCGCGGTATGTTTTTCACATGTATATAATATATGTACACACAATCATATAAATATACCACTTTTATCATATTAACATAGGTTCCTCTCGTCACCCATAATTACAACATTTATCCTTAATTTCACATTATTAGTATTACGTATAAGGTTTCATCTCTAACCTTAACTCGAAGGGTTTTTCTCACTTATTTCGTGACACTCGTGGACTCTATTCTTCCAAGTAGAAAATTCAGTAGGTGTCATATTTACGTTTCAACGTGATTCTCTTACGCGCCTCACCCTTTAATATATCAATTTACTAACCCTAAAGTAAATATCCCGTAAATACCATTCTCGTCGAATATTAATGATCCCAACATTTATTTATATGCCCTACTGGTCCTCTATATCTCCCAAATCATTATACTAAGAATGCCCAAGAATTATATCACGACAATTCGATTTTTAAATCATTTACAAAGGGAAATAGGAGTCTGCCAGGAGGGGTCGATCGATTGAGGTTTGGGGCTCGATCGATCGAACCTTCGATCGATCGAAGCTCTAGGCTCGATCGATCGATCAAGCAGGTCTGCGAAAATCTGCAGAATTGCAGTTACGGGTTTCATCTCCAAATTTACACCAAATCCATATTTTTCCAAACCCAAACGTCCCAAAATGCTACTACTAACATTATATCAATATATCAGATGTTTCCAACGTAAGGCATGGGTATCTTTATCATTTAATCATGGATTAACAGCCCCAAAAGTTAATTAATTATCAAGAACACTAAAATTCTCCTAAACAGATTTCTAACCAATTTTCTTCAGAAATTCCTTCTTATAATTATCAAAATTTCATGGTTACATTCCTCTACATGGCAAGGTTTCCAGAATTTTCATATAAATCAATACTACATGGATTTTCCTATCACAAATTTGGTTTTCTTCCATATTTTTCATCTCTAATCATTCCTAAACTAATATGAAGATTGGACCAACGAAAATACGTAAGATAAATACTTGCCTGGGATTTTCAGAAGTCTGGATTGCGGCTGATTTTGGTGTGGTTGCGTGCCCCTTCTCGCGATCTACGCGCTCGTGGTGGCGGCGGTGCAAACCGGTGACTTTTTGGCCTTGAATTGCCTTGAGAGCTTTCCCTCTCTTGTCCAATGGCCGTACTAGGGTTTCTGAATATTCTAACCCTAAATGACTAACCTAAAAGGCTGATATAGGTTGCTGAATTTCGTGGGTTTAATTACCCAAATATGTAAAATGACAAAAATGCCCTCCCGGGGTACTAATTAGGCCTAAAAACGCCCCGAGACCCAAACTACACCCCCGGGTACACTTTTCTGACTATCTCGACCCTTTTGAACGCGTTGGCGCACTCAAAACGACCATACGAACAACTTATAAAATATTCACTTTTTTATTTAACAAAATTTAGTCCCGACGCGACACGGGCGCGTCCCGATTCAAATTTCCAAAATTATCATTTTATTGACTCGTAACATTCAATATAATCAATATCATATATTACTGTGCTCATTAGTAATATTCAAAAAATTTCCCATAATTACTAACTCTCGTCACGTTAATAATTATAACATAATTAATTTCCGGATTTTTATTAAATAATTCACTCACATTAAATTTAATAAATCCCCCAAATTAATATAGCTTAAAAATACGGGGTATTACAAAGAGTACCAATAATGAGATTGATGAGCCTGCAATTCTCGCTTCTGATGCCAGTCAAGTCTTCTACTCAAAAGATCTTAACACTCCTAATTGGTGGGTTGTTATACATTCCCCGAAGAGATTAACTAGTCGAGTAGACGAGCTAGAGATACCAACTGTGTTCCAATCTACTCTTGAAGATGAACCTCATTTGGAGAACCTGCTAAAGCAATATGACAAAGTCTAGCTATTGTTTTTTCACTAGTTTTTAATGTGTTTTTGTTGGTGAATTGTAGCATTTTTAATGCAATCGAGTGGTATTTTCCCATAAGTTGTTGATATGTTTTTATCAGTTTAGACTGATCCTTTAAATTCAATTGTTCTTGCCATAATTGTTGTCTGTATATCATGATTAGTAATATGCTAATAAGGAGAAATGATGCATTAATTGTTATATGCTTTTAATTCAATAAGTATACTGTGTATCTTTTATTTTACTATAATATTACCATCGAACTAATGCTTTGTTTTGAAATTTAGGAAATTCAAAATGTCATCAGGTACAGGCTTAGCACAACCTTCCTCCTCAATGGCCAAAACCCTAAATGAGAAAATCAAAGTCATTGTTGAAGATGGCGGGTCTATAGTTGGTGATAATGCAAAGCTGTGGAGTTCTCGTACCGGGGATTTTGTGAGAGCTAATTTCCCGATTCACTTCTCGGACTGGAGGCACGTGCCAAAGAAATGTAAAAATGATGTTTGGAATGCTTTGATGGTAAATATGATCTTATACTTCATATCTTCATTTTTTATTCTTCTTTTCTATTTTTATTCTTTTGCTATTTATTATTCTTTTAATTATTTTTGTTTTGCTTAATGATAACAGAGAGAATTTGATCTTAACGTTCCCCCGGAAGTGGCTCGCCCATTAGTGGAGAAGACATGGTCCCAAAAATTCAGGACTTTCAAAAATACATTGCGATCTCATTTGCAGGATGATGGAGCTGAGCCTGAAGGTGTTGAACCTGAAATATGGAAGAAATTTAGAGAAATGGAAAATGGTGAGAAAAAAGGCAACAAAAACTAAAAAATGTTGAGAACCGCTCAAAGCTGAAGTATACCCATTATCTCGGTCGTCGTACATATGCCCAAAAGAAATACTTGTTGGTGTGTATCATTTTTGTTTTACTTTTAACATTAAAAATGTTCTTAGCTAATTTGTTAATTTTAACAATGTACAGCAAAAAACTAAGCCTGAGGTACAAATTGGGAGGGTAGACAATTGGTTGTCAGGGCATATACGCAGTGATAAAACTGTGTTGGAGAGTGCCAAAAGTTTCTATGTGAGTATAATATTTTTATTGTTGAAAATTTTAATTTTTAGTTGAACTTTTATAAAATGATTAACAAATTTATTTATAATAATATAGGAGGAAGTGAAGGCTGCGGAAGAGAAAAGAAAAGCCATAAGTATGATTGGAGAGGGTAGTACCGATAATTTTGAGAATTATGACAACGATGTGTTAACACAAGTGTTTGGAAGGGATGTTAAAGGCCGAATGCGTGGAGTGGGGTCCTACGTCTCTAAGAAACAATTAATTCACACGGGGGTGGCGAAGGCAAAATTTGTACAGCATTTGAAAGGAAATGAAGAAATAGCCTCGATGAAGAATGAGATCTCTAATGTTCACTCACAGTTGAAAGAGGTTACCAGTATGTTGCATATGTTTATGTCAAAATTGGAAAATGGAAAGGAGAGCTCCCCTGTAGGGGTGACTCCACATAGCGAGTTTGGTTCCACTTCAGATCATCATCCTATCACTTTATCTCAAAATTTGAGTAATCTTGTCAACACTCCCTCTCCCACTCTCAATCCCACTCATATTCCTAACCCCCCCTCCCCGCCCCCCTCCTTTAAAAAAATCCCCCGTCATTGTACTTGATAGGTTTGGTGCAGAATTGGCAAAGGGACATGTTGGGATACATAATGGTGACATGTGTCACTTCAAACGCCTTGGACTTGGGGAAAAGGTAGTTTGGGTTGAAACAGTGCTTCAACCTGACGCTTCTGTGTATAATGCTCCTCAAAACGGTTTGGAAACTTTGGCAGGCTTTTCAGATGGAGGATTTGTTATTTGGATGGAAAGTTTGTTGAAGTATGTTTAGAAAGTTCATCTTAGTTTGGCACATTTTAGTGTAGGAAAGATACTTTTGGATTAATGTTTTCGTTGATTGTTCTTAAATTTTAGTGTAGGAAAGATACTTTTGGATTAATGATTTGGATGACAGTTATTAAATTTTACGTATGTTTGTTTTTCTCATGAATCTCGCTTGCTATGTTGGGTAAATGATACTTTTGGGTTAATGATTTAGATGACAATTGTTAAATTTTATATATGCTTGTTTTTCTCATTAATATCGCTTGCTATGTTAGGTAAAACCTTTTTAACTCCGCCAATGCAATGTTTTATCTTTGCATTGCCGGTCCCAAGCCCGGATAAAGGAGGAGGGGAAAGGTCATTGGTTCCGTAAAGGTCTAATTCATTTTATGTTCTCCTGCAGAATGACCATATATTGGTGATTGAATTGAAGATTCCAACTCGCCCCCGTGTTATTGTTTTGCGGAGGTATTTAACTTTCTAAACTTTTGATATTAGTGTTTGATGATATCATTTATGCTATTAGCCTATGAATTTTCTTTTATGCTACTTAATTTCAAATTTAGTGTACTGCAAGCCTGCAATTTCTGCACATGTGTGTTCAGAATTTTAAAAAAGAACAACACAAAAGGAACGGGTGTGCTTTCTGCATACATATCAAATAATCACCTTATTTAATTAGGTAATGTAACAAGGAGGGGACAATATGTTATATACATAGTTGTTCAGGTTTCAAAGGAATAAGGACATCAAGACCTATGGTTTCTCTTTCTATTTGACTCACAAATGATAGTTTATTTGATGTATGTTTGTTCATGTATGAGAAATAAATTGAAATTTACATAGTTTGTTGATGTGTGTATATCGCTTATTTATTTGGTGAAAGTGCCGACATATTCCAATCAAATCCTGAAATTTTCCCTCTGGAGCAGTAGAAATAAGTAACTTCAAAAGAGGTTAACGAGAGAAAGTGTGAAGACTAGTGGTTTTAAGGATGTGGGAGTCGGTTCAGAGTATAAAGATTCTCCATATTCGCATGATTCCATTGGTAACAAATCTGATTTACACATTGTTACACCTCCTGCTGGTAACTCCGGAGTGGATACTTCATACTGGTCTTCAGATTTCCTTAACTTTGCACCTCGTGTGCCTGAACCTTCTTTTTCTAAATTCCCCATGATTTAGAAAAGAACCCCGAGGTACAAACAAAGATCGATCACATGGACATATTGAAAGCGTCTTTTAAGTTTTCTGCTGGTTGTGAGCTGTATGAAGCACTAGGACCTGCATTCTGAGAACATAATACTTATTTCGATCAGGATACAGAGAAGATGAAACAGTTATTGAGAAACCAAGCTAGTTTCCCACTCCATTTTTAATCTTATGAATGAAATTTTTTTATCTCCTGACCTGAACTGATTTGTGGAAAAAATTATAATTAGCATCTCCCTCTTTAACCCACTTACAATTTTCTTTTTGTCGCCAAAAGAGTTCCTTCATTTTTAAATGATGAGCTAGATTGGCCTGACATCTATTCATCTCCTCCCTCTTAGCATTAGTTGGATCACTCTCAAAAGAAATTTCACTTCTGAGAGCATAATCTTTAGCCTTAGTAGTGTTCTGGAATAGATTCCCATGTTGATATTTATTCCAAGATTTAAGATGAAATCTTTTTCTCTTCAGATTGGCTGCTAGACAAAACATTGCATTACCATTGGAAAAAGGCTGCCATTTGGAATGGATGAAAGATAGGTATTACGAGTTTGAAGGCCAATAGTTTTGAAAGAAAAATATACTAGGATATTTATCAAGATAAGTAGCTAAAGAAATAGGCATATGGGAATGGTCTGAAGCCAGTTTACTTAAATAATCAACAATAACCTTAGTAAACATAAGCTTACCACTGATAATCATAAGCATTTTGTCAATTCTCTCCCATATAGCATCAGCTAAATCTCTTTTATTCCACTAAGTGAATCTATAACCCAAGAACCCCAAATCAATCAGACCATTTAACTCCATGCACTGAATGAAATCTTCTGCAGCATTCATATCATAAGGAAGTCCTCTAACCTTATCTAATGAAGTTGACACATTGTTAAAATATCTCCCAACAAACCATGGGTCAGTAGTTTGAATAGAATTTAAATATACTCTCACAACTCTTATCTTTCTATCCTAATACACTTGGCATAGACCAACGATACTTGAAAGTCTTTAGACAGATAAGGATGAGCCACCTTTAGAGTTATACTTTGAGGAATTTGGGAGATGATATTTATAGAGATATCATATGAAAAGAACTCCAAATTGAGTTTACTTCATTTGCAATAGCATATTGAAAACCAAATTTGATTCTATATTCCTCCAATCTAGATGGATCCACTTTAGGCTCTAAGCAAACCATCAAATCCAACTGATGCATATTCACAAACTTTTTAATTCTTCTAACCACACCTTTCTTCTCGATTCCCCTAACATTCCAACTCATTAACTTGATCATTTAACCAAAGGTTTTGGGAGATCCTTAGATAAATACCTTAATACCTTCTTATCTGTGTGATCAGTGGCCTTCTGCATTATCTTCTTCTTCTTCTTGTTTGATACTTGTGTCCATTCCTCTATTGGTTGAGGCTAGATATCCTTATCAATGGGAATTTTCCTAGGAGATAAGTGGAAATTTTGAATAACTTCAGTATGCAATCTCTCCCCGCTGCCATCCTCTTCCAAATTATTATTTTTCTCATACACTGCTATACCAGCCTCAATCGATTCCATTTGCGCCTCCTATTGAATCGAACTTTTAATGATCTCCATACTTTCCATGTGTATCTTCGTAGCACTTTCCATCTCATTAGGACTGTTATCTTCTACTGTAGGCATTATTTGTCCCTCTTCCATGTCTTCAATATCCATACTCTTTTCCTCAACTGGAGTTTGCTGAGATCGTTGGCTTTGGTCTATATTTCGTGTTGTAGCCTTGTAGGTCTCGTGCGGCAGCCATAACTGTGTTTTTCTCTCATTTGTTAGTTCAGTTTCTGAGTTTGAAGACCATCACTAGATGTCAATGGAGGTTACTTAATGTTTTTTGTCTATAACAAACTAAATATGTCAATGGAGGTTTGTGTTTTTATATATAGGTGATTAATTTATTTATTATCAATAATTAAGGAATTAATAATGTATCACTATGATATATCGTATATACTTATTATAACTGGTAAATGATTCTAATTTTTGTACTGTGAATATAGATAATAGTAATAGTAATAAATTCTAGAGGGTAATATTTTCTCAACTAGAGCTAAAGAAAAAGTAAAAAGTAAAGAAAGAATGAGCTAACTAACTGTTTGTGGTACATTCAAGCTTAAAAGTTTAATTTCTTTGCACTTCAATATTTTTCCAGTCTAACATGTTTCATTTGTTTTCTCTTTGTATTTGTTTTGTGGTCCTGTTCAGGTGTGAAGCCTTCTCCACATACCCTAGGACGTATGACCTTATCCATGCCAATGGTCTTGTCAGTTTGTATAAAGACAAGTAAGTTCTTCACTTTGTACCTAATTGAAGGGCACGGCTTTATAATTTACCCTTTTTATGGGAATTAAATTCAATTTACTTGTAGCTAATAGAATAAAATACACCACTGAAGATGTATTGTGCAATAAAAATGTTCTAGTTATCATGACCTTGGGGATTAGTTAGGTTCTAATTTATCCTTGACCGGCCCAGAACTGCATTTTGAATTTATTTGCATATATATGTATATATACAAATAAATTCACTTGTAGCTAATAGAATAAAATCATTCTCATTTATGGAAATTTATATAGTAGTCTCAGAATTAACATTTTCTAAAGATTAATAATAGTTTAATGTTGAACAATGTGTTGATGCCCATTCCCTAGACATCACAGGATGGTAAAACAAGATTCACCCTAGTTGACCCCGAGTAAATTCCTTGAGTTGACATAGTTTTGATACCATTCTTGTATGTATTTTCTGAAGGTTGATAAATTTTAGAGATTTCAGAGTTGGATTTAGAGAAACAGATCAGTGAGGCGTGGTTGTGACGTTATCTCTATTTATGAAATAGAGGATGCTCTCTTCATATATGACAAGTTCGAAAAGGCAATTTCATCATGTGGTGGCAGACGATACTCAAGTGCAAACTGCGATGTGGAATTTAGTAGCAATAACAAATTTTTTGATTATCACAGATGCGGAAATGCCAAACTCTATCAAACGTAATTGCGTTGTGAAGCTCGAGGAAGAAAATACGCCGAAGTGATGTATATGTGGTGGTAGAACAGGGCACATCAAATGAGATTGTGGTGTTGAATTAGATGAAGATACAAATGGTGTATGAGGAGAAAGATGATGGAAGAATCATTCTTATTCTTTGTGGCCTTTTCTTCAATTCTTAGCAACTAAGTTTGATTATATTTTATTACCAGTTGTTGTAGGGTTGGAGAATGACAGGAATAAGATTGTTAAAGGTGAGTCTGACAGTAATCGAATTTAACATCATTCTTTTTTTATTTTCAATTATACCATTTCCAACATTTTCATCCCATTTGGTTTTCAATAGATTCATCTACTGTAGTTCATCTTATTAGCTAAAAAAATGCTTCTCCATATGTTGTGTTTTGATTATGGGGTTGATTTGTTTTTTTTCTTAGGTCACGATCGAGAGAAGTGCGTTGAGCACCTAGATCTTTATGTTATTGCACCTTCGCTGATTAGATGAATTATGACCTGAGATAAAAGTGAAGAGAAAGAGAGAAAATGATGGTGGCGTTAATATCTTCTTTCCAAATTGTTTTCAATTTGAATACTTTATTGTGGAAATAAAGGTAACCTACCATATTTGTACTCACACCTCACAGAAATATTGTTTTTGAAATGGTGGGCTGTTGCTGAGATAATTTCCAGCCTAAAATATCTTACATTGCCTGCTCAAGCCATTGAGGTATGTTTCCTTCATTTGTAGTAACTTTCAATTGTTTATTCATTAGTAGGCATATAAATAATTGTGCAAATTTAAGAATGTGTGGCTTCAACGATCTCCACGGGTCAACGAGGTGTTAATATTCGGGACATGACTTCGTATGCGAAATCGATATATTTTATAAAGGTTAAAATAACATCGCAATCTTTTCGAGCAATGAATATTCCAGTTTAACTTGTACATTACAATTTATCAGTTACTATAGAGCGTCCCCTCATAGTTCAACACAATGGTAATTCTATCAAATATGTAATTCTATCGCAAAAGTGAATGAATAATTGCAAAGTAATTATATTTATAATGAATCTTGAGTTTGGAAAAAATTTATACTCCCCAATCCTTCTATAGCCTGTACTACTATATATACATATTCATATATCTACAATAGGAAGCCCAGATTAAGGACAGGTAGTTAGGAATTGATGCAAATAATAATTGGACTCAAAATTCCTTAATATTGATATGTTCCTTCCTTTAAGCACTAAATAGAATGAAAGCACTAAATATAATGAAACAGTGACTTTAAGCTATTGTATCACCTATAGCTGTTGGTCTCGTGTTCCGGATATTGGGATACTATACATAGCATCCTCTACTGGGTGCTAAAGCGGTGGCTTCCATGTTGATGTTTGCAACGGTTTTTGGTATTCTAATGGCTCTATTCTTGAATACTTTAGGTGGTGCATGGGATAATGCCAAGAAGTATATAGAGACGGGTTCTTGGTGGAAATGGGAGTGTCACAAAGCAGCTATTACAGACGATACTGTTGGAGACCCATTCAAAGAGACAACCGGACCTTCCATTCACGTCCTTATCAAAATGGTTGCAACAATTACTCTAGTTATGGCTCCTGTATTCCCGTGAGAGTTCATTTTATATCAAAGTCTACTCCAAAATTTGACACCCATTCTCTCAAAAAATCTTTTTATATACTGATTGACTATACACATATGGGCATTTTGATGTAACTAAGGGTGCAATGAGTTATAGTCAGTTCCAATTTTTCCCCTTAATTTGAATAGGAGATATTATTGACAGGTTTATTTTCTCGAATTTGGCAGTTCTAGAATCCAAATTATTGAGACCCCCTCATTGGTCGCTATCATGTTTGTTTTCCAAAAACCGGATAAGGAGATTTTGAAGATTGTGAAGGAGTTTTTTTTTCCAAATCCTTTTGAATTTCTGAAGGAAAAGTGTGGTTGGGCTGAATTTCGATTTCGTGGTGTTGAATTTGACCAAGCACACATCGTATCTCATCTACAGCGCCTGTCTTCTTCAGCTCTGTTGTTCAGAGATAATACCACCAAAAATATGGCTTTAATGAGATGATACATGTAGCTGCAAATGATGTAGCTTTTTCCATACTTGTTATACTGACTGCATTTACTTTGTTCCAAATTACAATATACGATCGTGGAAATCCGAAGGTCTCAAAGACTAGTATTGCAATTGTTTTGGCTGACTGGTTATTTGTTACTGTTTGTGTGTTCATAGCTTGATTTACTTGGAGGATTGTCAAATTATGGGCAAATGAATGTGCAGTCTATCGATCAAAATTCCTCGGTGAACTTCTACAGAAATATAGGGAATAAATTGCTATATTTGGTGACTGTCTTTTTGGACATTATCTTCATCTTGCGACATTATGTGCTCTATCCTTCGAAGAAAATGGTTCCCTCTCCTAATCTTGATGCTTTAAGCGAGGATGGGCTTCTTAAATCTTCTGACCAAGTATGTTTAAGATACACTACTACTATTACTTTCTCTTTCCCCATGAATTTAATATAAATCTCTAGTTCTTTTCTATGATATAATAAATTTAAGATATGAATGAGCCTAATGAGCTTAAGTGCATTTTTGTTGATTGGACAATTTTGCTATAACTTGTCACATTGTGATCCATCAAATATGCGATGCTTTTAAAAAAGGAATCCAACTTTGTACTACAACTATTTTCTTGAATTCCTTGGTCCACATACCAACTCTTGACAGCTCCCCTCAAACTATGAGTGGATGAATATTTTACTTTGTATCTTAGTAGTAGAAATCTATAACTAGTGAGAGCCTTTGTTAAAATATCTGATATTTAATCAAATGAAGGCACATGCCTGATTTCAACTTGTTTTCGCATTACTTTATTTCCTTATAAAATATAAATCCAACTCTATGTGTTTAGTTCTTGCATGAAGTACTAGATTTGTTAACACTTGAACTGTACTCTGATTATCACATTAAAGAACTGGAACTCGATTTTCTAAAACTTTAAGCTCAGTAAATAAAGATTGAATCCACGTGACTTCAACTATCAAAGTGGCTATAGTTTTACACACTGCCTCTGTGCCGCTTTTTGAAATAGTACTTTGCTTCTTGGAATTCTAGGACACCAAATTGGGGCCTAGATAAACATAAAAACCTTTTCCCACTTCCATCTTTTTAAGTGGCGGCAATAGTAGTATGCATAAATCCATCTGATGAACAACCCTGAGTTGTTTTGACACATGACCACTAATTTAATTATTTATAGTTTTGATTTGAGATGATGTGCCATTTTAATTTCTTGCATCTTTTAATTAAAACAAATTCCATATAGTTTAGTTTTTTCCAATACTAAGATTGAGTTTGTTCGACAGGTTCTTATTGGGAAATATGAAGATTACTTCTGGGAGAATGAATTCTACTTTTGCAAGAAATATCACAAAGACTACTTTGAGGAGAATATTATGTTTAGAACTTTAAAGTTGTTAGACTTCGTTTTGAGTTCTATTATGGTTATAAGATAGATGAATTATCTTGTACTACATTTTGTTTTTGGAGTTTTAATGGTTATGAATAAAATATAGTTTTAGATCAGTTTAATATCACTGAAATATTATTTGTCATCGAAATATAGTTTGATACATTTTGTCACGTGTGTTTATCTTTTGAGTGAAATTTGTGGGTATTGGTTAAGTGTAGTGCATTGCCATTTGTTGAGCACGAGTTTTAACTAGTGTATTTATATCAATTTATTTAATGAGAAATTAATATATTTTTAAAAATATATTAATATTGCTAACGGACATTAACCGTTATAAATCAAATCATCCGTTGCAAATATATGACACACCCAATCCATTACAATGTATTTTGTAACGGGTTGCATCTGTTACAAATTCTATATTTGTAATGGATAAACACCGTTACAATTTAGTAATTTCGTTACTATTATATAGTATGTGTACCAATGCTAAATCCGTTACAAAATAAATTGTAACGGTTTTCGTCCGTTACAAATAATAATTTTGTAACGGATTTTATCCGTTACAAATTATGTTAGTAAAATAAATAACGCCAATTTTCTAACGGGTTTAATCCGTTTTTGCCCATTACAATTGACATGTTTTGGTGTAGTGATTTAGACTTCTAGTGTATAGTTAGTGTGAAGTCTAAATAGTAGGTTGTATATAGTTAGCTTTCTTTCGTTATTTTTTTTCTTTTCTTTTTAATTTAGTCTAGTGCAATTAGTTAACTTTTTGTTATTTGTTTTTTCTATGCTCGGTACTAACTTGTTTTGTAGATTCTTTGGACTTGTTCTTATGGGGATCGCTCCACTTTTGGGTAATATCGCTCTTTTCCTCTCTTTGACTTGGTTTTTAATTTACATTGAGGACAATGTCAAGTTTTAAGTTAGGGGGTGTGGGATATTCTATCCATTTCTTATTTTAGTCCATGTTTTTTCTCACATGTTAGTTACTTAATATGCTTTTCTTCAAAAATTTCAAAAAGATTTTCTTTCTTTTTTCTCCTTTTTTGGGCATTTTGCCTTTGTTTCCGATGATAAATTTTAATAATTGCCCGATCCAATTGACAACTCAATGATGCATGTTCTCGATTTTAGAAGTTATTAGACTTTAGTCCTAAATCATTGATATTATGAATAACTTCATGAATTAAACTTTAATCCCATGAACACATGCACTTTTATTGTTCTATTGATTTGGTTTAAGATTTTTATAACTCGTTATTTTTTTGTTGCAGTGTATATAGTTACACCAAGTAAGTTTTGTACCTTTCGTCGTTTGTGAGTGTATACACTATTCTTTTCTCATTGAAAACGTTTAATTCGTCGGTAATCTCACTATTCTTTCATTTGACCATTCATTAATTGAGTTCATACTTGAAATGTGTTACTTGAGCATGATTTTCGTATATTGTTTTGATTCGACAATTGCGTAAACTTTTGGAAATGATCATAGGTCCTCTTTGTTATATCACCCATATTAGCCTTGACCTCGCCCTTATATGTTTACCCTCGTTAACCCCTTTGAGCCTAAATATAGCCTTTCGTTTAATAACCCCAATCCCATAATCAACTCTAAATTGGAGTTATAAATCACACATACACTTTCCATACCTTTGTTTGGAATGTTACATGGGATTGAATAATGTTGTTACGATGTCGGTTGCAATTTAGGCATAAGAGAGTTTGACAAGTAAAGAAAAGAAAGTAGTGAAAAAAGTGAAGAAAAAGAGAAAGAAAAAAACAAAAGAAAACAAAAGAGAAAATGAGAAAAAGAAGAAAAGAAAAAGAAAGAGAAGTTTGTAAATGTTGTATATAGTTCAATAAGCTTTGATTACTCTCCCCGATGATATATCTAATGCCTTTTTGGTACTTGTTTTCTAATTTTGATATTGCCCGTATTTTCCCATTATCCCGAGTTTTCATCCCGAACACTTTGAATCCGTACATACATTCCCTCGTTTCGTACTCTAGCCTAGCCTACATTATAACCCTATACAAGTCCTATGAGATATTAGGTTGATGTAATTCAAAGGTTTAAATAGTTTTGATAATTTGTGAAAATGCATTTAGCCTCCTTTAATGCGCGGTATCCTTTCATTGAGATTACATTTTTCAGTTTATATATAGCGTTCTTCGTTTATGACATGTGTCCGGCCTATTTTCCATTTACATTTACTCTTTATTCCCGCATGTTCCGTTACCTCCCTGTTTCGAGTGAATTCGCTTGATGAGCGTAATGCCCGTGAGGATTGAATATATGCTTGCTTTAATTTAGTATCCGGTTTATATAAGTTTTTCGCCAAATCACGCTTTTCATGTGCTCACTCCCCTCCCACATTTTAAGGTTTCAATTCTATGAGGTGCATTCTATAATGTTAATGATTCGGACTTTTGTGTGAATTCATTCACTTTGTTAATAATGTGTATGAAATCTTTTTCGTTGTTGTTGGGCTTTTCGCATATTGATTGGGCATATTTTGAGGAAACCATATGATGTTTGTGCGTATCATCCCTGAAAAGCCTCACGAGATGATACTCGTCCACTAAGGTAACCTAGCGGTTTAACGGCTTATTGCATATGCTAAATGCAATCGTGTTCCCTACGAAAGTGGCATTTATATTTCGATGCATATATACATGTTGTGATTTTCTTACAGTTCTTCTTGCGTTGAATTTCATTACTAGGGACTAGCAATGTGTAAGTTAGGGGGTGTGATACGTATCAAATTATGCATTTAATTACCCTTGAAACCTATGCATTTTAGCCCCCTCGGGTACTTTAATGCCTATAGTTATGCTCGTTAATCAGACAACCTCTGTTTTATATCCTAAAATGTTATTTGAGGTATAATTGAGCTATTATACGTATTAAAATGCTTAGTATGAAGTTTGGGCACGTTTCGATAAAGTTTCGTCGCGATTCGCACGTTCAGGGGCATTTTTGTAATTTCACACTTTGGGATTTTTCCCCGAAGTATTCACGGAAGTTGTAGCCCTCGGGCCAAGCTTCGCGTGGTCATGAACAGTGTGCAAATCGAAGTCCGAACGAAGGAAACACGGACCTTTAATTGGAAAGAATTATAAGAGATTTATTAACAATTCTATTAATTCCATCCATGTCCCTAAAACGTTTTTTCAGCAAATGAAGATGGCGATTTGGCCCTAGGCTCGGGTTTTAGTTTCGTTCGAAATTCGAGCCTTTCGTCCGAAATTGGAGCCTGATTTGGGACCACACACACAAAGGGGTATCTTTAGCCACTTTTATGGAGCTTGAGCTTTGACCATTTATGGATATGGAGGTTATTGCGCTTGAAAGTGGGTTTTGGCATTTTAATGGTGGAACACTAGTTGGCCTCGATTTTGGCTTCCAAGAATGGTTTTGGGCATATATGGAGTTGGGTTTTTGTTAGCATTTTTTGGAAATGGGTCTTGATTTGGTGCTTGTCACCAATAATGGACACGAAGCTTTTTGGCCATTTTTGGACATGGGAGTGGTTGTGCGAAGTTGTGAACTGACTTGAAATTGCAGGCGCGGTCGATCGGCCTCGTCCCAACGGTCGACCGGAAATTTGGATTTTGCCTTTGTGCCGAGACAGCGTTGTCTCCCCCTTTGGCGCGGTCGACCGATCACCACCCCCGGTCGACCGGTGATCTGTTTTTGCCCAAAATATCTGTAGCCATTTCTTTCTATTTTTTATTTTCTTTTTTCTTTTTCTTTTATCCTTTAAAATGTAACTTATCCCCCTTTTCTATTTCTTTTTCATTTTCTTTTATTTCTTTTTGCAATATAGTATAAATAGAAGACATATCTCATTTTTAGAAAGCATCATGTAATAAATTAGATTTTTAGTTCTCTTCTCTCTTAGAACCTAGGGTTTGATATATTTGGGGATTTTCTGTTGGAGATAACCCCTCTCCTCATTTTCCACCATTAATGTAAGTGTTACTCTTCATTGTCTCCTTTAAGTTGTATTTGCTTTATTTTCCATGCTTAATTAATTTTCATGCCTAGATAATTTTGGTTGCTAAATTAATTAGTGGTGTGCTTTAATTAATTAGTTAATTTATTTATGTCATTTAATATGTGTAGGGGCTAATTTAAATTAGGGCGTGATTAATGGAACTCACGTAGGGTTGATTTGTTGCTTCGCTTTGGTGATGGAGATTTACGTATTTATTTCTAGTGCGTTGTCCTAGTTTTTACGCTTAGAAAATTTAACGGCGTATATCATGTATGTGCCATTTTTACGACCTTACGTGCGTAATTTCTAGGGTATTTGTTGACGCCAAAATCTTATTAGTCCTTTTATGCGAATTTAGGGGTGTGACAACTCTTAATTTAATTAATTGACGAAATGAGACGCAATCCTAATAATCCGTATTCCGTGTAACCATTTATACATGTTAACTCAATTTGAGGGATATTAGTCGCATCCTATAGTTTTTTATTCGCTTTTTTAATTTTAGTTTAAATACACTCATGCCTAGTTTATCTTTTATTTCTTTTTAGTTAGAAAAATATCTTTTACACTTTTATTTAGGAGTATTAAACCTTATAAATTCTAGCAACTCCTCTGTGGATTTTCGATACCCGACTTACCGCTATACTTGCATCGCAAGTGCAGTCATAATTTAGGTTTTGTATTAACGCGGTGAAACGAATTCAACGATTACCGTTTTGACGCGACGCTACTTTTCACGCTTAATCAGCCCACTTAAGCGTTAAAATAAGACGCTAGTGGGCCAAAACTCCGGACAGACCACGAACGGCCCCGCAAGGGGCACGAATAATTCGCACGTGACCAACTTAACTCCTAGCAACTGATTGTATAGTTGCGGGATTGCTAGTTCAAGAGTAGGACCAATTTTTTTCAAATAGTCACACTTAAGCTTTAAAACGAGCCGCTAGTGGGCAAAAACCCCGAACAACCCCTCAATGGTCTCACAAGGGGCACAAATACCTCGCACATGGCAACATAACATATAGAAATTGATGAAGTAGTCATGGGAATCCCAGTTCGAGAATAGGACCAAATTTTGCGAATAGGCACACTCAGGCTTCAAAACGTGTCGTTAATGGGCGAAGACCCCGAATAAACCTCGAATGGCCCCTCAAGGGGTACGAACACCTCGCATGTGACCAACGTAACTCATAGCAAGTGACCACAAATTCGCGGGACTCTCGGTTTGAGAACAGGAGTGAATTTTGTAAATAGGCACACTTTGGCTTTAAATCGTACCACTAGTTGGCAAAAATCCCGAATAATTCCATAATGGCCTCGCAGAGGCCACGAAGACCTCACACATGATAACGTAACTCATTGTAACTAATCACATAGTCACTAAACTCTTGGTTCGAGGACAAGAATGAATTTTGCAAATAGGAAGACTTAGGCTTTAAAATTGTGCCGCTAGTGGGCCCAAAACCCCGAACGGTCCTACAAGGGGCACAAACACCTCTCACATGACAAACATAACTCGTTGTAAGTGATTGCATAGTCACAAGTCTCCCGGTTCAAGAAAGGAATTGAATTTTACAAATAGGCACACTTAGACTTTAAAACATGTGGCTAGTGGGAGAAAACCCCGAACATCCCCCAAACAGTCCAGTTAGAGGCACGAACACCTCATACGTGACCAACATAACTCTTAGCAACTAACCGCATAGCAGCTGGACTCCCGACTCAAGAACATGACTGAATTTTACAAATAGGCACACTTAGGCTTTAAAACGTGCCGCTAGTGGACGAAAAACCCTAAATTATCCCGTAAGGGGCACGAACACCTCACACGTAAGCAACATAACTCATAGCAACTGACCGTGTAGTAGTGGGACTCTCAATTCGAGAATAGGACCGAAATTTACAAATAGGAACACTTGAGAACGTGCTGCTAGTTGGCAAAAATCCCGAACAGCCCTTAAATGGCCCCACAAGGGGCATGAACACCTCGCACGTGATTAATTTAACTCGTAACTTCTGCTCGAGTAGTCACGGGACTCTCGGTTCGAGAAGAGGACCGAATTTTGCAAATAGGCACCCTTAGACTTTAAAACATGTCGCTAGTGGGTGAAAATATCAAATAGCCCCCAAACGGCCCCCACAATGGGGTAAAAACACCTCACACGTGACAAACGTAAATTGTAAGAACTGATCGTGTAGTCGCAGGACTCTCAGTTTGAGAACAGAACTAAAATTTGCAAATAATCACACTTAGGCTTTAAAATGTGTCGTTAATGGGTGAAAATCGCGAACAACCCCCGAACGGCCTCGCAAGGGGCACGGACACCTCGCACGTGACCAACATAACTCATAGAAAATAACTGTGTAGTCATGGGACTCTCGGTTCGAGAACATGACCAAATTTATTTTTCAAATAAATATGGTCACGACCTTAGTCCGTGACCATAATTTCTATTTTTTCTTGCTGAATCTCTAGTCACAGATATGGTCCATGACCATATTAAAGCATGTGTAGATATTTGTCATGGTTTAGATCTGTGACTAAGCTAAAGCATGTGTAGAATTGGGTCTTGGCCTTTGTCCGTGACCATAAGGAATCATCTATAAACGATGGGACACGACCTTGGTTCATGACCAACTAACTGTTCACGACCCTTATGCTCGACCAGCATATCGTATACTGGCTCATGTACCGGTCCGTAACTGTATCATTTTGTCAAGGATATGGTCCATGATGTAAGAACATATTTTATTAGTCCTGGTTTACATTAGTATATGTCGTATACCGCTATAACCGTTGAAGATTTAATCAAGGCCAACCATGCATCAAGACGGATCCGAATTTCAACCTTCTTCACTAAAAAAGCCTCTGCGAGATAAATTTTGGTAAGGTTGTGTCTTAGTCCCTTTACAGTTCATTGAAAATATTGGGATAGTTTGTCTAAGTGTTGGAAATTTTTTCTAAACAGTTTTTAATCAGTTGAGGCATTATTTTCGTCAAATGGAATTTTTTCTAAGTGTTGAGGTGGAGATATTCATGCTGACGTCGTTCAAACGACATGAGTATGTCGTTAGAGCAACATAATGATGTCACGAGATGTTGTTCAAGCGACACGTGTTCTCGTACGAACGACATCGTTATTTCGTTTGAGCGAGTTGCTGACTAAAGTTTTTTATATAAAGCGTGTTAAATGAGTCATTGTTTCTTAAGAAGTCCTGACATTTTTTATTATGGAAAACTACAAAATAGTAGAACACCTTTGTCTTCTTTAATTTAGGGTTCAAACCTTTTTTTTAATTCACAAAAATTTCAATAGTTTAGTGAATTATTTCGAAACCCAAGATACGATCTATGTCGGGGTGTCTCTTGTAGGGAAGATTTTCTACTGCTGATTAAGTATCGCTTGAGGGAGGTGCTGGGATGACTACGACTGAGGTCTTTGGGAGTACTCGTGGGTGTTCCTGGATGAAGACAGAACTGCGTATTCTTGTGGGTTTTTTGTTGTTAATCCATTACAGATTTCAGTGTGTACTTTGTAAGTTATGATTTACTGTTCATAGTGAAATAAAGGTTTTTCCCTTTGGAGTTTTTTCCTTAAACTTGGCATTGTCATATTTGCGTGTTTGATTTATCTGTTTTACCACATAGTTGCATGATTAGGTTAAATAAGATAAAATCGGTTTATTAAGTTGCTTCCGCATAATTAAAATTAGTGTTGCATTTTTTGTTGAAATCACCCTTTGTGAGTGTCCTCTCTTTCTCAAATTGGTATCAGAGAAGGTTACTCTATTTTATCAAGTATCCCTTTTTGCGCAAATTTTTTATGATATTGATTTTTTGAAAAAATCTGTTGTTTTCTAAAAAAATCATAATTTTCTGATGGAGCACTTATATAATCGGATGCTTATTTTGGATGGCACAAATCATAGTTTTGAGGATCTAAATAGTTTGAATTTGATGTTTGCGAAAAGAAATAATGTTTTGGAAAAAGAAATTGTCGTTTTAAATCCGCTATGGATCTTCTGTAAGTGGTTCAAATTCAAAGAGATTTTTATCTTGAGAAATTTGTTGCCTTGGACCA
Organism: Sambucus nigra; assembly: GCA_949130495.1. NCBI lineage: Eukaryota > Viridiplantae > Streptophyta > Magnoliopsida > Dipsacales > Adoxaceae > Sambucus > Sambucus nigra. The sequence goes on from OX422217.1 coordinate 212,949,272, forward strand.
TGACTTTAGAAAATTAGAATTTTCCAAAAGGGAGAGTGATTATGGAGTCCTATGTTTAGAAAAAGAGTTGGAGGGCCTTAAAAATTTTTGGATTTGTGTTTGTTCCAAAGAAGATAAAAAAAATTTGATAAATGATTTTATTTAAGGCACGTGAAAAGACTCTTATTGAAAAGTTTGCATTTATTGAAGAAGAGGGAGCTAACCTTCTAGGAATGATTGAACATATGAAAAGGGAATCCCTTAAATTGGAAAATTCTAATTCTTTGCTTGAGTAAAAAATTTTGATGTTGAAAAATTATTTAAAAGACTCGAGTAGTTTAAGTAATGATGGTAATGGCTCGTATTATTCTCATGCTTCGAGTGTCAAAGCCAAGACCATTGTTTGTTTTAAAGGGTCAACCAAATCCATAGAAATTAGAAAAGGTCAACCCATAGGTAACTTTCCTCGATTTTTCACATGTTCACACTGTGGTGGAAAATGTGATACGTCACGAATATTGCATATTTGCGCCCCTTATCTTTGTGCATTCTATCACTTTTACATTATTAATTCCTATATTTATGCTCGTTAACCAGACAACCTCATATTTGGAGATATATATGTTTGGCAGGGGTTAATTGTGCTTTTGTAGGTATTGGAACGCTAAAAGTGAGGTTCGGTTGCATTTCGGAGAAGTTCTGTCACTAGACGCTACTTCAAGGGCATTTTAGTCAATTCACACTTCATTTTTGTCTCATGGATTTTCTACAAATGCGTAGTTCATTGAGTTAGCATCGCGTGGCCGTAAACGACGCGTCGTTTTGAGTTCGGACAAAGAAGTTATGGCCATTTTCATTATGAAGCTTTCCTCCCATACGAAGACCAAATGACACTAAAAAATAGAGTACCGGTCGACCGCGACCCTTATGTTGGTCGACCGCGTCGTGTGATTTTTCCTTGGCTGAAGATGGTGGGCTTTTGCCTAGAGGACTGATCGACCGGTCATGACCTCGCAGTCGGCCGAGTATCGCAGATATTTGGCAATTTTTCTATTTTCTTTTTCATTTATTTTATTTTAACTTACTATATAAGTGAGCCTTTGTTTTCATTTGTTAATATCTTAAATTTTACATTAGATTTAGGGTTTGTATTGGGATCTTTTCCCTACCCCATTTTCTTTGGGTGTCTTGCCCATTTTTTATATATGTAAGCTTCATTTCCATTGTCTTCTCCATTTATCCAAGCTTTCATTTATGTATTTACTTGCTTTCTTTATCTTGCTTTCATTTATTTCTTTGTTAATTAGGTTTACTTTCCTTCTTTTAATTCATGTCATTTGCCATGCTTTCTAGATAATTTAGTCTAGGTTGTGTTGAATTGAACTCACCTATGGGTTGACGGGTTGCTTTGTTTTGGTGATGGAAGATACGTGTTTATTTCGATTGGGTTGTCCTAGTTATTATGCCTCGGAGATTTAATGGGGGGGTATATCATGTATGCTCCGTATTTATGACCTTGCGTGCATAATTTTCGAGGTATTTATTGACGCCAAAATCTTATTAGACTTTTATGCGAATTTAAGGGTATGACAACTCTTGATTTAATTAACTGTCGAAAAGAGACGCAAACGTAATGAATCTGTAGAACCATGTAACCATTTTATGCTAATTAACTCTAGGTAAGGGATATCCAATGCAACCTATAGTTTTTATTCCCTTTGTTAGTTTAGTTTAATTTACACTCGCCTACTTTAATCTTTTCCCTTTGTTATCTTTCCCTTTTTGTTTTTATTTATCTTTTGCACTTTTATTTTAGAAGTATTAAACAAATTAAATTCTACTAACTGGTCTTTGTGGATTTGATACCTGGACTGGCCGCTATACTCCCTTAAAAGAGTGTAGTCATAGTTTAGATTTTTGTATAGAGTTGGTGAGATGAATATAACAAACGATCGGCGTCGGTGACGCGACACCACAGCGAAACCCTGCCTATTCAAATGGCGTCGTTGCATTTTTGTTTTGATCTTGGAAGAGGTCCTAGAAAGTTGAAGTGTAGTGTTCCCTTGGTTTTCGAAATATCTATGCATCGTTGAACACCTATTTGGGTTAGGAAATAACTTTTAGAGGAACTAAATAGTAGACTAGTTGATTCTCATTTTCTTGTATATGATTCTTCTCTTGCTATATCTTATAGATGATTGTGTTCGCATGTTTGTCATATGCTAGTTGTGCTTCATGATATATTTTTACTAGTGTTATGACACGTGTAGTTGTTTGTATTAGATTTTCATTTTTGAAAAATTCTGGAAAAATACAAAAAGACTTTCTATTTTTTGAGAAAATTTGAAAAAGCCAAAGAGATTTTATTTTTATATAATTTTTGGAAAAAGACAAAAAGAGTTTTGTTTTTTTGTTTACACCTTTATGAATGGACATTTAGGATGACCGAGTCACAATTTCATTCCATATCCATATGACTATTTGATAGTGTTTTGATATGCGTCATCATTTCATTTTTGTGCTTTATAATGTTTGGACTTATTAAGATATAATTTGGGATTACTACCTACATGTTGGCTCTTAGTCTCCTTCAACGCACATTTGCATGGATTTGTTGATTATTGTACTTGTCTATCACATGTTGGGCGAAGTGTTTCCATCTTAATCCTGTCTTTAAAATGAACCAAATACAATAAAGCTTGACAATGAAAGTAGTGCATTTAAGAACCGTTCACCGTACGGAATTAATTGCAAAAAATGATGAGTGAACACGGGAAAGGGCTATGAGAGTACAAAATTTAGTCGCCGTGAAAGCCACCATTTAAAAGAACCCAAGAAAAAATTAAGGCAATAAAAATAATCATATGCCGAAATTGGAGCCAATAGGATTTCTCTAAGGAGAGAAAAATAGATCACCTCAAAATAAAAAATAAATGCAATATTATTTATGAGGGTGTTCGGTTGGAAAAGTAATCAACGGGTTTACAAGTCCTGACAAATTCTTGAAAAGCATTACATAGTTTTAGACATTATTGGTTTAGAAATCACTTTAGACTTTTATATGTCGATTAGATTGAGTTGATGTCATATAAATTCACATTATTTGACACCTAGGGACGATTTTGAGATCATTCGTTAAGAGTATATGTATTCATCGTACACATATGTTATGTTTGATAGCATTGATTTTCCAATCGAATATGTTCACACTCATTCATTTCGTTTCCACGATTTGGTTATCTTAGTGTAAATTCATGGTGAGTAATTTTTATAAAATTCTTTTTACATTTTTGTTTGAAAAAATTGAAAAATTAAAAATAGTTGGTAAATGCTTTCAAGGATATACTTGATGACCGTCCTTGATGATTGTAGTTTTTTTCTTTTCTTGTCATGACACTCCATGTTTATTTTGTTTATTATTTTCCTTGTCTATTTCGGACAAATAAAAAGGAAAAGAAAGAATTATGATTTTGTGGGGGATTTTTAATTATGGGGGAGAATTGAGCTTCGATATTTGTTTATGTTGATCTCATTTCGAAATCGATACATCATGAAGGTATTTTCTTTGTCTCATGTGTATAGGAACAAAATTGAAGATTATATTTTGCGCACCCTCATGATGACAAAGAAGATTTGAAGATTTCAAGTTAAAGATTTTTGAAGAAAGTTTATAGACTTGCATTTTTAGTACCTTTTCAGTTTTGGGTTCATGGGAGGGTATTAGATTTGTATAGGCATTTGATTTGATAATTCGGATGTTTTTAGTTTGTATCGGCATAGACATAGGGGGGATTTGTAAGGACATATCTTATTAGTCATGGTTTACATTAGTATATGTCGTATATCGCTACAACCGTCGAAGATTTATTCAAGACCAATCATGCATCAAGATGGATTCGAATTTCAACGTTCTTCAACAGAGAAGCCTCTGCGAGATAAATTTTGGTAAGGTTGTATTTTAGTCCCTTTACGGTTCATTTAAAATATTGAGATAATTTTTCTAAGTGTTGAAAAAAATTTCTAAACTGTTTTTTATCAGTTGAGGCATTGTTTTTCGTCAAATGGATTTTTTTTGTAAATGTTGATGTGAAGATATTGACGCTGACGTCGTTCAAACGACATCAGTATGTCGTTCGAGCAACATAAGGATGTCGTGAGATGTCGTTCAAGCGACACGTGTTCTCATTCGAGTGACGTCGTTATTTCGTTTGAGTGAGTTACCGACTCAAGTTTTTTATATAAAGCGTGTTAACTGAGTCATTGTTTCTTAAGAAGACCTGACGTTTTTGAAGGCCCTATATAGAGCACACCTAGGATTTGCTTTTCGTGCTTTAGCTATATAGGACTTCATCTAGTTGGACTTGAAATTTTGACAAAATATTTTTGTAATATTAGGATTGTGTGTCCCCACATCGACTCCAAGCGCTCCTTGTCCATCTACATCAAATGTGCACTCCATTCAGTCCGCCATCTCAGAAAAAGGTAAACTTATGGCTCATAGGAATTTTATATCACGTAGGACACGACACCACGTTGCATTTTGCATTTTATCATATCTTATGATAATATTTTGTTTCGTCATAATAAAATTATTTTTGAGTTCAAAAATTAATTTGAAATTTTTATAAGAAAAATATTTTATTGGAAAATCAGTTTTGACACTAAATATTTTTCTTAATAAAAATTGCAGAATATTTTTTTTGAAATTAAAAATACATTTTGTTATTTAATGTTTACTGTGCATATGCGTGTATATTAATATATATATATATTATATATACATAATATATGTTGTGTGCGTGCGTGTGTTTTTATATATATGTTAATATATGTGTATGTATGCTACGTAATATAGCTTTAACTTTTGGTGCTTAGAACTTAGTTGGTCAGATTGCTAACATTCCTTTACATTATTTTATATGTACTTTAATAGTTCATTTGCTACTTGGTGCTCTCAAATTGCTGTAGCCGAGATGACCCCATAGCAGGTCATTACTTATTGACCATGCGTTTTGGCCCATATTATACAGTTGGCAATTTTATATGTTCCCCATGCCTTAACTGTTGGCGTCCCAGCCCTATGGATTTGACCACTGCTTGCCATTTAAATGCTGCCGTCTATGCCCTTAGGCTTGCAGTCAATTTGACCGAAACCTGTAGCGCCATTATTTATGTTGGCGTGTGTCAGTCCCTGATTTCTTGTTTTGTTAAATCCACACCGTGGCATCAATTTCGACCACGATTTTAGCCCACGGTTTTTATCAAACTGAAAATGGTTTTGTTCTAAACGACGTCGCGGAATATTTTTCAGAAACTATTTTTTTGAAAACGACGTCGGTATCATTTTAGTTTTAAAAACGCAGAATAATTTTTGTTAAAAACGACGCCGTGTATTTTTATTATAACGGTAATATTTTAGTGCGTTCCAGCTGGGTCTCATTACTGCCTTTTACCGCCCGCGGTTTTACTCAAATCCGAAAATGGTTTTTGGTTTTTAATTTAAAACGACGCAGTTTCATTTTTTTGAGTAACGGTAATATTTGTTTGGGCGTTCTCATTACGCTACTGGTCTTACAGCTGGCTTTATATTTTTAAAACGACTGTGTTTTAAATAACAAATTGCTTCTTGAATCTGTTAGTGTAACAACTTGCTTTACACGTGTCTTATTTTTAATGGAACCTTTTGTGTTTCTTTCTCAGCCACAAGATCTATTGCTTATCAACGGTTCTGTGTAATTCTTTAGTGATCCTTGTGATTCTATTTTACACCTATCAGCACACACTTGTGCACCCTATAAATAGAGACTTTGTGCCTTCATTTTTTCAACCCGAGAAAATTCGTTTTTGAGCATAAATTCTGCCAAAATTAATTCTGAGAGAGAGAGACTAAACACCAGTATTTTCAGTGAAATCCTTTGTGTATTCCTTACAAAACATTGCTGAGTCTTCAAGACGTTTTGTGGATTCAAGAATGGAAGGTTTTTAGATCTCAGAATTTCTGCATTTCCAAATCAATTGATTTTTCATTCTGAAAAATCGTTTTGTGAGTATCTCTATTATTGTTCTTGTTTTCTTGTAGTTTCTGATCTGTTATGTGCTAGATCTAAAGTGTTTGTGTAAGTATTGTGCTGATATATTTTATAAACACTACACACACTAGAACCAGTATTGATCTTACTTCATTTAAAACACTTTGTTTTAAATTGATTCTTTCTGAAAATCTGATTTACACGAAAGAGGAACTAATTCTAGGTTTAGAGATTTAAACCTAATATAAGTTGTGAATCGGAACCTAACTACCTGATACTGGAAATATGACCTTGGACTAAACATATTTGTACCTGTATACTTGACCAAGGACTTGGACTGAGAACAAGAACATACTGGACCTAATCAAGAACCTGAACTGTTCAGACTGATTGGAACTTAAACTAAACTGGATTAAATCATTTTAATCTGAACTAGTTATAAACAGTTTGTATTATTTCTGACTGTATGCTTGATATGATTTATTTCTGTTCAGTGTAGAAATATATCTGTGTGAACATGCTTACTTGATTGCTCAAGTGATTTTCGGATATTGTTCGCATCTCATATCACTCACATATAATCACTCACGTTGTATTCACGTAGACACTTTGTTTGTGTAATATCTGAACAAGTCTAGTGTTCGAGATTTAAATAAAGAGAAAAGAAAGTTTTTCAAAGGTGTATTCAAAGTCAAACTGATTTGATTTGAATAGCACAAGACTTGCAAAGATATAGGTGAAATATATTCTGTTGCATCACACACACTTCACTAGAAAGTAAATAATAGGCACTGAGCCAACCTGCGCTTAAAGAAGTTAAAGGGGAGGCGTGGAAGTGAAGAACGCAAAAACAAGTGAGGACAAGTTAAAGAGAGAACTGAATAAGCAACCAGGGTAGACTTGGTCGTGTGGGATAATAGCTAGATCATTCTTCTTTAATTGTTACGTTTGTTGTTTGTAACTCGTACCTATTCTTTTATTGTTTTAGTGGAAGTAGTTTAGGTAACTCCTAGAGGAGTTCGTCGTTTTTCCCGGGGAAGGGTTTTTGCGACGTTAAATAAATACCGTGTGTTGTAAATTTCTTGCATTTCACCTCACACGAAAAGGTAGGACTAAATAATTAGAAACTCGCCTAAAAATTGAATCTGTTTTGGACTTTAATTAACTTTGAAAATTAAAATTATTTTCATAAAAGTTAATCAAATTAAGTAAAAGTTTAATTTGGTCCCCTATTGTATCATTCATACAAACTCGTAGGTTTAAGGTGTTTACTCAACAATAGTTTACTTCCGCACATAAAGTCTTTGCGCACTGACCCGCATTTTCGGGGTCACCTCAAGTGGTATCAGAGCTAGACTTTTAAGATCGTTTTCAAAACTTTTGTTAAACACTTTTCACCTTGTTTTAATGGATGATTCAAGTCAACTTCTTAGGCTTGGCAATTTTAGCAGACCTCCTATTTTTGATGGCTCAAATTTTTCGTATTGGAAAATTAGGATGGTAGCATTTATTCAAGGCACACTAGGAGATGACGTGTGGGATTTAATTGAAAATGGTTATAAACACCCCACCACTCCTATAGCAGAAGGCAGCACTATCTTTAGAAAACTTAAAACCACTGAATTGAATATTGATCAGAAAAAGATAAGCAATTTCAATAATAAGGGTAAGAATGCCATTTTCATGAGTGTAAGTGAAAATGAACTGAAACGTATTTGTCACTGCACTACCAGTAAGGACGCATGGGATACATTAGTAATAGCACATGAAGGCGATGCTAGGGTAAAAAGATGTAAAACTCAAATGCTTATCCAACAGTACAATATGCTTGTTATGAAAGATAACGAACCATTTGACGATTTCTATATGCGTTTGACTGATATTATTACCCTGTTGCATGCTAATGATGTTGAGTATACTGATCAAGAAGTATGTGCTAAGATTTTGAGATCCCTTGCCCCTAGATTTGATCATAAACGTTATATCATTGAAGAAATGGATGATCCTTCTCTTACGCCTGAATTGCTTAGTTCTAAATTGAGAACTATGGAACTTGAAACAGCTTTTAGACAGACTCTTACCTCTTATGCTAAGAATGATCTGACCAGTTCTTCTAAAGTTGCATTTAAAACTGCCTGTCCTAATAAATACAAACATGAGGTAGTTAGGCAACTATCTGAGTCTGATAATGAATCTGATGTTGAGTCGGATGACATTGATAAGATTGACAATCAACTTGCACTTATGTCTTCTCAATTTAAGAAACTCTTGAAGCATAGAAACTCTATTGCTAAAAGACGTATGCAAGAGAATAATCAATCTCGTCAGGCCAATCGACCCCATAATAGAAATTCTAAAGTAAAGGCTGATCATGATAGTTCTACTAGTAAGATTGATAAATCGAAAATGGCTTGTCACAATTGTGGTAAACTTGGACATTTTATGGCTGAATGTAGATCCAAACCACAGTCAAAGTATCCTAAAAAGCTCAAGGCAAACATTACAAAAACTTGGGATGATTCCTCTGATTCTGAATCAGAAGAAGACCAAGCTGAAACTGAATCAAATTACCTTGCGTTTTTAGGAGAAGTTTATGACTGTTGTGGAGATGTATATCTTGCTGGAATGTCTGATTCTGAAGATAATTCTGATTCTGATGAAGTGTTTGATTTAATTGCTGCTGCTAAGTCTTTACTAGCTAGTCAACCATCTATGCTAGAAATAACTGCTCCGTTTGATGCTAAACGTGCCTTTAATGATGCTGAATTTGATGTTAGCAACAATTCACACACGGACACTAATGAGCATGATAATAGGGTTGCTTATGATGATTATGCTGAACTGTATGTGAGAACATTGCAAAATAGGCAAGAATTATCTAATCTGGTTAAATTGCTTAGTGAATCCCTAGAGAATCAGTATAAGATAACTCAACAAAATTCCGTGGAATTGTGCAATGTCAAAATTGATTTTGAAAAACAGTAACTTGAATTTAAAATTCAGATTACGACTCTAAATGAAAATCTGACTTCTTTAGAAGACAAATATAATGCTGCACTTTTGCAAGTTGAGAAGTCTAAAGAAGTTTGTGAAACTGCCTTTAAAATGTGTCGTAGTCGTGACATAAAATTCTTTGACCTTGAAGAGTTGATTGCTGTCCAACGTTATCATGGTGATACAAGAGGGTTTGGTTATGATGGTCCTATTACGAAAATAAATGATTTTTCCAAACCAGTCCTCTTTGTTAAAGCCAAGGAAGAAATGGCTCTTCTGTTGGAAAGCAAGTCAAATGAAAAGGCCAAAGGAAAACAAGTTTTAATCGAAAATGATTTTGAAAGTGACATTGATTACTTCATTGAAAATTTTGTTGAAACATCTTCTTCTAGATACTGTCCCCCTGCTAAGAGACCTTCTAGACATGTTATCTCCAATTCTTGTGAGAACTTTGAAACTTGCTTTGTTAGAAAACATTGTAATTCTGGCATTCCTACATCTAATAAATTCTGCACTATTTGTGATGTTTTTGGACACCAAAACTTTGAGTGCCAATGGTTTCAAAAGAAAAATGATAATTTTTACTTTAACCCAAAAAGTGGGAGATTAGGTTGTAAAACCTCAAATCGCAGTGGATCATTTCACTATTTTAGTAAGCCTCGAACTTGGACTAATCACAAATCTAGACCATTTGGTAAATCCTTTCTCAGATCCAAAATTATTGCACAAAACAAATTTAAATTGGTGCCTATTTGGATCAGATCTGATGATCTAAGACCCCAGCTCAAACATTCAAATTTAAAATCTTTTGTAGTCTTAACAGCCCTACGTTGTGAGATGCATAGTGCTGGTTGGTACTTAGACAGCGGATGCTCGCGTCATATGACGGGTGATGTTACCAAACTAAAGGATGTTGTTCATTATAAAGGTGGCAACGTGACCTTTGGAGATGGTAAGACATCCCAAGTCATTGGCAAAGGTACTCTTAATGAAGAAGGTTTACCCAATGTTAATGATGTGTTATTAGTTCAAGGAATGAGAGCTAATTTACTTTCTATCAGTCAGTTTTGTGATAATGATTGCCAAGTTAAATTTTCCAAAACCTCCTGTGATGTTTTGTCTAATATGGGAGAAAATTACATAAAAGTCAATCGTACCACGGACAACTGTTACAAAGCTTCTGGCTCCTTGTCTTGTAATGTTACTCTTTTAGATGATACTGACCTATGGCACAATAGGTTGGGGCACATCAGTTTTGATACCTTAAATCGGTTATCATCACAAGACATTGTTAGAGGTCTACCTAAAATAAAGAAATGCCCCTCTGCTGTTTGTGGTCCATGTCAAGTGGGTAAGATCACCAAATCTCCTCACAAAAAGGTTAAAGATATCAACACCACCGCTCCTCTTGAACTTCTACACATGGATTTAATGGGTCCAACTAGGACTGTTAGTTTGAATGGAAATTCTTATATCCTAGTTATTGTGGATGATTTTTCTCGATTTACTTGGGTTGCTTTCATGAAAGCTAAGTCAGAAACATTTAACAATTTCTTGAAAATTCTGACTCGGATAGAAAATGAGAAAGACACCCAGGTAACTCGAATTCGAAGTGACAGAGGTGGTGAGTTTAAAGAAACTGGTATCATTGAGTATTGTGAGGCTAATGGTTATTCTCATGAGTTTAGTGCTCCAAAAACTCCTCAACAAAATGGAGTTGTTGAAAGGAAAAACAGAGTTGTACAAGAAATGGCTAGAGTCCTTATCCATGCTAAAAATTTACCTCTATACTTTTGGGAAGAAGCTTTTCTTACTGCTGTTCATATTATCAATCGTGTATATCTTAGGAAGAATACCAAAATGACCCCTTACGAATTTTGGTTCAACAAAAAGCCAAATCTTAAATATTTTCGTACTTTTGGCTCCATTTGTTATGTGTGCAATGATCGTGATAATCTTTCAAAATTTGAAGCCAAAGGCGATAAATCCATTTTTCTTGGCTATTCTCAGAATAGTAGAGCTTTAAGAGTTTTCAACTTAAGAACCAAATCCATTGTAGAGTCTATTAATGTTGTTGTAATTGATAGCACTATTGAACCTGTTAGTAAAGATCCACCTGTAGAAACTGATTTGGATATAAATATTTTAAATGATTCAGTTTTGACAGAAGATGAATCTTTACCAGCACAAACCCTTGCCGTGCCTAACTGGGTTTCAAAAGATCATCCCTCCGCCGAAGTTGTTGGTGATATTCGTGCGCCCGTAAGAACTAGAAATCAATTACGGCAAGTAGCTCATATGGCTGCTTTTGTATCCCTTGTGGAACCGAAATCAGTAAATGAGGCACTTAATGATTCATATTGGATTGATGCGATGCAAGAGGAGCTAGCTCAATTCACGGATCATGACGTATGGTATTTAGTTCCAAGGCCCAAGGATATCAAAGTAATCGGTACCAAATGGATTTTCAAAAACAAGACCGATGAAAAAGGGATAATCATTCGAAATAAGGCTAGACTTGTAGCACAGGGTTATTCTCAAATAGAAGGAATTGACTGTGACGAGACGTTTGCCCCGGTTACCCGTCTTGAATCAGTGAGATTGCTTCTAGCTGTTGCTTGTCACTTACAATTTAAGCTTTTTCAAATGGACGTAAAATCTGCTTTTCTTAATGGTATTCTTTCCGAAGAAGTATACGTTGAGCAGCCCAAAGGTTTTCAAGATCCCAAACTCCCTAATCATGTTTATAGACTTAAGAAAGCTTTATATGGTTTAAAACAGGCCCCTCGTGCTTGGTATGAACGTTTGACTGCTTTTCTATCCTCACATGGGTTTGTTAGAGGAGGTGTTGACCAAACTCTTTTTGTTAAGAAATCTAATAAAAATGACATTTTGATTGCTCAAATTTATGTAGATGACATCATTTTTGGGTCAACCTCACCAAATGAAGTTAAACAGTTTTCAAAAGACATGAGTAGTGAATTTAAGATGTCACTTATGGGGGAGCTACAGTATTTTCTAGGACTTCAAATAAGACAGCAAAGTGATGGCCTCTTTATTTCACAATCCAAATATGCTAAGGATTTACTTGTTAAATTTGGACTTGAAAATGCTAAAATTTCTTCTACACCTATGGCTCTAAAAACTAAATTATCTAAATCCGATAGTGGCCCAGATGTAGATCCCACATTATACCGTAGCATAATTGGTAGTTTATTATACTTAACTGCTTCTAGACCTGATATTCAGTACGCTGTTTGTATCTGTGCGCGATTTCAATCCAGTCCGAAAGAGTCTCACCTCACTTGTGCTAAAAATATTTTAAAATATGTTAAAGGCACAATTGAGTTTGGACTTTGGTATACCAATGACTCTTCTTGTGAGATAATTGGATACTCGGATGCGGATTGGGGTGGTAGCACGGATGATTGTCGTTCCACCTCGGGTGGTTGCTATTATTTAGGACAGAATCTTGTTGGATGGTCTAGTAAAAAGCAAACTAGTGTAACTTTATCAACTGCTGAATCTGAATATGTTGCTGCTGGTGCATGTTGTGCTCAACTTATTTGGATTAAACAAATGCTATCAAATTATGGTATTATTCAGTCCAAAGTACACCTTTATTGTGATAATGAAAGTGCCATTTGTATTGCCAAAAATCCTGTCCAACATAGTAGGACTAAGCACATTAACATAAGACATCATTTTATTAGAGAGTTGGTTGAAGCAAAAGAACTTGTAATCGAACATATTCCTACTGAAAATCAACTAGCTGATCTGTTCACTAAACCGTTAGATAAATCCCGGTTTGAGAAATTGCGACATATGATTGGAATGACTGTACTCGACAATTAGTTGTGTTTAATCTTCTTTCTGTATACTAGATCTCCGAGGTTTTAGGATAAGGGTATCTACTAATAACCGGTATCTCTTAAAGCCATGTGTAATGTAGGAGACGCTTATTTTGCAGATTATTAACACTTATTTTTTTTCTTTCTTTTCTATTGTCTAATTTAGACAAAATGGGGGAGAATTGAGTACATGTTTTAGTCCTTTGTTGTTGTTTTTCATACATGTTTTTCATACATTACCTGTCTTATAATTTCTGCACATTTTATTCTGTCATTTTAATATTTTGGTAGAACAAATGCTACTAACTTGATTTCTCGGCAGATTGTGTATTTATGTTTTGCAGGTTTTTCTTAACCGTGCATCTGATCGAGTTCTGTCTTTTTCTTTTCTAGGATGGGTGGGTAGTTAGATACTCTTTTGTATAGGACATATTAGGATTTATTTTTCCTTAGTATATCATTTGATGTACTCAAGGGTTTTGTCAAAATTAGTCCAATGGGGGAGTTTGAAGGCCCTATATAGAGCACACCTAGGATTTGCTTTTCGTGCTTTAGCTATATAGGACTTCATCTAGTTGGACTTGAAATTTTGACAAAATATTTTTGTAATATTAGGATTGTGTGTCCCCACATCGACTCCAAGCGCTCCTTGTCCATCTACATCAAATGTGCACTCCATTCAGTCCGCCATCTCAGAAAAAGGTAAACTTATGGCTCATAGGAATTTTATATCACGTAGGACACGACACCACGTTGCATTTTGCATTTTATCATATCTTATGATAATATTTTGTTTCGTCATAATAAAATTATTTTTGAGTTCAAAAATTAATTTGAAATTTTTATAAGAAAAATATTTTATTGGAAAATCAGTTTTGACACTAAATATTTTTCTTAATAAAAATTGCAGAATATTTTTTTTGAAATTAAAAATACATTTTGTTATTTAATGTTTACTGTGCATATGCGTGTATATTAATATATATATATATTATATATACATAATATATGTTGTGTGCGTGCGTGTGTTTTTATATATATGTTAATATATGTGTATGTATGCTACGTAATATAGCTTTAACTTTTGGTGCTTAGAACTTAGTTGGTCAGATTGCTAACATTCCTTTACATTATTTTATATGTACTTTAATAGTTCATTTGCTACTTGGTGCTCTCAAATTGCTGTAGCCGAGATGACCCCATAGCAGGTCATTACTTATTGACCATGCGTTTTGGCCCATATTATACAGTTGGCAATTTTATATGTTCCCCATGCCTTAACTGTTGGCGTCCCAGCCCTATGGATTTGACCACTGCTTGCCATTTAAATGCTGTCGTCTATGCCCTTAGGCTTGCAGTCAATTTGACCGAAACCTGTAGCGCCATTATTTATGTTGGCGTGTGTCAGTCCCTGATTTCTTGTTTTGTTAAATCCACACCGTGGCATCAATTTCGACCACGATTTTAGCCCACGGTTTTTATCAAACTGAAAATGGTTTTGTTCTAAACGACGTCGCGGAATATTTTTCAGAAACTATTTTTTTGAAAACGATGTCGGTATCATTTTAGTTTTAAAAACGCAGAATAATTTTTGTTAAAAACGACGCCGTGTATTTTTATTATAACGGTAATATTTTAGTGCGTTCCAGCTGGGTCTCATTACTGCCTTTTACCGCCCGCGGTTTTACTCAAATCCGAAAATGGTTTTTGGTTTTTAATTTAAAACGACGCAGTTTCATTTTTTTGAGTAACGGTAATATTTGTTTGGGCGTTCTCATTACGCTACTGGTCTTACAGCTGGCTTTATATTTTTAAAACGACTGCGTTTTAAATAACAAATTGCTTCTTGAATCTGTTAGTGTAATAACTTGCTTTACACGTGTCTTATTTTTAATGGAACCTTTTGTGTTTCTTTCTCAGCCACAAGATCTATTGCTTATCAACGGTTCTGTGTAATTCTTTAGTGATCCTTGTGATTCTATTTTACACCTATCAGCACACACTTGTGCACCCTATAAATAGAGACTTTGTGCCTTCATTTTTTCAACCCGAGAAAATTCGTTTTTGAGCATAAATTCTGCCAAAATTAATTCTGAGAGAGAGAGACTAAACACCAGTATTTTCAGTGAAATCCTTTGTGTATTCCTTACAAAACATTGCTGAGTCTTCAAGACGTTTTGTGGATTCAAGAATGGAAGGTTTTTAGATCTCAGAATTTCTGCATTTCCAAATCAATTGATTTTTCATTCTGAAAAATCGTTTTGTGAGTATCTCTATTATTGTTCTTGTTTTCTTGTAGTTTCTGATCTGTTATGTGCTAGATCTAAAGTGTTTGTGTAAGTATTGTGCTGATATATTTTATAAACACTACACACACTAGAACCAGTATTGATCTTACTTCATTTAAAACACTTTGTTTTAAATTGATTCTTTCTGAAAATCTGATTTACACGAAAGAGGAACTAATTCTAGGTTTAGAGATTTAAACCTAATATAAGTTGTGAATCGGAACCTAACTACCTGATACTGGAAATATGACCTTGGACTAAACATATTTGTACCTGTATACTTGACCAAGGACTTGGACTGAGAACAAGAACATACTGGACCTAATCAAGAACCTGAACTGTTCAGACTGATTGGAACTTAAACTAAACTGGATTAAATCATTTTAATCTGAACTAGTTATAAACAGTTTGTATTATTTCTGACTGTATGCTTGATATGATTTATTTCTGTTCAGTGTAGAAATATATCTGTGTGAACATGCTTACTTGATTGCTCAAGTGATTTTCGGATATTGTTCGCATCTCATATCACTCACATATAATCACTCACGTTGTATTCACGTAGACACTTTGTTTGTGTAATATCTGAACAAGTCTAGTGTTCGAGATTTAAATAAAGAGAAAAGAAAGTTTTTCAAAGGTGTATTCAAAGTCAAACTGATTTGATTTGAATAGCACAAGACTTGCAAAGATATAGGTGAAATATATTCTGTTGCATCACACACACTTCACTAGAAAGTAAATAATAGGCACTGAGCCAACCTGCGCTTAAAGAAGTTAAAGGGGAGGCGTGGAAGTGAAGAACGCAAAAACAAGTGAGGACAAGTTAAAGAGAGAACTGAATAAGCAACCAGGGTAGACTTGGTCGTGTGGGATAATAGCTAGATCATTCTTCTTTAATTGTTACGTTTGTTGTTTGTAACTCGTACCTATTCTTTTATTGTTTTAGTGGAAGTAGTTTAGGTAACTCCTAGAGGAGTTCGTCGTTTTTCCCGGGGAAGGGTTTTTGCGACGTTAAATAAATACCGTGTGTTGTAAATTTCTTGCATTTCACCTCACACGAAAAGGTAGGACTAAATAATTAGAAACTCGCCTAAAAATTGAATCTGTTTTGGACTTTAATTAACTTTGAAAATTAAAATTATTTTCATAAAAGTTAATCAAATTAAGTAAAAGTTTAATTTGGTCCCCTATTGTATCATTCATACAAACTCGTAGGTTTAAGGTGTTTACTCAACAATAGTTTACTTCCGCACATAAAGTCTTTGCGCACTGACCCGCATTTTCGGGGTCACCTCAGTTTTTTATTCTGTAAAAATCGTAAAATAACATAACACCTTTGTCTTTTTCAATTTAGGGTTCAAATCTTTGTTTTTCAATTCACAAAAATCCTAATAGTTTAATGAATTATTTTGGAACCCAAGATACGATCTTTGCTAGAGTTTCTCTTATAGGGAAGATTTACTACTATTGATTAAGTATCACTTGAAGGAGGTACTGGGATGACTACGATTGAGGTCTTTGGGAGTACTTGTGGGTGATCTTTATTGTCTTATGGAGTTGCTGCGGAATTCCATTATTGATTTAGAACTTCGTGTTCTTATGATTGTCTGCAAATTTTGCTTGTAATCTTGTGAGTATTATTAAGTGAAATAATAAGGTTTTCCCTTTTGGGTTTTTTCCTGAAATCTGTGTGTCGGCAATTATTTATGATGGTTTGATTTTACCCACCTAGTTGCATATTTTAGGGCTTAATTAAAATTTGGATAAAATTGACAATTGATTAAATAAGTTTACAATTGGAATTTGCAAATTAGTTTGAATCGATATCACATTGCATTCTCACATGACCAGAGATTTTGGTCATGCACTTTTTCTATATTATTATTTCATATTCAAAGGCATGTTTAAATGTATTTTTAACATACTAAACCCATTTTTCATAACTACGTATGATTTTGTTCATGAATGAAAGGGTTTATGTCAAATAAACTCATATATGAATCCTATATTTCTTTCACCAAGTCCAACTTATTATTATCATGGAATAAATAGTTTAAAGATAATTTTAATAAGTACTAACTTCCTTAAACATTCTAAAATTTCAACTTAATTTCAACTTCTAACTTTTAACAATTTTTATCATATGTTTATCAACATATATTCATATATAGTGATAATAAGCGTAAATAGTTATGTAAATCATACATAAGTATGCATATAACTAGAATGCTTGATTTCAAATTTGAAAATGTCTAAAACCCCTTCCTCTTGAAGATATAATTCCTTTGAAAAAGATGTAGAAAGAAATCCCAAATAAGCTCCTTATAAGTTTTTTCTAAAAAAATAATACATTTAAAACCTTCCTTAAAATTTGATAATTGAAGGGTGGAAGACAAAGGGGGTTATTGTGCTTTCTTTTCCTTTTTCAGCACATTGTTTTTTTTTTAAGTTTTTTGTTTATTTTTTTATTTTATATACTTATTAGATTTTTGTAATTCATTCATTTATTTTTAATTTAAAAAGTCACGCGATAGTTACTTAACAGATTTATTAACGATTTTTGGAAAAGTCAAATTTTTAAATAAAACTATATTTAAGTTTAAAATCAAAGATTAGTAATGCATTAAAGTAAAAAATCATAATATTTACTACATGTATAAATAGGACTTATTAAGACAAATTTATTTTGATAAAAGCAATGAGAAAATGTCTTATTTTAATACAACTTATTTATACAAACACTAGACCCGACATACGAGCGTATATGGACTGATCATAAATAGATTTGGGTTGGATTTGGATGGGTCAGAAACAGTTTGGGATGAGGTTCGGATCGGATGTGGGCGGGTCTGGGATGGATCGGTTCGGATTAATCCGCATGTCTCCCATCTGACAAGAGAAGCCTGTGAAATTAAAATGATTTCCTCAAAATGGAAAGATTAAAAAAAAATCCTCCACTCAGATCATAAACCACAACTTGTTTATGATAATAGTATTTCATGATAACCATTTCGTTCCGGAGCATGAGAGAGAGAGGGAAGAACAGAAAATATGGGTTGGTTTTGGAGATTAGGGTTTTAAATAAAAGACTTGGTTTTTCCCTCATGAACCACTAATTACCCGCAGTTAATCCGCAAATAAAATACTTTAATGCGCTGCTAAACCCATTTCGACTCGCTATTAAGATAACAGGGAACCAAACATGTTATTTTCGGTGGATAGTGGGTGATTTTCGCCATAGCACACCATATTGTCGAGCTTAAAAAACACATGAGTTGTTCTACATAACCCGCCTCACAAACCACCCACAAACCGCATCTTCCTTTTTCTTTTTTCTTTTTTAATAAGTTTCTTATCATTTTGTTTTTACAATTGATATAAAACATTTTTTTATATAAAAAAAATAGTTTTTCTATATAAAAAAAGTTTTTTTATTAATATAAAAAAACATTTTTTTAATTAAAAGTAAATAGTTTTTTTTAAAATTAAAAGTAAACAATTTTTTATTAAAATTAAAAAAAATGATATCGCGATTGATTAATGCCGATGACGCGGACTCACATTCAACAAATGATGTGGGTCCGAAATTATGGGTCCGCGCCAGCGACACTAATCAATCGCGATATCATTCAATAAAATATCGCAATTGATTAGTGCCACTGGCGCGGACCCACATTCAACAAATGATGTGGGTCTGAGATTGTGGGACCACGCCAGCGGCACTAATCATGGCAATAAACATATTTTTTTTTTTTTATGAAAAAAATATTTTTTAATTTTAATAAAAAACTTTTTAGTTAAAAAAAAAACTGTTTTTTTATATTAATAGAAAAAATATTTTTTTTAATATAAGAAATTGTTTTTATGTTAATTGTTCAACACAAAAGAATAAGAAACTTAGAAAAAAAAGGGGGTAATGCAGTTCAGAGGCGGTTCCTATGCGGTTCATCTATAATTACTCTAAACACATATAGGGAGTTAAACCAAATAAATCAAAAAAATAATCTCACCTATAAGGAGCTAAGACAAACAATTTAAATAAAATATTCTTGTTTATATAAACACACATGGTAATTGTAAATTTAGTTAGAAATGACAACTAAATGCTGACTTATAAATTTATATAGATATATCTAATAATTTCAGTTTTTTACGGACTCTCACATATTTTTAAAACTTTTTGAGGGGATGAAGTTTGTAACTTTTAATTAATACTGAAATCAGTGGCGGATCCAGGATTTTGTGTGAACTGGGGCGAAAGTTTCGATAGTTGCGGGGGGTTCGGGGGCGGGAGCCCCCGAGGCGATTTTTTTGAGGGTTACTTCGAGTTTTTTCGAGCATTTTTTGAATTGTTTTTACTTTTTTTGGCATAATATTCATTTTCAACACTAATTGGAGTGGGAGATGATTGAACCTCGCTTCGGATACGGTTGGTGCGTTGTATCCTCTTTTTCGTTTAAAATATTTCTCCATTGATTCCCTATATTTACAAATTTAATTTAATTTCACATATAAATTTAATTTCATATAGGTTTTTTTTTGGAGTGGGAGAAAATAGGGGGTTTTTTTATGAGTGGTGCTATGGGTACCAAACAACTCCCCCAAATCTCCCCCAAATAGCATTAATGAGTTGTGCCCTGGCGGGACCCATACCATAAGGTATAACACTTAAAGCTATTTGGGGGAGTTGTTTGGGACACATAGCATTTTCCTTTTTTTATTTGGTACGGGAGAAGAGGGAGTAACAGACCTTTAAGTTTTTTTTTTTTTAGTTTATTACAGATTTTCCCCTGAACTTTGAATATAATTTCAAATAACTTTGAATATAATTTCAAATAACCTCCAGGTTTAATTTTTTACATAAAAACTCCTAAAAAATTTTTTTTTTTTTTTTTTTTTTTTTTAAATGAACTGGGCGGCCGCCCCACTTCGGCCTGGGGTGGATCCGCCCCTGACTGAAATCACCCCCATCCCGCACCTCACTACATCAAAATATACTTACTATTCACGCCTTCTAGCAAACCATAATAGCATTTTTGCTAAGAGAAAATAAACTAAAAAAGAATTTTGAATACTCAATCAACCCACCCATTGATAAGCTTAGAAATGACTGAAAATATACAAAAGTTATATAAAGACGTAAGGAAAGAAACGATACTTTCAAGTCTTGGCTCTTTTTCCACTCCTCGTGTCTTCACGACCCCACATGGGCTTGACTTCATGTAATTATTAGTGAGAATGAAAAAGGCCGCAATATCACATGAACTTGGAATCAAATCACACATCGACTTTTAATTAGTGAGTAAACAAAAGAGCACACTCTCTTCATAACTTTGTATTTTAGTCTCGTTAAAAAGATAGTGGCTGGTTGGTAGTGCTGCATGAAACAAGCTTATGGCTAGAGTTGGTACAATAGTTTTTGGCTGGTCCTCGCCAAACAGATGTCCCCGTTGTTATTCACTCACCATGTTAGTATGTTTGAATTTCCTATTACCACTTACCAAATTTCTTAACGGGGTTATTTTTATTTTGAATTCAGTTTCTGTTCCAAATATGGAAAATAACGCTTAAAATATTTTATTATGAGTTTAAGATATAACTTTTTATATTTTTTTTATTATTTTATGACTCTTTTGAATTGTTTATAATTATTGAAACACTAAACAGAAAAATAAAAGAAAGTTAAACCCGAATGTTATAATACTCCTGATAAAAAGATCCTAAAATACAATTAGGCTTTGCTGTTTGATATATTTGAAAGATAAATGTGATGTTAATCTATTCTTTATGGAAGGTACCTTTCCCTTTCCCAATGACTTACCAAAATTGAGGGCAGCATGAGGATGAGGAGGAGAGCATGGAAATGATGGCATCATTTAAATATGTGAGAGCATGATGTACATCATACATACGTAATGGACCCCACTCATGCTACACGAAGCTACAATTTGCAATCTCCTAGAGATAAAGTACCAATGAAGGTCATGATTCACGTCATCTGCTGTTCATTGGTCCAATTTAATTTGTTCGTCTTGTTCTATACAGATATATGAAAAATTAAGCACTTTCTAATTAATGCTATTTTGTTCCATTAATTTCATGACTTTAGCTCTTTCAAACGAGTATATTCACGTGCACTTTTTTATTCTTTTTTATTAAAATATAGGTGATGTGGTACGTGATTGAATTTATTTAAATTATATTATTATTTTATTAATTTTTTTTATGATATATGGCTAACAACACTTGACTCTTTATAAAAATTATGGATAAAGTTTACTTATAGGATAAAAGTTATTAAAGTCTAAAGAGGCGAAATAAGTGATGACTAAAATCACTAAAACCTTAACAAACAACCGTAAAGGAAATGTGCATTTCATCGCTCCCAAATACATATTCAATATTGTAGGATTTAATTTCTTAAATATATTTTAGTTAGTTCCCACGTTAGCTGAATTTTTAGTGTGGTTTAAGTTTAATAAAGAATAAAAGGTAAAGTCCTTTCGTGCTTTTAGGCTATCGTTTATAGCCTAATATAACAATCTTATTATATTTTACTAATAAGCACATTGATAGTTATTCAACATAAATTAGTAGTTAAAACTTGTACTACTAAATCCCAGGATTGTAATATTCTGGTGGAGAAATTGATTAATAAAGTTAAAACTTGGATCAATAGATGGCTGTCTTATGCAGGGAGAATACAGTTAGCTATTGCAGTTCTAAGAAACATTCAAATATACTGGATTAATATCTTTATTAATCCAAAAAGAGTAATTAAAGAAATTGATCAAGTGATTAAAAGATTCATTTGGAATGGTATTAATCTTAAGAAGAATGGAGCTAAAGTGGCTTGGGAGGACATTTGTTATCCTTATGAAGAAGGCGGTCTGGGTGTCAGGAATCTGGAAACTTGGAATAAAGCAGCTATGATAAGGCATCTTTGGGATATTGCAAGGAAGAAGGATACTCTTTGGATTAAGTGGATTCATAATGTAGTAATTAAACACGAATCTATATGGACAGTTAAACTTTCACATGATGCTTCATGGACTTGGAGGAAACTTTGGAGATTGAGGGAGAAAGCTAGAGATTTTATCAAGTATAACATTGGCAATGGGAAAAACACTCACTTTTGGATTGATAATTGGCATGAGAATGGGACTTTAATTAATTACTATGGGGAAAGGATTGTGTATGATGCAGCAAGTTCAAGTATGGCTAAGGCTTGTGAATTCATAAATGCAAATGGTTGGAACTTTCCTTGGCTTATATCTAATGAGCTTTTGGATATGTCTAGAACAAAAGTGGTGCCTAAATTGAGCAATGAAGACTGGTTGACTTGGGTGATTGCAAAGGATGGTAATTACAATTGCAAGAATACCTATGAAGAGCTTAGAGCTAAGAAGGATCAAGTGAACTAGGCTAAAACTGTATGGTTTAACAAAAGAATCCCTAGATGTGCATGTGTTTTGTGGATTGCTTGCCTTGACAGATTAAGGACTAAAGATAGACTACTTAAGTGGGGTGTGATTAATGAAGATTGCTATGTTTTGTGTAGAAAAGACAAAGAAACCAGAGACCATCTTTTTTTTCAGTGTTAAGTAACTAATCAAGTCTGGAAGGAGGTTTTAACTCGATGTGGGGATAATAGAAAAATTTTGTGCCTGGAGGAGGAAATTAAAAGAATGAACAAGAATAATAGAGATTTTAAACATCTACTTCTGAAATTATGCTTGTCAATTACAGTTTAATCTATATGGAAAAGTAGGAACGGAATCATTTTCAGCAACCAACAACTTTATCAAGGATGCATTCATTCAAAAATCAGTAAGATGGTTTATGAAAGCGCTCATAATTGGAGAAACATGGGGAAAACTACAGTGAATACGGATATATGTAGGAGATGGGGTTTGAATGAGAAGATGTTTACTTAGCTATTTGATTGAGAAATGGGTTTGATTCACCAAGCATAATCTGTTGACCTCCTCCATTGCATGGCTGATTGAGATGGGAGAGAGTTGAGAATTTCAGGTGTTTCTTGAATCCCTTACGGATGTATCTTTCAAGGCTTCCTCGATCCTCTTGAAGGAAACGCCTATTCTGCCTTGCATGTGTCCATATGGATCTTGCAAGTTGAAGTCAGTATTACTCTAAATGGGATATCTTTGAGGTTTGAATGTTCTAAGAGATGGTTGGTCTAAAAGTTGATGTATGTTCTCCTGGAAATAATATGAAGATGGTTTTCTTGAGTTTGTGGGTTTTTTGTTTGGATGTTGGACGGTTTTGGGGTGATCGTATAGAGTGAGTTAGTTGCTCTTTTGTATTTAGCTTGTTTGGCTATGGAGGATAGGATTTTACAGAGCTTCTCTCTCTCTTCTCAATGTGGATGATGTTGGATGAAAATAGATGGATTTGCTTTGTTTTTGTTGTTGTCTGAGCTGAGCTGTAGCTGATTGGCTAAAATAGCGGTGTCTACACGTGTTTTAGTTTTTCAATTGTTCGAGAATGTCCTAAGGTAGGATATGGGTTCACAGGCTTGTCGAATCTGGGTTGGGCTTTTCTAGATTGTTTTCTTCAATGAGCTGGTTGGGTGTGTGGTCCTACGTGTCCTTTCTTTGGCAACATGTTGCCATTTTTTTTAGGTCTGTTTTGTTTGGACTCATTGTATGTTCTTTGGGTTGTCGTCTATTCTAATTAAATTTACATTTCATAAAAAAAACATAAATTAGTAGTTACGTAAGATAAATTGCTAGTATATTATGGAAATTACTAGTCATTTTGATATTAAGGGCTTAACCAAAAAAAAGAGGTATGTCAAAGTAACGTAAGTTATGCACCGGTTCTAAATTAGCCTCGTGTACTACACTAGATCTTTTTTAGTTTTGTGATAGGTTCTACACCTTTTATTTTTTTCGGTAGGTTTTGCCACAGTAAATTATCTATTATTACAGTAAAATTATATATTTTATGGTATTTTGAATAATGGTCTTTTTGAATTATTAATGAAGTAGTATTTTTTGTGCATACATATGTAGTTTAAGAAATGTTAATCTCTAATAATTAAGGTGTGAAGAACGTTTTTTGAATATAAGATAAATTTATTAGAGTCAATAAGTGTTCTTAATTTATTGAAAGTATAATTATTTATATAGATAATTATAGGTGCGCTCACATATACTACTAAATTTTTTTGTACTGTAGTAAGGATTTTATAAGTTTGTCACATACAAATAGTGACACCCCGTCCAATTAAATACTGGGTGATCAGTCATTTATCAAATTAAAACATAATTCTCATTTGTTTCATTCTTAGCATCACTGTCAAAAATATTTTAGAATTTACTAACCACCTAGTATTCAAAAGAAAGTCAGTGTCAAATTTTATCTTTTTATTAACTAATAACAACAAGCGGGAATAATTACAATAATCAAACCATCCATGCGGTAAAAAACTGAACCAAACACCAGATAAATAGCTACCGAATAAACTATTGGTTCTCAATACAAAAGTCCAACTAACATTTAATAAAATCAAACAGAGTCCACAAATACAAAGTCTGATAAACTGAATCAAAGAAATAGCTGAAGGGGCGACATGCCCAAATGAAATAATTGAACAACATCCTACTCTAAGAATGACGTAACCGAAGTGACTAAGTCCAAATCCTGCAAGCATCCACAAGTGTTGCAGCGATGCATCCCTTGAACAGATCAGCAAGCTTGGCATCCCTGTGGCTGGACACCTAAAAGGTTTTGAAAATATTTTGCATACGAGTCAGAGCCCAAATAAAATCGTTTGAAAATATTTAGCAAGTATTTATCACACGTTTAAAAACAGTTATTGATTACACATGTTAGTTCAACGTACACTTCCTTGAGTTCCTCACCTCTCAATTAATGTGCACGCCTAACGTTTCCTACCTAGCTATGTCACCCAGCCCGAATAGGTCCCAACAATAACTAACTAACCACTAACAGGTTTAGCTCCCCCGTACCGCCCATACAGTACGCCACAATATACCCTTCATTGTCACTAAATCTTTAGTGAAGTTTCTCTTTAACTTATTCATACCGCCCATACAACAATCTATCAATCTAATTAATCATTAACATCTCCCTTATGTTATTATTAAATACAAGTTAACATTTCACGTATGTTATTATTCAAACCTTTTCATTAAGTTTCTCTACTTAAATTTTAATTTTAGATATACGTTATCTATCTTTCCTACTATTTACACATTAGTAGATTTAGCATTGTTTAGATATATACTATCTAGTCACCCTATCATCACAGATAAGTAAATTAAACATTTCTTTAGATATACACTATCGAGTCTCCCCACTTTCACACAACAGTAAGATATTCACCCATGTGTGTGTGTGTGTGTGTGTGTGTGTGTGTGTGTGTATGTCACACTATATATCTATATATAATCTAGTATCTACCGGACTGGCCACCGCGATGCACACTTGCATACTCTGCTACTAAGTCCATGTACCTCTTGTACCAAATCAAGGACTATCGGTTCGGATGTCACCCTCGAACCATAAATCAAATCAACACATGTTGGAGGCGTACATAGTTATAAGTCTTTGAGTTGCGCACATACCTAACGTACCCAAATGACCTACTAGTCCCACTAATATACACACATAGTAAGCCACCCTAAGTTCTATGTTCTGGGCACTAATCCAAACCTCACTGGAATCGTCAAGGTGGGATCGCCCTCTGTGCGGAACCTTCGTGATAGCAGGCAGCGTAGGTATGTTCACACAATAGAAAACATATATTAGGTATACACACTACCTACAATAATAACCCATATAAGTATACACTCTACCTATAAATATAATCCGTATAGGTATACACTCAACCTACAATAATAACCTGTACGTAGTATTTATCCCTCGAATATTTGTCGAATCATTAATTCACAATATTAACTCACTATCGTATATTCCGGAGTATTATTCTCTACCCGAAGGGCCTATAGCTAATTCACAAGTACCGTACTAGTCCACATCATAATTTCCCTTACTCTCTCCATAATCCATTCTCATTCTCTTGAGTATTACGATAACAATTAAGCCCAACTAAACTTAGCCTTAAACTCTCGCATATATGACTAAGTTTCAAACCTACCAATGCCTACTGTCATCCAATATATCCCTCACTATATTCTAAGGATGTCTCAAAAAGGTTCCCAATTAATAAATCACATTTTAAGGGCGTAAAAAGGGAAATTTCACCAATCTGGCCAAACAGAATCGATTCGAATTCGCTAGCCGAATTAATTCAAAAACATACAGATGCCTACTTTCTTCTACGCAGTTACGTTTTCTTCAATATTCATCACTCAATTCTTCATGATTCTTCACCAAACTTATCACCAATATTATTAAGCATCATATAAATGTATAGGGGTGATTTCCAACGTAATTTTAATCATTAAATCATCAAGAATTCAACCTAAGAATCAAATTTTCTTCTAATAAACATAAAATTCTAGTTTCTCATGTTCTTCATCTCTTTTAATCAAGAATCCAAATTTCATTCATACAATTCGTCCATGATTCTCTGATTTCATTTTTCTAACAAAAAGGAATATCACTACATGCAAATCCTATCCCAAAACATGTGTTTAAATCATCAAAACCTCAAGATTTAGATTAAATTATCAAACATACGACCCTACACAACATGGGTATTATAACTCTTCAAAAATAAGCAAGATAAACACTTACCTTTGGTCCAGAAGATCTGATTTCGTTTGATCATAATGGATTTGTTTGTCATCCCCTTCAATCCACTCTCCAATGATGATGGTGGTGCAAGAACAAGGTTGAATCCTTCAAGAACTCTCTCTTAAGCTTTAAAAATGGCTTATCCTTCTTCTCTAATGGCCTCTTTTTATTTTCTATCTTTCTAATCCTAGTCTCTCCTAACTATATATGGATAAAGGGTTTGAAAATTTATAGGTCTCTGTGACACCCCGCCTAATAAAATACTAGGTGATCAGTCCTATATCAAATTAAAATAGGAATCCATGTTGGTTCATTCTCAACATCACTGTCGAAAACCTTTTTAAAACTTACTAACCACCTAGTTGTAATACCCCGTACTTTTGTCTATATTTATTTTTGGGGATTAATTAATTAAATGCGTATTAATTGGAAATTAATCCGGGTTATAAATACTAATGAGATGCGAATTGGTATTTGATTATGTGCATATATGATTATATATGTATTTGGTACTATTAAAATTTATCGTGGGATTTATATACGGCATTTTAGAAATTTTGTTGAGACGCGTGGGACCGCCGCGTCACGGTATAATATTTTGATAATAAAAGTGAATTTAAAATCTATAATCCGTATGGTTGTTTTGAGTGCGCCAACGTGTCCGGAAGGGTCGAGATAGTCAGAAAACACTAGCCGGGGTTATAGTTTGGGTCCCGGGGTATTTTTAGGCCATACCGGCAACTTAAGGGGTATTTTGGTAATTTTACATTTTGAGGAATTAAAAGTGACGAAAATTGTTTAATTAAATCTGATGTGGATATTGACCCACTAAGCCCATAACCAACCCATATTAACCCTTTAAGCTACGGAGGCTAACATTAGGTTTACAATCTTCTCCAAATCAAACCCTAGCCACCTTGAGCCACCATTGGAGAAGGAACTTAGAGAGAGAGGAAACTCTGCAGAATCTTCACCAAACCTACACCAAATCAGAAATCAAACCAAGGCAAGTGGTTTAATTATGTTTAATTTCAGCAAATGTTCTTTCCATGTTAGAAAATTCGGATTTATGGTTTGTTCTTGATAAATATGAAAACCCATGTAGTTTAGATCATAGAACTTGAGAAATTGTGAAGAGAATTGCATGTAGAATAGTTTGGAGACAATTAATCTGATGTTAATACATGATTGGGGGAAAGAAAAACGAATTAAATTCTGGAAATTGATGTTGATATATATCTAGGGTTCATGTTCTTGATGATATTGGGGAAAAGTATAAAATCTTGGGATTTAATGATGTTTAGGATGCCTTATTGCCTTAAAAGACGTTAGTTTATAACCTAAGCATGTTTTAGTATGATTAGAGGACTTAAATCATTGTTAGAACGAACTTTGGAGAAGGATTGAAGTGATAAAAATGGTGAAAAACGAGATGGGAAAAATCTGGGCCGAAACTGGTAGCTCATTAGAAGCAGCCCCCAGGTCGTTCGAACGAACTCGTTCGAACGAGCTTCTAACGAGTTGACCAGTCGTTACTAACGAGTAGTGATTTCGTTCGATATCTCGTTCGAACGAGATATCGTTAGAAGGGACAGTTCGTTCGAACGAACTGGATCTCGTTCGAACAGCCTCGTTCGAACGAGACTTCTAACGACCTGACAGTCCAAACTCGTTCGAAGTCTCGTTCGAGCGAGACTTCTAACGAGTTGACAGTTTGGTCCTTTTTGGACTGTTTTGATTTTTGGAGTCCCGTAAACTTGTTCGAGGATATAGATGACCTTCCTTTATTGATGAGAGGTTAGATTTAGGACTTTTGGGTTATTGAGAGGAGTAAATTTTATACGAGAGTTATATTCAATGAACCATTTGGGTTGAGACGTGAGTGTCTACTACGATGTGAGGATGAATTATAGCGCGTACAATTACAAATCGGAATAGTACGAATTGTGATAATTATAGTTAGTACAAGAATGCGATATGTACTACGATTAAAATACGGTATTACTAAGACGTGTATTTACTTAGTATTGGTAGATGGATTGTTTGTATGACATACCTACCATACTTGCTATCACGGGAGGTTGCGTTCGCTTAGAACCCTCTAATCCTTGTGTGCCTACGGGGGGGATATAGACTGGTACCTCGATGAACATAGGTCATAGAAAGACTTATTGTGATATTAATAAGTCCGCTGATCATGGGAGCGTAGGTATGTGCGTGACCCATGTGATGGTGACTGTGTTCGCCTCCATTATTTGTGATGTTGTTATCGGTAAACTATTCCTGAGAGATTCGGAATATGTAATCCTTATGTACGTGATGTACCGGGATGGATAGCAGAGTATGTGTGCACTACAGCTTAGATTGCGGGGTGCTTGTATTGTATATTTATGATATGAATAATATACATTAAAATTAATGGGAATCCTCATGTTAATGTTGTAAAAATATTACGGTATTGTTTCGAGATATATAATGAGTTAACTGATAGTTATATCAATGGCATATTTAGTAACTGAGTTTACGTTAAACCTCTAGTTAATTACGAGCATTGTTATGTTAAATGGAACCGAGTAAAATGGGTAGAACCTTTGGCAGTCTAGCTAGTTATGTTGTCAGTTAGCTAGTAGTATGGGTCGTTATAGATGGGTACTTACTTTAGGAGTGCACAGTTAGACGAGAGGTGAGGATATCATGCGAGTGTACGTCCTAACATGTACTTTGCATTTAATGTTTTAAATGTTTTTAAAGCACTTGCAGGTTTTTAAAATATAACTCCACATTCGGGCTCTGATCCGTTTGCTTTTCAAATCTCTTTTTCTTTGTAAAACCATTTTAGGTGCCCAGCCACAAGGACACCAAGCATAGGATACTCATTCAGGTGACGAGCTGTAGTTGCTTGTGGAAGCTACAGGGATTTGCATGTAGACGCTTTTATCTCTAGGATTCCAGAGTCACCATCTATCAGTTGTAGGGCATGTTGCCCATTTCTTTAGAGACATCTTTTATATTTCAGTTTTCAGACTTTAGCATGTTTTATTTCAGTTTCGATTATTCATTTCAGTTATGGGATTGTAGTGAGGAGTTTTCCTCCAGAATTTATTTACTCTATTGTGATGGTTATTCGTTTTACCTCAGTATGGTGAATGGTGTTATTTATTTCTTCATTACACTTGTTGCATGTTAATCAGACTTAAATTAAAATTTGGCAACTTGCTTTTTAAATACTAGGTGGTTAGAAATAATAAAATGTTTTCGACAGTGATGCTATTAACTGAGCCAACTTGGCATTTTGAATTGATTTTATAAAGGAGTAGCTACCCGGTATTTAATTAGTCGGGGTGTCACAGGTGGTATCAGAGCATCAGGTTCTAGTGTCCTTTAGGATCTGTACGGCTATTATGTTTCCGCTACGTTCCTTTGATATAGAGCCCTATATTTTAGGACCGTTGTACTCTTTTTGTGTATGCTTCGTTCTTCAGCTATATTAAGTTTATAACCGTGAACTTATAAACTTTGTTCTTATTTCAGATGCCTCCACGACGTGCACGACGAGTTCCCAGGGATGCAACGCCCGAACCCCAGCCCGCTCCAGTTCAGGGCATGATGAACGCCGCTGAGGTTGCTGCTATAGTAGCCCAAGCGGTAAATGCCGCGATTTCCGTGATTCAGCAGGCACCACCTCAGGCGCCGGTTGCCGCGCCAGTTCAGGTTAATGCATTTCCGTCTGCTTGGGAGCGTGTACGTGACGCTTTTCAGAAAGCGCATCCGCCGGAGTTTGCAGGAAGCTCAGACGTGGTAGTCTCGAGCCAATGGAGGAAGGACATACAGAGGCATTTGAGGATGCATGAGTGCACTGATGTTCAGAAACAGGTGCTAGCTACTTTCAAGCTAGTGGGATCTGCGTTACAGTGGTGGGAGTCTATTACCACCGCGGAGGAGAGGGATACCCTCACGATTCAGGAGTTCTGGGTGCGGTTTGACCGCAAGTACTTTCCGTCCGCAGTTCATACAGAGATGAGGAGGAAGCTGATGAGTTTGAAGCAGGAGGGCAAGACAGTGGCCGAGTATGAGGCCGAGTTCACTAACCTGTTGAATATCGTTCCAGACGAGATTCCAACATAGAAGAAGAAGATAGAGAAGTTCACCGACGGGTTGAATTGGAGGATCCGTCAGCATCTGCTAGGGAATCTATCGTTGGCCACGTATTCTGATGTGGTTAACACTGCATTATTGCACTACCAGGACCACCGTTTTCATATGGCCGAGGGCAAGCGGTCGGGAGAGTCTAGCCATCAGGGCAGGACTGGAGGACATGGTGCCAGCGGGGCACAATCTGGTCAGGGGCAGAGACAGACTGAGCAGGGCTCTCAGCAGGGGGATAATAAGAGGTTCCGGTCGGGGAACTACAGGCAGGGACAGGGAGGTTTCCGCTAGGGCCATCAGGGTCCAAACGGCCATCAGGGCCAACAGGGACAGAATGGGCAGCAGTTTCATCAGGGCCAGCAGGGCCAAGGGAGGAATGGTAACGGCCACCAGGGCCGGGGACAGCAGGGGCAGAGGGGAGGGAACTTCCCAGGGAAGTGCTTTACTTGTGGCAAGACTGGCCATAAGAAGCAGGATTGTCCTGATAGGGGCAGGGCCCCACAGCAGCAGCAGCAGGGTGCTCGCCAGGAGCCACAGAGACCTATGTTTCCCGCCGCTCTTCCTGCACCGCCACAGATGGCAGCTCTGCCACCCATTCCAGCAGTCCCAGTTCAGCAGGGTCAGCTACAGTATGGACGTGTCTACAACGTTCACCAGGCTGCAGTTCCACAGGCACCGCCCGCAATCGAGGGTATGTTTCCTATCCATGGCACTATAGGTCGGGTGTTATTTGATACGGGTGCTACACACTGTTTTATAGCTACACACTTCGCGAAAGCTTTAGGATTGTTAGCTACGGCAGAGAGCACAGTGACGTGTGTCGACTCACCATTAGGGAGTGGGTCACTTATTTTCTTTATATGCCGGGGAGTGGGGGTAGAGATTGGTGGTTTGGTATTGCCTGCAGACATGTTAGTGTTAGATATGCATGTTCACGATGTGATCATTGGTATGGATTGGCTCGTAGCATATAGGGCCATGATTGATTGCTTCAGCGGGAGCATTGTTTTTGCCATTCCGGGGCAAGAGATGTTTATAGTGACGATGCCTCGCCCAGAGGGAGGATCGACCGCTCATCTGTATTACATAGAGGAGGATACCTCTAAGGAGGTTGTGATTCCTTTGGATTCGATCCCGGTTGTCAGGGAGTATTCAGATGTGTTTCAGGAGATACCAGGCTTACCACCCAGTCGGGAGATAGACTTCGTTATAGATTTGCTACCGGGTACGAGACCTATAGCACGTGCACCGTACCGTATGGCTCCGACTGAAATGCGAGAACTACGGGATCAGATAGAGCAGCTGTTAGGGCAGGGCTTTATTCGCAGGAGTACCTCACCTTGGGGCACTCCAGTTTTGTTTGTGAAGAAGAGGGATGGTTCACTGAGATTGTGCGTGGACTACCGAGAGTTGAATAAGGTCACGATACGGAATAAGTATCCGTTGCCTCGAATCGATGACTTATTCGACCAGTTGAGAGGAGCTTCTTTCTTCTCGAAGATTGACTTGAGGTCAGGATACCATCAGCTGCGTATCAGGGAGGAGGATGTCTCGAAGACCGCATTCTTGTCGAGATATGGTTCTTACGAGTTTCGGGTTATGCCTTTCGGCTTGACCAACGCTCCAGCAGTGTTTATGGACTTGATGAACAGAGTGTTCAGGGATTTCCTAGATCAGTTTGTCATTGTCTTCATTGATGACATTCTGGTTTACTCTCAGACAGAGGAGGAGCACGCCGAGCATTTGAGGCAGGTTTTGCAGACACTTCGTCAGAACGAGTTGTATGCGAAATACGAGAAGTGCGGGTTTTGGCTGAAGGAAGTCCAGTTCTTGGGTCACATTATTTCCGACCAGGGAATATCTGTTGATCCGGGAAAGGTGTCAGCGGTGAGGGAGTGGGGACAGCCCACGACACCAATGGAGATTCGTAGTTTCTTGGGTCTAGCAGGATACTACAGGAGGTTTATTCGGGGTTTCTCGGAGATAGCAGGTCCTTTGACACATCTTACTCGTAAGGGTGTGCCATATATCTGGAGTGATGCATGTCAGTTGGCATTCGATGAGTTGAAGGACAAATTGACCTCAGCACCTGTGTTAGCATTGCCGAGATCGGGAGTTGAGTATTTGGTTTACACCGATGCGTCTTTGTAAGGACTGGGAGGTGTATTGCAGCAGGAGAGACAGGCCATAGCTTATGCTTCCCGTAAGCTTAAGCCTCATGAGAAGAATTACCCCACGCATGATTTGGAGTTGGCAGCAGTGGTATTTGCCTTACGGATTTGGAGGCACTATCTTTTGGGGGAGAAGTTTCAGCTGTTCACGGACCACAAGTCACTACAGTATCTGTTCACGCAGAAGGAATTGAATATGCGGCAGCGTAGGTGGCTTGAATTTGTGAAGGACTACCAGTTCGACATCCAGTACCACCCGGGTAAGGCTAACGTGGTAGCAGACGCGCTGAGCCGCAGGCCAACAGATGAGGTGGCAGAGGTGTGGAAAGCTAAGTGGAAGGAATTGGGACACCAGGATGCAGTGGCCCGATCTTTCATGTCTGTGATGACCGTTACCCCACAGATTGTCACGAAAGTAGCACGGGCACAGGCTAATGACTCGTTCTGTCAGGAGCAGATAGTTCGATTACTTGCAGAGGGAGCCGAGTCCTATACCGTTAGCTCAGACGGGGGATTGCGCTTCAATGGGAGATTGGTAGTTCCGAAAGGGGAAGAATTGCGGCACGATGTAATGGCAGAGTCGCAAGGCTCACGGTTCGCGGTACATCCCAGAGGGGACAAAATGTACCAAGACATGAGACGACAGTATTGGTGAAGCGGTATGAAGAGAGATATCGCTGAGTTTGTCTCGAAATGCGCCACTTGTCAGCTTGTAAAAGTGGATCATCAGAGACCAGCAGGATTGCTACAGCCGTTGGAGGTTCCGGTGTGGATGTGGGAGAGCATATCCATGGATTTTATCACGGGGTTGCCTACGTCGCAGAGGGGTCACGACTCCGTTTGGGTAATTGTGGACAGGTTGTCCAAAGTCGCTCACTTCTTACCCGTAAGGACTGATTACACTACGGGACAGTATGCCCAACTCTTCATTTCAGAGATTGTGAGACTTCACGGTGTGCCCCTAAATATCGTGTCTGACAGAGACAAGATATTTGTTTCGAGGTTTTGGGAGAGTTTCCAGGAGGCCATGGGCACGGAATTGCGGTTGAGTACGGCTTATCATCCGCAAACCGATGGGCAGACAGAGCGCACCAATCAGATGTTGGAGGACTTGCTACGCATGTGCATTATTGACTTCGGGGGTGGATGGGAGCAGTACCTTCCACTGGTGGAGTTTGCTTACAACAACTCCTATCAGTTTACTATTGGCATGGCTCCGTTTGAGGCATTGTACGGTAGGCCTTGTCGTTCCCCAGCATTTTGGTTAGAAGTGGGAGACAACAAACTACTTGGGCCGGAAGTGATTCAGGATACTTCGGCAAGGATTGAGTTGATTCGGAGTCGCATTCGGGTAGCTCAAGACAGGCAGAAGAGTTATGCTGATGCGAAGAGATTTTTCAGGGAGTTCCAAGTAGGGGACCAGGTTTTGCTCAGGGTTTCTCCGATGAAGGGGATTATGCGATTCGGGAAGAAGGGGAAGTTGGCACCGAGGTATGTGGGGTCGTTTCCTATTATTGAGCGAATTGGACCGGTTGCGTATAGACTTGGGTTGCCGGAACATTTGCATCGGATTCACGACGTGTTCCATATTTCCTCGCTGAGGAAATACCTTAGGGATGATTTGGCCCATTATCACATTGCTGTGGAGGACATCGATCTCAAGCCGGACAGCTCTTACGAGGAGGGACCGATTGTTATTTTGGACCGAAGCGAGAGGAAACTGCGGTCAAAGATAGTCCCGTTAGTGCGTGTTCAGTGGCGACATCACAATGTCGAGGAGTCCACATGGGAGCGCGAGGATGAGATGCGCGAACGTTATCCAGAGCTATTTTTAGCAGGTACTTTCTAGTTTCGAATTTCGGGACGAAATTCAGTTATTAGGGGGGAAGTATGTAATACCCCGTACTTTTGTCTATATTTATTTTTGGGGATTAATTAATTAAATGCGTATTAATTGGAAATTAATCCGGGTTATAAATACTAATGAGATGCGAATTGGTATTTGATTATGTGCATATATGATTATATATGTATTTGGTACTATTAAAATTTGTCGTGGGATTTATATACGGCATTTTAGAAATTTTGTTGAGACGCGTGGGACCGCCGCGTCACGGTATAATATTTTGATAATAAAAGTGAATTTAAAATCTATAATCCGTATGGTTGTTTTGAGTGCGCCAACGCGTCCGGAAGGGTCGAGATAGTCAGAAAACACTAGCCGGGGGTATAGTTTGGGTCCCGGGGTATTTTTAGGCCATACCGGCAACTTAAGGGGTATTTTGGTAATTTTACATTTTGAGGAATTAAAAGTGACGAAAATTGGTTAATTAAATCTGATGTGGATATTGACCCACTAAGTCCATAACCAACCCATATTAACCCTTTAAGCTACGGAGGCTAACATTAGGTTTACAATCTTCCCCAAATCAAACCCTAGCCACCTTGAGCCACCATTGGAGAAGGAACTTAGAGAGAGAGGAAACTCTGCAGAATCTTCACCAAACCTACACCAAATCAGAAATCAAACCAAGGCAAGTGGTTTAATTATGTTTAATTTCAGCAAATGTTCTTTCCATGTTAGAAAATTCGGATTTATGGTTTGTTCTTGATAAATATGAAAACCCATGTAGTTTAGATCATAGAACTTGAGAAATTGTGAAGAGAATTGCATGTAGAATAGTTTGGAGACAATTAATCTGATGTTAATACATGATTGGGGGAAAGAAAAATGAATTAAATTCTGGAAATTGATGTTGATATATATCTAGGGTTCATGTTCTTGATGATATTGGAGAAAAGTATAAAATCTTGGGATTTAATGATGTTTAGGATGCCTTATTGCCTTAAAAGACGTTAGTTTATAACCTAAGCATGTTTTAGTATGATTAGAGGACTTAAATCATTGTTAGAACGAACTTTGGAGAAGGATTGAAGTGATAAAAATGGTGAAAAATGAGATGGGAAAAATCTGGGCCGAAACTGGTAGCTCGTTAGAAGCAGCCCCTAGGTCGTTCGAACGAACTCGTTCGAACGAGCTTCTAACGAGTTGACCAGTCGTTACTAACGAGTAGTGATTTCGTTCGATATCTCGTTCGAACGAGATATCGTTAGAAGGGACAGTTCGTTCGAACGAACTGGATCT
The DNA here is from genome assembly GCA_949130495.1 of Sambucus nigra. Lineage (NCBI taxonomy): Eukaryota > Viridiplantae > Streptophyta > Magnoliopsida > Dipsacales > Adoxaceae > Sambucus > Sambucus nigra. The sequence continues at coordinate 212,985,629 of OX422217.1, forward strand.
CGTTCGAACAACCTCGTTCGAACGAGACTTCTAACGACCTGACAGTCCAAACTCGTTCGAAGTCTCGTTCGAACGAGTCTTCTAACGAGTTGACAGTTTGGTCCTTTTTGGACTGTTTTGATTTTTGGAGTCCCGTAAACTTGTTCGAGGATATAGATGACCTTCCTTTATTGATGAGAGGTTAGATTTGGGACTTTTGGGTTGTTGAGAGGAGTAAATTTTATACGAGAGTTATATTCAATGAACCATTTGGGTTGAGACGTGAGTGTCTACTACGATGTGAGGATGAATTATAGCGCGTACAATTACAAACCGGAATAGTACGATTTGTGATAATTATAGTTAGTACAAGAATGCGATATGTACTACGATTAAAATATGGTATTACTAAGACGTGTATTTACTTAGTATTGGTATATGGATTGTTTGTATGACATACCTACCATACTTGCTATCACGGGAGGTTGCGTTCGCTTAGGACCCTCTAATCCTTGTGTGCCTACGGGGGGGATATAGACTGGTACCTCGATGAACATAGGTCATAGAAAGACTTATTGTGATATTAATAAGTCCGCTGATCATGGGAGCGTAGGTATGTGCATGACCCATGTGATGGTGACTGTGTTCGCCTCCATTATTTGTGATGTTGTTATCGGTAAACTATTCCTGAGAGATTCGGAATATGTAATCCTTATGTACGTGATGTACCGGGATGGATAGCAGAGTATGTGTGCACTACAACTTAGATTGCGGGGTGCTTGTATTGTATATTTATGATATGAATAATATACATTAAAATTAATGGGAATCCTCATGTTAATGTTGTAAAAATATTACGGTATTGTTTCGAGATATATAATGAGTTAACTGATAGTTATATCAATGGCATATTTAGTAACTGAGTTTACGTTAAACCTCTAGTTAATTACGAACGTTGTTATGTTAAATGGAACCGAGTAAAATGGGTAGAACCTTTGGCAGTCTAGCTAGTTATGTTGTCAGTTAGCTAGTAGTATGGGTCGTTATAGATGGGTACTTACGTTAGGAGTGCACAGTTAGACGAGAGGTGAGGATATCATGCGAGTGTACGTCTTAACATGTACTTTGCATTTAATGTTTTAAATGTTTTTAAAGCACTTGCAGGTTTTTAAAATATAACTCCACATTCGGGCTCTGACCCGTTTGCTTTTCAAATCTCTTTTTCTTTGTAAAACCATTTTAGGTGCCCAACCACAAGGACACCAAGCATAGGCTACTCATTCAGGTGACGAGCTGTAGTTGCTTGTGGAAGCTACAGGGATTTGCATGTAGACGCTTCTATCTCTTGGATTCCAGAGTCACCATCTATCAGTTGTAGGGCATGTTGCCCATTTCTTTAGAGACATCTTTTATATTTCAGTTTTCAGACTTTAGCATGTTTTATTTCAATTTCAGTTATTCATTTCAGTTATGGGATTGTAGTGAGGAGTTTTCCTCCAGACTTTATTTACTCTATTGTGATGGTTATTCGTTTTACCTCAGTATGGTGAATGGTGTTATTTATTTCTTCTTACACTTGTTGCATGTTAATCAGACTTAAATTAAAATTTGGCAACTTGCTTTTTAAATACTAGGTGGTTAGAAATAATAAAATGTTTTCGACAGTGATGCTATTAACTGAGCCAACTTGGCATTTTGAATTGATTTTATAAAGGAGTAGCTACCCGGTATTTAATTAGTCGGGGTGTCACACTAGTATTCCAAAAAGGTGGTGCCAAGTTTTAACTTTTTAATTAAACAAGATAAGAACATGCGGATATACTTAAAAACCATTCACAACAACTGAATCAAATCAACTAAATAAATAATTAAACTACTTATCGAATAAACCATCGACCACCAAAGTAAATAGTCCAACAACAATCTTCCAACAACTGATTAAAATGAATCTAAAAACTGTACTGAAAAGTCTGGGCGACAAGCCCTAAGTAAAACTGAAACTGATAGATGATTCCTATTCTAGGCAAGAATGAACGATGCGTCTAGTCCAAGCTTCTACTAGCATCCACATGTGCCGCAGCTACGTGGCCCTGGAATAGAATATCAAGTTTGGCATCCCTGTGACTGAACACCTAAAAGGTTTTGAAAATAATTTTATAACAAGGGTTAGAAACCAAAACATTTAGCACATGAACCCAAGACATTTAGTTAGTGTCGCACTCCCTTGAGGACATACTCACCTCTCAAATAATGTGCACACCTAACGCCTTCTTTATATCCCACCTAGTCCTCTACCCCGAAACTAGATACTTGATATAACCCTTGTCAACAGGCCTACTCAATCCCGAGTATTTTTTTTATGTATGACTTATAAGCTATTTATCGCCTTAACTCAGTTAATCATCTTTCCTTGAAATCCATATAATATTCACTAGTTAGATAAATAATACACTTTTCTCCATGTATTTAAATTTCCCGTATATAATTATGTACTTATAGTTATCCTACAACAATCACACATGTTGAATGTGAATATAACCCATATATAATTACTACAATTCACTTCATGTATTTAATGACCCGTATATAGCTATTTATCCCATTATATACGTAGAACCATATTACAACATTCACACACACAAGTTGAATATAAATATGGCCCATCCTCCCGAGTAATAACTCTTCGGATGTATTCTCTAAAGTGCTATCACACTAGGTGTACTCGCATAACCTAGTTACCCCAAGTCATAATCGCTCACTAACTTGGTCAAAAATATAAACATAATGGAGGGGGTCATATTCCTTCCCTGAAAGTGAGATAAGCCCTTCACCCATATAGCGGACGCTATGACCAGGGGATCCCTACTCCTCAAGCTAGGGGATTCACCCACTACGCGCAACCTCCCTTGATAGCACTAGAGTGTATGTATTAATAATATCTAACCACTCATATTTATAAGCACACACCATATATATATACTATCACACTATATATATATATATATATATATATATATCCCAAATTTACCGTGTACTGAGTCTGTAACACTAGCCTATACTTAGTATCTCGAGTTTATGGTCCAACTATGATTATTAATTAATTTGCACATTAATTAATTAAATTACTTTTGGTGTCGCCCAACCAATATACTCGGACTCACTCTCGTGGTCCAAAATAAATATAATACCCGAGTCTAATCCCCGACTCCGAATTAATTATTTTTCATCCATAATTAATTTAAGGGAGTAGTGTCGCCCTACTACTATACCCGAACTTATACACCCCGTTCATTATTTTATTTCTCAGAATTAATTCTCAAAATTCATATGTAAGTGTTACACTTAATTATCCCACCACTCCCAATTATATGCCCCGATAATTGTGAGGATATTAACTTCCCTAATTAAATTTTCTCCCTTAATTAGACTTGATGGAAATTAAACTAAAAGAAAATCCCACTTAGAACTCCCAAGGCCGAACTGTAAAAAATTTCCAACCATTGATCGATCGATCGATCGAACAGGTCTTCATCTTCTCCGACTTCTTGTTTCTGCCATTAACGAATTCCTCTAATCTCCAAACTCTTTTATGGTTCATCTCAAGCATACACAACATTTTAATCATATAGGAACGTGATTCGGACCTCCCCCAGAAACTTAAACACAAATTAAATTTCACACATCTCTACTTTTCTGAATTCGGGGAATTTTCGGGTGTTTACTCGTTTAGTCCCAATTACATCTGTTTATCCCAAATTCGTTCATAAATTTCTACTGGGTTTTCACATCTGAATAAATTATCTCAGAACTATGTAACACAATGAATTCCCACATTAATTTTCCATTAATTTCATACAAGTGTTCTATATACAAAACTCCCTTTTTGTACTCCTTTTACACCCTAAACGAATTTTGATTTACACACCATAAAAATATGAACTGAATATCATAAATAAACATCACGACAAGTTAACCATTTGCCTCTAATGGTTCGTAGAGTCTGATCCGTTGGTGCAGAGAAAGGGTTGATGAAGAACAACCAATTTGTCCCTCGACATGTCTCCAAAAAGTCCCCAATTTGTTCTTGATTTGCTTCCTCTATTTCTCTCTCAAAGCCCTAAGTTTAGAGTTGTGTTAACTGTCGTTCAACACTCCCTCAATTAGGTTTAAAATCCCAAATCACGTTTATCACATGGGCCTAATTAAGATGGCCCAAATCCCCCGCGTGGGCCCGACTATGCCTAATAATACCCCGAGATTCAATTACTACCCCCGGGTACTCTTTTCTGACTATCTCGACCCCTCGGGAATCAACCGTGAACTCAGAATTGTCATCCAAAATACTTTATAACAGTCTCAAATTTCGACCTCAAAAATGCGACACATAAAAATTTGAACAATTAAACTTTTAAGTCGCTAAAAATTAAAATAATTCTTCTCGCTCCAATAAATTCTCCAAATCATAATTTTCTCCAATTTAAATAAATTTATTTCTCCCCAATAAAATAATTAAATTGCTAAATCCTCAAAATTACGGGGTGTTACATGCTCACCCCCTTACAAAGAAATTTCGTCCTCAAAATTTAAGATAAGCCTAGTGCTCCAAGCTTCGAATATCACTCTCTAGTCATGTGCCTCTAAGATTGCTACATCTATCTCTCTCGCTTCTAACTACGAGTTACACAAATATGCATATTAATTAACCAGGGCGCCCATACACCCTGTACCCATGCATAACCGCATGAAAGTACCCTAATTAACTAAGGTTCCCATACACCTTGTCCCCGTGCTTAACCGCACGAAAGTTACCCGACTATGCTAGTCGTACCCGTAATATAACTTCCAACCCGTAGTCATATCACATATATGAATAATATTCGGGGTACCCAATCCATGTACTAACGACCAAACATCTCCCCACTTCTAACGTTGCATTATGTTTCATGTGTGGGACGTCTCGCAAAGCGAAATCCAAATAAGAAACCCCCAATACACTACTATCTAACATTGTCGGTCGTTGAGATCTGTTAAACCCTCAGTCTATAGTACATACCCCAAATACCTGTTTCTTCACACAAAAGCATACACTCCACTCTTATGTTATAAAAGACAACCCAAACATACCGCGCCCTTACTATCACTAGTTTCCTTACGCAAAATTAATTCCAAGCTATAACTCCCTGCTCGCATATAAGTCTAACCACCCTGAATCACATTAGTAACCGTCCATACTCTTCGAGATCGAATTAAAAATCATAAGCATATCTTCATAAGCCTATCACTCCACATTTAACATACATACTCGTATATATAAGCTAGACCTCATCTTAGGTGATACCTAGAAAAAATAATCCATAATCCATACCAGGTACATCGAACAGAAATTCTTACTGTAACTATCCACTAAAGCTCCAAATCATCGCTAACCAATCGAAACTTGGAAAATGTCCCCCTCTACCCTCATAACTCTCGAAAGTAGAAGTCTCTTCTAGTAATCACATGATAATATCGCTAACGTCTAGTACATAACAATACTTATCTCAACTCAGTTCTGCACTCTCGGCGTCGCTATATAATACAGGTATTCTCGATTACCACATAATTTTCAATTTAATTCTTCTCTATACTACCCCACCAATTAACTTGTGGTAAATAAGTTCTCTTTGTGCTTCTGTCACAGCACACCCCGGCTCCACTAGCCCTATATCGAAATATCTCTCATTTTAAAGTGTTTTCTCTACGTGACCAATAATTTAACATGTAAAATCGATGCACTCGCATCCCACAACGTCTCACTACTTTCAGAGTTTATTAAGGTTCGTGCATAAGAGTTCGCAACTAAACTAAAAAGAACGTCTCCCAATGCACTATTCCCTAGCATTGTCTATCATCGAAATCCGTGTGTCCATAACACACACTAAGATAAACACACACTAAGATGTCATAATTTTTTTCCCCCGACACATAAATCAAATCACCTATGTCTCTCTCTTAAGGTCTTACATGATACGCCACTATCACTATCACTGAGTTCTTAGCGTACAAACAACAATGAGCTAAATCTATCCTCTTCACGATAAACCCGACATATCTGGAATAATATCCGTAAAGGTTCCTACGCACCGGGATCCAACATCCCTAGACCACTTACCCTCTCGAGTCTATTTAATGAATAATATATACGCGAGCTTGGCCCTCTTTCAGGTGAGTCGTTGCAAAAGGATATGCATCCTGCCCTGGAACCGCGAATACGATAGTCTTGCTGTAAACACCCGCCATCGCTTACCCATCGCTAACCAGTCCCTATCCAGGAAAAATTATACTCTCATAACACCTCTTAAATAAGTTACCCTTATAAAATACACCCTCTCAGTGTTCACACCTTCTCCCTTGCAGATAAAACTAAAGATATCCCCGCTACCCTACGATAAATATATATACCATAGTAACACTATGATACATCCACTAAACTCGTCTCCCATGCGAATATAGTGTTAGCAAGAATACTGTGACCAGTTATGTCACCCAAAATTCCTCTTATATATCCGAGGATAAAAACTCATACTTCTAATTGCCTACACACCGACAGCCCAAATAGTTCTTGGACATAATATTCTCATCCAAACCGAACCAAAAAAAAAACTTCCTAACTCTTGTCCCTGTTGGGCATCCCGCTCCTATCCCCTGACTCTCTGTGGACAATATCAATTGTGGTGATACTAATTTCCACACATAAGACACCCCTCTGTGTCAATCCCCTGCCTCTGGCCCTAATGGCCATGTTGGAGATGTCCTTCTTGCGTACTAGGTAGTCTTGACCCTAAGTGCTACCCCCGTTGTCCCTTGGGCTTCCCTAACCCTATGTGACTCGTTATTGGACTCGACAACCTGGATCAAATCCACCGTCAATAAGTAGAAATTTACTTAATTTAAAACATCAAAATGGGTCCCTTACTAGGTATACCCTTCCGTCGTGCTTCACTAGCATTATTAGATCTCATTTCGTTCTTAAGTTAAACTCTCTAACCTTATTGGCTCCTGTATCTTAGAAGCGTTAATGTAAGCTGACAACCAAAAGATATTGACGACTTCAACACTAGCCATCCTAGTCGAACTTTCCATCTATTTTTGTCCATTCTTATATGGTTCATTATCCACTTGCGGGTCCTCTATTATTCTCCGTATCCCCTTCGTTGGTTACGAAGTTCGCTTATACAATTTATCATTTTCCTCACGATCAGTCACTATCTTGCCCACTCCATAAGCTCTGAAATTTAACTCGTATCCCTATCTGAATAGAGGATAGACGATCTTACGGCCACACCGTACACAAAAAATTTTATTTGACTCCATATATTTTCCTTCATACGTGGTGACAGACTCTTATCTCCCAACGCTACTCCCATGAGCTAACCATAGTCCCCAAATTTAATTATGGTGCCGCTACACTCTACCCCAAACATTTGCCTTGGATTACCTTCATCTATGGATCCATCACACTTCCTTTCTTTCCAGGACTCCTTCAGGTGACTCCTCGAAATAATCCTACCCAACTCTCTCTCCCTGCCAAAAATGCTGAGTGTGTTCGAAGTTGTATCACCGTTCTCTCCACAGTGCTTGGGGAAATTACTTCCCTCGAGTGATTATTCTATAACCCGAACATTCTACGTTTTTCATATTTCCTTTGCTCCTGCAGTACAATTCACTTCATGTATTTAATGACCTGTATATAGCTATTTATCCCATTATATACATGGAACCATATTACAACATTCACACACAAGTTGAATATAAATATGACCCATCCTCCCGAGTAATAACTCACCGGATGTATTCTCTAAAGTGCTATCACACTAGGTGTACTCGCCTAACCTAGTTACCCCAAGTCACAATTGCTCACTAACTTGGCCAAAAATATAAACATAATGGAGGCGGCCATATTCTTTCCCTGAAAGTGAGATAAGCCCCTCACCCATATAACGGACGCTATGACCTTGGGATATACTCTCCCTACTCCTCAAGCTAGGGATTCACCCACTACGCGTAACCTCCACTGATAGCGCTAGAGTATATGTATTAATAATATATAACCACTGATATTTATAAGCACACACCATATATATATACTATCACACACCATATATATATATATATCCTGACTTTACCGTGTACTGAGTCCGTAACACTAGCCTATATTTAGTATCTCGAGTTTATGGTCCAACTCTGATTATTAATTAATTTGCACATTAATTAATTAAATTATATTTGGTATCGCCCAACCAATATAATTGAGCTCGCTCTCGTGGTCCGAAATAAATATAATACCCGAGTCTAAATCCCGACTCCGAATTAATTATTTTTCATCCATAATTAATTTAAGGGATTAGTGTAGCCCTACTACTATATCCAAACTTATTCACCCAGTTCATTATTTTATTTCTCAAAATTGATTCTCAAAATTCATACGTAAGTATTACACTTAATTACCCCACCACTCCCAGTTATATGCCCCTATAATTGTGAGGATATTAACTTCCCTAATTAAATTTTCTCCCTTAATTAGACTTGGCGGCAATTAAACTAAAAGAATATCCCACTTAAAACTCCCAAGGCCGAATTGTCAAAAATTCCCAGCCATCGATCGATCGATCGAACAGGTCTTCATCTTCTCCGACTTCCTGTTTCTGCCATTAACGAATTCCTCTAATCTCCAAACTCGTCTATGGTTCATATCAAGCATACACAACATTTTAATAATATGGGAATGTGATTAGGACCTCCCCCAGAAACTTAAAGACAAATTAAATTTCACAAATCTCTACTTTTCCGAATTCGGGAAATTTTCGGGTCTTTACTCATTCAGTCCCAATTACATCTGTTTATCCGAAATTCGTTCATAAATTTCTACTGGTTTTTCACATCTCAATAAATTATCTCAGAACTATGTAACACAATGAATTCCCACATTAATTTCCCGTTAATTTCATTCAAGTGTTTTATACACAAAATCCCCCTTTTTGTACCCCTTTTACACCAAAAATGAATTTTGATTTACACATCACAAAAATATGAATTGAATATCATAAATAAACATCACAGAAAGTTAACCACTTGCCTCTAATGGTTCATAGAGTCTGATCCGTTGGTGCGGAGAAAGGGTTGATGAAGAACCCCAAATTTGTCCCTCGATATGTCTCCAAAAAGTCCCCAATCTGTTCTTGCTTTGCTTCCTCTATTTCTCTCTCAAAGCCCTAAGTTTAGAGTTGTGTTAACTATCGTTCAACACTCCCTCAATTAGGTTTAAAATCCTAAATCACGTTTTTAGTCCATTGGGCCTAATTAAGATAGCCCAAATCCCCCGTGTCGGCCCGACTATGCCCAATAATACCCCGAGATCCGATTACTACCCATGGGTACTCTTTTTCTGACTATCTTGATCCCTCTGGAATCAACCGTGCACTCAGAATTGTCATCCGAAATACTTTATAACAGTCTCAAATTTCGACCTCAAAAATACGACACACAAAAAATTGAACAATTAAACTTTTTAAGTCACTAAAAATTAAAATAATTCTTCCCGCTCGAATAAATTCTCTAAATCATAATTTTCTCCAATTTAAATAACTTTATTTCTCTCCTCCCAAAAAAATAATTAAATACTAAATCCTCAAAATTACGGGGTGTTACAGTCTCTTTACCCTAGGTTAATGACTAAAATTCCCTCATAGTGTACTGTTTGGTCTAAAATTATCCCGGGACAAAAACTATACCCCTGGATATACTATTTCGACTATTTTTCCCCTTTCGAAAATAATTGTGACCTTTAAATCACTATTCAAGTCACTTAATACTATCATCTTACTTCCACCTCAAAATATGGCACGCGTAAAATAAAAATAAACCGAATGAACTTAAATTCTAATTCACCAAATTAAATAAATTATCCGAATTAAATAAATTCCAAATCACCAATTTTAATTAAATCCTAAATCACCAATTTAATTAAATCCTAAATCACCAATTTAATTAAATCTTATATCCTCATAAATACGGGGTATTGCACAAATAAATTATCTATAATATTTATTGGTTAAATGTTTTCTGATATGGCTTATCAATTTAAACTTCAGAAAGTTAGAACCCATGGAAATATGCCCCCAGTAGTAGTCATATTATTCATTTAATAATTATAATATGCATAGGGCCTATGTTAAAACCAAATAATAATTTTATAATATAGTTAAGGTTATGTATATTAGTTGTTAATACCAAAAAATAAGAAACTACATTCTTAATAATTTATTTATTTATTATTATGCAGTAAGAGATATTCTTGAGTCGATTTTTTCGCATCTAGACTAAGTCGTCTTTTGAATCAATCAAAATTAGACAATACAAGTCAAAACTAAGGGATTCGAGGGACACATAAAATTTACACATAGTCTAGCCCCACAAGATATGGAAAAAATTAAATTATGAATAAAATTTTCACATAGTCTAGCCCCCATATGAGTTGCCAAGTTTAAATTTTGACTTAATTTATGAAATAATCAATTACTGTACTATAATACGGATGACTTTTTTGAATGTTTGCAAAAAATTAGCCATTCCACATAGCACCTTATTTTCTCATCCACTTCTTCAATCTCTCTCTCTCTCTCTCTCTCTCTCGACTTTTCTCATCCATCTTTATGATCTTAAACATCTATCGCTCTTTATCTTTCTCAAACCATTTCATCTCTCTCTGTATTTATCCCATTCTTATTAATATACTTGCCTTATATTTACTATTTATCAATTCCCCAAGTTCTATCTCTCTTCACTTTAAATCTTTTTGCGCCTATTATAGTGAACCCACCCAATCTTTTCTTCTTATTTCTTCTCCACCATAAAAAGCTACTAAAATCATAGAGAAAAAGTTACCAAAGTCATAAAGAATATGCAAAGACTTCTACACTCTCATGGAACTAATTTTATTTGTGCTTTAAATTTTTTCCCAATTCAATTTTTTCTTTCAAGGCACTCATTTATTTCTTTCGGTGATAACCAGTCCTTGACCAAGATCATATATGTATCAGATAGAGTTACAAAAGATGTTTATTTGGCATATATGTACATCTGAATTCGATGTTTGTTCTTTATATATGTGAGTTTCAGATTTAAGGCTTGGAAATATAAATTCCTTATTAGTTTTCAATATAAATTTTAGAATCAGATATGTTGATGGAAGGAGGTTGGTAGCCTGTTACTTGGTTCTGATTGTTTTACTCATCCTTTTATTTTATTCTCGACATATCAATAGAAGGAAATTAGTTGGCGGTTATTATCTTTATAAATTGAAGATTCATGTATACACATAGTATCTAAGGAGGAGCGGCGAATGTGGGTTTTTTACAGGGCTGGTAATTAGTGTTCGTTGTTCATGTTGAGACATGTCTGTATGGACTAAACCCCAAGCCCGAACATGACTCATTTAAATAATCGCGTCATTATCTATAACTCGAACATGAACCTGTTTCATAAACATATAGTGTTCAACTCGATAATATGACATGACTGCATAACCCATTTAATAAATAAGTTATGTTCAACCTGACAACACAACACAACCTATGTAACCTGTTTGATAAAAGGGTCATATTAAACCCATTTACATGACACGACCAGTTTGACCTGTTTAATAAATAGGTTGATGTTCAACCCGTTTACAATTACACAACCTATGAAAACATGTTTAATAAATGGATAGTGTTCAATCCATTTATTATAACCTATTTAAAAGACACACACTACATAAATAAAATTAGGGACCCCAAAAAATAAGATCATAATCACACAAATTACATCGATAAATAAACTCCATAAACAATCACAATCATAAATATATTCATGTTTCCAACATAACAAATTCCAAAAAGATATTCACCCAAATCTCATACAATATTCACTTATGGTTCATTACATACATGCTAATAAAAGTTATTCATATCCAAAAAATCACAGTGCCTTGCCAAGTTGAGTTGTCAATACATTCACACTCCAAATCTCCAACCAGAAAAGGATGTCGAATTTAATCTTAAATTCTGCCCAAAAGAGGATTTCTCAACCCATGCCTACAAAAGGAAATCGGAATAAAGAATTCATTAGATATTTTATTACATGTGAACAAGAATTACAAAGTCAATGCAATAACATCCATATTTTAATTTTTAATTTTTAATTTTTATTTTTTAATTTTTATTTTTTAATTTTTAATTTCATATATCAGTTTTTTAAGTCAATACGATATTAGATTTTTTTTAGAATTTAAAAACGATTTTTTTTGCATAATTTAAAAATGATTTTTTCAGAATTAAATACCACAAATCTGAAATTTAACACACACTAACTATAGTTATATCAAGAACTTTTTTAACCCTAGACTTCTCCTTATTTTTCATTTCTAGCACGTTAGCATTAATGGTATTGCGAGATATGAGTGGGACATCGTCACGTAAATAAAAAAAGATTATTCTTATGTCCTCATAACAAATAAAAATGGTAAATTATGCATAACAATGGCAATAATTAACATCTTCCTAAATATTTCATTATCAAACTTTGGGATACCCAATGATATAGCCCCTGCCCCTAGTTGTTGTTCAATAACTAATTGTCAAATGTCACGAGTAGTAGTTATTGAACATTTTTTTCAATGACGCTTTAAATTACTAGTTTTATACAGGATATCACAAATGAAGATGCTTCCACACTTCTTGCACTTACATCTTGATTTTCCATCCACGCCCTTTTGCTTGAGAATCTCAAAGAAATCCCAAACAAGCAAAAGTGAAACTCCTTTTACATTTGACGCTTACCCTTCGCAGCAGTAGTTTCCATCGCCATGATCCATTACATCAAAATCAATGGAATTATAGAGAAGATTTATGTCCAGCCCATCAGATTTCTTCGGCAAACAAAATACGAATATTAACAAACATAAATAGATAACCAATCAAGGATAAAAAAAAATGAAGTACATTGAAACACAAATGTAAAAATCAAAAAGTTCAATAAATCTGAATTTCTTATTTTCCAAAATTTGTAATACTAATAATAAATCTAAACTTCTAATTTATATATTTGTAATAGTAATAGTAAATCTGAATTTGTAATTTGTAATCTGAATTTGTTTTCATATGTGTATAAATTCTGAATTTGAAATAAGAAAATCCGATGTAAACAAATCATTGTAAATACATACGTATACACTATATTTACAAATCTCTACATGTATACAAATATAGATTTGTAAATTTGACATATTTTGAACGATCTTTTTAAAATAGTAAAAAAATTATTTTGAACTGATTTTTTTTGGGCGGGCATCCGTGAAATGTTTAAATACCACAAAAAAATTAGCTTAATTTTTTTTACTATTTAAAAAAATTGGCCCGCACAGAAGCTCATTGTATATAATATATTACCTCTTTAAGTCTAACTAGAGACAATAATAATGTCGACCGAAGGAGAAAAAAGAGTATGCCGAAGAAGAAAGGTTGTCGGATCGTTGGTTGTTGGAGAAGAAAGGTAGAGAAGCGCTAGGTTGTCGATTGTTGGATAACAGATGAAGAAAAGAGAGGGAAAGGAAGTGATGACCCCAGCAAAAGAAGAGAAGAGGGAGAAAACGTAGGGTTGTTTTATTTTTTAACAAATGAACGCTTTATGAGTTACAACACACCTTTCTTGAAAAACGTTGGATCAAAAGTAAAAACAAAAATCAAAGGTCTATTTTATTTCTTGTTTATACCGATCAAATTTATTTTCGACTCAAACATGACCTGAATCATAATTGTGTTAATTGTGAGTCCAATGCAGGTTAACGGGTCAACGCGAAACACAAATTGTTTAATTTGCTGGTTAATTGATCTGACTCGATGCCCGAACTATTTATTGTATGACCAGAACCTGCTATTTGCATGTCGAGTTAAAATTAAGTTTTCGTGTCGTGTTGATATTTTGTCAGCCCTAGTTTGGGGAGGGTGGAGAGAGAAAAGTTCTCTTTTGGGTTCTTTTTAAGTTTTTATTTTTCTTATTGTCTTTCAAACATTTTGTTTTTTATACTTATTATTGTTATTTTAAATCGTTAAGTCAATCATATCGTGGTGTTGCTTGGCATTTATATATATGATGATGAAGTAAGTGGCTTGCCTTTAGATCAATTATTTCGGATATTTGTTGTTTTAGCTATAATGTTGCACGCATTGGCTGCCAGTGTAAAAGTATAATCTATATAACTATATATAAATTTTAGACCCAACTCATGTGAGGCTGACACATGGCAAGATTTTAATAGCATTTAATACGTTAAACCAATTTCAACGTATCTACGTAGGGTTCAGAAATTAATTTTGTTATGCTTTAATCACTACCGCTTTAATTTGATGGGAGCCAACGTCTAAGAACAATAGGATACTCTGCACTAGGCTAGTTGTTTCTGTCTTGAACAATGAATTTTTTTTCTTCGTGTGATTGTTATCAACATAGTTGCCATTTTGGGTACATAGATACACTAAATGAAATATTGGAACTAGAAAAAGTAGAGTGGGAAATGGGAAGACGCACATCTCATTATTGTAACTTCTGATCTTCACGGCACTCTCATTATTGTAATACCCCACATTTTTGGTGATTTAAATAATTATGGGATTATTTATTACAGCGGGATTAATTAAATTAAAATGTGAAGAATTAAATTGTTAATTAATCTGAATCTAATAAAAATAAATATTAACTAGCGTGCTAAGGGTTATTACTTCTTATTTTAATATTACTATGCGATATGTAATATGGAACTATATACTTTGATAAATTGCCGTGAGATAATAATACGACAGCTTAGTGAATTAAGTCAGACGCGCGTGTGAGTCGTGTCGGGACTAAATTGGTAGAATAAATATGTCAATTATTTTTAATAACTCGTATGATGATTTCGAGTGTACCGTTGAGTCCGGAAGTGTCGAAATAGTATACTCGGGTGTTTAGTTTGGGTCCCGGGGCAATTTTAGGCCTAACCGGCACCTAAAAAGGGCATTATGGTAAATTGTATTTTTAGGCCTAATTAATGGACGAAAATTAGGAGTTAATTTATCAGCTAAAAACAATTGTATTAGGGTTAGAAAGCTATAGAAAGAAGGAACGGCCATAGGAAGTGTGAGGGAAAGCTTTTGCCAAGAGAAGAGGGCTAAATCGACATCACCTTGCACAACCACCACCACCACCACCGTGTAGATCGGGACGAGGGGAACACACCCATACCATCAACATCCAAAAATCGAACTGCTCACTCAAGGCAAGTGTTTATAACTTGTTGTGTTTCGGTAGTGATTTGATTCATGTTAGTGTAGGATTGTTAGGATTATGTTATAGGTTATAAAAATGGTGAAATTGAGGAATTTGAATGTGTAAATAAATTCTGTGATTTATTAGATTGAAACCCTTAATGTATGTAGACTGGAAATCACGTTTTAAGGAATTTATATGTAGAACAAATCTGGAAATTATGGCTTCTTGAACATGTATTGGAAGAACTAGGGTTTTGATAAATTTAAATTGGGGATTTCACGTTTTATGAATGATTCGTAATGAATTGATGATTCTAGGATGTTAGAATTCATATGTTATTGATGGGGTTCGATGTATAACTGTTTATTTGGAGTTTGGGGTGTTGAATGAGAAGATTTGAGGTTAAAAAATGGTGGAAAACGTTGGAAAATATGGGTAGGGGACGAACAGCGAATTCTCGCGCAAAGTCGTTCGAAGTCGTTCGAGCAAGATTGCAATCTCGCGCGAAGCCGTTCGAGCGACATGTGGCAGTCGTTCAAGCGACAGTGTGAAGTTTTGATAATTTCTTTTAGGGCCCAGTTTTAAGTTTACTAGTTCAGAAATGAGAAATATATTTTCTAAAAATAAACTTAAGTAAGGCAGAATTTTGGAAGAAGTATGAGAAGCTAAATACTTTAATGAATTAGGTACGGAGAGAATATACCGTAGAGATTTCGAGAGAGAGAATAACCCAATAACTATTATGGAATGTTGAAATTAAAATGCATAAGAGAAGCATATATGTAGGTGAGGAAAAAAAATACCTATTTATTATAATAGGACGTGTGTATGCCTATTATGTATTATTGCTATTAAAGGCACCAATGGGTGATAACACGGGGGGTGCTAGAATCTTATTATTATAAGTATACTAATGGGTGATAATTCGGGGGTACAAAAATGTATTGTAAGTGTACTAATGGGTGATAACCCGGGGGTACAAGATTATTTAAATAAGTGTACTAAAGGGTGATAACCCGGGGGTACAGAATGTTGATTAGGTGCACTAATGGGATATAGCCCGTGGGTGCGGTATCATGGTATATATATATATATATAGGGCAGATGTGACTATATGTATATATGTATGAGAATTGTGAATCAATCTAGTGTTTATAGCAATGAACATTCTGTTTTAAATTTTATAAAGGATTGATCACCCGATATTTAATTGGGCGGCGTGTCACAGGTGGTATCAGAGAACCAGGTTCTAGTGTCCAGTAGGATTTCTACGGCTTACTATGTTTTCAGCTTTGCATCCTTTGATATAGAGCCCTATTTTTAGGACTGTTGTGATCTTATATTTTGCGGTTACGTCTTCAGCTATTTGAGATTTTGAAATAACTGTGGACTAATAATATTCTTTCTCGTCTTAGATGCCTCCTCGACTTGCACCAAGAGACCGACGGGCTCAGCCAGAACAACCGGCCATACAGGCTCAGGGGACAATGAACGCAACAGAAGTTGTCGCGATCGTTGCACAAGCGGTAAATACAGCCTTAGCGATGGTGCAGTAGGCCCCACCCCAGGTTCAGGCAGTGGCACCAGTTCCAGTGCATCCATTTCCCACTGCATGGGAGAGAGTTAGAGAGTCCTTTCATAGGGCTTGTCCCCTAGAGTTCTTGGGAAGTTTAGATGTGGTTACCGCGAGTCAGTGGAAGAAGAACATACAGCGGCATCTTCGCATGTATGAGTGTACAGAGGTTCAAAGGCAGGTTTTGGCTACCTTCAAGCTGAGAGGGGCAGCCTTAAAGTGGTGGGAGTCCACTACTACTACCGAGGAGCGAGATGTGATGACTATCAATGATTTCTGGCTGCGGTTTGATCGCAAGTATTTTCCTTTCGCCGTCAAGATTGAGATGAGACGGAGACTTTTAGACCTGACCCAAGAAGGGAAGACCGTTGCGGAATACGAGGAAGAGTTTACACGATTGACAAACATGGTACTAGAGGAGGTGTCTACTGAGGAGAAGCACATTCAGATGTTCATGGATGGCTTGACTTGGAAGATACGACAGCATTTATCGGGTAACCTTTCCCTACACTCATATACTGACGTTCTGAATGCAACCTTATTGCATTGTCAGGACAATCGCTTTCATGCTAAGGGAAGCAAGCGAGGGGGAGATCCCAACCGGTTGGGAAAGACAAGGGGAGGTAATGCCAGTGGAGTAACAGTTGAGCAGAGTCAGAGGCGGGGTTCCCAACAGGGGGAGTCTGCTAAGAGGTTTCGTTCTGGAGGGTTCAGGCATGGTCATGGGGGTTGGAGACAGGGCCACCAGGGCCAGGCACAAAATCAGTAGCAAGGTCAACAGCAGGGCCAAGGTAGAGGTGGTAGCGGCCAACCGGGCCCAGGCTACCAGGGGCAGAGAGGAGGAAACTTCATTGGGAAATGTTATACTTGTGGCAAGACTGGCCATAAGAAACAGGAGTGCCCGAATAGGGACAGAGTTCCTTGACACCAGGGTGCTCACCAGGAGCCCCAGAGACCCATTTTTCCCGCCGCCCTACCAGCGCCGGCTCCAGTTCTAGCTTTACCCACAGTTCCGATGAAGCAGGGACAGTTGCAGTATGGACGTGTCTATAACGTCCACCAGGCCGCAGTTCCGCGGGCACCACCCGTAGTGGAGGGTAAGTGTGACACCCCGCCTAATTAAATACCGGGCGATCACTCCTTTATTAAATTAAATCAAGGTGAACAGTTGGTTCATTCTCAGCATCACTGTCGATAAAAATAAATTTTTCCAATTTAACACCCTAAATAATTAAGCTAAGTGTCAAAACCATTTTCATACATAACTTCGCAAATTTTATTTAAAGAAAAAGATTTATTTATTTTATTAACAACATTCAATAAGTAAGAATCACACCATATTAAATTCTGCAACATAAACCAATTAATAGAATACATTCGTCAATCGAATGTCAACATGCGTAATATAAAGTAACACAATCAAACTGAATAAAACCCATAGTAACAATACTGGAAATAACTGAAATACAAATGTCCCAATAATAATGGAATAATGGAAAGAGCTACACATGCTCAACTAAATGAAAATACTAAGAGTGGATCCGAATGAACGAAGTCGTCTAATCAAGAGACCTGCAACTCCCACCTATGCTGCAGCGCGTTCCTTCCAAGAGATCCTAAGCAAGACGCCCCTGTGGCTGGGCACCTGTAATACATACATATATATACAAGAGAGAGAGAGAGAGGGAGAGAGAGAGAGAGAGAGAGAGAGAAACGGGTCAGAGCCCGAAAGTGTGTTTGATTTAAAATACGTTTAGCAAGTATTTAAATTGATACAGGCCAATGCAACAACATATTAGAGCGACACTCTCTTGAGAACTTCTCACCTCTCTTCTAATGTGCACGCCTATCGTACTAACCTTCCCAACGGTTTATCTTATTATTTTATCATACTAACCTTCCCAATAATCTAGCTTATCTTAACTTACTCATAAGATTTCAAAACCGAACAATATCATTGTTTAAAAAGAATACTTCCAATTAGCAGCACAACTCTCGTTATGGCTTTTATTAATTTATAAAGTTTCCCTGTGTCATATTATACTTTTCAAACAAGCATTTCCGATTTATAGTCCAGAACTATTTCTCACTTACCATATCACAGCAACAGTTTAAATTTCCCAATTTCAATTATATATTAAGCCCTCGTATAATATATATATTCTAACGGCACCAACATACAAAACTATGGTGCAGGCATACTCTGCTATCCAATCCCCGCATCGCTCACACTAAGGGATATACAAGTTCGGAATCACTCTCGAACTGTATCAACATATATACACAAACAAGATTAGAGGCGAAGTATAGATTCCAAGTCTCTAAGAGGTCAGTACATACCCCACGCCTCTTAGGACCGTCTGAACTATCGATTCGATAGCCTGTACCAAGGATATCTATCTTCTAGGGTACAAGTCAATATCCCCCATAAAGGTCCCATCGAGATACGACTGTCCCAGCGCGGCAACCTCAGGGATAGCAAGTAGCGCGGGTACGTTTTTCACACATATATAATATATGCATACACAACCATATAATTATACCATTTATTATTATATCAATACAGGTTTTTCTCATCACCCATAGTTACAACTTTTATCCTTAATTTCACATTGTTAGTATTATGTATAAGGTTTCATCTCTAACCTTACCTCGAAGGGTTTTCTCACTTATTTTGTGACACTCGTGGACTCTATTCTTCCAAGTAGAAAATTCGGTAGGTGTCACATTTACGTTTCATCGTAACTCTCTTACGCGCCTCACCCTTTAATATATCAATTTACTAACCCTAAAGTAAATATCCCAAAAATACCATTCTCGTCGAATATTAATGATCCCAACATTTATTCATACGCCCTACTGGTTCTCTATGTCTCCCAAATCATTATACTAAGAATGCCCAAGAATTATATCACGACAATTCAAATTTTAAATCATTTACAAGGGAAATAGGAGTCTGCCAGGAGGGGTCGATCGATCGAGGTCTGGGGCTCGATCGATCGAACCTTCGATCGATCGAAGCTCTAGGCTCGATCGATCGATCAAGCAGGTTTGCGAAAATTCTGCAGAAATGCAGTTACTGGTTCTACCAATTTTCTTCATCAAAAACCATGTTTTTCCATTCTAAACGTCCCAAAAATCCTACTACTATCATTATAACAATACACCAGATATTTTCAACGTAAAGCATGTGTATATCTAACATTAAACATGGATAATTAACCCAAACTCCCATCCAATCATCAAGAACCCTAGAGTTTTTCTTAATCAATGTTCTAATCTATTTTTACCAGAGTTTCCTTATAATATATCATCAAAATTTCGTGGGTTATATTCCTCTACATGGCAAGGATTCCAGAATCTCATATAAATCAATACTACATGCATTTTCCTAACACAAATTGGGTTTTCTTCCATATTTATCATCCCTAATCATTCCTAAACTAACATGAGAATTGCACTAACGAAAATACGCAAGATAAATACTTGCCTGGGATTTTCAGAAGTCTGGTTTGCAGATGAATCCGGTGTGTTTGCGTTCCCCATCTCGCGATCTACGCGTTGGTGGTGGCGGCGGTGCAAACCGGTGACTTTTTGGCCTTGAATTGCCTTGGAGCTCTCTCCTCTCTTCTCCAATGGCCGTCACTTGTGTTCTGAATATTCTAACCCTAAAAGACTAACCTAAATGGATGATATAGGTTGCTGAATTTCGTGTGTTCTATTACCCAATAAGGTGAAATGACTAAATTGCCCTCCCGGGGTACCAATTAGGCCTAAAAACGCCCCGAGACCCAAACTAAACCCCCGGGTACACTTTTCTGACTATCTCGACCCTTCCAGACGTGTTGGCGCACTCAAAACGACCATACGAACAACTTATAAAATATTTACTTTTTATTTAACAAAATTAGTCCCGACGTGACACGGGCACGTCCCGAATTAAATTTCCGAAATTGTCATTTAATTCACTCATGACATCCAATATAACCAAACTAATATATTACTTTGCTCATTAGTAATATTCAACAAGTTTTCTCATAATTACTAACTCTCGTCACGTTAATAATTATAACATAATTAATTTCCGGATTTTTTTATTAAATAAATCACTCACATTAAATTTAATAAATCCCCAAATTAATATAGCATAAAAATACGGGGTATTACAGTAAGTTTTCTATCCATGGCACTTTGGGTCGCATCTTATTTGACACGGGGGCATCACACTCTTTTATAGCCACTAGTTTTGCAAAGGCCACTGGGTTATTAAGCACGGCAGAGAGTACAGTGACTTGTGTAGACTCACCACTAGGTAATGGGTCATTGATTTTCTTTATATGCCGGGGAGTAGGCATAGAGATTGGCAGCTTAATCTTACCGGCTGATATGCTAGTATTAGATATGTTTGAGTACGACGCCATTATTGGTATGGATTGGTTAGTCGAGTATAGGGCCATGATTGATTGCTTCAGTAGGAGTATTGTGTTCGCCATTTCGGGCCAGGAGAAGTTCTTAGTGGCGATGCCTCGCTCGGAGGGAGGGTCGTCCACCCACTTATTTTATATAGAGGATGAGACTTCGGCATTCGTAGTTCCACTCGATTCGATTTCGATCGTCTACGAGTTTGCTGATGTATTTCAGGATACACCGGGGGTGCCTTCGAGTAGGGAGGTCGAGTTTGTGATAGACTTAGCACCAGGCACTCGTCCGATAGCACGTGCACCTTACCGTATGGCTCCGGCAGAGATGAGGGAGCTACGGGATCAGATAGAATAGTTATTGGGACAGGGCTTCATCCGTAGGAGTACCTCGCCTTGGGGTGCCCCAGTTCTATTTGTAAAGAAAAGGGATGGGTCCCTACGGCTTTGTATTGATTATCGGGAGCTTAACAAAGTCACGATATGGAATAAGTATCTGTTGACTCGGATCGATGACTTGTTTGATCAGCTGAGAGGATCGGCCCACTTCTCGAAGATAGATTTGAGATTCGGGTACCATCAGCTACGCATCAGGGAGCAGGACGTGGCCAAGACTGCTTTTCTGACGAGGTATGGATCATACGAATTCAGGGTTATGTTATTTTGGCTAACCAATGCCCCAGCAGTATTTATGGACTTAATGAACAGAGTATTCAGAGAGTTCCTAGATCAGTTTGTCATTGTCTTCATAGATGACATCCTGATTTATTCCCGTACTGAAGAAGAACATGTCAAGCATTTACGTATGGTTCTACAGACTCTACGAGAGCATGAGTTGTATGCCAAATACAAGAAGTGTGAATTTTGGCAGCGGGAGGTACAGTTTTTGGGACACATTGTATCAGAAAAAGGGGTATCTGTAGACCCTAGTAAGGTGTCAGCGGTGAGGGAGTGGGGACAACTCATGACACCAACGGAGGTGCGGAGTTTTTTGGGATTAGCCGGATACTACAAACGATTTATTCGGGGATTCTCGAAGATTGCGGGTCCTATGACAAATTTGACTCGTAGGGGCGTACCGTTTGTTTGGGATGATGCATGCCAGTTGGCATTTGATGAGCTGAAGGACAAGTTAACTTCTTCACCTGTTCTAGCACTTCCCAGAGCGGGAGTGGAATACCTGGTTTATACTGACGCATCATTACAGGGGCTTGGGGGAGTACTCCAGCAAGAGGAGAAGGCCATATCTTTTGCTTCCCGAAATCTTAAGCCTCATGAAAAGAATTACCCCACCCACGACTTAGAGCTGGCACCAGTTGTGTTTGCGCTTCGAATTTGGAGGCATTACTTATTGGGAGAACAGTTTCGCTTATTTAAAGACCACAAGTCACTACAGTACTTGTTCACGCAGAAGGAGTTGAATATGCGTCAACGCCGGTGGCTTGAGTTTGTAAAAGATTATCAGTTCGAAATACACTATCACCTGGGAAAGGCTAATGTGGTTGCTGATGCATTGATCCGCAGGCTGGTCGATGAGACGGTCGAGGTGTGGAAAGCTAAATGGAAGGAATTGGTACATCAGGATGCTGTGGCCCAATCATTCATGTCTGCGATGACAGTTACACCTCATATCATTACGCAAATAGTACAGGCATAGGCACCGGATTCGTTCTGTCAAGATCGGATTAGGCAGCTTTTAGTCGAAGGAGCTGAGTCTTATTCAGTAAGTTCTGAGGGTGGTTTGCACTTCAATGGGAGGCTCGTTGTTCCATAGGGGGAGAACCTTCGATATGCAGTAATGACGGAGTCGCATGGGTCCCGATTTGCGGTACATCCCGATGGGGACAAATGTACCAGGATATGAGGCGGCAGTATTGGTGGAGCGGGATGAAAAAGGATATCGCAGAGTTTGTATCCAAGTGTACCACTTGTCAGCTAGTGAAAGTGGACCATCAGAGACCACCAGGTTTACTTCAGTCATTGGACATTCCTACTTGGAAATGGGAAGGCATTTCTATGGATTTTATCATCGGGTTGCCCACTTCGCAGAGGGGGTATGATTCTATATGGGTTATTATAGATCGGTTGACGAAGATAGCCCACTTCTTGTCCGACAGGACAGACTACACAGCGGGACATTATGCTCAGCTCTTTATTGCCGAGATAGTGAGACTGCATGGTATACCTCTTAACATCGTGTCAGATAGAGACAAGACATTTGTATCTCATTTTGGGGAAAGCTTCCAGGAAGCTATGGGTACCGAGTTGCGATTGAGTACAACGTATCACCCACAGACCGATGGGAAGATTGAACGCACTAATCAGATGCTTAAGGACATGTTACACATGTGTATCCTTGATTTTGGGGGAGGTTGGGAGCAGCATCTTCCACTGGTATAGAGTTTGCTTATAACAACTCCTATCAGTTTACGATTGGCATGGCCCCGTTCGAAGCATTGTATGGCAGACCTTGTCGTTCCCCAGTTTGTTGGCTAGAGGTAGGAGACAACAAGCTACTCGGACCAGAAGTAATTCAGGATATGTCGAGCAGGATCGAGATGATTCGAAATCGCATACGGGTAGCCCAGGACAGACAGAAAACCTACGCCGATGCAAAAAGGTTCTTCCGTGAGTTCGCAGTGGGGGATCAGGTTTTGTTAAGAGTATCTCCGATGAAGGGGGTAATGAGATTTGGGAAGAAAGGGAAGTTGGCTCCGAGATATGTGGGACCATTTCCTATTATAGAGAGGGTCGGACCAGTGGCATACAGATTGGGATTATCGAAGCACTTGCATCGTATCCATGATGTGTTCCACATTTCGTCATTGAGGCGATACCTTCGAGATGAGTTAGCACACACTCACATTGCAATTGAGGTTATTGAACTATAGCCAGATAGTTCATATGAGGAGAGACCGGTAGCTATTTTAGATTATAGTGAGAGGAGGCTAAGGTCAAAGGTAGTTCCACTTGTTCAGGTGCAGTGGCAGCATCACAATGTGGAGGAGTCTACTTGGGAGCGTGAGGCGGATATGCGTGAGAAATATCCAGATTTATTCATACCAGGTATACCTTACTTTTTCTGAATTTCGGGACGAAATTCCTTTATTAGGGGGGAAGTATGTAATACCCCACATTTTTTATGATTTAAATAATTATGGGATTATTTATTACAGCGAGATTAATTAAATTTAAATGTGAAGAATTAAATTGTTAATTAATCTGAATCTAATAAAAATAATTATTAACTAGCGTGCTAAGGGTTAATACTTCTTAGTTTAATATTACTGTGCGATATGTAATATGGAACTATATACTTTGATAAATTTTCGTGAGATAATAATACGACAGCTTAGTGAATTAAATCAGACACGCGTGTGAGTCGTGTCAGGACTAAATTGGTAGAATAAATATATCAATTATTTTTAGTAACTCGTATGATAATTTCGAGTGTACCGTTGAGTCCGGAAGTGTCGAAATAGTATACTCGGGTGTTTAGTTTGGGTCCCGAGGCAATTTTAGGCCTAACCGACACTCAAAAAGGGCATTATGGTAAATTGGATTTTTAGGCCTAATTAATGGACGAAAATTAGGAGTTAATTTATCAGCCAAAAACAATTGTATTAGGGTTAGAAAGCTACAGAAAGAAGGAACGGCCATAGGAAGTGTGAGGGACTTTTGCCAAGAGAAGAGGGTTAAATCGACATCACCTTGCACAACCACCACCACCACCACCGTGTAGATCGGGACGAGGGGAACACACCCATACCATCAACATCCAGAAATTGGACTACTCACTCAAGGCAAGTATTTATAACTTGTTGTATTTCGGTATTGATTTGATTCATGTTAGTGTAGGATTGTTAGGATTATGTTATCGATTATAAAAATGGTGAAATTGAGGAATTTGAATGTGTAAATAAATTCTGTGATTTATTAGATTGAAACCCTTAATGTATGTAGACTGGAAATCACGTTTTAAGGAATTTATATGTAGAACAAATCTGGAAATTATGGCTTCTTGAACATGTATTGGAAGAACTAGGGTTTTGATAAATTTAAATTGGGGATTTCACGTTTTATGAATGATTCGTAATGAATTGATGATTCTAGGATGTTAGAATTCATATGTTATTGATGGGGTTCGATGTATAACTGTTTATTTGGAGTTTGGGGTGTTGAATGAGAAGATTTGAGGTTAAAAATGGTGGAAAACGTTGAAAAATCTGGGCAGGGGACGAACAGCGAATTCTCGCGCGAAGTGGTTCGAAGTCGTTCGAGCGAGATTGCAATCTCGCGGGAAGCCGTTCTAGCGACATGTGGAAGTCGTTCAAACGACTTGCCACCTCGTTCAAGCGATAGTGTGAAATTTTGATAATTTCTTTTAGGGCCGAGTTTTAAGTTTATTAGTTCAGAAATGAGAAATATATTTTCTAATAATAAACTTAAGTAAGGCAGAATTTCGGAAGAAGTATGAGAAGCTAAATACTTTAATGAATTAGGTACGGAGAGAATATACCGTAGAGATTTCGAGAGGGAGAATAACCCACTAACTATTATGGAATGTTGAAATTAAAATGCGTAAGAGAAGCATATATGTAGGTGAGGAAAAAAATACCTATTTATTATAATAGGACGTGTGTATGCCTATTATGTATTATTACTATTAAAGGCACCAATGGGTGATAACCCGGGGGTGCGAGAATCTTATTATTATAAGTGTACTAATGGGTGATAACCCGGGGGTACAAAAATGTATTGTAAGTGTATTAATGGGTGATAACCCGGGGGTACAAGATTATTTAAATAAGTGTACTGAAGGGTGATAACCCGGGGGTACAGAATGTTGATTAGGTGCACTAATGGGATATAGCCCGGGGGTGCAGTATCATGGTATATATATATATATATAGGGCAGATGTGACTATATGTATATATGTATGAGAATTGTGAATCAATCTAGTGTGTATAGCAATGAATATGGGCATGAAAATTTGTTAAGAAAATTCTAATCGAATACTTGAATTATTATGAAAACGGAAAATGTATTAATTAGCTTTTCGTCATAGGCTAATTGAATAACGTATTGTATGGGCGATACGGGCTTACTAATAGTGAGGGTAAATACTATTAGGATGGATTCAGACTAGTTATATTGGGAGGTATAGCTAAGGAGAAAATTTAGATACGCGTTAGGCGTGCACAATAGAAGAGGGGTGAGAATCTCAAGAGAGAGTTCGAACTAACATGTACTTGATAATTGCTTTACTGCAAATTTTAAATACTTGCTTAAACAAATATTTTTACACATCGGGCTCTGACCCGTTTCTTGCATCTTCTCTCTCTCTTGCTATATATATGTATTATATCAGGTGCTCAGCCACAGGGACATCAGGTTTAGAGTTTCGAATTGCGTGGCATGCTGTAGCTGTTGTGGGAGCTGCAAGAATTTGTTTAGACGCTTCGATTATTTCATTCCTAGTCGTTATGACATTTTCTTTAGGGCATGTGTCCCCCCTTCCTTAGACAGTTTCAGAGATTATGTTTACTCTATTTCTCGTTTATTTTCATTTGGATTGATGGCTACTATTGTTTTGGTTTAGAGTTTTGAACTGGGATGTTTTATCCAGTCTTATTTATTTCAGCATGCGATTCGGATTCAATATTTGTATTAATTAATTGTGCGTGGATGTTTTATATTAAATTACTTGGTTTGGTAATTAAATGGTTTTTAATTAATAAGAAAAATGTTTTGACACTTAGCTTAATTATATTAGGTGATTAAATAAGTTGTTGCGTTTTCGACATTGATGCTAAGAATGAACCAACCGAACATTCTGTTTTAAATTTTATATAGGACTGATCACCCGATATTTAATTGGGCGGGATGTCACAATTATTTGCTCTCGATATATACATCGAGACATATTTTGTTTCCCTTTACGTGAATGCATTTGAAGAGTTAACTTTGTTGTCTTGATAGTAAACAAAGTAGAAGGGAAATAGAGAGATGGAAAGGGGATGATAGTCAAAATTTTTGTTAACTTAGATATGATCTTTCTCAAATAAATGTTGTGATTTTTGTCTTGCTGTTATTCATACAATCAAGGTATTATAGTCTTGCGAGTCATTCTACACTAACCTTTGGTGTGAGGATGTTTATCTTTTTACTTTTTTAATTTATTTAGGTGAATTTAAATTTTGACCCTTCATCTCCTTTTGGTAAAACGTGAAGAATTTAAAACTTCACCTGTTATCTTCTTTTGTTTGCACTTCACTGTGTTGTAGTAGTTCCAACATAGCAATGGGAAAAAGAGAGTAATTTTGAAGTTATCTAACTTTTAACTGTCTAAAGGAGTTATAATATATGTTTTGTATTATATTTTTTTTATAGTCACTATAAATTTTTTTCCCTATTTTTGCTTACCTAATAAAATTTCACAAGTGATGTCCCACTTCGACAAAATAAAAAAATAGGCAGGCTTGCTAACAAATAATTTGTGCATTTTTATAGTATTACTCTTCTAACCCAAATGGTGTGAGGGTGACACGTGGCAATTGACATAAATGTAAGTTATGACAAAATGATTCCTTCTCCAATTTCCAACGTTTGGTGTATTCCGTTTCACGCCCTCCAATAAAAGAAATGAAGAGTTTGCATTACATGAGATTGTGACTCTCTCTGTGAGAAAGAATCGAGAGAGTCAATTATCTAATGCATTAAAAGAGAGAGGGAGAGGGGGAGGTGTTTTGAGGAGACGCGGTGATTGAAAAATAGCAATTAGTGAAATCTTCGTTGGGTTCATCATCAGTAGCAGCGTTTTTTTCTTGTGAAGGCTTTCTTGACACGACATGATTACACGGGTAACACTAAAGAGCCAATCTTCTTCGTACATATTTTATAAAATTTAGTTCAATGAATTGTGATTTTCCATTGTACTGTTTTTATTGCTCAGGTCATGTTCGATTGTTATTGTTTAGAGTAAAATAATGAGTAAGGATGACCTTGCCATTATGAATGGTGAGAGAGTAATTATACTCATCTTTGGAGTGGACCCTAACAACAGGGTCTGGTGGTGGATGTGTTCATTGATAAATGACAGTGTCTTATGCCTAGACATACCTCTCATCATTATTCATTTTTTAGTCATTATTTTTTGCCATTTTTATTATTTTGGTCATTTTTAATGTATTAAATTTATTTGTTCATTAATTCTTTAATTTTTTATGACTCTTTTTATGTACAGGGTTTCAGAAAAAATGTCACATATAATATACTCGGTTTTGTTATTCAAGAAAGAAAAAAAAATCACCCAAGTATGTTTCTCTCTCTCTTACTGATGGATTTTTAGTTCTATCAGTTTATTTATTTTTTTTCTTTTTGTTCAGATCAGTTGCTAGACAAAAAAAAATATTTGCATGCTGAAATAAAAAGTGGAGGCTAATGATGGTGAATGTAACTTTTTACCTGTGCACGCAAAACATTCGTGGTCGGTTTTGTTATTCAAGAAAGAAAGAAAAAAATCACCCGGGTAAGTTTCTCTCTCTCTCTCTCTTACTTTTGGATTTTTAGTTCTACCAATTTTTTTATTTATTTTCTTTTCGTTCAGATCAATTGCTAGACAAAAAAAAATGTATTTGCAAACTGAAATAGAAAATGGAGGCTAATGGTGGTGAAAATAACTTTTTACCTATGAATGCAAAACATTCATGGCCGCAACACTCTAGGTACCTATGATTTATTTCGTCATTTTTATTATTTTTGTCATTTTTACAATTAAATTTATAATTTTAGTAGCAATAAATAGTTTGTAAAAGAGTTTTTTTCCCAAATCATCTCTTACCACATAAAGTTATTTTTTTCCTTTCTGAGTTTATTTTTTTAAGTTGAAACAACCATACATGAAGCTTCCAAAATCAAATATGATGTTTTTTCTATTTTTTTATATATAAAAATTCACATATATAATAGTATACATATATTCGATCACGCATTGTTTGACCTTCATGCTAGTTTGTTCCAATAATCCATTTGAAGATGATTTAGTCTAGCCCCATTGGTTCCAATAATTTATTCATTTGAAGTCTTGGTGACATCTTCGTCTTCTGCTAAGAAATTTTAATGTCTCGAATATAAACCTACCTCTATTTTTCTATTGAGGCATTAATGAGTGAGTAAATAATTAAATTCTATGATAGGAATTGTAAAAGTTGAAAAATTATCTCCCTCGCTTCTCAACATTTTAATCGTGCGCCGCAATATGGACAAAAAAAGGAAGGCATTTCTGTACGAGCGGATGGAATTTGGAAATAAAAGTTGGTGTACGGGGAAGTTTAAACTCCACTACCACTACTTACACGCCGTGAAATGCTCCAGCATAAATAAGGACAAACTACTGCTCATTACTGAGTTAGGTTCGGTAGGTGTGTGCCTTTACAGGTACGGCGACATTTTCTCCATGCTTGATTTTGTAATGTAATTTGTAAATTGTAGGTGCCGCCTCATTGACCCAAGAGTCTCCCTCTCAACATTTGCCTTTTCTAGTTTTTTATTAGAATATTTACAACCGTGATACTATGTTTCGAGAGAATTTATTATTTTGTAAATTTGTATATATAAGAATTTGTAGTGATTCTTTAAAATTACGGAACGACTACTAAATCTGTAAAGAGTTTTTATTAACTTCATTTGTTCGTAGGAATTTTTACAAACAAATAAAGTTCGTAGGAAATAAAAATGATCATTTTTATTATATATATGAGTTCTTACGAATAACTTTACTCCGTAAGAATTTCT
Organism: Sambucus nigra; assembly: GCA_949130495.1. Classification (NCBI taxonomy): domain Eukaryota; kingdom Viridiplantae; phylum Streptophyta; class Magnoliopsida; order Dipsacales; family Adoxaceae; genus Sambucus; species Sambucus nigra. Next base: position 213,015,720 of record OX422217.1, read on the forward strand.
ACGAACAAATGTTGTTCGTAGGAAAAACTGCTTTTAGTTCCTCCGAACAATATTTGTTCGTTGGAACAATTTTACAAATTTAAAAGCTCTTCACCATTGTGTATTTTACTCTGAACGAAAGGCAAAAGTCATTATGGATCTGCAAAGTTAGCTTTCATGAGCATCCACCATTGTGGATGCTCTTAAAATATGTTTCGTCTCTAAATAAGAAAAGAGCAAAACAAGAGCTTAAAAAGAAGAGTTGTTTTAACAAATTCTTACCATTATATATATACACACGGTACTGCTCTTGTGCGAATTAGTCCGCATTTTAAGAGTGCGGACATGACACATGTCACCTGGCGGTGAGCACAAAAAAGAGACACATGTCCGGTTCGCACTCTTAAAATGCGGACTGCTCCGCACAAGAGCAATACTATATATATATATAATAATGCTCTTGTGCATATCAGTCTGCATTTTAAGATTGCGGATCGCACATGTGTCATCTAACGGGACACCTAGAAATTATTGGCAAAATTATAGGAACACTCTCTCTTTTCTGGGTTCACCGTCAGGTGACACATATCCGGTCCGCTCTCTTAAAATGCGGACTGATATGCACAAGAGCAGTACTGTATATATATAAAGGGCGTGGTATTCCCACACCATTCAGTTCTTCCCCCACACCCTATTTATATAACTAACATACAAAGACCAAAATACCCTCCCCTCCTTTAAAATATAATATAATTTTAACACATAAGATCCTTTTAGATAAAATAAAATTTACACTTAAAGATAAAATATAATTTTATTATTATTATTATTATTTCGATTTTTTACTTCAAAACATTACTAATTCAAATTAGATTATAATACATTTTTATAAATTTATTTGACTTTGATACATTTTTCGTCGCTAAATATGAAACTTTTTCTACTAAAAGTGATATTTGGTGACATTTAAACAGTGTTTAACAGAAAAATCTTAAAATGAAAAAAAAACTGCTTTTTAACAAACAAAAAAACTGTTTTTAAAAAAATAAAAACAGTGAACGAAAAACTTTTTTAACAAAATAAAAACTATTCATAACAAAAAACAGTTTAAAAAAAAAAAAAAACTTCCAACAAAACGAAACTATTTTTAACAAAAATAAAAATAATTTATATCAAAGAAGCAATATCTTTACAAAAACAGTTTTTAAGAAATAAAAATATTTTTTAAAAAAATTTAGAAAAATAAACACACTTAAGTGAAAAAAAACAGTTTTAACAAAAAAAAACAGTTTTGAAAAAATAAAAATAGTTTTCCAAAAATGTTTTTTAACAAAATAAAAAACAGTATTAATTCTAAAGTACTAAAGTATAACAATAATTATTTACCAATGAAAAATGTCCGAAAGTATAACAATAATTATTATAATAATTACTGTAATAACCATACATGAAAAACACAATATTTTTAAAAACTATTTTTTTCTTCAGTAAAGTGTTTTTATTTTTTTTTAAACTATATTTTTAATATTTCTTTGTGAAAGAGTTGGCGCTTGCGTTCAATTAAGAAATAATATAATAAATACCAATTTTAACCCAAATTAACTCTAAGCATGCAACTAGGTGTGATTGAAACAATATGAAATCATGCAATAAATATTCAACACACAAAGTTAAGGAAAAATCCCCCACAGGGGCAAAACCATTTGTATATCACTATAATTTGTAAAAGACGGTTTACAATCGGATTACAATGAAATACAGGTTGACTAAGAATTACCCTCAGGTATCGGATTCTGTAGTCGCGGCTGGAAGAAATCCCTTTCCAGTAGGGGTGGCGGCTGGAACTATCCCTGTCCAGTAGGGCTGCAATGAAGAGGAAGAAGCGGTCCACTTCACAAAGGGTTGAACATCAATTGTGTTCTTTGGGTTACCAAACTTGATTCACAAAGATATGGAAGATGTGTGAATCTAAAAACCTAGAATCATAGGACTCAATAGGTGAAGACTTTAGAGTTGATATGCTCTGAAAAATCGTGGGAAAGTCTTATGAAACCACTTCCTGATCGTGGTTTAAATAAGGAGTCAAAACCCTGAAAAATCTGAAACACGATCTGGGAAATTCTATCCAGGGCGGACCGGTCCGGGCCTTAGGCGGATCGGTCTGATGCGGATCGATTCGTTTAATTTGAAGCAGATTCGGTTCTCATTCGATCCGGGGCTCTCTGGACTTATGCAAGGCGGACCGGTCCGGGCCTTAGGCGGATCGGTCCGATGCGGATCGGCTCTTTTTATTTTGGGGCGGACCGGTCCGGCTGTCTGGATTTCTGAACTCTTCCTTTCTTTTGATCTTCGGATTCCGTTGATGATGAATGGACTTTGAATCTTTGCAACGGTGTTACGGCTAATGACATATACAAGTATGTTGGACAAAAATGTCCTTACAAATCTCCCCCTATGTCTATGCCGGAACAAACATAAAAAAAATCCGAATTATCTATAATCACAATGCCTATACAAATCTACCCTTCCATGAACCCAAAACTGAAAGTGGTACAAATGACTAAGGCTGCATCGTTTGTTCTTCGAATCTTCAGAAATCTCACGGCTTTTCTCATCAGGGTGTGCATCATGGGATTATCAAGGATGTACCTACACACATGAGACAAAGCAAATACCAAGTGACATATCGAGTTTGAAATGAGATAAACATAAGCATATATACCAATTCTCAGAATTTCAAAACTCCCCCATAATCAGATAATTCATTCTCCCCCTTTTTATGATGTCCCAAAATAGACAAATGAGAGAAATAAATCAAGCAATCAAGCACCGGGGTGACACAAGGGATAAAATCACACCATGAATGAACATAAAACAACCAAGACGGTGATAGCGTTAATGAATGGGTGTGATCAAAATTCGATAGGAAAATCAAAGCATACAAACATGACATATGTGCACGATGAATATTGGATATTCCTAACGAATGAACTCAAATGCTTCCTTTGGTGTAAAAGATTGGTAATATACGACATTGACTATATCAAATCTACAAATCAAAGCTCAAAGTGATTTCTACACCAATAACGTCCAAAATGATTTTCATGCTTTTTCAGGACTTTCAAGGAAGTGCAAACCCGTTTTTCAATCTCCAACCAAACTCCCTCAGATTTATATTTTTAATAGAGGTATACTAAATTCTCAAACTTTGGAGAATTGATGGTGAAACCTAAATGGCCCATTTTTGGCATGTATTGCTTTTTATTGCCTTTCAATTTTTTCGGGCTCTTTTAACCTCTTAGGACCTCGGATATTACAATTCCTCCATTTTTTAGGTCCGGTGGCTTTTGCGCAAAGGATAAAAATCAACTTTCGCAGCCCCTCCCCGTTATGAAAATGTACATACAGTCTCACCAAAACGGTTTTAACATGCAATCCAATCTTGTCAAGTTTTATCGCATTTTATACATTGTATAGACAGGATTGAGATGGAAACACTCAAGCCAACATGAGATTGACAAGTGCAACAATCAAATATAGCCGTGCATGTGTGCAATAAAGGATATAGGAGTCAAGCATGTAGGAAATATCACTAATTACATCTCAAGGACTCCAATCAATGTTAAGCACATGGATGAAATGATGAAGCCTCTCAAATCTCTATCAAACAGTCACATGGAAATATGAAATGCAGTTGTGACTTGGCTATCTTAAATGCTCATCCATAAAAGGCAAATCTCTTTTTGGTCTTTTTCAAAAAATTTATCAAAATAAAATCTTTTTGTGCTTTTCTCAAAATTTTTCAACAAAAAAAAGAAAATCTTTTTGTATTTTTCAAAAAACAATATAAATAGCAAAAAGAGTTAAAGAAAAGTTGTACATATAAACAGACTAGCAATAGGAAGCATATGATATGAACATGAAGAAGCATCCTATTCTAGACATAGACCAACCCCTCAGTCAACTGTGCAAATCCCCAAAGACTTCCTAAGACTCTCAAATCTAAGGGCATCTAAAGGTTTCGTGAAAATATCGGCTAACTGACGGTCGGTAGGAACAAAACTCAGGGTTACGACCTTCTCCTCAACTAACTGACGTATAAAGTGCTCGCGTAACCTGATGTGCTTTGTGCGCGAATGTTGGACAGGATTGCGGGATATGTGTATCGCGCTCGTGTTATCACAGTAAATGGTCATGGTGTCCTGTGAAATCCCATAATCCTCCAACATTTGCTTCATCCACATGAGTTGCGTGCAACAACTCCCAGCGGCGATGTACTCAGCCTCCGCAGTGGACAAAAAGATGGAGTTTTGCTTCTTGCTCAACCAAGAGACAATAGCAGAACCAAAGTAGAAACACCCACCCGAAGTGCTCTTACATCCATCTACGTCCCCGGCCCAATCGGCATCCGAATAGGCGGACAAACGGTCATCGGTATCAAAGGAATACCAAATACCGTATGAGAGAGTCCCACTCACGTATTTGATAATACGTTTTAGAGCGAGTAAGTGTGACTCTTTAGGAGACGCCTGATAACGCGCACAGACTCCAACACTAAAGGCAATGTCGGGACGACTGGCAGTCAAGTAGAGAAGACTGCCTATCATACTCCGATACAAGGTTTTCTCTACGTCCTTGCCTGAAGTGTCCTTACTAAGCTTGGTAGAGGTACTCATAGGTGTACGGGCATGCTTAGCGGAGTCCAAACCAAATTTTTTCACTAGGTCTCTAGCATACTTGGATTGAGAGATGAACATCCCATCCTCTAGCTGACGAACCTGGAGACCAAGGAAGAATGTAAGCTCACCAACCATGCTCATCTCAAACTCACTTTTCATCCCTTCCTCAAAGTGGTGAGCATGCTGGGAGCAAGTGGATCCAAAGACTATGTCGTCCACATAGACCTGGGCAACCAAAATAGCACCGTCATCTCTCCTGACGAACAACGTCATATCAACTCCCCCTCTCTTGAAGCCACGGGCTAAGAGATAGGAAGTAAGCCTCTCGTACCAAGCACGGGGTGCTTGCTTCAAACCATACAAGGCTTTCCTCAGATAGTAGACGTGATCAGGGTGCTTAGGGTCTTCAAACCCTTTTGGTTGTTCCACATAAACCTCTTCCTGTAGAATGCCATTCAGAAAGGCACTCTTGACATCCATCTGATATACTTTGAAGTGCAGATGACATGCGATGGCGAGTAGTAAGCGGACGGACTCAAGCCTCGCAATAGGAGCAAATGTCTCCCCAAAGTCTACACCCTCTATCTGTGTGTAGCCTTGAGCGACCAACCTAGCCTTATTTCTGATTATGGTACCATTTTCATCCATTTTATTCTTGAAAATCCACCGGGTACCAATAACATTAGTATCACTAGGTCGGGGGACAAGTTTCCAGACATTGTTCTTCTTAAACTGAAGCAACTCATTCTGCATAGCAGATATCCAGTGTTCATCTTTGAGTGCTTCTTTGTGGTTCTTAGGCTCGACTTTGGACGTGTAGCAAAGATGGCTAACAACGTTCTCTAGCTGAGCACGAGTCTTAACCCCTAGAGTGGGATCACCAACAATGGCAGAAGGGTCATGACACTTGCGAACCCAAGCAGGTGTGTCCCCTAACACAGGAATAGGGTCCACAGAGTGTGGGAGAGGAACAGGTAAATCACTGTCAGAACAGTCCTCATCCTCACACTGAAGGTTAGGATCAATAACCGTCGGAGGTTCGTCATCTTGCACGGTGACGTTTATTGATTCCATAACCTTAGAGCTCTTCAGGTTAAAAACCCGATACGCTCTACTATTCGATGAATATCCTAGCAATATTCCCTCGTCGCTCCGGGAGTCGAACTTTCCTAATTGCTCTCTATCCCGTAGGATGTAGCATTTACTCCCCAAAACACGGAAATATGCTAGGTTGGGCTTCTTGCCAGTCCACAACTCATAAGGAGTGTGAAGTGTGTGTGGACGCAGATATACCCTATTCACCGTATGGCATGCAGTAGACACTGCCTCTGCCCAAAATCTCCTAGAAACTTTACGACCTAGAAGCATAGATCTAGCCATCTCTTGGATCGTTCTATTCTTTCTCTCAACAATCCCATTTTGCTGAGGAGTTCTCACAGCAGAAAACTCATGTTTGATTCCGAGGCTATCACAGTAAAGATCTACCTTTGCTTCCTTAAATTCAGTGCCGTTGTCACTACGTATTCTGTTAATAGTGACCCCGTGTTGATTTTGCAGGACACGACACTTGGTCGTTAGGAATTCAACAGCATCTGATTTCTCTCTTAGAAAACCGACAATAGAGTATCTAGAGAAATCGTCCACCATCACGAGAATGTATCTCTTACCACCTAGACTCTCCGTGCGAGTAGGACCCATAAGATCCATGTGAATTAACTCAAGAACACGGGAAGTGGTAATGGAATTCAACTTCCTATGAGGGCTACGGATTTGTTTTCCCAACTGACAGGGTCCACAAATCATGGAAGTTGGCTTTCCAAGTGATGGTAAGCCACATACTAGGTCCTTTTTGACTAAACGAGATAAGTCTCTAACCTTCACATGACCTAGACGTTGGTGCCACAGATCCATAGGAGTGATCGTGGCGCTGTTGCAGACAAGTGAGGATTTGGGCTCAGTCCCATAACAGTTATCCTCTGTCCTCACCCCTTGCACTAATAGTTTACCGGCTTGATTATAGACCTTACAAGCTTTCCGGTCAAACTTTACTGCAAAGTCATCGTCGCACAGCTGGCTGATACTAAGAAGGTTTGCTTTCAAACCTTTGACGTACAGCACGTTCTCTAGCTTTGGAAATCCTGGTAACTCTACAGTACCCCGTCCAACTATGCTAGATTTGCTACCATCTCCAAAGGTGACTCTCCCATCATTATAATCCTCAAGATGGGTAAAATATGAGACATCACCTGTCATGTGTCTGGAGCAACCACTGTCAAAATACCACTGTGAGATATTATGGGTTTTGAGAGCGACATGGACAACAAGGGCCTTTTTCTCTTTCTTAGGAACCCAAGAGTAGGTACCTTTTTGTATTCCCTTGTTGTTGTTGGTTTTAGCCGGAATGCGGGGCGCATTCATTGATGGTAAGGTCATCCGTCGGAGTTCCTCCATCAAACTCTGTGATGTGGCGGCTAGAAACTCAACACGCTCTCTCAGACTGGCAAACTCATCAGTCTGATGTGGTGGAGCAAACGTACGTCGTGTCCGACCCAACCTATAGCAAACATCCCTAAGGTGTCCATTTCTTTTGCAATGGGAGCAAAAGGGAACAGTTTTTGGAGGACCTTGGTTTGCTTTTCTTGGTCGAACTCTTCTTCTTGGTTTTTTATGACGGCCATAAGGAGTCGTAGTGAACTCAGGAATTGGTCCGGGTGCAATTTGGGATGTGGAGGCACCATCAAAACCTATTCCTTGCCTGTCACAAAAACCTAGAGCGGGACCGAGGAGCATCTTTCCCATCTTTCCAGATCTGTCCTCGATTTGTACCTTGACTTTCCTAGCTCTCTCAAGGTCATGAGTAAGCTGGGCAACAAGGGCTTCAAGTTTCTTCCGAGTCTCCAGGGAGGAATGGAGCTCACTCGTAAGACTAGCCACTTGTTTAGGCAAGTCCGCTTTCTCTTTCTCAAAACTGCTCTCTCTCTCTCTTTAAGCAAATTCTCTTTACTAACCCAGGCAGACTCTCTCTCTCTCATGGCGGTGCAGGTGGAGGACTCTCTCTCTCTCATTTCTCCTAACTCCTCTTCTAACGCGGTAATCCTAAGCACTAGGGCTTTGTTACGCTTTTTAGTTTTAAATGATTCATTATACAACTCAGCGTACGCGCGTTGAAGGTTACTCTCGTCCTCACTACCTTCCTCCTCTCCTTCACTCTCTTCGCTCTCGCTGTCGAGGTGTCCCTGTGAAGTAGCAATCTCATCGTCGTGAGATGCACTAGGAGTACTCACATGACTAGCCATGAACGCGGTGAAGTTACGCTCATGCGGTGACTCATCTCCCGAGTCCACCGACTCGACCTCACTGTCGTCACTAAGGGTAGCATTTAGGACAGCTTTACCCTTTTCCCTATTCAGACGAGTGGCACACTCAAACGCTCTGTGTCCCTTACTGTCGCACTCAAAACACCTCTCACTGTCTTTAGGGGTTTCATTGAAATCTTTCTTTTCAAACTTATTTTTCTGAAAATTCTTTTTATCTTTGAAATTCCCATTTTTCTTAAATTTCATAATTTTCTTGAAGTTTTTAGCAAAAAGTGCCAAATCATCTAAGTCAAACTCACATTCAGAATCAGAAGTTTCTATCTTTCTAGATGACTCGACTCTCTTTCTTGCCGACCCCTCACTTTTTCTTTCTTGGGCTTTAAGGGCAATTCCCTTATCTTTTGACTTGGAAGATTTAGGAAACATGTCTATTTCATAAGTTTGTAAATCTCCTACCAGTTCTTCCAATTTTAGAGTATTTAAATTACCCAAGGAATTCAGCACAGTGACTTTAGGTATAAAGCGCTTAGGAAGGGAACGAAGAATCTTTTTAACAACCCTAGCATTTGGAATATGTTCACCAAGATTATAGCTAGTATTAACAATGTCAGAAAGCCTAGCATAAAATTCATCAAAACATTCATTTTCATGCATGGTGATGGTTTCAAATTGAGTTGTTAAATTTTGCAATTTTGACTCTTTAACAGCATTCGTTCCTTCATGGGTAAGTTGCAAAATATCCCATGCTTCTTTTGACGTGGTGCACGTCATTATGCGTTTGAACTCATCAGGAGTGACAGACCCAGAAATAGCACTTAGACCCTTAGAGTTAAAAGATGACCATTTAAATTCATTATCAGTCCAAGTGATGTCAGGTTTCAAGTTGGTCACATTATCAACAGTCACGGTTGGAGGAGTCCACCCACGTTCAACCAAAATCCAGACACGTTCGTCAATGGCTTTTAAAGCCGACCTCATACGGGCTTTCCAATAGGCATAATTCGACCCGTCAAAAATAGGCATTTTATAATATGATTTCTCCATTTGAACACGCTCTTTTCAAAAATCAATTTATTTCAAAAATTGATATCTTTAGAAAAATTTTGCGGAAAATAGGAATACGCGATAGATTGGCGTAACCTACTCTGATACCAATTTGAAAGAGTTGGCGCTTGCGTTCAATTAAGAAATAATATAATAAATACCAATTTTAACCCAAATTAACCCTAAACATGCAACTAGGTGTGATTGAAACAATATGAAATCATGCAATAAATATTCAACACACAAAGTTAAGGAAAAATCCCCCACAGGGGCAAAACCATTTGTATATCACTATAATTTGTAAAAGACGGTTTACAATCGGATTACAATGAAATACAGGTTGACTAAGAATTACCCTCAGGTATCGGATTCTGTAGTCGCGGCTGGAAGAAATCCCTTTCCAGTAGGGGTGGCGGCTGGAACTATCCCTGTCCAGTAGGGCTGCAATGAAGAGGAAGAAGCGGTCCACTTCACAAAGGGTTGAACATCAATGGTGTTCTTTGGGTTACCAAACTTGATTCACAAAGATATGGAAGATGTGTGAATCTAAAAACCTAGAATCATAGGACTCAATAGGTGAAGACTTTAGAGTTGATATGCTCTGAAAAATCGTGGGAAAGTCTTATGAAACCACTTCCTGATCGTGGTTTAAATAAGGAGTCAAAACCCTGAAAAATCTGAAACACGATCTGGGAAATTCTATCCAGGACGGACCGGTCCGGGCCTTAGGCGGATCGGTCTGATGCGGATCGGTTCGTTTAATTTGAAGCAGATTCGGTTCTCATTCGATCCGGGGCTCTCTGGACTTATGCAAGGCGGACCGGTCCGGGCCTTAGGCGGATCGGTCCGATGCGGATCGATTCTTTTTATTTTGGGGCGGACCGGTCCGGCTGTCTGGATTTCTGAACTCTTCCTTTCTTTTGATCTTCGGATTCCGTTGATGATGAATGGACTTTGAATCTTTGCAACGGTGTTACGGCTAATGACATATACAAGTATGTTGGACAAAAATGTCCTTACACTTTGTCATAAACTATTTTTATTTTGATAAAACTGTTTGATTTTCAAAAACTGTTTTTTTGTTTGTTAAAAAACTGCTTTTTTTCCTTCATTTTAAGCCCTTTTTAACCCCCCCCCCCCCCCCCCCCCCCAATTTTTTTTTTATGATATTTATAAAGATATTGTTTCTTTGTTATAAACTATTTTTATTTTGTTAAAATCTGTTTTGTTTTGTAAGAAATTATTTTTTTTAATACCTTTTTTTGTTAAAACTGTTTTTTTCACTAAAGTGTTTTTATTTGTCTAAAAACTGTTTTTTTTAAGATATAGTTTCTTTGATATAAATTATTTTTATTTTTGTTAAAAACAGTTTTGTTTGGAAGTTTTTTTTAAATGGTTTTTGTTATGAATTGTTTTTATTTTGTTAAAAAAAAACAATTTTGTTCAAACTGTTTTTTTGTTTGTTAAAAGCAGTTTTTTTCATTATAAGATTTTTGTGTTAAACACTGTTTAAATGTGACCAAATATCACTTTTCGTGAAAAAAGTTTCATATTTAGCGACAAAAAATTTGGCAAAGTTTAATAAATTCATAAAAATGTACTATAATCTAATTTGAATTATTCACGTGTTAAAGTCAAAAATCGAAATAATAATAATAATAATAAAATTATATTTTATCTTGAAGTGTAAATTTTATTTTATCTAAAATGTTGTTATGTTTTTAGACTATATTATATTTTAAAAGAGGGGAGGTTATTTTGGTCTTTGTATGTTAGTTATATAAGTACGCTATGGGGGAAGAACTTAAGGGTGTGAGAATAGTCCCATCCTATATAAAAGTGGTGTTATATACATGCACTCATAAATTTATGACTGCATGTATATAATGAGTAATTCTATATGGTCCGTCGGTTTGTCCCGCCCAGCGACTGCACTGCCTTTTTTTTTTTTTTTATGTTTTGTTTTTAACTTTTAATATAAAAACAGTTTTTTATATTAAAAAAACAGTTTTTATATTACAAAAACAGTTTTTTATATAAAAAAAAAACTGTTTTTACAATTAATATAAAAAAATATATTTTTAATTAAAATCAAACAGTTTTTTATTAAAATTAAAAATAAAAAATATTTTTTCGTAATATCGCGATTGATTAATGTCGATGATGCGGACGCACATTTCCGAACCCACATCATTTGTTGAATGTCGGCCGTGCCAGCGGCACTAATTAATCGCAATATTTTTTTAATAAAATATCGCGATTAATTAGTGCGGCTGGCACGGACCCACATTCTCGGATACACATCATTTGTTGAATGTGGTCCGCGCCAGCGGCAATAATTAATCGCGATATTTTTTCAATAAAATATCGTGATTAATTAGTGTCGCTGGCGCGGACTCACATTCTTGGAGCCTCATCATTTGTTGATTGTGGGTCCGCGCCAGCGACAATAATTAATCGCGATATTTTTTAAAATATCACAATTAATTAGTGTCGCTGATGCGGACCTACACACATTTCCGAATTCAACAAATGATGTGAGCCCAGAAATATGGATCTAAGACATCAAATAAAAAAAAATTATTAAAATAAATTAATTAAATGTTGTTTTCAATTAATAAAAAACTGTTTTATAGATTTTTTTAATTAGTAGACATTTTTTTTTATTTATAAAAAAAAAAAATGTTGTTTAATTTAGTAGGAAACTTTTTTTATATAAAAAATTATTTTATATGAATGATTAAAAACAAAAAAGTAAGCAAAAAAAAAAATTAGAAGTGGAGTATGCGGTCGCTAGGCGGGTTGAGGGGCGGTTCATGTAGATACACTCGTATATAATAGTGCTCATGTATATATGCAATCTATATACATGTGCATATATATGTGTACATGCAGTTATATATATATACTATCGGATGCCAGTGCCGAGGGCACGACGATAAATTTAACCCATGATAAAACCCAGCGAATAATAACCTGTCCTTTTTATAAAAAAAACTTTGAAAAAATAAAAAGAAAAAAGAATAGTTAAAAAAATAAAAAATATATTTTTTTTAAAAAATATATTATTTTTAAAAATATGTCATGAAAAAATAATTAAATTTAATAACACGTATTTAAAAAAAATTAATAACATGTATTTGAAAAATAATAGTATATAATGGTATATAAGAGTATATAATATAGGCTTTTAGCATGATATTTCATGCATGTCCATGCATGCATAAAATATATGCATGTTATGTAGCATAAAACATATAAAATATCATACATAAAAAAGTAAAAATATCATACATATATTTTATATCATACATAAGCTATCATATATATATATATATATATATATATATATATATATATATATATATATATATATATATGTGTGTGTGTGTGTGTGTATTTAGAGCAACCCTTAGAGTATCCCTTGTGGGTATGCCAATTGTGTAAATATACGGTAATGGGATTTGCTGTGGGTAGGCTATATACTCATATATAGCATTTGGTACACCAAAAAATAACAAATTTGGCAATGCACTAGCGGCTGCTATGTGGGCCCGCGGAAGAATTTTTTTTTTGTCTAAAACGGAACATCATGTTCCGTTTAAGGCTTTGCCTATATTTTCAAAACTCCACTTTCTACCCCCAAATCTTTTGTTCGTCCAAATTGTTAACAATTAGTGTTTTTTTTTTTTTACTTCCAACAGCTTTATTCCCAACGGTATTATTTACAGTGTGGGGAGATAAATAGGGCTAGAAAAAATTAAATTGGTGGTTGAATAGTTGGTAAGGTAGTTGGGGTATTAAATTTTGGGGCTAAACATAATAAGATAACAATTTTGGGGAGGAAAAATAAATTTCGATATACCCTTAAGCGAAAGGATCTTCTCAACCAAGCAATTACGATGTCGTTTTATATGAATATAGGGTATATTTGGTTAAATTTTGTTTTACCCACAACACTTTTCTGGTATACACTAGTGTATATTTCGACTAGTTTATATCAAATATACCCTCGGCGTAAGGGATGCTCTTACGGGTAAAGTAAATATACACATGAATAGTGTAAAAATACACTACAAAAAAATGAAAAATGCTACGGGTAAAGTAAATATACACTAGTGTGAACTCAAACGACGCCGTATGAAAATCCAACCCAAACCCTTGGGCGGAACAAGATGTTTCGCTTAAGGTTTTATTCTATTCCATCTATCTTCCCCAAAGTCTTATTAATTGATTTAATACCCCTAATTTATAAGGTCAAATTATTCAATTATAGTGTTTTATTTTGTTTGTGAATGATTTTAGTAAAAATTCTGCCATGACTGTTAAATGATTTTAGGCTTCTAAATTTTTTTTTAGGCGGGATATGATTTTTAGGGGTAGAATTCTAATTAAACAAAACTATTTTAATTCCTAAGCGAAAGATGTTATGTTGCTGTAAGTGTTTTTTTAGTGGCTTCGGCAGAACATGATGTTCCGCTTAAGGTGGGACCCAGAAAAAAACTTAGTTGTTGGTTATTAGTGTATTTTCAAATTTGTTATTTTTTGTTGTACTAGATGCTATACCCATAGCAAACATCAAAACCTCAGATATACACATTTCGCATACCCATACGGGTTATATACACATATACCCATGGTATTGTTGTTTAGCCAAAAGGAAATAAAGTGTTGGTAGTGATGTTCAACATAAAACTACTCGATCTACAAATGACACCTAGAGAGCACCTCGCCTGATTAAAATTTTAGGGTGTTTGATTGCAAACATGAAAAATACATGAAAATAGTTCATTTGGATAGCAAGTTAGAAAATGAGTGGAAAAACATATGAAATTTTTATCTTATTTTTTCTATTTTCCATGAAAATCAATTTTTTAGTGGGTAGATAAGTAATGTTTTCCACTAAAAATGAGATTTGAGATGGAACAATTGTTATGTGAACGAGTTATTCTTACATTAAATATTCATAATTAATGTACTACAAAGACAAAATATGACACAAAACAAATATTTTTCATAAAAAAAAAAATCATATCAATCAAACACACCCTTAATACGTAAGAATTCAGTTGATTATGTAAGGTTAATATATTATACTTTGAGGTGGGATAGTTTAATTGGACTTATCTAATCCTTTAATACATGTGATTTATCTAGATGGAGTTGTTAAAGAAGATTAAGGGGTTAATGAAAAAACTTCCATTCAAATTATATGACGTACAGCAGCTCGTGATAATTTTCAGTGATTTTTTGAAGTTTAATAATACTTTTTGGATTGGAAATTCTGGCGTAATATACTTCCGATATGAAAGGTTAGAAAATTGTTTGACGTGATTAATTAATGATAAAAAAGTGTGTTAAATATGAAATTCTGTCTTATTTTTTACAACTGTGTTTTAAGGCTAAAATATAACTTGGTGAATATAAACTCTATAAAGTTAAATAGATCAAATAGCATAAAGCATTTATTTTGGGAACACAACGTCCCACCCGTCACATAAATTGAGTCAAGCAATTGAGGAGTCAAGTCAAGCGCAAACATCTTTCATGCCAGCTCATTATGTATTCCGCCCGCCAATGATATATACGAAGAATAATGATACATATACTTATTTTTAGTATAGATTATATACTTTTAGGATCTCAAGTAATATGGATTATGGGATAATAAATATTTTATTTTTATTTTTAGTTCTTATTTTCAAATTAAAGAGACACATGTCATGCTGTGATTGGTTGACGTTTTATGAATATGGGTCCGCGCCAGCGGCGTTATTCAAAAATAGGGACTAAAACTATAAATAAAATGTTTGTTGTTCTATTTTCAAAGGGCCCAGCTATCCCCACACCCACCAAGTCTTCCACCACACCATTTTAGTGCCAAAAGACAATTATACCCTTACACATTTACAAAATCAAAATGTTTACTTTTTTACCTTCATTTAAAATAAATGCATTTGAAAAATAATTAATAATTTATATTTTCAATAAAAAATATTTTTTTACAAAAAAATTGTTTTTAATAAGAATCTGCTTTAAATTTATTTTTAACTTTTCATAAATGATTTAAAAAACATTTAAATTGTTTTAAAAAATTTGTTATATGTTTTTTTAATTAAAAAATTGTTTATAAACATAAAAAAACATTTTATATAAAATAAAAATTGTTTTTACAAAATAGTACCTTTATGTACATATGGAAAGTAAATAGTGCTAGTATGTAAGTGTAAAATTTTAAAAAAAAACTATAAGCTTTATTTAAAAATTAAAAAAATGCAAAAAAAAATTCTACAAAATTGAAAAACACCAAAAAAAAACTCTGAAAAATGCTAATAGATATTAAAAAAAAATGTTTGTCAGGAAAAAAAAATGTTTCTCGCCCAAAAAATGATTTCAAACAACAACAAAAAATCAGCAACAAAATGCATTTCAAAAGGAAAGAAAAATTGTTTTCAACCAAAAAACGAATTCCAACAAATCAAAAAACTATTTTCCACTCAAAACATGGCATCCAAGAGAAAAATAATAATTTCCATCAAAAAAAAATTATTTAAAAAATATAATTTCCAAACTAAAAATTATTAAAAAAAAAATATATCAAAACAATTTTTTTTTTTTTAATATCTATTAGTATTTTTGGGTGAAAAACAGTATTTTTTTTTTGGTGAAAAATAGTTTTTTTTTTCCTGCTAGACATTGTTTTTTAAAGGCACTACTTACTTTTCAAATGTACATAATAAAGGTACTATTTTGTAAAAGCAGTTTTTATTTTATATAAAACAATTTTTACATTGGAATTCGTTTTTTGGTTGAAAACTGTTATTTTCTTAATTATTTTTTAATGTCTATTAGTATTTTTCAGAGTTTTTTTTTGTATTTTTCAATTTTGTAGAATTATTTTTTTTGTAATTTTTAGAATTTTTAAATAAAGCTTTAGAATTTCCATTTTTTTATTTTACACTTATATAAAAGCACTATTTATTTTCCATATGTACATAATAAAGGTACTATTTTGTAAAAAAAGTTTTTATTTTTTTTTAAAACAATTTTTTATGTGTTATAAATATTTTTTTAATTAAGAAACTCTATAACAAATTTGTTAAAACAATTTAAATGTTTTTTTAAATCATTTATGAAAAGTTAAAAAAAATTAACGGATTCTTATTAAAAAAAATTTAAAAATATATATTTTTATTGAAAATACAAATTTTTAATTGTTTTTCCAAGGCATTTATTTTAGTTGAAAGCAAAAAAAGAAATGTTTCAATTTTGTAAATGTATAAGGGTATAAGTGTCATTTAACACCATTTTGGTGTGGGGGAAGACTTCTTGGGAGTGGGGATAGCCACTCCCTTTTCAAAATACATATTACAATAGGTCCTACCCCTTTTTAATATTAATCAAGTATTAAATGTGTTTTAAATTATTATATAAAAATGTAGGTCTCATATATTAATGTGTAGGTCTCATAATGATACAATACATTTAAAATACAATCGGTGAATTAGTACTAGGAGTAGATGTTTGTAACATTACTCATGTAAGAAACAAATAATAAATTGTATGGAGTATTTATAATAGATTAGGTACTTTTAAAACTTAAAATAAGCGTCGTATATCAAATAGTCCCTCGAATTTTTTTTAATACACGTTTAGTCCAAGCCTTTTTATTTTGCACCAAAAAATCTTTTACTATGCCAAAAAATCTTTACCATACCGTTGGCGCGGACCTTTAAAGATAAGAAAATAAGGGACTTTTTGGTACAAAATAAAACGCTTGGACTAAATGTGTATTAAAAATATTTTAGGGATTTTTTGGTATTTGATCCTTAAAATAATATTGATTATGGATATAGGACAACAAACATTTCGTTTTCATTTTTAGTCCATATTTTCAAATTAAAGGAACACATGGTATCCAGTGATTAGTTGACGTTTTATAAATAGATCCGCACCAGCAATTTTATTCAAAAATAGGAACTAAAACTATAAATAAAATGTTTGTTATTCTATTTTCAAAATACATATTACAATAGGCCCTAAATTTACAAAGCGGTTATTTATAATTAAGTATAACTTTTTGAGGGAAAAAAATTTGATATTTTAAATTGTGATTGGTCAAAACCGCTGATGCAGCCCTACATCACTTATGAAAGTGAATTCGCATTAACAAATATTGATCAACCACAATTCAAAACATCAAAAAATTTAATGTCTCATAGACATCAATTTTTTTCCCTTTTTTAGTATCACAGCATCATATCAATGTAAATTTGTATTTTCAATTCATTTAAAGGTTAAATTACACAATGTTAATCTTATATGGTGAGAAAATTAATTTACACATTATGTATTTGGAGAGCTTTTTCTAAACTTAATGTGTATATATTATATGTACAACTCAATTCTTGTCGATTCAAATTTGCTCTTAAGTCTGTAATTAAGTTACAACTTGCTCAATACAATAAAGTGCAGAGTCGGGATTATAAAAATATTGAAGGAAAATTAATCAAGATGTATGCGCATAAACTAATCACACTTCATGATAACACTTCATAATATGCTACTAAAAAAAAATCCAATAGCAGATATGCATCAAGTCATAGGCCATTATGAATATATTTCCACGACTGTTTTAAAATGGATTTCATGCAAATCTCACTGGCTGAGTTCAATTTTTTTGCACAATATTTGATTTAATGATCAATCAATATATAAAGAGAATAGAAGAATTAAAACCTCACACAATGCGAATTTAAAGCCGCGATGATGAATTTACTCTAAATTAATAGTGGTATATTAAATGTAGTGTACACCATGACAAGTAGACAAGACAACAAAATCTACTGCAAAAATGTCCAATACTAGTTGAATAATAATACCAAATGCAGTGGGATTTCAAATCCTTGGATTAACTCTAACTAACTGGGAATCGGACAAAACCTCAACTGGAGAGAGAAACATATTAACCTCAACTGGACCGGGTTCACCGGTCAAACAAAACTAGCAAAATAGTAACTAAAAATCCATCCATGTAATTGTTATTTACATTTAATTATAACCCTTCACATCACTGAACAAGCATTCGGGTTCTCATCACTGAACACCTGAGGAGCATGAACATGCATTACTGAATAATCCGACCCATACACCACAGGGTACGGGTAATCAAACCCATATTCCAATTTATGAACCACATCACCCTGAGCACCCCCATCACCACCACCAGTCTTTATAGCCTTCTCACCACCACCTTCCCCTTTAGCACCGCCGCCTTTCCCCTTTTCACCGCCGCCTTCTTTCTTCGGTGGAACAATCTCAACATTTTTCTTCAGTCTCTCTTTTAAAGACTCAGCTAAGGCCTTCCCATCCATTGTTCCTTTTACTATGACCAAATCCGTCTGATGGTCAATGGACATTTCCAAGTACCCTGTAATATGATTTTAATCCTTAATTAAGTAAAGAATTTATGGGTGTATAAATAAAGAAACTAAGGAGAATGAAAATCTTAATATCTCACCCTTGGTCCTAGTGACAACTTTGCGAATCTTACGGATGCAACCCTCGCAATGCAAATGCAACTTCAGTACCACAGTTGTCACCTGGGGCTAACAAAACACAAAACAAAATAAATTAAACTTATCATAATAATTTAATGAACAAACAGAGATGTGATGTATCATGTATCCATTAATATCTACCTCTTTGGATTTCTTCTTATCTTGTTGTTTGGCTGGTGTTTCTTCAGCTTTTTTCTTCTTTTCCTCCCCATCAGTGTCCTTATTCTTTTCCTTGTCATTGTTTTTCTTTTGTGATGGGGAGATGATTTCAACCTTCTTGTTAGATTTCTTCTCCACCATTTCTTTTAGTTTAGATGGATCTACGTTTCCAATCACAGTTAACTTGTTGTCCTCATACTCTCCTTTTACAGACTCTACACCTACAAAAACAAATAAAAATCAACAAAGGTTTCCAAAATGAAATAATACAGGGGATGAAGTCAAAAGTTACCATCGAATGATTTTATGGACTTTTTGATTTTGGTGGCACAGCCTTCGCAATGTAAGTCGAATTTAAGAACAACAACAGTTGGGGTATTGTCTTTCTTAGCTCCATCGTCTTTGCCCTTGTTGTGATTCTGGTTCTGGCACTTCTTCTGTAAGAAATAAAAGAACCCCATTAACAATGATTAGGAAATATACATGAAAGGAAAAAAATGAGGTATAGATAGATATTAATGACCTTGGCCATTGGAATTGGAAAAGAAACGTAGAAAGAGAGGGAGTTGTAAAATGGGTGTTAATGAGTGAGGGAGTTATGCGAGAGTGTGGGATGTGTTTATATAGTCATCTGATGCATACATATGGTTTTATTGCATGTATGCGTTGTATTATGAGGATGCATGTTCCAGGTAAAAGTGGGTACACTTCTTTTTACGCGTCGTGGGGGTTGGGTTTTAGGCGGGTACTCAGAAACTTCGACCTTTATTAAGGTGAACGTCGCCTGGGGGTGGACCTTATCATCTTTAGGCATTGCTTTACTTTTTCGGTTGTAGCATGCCATTATCACTATTATCACATTTAATGGGGCACTACCTCTTCACATACACATATTTACGTACAATTAATAAGAGTTTGTAAATATTAAAGTCAATATAAATTTAATATTAAATTATGAGAATGTAGATTTAGATAGTATGAATATGTATTGACTAGATTAATAGATGCACTTATAATAAAAAAATATTGAATATAAAGGATAAAAGAGAAAGAGATCACCCTAAACTATCGTGAGAGAAAATTTTTAAGTGAGATATTAAGAAATTAAATTTTAATGATAATATTGTATATAATATATTATAACGGAAAAGGGGAATTCAAGTGGCCGACACCATATGATGAAAATAAGGTAAGAATGATGATGATTGTTGATACTAAAATTAATATGCTGATATAGACGAATAATAAGAAGACACGTGTCGACCTACGTGGCACAATAGCAACGAGGAAGTTTATTTCCCCAACTAAGTCATACTCACTCCGAGCAGCAAGTGCACTCCGAGGAACTCCAACACTCCGAGGAACTCCTAAACGACGAACAACTAAGGCGGTCCGCGCTGCATCTCGGTCACAGCATTGATTGCTAGATAATCAACAGTTCAACTATTCATTGAATGCTTATCATACAGACGTATATTCTTAAAGGGCATTAATTGTTTACCCTTTCACATGTACAGCCAAAGGGCTATAAACACATTGTATCACCCTCATTCAAGAGGAGGGGATTTTCTTGATAGAATTACATATCGAGAACTCCAAAACGCTTGGCAATAACAGAAACAATGGACGTAGGCCATTCTTATAAGGCTGAACCACTTTAAAATTCTTTGTCTCATTTATATTTATCTGTGATTAAATAATTAGAAGCAATTTAATTTTTTACATCAACAGATTGGCGTCGTCTGTGGGAACGACTGTTGTTATCGTTTTTCACCAAAAATCATTCATCATCAATGGCAGATAATCCGAATCCAGCAATCGAAATGCTGGAAATGCTGGAAATCCTCCAAATCCCTCTGCACCTCCAGATCTGGCTGGAATTATGACGAATCTGGCTCAAGGACAAACCGCCATGCAAGAGACAATGCGACAACTCATACAGACCCTTCATGGCGGTGCACCTGCACATTCGGGACAGCGAAGTGGTCAGAGGCAAACCTATTTACTTTCTTCATGATCCAGGCGTACAGATGCGTATCATAATGAGGAATCTGATGATTTCTCTTATCAACCTGGGGGAACTTCATCAATACGGGCTACAGATACTGAGCAACTTATCACTCTCTCCCCAGAGAGACCAAGTGCTTTGGAAATACTGAGTAGGGTGTCTCCTTTCAGTCGATTAGGCCCTAGGAGGAATAGGAGTCCACCTAAAACCATGTCGAGGAGTTTTCGACAACCATCAGATCTAAGAGAAGGATCAACACAATCACGACCGGTTGCTCGTCAAGATAGATCTCAGGAGGCCACATCAGAACAATCAATTGCTCGAACTAATAAGCCCGAGGAAGGAAATGATATGTGGAAAGGTTCCATTCAGCGGTTGGAAGATAGATTGGGAGAAATGGCTAAGGCGAAGAATCCCCTACAACGAACTTTTGTTCAAGGGACACCTTTTGTCCAGGTCATTGTGGATTTTCCTACCCAGTCAAAGTTTAAAGCACCTGTGGTGACCCCCAAATATGATGGAAAGACAGATCATGTTCTGCACATAGAGCAATATCAAGCTGCTGCCGATATCTATGCCGTCCTCGACGAGATGAGATGCAGAGCATTCTCAGGAACTCTTACTGGATCTGCCCAGATATGGTACAACAATCTTCCTCGGGGTAAGATTTCAACTTTCTTTTAGTTAGCCGAGTTGTTCATTGGCAATTTCTGTTTTGGAGCAAAGCCAGTAAAACGAGTAGCACACTTGTTAAGTGTTAGACAAAAATCTGGTGAGAGTACTAGAGATTACATAACTCGTTTCAATAACGAGAAGATGGAAGTCATAGATTATGAAGAAAAGACAACAATCACTGCCTTGATGAGTGGGTTGTCGCCTAACAAGTTGTATTACACTTTGGCCAAAGATCCACCTACAACTATGTCAGAGTTGATGGCAAAAGCGGCCAAAATCATGAATGGCGAGGAGGCTATGGCTGCAAAGAAGAATATGGATAAAGAAACCAAGGTGGAAGTAGACAAATCTAAGAAGAATGAGCATAAGGGTAATGGTGGCGACAAGCATTCCAAGAATAATAAGTCGTCATGGGAAGTCCTGAAGAAATTCGATAATTATACTCCTTTGAAAAAGGGTATTAATCATGTCTTGGAAGAAATCAAGAATAACGAAGAAGTAAGGTGGCCAAAGAAACTGAGGTCGGACCCTGACAAAAGAAATAAAGATAAATATTGCGAGTTTCATAAGGATCATGGTCATATGACTAAAAATTGCATAGCCCTCCAGAATGAGATTGAAACACTCATTAGACGAGGAAAGTTGTCAAAGTATGTTGATCGTAGAAATGAAAGAGGAAATGAAAACCGAGCAAGAGAGTGGTCTAGATCTCCTCGTCGGGCAGAAGAAAATAGGAAAAGGGATCATGAAGATGATACAGAGGATGGCCCCGATCTTCCCAAAAGGCCAAGGCAACCAGAACGCGAGGTATTTTCAATACATTTTGGAACATTTGATTGTAATGTCATTACAGGAGGAGATGCAGGAGGAGGAGACCTTACTGCAGAAAGAAAAGCTTACCTTGGAGAGGCTCAAGCTTGCTCATACATTCAACGGATAAATTTGGCTGAGGAGGATCGCCCGAGGAAGATAAATAAAGAGAAGTTGGTCATTGGTTTTTCAAAAAATGACCTTGCAGGTGTTCTTTACCCTCACGACGACCCTTTGGTGATCAAAATGAGGATGAAAGAAGTAGTGATTTCAAGGGTTCTGGTAGATAATGGTAGTTCGGCAGACATCATGTTCTACTCATGCTTTGACAGTTTAAATTTAAAGTTATCTCAATTGGATCCTTATCACAGACCTCTCCTGGGTTTTGCTGGCGAGAAGGTTTTTCCACTTGGGACGATCAAGTTGGATATATTCATTGGAACTTGGCCTGCTTGTCGAACAGAAAGAATACGCTTCTTTGTGATGGATAAGAATGTGCAATCAGCTTACAACATCATCATGGGAAGAGTTGGTTTGAAGAAGTTCGAAGCAGTTCCATCTACAGTACATCAGTGCTTAAAATTCCCAACAAATTTTGGAGTAGGAGTTGTGAAAGGTGATCAAAAAGTAGCTCGGGAATGCTATTATTCGTCTGTCGAGCAAGAGGAGCTTGAAGAGTCAAGAAAAAAGACTACTACCTACCAGGTGGATGAAGGTACAAAAATTGAAACACTGGATCCCAGAGATGAATCCCAACTTGTAAAAGGACAGGTGGTGGAATCTATAGAAAATGTTATTCTGGACGATGAACACCCCGAACGAACAACTCAGATAGGTTCGTCGTTGGATGCTTCGATAAAACAGGAGTTGATAACTTTCTTGAGAAATAGAAAGAAAACTTTTGCATGGAGTCATGAAGACATGCTAGGAATAGATCCAAACTTCTTATGTCATGAGCTCAATGCGAATAAGGAGATCAAACCCGTAAAGCAGAGAAGAAGAGTATTTAGTCCCGAGAAGAATCAAGCTATACAAGAGGAAGTCGAGAAGCTCCAGAAAGCCCAATTCATTGAAGATGTGAAATATCCAGACTAATTAGCAAATGTAGTGATGGTAAAGAAGAAAAATAATAAATGGAGAATGTGTGTGATTTCACCGATCTCAACAAGGCATGCCCAAAGGATCACTTTCCATTGCCCAGAATTGATCAACTAGTGGATGCTACCTCGGGACACGAGCTGCTCAGCTTCATGGATGCTTACTCTGGCTACAACCAGATAAAAATGAAACCTGAAGACAGGGAAAGTACTTCTTTTATTACCCCTAGGGGGACTTATTGTTATAATGTTATGCCTTTTGGCTTGAAAAATACAGGAGCGACATACCAACGGCTGATGAATAAGGTTTTTGCCGAACAAATCAGTTGCAATATGGAGGTCTATGTCGACGATATGCTGACAAAGAGCAAGAAAGCTGCTGATCATCTAGTTGACTTAGGCCAGACCTTTGATCAACTGGATAAATACCAAATGAAGCTCAACCCGACGAAGTGCACCTTTGGAGTACGAGAAGGAATGTTCCTCGGGTACATCGTCAACCAGCGAGGCATTGAGGAGAATCCAGAAAAGATCAAAGCTCTTTTAGGGTTGCGATCTCCAACGACGAAGAAAGAGGTGCAGAGTCTTACAGGACGAGTTACAGCGCTCAACAGACTTGTATCCCGAGCAACTGATAGATGCCTCCCATTCTTCAAAACACTTCGGAAAACTTTCGAGTGGAATGATGAATGTGAAAAAGCCTTTCAAGACATGAAGAAATATTTGGGGGCACATCCACTGTTGTCCAGGCCAGTAATGGGAGAAAAGTTGTACTTGTACCTGGCAGTATCAGAGAATTCAGTCAGCTCGGCATTGATCAGAATGGAGAATGGAGTCCAGAAGCCAATTTATTACACAAGTAAGGCTTTCCGAGGTGCAGAGATCAGGTACCCAAAGATGGAAAAATTGGCATTGGCATTAATTGAGGCAAGTAGAAGAATGAGGCCATATTTCCAGGCCCATACCGTCGTCGTGTATACCGACATGCCCTTGAGACAAGCCCTTCATAAACTAGAAAAATCAGGGAGACTGATGTACTAGGCAATAGAGCTCGGTGAATATGATATTGTGTATGAACCCAGATCATCACTAAAAGGACAAGATGTAGCAGATTTTATAGTAGAGTTTACATATCCTGATACCCACGAGGAATAAAATTTGCTCGTTGATCAACCTGTGGATGTTACAGGATCAACAAACACAAGCTCAGACCAACTCCGATTGGTAAAAGGGCTTGTGGATGTAGAAGGATCATCAAATTCGAACTCAGACTAACTCCGGTTGGTAAAAGGGCGAGAAGGGATGGTCGACGAAGAGCGAGAAATACCAGGGGAGGATGAAAGGAAACAACAAATATTTCACCGAGGAACTCTGTCAGATAAGAAATTTAAAGACGAGTTACCTACATGGAGATTATATGTAGATGGGTCATCTTGCACAACAGGTTGTGGAGCAGGAATTATTTTGAACACCCCAGATGAGATTGACATGGAATATGCCTTGCGATTCCAATTCAAAGCCTCCAATAATAAGGCTGAGTATGAGGGCTTGATAGCAGGTCTTAATTTAGCAAAGATTATGGAAGCACAACAAGTGATGGTATTCAGTGATTCTCAATTAATTGTGAATCAGATGATGGGAACATATGCAGTTAAAGGAGAATTAATGGTCAAATATCATGCAAAGGAGATGGAATTGTTGGCAGAATTTGATGCCATTCAGTTTATCAGAATACCAAGAATGGAGAATGCACGAGCAGACGCATTGGCCCGACTAGCATCAGCTACTCGTACCGAGCTGCGAAGAACGATACCAATTGAAGTATTAGAAAGTCGGAGCATAAATGAAGATCTGACGATGAATATTATTACCCTTGATTTAGGACCATCTTGGATGGATCCCATCAGGGCATATATTGAGGAGGGAGAACTACCGGAGGATAAGCTCGCTGCCAAGAAACTGAAGTTTAAAGCTGCTTGGTATGTACTAATTAATTGTGTTTTATATAGACGAGGAAAAGTGGCAGGTTTGCAAAGATGTGTACATCCCTTCGAGTGATTGAAGAGATCCATGAAGGGTCCTGTGGAGCCTATGTAGCAGGTCAGACACTTTTGCAAAGGGTGATGACGCAGGGGTACTACTGGCCAACGATGAGGGCTGATTGTATAGCCTATGCTAAGAGATATGATAAATGCCAACGTTTTTCCTCCATCCGACGAACTCCACAAGCATTGTTGACACCCATAACTTCCCCTTGGCCATTTTCCATGTGGGGAATTGATTTGGTTGGACCACTTCCAACGACCCGAGGAAGATTCAAGTACCTCGTCATCGCAGTGGATTATTTTACTAAGTGGGTAGAAGCTGAGCCCCTTATTGATATGACATACGAGAAGGTGTACCAGTTCGTTTGGAAGAACATCATCTGCCGATATGGTCTCCCTCATGCCTTCATCACATACCATGGAACACAATTTGATAACGAGGAGTTTGCCGCCTATTGTCATCAGTCAAACATTTTGAAGGTTCATTCAGCACCAGGCCATCCTCAAAGCAATGGACAGACTGAAGTGACGAACAGAACATTACTAAATGGTTTGAATAAGAGGCTAAATGAGGCTAAAGCTAATTAGATTGATGAGCTACAGTCAGTATTGTGAGCTTACCGAACAACTCCCCGAGCAGCAACTGGAGAATCACCATATATGCTGGCGTTTGGAAGTGAGGCCGTAATACCTGTCGAGTTGGGTCTTCCAACACATAGAGTGTTGAATTTCAATTCCCCAATCAGCGACTTAATGAGGAGATTAGATTTGGACATGCTCGAGGAAGTTAGAGAAGAGGCAGCCATTAGGAATGCTGCTTACCAACAACGAACAGCCCTGTTCTACAACAAGAGGGTGAAGAAATGCGACTTAAAAGAAGGAGATTACGTGCTAAAGAAGGTCATTCAGAAGCACAATAAGTTGGAAGCAAACTGGCATGGACCTTACCGAGTTACAGAAGTTGTTCGACCAGCAACTCTAGAAGGAGAGGAATTTAAGAATGCATGGAATGCTGAACACCTACGCAAGTATTATCAGTGATGTAAAATGTAAAGCAGTTCCATCAATATGAATAAAACGACGATATTTCGCCATCTTCTCTCTTTTTATTAAAAGTTTTTCGGGGAATACTAGTGTGTAACACTACGCTGCTTGACAGTACACAATAGTTCAAGCTCAGACCAACTCCGATTGGTAAAAGGGCAAGAACACGATAGTTCGAACTCAGACCAACTCCGGTTGGTAAAAGGGCGAGAACAAACCATACTCCTTTTGTTAGGAGGCGTACACTAGCTCAGACCAACTCCGGTTGGTAAAAGGGCTAGTGGACATGATAGTTCAAACTCATACCAACTCCGGTTGGTAAAAGGGCGAGAACACGACATTCCTAAAAATGCCAACTCCGGTTGGTTAGGAAACCATACTCCTTTGGTTAGGAGGCTGACACTGGCTCAGACCAATTTTGGTAAAAGGGCAAGTGGACATATCAACTCCGGTTGGTAAAAGGGCGAGAACAACATTCCTAAAAATGCCAACGTGTTTGGCTAGGAAGCAAAATACTCCTAAAAATGCCAATCTCGGTTGGTTAGGAAACAAGATATGCTCTCAAATGCCAACTTATGTTGGTCGGGAGGTAAGATTATTACAAAAGTTCCTCGAAGAACAAAGTATTCCAAACTGAATCAAGTATGGTTGGTCGGGGATAAAAATCCACTAACTGTAGTTGGTCGACGAGGAGAAAATATTCCAAATAGTACCAAGTATAGCTGGTCGGGGATAAAAACCCACTAACTGTAGTTGGTCGACAAGCACAATTTAACAACCTTGGTTGGTTGGAAAAATTTTCAACATTTTTATACTCACTACTTCATTATTAAGTGATCGAGCAACATTACTAATACTTGTAATTTTTTATTATTAAGTTGGTCGATGAACCACACTATTGTTAAGAAAGCACAAATATAAAGTGTTTGACAAGTACAAGATAATAGCAATACAGATTTGCAAACAAAAATGAAACTCTTTCATTAAATTCAAAATGAATTACACAAATTTATTACATTGATATTAAATTGTGTGCTAATTATTACATCAGAATTTCCTATTCTACTGGTCTTTTCCCTTCTGCTTTTGAAATAGGCTCCTCGCCAGCAGGAGGATCTTCCAGGCAAAGGGGAGAATTAATGAAGTTAAGATCTCGAAGCATTCTGACGTTCATTATTGAAGGTGTATCCAGTAAATGCTCGGGACGAGATACCTCGATCTGAGAATGAAGATTGTAATCACCAAGGTATTTTGCAATTAAGCTCCTAGGAATGGCACGAGATGGGATCCATTCCATGTCCAAATTATACGGTGGCACAGGCAAGTCAAGTACCCCAGGATCATAATAGTCCCACAGGTAGTGTCCTTGTTCGAGCTTCAGCACGCCCAAGGCATT
This sequence comes from Sambucus nigra, assembly GCA_949130495.1. Classification (NCBI taxonomy): domain Eukaryota; kingdom Viridiplantae; phylum Streptophyta; class Magnoliopsida; order Dipsacales; family Adoxaceae; genus Sambucus; species Sambucus nigra. The sequence continues at coordinate 213,043,533 of OX422217.1, forward strand.
AAGCCAGCATTGTTTGTAGCCCTCATTATTGGCATTCAGGATACGATCATCCAAATAGAATAGTGCTTCGTTGTATCCAGCCATCCAGAACTCCCTGGGCTGTTTGTGAAATTGAAATGTTAACCTTTCAAGCTTCTCGTGAAGACTCTGGATGAAAAGTTCATTAGTCTCCACCACTGATTTCTTTGAAGAGAGTTGTTGTTCCAGTTCTCTAACTTTCTTGGACAATTCAGACAAGGCTTGATTTTTTGCCATCAATTGGAATGCTTGGTTTTCTAACGCTGATTGAGTACGAGCTTCTTCAACAGTACGACGAAGAGCTCTTGGTCGTCCCCGAGCAGGTTGAGTATTTTATTTCTCGACAACATTCTGAGCAACTCTTCCTCGTCCACGAGAACCTCTTCCTCATCCCCGAATAGCAGTAGAAGGCCCAACTCTTCTCAAAGCCTCTAACTCTTCTCGCAACTTGACATTTTCCACTTCTAAAAATGAGAATCCTTCATCGGTGACCGGTACCAAGGCAGTGGAAGATGAAGCAGCAGACCTCAGCTGAGCTAGTTCTTTTTGCAGATTGTTATTTTCCCGTTCCAATAGCTCAGCGATTTACCTGTGCCCTTCGACATCTGCTTTCAATGTTCTCTCTCTCACTTCATAGCCAGCAAGCATCTTGTTGTAGCCTATTTCAGCACTAAGTTGTTTGATTTTCTTCTCATATCCTTCGTGAAAAAGAGTTGAAGACTCTTTATACTGTTGCAGAAGTTCATCGAGAGTACCTTGCAAGTCTTCAATCATTTCGTAATAAGCCACATTATTGGCCACAGCTCGGTCAAGTAAGCATTTCAAGTACTGATAAGCTTCGACTGAATGCTCTAAAGCATCATGACCAACGATGTCGACAACTTCTGATACACTCAGTTCTGTGTGACCAGCCTTATAATATTCATGACATTGCTGCATCAGCTTTGTATCATTAGCAGACAGCAGATCCATCCTGGCCAAAAACTAGCAGTGAGAGAAAAAGTAATCATCAAAAAGAAGATCAAGACAGAGTACAGATAGGAAAGAAACAATCATATGGAAGAAAAGAACTCAAATTTTATTAGATCATAGTGCATAATTACAAAGATCTTGGTTACACTTAAAAAAGAAGAAAAATAGAAAGAGAATACCGAACAACTTCACACCTTTTCCTTGTCTCCCAAGACTTTCTCGAGATGCTGGGACGAGGAGCTCGGTTGCTCGGTTGGAACAATGAGTTGGTCGGCTAAAGCTGGAACTTATTCAGGAGGAGCAGGCAGAGATGAAAGCTCCTCGTCGTCAGGTTGAGTAAGGATTGGATCACCCACTACCATTGAAGATTCTTTGGAGGCAGCTTCGTCCTCTTCTTCATCGTCAATAATTGGGGGAGGACCAGGGAGATGCTGTTGAAACAGTTCTGAGTCCTCATTAACCTTTAATTCTTGTAGGGCAGCCACCCAACCATCTCGGAAGTATTTCAAACTCCCATATTGCACTTGGGTTATCATGGCTGCTACTCCCTTGTTCAACCCTTTGTCCCAACCAGTGCGGAAAGATTTTTTCACTGCCATTTTTCTTGTAATTTTCTTCGAGGAGAGCTTCTCGGATAGAAGATCCTCGGTGGCCTTCAACTTAGCCTCCACCTCCTCCTTTTGGCGATTCACTTCTCGCAGAAGGGACAATTCTTCTTCTGCCATTTTCATTTTGTTTTCAAGCTCCCCAAACTTCGTGAGCTTCTCGGCATACTTCTTGTTCTCTTTCTCCAAATCCTTCACTTTATTTTCCAAACCCTTAAAAATTTCAATGTGCTGCACCTTCTCTGCCTCAACTGCAGCCAACTTCTTCTCCCATTCAACCTTATCCTCGTCATACTTTTGACGGGACTCCTTCAAAGATTTGGTCAAACCTAATAAATCATCCTCCACTCCGGACGAGGAGCTAGACGCCTTGATCGCTTCATCCTTCTTCACAATGGTGTTAAAGCAACTCACCAGCTGAAAAAGGAGATAATAATAAGTCAGCACAAAGATACATGTATTGATGGAATGAAAGAAAATTCAGAATATGAGAAACTTACTGAAGCAATGTGACGAGTATCCAGGGATGTAAGCACATCCCTAGACATATTCTCCTCAATTCCTTGGACTTCAGGAATAGTCCAAGTTTTCACCGAGCTCATAGCAGAGCTCGGAGGAATAATAGTTGGCACACCAACTCCACTAACTTGGAGCTGGGGAATGGTGTCAACCAAATTGACCGAGGAGGATTTCCTCAGTCTCCTCGATGGCATTTCAACAGTTTCAACCAAAGAAGAGCTTTTGATTGGGGAGACGGTGACCACTTCCACAGGTACATCTTTCTTGCTCGGAGCCACTAGGGGCTTCTCGACAGCCTTCTGAGGAGCAACAGAAGGGGCATCATTTACTTTCTTTGTCCCCTTTGGGACGTCATTATTGCTTCTTTTTCCATCTCCAGCAGAGGTAGTCTCCTCAAAGATAGCAAGAACTCTTCTTTTGCCCATTTTCTGACTCAGAGGAATGTGAGATTCTGGAGAAGAATCCTCAGGAATTGACACTGGATGACTAGTGCTGACCACAGGACGAGCAGTAAAGGATGATGTATAGCTCTGTACTGCAACAAATATGAAGCAGACCTGATGTGCTCATCTGCAACTTTCTGATGCAAACTCCAGATAAGTTTCAAATGCTTGATATTAACATCAGTTTCTTTTGGAGTTTTTCTTTTGCTGTCAACTGCAAACAAATACATAGTGAAATATCAGTCACACATTTATTCAAACATAATGAAATCACAATTTCAGAAATAAAATAAGATGAAAATAACCTATCCCATTGCCATATGGAGGGCATCTAGGACCTTGATATACTTCATCTCCAATCAAAGGGGCATGTTGCCAATTTTTTATAACTACCCCATGTTCAAAATAATCCCTATTAGCATCAGGGAGGTTGACTACTAAGGCCCTATTCAAAAATCTAGTTTTTAAATAAAAAACATTGTCTAGAACAAACCATCTGTAACAATACATAATCTCAGGAATTCCTATACTGGTTCCGTGAGTTTGATTTAACCTATACACCCCATTAACTATTCTTCATGTGTTGGGGGCTATTTTTGCAGGGACAACATCGAAATAATGACAGAACTCTAAGCACAAAGGGTTTGGTGGAAAAGAAAATCCACATTCAGCAATAAAGAGGCTGGGGAACCAGTGTCCCTTAGCCAAACGAAAATAATCTAAAGGCTCAGAAAGATCCTCCAAAGTTACCCAAGATGGAATAGAAAAATCAGAACGGAATTTCTCAAGAGATTCAATAACATAAACCACGGTGAATAAAAGAAATGAAGAAGAAGGAAGAAGATCTTACAGGAAAAAGGAGATCTGTTGACAACAAACGAAAAAAGGGATGAACGCACAAGAGAAAGAAAGACCATGAAAAACTCGAAAGCAGAAATTGGAAAAGGTAGAGGATGATGGGATTGCCAATGAAGCTTAAATACTTTGCCTTGGGAAACGGCGAAAGAAATGATTACAAAAAGAAACTATTACGCTACCGGCGGCTAAAAGGACAAAAAGTGCGTGAAGATCGAAGCACTTATAAAAATTCAAAAAGGCGGATTCTGCGAATTTGGAAGACATTCGAACACGGAGAAAATGCTCCTAAAAACCAAGAAGGTCATTTAATATTGCCATATACCGAGAAAGAATGTTCCATATTCCTCAAAGTTCGAAATATAAAACATTGGGGGCTTTTGTTGATACCAAAATTAATATGCTGATATAGACGAATAATAAGAAGACACGTGTCGACCTACGTGGAACAATAGCAACGAGGAAGTTTATTTCCCCGACTAAGTCATACTCACTCCGAGCAACAATTGCACTCCGAGGAACTCCAACACTCCGAGGAACTCCTGAACGACGAACAACTAAGGCGGTCCGAGCTGCATCTCGGCCACAGCATTGATTGCCAGATAATCAACAGTTCAACTATTCATTGAATGCTTATCATACAGACGTATATTCTTAAAGGGCATTAATTGTTTACCCTTTCACATGTACAGCCCAAGGGCTATAAACACATTGTATCACCCTCATTTAAGAGGAGGGAATTTTCTTGATAGAATTACATATCGAGAACTCCAAAACACTTGGCAATAACAGAAACAGTGGACGTAGGCCATTCTTATAAGGTTGAACCACTTTAAAATTCTTTGTCTCATTTATATTTATCTGTGATTAAATAATTAGAAGCAATCTAATTTTTTACATCAACAATGATGGTGATGATGATGATGATAAATCTAATATATGTAGACTAAATTTTAACCTCGCGTATTGTATAAATCTTATAGTAAATTGTGATAGATATATATTTCATTGTGTAATTTATACGCATTGTTAACAAGAACCCCTCATATAATTTAACAAATCAAAAAATCACTTAATTAGCTACTTTTTCATTTGAATTTATCATGAATGGAAGCAACTAGGGGTGACAATTCGGGTCAACGGGCCGTGTTTTGGCCCGACACGACATGACAAGGTTTTTTTGGACACGAACACGACACGACACGAATTCGTGTTTTTTTTAGCTGACACGAACACGACCCAAATAAAAAATAACACGGCACGACACGACACGACAACCATAATTTCATAAATTTCAGGCTTAAAAAATATGATAACACAATAACATGACACGACTCATAATTAAGGCACGAACACGACACGACTTCGTGTCAAAAAAACACGACACGGACATGAAACATCGTGTCAATTTCGGGTCAATTTCGTGTCGTTCCGTGTCGTTTCTAAAATTGCCACTCCTAGAAGCAACTCCATAAGGATGCCTTACCAATAGATTAGATTTTAATCCCTACTACAATTTATTCATCAAGGTAGCCTCTTAGAATATCTCTTGGGTCTGGTAATTATGCTTCGATTTCTATATCTATTTTGTCACCAATGGTAACTCTTTGTATAAAACTCGAATTATTTGAAAATATAGACAACAATGCTCATTTAGTCAGGAAAAAAAATTGTTATACTACTCACAAATTGCTTAATTGATCAATAGATAAATTCTTTTATATGTTGTGTGCATACCTTAAAGTCGCAATTATCTGAGTATTTATGTTATCTCTTCCAGTGTTTCGACGGGTTCAATAAGAATATATTTTCTTGTGTAAAATGTTGTCAAACAGTTATTATTCACTATATGAAATAGAAAGGTACACATTTTTCTTTATATATAAAGGAAGAATCCTCATGTAGTTTGAAACTATACCTTTACATTAATGAAAATTATATAAGATATCCATATTCAAGGTACATAGAGAGTTTATAAAAAAAATAGATCAGTAAATGATATAAACCCCAAATTAAACAACTTACTATTTCTTTAATAAAATGTGAACTATTTTTTAATGGTGATCATCACACATTGTTTATACTATTTCTTTAATAAAAAATTATCCCATTGTTTATACTTTGTCCAATTTTCTTCCCACTACTTTAAATATACAAAAAAAAAAAACATTAGTATATTTCTCAATAACTTTTGTATATTTAATAAATAAAGTTGAAATCATCTAATATCAGATAGGTATAACTTTTAATTTTTTAGTTTAAAAAATAAAAATGACTATAATTTTATTAATTACCACAATCTTCTTATTTTTTTTCCTCCCATCATTGCTTACTATTAACACCAACAATTAGAGACCGTTGTTTGTTGTCATAATTTTCTTTCGAGTGCTAAATTTTTAAGTAATTAAGCTTTATAATTGTTTTCTCGATTTTGAGACATGTGATATTTTTAGCAATAGTTACTCAACAAACTATTATAATACACCAAATATGGTGTCAAACTGCCAATACGTTAGGTATTGCAAAATAGTCGGGTGCCTAAAACCAAGCAAACCTAAACATTGCAAGGAATGTAAACAAAATTACTACCTCTGATAGTCGGTAGAAACTTTACATTTCCCATAATGCTATCAAATCTGGATTTTGAATTCCCTTTTCTCTATACAACTCTACCTAATGAAAATATCACTAAAATGAGATCAACCATCCATATTATACCATTATATTCTCACAATTTTCCAAATAGAACATAGTATATGTGAACTGGTAAGATGTAAAAGATTGTCAAATGGTCCAACGTTCTACTAATATATTTCCATCTAACGTTAATGTTGAGATTGCTTAATAAATTACTAAAATAATGAAAAAACTGGATACAACAAAAAATGACATTGAAACGACTATGGTATAATCCATTTCTACCATTTTATTTTCATAAAAGAGAAAAGAAAATGGGGTACGTTTCTAATATATGTAAGCAACGTGTACATCATATGGTCAAAAAAACAAATTCAGTTCATTGCAACCCTGAACAAAAACTAAATATAATATTTTGGAGTTTTTAAAATGTAATACAAACCCTTTAAGTAAAACTTGTATCCCTTGAAATAAAGCATTTATCCGTTAAAACTCAAACCCTTTCCAAACCCTTATAACTATTATTTGGTTAATCAAACACACACACACACACACACACACACACACACACACACATATATATATATATATATATATATATAGAGAGAGAGAGAGAGAGAGAGAGAGAGAGAGAAACATAATAAATAATATTAGATCTGCAAAACATGAAAACAATGTTAGATCTCCAAGAACAAAACATTATTAGTTCTTCAAAGGAACAAAATCAAAATAATCTAATCGTTTGAGTTTGAAGGATTGCGATATTAAAACTATCAGAAACAGAGTTACGTGGGCTTCCATCTCTAAGAAAAATAGTGCACTCAAATATCATTAAGAAAGATAGAAAGTCAGAGAATAAAGAAAAACCTTTGGAACCCAAAATCAAAATTAAGCTTCAATATGAAAGGTGAAGCTTCTAAGAAATATAAAGGGTCAACTACATATTTTAAGGCTAGAGGTATACTGCTTTAGATTCAAATAGAGAGGGAGATATGAAGAGAAATGGGCTCAACTTGAGTAAATATAGAGAGAGCTTGGAGACATGAGAGTTTTTTTTTAATCATAATGAAAAGGGGGTTGGATTTAATTAGAGTTCCTTTATAATTCCACATGGCACATCTACAATTGGAGATACGATTTTAAATTGATAAATTAGATTTCTACTACTAAAAAGCATAGAAAACTTTGGATGCATCTATTTGATGGTACCACCTTTTTTTGTACATTTTTTCTATACTACCCTTAATCATAGTCATTCTTTATTTTTTGAAGAGACCCATTCATTCTTTTCCTCTCTCAATTCCAACCCTATTTATCTTCTCATTATTAGTTTTAATTTATACAAGTCCCACCGCCCTCCTCATAAATGGTTATACATAATAAATATATCACCACCTATCTTTAAAAGGTAATATGTTTGTGCTTAAGTCATGGCCATTGATATCACCATCGACAACATCTCATAACAACTTCAACCCAACAAGATCTTCCCAAATAATTACCATGAATTACAACTAAAAAAACACAATTCAAATGGGACTAAATTCTTAGTATCCCTATAATCTTTGGGCATTGATTTAACTTTTTAGGTTTAGCATGCCATTATCATTCTATCACATTTGATGGAGCGCATAGTTCTTCACATATATAGTTTTACATATAATTAATATAAATTTACAAATATTAAAACCAATATAAATCTAGTATATGCAGACTAAATTTTAACCCCGCGTATTGTACAAATCTTATAGTAAATTGAGTTTGATATATATTTCGTTAGGTAATTTAAACACATTGTTAGCAAGAACCCCTCACACAATTTAACAAATCAAAATGAGTTAATTAGGTCCCTTTTCCTTTGCATCGCTCATGAATGGAGGCAGCTCCATAGGAATGCCTTAACAGATAGATTAAATTTCAACCCCTTATACAATTTACTCATTAAGGTAGCCTCTTAGCATATCTCTTAGTTCTAGTAATTATGCTTGGTTTTCTACTGGTATCTTATCACCAATGGTAACTCTTCTTTTAGAAGTTTGATTATTTGAAGATGTAGACAATAATGCTCATTTACACACGAAAAATAAAATTTCTATACTAATCACAAATCGCTAAAGTAATCAAGAGATATTTTCTAATATGTGGCATAAGTATCTTAAAATTTCAATTAGCGAAGTATCTATGTTATCTCTTCAATTGATTGGATGAGTTCCATAAGAATATGGTTTCTTATGTAAAATGTTGTTAAACAGTTTGTTATACCATAAATATGGGACACCTCGTGGGCCTCTTAGGAGGTGATGTGTATCCTCATTAAGGGAAGAAAGAGAGGTCAGATTGCCTCAGATTTTCTCGGCCATAAGTAATGTGGTCGGCTCAGATATAAATGTGTTCGGTCCAGCAGTATAGCTGACTGTCCCATTACTGCCAACATTATGTTAGTTAGCGACGCTTATTAACCTCATCAATATTGGCCTTTCCCCCATCACATCACATGGTATTATACCGGCAGTCATGTTTATCCCACTTGCACAGGTGGTAAGACTAATAAAAATTCCACCTTTATCGTGTTGTAACAAACTCATCATTATATGGCTTTTGAAATGTACATGGTGTAACTGCCTGACGTATAAAGGCACTCCACTTGTCCCATTGCACTCTCTTTAATAACGACCTATAAATATCAACTGATCCCACAAAATAAAGGATCAAAAGTTATTCTACTTGACGACTTTAGGCAAACCCTAGAAGAGAACACATAGAGCTTATATACACAACTTTCATGGCTATTACCTAGAGAAATACAGAGCATCAATATTGCACCTGTGGACCTAGGCACCGTATTGGGCCGAACCATTTAAAATCCTTATTTTATTTCTTTGTCTCTCATCTCATTCTATTCCTCCCAAATTGGCATGTTTGAAGTTATAATTTCCTTGTTTGTTATTATTTATCATAGGGATTTCCTAACTAAGGTCATAAACCCATATATCAATTTTAGACAATAATGGATTAATGCCATTTGTGGAAAACGACAAGCCATCTGTTATTTCCTACCATATTCTAATCCTCAAATACTATTCCCCCTTTTTCAACATTCACTTGTAAATTCTAGGAAATGGCAAAAAATCAAAAGATTAGCTGCGTAGAGAAGCACTTCCACCCTCCACACCTATGGGGATGGATGACGTACGAGGAATATTGATAAGCCTAGTGAGAGGTTAGGAGGCGATGCAGGAGAGTGTGAAACAACTGATGTAGACACTTCAGGCTGGACAGAGTAGGTTCGAGGGGACCTTTTCACCCCAGTCGAAAAAGGACCTTCAAACATGAGAGGATAAATGATTCCTCCCGTCCCCTATATGTGACACCCCGCTTAAAATAATAATGGGTGGCCAATCCTATACCAAATTAAATTAGGAATCTCAAGTGGATCATTCTCAGCATCTGTTGTCGATACTAAAATAAACATATCTAACTACCCAATACTACAATAAGCGGATGCCAAACAATTTTAAAAACATACAATGAACATCATACCAACAACATAATAACTACCGAACATGATAAGATGTACACACACCCCACGATAAAAAGGAAGTACTCAAATTAAAATAAAATAAGTACACAGAAAGAAATATACCCGAATATGCTATCGGGTCACAGATAATACAACATCCTGAGGAACAAAATATAAAAGTTCTATATATAATCCTTTGGTATAAACCCGATACGCAAAATGAATCCTATCTATATTTACAAAAGGTAGGAAACGATTATGACACAAATCCCGCAACAGTCCGGATCTGCCACGGCTCCGAGAACACTAGATAGAAAGGCATCATTGGCGTCCTTGTGGTGGGACACATATAATATATTATAGTATATGTATAGCAAAAGATAAATATAAACGGGTCAGAGATGGAGGTGTGAAAACATTTATAGCAAATGCATTAAAATGCATTATAAATGTAAAATTTCATAATTTAGGTGGAGTCGCACTCTTGTGAAATTCAAACTCACCCCTCGACTAAAGAGTGCACCTAAACGTATGCACGTGAACCTCAATCAAGCTACCCGACACATTCCAGGGACAATTCAGTCTAAATCTATGCATAGTCTACACCCGCGTAACCCACTAGCTCAAGTATAACCTAAGATCTCTTCATTCTAACATCTTCTAAGTTTTCACCCAAACTTAAATATCAACCTATATATATACAAACATATATCTTACTAGAATTCATCGGTTTCTAATTATTATCTTAAACAAGTTATTAGCATCAGAATAGTCACACATCCTATTTATTTTCATATAAATCATTCTTTCACCATTCAACATATACCCGGGTACTAAGCACTAAATTTCTCCCCACTCCCAACATTGCGCTACGTTTCGTGCGTGGGACGTCTTATAAAGAGAAATCCAAATAAGGAACCCCCCCTGATACATTACTCCTTGACAATGTTGATCGTTGATATCCATTATGCCCTCAACACACCACCTATATCCCCAGCTACTTACTATGAGCAACTATCTCTAAGTACATAAGTAAGGTATCTCCTAAAATCTTTAGGCTCTATATAACATTATCCTAGTTATAAACACACGCACATAACGAGCATTTAAACATCCAGAACATATTCACTTATTGGATGTATAAATATACTTCACAATGATATCATCTTCCAGGAATTACTCACTTTATCCCGGGTTACCAGCCACCGAACTATTATCACACCGCCCTGGTAATCAAACAAAACACAACGTATGGGAAGCGGTCATAGTTCTGAATCTGAAAGTGAGAATGAATCATACATAAGACTTCTCACCCATAATAAAAATCACACAATAAATAATTGACGACTATGACCTAGGGATTATACGCTCACTGCTCCTCAAGCTAAGAGCCTCACCCACATCGCGCAACTTTCCATGATAGCACTGGAGGGGTATGCTCACACAATAAGTATATATATATATATATATATATATATATATATATATATATATATCACTGACACTAGATATACAAGCGATCTCATCATATATACAAACCATCACACAAGGTATATACATTCACGCCACTTACACACGCGATCTCATCATATATATGTGTGTGTGTGTGTGTGTAAGTGGCGTGAATGTATATACCTTGTGTGATGGTTTGTATATATGATGAGATCACGTGTATATCTAGTGTGAGTGATATATATATATATATATATATATATATATATATATATATATATATATATATATATATATATATATATACTATCTTCAATCCGTATGTACAAAAGTACTGAATTCGGATATATGTATATAACTCTCATTATACTAACCGATGCTATAACGCATACCCTCCCAATTCATTTCCTTATACGATCCCTCACTTGAAACATACCCATACATTATACCTATTATATGAATAGTCTCCCAATTTAACCAACATTAAGGATACTATCTCATAATCGAACGTATATATCAATCATCATACACACACCATCTATATCCGGATGCACACAGATATACAATAATTATCTCGGCTGTAAGTATAAACATAACTTATTCTAGTCAACAATACATTTAATTATTCTCAATCAAATTACGGTTCAGTTAATCTTATGAACCCTTAACATTATAGTGTTTACGATTATCTCCTTAAGTTTAATGTCTCTAAGGGCACACGACCTCTCTCTCATTGGTCCCCAACCATATCTAATTAAAATCCAGTCGCCAGGAGGATTTAACATAATAGTCGACCTACAACTCCAAGTCATACCTTCACACCCACCTCGATGAGTCCCCAACCTTACATTATATAACAACTCACGTATAATCTCCAAATAGGATTCCCATCACAAATGTGATTCCCCACTCAATCGATGCAACCACTCCAATATATATGTATATACATATTCCCAAAATAGCTCGATATGTTCCCAAGTTCACATCATGTGAGAAACCCCCAATTAATCTCTAAAACGTATTTCTCGCATTATATAAGGATGTCCCTAATTGATAAACCCAACCGAAACAAAGTAAAACTCACTCTAGAAAAACTTCGCAAAACATCCCTATTTTCGAATCGATTCAGCCCAGTCCAAATCGATTCGGTCGTAGAAACGAATCGATTCGCCCCTTATATGAATCGATTTGGTCCAAAGGACCTGTAAGTCCGTCTTAGGCCGAATCGATTCGGTCACACAAACCTGTAAGTTTGCAACATTCTGAATCGATTTGTAAAGGGGTCGAATTGATTCGGCCTGTTCAGTAAGCTACGAAATGGCTTATTTTTTACAAAACCCAAATTTCCAAAACCCAATTTTATCATCTTCCAACCATCAATCTTCAACCCAATAATGTTTCTAACATCAAAACTCATAATATATCTCAACCAAACTAATTATACAACTTCAAATCCATATACACACCCCAAATGCAAGATTTAACCCAAAATTTAGGTTTTAACATTTCAACCTAAAATCCATATTTTTATCCACAAATCATGAAATAAATGACACACATGAATTATTTAACAAGTTTAATCACTTACCTCAAAATTGTAGAGGTTGAATCTTCCTCGAAATCACGTATTGGCCGGAGTCTCCAAGCTTTTCCTCTTTATCTTCTTCCTTTCCTCTTCTCTCTCTCTCTAGGTCTCTCTCTCTCAATCTTGAGAATGAGATTATTCTCTCACGTAGGCTTTATAAGTTTATCTCCAAAATACCCAACTTTAAATGATAATACACACTTTAAATGACTCGTTTACTCCAATTCGAGTCAATCTAACTTAAAATATTCCGGAACCCAAATATGACCCAAATAACAGTCATTTTGACTATCTCGATCCATCCCGGATCAACCACGCACTCGAAATTATCATTCGAAATACTCTATAACATCCTCAAATTTTGTCCTCAATTGCTAAATTTAAAATTCTCCAATTTAAATAAAATTTATTTCTCCCAAATTAATTAAATTCCTAGTCCTCAAAATTATGGGGTATTACACTATTTAGACAAGAGACATACTTACAGAGCTCACGCCCTCAAAGACATAAAGAGATTGAACCTGGGATCATGAGATGACAGGAGTACATATATACACTCTAGATCGTAAGAAGACATGGCATATCGCCCCAGGGAAACCTCCTCCCTCAGAACAACTGAGTGTGATGATGCACAATCTTTCCCGACTGAGTATACTAGAAAGGCTGAGTAAAGGGTCATCATTTGATTTTCTGGGCCTACGTAAAAAAATAGGCCAACAACATGGAGGTATAAAAGAGTGCAGCGGGCGTCGAGAAGAACCATCTCAGCCTGTCACTAGGAGAACACAATGCTCGATCAAGTCCAGATCAAGCAAAAGAGGATCGGCCAAAGCCGAGTAGACTTATTATGACACTTGTGCTTGAGATTTTTACTTTGGTCCTTATAATTCATATGCTCTTGGTCCATAAACTGTATATTATGAATAAATGTTAAGTTTAAGTTATCCTTATGGATTTTATGTAATTTAAAGTGGGGATTTAATGGCCTAAATTTGGCTATCATTCTACGTTATTCGAACAAGAAAGGGCATGTCGTTCAAATGAGGTTCTAACAAACCTCTAATGACTAAGACCTATTTGATTTCCATCGTCCTCTGAAATCTCGTTGGTACTCCATCGTTCGAATGATGTGCGTTATCGTTCGAATGAGGGGTAGTTCTCGGTTCGAACGAGGTGATTTCTTTTACCCTTTTAAGCCAAATTAGATCCCTCGTTAGAACTCTTGTTCAAACGAGAATGGATCTCGTTTGAACGAGGTCCAAGTTGCTCGAATGATCGAACGAAACTTAGACTTTTTTTGCACATTTTAATGTGTTGTCACGACGTAGGACGCTGGATTTGCTAAGTTGTCGAGACCTCGAAGACTCACATCAAAATGTGGGTTTAACCCTTGATCAATGGGTTAAGTGTTGGTGGATTTAAACAGAGGTGAGGGGGGCTCGAGATGCCATTTCCATCATATTTTTAGAGTTCTCTCTCTCTCAAAAGCTACACTCTCCCATTCCTCACTCATTTTCCACCATTTCCAAGGTTTTCCCTTCCATCCAAAGTATTTTCAAGCTATTCCAAGGCTGAATACACCCATATCAAGCCTAGATGAAGAAGAATTTAGGTAGAAAAAGCCATTGTTAGAGGTCTCTTTAAGAAGTTGGAGCTTTCTTGGAGCTTTGGAGATTTTTAGGAGCTTTCAAGTCATTCCTTTTAAGTTTCTCCTCTTCAAATCCAAGATAGGATTTTCCTACATGTGTTTTCAAGATTAAAAACTATTAGGATGCATGCTATAAGGGTTTATTTTTTAAATAATATTTTCTAGTATGTTTATTTAAAGTTTTCTTGCAAAAATGAGATTTTTTAGAAAACTAATTTTGAAATGATTTTGATGAACAAATGATATTTTAATCTTGAAAAATGACGAATTAAGTATAAAATATATTCCCATGTTAATGTCATGTTTAGTTGCATATTTAAGGATTTCTAGGCTTGAAATCCTCCCAAAAATTGTTTAAAATGTTGTACTATATTAAATAAGGATATACAAACATGATATGTGGAATTAAAAATGGGTTTCTTGATGAGATAAGGAAGTTGGAAATATTAACCCTAAATATGTTGTGAAATATATAAGAAATGATATTTAGTGCAACATTTGGGTGTGAGGGTAAAATGGACATTTTACAAAAATGGCCTTTACGATATTAAATATGTTTCTTGTGAAGAAATGGAAATTTCTTGGAGAAAAAGAATGATGTATGATTTTTGGACATAAAATCATGAAAGGTGGTTTTAAACGTAAAATGGCGATTTATAATGCCATGATGAAAGAAATGTGTTTTACAAGGTTTTCGTAAATGAAGGATAAAATGATAATTTTGATAAAAATTAGACGGTCTCGGTGGTTGGACTTCCCGATTTGACCTTATCGGTCGGTTTTGTGAAAAATGACAAATGAATGAAATGGCATGAGAATGGTGAAAGTAAAGGAATAATGTGGACATCGATAAAAATGTTATAACACATAAATATGGACTTAGATGAGATCGAAAAATAATTAATAAGGGCCCAGGGCCCTAGGATGAAAGACTATAAATCACTGGCAAGAGCATATGATAGCATAGTCGGGGGTGTAGAGCCCTTTAAAATATGCAGATAATTGGAGGATTATGAGAAAAGATAATGAAAATGAATATGAAGTTGGTTGTGCTTAAAGAATGTAAAAAAAATAACCTAATGAAAGAAAAAAAAATTGAGACTAAGGAGTAAAATATGATTAAATAGTCTCTAAACCCGATAAAGGGTGGTATGAAATCGTTAAGTGTGACTATGAGCACATCGCTCGGGTGCACTGCATGGTAGTTGTATTAATACTAGCTAAATTGTTAAACAATTTCGGAATTGTTTAAAATACATGTTATATGTATAACATTTTTTATAGAAAATGAATAATTTAGTATTTTTCACCCTGTTGAGCATCTGCTCACCCCTGCTTTTTATGTTAAAACCCCCATCATCACCCCAGGTACATCGAGTACGGACATTGATAAGGATGCCAATATGGCCCTGAGGGTAATAATCATCGTTAGAAGCTCTATCGTTTTATTAAAAACTATCTTTGAAAATATTGGATTAAGAATATTTTAAATCATTTTGTTCGGGCCTTTGGCCAAGTGTTGTAATAATACAGGGACAAATATGGTTTATTTCTTATTTATTAAGGATTGATGAATTTAACGGATTTTCATAAATAAACCTTGTTAATTGACCTAATTACTTAAAGTGATCACTTATTTCTCAAATTAAAATTGGTAATTTAATAAAATGGTGCAATTAAAGGATTTTTCTTAAATAATAGAATTAGAATCCCCCTCTCCTTTTAACTTCTTGACTCGGTGCGAGTTGACCTGACAGGACCTAAATTCGGGTCGGATCATTACAAATGGTATCAGAACACTAGGATTTTCGGGTGTGACGGAGTGTTTACGTTTTCTTAATATGCTTCCTTCATACATTTCGATTGTAGTTACCGCTTTTGTTACTGTTTAAGTTAATCCCTTTCGCCACCGCTTTCATTTTGTATCCTTGTGTATTGAACTCTCCTTTATTGTGTAGATGACTATATGCTGTGGCAGAGCCAGCGGATCGGGAACAGTAAATTTAGATGCATGGAACAGGCCATGAGTTAGCTTGCAGACTCCCTCTCGCAATAGCAAATGGCCAACTATAGTGGAAAAATTGAGAGCACTATTTCGACCTCTATTTTAAAAGAGTTCAGGAGGTTGTACCCACCCACCTTTAACGAGGCGGTTAGCCCCAATGCTGCAGAGGAGGTCACTCGGGTTATGGAGATTATTAACATGCCAACTAGGCACAAAATCAAGATAGCAGCATGGATCAGGTATAATGCTTGTGGAGCACTTACTCCACTAATTTCGTAGAGACTATAGACTAAGATAGTTTTAGGGTAGTATTCCTAGACCGGTACTTTCCCTAGGCATTTAAGGATGCCAAGAAGAATGAATTCCTTCATCTGATTCAGGGGAAGACGTCGGTGAATGGGCATGAGGTCAGATTTGAGAGTTTGTGCAAGTATATGGATATAGTGCAGAAGGATAAAGCCCAAAAGACAAGGTTATTTATCAAGGCCCTTAACCTCGATATTCAATAAATTATGGCTAATTTAGATCTGCCAAACTTCATAATCTCGATGAAGAAGTCCACTAGGCTAGAGTTAGAGATAGAGGATGGCAAGTCTATTAGTGAGAAAAAGAGAGAGCCCATTAGGTCATAAGGCAATGGTCACAAGAAGTCCAAGAGCGAGGTTTAAGGCTTCTTTATGAAGCTAAAGGCCATAAGGGGGGTTAGTTCATCATTAGCCCAGTGTACCAGTGATTAGAGTCCCATGGCCCCTACTGATATGACTTATTTTGCATGTGATTCCCTCGATCACTTCAAAAGAGATTGCCCGCATAGAGGTTCGGGTAATCAACAGGGCAGTCAGCAAACTATTAACTATGTGTCGGGCATAAGTTTTAGCTACACGGGCTCCACCCAATAGAAGTAAAAGTTTTCCTCGAGTTATTATCAGCCAACGAGGCATAGTATGGACGATTCATGTCCTAGTTAGGGGCAGAGTAGCTTAGGTGCCCAGCAGCCAGAGCAACAAGTTTAACCCTGGATGCACTTATGCCATGTCACAGTTTGCAACACTTTTTGATGATCCATCCATAATGGAAGGTAAGATTCTTTTGTTCAGCACATGGGTTAAGGCACTATTTGATTCAGGTGCATCATATTCGTTTATCTTGAGCTTGTTAGCATTCCATTTGGGATTAGAGGCAGATCGGTTTTGCCCTCCTATCTTCATCGGACTTTCGATTGGCGGCAGTATAATTCTCAATAGGGTCTGTCATTATTGTGTGTTTATGGTTAGAGACTATATTTTAGAGTGTAACTTAATTCTCATAGACATGGATGGGTTTAGGTGATCCTCGGCATGGATTGGCTGTCGTGTTTTGATTCTACCATCGAATTCCATCGGCATAGTGTCTCAGTATCGCTTCCAGACGGGTCTCGTATTATTTCAGTAGCGAGCAGGGCCCTGGTTATACTTACAATTTTTCCAACGTTCTTAAGTAAAAACAGTAATTCGATTGGTTTTTTCGTATGGTGGCTCAGTATGAGCCAGATGGTATATTATTAGATTACCTAGTGGTGAAGAGTTTCTCGATGTATTCTCGAATGATCTTCTTGGTTTACCCCCACACGAGGAGGTGGACGTTGCCATAGAGGTGCATCAGAGCATCTCGCTTATCTCTATGCCACCTCACAGGATGACTTTGATGGAATTGTAGGAGCTAAGGGTTCAATTGGAGGAGTTGACTAACAAGAGCTTCATTTGCCCTAGTGTGTCCTTTGGGGAGCTCCAGTCCTCTTGCCAAGAAGAAGGATAACTCCTTACAACTTTGCATCAATTACGGCAGTTGAATAGGGTGACAATGAAGAATAAGTACCCTTAGCCCCGCATCGACGATTTATTCGACCAGTTACGTGGGCGGGTAGGTTTTTAAAGATTGGCCTCTGGTCCTATTACCATCAGTTGTGTGTCAAAGAGGAAGACATTCCTAATACAGTGTTCTAGACTCGGTATAGGTACTTTGAGTTTCTAATTATTCCCTTTGCTTTGATGAATGCCCCGACGACATTCATGGATTTGATGAACTGTATCTATCTCCCTTACTTAGATCGGTTTGTAATGGTATTTTTGGATGATATATTGGTCTACTCGACCTCGGATGTGGACCACGAGGAACAACTTCACATAACGTTACAAATTCTTAGGGAGAACAAGTTGTAAGCCAAATTTAGCAAGTGTGAATTTAAGATGGATGAAGTCAAGTTCTTTAGCTATGTGGTTTCTGGCGAGTGGATTTTCGTTGACCCTTCCAAGGTCGAGGTCATTCTGAGTTGGGATAGGCCAAAGATAATTACAAAACTGTGCAGTTTCTTGGGTTTGGCCGATTATTACAATATGTTTTTACAAGATTTCTCGAGGGTTATGTTGCCCCTCATTATGTTAACGCGAAAAGATGTGCGCATTGAGTGGTTCGAGGATTGTAGGTTTGTCTTCTGAGAGTTGAAGGTTAGGTTCACTTCTGCACCCGTTCTTTTCCTTCCAAAGCATTGCAAGGGTTACACCATGTATTGTAATGCTTTTGGGTCAGGACTCGGAGCAGTATTGATGCATAAATGATCAGGTAGTCTCTTATGAATCCCATCAACTGAAGTTTCATGAGAGGAACTACCCCAACCATGACTTGGAGTTAGCTGTTCGCACTTAAAAGATGGAGGTACTACCTATGTGGGGAATAATTTGAGGTATTTTCTAATCATAAAAGCCTCCAGTATATTTTCACGCAACATGACCTCAATCTTCGTCAGAGAAGATGGATGGAATTGATGGAAGACTATGATTTATCCTTTGAGTATCATCCCAGCAAGGCCAGTATGGTGGCCGATGATCTTAGTCGAAAGTCTAGCCTTACTCTAGTAGCGATGAAGTGTCACCGAGTAAAGATGTTCAATGAACTTCAGAAGTTCAATTTTCATGTCTAGCAGGGTTATGATAAGGTGCACCTTTGAGGTGTGGTGGATAGGCCTCTCATTCATCAGAAAGTTCTATATGCCCAGTCGTGTGATCCCGAGTTCGCACATTATCATGATCATAATTATAACGGCGAAGTGTTCGACACTCTTATTGTAGACAAGGATGGTGGTGTGCATTGACGCGACTCAAAAAGTGTCTCTAATGTGCGTTCTCTCTAGGCTCAAGTGCAAACTTGTCGCATTAGTAATAAATCCGACAAGTCGGGTTCGTATCCACAGGGAAATAGGACAACGGAATTGTAACGACGTTGGATAGACGAAGAAATCCTAACTCTGACTCTAAAGAAAAAGATGATTTGATTTTGTGAATAACTACACTAGATGCAATTTTGAAAATAATTATTTAATGTATGAAAGTATGAATGAAATGCAGCTACTCTAAATCATTGATGACAATTGACTTGAAACTGTAAACTTATATAATGAAAGAACAGGATGGGAATACAATCCCCCAACACTAGTGTATTGATGTTATAAAACTAATCGTAAATTTAAATGATTAATTAGACCCAGAATTTAGTACTCCCAAGCATTACGTATATGAGGTTCAAGCCCACATCATACTTAATCTGTGGACGAGTAAATCGATATTTCAATAGTTATACTCGAATTGTATTCTAAAGCATCCCGATTACTCGGAAGAAAACGAGATCTAAAAATCTACAATTGTCGTGTTTCTATGCAATACGGTCATAATAAATCACTAAATTCAGAGGATTAATGTTATATACATGCAACTATCACATCAGGTTGGGTTCATGTATCCCGACCTTTAAAAGTCTAGCCTACTATGATGAAATTAATGAAAACGATTTTGGAATTGCAGAAAACCATGATTAAACTAAGGAAGAATTGTAGAATGATGCAAAAAGGAAATTAAACTGAAGAAAATTAACTCCTAATCTTACCAAAGCAGTAAAAACAGCAATTAAGAAGACTTAAAATCACAAAAATCTGAATAATCTTCACTCTTGGAATTAAAATTGTAATCTACCTTCAAAACTAGGGTTTTACAGAAAGAATGGAAAATTATATTAATTCTCCGTATAAAGAATGATAATAAAATGAGTTTTTATACCCTACAAAACTTCAGGAGTTTTAGCTGCACTAGGACTCTCCATTAGAGAAAGATAAAAATTCAAAACACGACAATCGGACCGGTCCGTGCCTCCTGCGAATCGGTCTGCCTGGAATCTGGACCGATTCTTTTTATTCTTGGGTGGATCGATTTGCGGTGGATCGGTTCTTTTTATTTTCTTCCATCTTCGGTTTGTCTTCGGTCCGGGGTTCTCTAGAAATTGGCAATGCGGGCCGGTCCGACTCGGATCGGTCCGGGCTTCCTTTGACTTTTTCCCTCAAACTTTGACTGCTCATATCTTTCACACGGGACTTCGATTGAGGTGCCGTTTCTTCCTATGTGCTCATGAACTTGATATCTTCAACTTCTCTTTAGGCGCCTCATCCGAATTATTGGTAGAAATTACACGTTTGCCCTTTTGAATTTCCTTCTTTTCTTTTCTGATTCTCCCGGTTTCTTTCTTTCTTTAATTGACATCAAATACCTGTAAAATCAATACGAAATACCATTAACTCGGTGTACTCGTTAGGATAATTCAGTAGCAAAATTATGAGATAAAGTCAAATCGATTACGTTGTTCGAGGTGCTAAAAGTAACTAAATTAAAGGGATAAATTGGGCAGAATTTATGCCTAATCAAACCCCCATAACTTAGAACTTTGCACGTCCCGAGCAATGTATAAGAATCCTAACAAGGCTCAACTCTTGAAAGTCATTTTATTGGGATAAAATACCTTTTTTGTGGCCAAGCGATTGCATTTAGCGTATGCAACAAGCCTTTAAACCCCTAGGTTACCCTAGTAGGACGAGTTGTGTCTCGTGAGGGTTTGCAGAGAATATACCCACAAAATTCGACTCAAGGAAAAATCAAAATATGCAAAAATTATATAATTCAAACTTTCCCAGAAAATAGTCATCATCAAATCATGCTCAATAGTCTCAAATCATAGTGCGTGTGTACGAAGTCGGAAATTTAACCGCCAATTTCCACCGATTGATCATTACGTTACTTACCCGAAAATTCGTTTTGATTTCAAATTCTCTCGGAATGCTCTCACAAACGCATCTATCGGATTATGGCTATTCTCTCGGTATGCGTGATATAAAGAGTAAATATAATGGACGCAAAGTCACGCGTACAAGTAGAAAGACGGAAATTTTATAGTGATAGGATCTCACCAACGGGATACAGTTTTAAAAACGGGAACATTGCCTCTTATTCACGCATTCAATCTCTTTTATTATCTTTTGGTGTCTTAGCTCTCCCCGCGGTAATCAATTTCGCAATTTAAACTCGGTTAGGAATTTTTCGGGTTTTAAGGTATATTGGGTAAAATGAAAATGGTAGGGAAGGTTGGAATTGGAAAAGTCATTTATGATGTCCATTTGTGCTTTTTTCGAGCTATTGCTATTTTTTTTCTTCTTTTTCTCATTTTTTTCTAATTTTTTTCACACTTTTCTTTTCTTGCTATTTTTGTTGAGCATATCTATTTTTTTTTCTTGCCCCTTTTTATGCACTTTTCGAACTTTATAGAATATTTCCTTTTCGCAATTCCAGGCTACTTGGGTTTTTCTAGGTACTAAACGAAAAGGATAACTGTTATTCGGCTCAATTCGGTTATCAAAGGGATAATTTTTCACATCTTTTTATGGCTAATATTTTTGGGTAACAAACGATGGCCTACTTCATTGTCCAAAATACTAATTGCATTACCATATGCGTCTCGAGATTAATTAAGTTTAGATATTTGTAGCGCGCTTTTTAAGGCAATACCACACACGTTTTCCATAACCGATCAAAATGAAAGGATTGGGATCCTCGACGACTTTTTAGGGCGCTGAAAAGAACTTTGAGTTAACAATTAACTCAGATGGATTTATAATTTTCACAAAGATGAAAGGCTCGAATCTCATCGGGTTTGTTAATCTCCACACTTATTCGCTAAGTCGTCATTTTTCGCTTAATTTCCATCTTTAGTCAATTTCGGGTTTGTGTATTTGAATTTTACAACTTGAGACTTTAATCCGACTTTTATGATATTTTTTAAAATTTTGAATTCCAATTGTTATTTATGTTGAACAAAAATATTTTTGGATTTTTCAAAATTTATGATTTTTTTGAAATTTTTGGGCATTTTTGAAAATTTGTGAAGTTTTAGAAACACGCATTTGTGACCCCCCTAACTTAGACTTTTGCATTGTCCTCAAGCAAAAAGGACTAAAATCTAAACAAGGCAAAATAAGAAGTGCGATAAATAAAATAAACAAATGGAGAAATGCAGATTTTATATAAAACAGAACTGTGGTACAATTACAGGGAAAAACATACAACCATGTGAAACAGGGAAAACAAATAAATATTGCCACAACCAAATAAAGCTTCACTGGGGCAGGGGTTGGGAAGTGCTGGGCGTGTCGGGGCCATAGGGGTCATAGAAGTAGGATGGCAATGGTTCGTTGGGATCCCCTTGGCATCGGTATATGTTCGCTTGGAATCGAAACATCATGCTGGTATCACGATGGTAGTTGGTCAAAAAGTTGTCGAATCTCGTCTCAAGGGCCGACATACGGTTCGTGAGGTTGCTACCCTCCCATTCAAAATTAGGGTTATCTTCTTCTTCCGTCGACTCTTCATCCGCACCTACATCACCCATTTCCACATCAACGTCAGCTTCTTCTTCTTCTTCCTCTTCTTTGCTCTCACTTGAGGCATCATCATCCTCGCTATCACTTCCCTTCCTCGCCCGAAGGACGGATAGCTGTTTGGCGCTCTTAGTGCCGGTTACCTGTCCAAAAGGACCGGGGATGCAAGTACGATAGAGCGGCACCTCAATGCCAGCGTCCTTGAGGATGGAGGTAATCAAACGTGCATATGGAAGTGGTGCTGCACCTTTCTCATCCAGGGCCGCGGTGATGATGTCGGCGTATAGGGTGCGGGCCAGGTTAATGGAAGTGTTGGGGTCGAAGAGGTGGTAAGTCAATGTGGCCTGATGAGGATGCATCGATTAATCGTTGGACGTTTGCCAAATATTTGCACACACAATTTGGAATGTGAGGTGCGCTTTCTCATTAAGATGTCCAACAGCGACAGTTCGCCCAGTCCATGCAACATCGGGGGTACTGTGCCCCAAAATCAGTTCTTTGGCGATCGGTGAGACATTCCTTGGGTAGGTGAATTCTTGAACACTGGGAACGTCGTATTCGGCCAACTTGGCCGTGAGAAGGGCCAATGAAAAGGGGATGACGGTGCCATCAACATATGTTTGAGATTCGAATTAGCCCGTCCGAGCAAGGGAGCCATAGAAAGATTGGACCTCGATTGCCCAAACTGCTTCGTAAGGTTCATTAAGAAATCGACACCAACCCCTAGCCATGAAGAGGGCGATGACGGAGTTGGGCAGACCTATCCATTGGACAGTGCGCTCCATGTGGAGTTTGCGATACGGACCGAAGAACCGATTCCACCAACGCTCCTCTTGGCGGGAACGAAATTCTCCATGGCCGGAGGGGAGGATGTCGTTGGAGTCATATTTGGCGAGGGCGGGTCGTTGGGCCATGATAACAGGGAGAGGTTGCTGGAAAATTAGGGGGAGAGAAGAGAGGAGTGATGTGGTTGAAGGTGTGGAGAGAAATGGAGTTTATGGGTGGTTATTTATAGGTGAAAGGGTGTGGGTAGGGTTTAGAATTGGAGGGAAAGGGTTTGGAGGGAAATGTGGTGTATTTGGGAGGGAAATTGAAGGGTTGGGTATGGGGGGACGAATTGGGAGGGAAGGGATGGGATTGGGGAGAAGGGGGGTGCACCTTAGGAAAGGGGGAATTTAAATTATGCAGAAAGTGGACCGATTCGCTTGGGGACCGAACCGGTTCAGTCCTTTAATTTTTGAACTCTTCAATAGCCGGATCGATCCGGCCCTAAAATAAAGGAACCGGTCCGGCCCAAAATTAAAGGAACCGGTCCGAGGCTTGGACTAAGATGGATTTCATCCCCTAACTTAATTTTGATCGCTCTTCTCCGAAATTTTTTACTTTCACCGCATACTCCTTATCAATTTTGGACTAAAAACCTCTCGATATGAATGCTAAACGCAACTTGACTCAATTTCCCAAAATATGTGAATGCTTTCACCTTATTGTACCCTAATCCTATGGACTCTCACTACGCACACGACTCTCGTCTACTATACACAAAAATTCACCCCATACGCGTCAGGGGTGCGACGACCTTACTGTAGCAGCTCACTCTACCCCATAAATGGGGTCCGATAACCAAACGCTGTCGACTTCTTCCTCACACGCCTCTAGATATGGCTTTAGGCGTTGTCCATTTACTTTGAACGTATTTCCCCCTTTCAAATCGTCTAACTCAATAGCTCTGTGAAGGAAAATATTCTTCACAACGAACGGGCCAGACCATCGTGACCACAACTTTCTCGGAAAGAGATGAAGCTGAGAGTTATAAAGAAGCACTTTTTGCCCGAGAAGAAACTCTTTACGTCGAATGATGCTATCGTGAGCGAGTTTCATCCTTTCTTTAGAGATTTTAGCGTTCTTATACGCATCATTGCGTATTTCTTCTAATTCATTTATTTGAAGCTTGCGAGCTTCACCGGCCTTATCCATGACATAGTTTAACTCCTTAATTGCCCAATATGCCTTGTGCTCTAATTCCACGGGAAGATGTCAAGGTTTTCCATACATAAAGCGGAATGGGGACATGCCGAGCGGATTTTTATATGCGGTACGATAGGCCCATCGCGAATTGTTCAATCTAAGTGACCAATATTTCCGGGTAGGATTGACGGTCTTTTCGAGAATGTTCTTAATTTCCCGATTTGCTAGTTCGGCCTGCCCATTCGTTTGTGGGTGGTAAGTCGTTCCAACCTTGTGAAAGACACCATACTTTCTCATGAGCTTCGCGAATGGACTATTGCAAAAGTGCGTGCCATTATCACTAATTATTGCTTTTGGAGCACCGATGTGGGAAAGTATGTGTTCCAGCATGAACTTAATCACCACTTTGTTGTCATTTGTCTTGGTAGCTATAGCTTCCACCCATTTAGAAACGTAGTCTACCGCGACAAGGATGTATAGGAAACCAAAGGACGGGGGGAAAGGACCCATGAAGTCAATACCCTAACAGTCGAAGATCTCAATAATGAGTATGGGGGTAAGAGGCATAATGTCTCATCGGATAATAGCTCCCATATGTTGGCACCTATTGCAAGATTTACAAGCATCATTCACATCCCGAAATATTATGGGCCAATAAAGGCCGCATTGCAGAATTTTAGCGGCCGTCTTTTTCGTCGAAAAGTGGCCTCCACAAGCTTCCGAATGACAAAATTGGATGACTTTTAGGATCTCGTCATCCGGTACGCATCGTCGGATGATTTTATCGGCGCAATATTTAAACAGGAAGGGATCGTCATAGAAAAACATGCGCGACCAAGTAATAAACCTCTTCTTATCTTGCGGTGTCCAATCGGGAGGGACGACTCCCGTGATAAGGTAGTTCACTATATCCGCAAACCAAGGCAATGAAGAGGTAGAAAAGAGTTTCTCATCCAGAAAGTATTCGTCTATGGGTATGGGATCACTAGGTACATCAGACGAAAGCCGTGATAAGTGGTCGGCAACGATGTTTTCTCCACGTTATGGGGTACGGCTTTGCATCTTTCTTTGCAAGTAGGTATTTCAATGTCGCATGGTCGGTGAAGCAAGTAATAAGAGAATCGATAAGTTATAACCAAAATTTATCAAGGGCAAAGACTACCGCTAGCAACTCCTTCTCCGTAATAGAGTAGTTGAGTTATGGTCCGGTAAGAGTCCGACTAGCGTAGTAGATGACGTGAGCCTGCTTATCTTTTCTTTGGCCTAAAATAACCCCTATCGCATAATCTCTAGCATCACATATAAGTTCGAATGGTAAAGACCAATCCAGAACTTGCATGATGGGAGAGGACACAATCGTGGTTTTCAATTTTTCAAAAGAGTTTTGATATTCTTCTGTCCACTCGAATGGGGTGTCCTTCATGAGTAAGTTGCTTAAGGGTCAAGCGATGGTGCTAAAATCCTTAATGAACCTTCAATAAAACTCCGCATGGACCAAGAAGGAGCGCACGCCTTTGAGCAATTTTGGTGCTGGAAGATCAGCTATGACATCTATTTTTGCCCTATCAACTTCTATCCCTTTGGATGATACTATGTGGCCAAGAACTATTCCTTCAGTGACCATGAAATGGCATTTCTCCCAATTCAGCACTAAGTTCTTTTCCACACACCGGGCAAGTACTTTTTCCATTTTTTCAAGACAGAG
Organism: Sambucus nigra; assembly: GCA_949130495.1. Lineage (NCBI taxonomy): Eukaryota > Viridiplantae > Streptophyta > Magnoliopsida > Dipsacales > Adoxaceae > Sambucus > Sambucus nigra. The sequence goes on from OX422217.1 coordinate 213,070,192, forward strand.
ATCGAAAGAGGTGCCAAAAATGATGAAATCGTCCATGAACACTTCAAGTCCTCTCTCGACCATGTCGCTAAATAGGCTCAACATGCACCTTTGAAAGGTCGCGGGTGCATTACACAAGCCAAATGACATACATTTGTAGACAAACATACCAAAAGGGCAAGTGAAGGTTTTTTTCTCCTGGTCAAGTACATCTACCTCAATTTGGTTATATCCAGAATAACCATCAAGGAAGCAATAATAAGGGTGGCGCGCTACTCTCTCAAGCATCTGATCAATAAATGGTAAGGGGAAGTGGTCTTTCCTAGTTCCTGCATTGAGTTTTCGATAATCAATGCAAACGCGCCGTGGTACGTTGGGGAACTAGCTCTCCCTTAGCATTCTCAATCACTGCCATGCCCGACTTCTTCGGGACAACTTGAATAGGTCTCACCCACTTGCTATCCGATATTGGGTAGATAATCCCGACATCCAATAGCTTAATTATTTCGGTCCTCACTATTTCTTTTATATTAGGGTTTAGCCTTCTTTGCATTTCTCTCGAGGGCTTGATATCCTCTTATAGATGGATCTTGTGAGTGAAAATCAAAGGATTTATCCCTTTCAAATCAGCAATGCACCAACCAAAGGCACCTTGGTGCTTCCTCAGAATCTTTAACAACTTACTCTCCTGCTCTTTGTCTAGGCTAGAGGAGACAACAACAGGAAATGTCTTATCCTCTCCTAGGTATGCATATTTAATATGGGAGGGGAGTTTCTTCAACTCGAGGGTTGGAAATTTTTCGTTAGAGGGAACCATGAGTGTATCCCTCGGTGGTAACTCCTTGAGTCTAAAAACCCAACTTACATCTCTCGGGTCCTCGTTCGACGCTTTCTCATCAAATAACTCTCTCAAATACTCAACCTCCCTCTCGAATGCGGTGTATGTCCCCCACTCTCGTGACTCGACACTAAATAGGACCCTAAGGCGTCTCCATAATAAGTTTCCTCGAAATATTCCTCTACGATCTCGTCTATTAGACTCATCGCGTGGAGATCATCTTCTTCCCCCATCTGTTGGGCGATGTGGAAGATGTTAGTCTCTAAAGTCATGTTCCCAAAAGTGAATTGCATTTGCCCATTCCGAGTATTGATGATTGAGTTAGCCTTAGTTAAGAACCGGCGCCCAAGAATGATGGGAACATGGTTGCTCAAGGTGAAGGAGGGCTCCGTGTCCCAAATGATAAAGTCTATCGGGAAGTTGAAAGTGTCAACTTGGACGATCACGTCCTCAACTATGCCTCGTGGGACCTTCACGGTTCGATCCGCTAATTAAAGAGTGACCTTTGTGGGGTTGAGGTCGCCCAAGTCAAGTTGCCTATAAATGGCGTAAGGGAGGATATTGACACTTGCTCCCAAATCAAGTAAGGCTTTATTAATTTTATTTTCTCCAATGATGTAGGAAATGGTGGGTGCATTGGGATCTTTGAATTTGGGCGGGAGATCATTAAGTAGTATGGAGCTCACGTTCTGTGCTAGGAAGACGTTTTTCTTTACCTTCATCCTCCTCTTTACCGTCAACAAGTCTTTGATGACTTTCGCATAAGCTGCAATTTGCTTAATGGAATCGAGGAAAGGTAAATTTAGCTTTACTTGCTTTAACACGTCTAGCACTTCATCACGGGGGTTTCCTTTATGGTAAGGAATAAACCTTTGAGGAAATGGTGCCGCGGTGGGTGGTTTGACTACTACCTTAGGCTCACTAGTGTCCTCTTTCTCACTCTCATTTAAGAGGACATCTTCAGCCTCTTTCATGCCGGGAAAAATCTCCTTGTCTTTGGTAGCATCGTGTGGGGGAGGTGATAAATCAATGAATCTCCCACTATGAAGAGTGGTCACAGCTTGACAATGCTCTTGATGTTCTGTCGAGGCGGAGCTAACACTAGTTTGACCTTGGGGCAGTCTTTGGCTCTGGGTAGGAAACTTGCCTTTCTCTTGGATACTCAATGATGATTACAACTGTGAGATGTTCGCATTCATGTTGTTCATCATGCGCTCATGCCTAGCATTAGTTGCAGTCTGGGTATTGATAAAGTGGTTGATCGTATCCTCGAGACTTCTCCGCGGTGGAGGGATGTATGCTCCTTGAGGTGGTGGTGCTTGCACGTGTACTTTCATGTGTGGAGCTTATTAAAAGTACGATGGTGGAGGAGGGGAAACATGTGAATTAGGATTCATCGCAGCATGTTGTTGCCCATAGCTAAAACCAGGGTGTTTTTTCCATGAAGGGTTGTAGGAATTCTCGTGCGGGGCACCAAAATTACTCTTAAAGCCTCCTATGCCACTGACTTGCTCTTGAAGTATCGCTTTGTAGGCGGGTATAGTCGGGCATTCCTCAGTTGAATGATCTGCCTCACAAATCGCACACACCTTGTCAACAGGGTTTGGGATGGATCCAGTTGGTCCTCTTCCCAATACCTCACGTACGTCTCACAGTCCTTTCTCAAGCATATCGAGTCAACTGTCCGCTATAGAATTCTTTTCTACATGAAATCGGCCGGACGTCGATGGAGTGGTGGTCACTTGAAGATTTTGATTATGAGCGTTAGGGTCAGATGTATCCCAATATTGGGTAGTCTCGGCGACATACCTCAGGTGAACCTCAGCATCATGGGCGTCTATGTCGACAAACGGACCACTACCCATGGTCTCAACGAGTTGCTTGGAGTTAATGTTCAGCCCATTATGGATAAAGGAAATGATTTGCATTTTGTCAAAACCATGATGGGGACACGAGGCAATTAACTCATTGAAACGCTCGTAGCATCATTCGAATGACTCATTTTCTAATTGTTGAAATGTTTAAATTTGAGCCTTGATGGAATTCGTTCCATGTGGAGGAAAGAACTTCTTGAGAAATTTGGATTGTATCTCGTTCCATGATGAAATCGAGTTTGGAGGTAAAGACTATAGCCAGGTCTTAGCCTTATCCTTTAGTGAGAAGGGGATGAGTTTGAGGCAGAGCACATCTTTTGTGCAAGTTTGATCACTGAGCGTCTCGCATGCCTCCTCAAATTCCATAATGTGGGCGTATAGATTTTCTGAATCCTGTCCATGGTAAGTGGGAAGTATTTTGATCATCCCATTTCTGAAGCGAAATTGCCCAACATTGTACGAGAGTAAAATGCATCCCGGAGTGACAGTGCGCTCGGGATATAAGACGTCTCTCAAAGGGGGATACGGGGCCTCTCCCTCGTCGGCAGCTGCACTACCGTGTTGTGACATCTCTCTCTCTCTCTCTCTCAAATATTCGGTATCCTCACTTGGTATACTAGGAGTGCTCTCTGAAGTGTGTCCTAAGAAGGAAAACGGCGCATTGTTTGAGATTGAGTGTGACGGTGTGGGAGGTGGAACCCAGAACTGTGGAGCGTTTGGAGTGTGAGGGCTATCAGGGTCGTACTCAACAATCGGGTTTTCGTGAATGTGGGTTGGAGTGAGTTAAGAATTTTGCATTAATATCTTACGAGAGATGGTGATGAATCTTTTTGTGCTTTTTGAATTTTTATATGTTTTTGATTTTTTTTTGAAATTTTTGGTCAAAGTTTTATATTGACTCGATCTAATCCTAAGTCAACCTAAATCCCCGGCAACGACGCCAAAAACTTGACGCGACTCAGAAAGTGTCTCTAATGTGTGTCCTATCTAGGCTCAAGTGCAAGCCTGTCGCGTTAGTAATAAACCCGGCAAGCCAAGATCCTATCCAAAGGGAAATAGCACAACGGAATTGTAACGACATTGTATAAACAAAGAAATCCTGACTCTGACTCTAAAGAAAAAGAAAAAGATGATTTGATTTTGGGAATAACTACACTAGATGCAATTTTGAAAATAATTATTTAGTGCACAAAAGTATGAATGAAATGCAGCTACTCTAAATCACTGATGACAATTGACTTGAAACTGTAAACTTATATGATGAAAGAACAGGACGGGAATACAATCCCCCAACCCTAGTGTATTGATGTTATAAAACTAATCGTAAATTTAAATGATTAATTAGACCCAGAATTTAGTACTCCCAAGCATTACGTATATGAGGTTCAAGCCCGCATCATACTTAATCTGAGGACGAGTAAATCGGTATTTCAATAGTTACACTCGAATTGTATTCTAAAGCATCCCGGTTACTCGGAAGAAAACGAGATCTAAAGATCTACAATTATCGTGTTTCTATGCAATACGGTCGTAATAAATCACAAAATTCAGAGGACTAATGTTATACATATGCAACTATCACATCAGGTTGGGTTCATGTATCCCGACGTTTAAAAGTCTAGCCTACCATGATGAAATTAATGAAAACGATTTTGGAATTGCAGAAAACCATGATTAAACTAAGGAAGAATTGTAGAATGATGCAGAAAGGAAATTAAACTGAAGAAAATTAACTCCTAATCTTACCAAAGCAGTAAAAACAGCAATTAAGAACACTTGTAATCACAGAAATCTGAATAATCTTCACTCTTGGAATTAAAATTGTAACCTACCTTCAAAACTAGGGTTTTACAGAAAGAATGGAAAATTATATTAATTCTCCGTATAAAGAATGATAATAAAACGGGTTTTTATACCCTACAAAACTTCAAAAGTTTTAGCTGCACTAGGACTCTCCATTAGAGAGAGATAAAAATTCAAAACTCGACAGTCGGACCGGTCCAGGCCTCCTGCGGATCGGTCTGCCTGGAATTCGGATCGATTTCTTTTATTTTTGGACGGATTGGTTCTTTTTATTTTCTTCCATCTTCGATTTTTCTTCGGTCCGGGGTTCTCTGGAAATTGGAAATGCGGACCGGTCCGGCCCAGATCGGTACGAGCTTCCTTTGACTTTTGTCCTCAAACTTTGACTGCTCATATCTTTCACACCGGGACTCCGATTAAGGTGCCGTTTCTTCCTTTGTGCTCATGAACTTGATATCTTCAACCTCTCTTTAGGTGCCTCATCCGAATTTTGGGTAGAAATTACACTTTTGCCCTTTTGACTTTCCTTCTTTTCTTTTCTGATTCTCCCGATTTCTTTCTTTCTTTAATTGACATTAAATACCTGTAAAATCAATACGAAATACCAGAATCTCGGTGTACTCATTAGGATAAGTCAGTAGCAAGATTATGAGATAAAGTTAAATCGATTACGTTGTTCGAGGTCCTAAAAGTAACTAAATTAATGGGATAAATTGGGAAGAATTTATGCCTAATCATGCATCACAAGGGCAGGTTGATTATTCCGATGATTGATGAACTTTAGGATAAATTGATAGCGGAGGCCCATCCCTCATGTTTTAGCATACATCCTGGTGCTACAAAGATGTAAAAGAACCCGTGTGTAACACCCTGTATTCTTATATCATTTTAAATTACACGTGTGCACATAATTTTAATTGAATTGAGAAATAAAGTTATTTAAATAAATATTAATTAGTGATTAAAAGGATTAATTTATGTATATATATATATATATATATATATATATATATAAAATAAGTAAACAAAAACATGTTAAATTATATTACGTCGGAAGTGAGTTAAAGCAATGGGTTTGTAGGTGTTTCATTCGGGACACATGCATGAGATTGAAAATCAATGTTAGATAAATTAGATGATAATTTTGAGTGCGCCAATGGTCTGTAATGGGTCAAAATAGTTCGAAATAGGTACCCCGAGCTTATAATTGGGTTATGGGGGCTTTTAGACCAAACGGGATCCGTAAAATGGTATTCAAATCATTTTACATATGAGGGCTCACTCAATTTTGGGATTTGAAGTGTTTAGGTTTATATTTAAGTAATGTGGATAAAAAGGGCAACTATCCAACCATTCAAGACGCTAGGGTTTTGAGAGAAGAGAGAAAACTGAAGAGAAAAGGGAGAAAGGAAGAAGAGAAAGGATCTGGGGTGCAGATCAAATTCATCCGTGTTAAAGATCATTATCAAGAGAGGAATACAAGAACAAAATATCAAAAATCCGTCACTCTCAAAGCAAGTACTTAACTCACTTTAAGGTTATTTGCAGTTTCAAATATTCATGCAAAATTGATGTAGAAAGAATATAATTTTTGGGTTGGGAGAACCATGCAAAATTGGGTATTAAAATAAGAAATTATTAAAAGATGAATCTAATTACGATAATAAAATAAGTCTGATGTGATTAGAATGAAAAAGATAAGTTCTTGATTAATTTAAAAAATAAAAGCATGAATCTTGAATTAGGGTTTTATCCATTCATAAATCTTGAGATAAATTCGTTAATCTTATGGATTAGATGTTATTCAGAATGAATTTTTCGTAGAAACCTGTTGAATTATGTTTGGGAATGGATTGGTATTCATATTTGGGATGAATTTTGCATAGAAACCCATCTTATTTCTCCTACCACCCTCAAATAAGAGATACAATCCAAACTAACAAAACCTAAAAATTCTTTGTCTTGTACATCCCACGACCAGGAGCATGCCCCCATCCAAACTTCATCCTCCTCACCCGTAAACCCCATGGAAGGAGCTCAAACCGGGTAAGGGTTTCTACATTTTTTATTTGTTGTTTTTGTTTCATATATATTTGAGTTATGTATATAGCAGTAGGTGGTGGGTTGATTGTTGTGTGAGATGGGTATTTTTTTTAAATCGTGTTTATATATATATATATATATATATATATATATATATATATATCAAGGTTCTAAGAAATACGGGGTGTGATTGAGGCGTGTAGGCCAGCCTTAAGTCTTAGAAGCCTAGGTGGGATTTAGGTGTAAAAAGGCATGAAAAGGCATTTAGGTCCTTTTAAATATGTTTTAATTATAACAAGGGCATTAAAAATACTAAAATGGTGCATACCTTAAAAATATGTTTGAATATTTGTAATTGGAACCCCTTTTCCATATGCATGCTCCATAAGTCCTCATCATACTATCACCAATTTTAATATATGGGACAAAATTAATTTGTTTGTATTAAAGAAAATTGGGCGTCTTTTCACGCCTTACCCAAAAAACTCGTGTTTTTCCATGCCTTACCCCCCAAAATGCACATTTTTTTACAACTTACCCCAAAAAATGTTAACCAACATTGACCGTGTGTTATTTCACGCCTAGGGCCAAAACGCCCCAGCCTGGGCGCGCCTAGGTGTTGCCTAGGCACGTTTTTTAGAACACTAATATATATATATATATATATATATATATATATATATATATATATATATATATATATATATATATATATATATACAAAGAGGGAGAGGTTTAGTATGTGTGTGAGTGTGTGTGCACGTGCTGGTATGTGTTTTTATATATATACACATACCAGCACGTGCACACACACACACACACACACACATACCAAACCTCTCTCTCTCTCTCTCTCTCTATATATATATATATATATATATATTATGTTAGATTAATTTAAAAAGGAAACACAAGTTAATTACGTATATGTGGGTATGTACGTGTGTGTGTGTTACAAAAGTAGGAAAAACCTAGTTTTATTACGTAAAGGCCAAAATATTTTCCGTAACCATCTTTTACTTCAAGTCTAGGTGACAGGAGAAAATATTGTTAAATTTCAAAATTCGATGGTGAATTTACAAATACACGCAAAAATGACCAGTTTTGTTATCTTAAAAAATTAACATCTTTCAAACTGTAGGTCGAAAAAATAAGCGGAATGTACCTTCGGATTCGTAGTGTCGAAAGGAACATTTTCATATACAAACACTTTATAAATGACACTATTTTTAATGATTCTAAATTTAGGCCATTATGCCAATTACGGGACGGAACACTAGTACAAAATTATCATTTTTTTATCCTATAAAGCCTGTACCATAAATTTTTCTACATTATTTACTATGTTTTACAATCAACCAAATTACTCAATTACTAATCTTGTAAACCATTATCTTATTGCATTTTCTTCTGAAATCTATTTCGATGTATTGTATCATTTTACAAAAATTGAAAGTCAGATCTTACAAGAAAAATGTGTATTAATATTATTTCACTTCATGCGTTAACTAAGTCAATTTAATTAAACTGCGAGCCGTGCTCATATAACATAATAATCTTATCACCGTATAAACAACAAATAGCGTGCATACATATAAATTTGTGAAGTGTCTACTTTGATTATCCATAGTAACCATGCATTAAAATCACAGCTAGAGACATCAAATACAACTTTCACCAAACCAGTCAACATCACACAGAATTATGGTTGGTGATTATATTTCACCATTAAAATCGAGCTTATATTTTTGGAATTACTGCATTGTTCATATCACTATGTAATAGTACCTGACCTCTTATTCTCATTTATGAACTCTTTTGTGTAGTTCACATTACCGTGAGTATTAGTTTAATCTTTATCCAATTAAACTCTATCCAACCAAACCCTGATAGCCTATGATTTCAGTAAACCCACTAATTTAAGTTATTTATTAGGATTTCAGTACACCCTTGCATCCTATTAAAACCCCTATTTAAGTTATTTTACCCTAATTGCAGTACACCCTTGCATCTATTTAAACACTGATTTTAGTTACTTTACCCGGCTGTAGTACAACCCTGCAATTTATAACTATTATCAGTGAAACCCCTTGTAGCATACCTTGCGATTCAGGGATTAAAATATGGTACACAACAACAGTTCTAATTGACCTATATGACTCAGATGTTGAGTGCCTAGTTTTTAATTGCTACATACGTATAAGTGCCACAATAGTAGTATGCCTAGCCATTTTATGATTCTCCAATTATTTGAGATTGCTTGTCCAAAAGTTTTGGACGATATTGTAACGGTATTTCTATGCATTTGAAGTCCTTATGACCGATAATTTATGGGTATCTTATAATAGTATGAACCCTTATAATCACCATACTATTCTTTTAAATATCACAGTCTTTAGTATACCCCTATTTATTACTGTTGATATTTTATTTTTAATTCATATTACTATATACTGTGTCACATTACCATCATTTCAGTCCTAATTATGCTATTTAAACAAATTCACATATATACATTGTTATAGAATTAGAATTATCTACTTGGCAAAGTTTTGCTTATTCTTTTCCTTCCACTTATACCTATAAGCAGTGATATGCATTCATGCTAGAATTATATGAAGATCGGGAATAGTGTTAGTAAGAAAATAGTTATGTAAGGATGATCGTTAGTCTAGAACTGAGCTATGTATAGACTTATATAGTTGAACTAGATGTAAACCCGCGCGATGCGCGGGTTAACCGTTAACAACAAATATAGTACTTTCTAAAGTGCATAATAAACTACGGGTTCTTCAAAGAAGCATCAAATATAATTGTACTAAACGAAGATAAAATAGTTGATGTTAAACATAAAAAAATATAATGAAGGTGAAGAAAAATAATTTATGTTAGGTCATATTAATATCGCCCCACTGTCTTTGATTAGATAATCACGATAATTTTGATTGCTTCATTGTCACTATATCTTGCTTTGATTTTTTTAGTGAAATGTGAATTAATTAAAAGAGGAAAATCCCCCAAAGTACAACCCAAGCCCAAAGGCCAATGCAACCAAATAAAAAGCAATAGATTGCCAAATGGACACGCAGGCCAAAAAAAAAACCAACAAAAATAACTGAACACAATCCAACTAACCAACAATACAAAACATATAGGCCCACAAAACTAAACAAAATCTCACTACCATAACAAGCCCAGCCTACAAACGAAACCCCAAGCACAATAATTCAAACCACTTCCTGGAAAACTCTAGATAAATCTGGACCAAGGACATGTGTAGGCGCCTCCATAAATACGAATGAGAATTCACCAAGTAAACCCTCAAAACAACTGGTCTCAAAACCATCAATGCATCAAACATCTAGGAAAACAAACCAAACTTGCATCTTTTTGAGATAGAGTGAACTAATAGAATTAATTATTTTAAACAAAATTGGAGATAAGATAAATGCATCTCAAATAATGGCAGCTGACATTATAGTTGATACTAAGAGATTATTCTTGTAGAAAACCAAAACCTGTTCAATCAACAATAAAAAAATTGTAAAATCGTTAATTGTCACAAGCATTACAACAACATACTAAAAATGTAGACGGGTTTTAAGTTATAGTGAAAGAAATTACGATATAAAGAGATATATATTAGAAGAAGATAGTTTAGCATGCCAATTCTATTTAGAAATGCAGCCATCAAGAGAAAGAGAGAGAGGGGCTCTCACAAATGAAAAAGAGAAAGGGGAGGTAAAATGAGAGGAGCTCTATCTATTTGGTCAAATTAGTAAAAGAAAAAGTCCAGGGTTTTGTATTTATGGCCATCCCAATCGGCGCGACGTTCATTCCAGAGGGGGGAAGGAAGGAGGATCCTCCCACGAGGAAGAACCGCGATGCGGTCTCGCACCTTTCTCTTCAAAAACGAGGCTCTGGTCGTCGTTGGTGTGGGGTGAATGTAAAGAGATAGATTCACCAGTCTATTTTGCACAAAATAAACAAAAGAATATATTGCCACGTCGAGATACCGACATCAAGGACAAACTGATACACGCGAAACCAATAGATCGAAGGTTCGGGGGCTAAGTTACAAAATGGGAAGGTGTTAGGCACCCATCCTTACCTTTCAATCTCTCATGGGAAAATATTAATAACTTCCTTTATCCCCGTGAAGTGTGTGCATGTGTTTATATAATGGAGATTGGAATCGTGCAACCCATACCATGGAAAAGATAGGGTGAGGTCATCCGTAGGAATATTCCCAAAATAATAATAATTGTAGAAGATATAATATGAGCGTTCATCGAGACATTGATCGTTATTGGAAAACGATAATATATGTGGGACGAGACGAGAACAATCATGATATATGTATATGTATGACAAAAATGAGGGATTTCAAGAAATTTGGAAAATAAGAGAAATGGGAAAATTGAAAAGTTAGACTCTAGTCTCGAATTTCAATTCGAGACGCCTACGTAGCCTATAAAGGCATCAAGGTTCACGTAGTTCGAATGTAGGATAGAGGTGGGGTTTATCCCATAGATTCGAACGTAATTTTATTAAGTGTGTGTGTGTGTAGAAAATCTGTTTTTGGTTTTTGAAAAAGTGTGGTGGATAATTCTGTTTGGAATTTATGGGTGTAACCCTCTTTTATTTTTATTTATTTTTATGAAAAGTAAAGTATGTGAGAGAGCAGATGTTAATGTGTATGAACTTAAAGTGAAACTAGATTATGAATTTAAAGTAACTTATGCAAAAAGATTTAAAAGAGAGAGAGAATGAATTGAACCTTCTTTGGAGCTTGACCTTGGATTTTGGATGAACTCCTTTGAATGTTGATGGATGTTGATGAGAGAGAAGGATATTTGCCAAATTGGGTGTGAAAAGTAGGGGTGGCAATTCGGGTTAGTCGTGTCATTTTCGGGTCGTGTTGATTTTTATTTTAGCATAAGTTTTGGATACTCTTAAATCTATACAAGCTAATCGGGTCATGTTCGGGTCATTTCGAGTTATTATCGTAAACGGGTTAACGGGTAAAAAATTGCCAGCTCTAGTGAAAAGGATGGGTATTTAGGCTTGAATGGGATTTCTCATATCGAACTTCGCTGAGTTCGAAAGAATGTTGCTGAGATCACTGATGCTGATGGGTTTCTTGTTGTGTGTCTTGGGAATGAGGTATGACCCTTATTTATAAGGCAAAAGGTGGGTGCTGATCGACCTACCCCAGGGGGTGATGATCGGCAGGTCACCCTTGACACTGTGCCGATAGGCAGGGTTCAGGACCTCCCAATTAGCAATTCCGTATGGACTTTACTGGAAAAATATTTATAGAGCACAAATTGTTGATCTGAATCGTACACGAGGCATACTGTTATATAGTATTTTAGAGGCCTTATAGAGTCCTTTGGACCGCTCTCGGGTCTGAAAGTTGAATTTGGGTCAAATGTAGCTCGAAAGCGCACATCGGTCATTTGGATGAGAGATCATCGGTCGCAAACAGATCGTTCGTCGGCATGGTAAGTCAAAATCATATATGGGGTGAACCGTTAGAAAGGTTAGGATATGTATTTCTATATTCCAAAGAGTTTTGCTACTTTCAGAAAGTTGACCTTGGTCAACCGGGGCTCGAAAGCGCCCGGTGACCTCTCAGAGTAAAAAGGATCGTTCGTCCGCACCGTAGGTTAGAATCGTGCACGGGGCGGATTGTTAGAAATGGTATTCAGTGACCTTCAGATATTCATTTAGTCTCGTTCGAGCTGAAGAGTTAATTTTGGTCAAACGGAGTCCAGTGCCCTCCGGATCGATTACCGAGGGAAAACTGGTCGTTCGTTCGAACAATTATGTTGTTTCACGCAAGGGGCTTACCGTTGGAAAGGGGTTTTAGTGCCCTTTAAATATTCAAAGAGATTTGTCTCTGATGGTGGAGTTTATTGGGGTCAATTCGGAGCCCGGGAGCACCCGATGGCCTTTGAATCAGTTTTTTGTAGTGAAATGGTCCGTTTGTCTGAACCATTATGTTGATTCGCGCACGGGGCAGACCATTGGAAAGGGTATTCAGAACCCTTCAAATATTCAAAGAGCTTTTGTAAGGACACATTTATACAATTGAGTCTTAATGTAGTTTTGGCTCAATTTCGGACAAAAACATTTGAGTCATAGGATAGAGTTCAAGTTTATCCATTCAAGCCTATGATGTGTTTGTTGAAGACGTAGCGGCCAAGATATTAAAGCTTCATCAAATGTCAAGTTTAATGTGCCTCATTTCTACGTCAACAACATTGGTTCCATTGTCCTAAGGTATGAATGCATTTTGAATATATATATAGGAGCTTGAAACATTTTTCATTGGGTGAATTTTTATTTTAAACTGTTGTTATATTTCAGAAAGTTTCATTAAAACTTTAAAATAAAGTTTCTGGGCTAAAAATAGAATTTTCAGCTTTTTGTTTTTCGTTCGATATTGTTGTTCGAATGAGTTTGTCGTTCGAACGAGACTTCGTTCGAACGAGGTTTGGTAGGAACAGTGTTTTGGGCAATTTTTGACAGTTTTCTCACTTTTCCCACTAGTTTTCCCTACTAACTTTTTGACAGACTTAATATGTGCGGGAACCAACTTTTTCTTTTCAACTTTTTCACATCTTTCCATCTCCAAGAGAGAGTTTGAGAGCTTGAATTTACAATGAAAAAGTTCATGTTTTGAGTGTCTTATTTTTCAAATAAAAAACATTTAACACTTTAGTTTTCACCCATATTGTTTATTCCAAGTTTCAATATATATATACATCTTGCTTGGAGTGTTTGGCACCGGGTTTTACTCTACCGTATTGAAGAGTTAGTTTGGGTTTCCTTCTAAATCCCTGAAAGAAGAAGAGCTTGTTTTACTGCGGCATTCTCACATGGTGAAAGGCATCATGTGTGGTTGACGGTGTACCTATGTCTCATTAGTGATTCCAAGATTCCAGTGGAGCTCCGGGGTTGTCTACTAGGCAGAGGTGTATACAAGAAGAAGCGTCAGGGCTTGGACGGAGTCAAGTCGAGTGTTGTAAGTCTTATTGTCTTGTATTTGTAAAACCATACTTAGTGGACTTAAGGCTAGGGTTGTCCGGGGTTTTTTCTCGTTGTGAGTTTTTCCTCATACATCGTGGCGTAGTGATTCATTGTTTATTTTATCTTTTGCAATACTCACCTAGAACCCATGCTTAGGTAAAAAGATAAAATTGGGTTTAATCACTACTTACTTAATTTGGTGCTAAATTAAATTTGGGTATATGTTAATTTGATTCAAGTCGTCACTTAATTTGATAAAATTGGTTTGGCCTAATTTGCAAAAATTAAATATTTATCGTTAGGCAAATATCTAGGACTTGGGTTGAATTAAGTTGGTTTAAGTGAAATTAAAATTTGTTTGGATTTAATCTTATTTCACTTTGTGTAATTTTAATTTGAAAAGAAATTAAAATTAGTTAATTTATTTAATTGAAGCACCATCTCACGCTTTCGCATCTCTTTTAAAAGGAAATTATCTTTTTGTAGTAGAAGGATTTTTCAAATCGGGGATCCTTCGCCTTTTAAAATTGGTATCAGAGCATTGATTTAGAAATTCTCACGTTTTCAAATTGGTATCAGAGCCAGAGCGCTAATTTATCGCGTCAAAGATCCGTTTTTTGAATTTTATAATTTTTCTAGTCCTTGTATTTTTTAGGTTGTTCATTTTTTACTCACTCTCATTTTTTTGTGTATCTCTCGATGGGATGCCTTAATGATAATTTTTCCATTTTTAATTATAATGAAATTTTTTCTATTCGAGAGGAATTTAATGAGCTTAATAAGTGTAATGAAAAATTAAGAGAATTAAATTTGAGATTTTCAAAAAGAATAAATTTCTTGAAAATGAAAATTCTTGTTTTAGAGCTAAAGTTGAATTTTTGCAAACCTCGCTATCTCAAAAAGATATTTTTCGTGAAAAGATCATGGACATAAATTACAATTATAATATTTTAGAAATTTCCAAGAAAGAGAGTGATAGTCGAGAAAAGACTCTTAGGGACAAGTTTGCTCACATTGAGGGGGAGCGTGACAACCTTCTAGATGTAATTGAAAGTTTAAAGAAGGAGTCCCATAAATTTGAGGAGTCCTAATTTATTACTTGAGTCCGATATTTTAAAAATAAAAAATAACTTAGAAGACTCGAGTAGTAGTAGTGATGGTTCTAGCTCTTCTAGTTCAAATACTTTCGTTGCTAAAGCTAAAACCATTATTTATTTTAGAGGATCAACTATATCCAAAGATTTTAAAAAGGGTCACACCTTAGGTAACATTTCTCGTGTTTTCACATGCTTGCATTGTGGTAGGAAAGGTCACCTTAGGTCATTTTGTTTTGATCTTAAAAAAAGTCCTAGGAAGTCTATGTCTAGCATTTCATTAGTTTCCAAATCCCATCATTTTAAATATACATCAATATGGGTTCGGAAATCATTTTTAGACGCGCTAGATATTAGATTTGTTGATTCTCAGTTGGTTTCACATGAAATCTCCCTTGCAAAAATTTGTTTGCAAGGGATATATAATATATAGCACAAAAAGATTTATTATCCTTTGCGAATAGTAAGCCTTTGCGAATAGTAAGCCACCGTTTGTTTGGACCTAAAAGAAATACGTGATCCAAAGGCCTAAAAGAAAAATAACGGCATTAAAAGAAAATATTTTCCAAGGCCTAATTTGTTTAGTTGATTTATTCATTCAAAAGAATAATATATATGCTTATTGAGGGAGTTTGGATGATATATCAACGGTTTGCACAATGTCCATTTATCCTAGTTGCGCTTTCATTGTCATGACTCTATTGGTTTGTAGAATCTTGAACATGATAGGCTTGTATGCATTGTGTTTGTTTGTTCATTAGTTCACTTTATCTTGTCACATAAAGGCTAAATTCTAGTTGATAATGTTTTGCAATCAAATGCGAACTATGTGAACATGTTTAAGTGATTGGGTTTTAATTCATTGATATCTTGTTCACACCCCAACACTTTCGTTTCCATATGACACATTTATGCTATAAGAGTGTGAAAAACTTATGTTATTTTATTTTGTGTCATTTTGGTGTTTATATCTATATGTGTGTACTTGTGCTTAGTTTGAATCTATTATGTATACATATATATGATATTTTGTTTAAGTCTTTGCCATGTTTAGCTAGTCCATTTATGCTTTTAATTCATTCTTGGTATCTATCTTGTTGCGAATTTTGTTTCGATATCACATGCGTAGATTACTACAGTTAATTGATATCTTTTGTTATTGCATCATAATTGATATTCATATCTTTATATGGATTGGTTGAATTTCTGTTGCCCATGTGCTTTAATATTCTCATCACTTTATGCACATTTGCATGTTTAGCTTGTTATCCCATTCTATTTATCCCTTGCTTAGTTTAAGGGTATATATGCTTTAATTGGGAAAGATAAGTTAATGTTTAGATTCTTTAGCCTTTGTCTATTCCTGAACAAAAAGGGGGAGAATGATAGGGGGAGAAATGGTATCTAATCCTATTATTATCGTATCTAAGTTTAGGAGATTTAACTTAGGGGGAGTCGCTACCTTCTTAGGTAAATCATAGTTGATAAAGGGAAGAATTAATTTAGGGGGCGTACTTACTTTAATTGCATTAAATATTTTGATATTCCCTATGCCTTTAATGTGTTTGCTTAAGTGTGCAAGAATTATATTCTAAGTGGCAACTTTCACCGGCAAAGATTTTGATCCTTGGGTCTTGGGTTAACTATTGGGTGGGATGTTTTTTAGTCTAGTGAGCTTGACGTTCCTTTAGGATTTTTGTTTAGTTTTTGTCCCGGAATAGCCAAAGGGGGAGATTTTTTAGGACACAATTTTCCAATTGAGTCGTAATGTAGTTTTGGCTCAATTTCGGACAAAAACATTTGAGTCATAGGATAGAGTTCAAGTTTATCCATTCAAGCCTATGGCGTGTTTATTGAAGATGTAGCGGCTAAGATATTAAAGCTTCATCAAATGTCAAGTTTAATGTGCCTCGTTTCTACGTCAATAACATTGGTTCCATTGCTCCTAAGGTATGAATGCATTTTGAATATGTATATAGGAGTTAGGAACATTTTTCATTGGTGAATTTTTATTTTAAACAGTTGTTGTATTTCAGAAAGTTTCATTAAAACTTTAAATAAAGTTTCTGGGCTAAAAATAGAATTTTTAGCTTTTTGGTTTTTTGTTCGATACTGTCGTTTGAACGAGTTTGTCATTCAAATGAGAATGTCGTTCGAACGAGGTTTGCAATAATCTGCCACTGGAACTTAGTTAGAAGTATCGTTCGAACGAAACTTTGTTCGAACGAAAATCTCGTTTGAACGAGATTTGGCGGGAACAGTTTTTTGGGCAGTTTTTGACAGTTTTCTCACTTTTTCCACTAGTTTTCCCCACTAACTTTTTGACAGACTTAATATGTGTGGGAACCAGCCTTTTGTTTCAACTTTTTCACATCTTTCCATCTCCACGAGAGAGTTTGAGAGCTTCAATTTACAAAGAAAAAGTTCATGTTTTGAGTGTTTAATTTTTCAAAGAAAAATCATTTAACACTCTAGTTTTCACCCATATTGTTTATTCCAAGTTTCAATATATATACATCTTGCTTGGAGTGTTTGTCACCGGATTTTACTCTACTGTATTGACGATTTCGTTTGGGTTTCCTTCTAAATCCCTCAAAGAAGAAAAGCTTGTTTTGCTGCGGCATTCTCACATGGTGAAACACACCATGTGTGGTTGACGGTGTACCTATGTCTCATTAGTGATTCTAAGATTTCGGTGGAGCTTCGGGGCCGTCTACTAGGCGGAGGTGTATACAAGAATAATCGTCCGGTCTTGAACGGAGTCAAGTTGAGTGTTGTAAGTCTTACTGTCTTGTATTTGTAAAACCTTACTTAGTGGACTTAAGGCTAGGGCCGTCCGAGATTTTTTCCCGTTGTGGGTTTTTCCTCGTACATCGCGACGTAGTGATTCATTGTTTATTTTATCTTTTGCAATACTCACCTAGAATGCATGCTTAGGTAAAAAGATAAAATTGGGTTTAATCACTACTTACTTAATTTGGTGCTAAATTATATTTGGGTATATGTTAATTTGATTCAAGTCGTCACTTAATTTGATAAAATTGGTTTGGCCTAATTTGTAAAAATTAAATATTTATTGTTAGGCAAATTTCTAGGACTTGGGTTGAATTAAGTTGGTTTATGTGAAATTAAAATTTGTTTAGATTTAATCTTATTTCACTTTCTGTAATTTTAATTTGAAAAGAAATTAAAATTAGTTAATTTATTTAATTGAACCACCATCTCACGCTTCCGCATCTCTTTTAAAAGGAAATTATCTTTTTGTAGTAGAAGGATTTTTAAAATCGGGGGTCCTTTGCCTTTTAAAATTGGTATCAGAGCATTGATTCAGAAATTCTCATTCTTTTAACTTTCGCTCTGATAAAAGAGTTGACCAGAGTCAAAAAGGGCCTAGGAGTGCCCGATGGCCTCTAGATCGATACTCGGAGTGCGACCTCCGTTTGCGATGGAAGGGGGAAGTTCTAAGAGTTTAAGGAGAAACTTTGGGGGTCTTAAAATGTGGTGTCTATAAATACCCTCGTTGGGTGAGCTTGGAATAAGTGATGGCCGTCGAATAGAAACCACATGATGGAGGGAGGTCAGTTCTGTGGACCTAAGGGATGCGGATGACCGATTCAGAGGGTCGTGGTCAATTCTGACCTAAAAGAGGTGATGACCAAGGATCGAGATCGATTCTGACCCTAACTGACGCGATGATCCAAGACCGAGGTCAATTCTGATCTAACAGAGTTGATGATCGAGGTTCGAGGTCAATTCTGACCTAACTGAGATAATGATTTAAGACCGAGGTCAATTCTGACTTAAGAGAGGTGACGACCGAGGACTGAGGTCAATTCTAACCTAACTAATGTGATGATCCAAGACTGAGGTCAATTCTGACATGAGAGAGGTGATGACCGAGGACCAAGGTCAATTCTGACCTAACTAAGGTGGCGATCCAAGATCGAGGTCAATTCTGACCTAAAAGAGGTGGCGAATGAAGACTGAGGTCAATTCTGACCTAACTAAGGTGACAATCCAAGACTGAGGTCAATTATGACCTAAAAGAGGTGATGATCGAGAATCGAGGTCAATTCTGACCTAACTAAGGTAACGATCTAAGATCGAGGTCAATTCTGACCTAAAAGAGGTGACGACCGAGGACCGAGGTTAATTCTGACCTAACTGATGTGACGATCTAAGACCAAGGTCAATTCTGACCTGAGAGAGGTGACGATCAAGGATTGAAGTCAATTTTGAACTAACTAAGATGACGATCCAAAACTGAAGTCAATTTTGACCTAAAATAGGTGACCACCGATGTCTGAGATCAATTTTGACCTAACTAAGGTTACGATCCAAGATCGAGGTCAATTTTGACCTAAAAGAGGTGACGAACGAGGACCGAGGTCAAATCTGACCTAACTAAGGTGATGATCCAAGATTGAGGTTAATTCTAACCTAAAGAGGTGACGACCGAGGACCGAGGTCAATTCTGATCTAACTAAGGTGACGATCCAAGACCGAGGTCAATTCTGACCTAAGAGAGTTAACAACCAAGGACCGAGATCAATTCTGACTTAACTAAGGTGATGATCTAAGATCGAGGTCAATTTTAACCTAAAAGAGGTGAGGAACCAAGAACCGAGGTCAATTCTGGCCTAACTAAGGTGACGATCCAAGCCCGAGGTTAATTCTGACCTAAGAGAGGTGACAATTAAGGATCGAGGCTAATTCAAACCTAACTGAGGTAACGATCCAAGACCGAGGTCAATTCTGACCTGAGAGAGGTGACAATGGAGCACTGAGGTCAATTCTGATCTAACTAAGGTAACGATCCAAGATCGAGATCAATTAACCTAAGAGAGGCGACGACCGAGGATCGATGCCAATTCTTACCTAACTGAAGCGACGATCCAAGACCGAGGTCAATTCTGACCTAACTGAGGTGACGATCGAGGTCAATTTTGACCTAACTAAGGTGACGATCCAAGACCGAGGTCAATCCTGACCTAACTAAGGTGACGATCCAAGACCTAGGTCAATTTCGACCTAAAAGAGGAGTACTTTTCCTTCGGGGAATTTGGGGACTCCACTAGGGATAAAGATTGGATTTCAGGTTCCGCTGGGAAATAGTGAATGATCCGAGGATTTGTAGCTGGGGAAAATTTGGAATGTCTTTTGGAGAAGTTGTTGGGGAGAATTATTCCATGGAATTCCGCTAGGGGTGTAAAATATGTTTTCCTTTGTGAATCAAGGTGCTAGAATGGATTTTGCAATTCCAAGAATTTTTCGGGAATTGTTTAGATTTTTTTTGGTATTTTTTTTCGAAGTTTTTGTACAAAATTTGAAGGGTTATGCCGACCGACATGGATGGAGGTATGCCAATCGACATTAGCATGGACTTTTGGGGTGCCTCGAGAAGGTGAAAGGCTTAGTGCCGATCGGCATAACCCTTAGCCTCCTATAAAAAGGGGACGGGTTCTCCTCATTTTGCACAGCTTTCTGACTTCTTTTCTTCCTCTGCAAATTGTCCTAGCATCCAAAATGGCTGACTTCTCAAGCAGTGCAACCCATATGGCGTGGCTTAATGCCGATGACTGGGCATGGTTGGAGTAGAGGGCTAGGCTGCCCCTCACGTTGGGTAGCGAGAATTCTTTCGACTCATTTGAGCCTGTGGCGGATGATCAGACTCTTCTGCGTGAGCCCTCGCATCATCTCTCTTCAAGGGTGGTAAACCCTGGTGGTATGTAAGTATTGCATAACTCTTGGTATTCCTTTCTTCTTTTCTTGACTAGATTGCTTTATTTTCTAAATCTGACAAGGGTTTTCTTTATTTCTTGATAGTCTGATGTCTCCATGTTGACTATTCATGCCCAAGGTACGACATGGCTCAAGGATGTTTGGGAGAGCCTTCCTGCTGTGGGGCGCTGGATGGTGTCCTCTGTGGGCCATGGGAGGCTAGCGTTGGCTTTGGATGAAATGCCTCGCTCCACTGTGGTTCTATGTGCTTTGGGAGAGAGGTGGTGGGACACTAACCAAACCTTCCATTTTGGCTTCGGGGAGATGACGATGACTCCCATTGATGTTCAACAGTTGTTGGGGCTGGACTGCTAGGGTACCCAGATTGAGGTGGACAGGACACTGAGGGTGACACCGGAGGCGGTGACGACGGCTCTGGGTGATGTGGAGAGGGAAATTCCCTCCACTTATCTTATTTGAGGGAGATTTTGATAAGGAGGAATATTGATGAGAATGACGGGAAGCAGGTGTGTCAGATGGCTCGCTTTATCTTGTTGGTGTTAGGAGGTTTTCTGGTGGCGACGTCGTCCATTTGTGATTTTTTCCATTTCTGAGGGTGTTTTCGATCATCCGCTTCTATGACTGGGGGATCCTGACTTTGGCGACCCTTTACTATTCTTTGGATGCATTCAGCCGGTGCTTCAGTTCGACTTTTACTTGGGCGATGTATCTTCTGGAGGTATTTCTTTATTTTGCGCATTTTCCTTTATGCATTCGCATTTTCTATTCATGCACTTATTTTTGATTTCTTGAATGTTGTTCCTTGTTCTTTGCAGACGTGGTTCTATGAGGTGATTGGGTTAAACACCCAACTAATTTTTTTGAAGGATGACTCCGTTGGGGACTTTTGTCGGATGTTCATCTGGCGGAGGTCCAACCGGCAGTCGAAGAAGAATCTTTCTCTTGAGGCAGTGCGTCAGGTCTTGAATGGCCTGATGAGCGAGCGGGTAAGCATTCTTTTGTCCTTGAGATTGTTCTTTTCCTTTGATGTCATTTTATCAGTACTGATCCTTCGCTTTTTCTGGGGATTTTAAGGTGACCTTTTATCCCTGGGGGACGGCTATTCAGCCCACAGGGGTGATTGGGGGACATGCGGAAATGCGGCGCCTACTGGCGCATGAGTTCGGCTACTCTTGGTATCTTGGGGGAAAGGGTAGTCTATTAGATTGGGGAGGACGAGGTTACTATGCCACCAGTAAGGCCCCCTATATTCATGAGGCGCGTGCAGGAGATGTTTGATGATGCTCGGGTGGCTGTGATGATGGGAGAGTCATACCCCCTGTAGACTGATATAGAGGTGATGTATGATTATGTGGACTTTTAAAGATTCAAAGATCTTTCACTCTGATGGTGGAGTTGATTGGGGTCAATTCCGGGCCTGGGAGCGCCCGATGGCCTCTAAATCAATTTTTGGTAGTGAAATGGTCCGTTCGTCTGAACCGTTATGCCGATTCACGCACGGAGCAGACCGTTGGAAAGGGTATTCGGCCTTCAAAGATTCAAAGAGCTTTCACTCTGACGAAAGAGTTGACCGGAGTCAAATGGGACCTGGGGGGGACCCGATGGCCTCTAGATCGGTACTCAGAGTGCAACCTAGGTTTGAGGTGGAAGGAGGAGGTTCTAAGAGTCTAAGGAGAGACTTAGGGGGGCCTAGAATATGGTGTTTCAGTATTAATATTCTATGCCTTTTTTAAGGGAATTATCATTCCAATTACAAAACAAAACCAATAAAAGATCTTACTAAGTTAAAAAAAACTGATTTATATAGACTATAACACTATAAAGATCATTACAAGTGTCTTGTAATAAAATGAAACAAAAATATGGGAAGTTCAAACAAAATCAAAGAAAATATAAAAAGCCACATTGCATTATGATGAATCAGGCATGTATGTATATCTATTTTATTGTGAAGGCATTATAAATACTAACAACATGTTCATGGAAGAATTGAGTACTAATGCTTATATAGTGTTGTTTGGGACCTTCTAGTAAATAATTAACCCAAAAGGCAAGGGGACAAACCGTATGGATATGAGACTTTGGTACATGATGCAAAATGATTCATGTATCAAATTTTTTTGTCAATTTTTGTATCACACATGCTATATAGTGTTATACCATAGGTGCATGTACACTATTTTAATACATTTGGGATAAAAATATGAGATAAAACTCAAAACATATAATATTAGTCATATTATTTTTTTCAGACTACAATTTAGGTTGCTCTCCAAAACATAAAATAACATGCAATAACCTATATGTGAAAAAAGGCACTGTACTTGAATTGTGATACAAATGATTAAAAAAAATTAATGTTGAGGAGACAAAATTTTACATTAAGCAGTTTTGGCAAAGGTTTTCTTATTATGGTAACTTTTGCCAAATTCTTATCACAATAATAGAGTTGATAATTTAACAAAACCATTAGGTGAAGGAAAAGTACCCGTAAGTTTATTTATCAAGTGTGTATCATGTGTATTAAAATGTTGTACCTCAAATGTAAATATAATTATTTAATACATGTGAAACGTACACTTGGTACGTATATATAGCGTCACTCTTATGCAAACCCACACTAATTCAGGTATTCATAAAGTTCATACTATGAGATTGGGGTAAAGTGGCATTTTTTAGTATTCATAAATTACGCACTACAAAGTGCAAATTAGTGTAACTTACGTATTAATCCATATAAGATTGGGGTAACCCACATGAATTCAAGTATTCATAAATTCATAATAAGTATAACTTACGTACCACAAAGTGCAAATAACCGTAAAATAAAGAAAGAAGTAACACCATTCTCACAATCATTTTGCAAACAAAATATCACTCCATTGGATGTACAATAGAAGTCAATCTGCAAGTGTAAAGGGATAATTACGGTACTTATTGACATATCAGGAACCAACTCTATTAAATACTATATTCTAGATTTATTTTCTCATACTATTCTTAATCTTGGTTAACCTTAATTAAGACATACACTCCTATTATAGGCCTTCCAACTACTATGTAGTTAGAAATTATTCTAAATCATGCCCCTGCATATATTCCTATATCTCAAGATCTATATAATATTTACCTGAAAAAATGGAGACACCTTCAGGATTTACTTACAAAAAAAGTCAAAAATTCTTTATAGCAGCCAAAACCCGTTGATTCAGTAGACCGCTTCCTATTTGTAAGTTCAAAACTGAGTAGCTTTTGAAGATATGAGGGAAAGTACATCAGGGGTTGGCTTTATATTCACCCATCTGTTATCAACCCAATCTCTTGAACTTCTTATATGCTTATTTTTAAGAATCAAGAACCTCTCCTCACCTAAAACAAACATTTTAAAAGAACCAAATCAATTCGACATAGCAAGGTGGACAAATCGTTGTTGTTGAATCACATAGTGAAAATTTATGAATATCATCAATTGAATTGTAAGATTCGACAAAATATAAAGAAATAAGAAATGATGTATAAAAGTAGAAAATATAATATATTAAATAATAAAACATTCTATAATGTAAGATCAATTCTAGGACACGGTACGTGTCTCTACAATAATAATATCAGTTTGAATAATTTGTTTATGGGACAATACCCCCAAAGAAAGTACCCAAAGCAGCAAAGAAGATAGAAACGACACTCAGACATTTGGTTGGATATGACGAGCGTATCGAACTTGGGTGAAACCGCCAAGTGGAGGTCCTTCACGCTAGCCATTACTTATCATGACCTCCGTCTTCTTTATCACTTGTGGGCGAGGACGGGAAAAGGGTTGATGGCGGGTTTTCCAGAATTATCATCTGCGGTGACCAAAACGACGTCGGTGAAAGAAGGCATAGTGGATTGGAAGTGTAGAAAAGAAACCTTGGCCTTAGTATCTTCAATCTGAAGCTTCAGCTCTTCTTCAGTCTCGCTGGCTTCTTTATAGAACTCTCGACATATGCCCGTGTCAAGCGAGTCGTACTCGTGATTCTGTTGTACCAGGACCAATCACAAAAAATGATTAGAATAGTGTGGATGGAATACACAACTATCATTTGGTTTTAGTTTTGGAAAATTATACCTGTAGAATGCTAAATATATAGATGAACCTTGCTGGAAAGACATGTGTCCACCTATGCTGTTACTGTTAAGAACCCCCTAAGTTACTTGACTTCACCGGTACCTTATCACAGCTGTTTAAACTCAAAATCCATGATCAGTATTGGGTTTATTCCATATAGAGAGAGAGGGGAAAAACTCGGAAGAGGAAAGGTTAGGAAAAACGAAAGGCAAAGAATGGACGACGAGGGTTAAAAAATATGCATCTAATTGATGTTTAAAAGCTGAATCATCTTATTATTCATGTTTCCTACATGGATAGATCCTTTGATATTGAGCTCTAAATGCGTGTATAGAATTTTATAGTAGTATAGATATTATGTCTTGTAACACCGTGAATTATCGATACAGTTTTCTTTTTTGAAAGAAATTATGATTTTATTCGTGGTTTAGTATTTATCATGATATACCTCACACTCGATAACTGGGATATGACACATCGTCTCCTCATTATTGTAATCGTGAGATTTTTCTCTCTGCTTTGTTATTGATATATTATTGCCTTTAAGATAATTTCTACTGAAGTGGGTCACACCTTACCCATTTAGAGTTATTCATATAGCCAGTATCCTATACCTCCTACATTCCC
Source organism: Sambucus nigra (assembly GCA_949130495.1). Lineage (NCBI taxonomy): Eukaryota > Viridiplantae > Streptophyta > Magnoliopsida > Dipsacales > Adoxaceae > Sambucus > Sambucus nigra. The sequence goes on from OX422217.1 coordinate 213,095,338, forward strand.
GTTTGGCTATTTATTTAGATAAATATATTTTATAAATTGTATTTACAAAAATGGATTATTTTTTTTTCAATACAATTGTTAAATCAATTTTTTTGTATTTTAAAATAGTAGTGTGTGTTTGATGAACTTTATTGTAAAAATAATTCTCTAAAAATTAAAAATTTACACACACAATTGACCAACATGGGTATTATACATATTATACATATATGCGTACATATAATACACCCCCCCCCCCCCCCCCCCACACATATAAGTCAAATGCATATATCTTCTTGGTCCAACACTTTCACCTGGCACATGTGTATTCCCTTGAAAGTTTCCTTTTTCCTCTCGGGGCTCTTTCATAAATGCTTTCCTATTGACATCAATAATTAATCTAAAGGAGTAAGGGTCCCTTACAGGTGCTATTGTAGCTCTAAATTTAAAGAGGAAGATGAAGATCACTTGTTTGCTTCGAGTGAGTTGCCTTAACATCTGTGGTCCTTTTTTAACAACCTATATGGCGTGATTATTCAAAACATGAGCATTAAAGGTATTTCAATTACATGGTGGTCCTTTAATCACAAATCTCCCTTTAACTTGATATATAAAGTGATTTTAAATCTTATTTGCTAGACAATCTAAACCTCCAGATGTAAGTCCAAATTTGACGGTACTCCTTCTATGCAGGCTATAATAACAATTAAAATCATGGACCTCTTTCACATTCACTCTAAAAAGTTTCCCAAACTTTCGAAGAATTTTAATTTCTAGAACTTTCAAATTTTTAACTTTGGATATTATCAAATCAGTTACTTTAGTGAAATGGTGGCCTCTTATTCATAGATCCCGCAAGATCAGTATGGATGGTTATTCGAAAGGTAACCCGAGAGTGGGATGAGGTGGCGTTTGGTGATAAATCAAAAGGGACAATTTCTTAGGGGTTTTGCAATTTTCTTTGATAAGTTCACCAACATTGAAGCTGAAGCTCTTGAGATTTTATAATTCTTAAAAATTTACGAGGATATTCTTATTCGTGACTTAAGTATAAAATCCGATTCCAGAATTTTGTGGATTTTATTAAAAAGAGAATTGCTTCTCCTTGGTCCATCAAAATCACTATCAACCAAATTTAGAAAATCATCATCTACACATCTGTGTTTTCATCTCATTTTTACAGGGAAGGTAATCAATGTGCCGACTGAATCGCTAACCATGGTTGCTCATCCAAAAGTTTTTTATTGATTATTTCCCTAAAATGGTTAAAGGTGTAACATAGAATGAACCCGAGTGGTATACTAAACCTTAGATTTTACAAAAAATGACTTATTGTTTCATTAACTTCTTCATATTGTAATGGGTTATATATAAAATCCCAAATGTATTTATTTTTTTATCAATCGTTAGATTGGTCTCAACTATCGATAATCTTTTTCATTATTTTAGTTCCTCGTTTGAGATTGTCCTTGCCTCCTTGGAGAGGTTATTTCCCCTTATATTTTGTTATAAATTTTATGGGGTATATATATATATATTGCCGAGGACAAGTGACTATCAATCATTTCAATGAGCTCACTTTATGGGGATAAGATTGTTGAAGCCAATTAGCAGAAATCTTGGAATTAGATATATTAGATCCAATTAAATGTAACTCTCACCTCAAGGAATGTGGGCATGTAACCTTTATTATCAAGAGATGATTATGATTAGTATGGAGAGAGAGTAACACCCTGTGAACATAGGTATTTTCTCAAAGAACATTCATACCGTTCTTGTGAATGATTACATTATGGTTGACATTAATTTTATTGACTAATTATCAGTAGAATATTTACCACGTACATTTGGACAGTCTATGGGAAACGACTTATTTTTATCAATTAAGAAAACCCAAAGATAAGTCATGTCTCACTCACATAGCCAATGTATGTCATCTCATGGCAACTGAAAGAACAATCAAAATTTCCTCGAGACTCCGAAAGTAAGGTCTGAAGTCCATCACAATAGGGGTAGTAACACTCCTATTTAATGTTATCATCCATGGGAAGACCAATCTGTGAAAAGTAATGAAGCAATATGGTAAAATTAAATCCATAAGTTTGCCTATGCCTATGAATGATGACTCTATCAACATCAAGATAAAATGCATTACCATCGAAAATCCTCGCCTTCAACATCACTTTGGAAGAATGGAGCAAGAATCCCATAAGTATAAACATAAATGCCATGCCTTGACCCTTTACCCTCGAGAGAGTAAAACTCGCAGCCGTGGAATGAGTTAATGTTGCGATCAAAATAACTATGAATATAAGAGCTCATAAGATAAAAGATATCATGAAGGAAATACTCATAATAATAAAAACCTCCACAACCTCATTCGATGAAATATAGATGAGCACCCAACTCTTCGAAGGGTCATATTAAGGATGGCCCTTATCAACTAAATGAAGTTTCCTTTCGCATGGTCTATTAAAGACTCCAAAATTCCCAAGAAGCTAGTCGTATTCCAAACTTCCCAAGACGTTAGTTGTAACCCGGTTTAATATTTATAATTAAAAGACTAATCACATCGACCATGTTCGCTAATATCGACAAGCGATCACCCTTTGGAAAAATAATAAGGCTCTCATGTGCCACATAATTTCCTCTAATTTAGGGGGACACCACATATTAGTTATTTAAGAAATTACCTCACTAATCCAACACTAGCTTTAAGCATCTCACATAGGCCTTTATTGCGAGATTTATCACCAATATCTTCCATTCAAAGAGGATTGACCCACTCCTCAAAATGAAGAAGAAACCCCAAAAAACCTCGCATAAATATATCGGAAGATATTGGGAAACCTATAATGAAGTGGAAGACTGCTCAGAAAAAATGGCTATGGACTCGTTTAAGATCGAAAAGAGAATAAGTTCCATGTCGCACCAATCCCTCATCAAGTGTATAAAATTGATAAGTACGTTAAAGTGGAAGACGTGGTGGATGGAGCCCGATGAGATAATGGTTAGTTAAAGAAGAACGAATGGAGATAAGGAGAGTGCTACCAAAAAGGGGGTAGGAAGGAAAATAATGGATTCATGGTCAATGATAAAACAAATCCAAGCATGGACAACTGTGCTTTCAACATCGTTTTCAAAGAGTCGATTTATAAAATCTTGAAAAAATTATAGATAAACAATATTTCAAATCGTCATGGAAGATGAAAGGAGGCCCTCGAAAAGGAGCCCTGCGCAAGGGTGTTCATACCATATGGATCATGAACGTAAAATAGAAAACTTCAAATCCCTCAGTTTATACTTGGAGGAACTTCCCCAAGAAGTTTATATGTATAGCAATGTGGAGAGGAGGAACAATAATGCCCCTATGAAGCGCGATTAGAATCCCAATAATGTCTTAAATGATGACGAGATGAGACACGAATTCCCCATTATCCATGTTGCCTCAAATCCAAATCATATCCAAGGTAGTGCAATGTGGATGGAACTAGAAGGTTACGATTGTGTAAGATTTTCAAATCGACCCTGTTAAAACCTCAATTGGAAAACACCAATGGAAAAAATATCGACTATGTGAAGCATATAATTTTTTCTGAGGAATACATGGTCTTAGTCAGAACGCCACATCATGATGCATTGGTAATCACTCCTATAATTGCTAATCAGGATGTGGATAAGATATTGGTGGATCAAGGGAAGTCCTTCAAGGTTATGTATTTTAATCTATTCAAACACTCAACCTCGCGATGGAGTATCTGAACTTATCTAAAATAATGACAATGCCCTCAGGTTAGGTGGTACTTTTAGTATGAATTGATAACATATCAAAGCTAATAAAATTTATGTTTGTAGACACTGAATATCTTAAGAATGTGATTCAAGGGAGAGGATGTCTCTACACCATGAAAAATGTTCTCTACACGTATCATCAAAAGCTTAAACGAATTACTGATCTCGGATAATGGAGATATGTGGGAACTAGTGTACCACTCGACAATGCATTATATCTACCATTTGTCCCAAATAACAAAGGAAGATGGAAAGGAGGAGAACATACAGGGAACCATTCCCTATAAATAACAACTAAACGTAGAAAGACTGGAGGTAAAATAAATAAGGGTTACCTAAGGGATAGATTCATAGAACCATTACTAGAAGTCATGTTCGATAACTCTCACCCGAGAAAGAAATTTCTTATTGGTATCCCACTCACCAATCACGAAAGGGGAGACTTTCTATATTTTCTTAAGGAAAATTTGAACATGTTCGGGTGGCAGTTTTAAGCCATGTATGGCTTCGATACCTAAGTGATGTTCCATCAACTTCATATGGAACCAAATTTTTCTCCAATCATACAGAATGCAAAATAAACAACCCTAGAAAATGAAAAAGTGTAAATTAAGAGGTAGGGAAACTTTTGGAGGAAAGATGCACCAAGGAAGTCCAATTTCATAAGTGTCGTTAAGACCCAGTCATGGTAAAAAGGAACAATGGAAAATAGAGAGTTTGTTCATCGACCTAAATCCTGCCCCAACGATATATTTCCACTATAAAAAATTAACCAGTTGATAGCCGCGACAACAAGCCATGAACAAATGAGCATCCTTAAAGATTATTCAGTCTATTACTAATCCCTTTGTTTGGGATCGACTAGGATAATACCACTTTCATCACGACCCTTGACTCATATTGTTACACAATCCCGCCATTTGGTCTTAAAAATGAAGGGCAAACTACTGGCGGTACGCAAGATGTTCAAGAATCAGTTTGGTGATAAAATGAAAGTATAAATATGTGATATGCTCGTAAGGAGTAGATATATAAAATATCACCTGGTGGACCCGACGAAGACATCCTAAGCCCTCAAATATTACATAATGAATCTTAATGTGTCCAAGTACTCTTTTGGAGTCCTGTCCAGATATGTCTTGGATTACTTAGTTAGTCAAAAGGAAATCAAAGAAAACCCTGATCAGATCGAGGAAATAAATAATATGCAGACGCCTTAAATAGTTAGGGATGTTCAAAATCTGACCAGGATTGGTAAAATTAAATTAATTGCAAACTAACGAACTGTTTATTGTATAGATTGCAAGTACGAGTAATTTAATTTAACATAACAAGTTTTAAATGCCATTGCGGGGGAACTAATTTTTGATAAATGACTCTATAGTCTTAGGTTAGATTCCTTTTACTAGTTTTAATAAGTTATTTTAAAATTTTAAAAAATATTTAAAAAATAAAAAATAAAAAAGAAATAATTACTGTCCTGAGAAGACACACATTTTTGTTAAATTACGTTACTTCACATAGATTCTAAAAAGGTCACTCTTAAACTTAATTTAAAAAGGTGTAATATAAAGAAGTAATCTCGCATCTAATTTGTCAAATTAATTATAAAAAATCATCCAATATAATATATATATATATATAAAGAGAGATCCTATAGTGTAATTGGTCTGCGCCAGTGGCAACAGACATGCATGTTGTGGCAGTCCTTACCCCTGAGTAAACATTCTAGAAATACATGTTTTTTAAATATTGGTTTGCTATGGTGGGGGTAACGGGTAGGTGTGTGTGTGTGGGGGGGGGGGGGGGTGGGGGGAGGTAGGGGGATAGGGGGTAAGGGGGTCTCGGGTCATATGCCTATTTGTTGCTGCTGGCGTGGACCAATTACACTATATGAATTGAAATTAATGGGCTCTTAGGTGTTTTTTGTTAACGTCCATTAAAAAGTCTGCTTTTTAGGTCTGAGAACACACTATACAGTTGACTTACTTGAGTCTGTGCCATATAGGAGTTCCAACTAGTTTGAATATGGTGACAAAATGTTTTAGATTTTTTAATGAGTAATTATCTCTCAAAGTATTCAAGCTTCAACAAGATCATCCAGTACAAGAACCTCCAATATCTACCAAAGGGAAGTATCCTTACACTCTTGAACACATAATAGGACACATTTCTTTCATATAGGTGTTAATATGCATGCACAAGTGTTTGAATAATTTTTAGGGATTTTTAAACTTTTTAAAAAACTATTTTATCTATTTATAAATCATTAAAAATTATTTTTAAACATTTAAACATTTGTTTAAAAAATGTTGTGGGTTTAAATAAAAATATTTTTAATCCTTAAAATTGTTCCTGGGTAGACTTTTAATCCAGCTAAGAATATTGTGGGTCGAAATTGGATTTTTTAAACTTTGAAAACACGCATTTTTTATTCCATCGTAGCCTTACACGTGTTGGTTCTTGAGCAGCTAGATTTGTGTTTTCTGATGTGTCTATACCTTAAATCAAATCGCAGTCTTTAGTTCTTTTTAATCAATGTCCTGCTTGTTTTCCAAAGAGATCCTTATGAGTTATAGTTGAACCAATCCGGTAATGTTTAATCACTTCTTCTTTATGATCCCGAGATCATTAGTCAACCATTCAAACGTGATCCAAGTCATTGATTACGTTCAAAGTTCTATGTTAGAAAATCAAAACCTGAGAGTTAGAATTTTAGGGTTTATGTGAGTAGTATTAGTGTGGGTTTGTACGTTTTGAAGAACCTCTTCAACATATCTCTCTCTAGGAACCTATCTCATTGAAAATCTCATATTTATTTATAGAAAGTTTGGGATTCTTTAAAGAGAAACAATACACGTAGGATATTAGGTTTTTATTCCTCTTTTCTGTTAGATATTGCTTTGTTTGTTTGTATATCTAAAATATCCACTCTTCGTTTTCAAAGACGTTTGAAAAAGAAACTTCTATTTGAACAAAATCTCAGATCTGAACTATTGGTGTTTCAAAATGTCTTGTTTCACAATTTGTGAAATCATTTTGTAAGTAAATAAGTTTTGAAACAATGTTGATATAAGTTTTAGAAAGATTTGTTTCAGATATGATAATACCTGAAGTCTGATTTTCAAAAAGTGATTTGAAAAGATTTGCATGTCATATAGACTTTTGTAATTAATAGGAATTTATTGTATAATAATTTGAGCGGCGTGAGTTGCATATTTGCATGTAACTTTAGTTACATCACTGCCACTATTTCATTCTCACACGAATACTTAGAATTTGTGGTTTATTGAGAGATATAATGTTGTTGAGCCACTGTAACTAGAGGACAAGGAAAAAGCAAGGAAACTACTGGAGGGAGATCAATGCCTGTAAGATATTACCTTTGAGAGTGGATAACTCGTGTAGGTATAATCTTTGAACTTAGTCTTAGGATCTTGATATGCATGATTAGTGTCTGTAACTTGTAACTTGAGATTGTTTTTAGTGGATTTTTTTCTTTTGTGGCGTAGAGGTCACCGTGGAGGTTTTTCCTAATTTGGAATTTTACCACGTTAAAAAACCATGTGTTAATTTGCTTTATTGTTCTTAACTACTTTACTGTTTGATTTCATATTAAAGAATTAGTATAGGTTTTATTTGAAAAACCTAAGGTAATCAAACTACCAGATCCATCATCCATATTTAGAATCCATTTTTTTTACACATCTTGTGTAGTATTTTAAAAAGAGTTTCGTTCAACGAGTTTACGTTTGGAGTTTACTTAATCCTTAACTTTCAGTTAACAATCTAGTAAACAAGTTTATTTTTAAATGGTATCAGAGGGGGTTTTTCAAAATAATTTTTGATCCTGAAAATCTAGTAACTATTTTCAAAATCTATTTTTGAAAATGAATGAAAGATTTGAGAAGTTAGGTAACCTTTCCCATCCACTTCTCTTTGATGCACACAACTTCCCCTACTAGAAAGTTTGGATGGTTGCATTCATTCAAGGAACATTGCATAATGACAGATGGGATATGATTGAAAATGGTTACACACATCCTACTAAACCTTTGTCTGAAACCTACCTTACAAGAGTTAAGAAAAATCTTAGCGAATTTACTAAGAAGAGAAAAAGATGTCTCTGGATAATAATAAGGGAAATAATGAAATTATAATGTCCATTAACGAGCATGAATTTAAAAGAATATCAATATTCTCTACTTCTAAGGAGGCCTGGGACACGTTAGTCACCACCTATGAGGGTTATGAACGTGTTAAGGCCGGAAAAACCCAAATGCTAGTCGAGTAATATAACACACTGATTATGGATGATACTGAATCTTTTGATGACTTTTATATAAAGTTAATTGATATTGTCACCAAATTGCATGCTAATGGTATAACCTATGAGAGAAAAGAGATTGTGCAGAAAATCCTTAAGTCTTTACCTGTTAAATTTAACAATAAAAGATACGCTATAGAAGAAATGGACGACCGAAATCCGACTCCTGAATTGCTTAGTAGTAAATTAAGAACTGTTGAAATTGAGTTGGAGTATAAAAATCAATTGACCGCCCAAAACAAAAGACCATCCGGATCTAATGTTGTTTTTTCATCATAAATGACAACTCCCACAATAAATCCATTGGATTTTGACCTTAACCTAAGTGATGACTGGGATTTGGATCATCTTGATAACCAAATAACTCTTAAGATCAAGCAATTCAAAAAGATAATCAAGTTTAGAAATTTGGTTGCCTCAAAACAAGGCAAACCAGGTTAACAAGGTCATCAAAATCCCAGACCTCATGAAATACATGATGACAGACAAACCAATGACAATAATCAAACAAAGACTGATATGAAAAATGTGAAGTGTCATTGTTGTGGGAAAATGGGACATTATGCTAATAAATGTAGAGTCAAACTGAACAACAATGCTAGAGGTAATATGTGTAAGACTTGGCACGACTCTAGTGAATCTGACGAAGATGACATTGAGTCAACCCAGTGTGATGATTCATGCATTTGTTTTCTGCAAAGATTGTGTACAATGATGATACTGCATGCTTGTCTACTCATGAATCTATTATGCCCGTTGATTGTGATGCCAGATCTGCTAGTGAAAGTATTGTGCCTATTGTTGATGAGAATAGATTAAATGATGCTAGTCTAAGAATGTGTCAAAGTGTGAATATTGTCAACGAACTGAACGTGTGCGTGAGTTCCACAAAAAAAATTAAAATAATAGGGGACACTGATCACGATGCACTTAGTGAGTCCGATGATGATCTTCATGATCTTCTAGACCTATACACAATAACGCTTACGAAAAGTGCCCGACTTGATAAAATGGTGAAGCTATTAACCAAACATATTGATTTACTTAACCATACTATTAGAAAGAATGCCTAGGACTATACAACTCAATGTGTTTCCCATGAGATAGAATCAAAAGATCTTTCCTTAAAAATAAAAGGCCTATCTGAGAAAAATTATGTTTTAGAGAAAATATATAAATTTACTCTAGTTGAACTTGAAGAATCAAAGCTGAAAATTTCAAACGTGTTTAAAAAAATGTTGGCACTTTGAAAACCAAGATAAAACTTATGTGGAAATTGTTATTGGAAGTAAGTTTTATTCTAAAGATAAATCTGTCTTAGGTTATGGAGAAAAGGTTTTTACTAGCAACACGAGTCTTGTGAAAATGCTGTTTTTATGAAACAAGGCCAAAATTTTCAAAACACTCAGAAAGGAGATTGTAGTAAAAATTTCTCTAAGGCAATGCAAGGTCAGTATAATAAGTTGCCTAAATCTAATGGTCTAGTTAAGTATGTATGTCCTCCTTTTAGAGTCCAACGTAAAAAAATCAAGCCTAATGACACTTGGACAACTGTACCAATCGGGGGCAAACCTATTTTTAAAGACTTTAGTGATAATTCAAGCCTTTCACCCACCTGTATTATTCATACTGCGATGTTTATGGACTCAGCATTGCCGAATGTTTTCAAAAGAGACTACATACACCTACTTTTCAAAATTTTAAATATTATAGAAAGACTAGGAACACATATGTTATCCTAAAACAGATCACACATAACTCTAACTATGAAAACCAAGATAAAACTTAAAAAATCAAGCCTAATGACACTTGGACAACTGTACCAATCGGGGGCAAACCTATTTTTAAAGACTTTAGTGATAATTCAAGCCTTTCACCCACCTGTATTGTTCATACTGCGATGTTTATGGACTCAGCATTGCCGAATGTTTTCAAAAGAGACTACATACACCTACTTTTCAAAATTTTAAATATTATAGAAAGACTAGGAACACATATGTTATCCCAAAACAGATCACACATAACTCTAACTATGAAAAGAAGAAAGGGGATCTAAAACTAAGAAGAAACCATTTAGAAAGACCTAACAAACCTTTTCTAAATCAAAGGCCAATAAAAATTTAAAAACTAGACCTATTTGGATTAGAAAAGATGACCTGTTACCCAAGCTCAAGTGCAAAATTATCATAATATCTTTTAAGGCACAACACATTTCATCTGGTTGGTACTTGGACTCTACATATTTTAAATATATGACCGCAGATGAAGCTAAATTGATAAACAAGATAGACTTCTTTAGAGTAAATGTCGTGTTTGGATATGGTGTTTCATCTTAGATCGTAGGTAAGGGAACATTATGCAAGAAAGGGCTCCCCAATCTAAATGATGTTCTATTAGTTAAAGGTCTTAACGTAACCTGCTAAGCGTATCTCAATTTTGTGATTCCAATCATACTGTTATCTTTTCAAAAACTGATTGCAAAATTCTAAATGAAAAGGGAAACTGTATTTTAATAGGAAACAAAAATGAGGATAACTGTTACACAGTAATTCCAAAGTCCAAATCTTATCAAGTTTCCATATTAGAAGATACTGATATATGACATAATCGATTGAGACATACAAATTTTGATACTCTTCGTAGGTTAAGTTCCCAAGAAATATTTAAAGGCCTTTCAAAAATTAAAAATTCTTTTAACCCTGTTTGTGGTCCTTGCCAAGAGGGGAAGATAAGTAAATCCTCTCATAAGAAAGTTAAAGCTGTTTTAACTTCAAAAGCTTTGGAACTCATCCACATGGACCTCATGGGTCCCTCTAAAACTGTTAGCTTCTCTTGTAACAGTTATATCCTAGTTATTATGGATGACTACACATGATATACTTGGGTTGCTTTCATAAAAAATAAATCTGATACATTTCATGAGTTCTTAAAAATTCTATTAAAAATAGGGAATGAGAAGGACACCCAAGTATGTCGCATTAAAAGTGACGGAGGTGGAGAATTCAAAGACTCGGGTGTTATCGAATACTGTTGTGACAACCCGCTATCCGAAATAAAGGGTGGCCACCCCTATACCCCGATGAAACAGAAAACATGGATAAATATCATTCTCAGCATGACAGTAAACATACATAGTATCGGGAATAACCACACAATATTCCAAAAAACGGGTTATCAAAAATTTAGTTTTGAAATTTAAAGAAAACATTTTCAACAACCCATAATAGACAAGAGGGTGGAAACTCCCACAAGCATGTCTATATACCAACAAAACAAGAAAAGGACCGAATGAAACATCGGTCAATAGAATTTATACAGGACACAATAGGACACAGGTGTTACATAATACATCCATTATACAATTACAACGGTTTGGGCCACACGCCCGAATAAAGACTGATCATAACTAGATAACAAAATGGAGGCGTCTACACGAAATATCCCGTGATACCCGCAAAATGTCACGGCTCCTCAAAAGACTCCGAGAAAAGAAAGTCATTACGGGTGACCTTGCGGCGGAACACCTGAACGAATATAGGAGATACATACTCAACAAGAAAACGAAGAACCGATTAGAGGCCGGTTTTATATGATCACTAGATAAATGACAGGTATGACAATAATGTACAGGTAAGCATGGATAATATCGTAAAAAGAACTAAGATGGTTAAATGATTATTAAAATGAAATTCAATTATACAAAGAAATAAAAGTACTTATAAGCCTTTATTATCTTTCATCATTTTCAATTCCATCTTCTTTCCATTCCTTATCAGGAATGTATTTATCACCATGTGCTCTTTAGGGCACTTATCTCAATAGTATGGTCTTTGTGGCATATACTTTTCTCTTTATGGCATTAATGTTCCATCAAGTCCAACTCGATAATAGAATAGTTATAAATATAAATATAACGATTCTAAGACCGCCCGTCTGGGTTTCCCCACTGTGCGCGTCCCTAAATAACCATCATCTTCCAGGGCCTAACATAAGACAACCTGGGATCCTATCGCAAACGTCGGGAAGCGGCCATATGCCTGCGGGGTAGTCAAGACCACACCCAGAATCTCCTACCCATCGCAGAAAAATATAAAACAAGCGCTCATATGGCCTAGGACTATATCCACCCTGCATTCACTAGCCTGGGGGCTTCACCTCACGCACGGACTTCCCTTAGGATGGTATTTAGAGAGGTGTGTAACATCCATTTTATTAATTTCCATATCATGATTTAGTAAATTATGTTTTACTTTATCCATTTTACATTTTATCAAATGCATTATGGTATTATATTTCACATCATCACTATAACCTCGAAGATTATTTAAACTCCCAAGTTATCTCTCCCCAAATGTCCTTATTTGGACTTTATAATACTCATCAAATGAGATTTAGTTCGCATTTACTCCTAAAGTCTCCAAATTCGACCTTAAGATTTCCTAGACTTTTATAGAACTACCTGACAAAAAAAATAATGCCTAAACATTACTTTAAATCTCCCCTTTGACAGGAACCCTAGATGATCCCCTTCGAGTCTAGGGAGTGGTCCGAACTCAACTAATACTCTAAGCCCCAATATTTACTTCATTTAAGAAGATCCCTATGCTCCTATGAAAAGAAGAAGTTAAGGACTGAAAATAAAATATTTGGGAAGAAAACAGGGGACCGGTCGACCGGTCCTAATACCGCGGTCGACCGCGTCTCAAGATTTGTCCTAAGAAGAAAAGCAGAAAGTCATTTCGGCAGGACCGGTCGACCGGTCAGGGGACTGCGGTCGACCGCGCCAAAATTTTAGGCCTTTGAAAGAAATGCAGTGAACCCTCTCCTGTAGACCCGGTCGACCGGTCTGCAAACCGCGGTCGACCGGTCTGAGCAGACCTAGACCAAGACTTCCTATTTTCAAGCAAATCCCAAAGCCAACTCATTTATTATCACCAACACAACATAAATGCTACTACTACTACCATCAACATCACCAATCATTCAACTATCCTTTAATGATTTAAACCCAACCAACATCCAAACCCTAAACTAGTAAACCATAAACAAATACATCATTCTCACACAAATCATTTATCTTAAACCATAAATAGCAAGTAGTAAACTTGCCTTGATTCAGAAATTGTAGATTTTCTTGGTGTAGAGCAAGAATCCCTCTCAATCTTCAACCTCTTTCTCTTTCTCTCTAGCTTTAGGAAAGACACTTAGGTGAATAGTGACTCAAACAAGACATAAATCGTGCCTTTAGTCAAAATCCCAATTCAATTGATCAATTATTGCGATAAAATAATACGCAATTGCATATTTAAGGCATAACCAGTAAAAAATGCCCAAAATCTCAAAACACATAATGGCACAATACCTGACTATCTCGCACGTTCCGGAATCAACTGCGGCCTCAAATTTATCATTTGGACATCTTATAAATAAATTTAAGTTCTGGTCTCATTATTAAGCCAAATATCATTTTAATTCATATGATATTAATAAGCATAACATAGCAATATTCACCCATAGTTATGGCATATATGAAAACTCATAGTGAATATTAACTTTTCTTCATAAAATTAACATTCAAATCATAACCCAACACTTATATCAAATTACCATACCTAGTAATTAATATAAAATACGGTCTCATAAGCGAGGGTTATTACAACTGTATAGGTAATGGATATAAACATGAATTTAGTGCTCCTAAAACACCTCAGCAGAATGATATTGCTGAACGAAAGAATAGAACCTTACAAGAGATGGCTAGCGTGATGTTGCACGTAAAAAATCTGCCTAAATACTTTTGGACTGAGGCTGTACAGACTGTGTGTCATATTATTAATCGTATATACCTCAGGAAAAATTCCAAACAGACCTCTTATAAACTTTGGTACCACAAAAAGCCTAACTTGAAATATTTCAAAACTTTCAAAAGTGTATGTTATATCTGCAAGGATAGAGAAAATCTCTCAAAATTCAACACCTGAGGAGATAAAGGAATCTTTCTTGGTTAATCACAAACAAGTAGGTCTTATCTTGTTTTTAATTATCGTACCAAAGTCATAATGGAGTCATTTAATGTAAGTGTAAATGATACTAGTGATGAGAGTAGTTCCAGCCATACAGTGGTCCTGGATAAGGTTGAAAACAATTTTACTCCCGACTCTCTAGAGATAATTGATTCACGGCCACATGAGAGTCCTTATGTACCAACTTGGGTTTCTAAAGACCACCCTATTGGAAATATTGTTGATAATCCCTCCGAGCCAGTTTGAATAAGATCCCAACTTCAAAAAGTGACTAAATTTGCATATTTTGTTTCTCTTGTAGAATTGAAAAATGTAATTAAGGCCTTTGTGACTCATCTTGGATTAATGCTATGCAAGAAAAGCTTGTCGAGTTTCAGGGTCATGATGTGTGGTATCTTATTCCTCGGCCAAACGATAAGAAGGTTATCGGCACACGCTGGATTTTTAAAAATAAAACCGATAAAAATGGGGAGGTGATTAGCAATAAAGCTTGGTTGGTAGCACAAAGTTACTCCTAGATAGAGGGAGTTGAATTGATGAAACATTTTCACCTGCTACTCGTCTTGAGTCAGTTCTTCGCCTCATTTCCATATCATGCCATTTATAATTTAGACTTTTTCAGATGGATGTTAAGTCCGCATTTTTAAGCTGAATTTTGACGAAGGAGGTATATGTTGAACACCCAAAAGGATTCATAGACCCTTCACATCATGATCACATTTTTAGGGTTAAAAAAGTCTTATACGGTTTGAAACAAGCCCTTAAAGCTTGGTATGAGCGCCTATTCACATTTTTGGTCTCAAATGGTTTTATTCATGGGGGAAACGACCATGCCTTATTTATTAGGAAAATAGACAACATGTCTTGATTGGCCAATTTTACATTGATGATATCATATTCGATTCAACTTGTTCTAATCAAGTAATGGATTTTTTCGATATCATGCATGCTGAGTTCCAGATGTCTCTAATGGGTGAATTACAATATTTCTTAGGATTACAAATGAAACAATTTAATGATGGATTATTTATAACTCAATTAATATATGTTTTTGTTCTCATTAAAAAGTTTGGTCTAGAAAACTGAAAACCAGCATGTACACCCATGAGCACTTTAACAAAATTATCTAAGGAAGAAAATGGAAAAGACGTTGACCCGACTCTATTTAGAAGTATGATAGGGAGTCTGTTATACCTTACTGTGTCTAGACCAGATATTTCCTTCGTTGTGTGTATCTATGCAAGATACTAATGTACGCCTAAAGAAACCCACATGTTATGTCTTAAAAGAATTATTAAATATGTTAAGGGTTCATTAAATTATGGTATTTGGTATACAAAGGACACAACTAGTTCTATTGTAGGATACACTAATTTTGACTGGGTAGGATGTTCAAACGATAGTAAAAGCACATCTGGCGACTGTTACTATGTTGGTAACAACTTAGTAGGTTGGAGTAGTAAGAAACAAAACTGCATATCCCTTTCTACAGCTGGGTTTGAATACATTGCATCAGATAGTTTTTGTGCCCAACTTTTATAGATTAAGCAGATGCTTAGTGATTATGGTATCGTTGAAGAAAAATTAACTATGTATTGAGATAACCAGAGTGCCATAAATATATGTAAAAATCCAGTCCAGCACTCACGAGCTAAGAACTTAAAGATTAGACATCCTTTTATCCGTGAACTTGTAGAATCGAAAGAGCTTGATATTGAGTATCCCAATACTAAAAAACAATTAGCTGATCTACTTATGAAACCTTTGGATAATATTAGATTTGAATTTCTTTGAAAAGCCATTGGAATGATAGTTCTTACATAATTTCTTTTACACAATTGTCATAACCTCGGTAGGTTCTCGCTAGTAACTGGTTTATGAGGATTTAGCGCATGGACGTTTCTCAAATGAAAAAAAACGCCTCCTTAATCTATATAATGTAGGAGACCCTTAAATCTGCCTTCGTTTATGATGTTTTATTGTGTAGAATACATTGTTTATATATACTCCTGTTTTTATATTTAATTTTACCCCGTTGTATATTTGAGCAAAATTGGGGGAGAAGAACTTAAGTAACTTACTTTTAATTCATATCTTATCTCATATAAACTCAACTAATATGCCATTGAGTGTTCATTTTTCAGGCATTTTTCAGACCCGATTGTGCAGCTTATCACATTATTTAGCGTAATGGTCTATATTATAGTTGAGTAATGTATTTTCTTCTCTTATTTTAGGTTCTAGGATGGGAATGGGAAGTTAGCTCTTTTGTATTGGAAATCTAGGATTTTATATTTTTACCCATGAGTTCAAATTACTCAAGGGAGTTTTGTCTCCAATATCCAAAGGGGGAGGTTGAGAACACACTATTTGGTTGACTTACATGAGTGTGTGCCATATAGGAGTTCCAACTAGTTTGGATATGGTGACAAAATATTCTAGATTTTTTAAAGAGTAATCCTCTCTCAAAGTATTCAAGCTTCAACAATATCATCCAGTACAAGAACCTCCAATATCTACCAAAGGGAAGTATCCTTACACCCTTGAACACACAATAGGACACATTTCATGCATATAGGTGTTAATATGCATGCACAAGTATTTGAATAATTTTTAGGGATTTTTAAACTTTTAAAAAAACATTTTTACGTATTTTTAAATCATTAAAAACTGATTTTTAAACATTTAAATATTTGTTTTAAAAATGTTGTGGGTGTAAATAGAAATATTTTTAATCCTTAAAATTGTTCTTGGGTAGAATTTTAATCCGGCTGAGAATATTGTGGGTCTAAGTTGGATTTGTTAAACTTTGGAAACACGCAATTTTTATTCCATCGTATCCTTACATGTGTTGGTTCCTGAGTGGCTATATTTTTGTTTTCTGATGTGTCTATACCTTAGATCCAATCGCAGCCTTTAGTTCTTTTTAATCAATGTCCTGCTTGTTTTCCAAAGCGATCCTTATGAGTTACAATTGAACCAATAAGGTAACGTTTAATCACTGCTTATTTATGACCCTTAGATCATTAGTCAACCAGTCAGACTTGATCTAAGTCGTTGATTACGTTCAGAGTTTTGGATCCTTCCTAGCTCACTATATAAGGGCTGCTTGGGTCAGCCATTACAGATTTTGATCTTCGTCTCTTTTGAGAGGAAAAAAAGAGAGAGAAGTGAGAGAAAAGAGAGAAAAGAAAGAGAATATAGAGGAAAGAAAAACCAGACCGTGTGATATCAAAACCTAAAAGTTTTTCTCCAAACAAATCAAACACCTAACCTTCCTTTCACCAAAATAGAAAACCAAAACCTAAGAGTTAGAATTTTAGGGTTTCTGTGAGTAGTATTGGTGTGGGTTTGTACGTTTTGAAGAACCTATTCAATGTATATCTCTCTATGAACCTATCTCATTGAAAATATCATACTTGTTGTATAGAAAGTGTGGGATTCGTTGAGGAGAAACAATACATGAGTATATTAGGTTCTTATTCCTCTTTTCTATTGGATCTTGCTTTGTTTGTTTGTATATCTCAAAGATCCACTTTTTGTTTTCAAAAACGTTTGAAAAGAGACTACTATTTGTACAAAATCTCATATCTGAACTATTTTGTTTCAAAACTTCTTGTTTTATAGTTTGCTCAACATTTCACGGACTAGACAAAGATCCTTATTTACAAAACATGATTTTCTTGAAATTTATGCAACATTCAAACATTGAAAATTTATGAGATGAGTCAGTCCATCTATGTTTATTCCCATTCTCACTAAAAGATAATGAAAATTATGGCTTAACTCCTTTGCTTATAATTCCATTACTACATGGGAAACTCAAGTATCTAAATGTTTAGGAAAATTCTTTCCAATTTCAAAAACTAATGGCCTTCAGAGACAAATATCAGATTTCTCTCGAAAAGAAAATGAAATGTTTCTAGGGTGTTAGGAAAGATTCACCGACTTACTTTTAAAATGCCCTTACCACAGTTTTGAGACTCGACATCTTTTTTAATACTTTAATATGGATTAACACAAGATTATAGGGATATGATAGAATCTAGTGATAGTGGCAATGTTCTAAGCCTTAGGGAGGATGAAGTGTATAATTTCCTTAAAAATTTGTAAGAAAACTCTTGAGATTGGGATTTTCTTGACCAAAATGATCTTAATAATATCCTGAAAAGCGCTATCATGAACGAAGTGAGAGAGGGTGTTAAAACAAAGAGACAAATAGAAAGTCTCTCAAAGAAAGTGGAAGCATTAATGTTGAGGTTGACTAATAACATAATAAATCAAGTGAAAAATGAGGTTGATGGTATGTGGGCGATTCCGATGCATGTAACACATGGATGTCCTTCTTTAGTAGGTTATCCTGACCAATTAAATCAACAATCTGATGCTATGAATATCTATCAATAATATATTAATCCATATATAATACAGGGTAGCAGAATCATCCAAATTGTCATATCTATTGTAACACCCTGTAATTTTAATGATTTATATTGGGATTAATTAAATTAAAATGGGAAATCAATTCAGATTAAAATATATTAATTAGAGAGACAACGGTTAATATTTATTTATATTGAATATTACTTAATGAATGAATAATAAATTAATAAGAAAGTATTATGATTTATCGTGAGTGGGAAATAAGACAGTTACGATAAATTTAGTTGGGATGCACGTGTCAGTCGTGTCGAAACTTAAATTTGTGAAATAAAATGTGATTTTATTTTAGATAATTCAAACTGTCATTCCAAGTGTGCCAGTTTGCCTAGAAGTGTCGACATAGTTAGAAAAATGTACTTGGGGGTTTGGATTGGGTCCCAGGACATTTCTAGTCCAAACCGGCACCCCGGAGGGGTATTTTGGTCTTTTGAGTTTTTAAGGAAAAGGGAACAATGAAATTTCAATTAATATATCAGCATACATCTGGGGTAACCTAGGGTTAGAAGTTACAAAGTAAAGGGAGGGCATTAGAGAAGAAGTAGAACCCATTTTTGAAGCCTAAGAGAGAGTTATTGAAGGATTCAACCTTGTTGTTGCACCACCATCATCATCGGAGATTGGATTAAAGAGGAAGACAAATAAACCCATCATCATCAAATGAAATCTGATCTATTGGACCAAAGGCAAGTGTTTATCTTACTTATTTTTGAAGAGTTATAACACCCATGTAGTGTAGGATCTTATGTTTAATAATTTAAATTAAATCTAGAGGTTTGGATGACTTAAGCATATGTTTGGGATAGGATTTGCATTTAGTGATATCCTTTATGTTGGTAACACAAAATCAGTGAGTTATGGACGAATTGTATGATTAAAATCTGGGTTCTTGATTAAAAGAGATAAAGAACACGAGAAACTTGGGTTTTATGTTTATTAGAAGAAAATTTGATTCTTGGATTGAATCATTAATGTTTTGGTGTAAATTTTTTGTTAAAAATCATCCCTATGTACTGATATAAAGTTTAGTAACGTTGGTTTAAGGTTTGGTACAGAATCTCGAGGTTTTGATTTATGGAAACTATGAAAAATGCAACTGTCGAGGAAGAAGAAGGCTTCTGCATATTTTCCAATCGATTCGGCTTGTTGGCCAAATCGATTTGGCTAGCGAATCGATTTGAATCAAGGCCAAATCGATTCGATTTAGCCAAATTTGTGAAATTTCCTTTTTAAGCCCTTAAAATGTTATTTATTAATTAAGAACCTTTTGAGACATCCTTAGAATATTATAAGGGATAAAATGGATGACAAAAGGCATTAGTAGTTAAGAATTAGTCATCTATGAGAGAGTTTAAAGCTAAGGTCAGTTAGGTTAAATTGTTAGCATAATAAATTCGAGATATTTAGAATGGATTATGGAAAGGTTAAGAGTTAACCTTGGTTATAAACTAATAAGATATTAGTGAATTTACTCACGAATTTATTTAAGGGCTAACTGTGGGCCCTTCGGGGAGAGAACAATACTCGGTAAATTTCAAGTGAGTAAATGTTGTGAATTAACAATGCGGTAAGTATTCGAGGGATAATTACTACGTACGGATTATTATTATAGTTTGAGTGTTTACCTATATTAATGATATTGATAGGTGGAGTGTATACCTATATGGGTTATTATTATAGGTTGTGTGTATGCCTATACTGAATATATATATGTATAGGTTGTGTGTATGCCTATTATGTGCTTTCTTATGTGTGTAAACATATATCTATGATGTCTGTTATCACGGGAGTTTTTCGCATTGTGTACAGTCTTATCCTGACGAGTCCATTGTGGGGGGGGGGGGGAGATTTAGACTTGTGCCCCAGAACATAGAACCTAGGTACGGGTTATATGAGTGTATGACATTTTTTTTTTTGGGGGACGTTTTTTGTGTGTGTGACGCATAGATTTGTAACTATGTTCGCCTCCAATATATGTGATTTGATTTATGGTTCGAGGATGGTATCCGAACCAATAGTCCTTAATTTAGTACGGGAGGTACATGGACTTGATAGCATAGTACGCATACTAGCATCGAGAATCTTAGCTCGATGATTCTGGAAATGTGTGTGGATATATATATATATATATATATCCTACTTGTGTGTAATGTAAGAGGGATAGATAATTTATATCTAAAGGTGATGTAATTATGAGATCACCTATTTAGTGGGTGATAGTAGTAAACTTAGATAGTGTATATCTAAGACGACTTAAGTATAGAAAATTAATGAATTGACTTAACGATCATAGAAGTGGATTTTTAATAATGGTTTACTAATAACATACGTGAAATGTTAATTATGGAATAATAATAACATATGAGGTAATGTTAATGATTAATACTGCTATAACATACTGTATGGGCGGTATAGGGGAAGTTAAAGAGATATATAACTAAGGACTAATGAGTAGGGATTGGGATATTGTAACGTACTATATGGGTGGTATGGGGGAGCCGAACCTGTTAGTGGTTAGATAGTTATTGAAGAGTCCTAGTGGGGCTGGGTAGCATAGCTAGGTAGGATACGTTAGGAGTGAACTTTAGTTGAGAGGTGAGGAACTCAAGGGAGTGTACGTTAAACTAACATGTGTAATCAATAACTTTTTTTAAACTTGTGATAAATACTTGCTAAATATCATAAAATGGTTTTTAGTTAGGCTCTAACCCGTATGCAAAATATTTTTAAAACCTTTTAAGTGTACAATCATAGGGACGCCAAGATTGACGATCTGTTCCAGGGATGCATAGCTGCAGAACTTGTGGATACCTGCAGGATTTGAATTTAGCTCCCTCGGTTACTTCATTTCTAGAGTAGGTTATTGTTCATTTATTTCATTTGGTCATGTCATCCTTTCAGTCTGTTTATTTTATTTAGTTTATCAAACTTTGTATATGTGGACTCAGTTTAGTTCATTAGCTATTTAGTTGGACTTTTGTATTGGGAACCAATAGTTTATTCAGTATTATTTGCATTCAGTTATTTATCCTATGATTGGTTCAGCATTTTATTACCGCATGAATAGGCCTGGTGATTATATTTATTTCCATATGTTGTTCTTGTTTAATAAAAAGATGAATTTGGCACCGAATTTTTGAATACTAGGTTATTAGTAAACTTTTAAAATGTTTCGACAGTGATGATAAGAATGAACCAAATGAGATTCCTGTTTTATTTTATAAAGGCCTGATCACCCGGTATTTAAATAGACATGGTGTCACATCTATAAAATCAACCTAACGTGAACACATGAGGATCTCTATTAATGGATCTATAATTTCCTCCTGATTCCGTCCACCTATGCGAGAAACGCACAACTGAATCAATATGTTATCGAAACCCAAGCACAAGTACCATATTTTAAATACTCTCGCAAAGACTAGCAAAATTGACCACCCAAAACATTCAAAGAACAAATCAAGCTATTATATAATAAAAAAAGTGTTAATTCTGTTAGCTAAACAAACGGGTGAGAAAGATAAAGGAAAATTTCATAGTCAATCTACAGCTAACCCGAAATGTCCATCTAGTAGTGAAATGAACCCGAATCAATCTATTAGACCTTCACAACATCAATCCATAACTACTTTAAGGTCGGTAAATAAGTTGACAATCAAATAAGTATGCCTATAGGGGTTGAAAAATAAATGAACAATGATACTGAAAAATCAACTGGGATTGATGAGTCACCTCTAATTGCTAAAAAAACATATCACTTCACCTCCTAATGTAGTTGATCCTACGATTAGGATTTCGTCACTAAACATTATTTTCCACACAGGCTACCAAATAATAACAGGGGTGTGTAATCGGGAGAAATTTTACAAACACTAAAGTAAGTACATATAAATGTCCCGTTCCTTGATGCTATCCAGCAGATACCCTCTTATGAAAAGTTTCTAAAAGATTTAGTTACCCAAAAAAGGAAAACTAACATTCCTAAGGAAGCCTTCATAGCTCGACAGGATAACTTTATAGTTTATTGTAAATTTACGGTTATGTATAAGGACTCTGATTATCCTACGATAGCATTAAAAATAGGGGAACATAATTTCGAGCAAACTCTATCAAATTTAGGAGCGATTGTTAATTTCCTCACATATTGTATGTATAAGAAGCTAGGTTTATGAGACTTAAAGACTATAATAATTACACTCCAATTAGCCAATTGGTCCATGAATATTCCTCGGGATATAGTTGAGGAAGTCGTCATAAAGGTTCATATCTTTTATTTTCTAGTTGACTTTGCCATCCTTGAAATCCAAATGATGATACTGATATCAGATAATAGATTCACCCACAATGTAGGTATTGGAAAAATGTAATTAGACCAAAATTAATCAAGCAAACTCAAAAAAGAGATGAGAGATAATGGATATGGACACAAATCTTTAAGTGGTTTGGCCATGGCATACGTCCAGTGTAAAAAGTATATGGCTCATTTCACTATAATAAAGTACAAATGGCTATGGAAGTTACACAATCCAAGCTCTCTCTCTCTCTCTCTCTCTCTTTTTCGAAAACCAGATTTATAGTGTAAAAGTAGGGTTTATGGAATTTAATTCAAGTGAAAAAGACATAGTGAGTCTTATATAAGCAGGGGGTGCACAGACTAGGGGTGGTAATGGGTCATATCAGATCGATTCCATGTTAGGTCTAATGAGGTTCATGTAAAAATAACCTCTAACCAAATCCGACTTGTTAATATTTTAAGTGTACCGTTTCGTGTCTTATTGATTCATGTCATGTTTGGGTCGTTTTGAAGTCGTGCCTTAACGATTCATGTCATGCATTTACATTAAATGGATAAACATAGACCCGATTCATTATGTTATAATGTTTAGTGGGTACACCCATTAAGCACATATATTCATTAAGGCTTCACCCAAATCCGCTAAAAATTTACATGGCTTGTGTCATGTTGTTGGGTCATATGAAAATTTTCCACCCTATGTGCAGTGTTACTCCCCAAGCATGCAGCTCAGGCCCAGTTGAGATCGTGACCAATCGGAGAGTGCCAGTTGTATGTCCATAAAGTACAACCATCATGAAGAATATTCCATTTCTTGAGTTATTAATCTTTAATAATGGCCCTTTGTAGATATACCTAAAATTCCCCTTTCATGTTATGCATGCCTGTAGAAATATATCCAAGGTATGAGATCTCAGCCGAGCTGAGATTGTAGAGGGACCTACCAAATGATTTGGATCGAGATGAGGCTGGGTTGTTATCTGTGACTAACACACCTACTTCAGACTGAGGTCTATGTCCTGTAACATTATTGTCATCTGAGGCCAAAACCCATGTGTATGTAGATGAAGTTAGTCTCTACTATTAGATGAGTCTAGGGAGCCTGATAGGTTTCTTGGATGTCATCCAGACGAATACTATTTGGGATGAGACCACTCATGTGGGCTTGGGTGAATATTGGTCTCTTATGAAGGATGAGTTTATATCTTCCATTCTTCTTGAGTGTCACCTGGAAGAGATCACAGTTATGTATATATATTATCCATAGACTTTTTCCTTGGACATCAGTAGGAGGATGAGGTTTAAATATGGTCACTATCGTTCTAAAATGCCTCTTCTGGTTATCTTATCTCATCATGATGCAATTTTCACAGGTTGTGACCTTAGTCCCCTAGATGTTTATTAGTTGTCACTCGTATCTTAGGGACACAGTGGTCAGGTGAGACGTAATAGTCCGATCATTCCATGTGCTTTGGTTTCATCCAATTATGAGAAGTTGTCTAGGTGTTGACCACTACTTGGTTGTCCCATAGGTGATGCGACTTCCCAGGCGTGTCTGGGCCACTGCGCAACCTTTGCATCTATCTAGGTCTTAGAAGTTGTTCTTCATCATTGCACCCATTGGAGATTGACAGGGTCAATTTAGTCGGGATTCTTCATTTCTTCCATTAACTTTCCAAATAAAGACAAAACACTGTAGAAATTTTCTCTTTAACGTCACCTTTGATTCTCCTCCGATCATCTTCCCTGGAGTTCTTCCTCATCGTTAGCTGATCCCACTCTCTTCCAGATACCAATGAGCACATTTTCCCTCTTATTCATTGTCATTTTGGTTATTTTCTTCCTTTTTTATTTTTTCTTGCAAGAGTAATTGGGCTTATAACCCCTCTTATGGTGATTCTTGTATAGTAGCTGTAGGAGGGTAGTGAGACTGGGGTCTAGGAATAATTGGAAAGGGTGAGGCGTGATCCACTCCAATGGACACTGCCTTCAAGGTCTTCTGGTGCAGCTTCTTAAGAAACCTTCTCCTTTTGGTAAAAATGGAGCTCAATCTGGAACTCCCACCCTGTAAGAAGATGAACTTCCACAAAAATAATAGTAATTTTCTCAATAGGAGCTCTTGAGAATGATGGCTGTCAGTGGGGAGTGAAAGAACAAGGCACTTAGCACTAGAGCGAGAGCAGGGAGATAATACTAGGAAGTCTGGTGTGATTTCTGCAGAGTAATAGTGCTATTGAGTTTTTATTCTTTTCATGACCTTGCCCAGGGGTCCTATTTATACTTGGGCACTAGGGTTGGGTTGGCACTTTTGGCGCCAAAACTTAGAGGGTTGGTAAGGGACAAAGTATGCAGTGTACTATTTATCCCTACCTGCAGGCAACTCTGCCCGTCCCCTCTGGTAGATGCCCTCTGGTGCCAACCAAAGTTCAAAAGAAAATATGTCTTCTAATGGAGATAAAATAACTAATTTGCTAAATATCTTTTGAAACAGTAACTTTTGGTACAAACTTTGTAAACTTGAGGGGGGAGGGGTCTCGAGGACCACCTCCTTTAAAATATCTGTAACCTTGAGGACCCTCTTCTAAAATAATTTTTCTTGAGAGGGGTTTAGAGGACCCTCTCCTTTAAAATCATTTCATAAACATTTCTTTTCTTGTGAGCAGCCAGCCCTTTAGCTTCTCACTTCACTTATGACTAAGTGTGAGGTGTGTGAGGACTGGACAACCCTAGGGTCTCGTACTAGTATTCTCTTAATCCTATAGTGCTAAGTGGTTGAGCTTGCTCAACATACCTTGTCCCTCATCTGCCAAGTCAAACTCCCAAGAGATCCCAAATGGCCTACTTGAGCCCTGCTTGCTCAACTAGGTAACCTGTATAAGAAAATAAGTGTTAATACTTTTATTCTTTTTTCATAATGAGGGGTTACTTATGGTAGACACCCCATCATCCCAACTTTATTTTCTGGGAGCTGAGGGGGATGGACCTTGCAGGTCCCTCCTCCCATGTAAGTTTCTGCTATTGAGGAACCCTAGTAGGGGGTTCCTTCTCAAACATCATTTTTGTTGTTGAGGAAGCCTTGGGGGGTTCCTTCTCAAATCTCATTTCTTCGGGGACCCTTGCAGAGTCCCTCTCAACTTGGGCTTCTACAGGGACCCTTGCGGTGACTCTTCTCAACTTGAGTTTCGACAGGGACCCTTACGGTGGTCCTTCTCAACTTAGACTTCTACAGGGACCCTTGCAGTAGCCCTTCTCGACTTGAGTTTCTATAGTGACCCTTGTGGTGTCCCTTCTCAAATGTCATTTCTACGGCGACCCTTACTATGGATCTTCTCAAACTTGGACTTCTGCAGTGACCCTTGCTGTGGCCCTTCTGATCTTATGTTTCTGCAGTGACCCTTACGGTGGCCCTTCTCAACTTAGGCTTCTGTTGTGGCCCTTGCGAGGCACTTCTCAGATGTAATTTTTGCAGTGACCCTTACGATGGCCCTTCTCAACTTGGACTTGTGCAGTGGCCCTTGCGGGGCACTTCTCGAATGTCATTTCTGCAGTGATCCTTACGGTGGCCCTTCTCAACTTGGACTTTTGTAGTGGTCCTTATGGGGAACTTCTCAGATATCATTTCTGCAGTGACCCTTGCGATGGCCTTTCTCAACTTGGACTTCTACAGTGGCCCTTGCGGGGTACTTCTCGAATGTTATTTTCTGCAGTGACCCTTACAGTGGCCCTTCTCAACTTGAACTTTGCAGTGACCCTTTCGGTGGCCATTCTCAACTTAGACTTCTATATTGGCCCTTGCGGGGCACTTCTCAGATGTCATTTATGTAGTGACCCTTGTGGTGGCCCTTCTCAACTTGGACTTTTATAGTGACCCTTGCGGTGGCCCTTCTCAACTTGGACGTCTGTAATGGACCTTGCGGGACACTTCTCAGATGTCATAACTACAGTGACTCTTGCGGCGGCCCTTCTCAACTTGGACTTCTGCAGCGGACCTTGCAGGGCACTTCTTGAATGTCATTTCTGCAGTGACCCTTGCGGTGTCCCTTCTCAACTTTGGCTTCTGAAGTGACCCTTGTGGTGGCGCTTCTCAACTTGGATGTCTTCCGTGGCCCTTACGGGGAACTTCTCGAATGTCATTTCTGCATTGACCCTTATGGTGTCCCTTCTCAACTTGGACTTCTGAAGTGGCCCTTGTGGGGCACTTCTTAGATGTCATTTCTGTACTGGAGGGATCCTAGGGGTTCTTTTTCTAATATGGCACTTCTGCGGTGGTAGGACCTGGGGGTTCCTTCACTAATATGGATTTTCTATGATCGAGGGACCTGGGGGTTCCCTCAACCTCATATTTCTATAAGATGAAGGGGGGGGGGGGGGGGATTATTTTGAGGGATCCTCACCCACAACTATAGTGGTTAAGCTTGAAACACCCTTCTGTATTAGCCCCTCGTGCAAAGTCTTTTGTGTTGGGTAGACCAAAAGGCACTTTTGAGGGACCCTAGGGTTTCTTCATCATTCCCATTAGGGTTAATAAATGTTTTATCACTTCATCCCAAGTTTTGTAAATGAGGCAACTTGTAGTGGACCTCCTTATATAGGTATCAACTTGGGCGGAGGGGTTACTCGCGGTGAGCCCCTTATTTTTTGCCTTCTTCTATGGCCTTTTACTTTGTTTAAAGGGGTTGCTCATGGTGAGCCCCTCGTCCTTGGAATTTTTTTTTGTGTCCTTCTATCTTGGGTAGAGGGGTATCTCAAAGTGAGCCCCTCTCCCTTGGCCGTCTTCTATGGCCTTCCATCCTAGGTAGAGGGTTTGCTCGCGGTGAGGCCCTCTCCCTTGGCCTTCTTCTGTGGCATTCTTTCTTAGGAAAAGGGATTGCTCGTGGTGAGCCCCTCGCCCTTGGTCTTCTTCTATGGCCTTCTATCTTGGGCGGAGGGTTACTCGCTGTGAGCCGCTCTCCCTTGGCCTTCTTCTGTGGGCTTCTTTCTTGGGCAGAGGGATTTCTTACGGTGAGACCCTCACCCTTGGCCTTCTTCTATGGCCTTCTTTCTTGGGCAGAGGAATTGCTCGCGATGAGCCCCTCACCCTTGGACTTCTTCTGTGTACTTCTATCTTGGGAGGAGGGGTTATTCGCGGTGGGTCCTCGCCCTTATCCTTCTTCTGTGGCCTTCCATCTTAGGCGGAAGAGTTACTCGTGGTGAGCCCCTCTCCCTTGTCCTTCTTCTGTGGCCTTTCATCTTGGGCGAAGGGGTTACGCGCGGTGGGACCCTCGCCCTTGTCCTTCTTTCGTGGACTTCTATCTTAGGTGGAGGGGTTAATCATGGTGAGCCCTTCGCCCTTGCCCTTCTTCTGTGGCCTTTGATCTTGGGCGGAGGGGTTACTCGCGGTGAGCTCCTCGCCCTTGGCCTTCTTCTGTGACCTTCTTTCTTGGGCGGCGAGGTTACTCACGGTGAGCCCCTCGCCCTTCGCCTTCTTCTGTGGCCTTTCATCTTGGGCGAAGGGGTTACTCGCGATGACTCCCTCACCCTTGGCTATTTTCTGTAAAACTTACAATCTTGGGTAGGTGGAGCCACTCTAAGTGGATCCCCACACTTCAAGCTATTTTATTATTTGTTCACTTGCTTGAGGACTTCTCAATATTAGCCCCCTCGTGCAGAAGTGTCTTGCAATATCGAGAGACCTGTGCACGAAATTATCGTACCTTTTATTTATACTTGGCAGTTTCTCAAGACTGTGAGCGCTCCGGTGCCCTTGGAGCCTTAGGTGCTAACCTATCGCATCTTACATTTATACTTAATACTTGCTCAATACTGTGAGCATTCCGATGCCCTTAGAGCCTTAGGTGCTCATCGGGAGCACCTTACATTTATACTTGGCACTTGCTCAAGACTGTGAGTGCTCCGATGCCCTTGGAGCCTTAGGTGATCAACTGGCGCACCTTATATTTATACTTGGCACTTCCTCAAGACTCTGAGCGCTCCGATGCACTTTGAACCTTAGGTGCTCCTCTGGAGCAACTTATGTTTATACTTGGCACTTGATCAGGGCCCTGGTGCCCTTGGAGTCTTAGGTACTAAATAGTTGTACCTTATATTTATACTTGACACTTACTCTATACTGTGAGCGCTCTGGTTCCCTCGGAGCCTTAGGTACTTAACTGTTGTACCTTATGTTTATACTTGGCCTTTGCTCAAGATTGTGAGCGCTCCGGTGCCCTTGGAGCCTTAGGTGCTAAAATATCGCATATATACTTATACTTTGCTGTTTCTCAATATTGTGAGCTCTCTGATGCCCTTGGAGCCTTAGGTGCTCAACTGGCACACCTTATATTTATACTTGACACTTGCTCAAGACTGTGAGCGCTCCGGTGCCCTTGGAGCCTAAGGTGCTCATCTAGAGCACCTCACATTTATACTTGGCACTTGCTCAAGACTGTGAGCTCTCCAATTCCCTTTGGAGACTTAGGTGCTCAATTGGCGCACCTTATATTTATACTTGGCACTTGCTCAAGACTGTGAGCGCTCCGGTTCCCTTGGATCCTTAGGTGCTCCTCTGGAGCACCTTATGTTTATACTTGGCACTTGCTCAAGACTGTGAGTGCTCTGGTGCCCTTGGAGACTTAGGTACTAAACAATTGTACCTTATATGTATACTCACTACAACAAATCCTGCGAATGGTCACGCCCAGTGGGTCACAGCCCAAGTCCACGACCAGCTCGTCGCGGACTTGGGTCGTGACCCACTCAATATTTGGCGTGACCATATTTATTATCACAATAAATTATTGATGCTCTAGAAGTGGTCACGGACCAAGTCCATGACCACGTTGGTCGCGGACTTGGGCCGTGACCATCTTGGTGCCAATCTCGCGCCAAAATTTCCTCCAAGCTTGGTCGCGGGGGGGTCACGTCCCAAGTCCGTGACCCATGGCATGACGAAGAAGATAGTACACACATTAAAGGTCACGGCTTACGGGCGTGATGATTTCTTGGTATGGGTCACGGCTCTGGGCCGTGACCATATCTCATTCAAGCACTAGGGTCGATGGAAAAGGGTCGGGCATCACAGATTTAGGGTCACGGCTCTGGGCCGTGACCATTTTTTGGTATGGGTCACGGGCATGGGCCGTGACCATACCTCAATCTAGCATGGGAAAGGGTCGCGCATGGTGGGTCACGGCTCTAGGCCGTGACTAGATCTGAAGAACCCAACTCTGGCTTCCCTTCGTCTTAAGGGTCACGCCTATGGGGTCACGGCTGTTGGCCGTGACCAGTCCAGGTCTAAAAAAAAAAGAAAACACCCGCCCCGCTGCTTATTATTTCATTCATTTTCTTTGGAGTAAGGTAGCTGCTTCTCAGTGCGATTTTTAGTTGAATTTCGTTTGGATTTGCAAGGGTTAAGCGATTTCAATTGGTTTGCATTTGGATTAACCCTGGTATGTATTGATTCATTTATATTTCGTTTGGATTTGTGATTTCTGTCTAAAACCCTAATTTAGGTGTATATGTGTAGATTTACGTTTGTATGTGTGTCTATGTGTGTATGTATAGATTTATGTTTATATATGTGTGTGTATAGATTTATGTGTATATGTATGTTTATGTGTGTAACTATGAACAAATAAATTATTTTTTTGTCAATAAACCCTATATTGTATGTGTGTGTATGTATAGATTGTATGTGTGTGTGTGTGTGTGTGTGTATAGATTTATGTCAAAAAAAATATTAGGGTTTAGTAAACCCTAAATAGTATGCGGTGGAGACGGGTGGAGAGCGGGTTGGGGGTTAGAAGCAACAAATAGTTCCTTAGGAATTCTGTAAGTGTTAATTTTGTTCTTGGCCTTGGTATTTTCAATTTGGTTTTAGATTTGTCCTTGTGAAAAAAAAGGAATAGATATATACCTGATTTAATTAGATTGGTGTTGGTTATATTATGATACACCTGTTATGCCATTTTATATAACTGTTGAAATTGAATAAGTATTGGATTTTGAAATGTAATCAAAATCAATTGTAATCTTCTCAATATGTGTGCATCTTATTTTTTTCTCAGTAGTAATCCTTATATACGTGAAAGAAAATATCAATGAGGATTAACGAATTTCAATTCACACAAGTTTACCATGAGTCAAGTTGGGGCAGTGAGTGATGCAAGAATAAGTTCTGGTTTTCTTCCTTTGGTTTATAATTTGTTTTTTGGTTCTACCATTTTTTTTAATTGAACATAACTGTTTTCAAAAAATTCATTATGTTTTCACTGTCATAGGATACATTGATGTTGGGGTCGAACTACTATCAAACATAATCTGAAATTGCATCGCTGCTGGCATAGAGAAGGTTCTGATTGGCGTTGGGTGTAATAAAATATCCAGGTAATGGATAGACCTATAATGAACTTTATTTTAAGGTTAAATATGCATTGATTCAATTTTTTAATTATTTTGGGTTTGGATCCTAATTATGTCTAAACCCCGTAATTTTAATTCTTTTGTGCCCCTATAGCTTGGGTATTGTTGGCGCATTTGTTTCTTGTCACTTCCAGTGGGGGGGGGGGGGGGGAACATAACTTTTGAACAAAGAAAAGTTAGGGTGAACACTAGAAAAAGAAGGCATTATCCAACGGATTGGCACTTTCTAGGTTTAAGGCGTGTTAATTTCTCTGCAATGGTTCACATAAAACTAATTGGTTACCATTTGTTTATTAGCTTAAAGATATTCTTGATTAGTCCGAGATGAATAGGAGAGATGTGAAAATGGGAATAAAAATTTGACATGGTTCCAAATTAGCATAAAAACATGTCATCGAAGGGTGAAAATGTAAAATAACCACAAAACGGTTCGGTAAGAGTCACGAAAACCTCGCACGAGACCAATGTGACTCGTAGCAATCGACAGCGTAGTTACGGCGATCCCGGTTTGAGAATACTTTCTAAATTTGCACAAAGTTTGACCCGAGCATAAAAAGATGCCATCGAAGGTTGAAAACGTAAAACAAGCACAAAACGGTCCCGTAAGAGTCACGAACACCTCCCACGGGACCAATTAGACTCATATGAACCGACCACGTAGTCATGGGGCTCCCGATTTGAGTGTACGACGTAAATTTGCAAAAAAAATAAACTCAAGCATAAAAACATGCCATCGAAGGATGAAAACATAAAATAGCCTTAAAACGGTCCCGTAAGAGTCACGAATCCCTCGCACGGGACAAATTAAACTCGTAGGAACTGACCACGTAGTCACGGGGCTCCCGATTTAAGTGTACGACGTAAGTTTGTAAAAAAATAAACATAAGCATAAAAACATGCCATCGAAGGGTGAAAACGTAAAACAACCTTAAAACGGTCCTGTAAGAGTCACGAACCCCTCGCACGGGACCAATGTAACTCGTAGGAACCGACCGCGTAGACACGACGCTCCCGGTTGGATTGTACGACATAAATTTGCAAAATATTAGACTTAAGCATAAAAGAAAGCCATCGAAGGGTGAAAATAGAAAAAATCCACAAAACGGTCCCGTAAGAGTCACGAACACCTCGCACGGGACCAATGTTAATAGTAGGAACCGAACGGGTAGTCACAGGGATCCCGGTTTGAGTGTACGACGTAAATTTGCAAAAAGTTAGACTTGAGAATAAAAAAGATGTCATCGAAGGGTGAAAACGTAAAATAACCACAAAACGGTTCGACAAGAGTCACGAACACCTCGCACGGGACCAATGTGACTCGTAAGAACCGACCATGTAGTCACAACGCTCTCGGCTTGAGTGTACGACATAAATTTGTAAAAAATTTAGACTTGAGCATAAAAACTTACAATCGAAGGGTGAAAACGTAAAACAAACACAAAATGGTCCCGTAAGAGTCACGAACACCTCGCACGGGACCAATGCAACTCGTAGGAACCGACCGCGTAGTCACGGGGCTCCCGGTTTGATAATACTTTCTACATTTGGACAAAGTTCGAACTGAGCATAAAAAGATACCATCGAAGGTTAAAAACGTAAAAAAAGCACAAAACGGTCCCGTAAGAGTCACGAACATCTCGCACGGGACCAATGAGACTCATATGAACCGACCACGTAGTCACGGGGCTCCCAGTTTGAGTGTACGACGTAAATTTGTAAATAAATAAACTTAAGCATAAAAACATGCCATCGAAGGGTGAAAACGTAAAACAGCCTTAAAAAGGTCCCGTAAGAGTCACGAACCCCTCGCACGGGACTAATGTGACTCGTAGGAACCGACCGCGTAGTCACGGGGCTCCCGATTTGAGTGTACGACGTAAATTTGAAAAAAAATAAACTTAAACATAAAAACATGCCATCGAAGGGTGAAAATATAAAACAGCCTTAAAACGTTCCCGTAAGAGTCATGAACCCCACGCACGGGACTAATGTTACTCGTAGGAACCGACCGCGTACTCACGGGGCTCCCGGTTTGAGTGTATGATGTAAATTTGCAAAAAGTTAGACTTAAGCATAAAAACATGCCATCGAGGGGTGAAAATGTAAAATAGCCATAAACGGTCTGGTAAGAGTCACGAACACCTCGTACGGGATTAATGTAACTCATAAAAACCGATCGCGTAGTCATGGTGCTCCCGGTTAGAGTGTACGATGTAAATTTGCAAAAAAAATAGACTTGAGCATAAAAACATGCCATCGAAGGGTGAAAACGTACAACAAGCACAAAACGGTTCCGTAAGAGTCACGAACACCTCGCACGGGACCAACGTGACTCGTAGGAACCGACCGCGTTGTAACGGGTCTTCCGGGTTGAGTGTACGACGCAAATTTGTAAAAAATTATACTTGAGCATAAAAACATGCCATCAAAGGGTGAAAACCTAAAACAACCTTAAACGGGCCGGTAAGAGTCACGAACACCTCGCATGGGACCAATGTGATTTGTAGGAATCGACGACATAGTCATGGGGCTCCCGGTTTGAGTGTACGACGTAAATTTGCAAAAAGTTAGACTTGCATGCCATCGAAGGGTGAAAACATAAAACAACCTTAAAACGGTCCCGTAAGAGTCACGAACACCTTGTACGGGACCAATGTAACTCGTAGGAACCGACCGCGTAGTCACGACGCTCCTGGTTGGAGTGTACGACATAAATTTGCAAAATATTAGACTTAAGCATAAAAGAATGCCATCGAAGGGTGAAAACGTAAAAAAGCCACAAAACGGTACCGTAAGAGTTACGAACACCTCGCACGGGACCAATGTTAACAGTAGGAACCGAACGGGAAGTCACAGGGATCCCGACTTGAGTGTATGACGTAAATTTGCAAAAAGTTAGACTTGAGAATAAGAAAGATGCCATCGAAGGGTGAAAACGTAAAACACCCACAAAATGGTCCCGCAAGAGTCACGAACATCTCGCGCGGGACCAATGTAAGTCGTAGAAACCGACCGTGTAGTCACGGCGCTCCCGGCTTGAGTGTACAACATAAATTTGCAAAAAATTAGAATTAAGCATAAAAACATGCCATCGAAGGGTGAAAATGCAAAACACACACAAAATGGTCCCGTAAGAGTCACGAACACCTCGCACGGGACCAATATGACTCGTAGGAACCGATCGCGTAGTCACGGGGCTCCCGAATTGAGAATACTTTCTAAATTTGCACAAAATTTGACCTGAGCAAAAAAAGATGCCATCGAAGGTTGAAAACGTAAAACAAGCACAAAACGATCACGTAAGAATCACGAACACCTCCCACAGGACCCAACGTAGGAACCGACCACGTAGTCACGGGGCTTCCGGTTTGAGTGTACGGCATAAATTTGCAAAAAAATAAACTTAAGCATAAAAACATGCCATCGAAGGGTGAAAACGTAAAACATCATTAAAATGGTCCCGTAAGAGTCACGAACCCCTCGTACGGGATAATGTGACTCGTTGGAACCGACCGCGTAGTCACGAGGCTCCCGATTTGAGTGTACGACGTAACTTTGTAAAAAAATAAACTTAAGCATAAAAACATGCCATCGAAGGGTGAAAATATAAAATTCCCATAAAACAGTCCCGTAAGAGTCACGAACCCCTCGCACGGGACTAATGTGACTCGTAGGAACCGACCGCGTAGTCACGGGGCTCCCAATTTAAGTGTATGACGTAAATTTGTAAAAGGTTAGACTTAAGCACTAAAACATGCCATCGAAGGGTGAAAACGTAAAATAGCCATAAAACGGTCCGGTAAGAGTCACGAACACCTCGCACGGGATTAATGTAACTCATAGAAACTGACCGCGTAGTAACGGGGCTCCCAGTTAGAGTGTACGACGTAAATTTGGAAAAAAAATAAACTTGAGCATAAAAACATGCCATCGAAGGGTGAAAACGTACAATAAGCACAAAATGGTCCCGTAAGAGTCACGAACACCTCGCACGGGACCAATGTGACTCGTAGGAACCGACCACGTAGTAACGGGGCTTCCGGTTGAGTGTACGACGCAAATTTGCAAAAAAATAGACTTGAGCATAAAAACATGCAATCAAAGGGTGAAAACCTAAAACAACCTTAAACGGTCCGGTAAGAGTCACGAACACCTCGCACGGGACCAATGTGACTTGTAAGAACCAACGACACAGTCATGGGGCTCCCGGTTTGAGTGTACGACGTAAATTTGCAAAAAGTTAGACTTGCATGCCATCGAAGGGTGAAAACATAAAAGAACCTTAAAACGGTCCCGTAAGAGTCACGAACCCCTCGCACGGGACCAATGTAACTCGTAGGAACCGACCGCGTAGTCACGACACTCCCGGTTGGAGTGTACGACTTAAATTTGCAAAAAAATAGACTTAAGCATAAAAGCATGCCATCGAAGAGTGAAAACATAAACAAGCCACAAAACGGTCCCGTAAGAGTCACGAATACCTCGCACGGGACCAATGTTAATAGTAGGAACCGAACGGGTAGTCACAAGGATCCCGATTTGAGTGTACGGCGTAAAATTGTAAAAAGTTAGACTTGAGAATAAAAAAGATGCCATCGAAGGGTAAAAATGTAAAACACCCACAAAACGGTCCCGCAAGAACCACGAACATCTCGCACGGGACCAATGTAAGTCGTAGGAACCGACCGTGTAGTCACGACGCTCCCGGCTTGAGTGTACGACGTAAATTTACAAAAAAATAAACTTAATGATAAAACCATGCCATCTAAGGGTGAAAACGTAAAACAACCTTAGAATGGTCCCATAAGAGTCACAAACCCCTCCCACGGGACTAATCTGACTCGAGGAACCGATCGCATAGTCACGGGGCTCCCGGTTTGAGTGTACGACGTAAATTTGTAAAAAAATAAATATAAGCATAAAAACATGCCATCGAAGGGTGAAAATGTAAAACAACCTTAAAACGGTCCCGTAAGAGTCACGAACCCCTCGCACGGGACCAATATAACTCTTAGGAATCGATCGCGTAGTCACGGCGCTCCTGGTTGGAGTGTACAACATAAATTTGAAAAATATTAGAGTTAAGCGTAAAAGAATGCCATCGAAGGTGAAAATAAAAAAAACCACAAAACGGTTCCATAAGAGTAACGAACACCTCGCACGGGACCAATGGTAATAGTAGGAACCGAACGGGTAGTCACAGGGATCCCGGTTTGAGTGTACGGCGTAAATTTGCAAAAACTTAAACTTGAGAATAAAAAAGATGCCATCGAAGGGTGAAAACATAAAACACCCACAAAACGGTCCCGCAAGAGTCACGAACATCTCGCACGGGACCAATGTAAGTCGTAGGAACCGACCGTGTCGTCACAGCGCTCCCGGCTTGAGTGTACAACATAAATTTGTAAAAAGTTAGAATTAAGCATAAAAACATGCCATCGAAGGGTGAAAACGCAAAACAAACACAAAATAGTCCCGTAAGAGTCACGAATACCTCGCACGGGACCAATGCGACTCGTAGGGATAGATCGCGTAGTCACGGGGCTCCCGATTTGAGAATACTTTCTAAATTTGCACATAATTCGACCTGAGCATAAAAAGATGCCATCGAAGGTTGAAAACATACAACAAGCACAAAACGGTCCCGTAAGAATTACGAACACCTCCCACAGGACCCATGTGACTCATAGGAACCGACCACGTAGTCACGGGGCTCCCGGTTTGAGTGTACGACGTAAATTTGCAAAAAAATAAACTTAAGCATCAAAACATACCATTGAAGGTTGAAAATGTAAAACAACCTTAAAACGGTCCCGTAAGAGTCACGAACCCCTCACACGGGACTAATGTCACTCGTAGGAACCGACCGCGTAGTCACGGGGCTCCCGATTTTAGTGTACGACGTAAATTTGTAAAAAAATAAACTTAAGCATAAAAATATGCCATCGAATGGTGAAAATGTAAAACTACCTTAAAACGGTCCCGTAAGAGTTACGAACCCCTCGCACGGGACTAATGTGACTCGTAGGAACCGACCGCGTAGTCACGGGGCTCCCGATTTGAGTGTATGACGAAAATTTGTAAAAAGTTAGACTTAAGCATAAAAACATGCCATCGAAGGGTGATAACATAAAATAGCCATAAAACGGTCCGGTAAGAGTCGCGGACACCTCGCACGGGATTAATGTAACTCATAGAAACTGACCGCGTAGTAACGGGGCTCCCAGTTAGAGTGAACGGCGTAAATTTGCAAAAAAAATAAACTTGAGTATAAAAACATGCCATCGAAGGGTGAAAACGTACAATAAGCACAAAATGGTCCCGTAAGAGTCACAAACACCTCGCATGGGACCAATGTGACTTGTAGGAACCGACCACATAGTAACAGGGCTTCCAGTTGAGTGTACGACGCAAATTTGCAAAAAAATAGACTTAAGCATAAAAACATGCCATCGAAGGGTGAAAATGTAAAAAAACCTTAAAACGGTCCCATAAGAGTCACAAACCCCTCCACGGGACTAATGTGACTCGTAGGAACCGACCGCGTAGTCACGGGGCTCTCGGTTTGAGTGTACGACGTAAATTTGTAAAAAAATAAACATAAGCATAAAAACATGCCATCGATGGGTGAAAATGTAAAACAACCTTAAAACAGTCCCGTAAGAGTCACGAACCCCTCGCACGGGACCAATGTAACTCTTAGGAACCGACCGCGTAGTCACGGCGCTCCCGGTTGGAGTGTACGACATAAATTTGCAAAATATTAGACTTAAGCATAAAAGAATGCCATCGAAGGTGAAAACGTAAAAAAGCCACAAAACGGTTCCATAAGAGTCACGAACACCTCGCACGGGACCAATGTTAATAGTAGGAACCGAACGGTTAGTCAATGGGATCCCGGTTTGAGTGTACGACGTAAATTTGCAAAAAGTTAGACTTGAGAATAAAAAAGATGCCATCTAAGGGTGAAAACATAAAACACCCACAAAATGGTCCCGCAAGAGTCACGAACATCTCGCACGGGACCAATGTAAGTTGTAGGAACAGACCGTGTAGTCACGGCGCTCCCGGCTTGAGTGTATGACATAAATTTGCAAAAAGCTAGAATTAAGCATAAAAACATGCCATCGAAGGGTGAAAACGCAAAACAAACACAAAATGGTCCCGTAAGAGTCACGAACAGCTCGCACGGGACCAATGCGACTCGTAGGAACCGATCGCGTAGTCACGGGGCTCCCGGTTTGAGAATACTCTTTAAATTTGCACAAAATTCGACCTGAGCATAAAAAGATGCCATCGAAGGTTGAAAACGTAAAACAAGCACAAAACGGTCCCGTAAGACTCACGAACAGCTCCCACGGGACCCATGTGACTCGTAGGAACCGACCATGTAGTCACGGGGCTCGCGGTTTGAGTGTATGACGTAAATTTACAAAAAAATAAACTTAAGCATAAAAACATGCCATCGAAGGTTGAAAATGTAAAACAGCCTTAAAACGGTCCCATAAGAGTCATCAACCCCTCGCACGGGACTAATGTCACTCGTAGGAACCGACCGCGTAGTCACGGTGCTCCCGATTTGAGTGTACGACGTAAATTTGTAAAAAAATAAACTTAAGCATAAAAACATGCCATCGAAGGGTGAAAATGTAAAACTGCCTTAAAACGGTCCCGTAAGAGTCACGAACTCCTCGTACGGGACTAATGTGACTCGTAGGAACCGACCGCGTAGTCACGGGGCTCCCAATTTGAGTGTATGACGTAAATTTGTAAAAAGTTAGACTTAAGCATAAAAACATGCCATCGAAGGGTGAAAACATAAAAAAAGCACAAAACGGTCCCGTAAGAGTCACGAACACCTCGCACGGAACCAATGAGACTCATATGAACCGACCACGCAGTCACAGGGCTCCCGATTTGAGTGTACGACGTAAATTTACAAATAAATAAACTTAAGCATAAAAACATGCCATCGAAGGGTGAAAACGTAAAATAGCCTTAAAACGGTCCCGTAAGAGTCACGAACCCCTCGCACGGGACTAATGTGACTCGTAGGAACTGACCGCGTAGTCACGGGGCTCCCGATTTGAGTGTATGATGTAAATTTGTAAAAAAATAAACTTAAACATAAAAACATGCCATCGAAGGGTGAAAATGTAAAACAGCCTTAAAACGTTCCCGTAAGAGTCACGAACCCCTCGCGCGGGACTAATGTTACTCGTAGGAACCGACCGCGTACTCACGGGGCTCCCGATTTGAGTGTATGATGTAAATTTGCAAAAAGTTAGACTTAAGCATAAAAACATGCCATCGAGGGGTGAAAATGTAAAATAGCCATAAACGGTCTGGTAAGAGTCACGAACACCTCGCACGAGATTAATGTAACTCATAGAGACCGACCGCGTAGTCACGGGGCTCCCGGTTAGAGTGTACGATGTAAATTTATAAAAAAAATAGACTTGAGAATAAAAACATGCCATCGAAGGGTGAAAATGTACAACAAGCACAAAACGGTTCCGTAAGAGTCACGAACACCTCGCACGGGACCAATGTGACTCGTAGGAACCGACCGCGTAGTAACGGGGCTTCCGGATTGAGTGTACGACGCAAATTTGCAAAAAAGTAGACTTGAGCATAAAAACATGCAATCGGAGGGTGAAAACCTAAAAAAACCTTAAACGGTCCGGTAAGAGTCACGAACACCTCACATGGGACCAATGTGACTTGTAGGAACCAACGACATAGTCATGGGGCTCCCGGTTTGAGTGTACGACGTAAATTTGCAAAAAGTTAGACTTGCATGCCATCGAAGGGTGAAAACATAAAAGAACCTTAAAATGGTCTCGTAAGAGTCACGATACCCTCGCACGGGACCAATGTAACTCGTAGGAACCGACCGCGTAGTCACGGCGCTCCCGGTTGGAGTGTACGACATAAATTTGCAAAATATTAGACTTAAGCATAAAAGAATGCCATCGAAGGGTAAAAACATAAAAAAGTCACAAAACGGTCCCGTAAGAGTCACGAACACCTCGCACGGGACCAATGTTAATAGTAGGAACCGAACGGGTAGTCACAGGGATAACGGTTTGAGTGTACGGTGTAAATTTGCAAAAAGTTAGACTTGAGAATAAAAAAGATGCCATCGAAGGGTGAAAACATAAAACACCCACAAAACGGTCCCGCAAGAGTCACGAACATCTCGCACGGGACCAATGTAAGTCGTAGGAACCGAACGTGTAGTCACGACGCTCCCGGCTTGAGTGTACGACATTAATTTGCACAAAGTTAGAATTAAGCATAAAAACATGCCATCGAAGGGTGAAAACAGAAAACAAACACAAAATGGTCCCGTAAGAGCCACGAACACCTCGCACGGGACCAATGCGACTCGTAGGAACCGATTACGTAGTCACGGGGCTCGCAGTTTGAGAATACTTTCTAAATTTGCAAAAAAATCGACCTGAGCATAAAAAGATGCCATCGAAGGTTGAAAATGTAAAACAAGCACAAAACGGTCCCGTAAGAATCACGAACACCTCCCACGGGGGCCATGTGACTCGTAGGAACCGA
This sequence comes from Sambucus nigra, assembly GCA_949130495.1. NCBI lineage: Eukaryota > Viridiplantae > Streptophyta > Magnoliopsida > Dipsacales > Adoxaceae > Sambucus > Sambucus nigra. Next base: position 213,136,166 of record OX422217.1, read on the forward strand.
CCACGTAGTCACGGGACTCCCGATTTGAGTGTACGACGTAAATTTGTAAATAAATAAACTTAAGTATAAAAACATGCCATCGAAGGGTGAAAATGTAAAATATCCTTAAAACGGTCCCGTAAGAGTCATGAATAATGTGACTCTTAGGAACCAACCGCGTAGTCACGGGGCTTTGGATTTGAGTGTACGACGTAAATTTGTAAAAAAGTAAACTTAAGCATAAAAACATGCCATCGAAGGGTGAAAATATAAAACTGCCTTAAAATGGTCCCGTAAGAGTCACGAACCCCTCGTACGGGACTAATGTGACTCGTAGGAACCGACCGCATAGTCACGGGGCTCCTGGTTTGAGTGTATGACGTAAATTCGCAAAAAGTTAGACTTAAGCATAAAAACATGCCATCGAAGGGTGAAAACATAAAATAGCCATAAAACGGTCCGGTAAGAGTCACGAACACCTCGCACGGGATTAATGTAACTCATAGAAACTGATCGCGTAGTCACGGGGCTCCCGGTTAGAGTGTACGACGTAAATTTACAAAAAAATAGACTTGAGTATAAAAACATGCCATCGAAGGGTGTAAATGTACAGCAAGCACAAAACGGTCCCGTAAGAGTCACGAACACCTCGTACGGGACCTATGTGACTCGTAGGAATCGACCGCGTAGTAACGGGGCTTCCGGGTTGAGTGTACGACGTAAATTTGTAAAAAAATAGACTTGAGCATAAAAACATGCCATCGAAGGGTGAAAACCTAAATTAGCCACTAAACGGTCCGGTAAGAGTCACGAACACCTCGCACGGGACCAATGTGACTTGTAGGAACTGACGACATAGTCACGGGGCTCCCGGTTTGAGTGTACGATGTAAATTTGTAAAAAGTTAGACTTGCATACCATCGAAGGGTGAAAACGTAAAACAACCTTAAAACGGTCCCGTAAGAGTCACGAACACCTCGCACGAGACCAATGTAACTCGTAGGAACCGATCGCGTAGTCACGGGGCTCCCGGTTTGAGTGTACGACGTATATTTGCAAAAGGTTTGAGTGAAGCATAAAAACATGCCCTCGAATGGTGAAAATGCAAAACGAACACAAAATGGTCCCGTAAGAGTTACGAAAATCTCGCACGGGATCAATGTGAGTCGTAGGAACCGATCGCGTATATATATATATATATATATATAGGAACTGACCGCGTATATATATATATGTATATAGTATATATATATAAATATACTGCAACTGCAGTATATATATATAGCTGCTATAACAACATTATAGCAGCTATAATAGTGGCTATAATGCTGTTATAGCTGCTATAACAGCTGCTACAAATACATATTTGTATGTCAAAATGTAAACATGGTTAGAAAGAATATGATCCATTTTAAACTAGGGAAGGTGAAATCAGACCTGCTCAGGAGAGCCATATGTAATGATTTCCAGATCTTCATTCCAGTCCGTGGGACCAATTGCAGGAGAAAGCGTCCAAGGAATCGGATGTGTCTCCATCCGAAGCTCAGTATGGCCATAATATTCCCTAAGAAGACAATATTAGTGTACCAAAGCAATGACAAGAAAAATGAGTACATAGATCAAGATATCGATGTACTAACAAAAAAACGGAACACATAAATTAAAATTTTAAACCAACAAACACACGTTAATCAATACCTACTAAAGATTAGGCCAGATATAGACCGGGAAACTTCACAATATGCTTAAATCAAGGACTTACCGCATAAAGTGCCATTAACTGAGAGTTGTTCCACAATATTTCCAGAACTGTTCTATAGGTTTCCCACAAGAATTTAAACAATGGGGTCACAGTCCCACGATCAAACCAATCCTTCCCTTTTTCACATCTTCCAAATCATCAACGTCGAGAGCTTCTTCTCGGGCATTGTCCAATTAAATGGCCAAATTTATCACCACTAACATACCTTAACAAGGCATGCTAAACTGTTGATGTATTAAGGAGGTATGCAGTTGTTGCTATGTGCCATGCACACACACACATGACATTCATTGGATAAACAAATATTCAAGTCACAACTTCCATATATAAACTAGTTATTTGGTTTAGTTTGATCTGCACTGGTTCAGTCACTAATTCATTTGAGACCAATTCTAATGGCAGATGCTGGTAGTGAAGCAGTTCATATCAATTTTACATTACTGACTTTATATTAGCATTTCAGTTACTAATTTGTTTGAGACCAATTCTAATATAAACGATGGCACCAGTTTAGTCCAATCAATTATCTATTTAGGATTTGTGCAGCTTGATCTGAACTAGTTCACTGCCATCAGCAGCCACTCACCTTATAACTGATGGCTCTGTGGTGGCACGTCTCATCAGCTATAGCGCTTCCCTAAAATTCTTATGCCTTAATTCAATTTCAACTCATTCTCACCAAATACTGGCCATATTATCCAAAGCCTTGTAGTAAACTTGCAGTGCCTTATCAAAGATTACTCTAGCATTGGCAATATCCATGTGGTTCTCATACATTGAAAATTACACCGAAATCCCTCACCGTGACAACCGTAGGCATCCCCTCATTGAAAATACCCCTCGCCTTCTCAACTAACTTCCTTATGATACAATTGTCGGCCAACGAAGTCCACAACCACCCAACTTCATTCGTGAACTTCTTGATCCCACCACGAATTATATCATCCACATTCAACCCTGAAATTTCAGTAGCATGCTGGGTGAGCAAATCACACAATTCCATTAAACCTCTGCCTCTTTTTATGTGAAGCTTATTGGGAATCATGTTAATACTTATAACACTGTATAAGATAAGTGAAAAGGCCTTATTTTATAAATATAAATAAATATAGCACATATGTAAATATAGCCATTGTGTAAGAAAAGTGAAAAGGCCTTATTTCATGATTCTTATTATTGGGATGAGGCTTATTTTATAAATAAATATAACACATATGTAAATAAAAAGCCTACATAAATTATAAAGAAAATGACATTGAAACAGGATGAATCATGTATACATCATTAGGCTTATTCTCATACTACTTTTATGTGTAATTCGATAAGCTTTGAGGATGAATGTCGTATACATTATGTGCAAGTCGCTATAGAGGAAATTATATTTATGCAAGTAAAATAGACAAACATTAATGTTCCTTGGCCACTAGATAGGCCTGGTTGTATTTGGCTATGCTTATGGTTTAATGCATCTAACCATTGAAATGCACATAACCACATCAATACACACATTGATAAAACTAAATTAAGCAACAATGAAAAGAAATGAAGAAAAGAGATATATACCTGTGAGCTCCAATGTTACATATTTCTAGACGTAAGAAAAACATGGCGTTAGAGGGTGAAAACTCAAAACAACCCCCGAACGGCCCCGTGGGTGGCACCAACACCACCCAGGGGACCAATATAACTCGTAGGAACCGACCCCGCACCCGCGGGACTCCCGGTTTGAGAATACGATGGTAATTTTCATATTTATAGACTTAGGCTTAAAAACATGGTGTTAGAGGGTGAGATCTCAAAAAAGCCCCCGAACGGCCCCGTGGGTGTCACCAACACCTCCCATGGGATCGATGTAACTCGTAGGAACTGACCCCGCAGCCGCGGGACTCTTGGTTTGAGAATACGATGGTAATTTTCATATTTGTAGACTTAGGCTTAAAAACATGGCGTTCGAGGGTGAAAATTCGAAACAGCCCCCGAACGGCCCCGTGGGTGGAACCAACACCTCCCACGGGACTAATGTAACTCGTCGTAACTGACCCCATAGCCGTGGGTCTCCCGATTTGAGAGTACGATGATAATTTGCATATTTCCAGACTTAGGCTTAAAAACATGGCGTTAGAGGGTGAAAACTCGAAACAGCCCCCGAACGGCCCCGTGGGTGGCACCAACACCTCCCACGGGACCAATGTAACTCGTAGGAACTGACCCCCCAGCCGCGGGACTCCCGGTTTGAGAATACGATGATAATTTGCATATTTTTAGACTTAGGCTTAAAAACATGGCGTTAGAGGGTGAGAACTCGAACCATCCCTCTAAGAGCCCCGTGGGTGGCACCAACACCTCCCACGGGACCAATGTAACTCGTAGGAACTGACCCCGCAGCCGCGAGACTCTCGATTGGAGAGTACGATGATAATTTGCATATTTCTAGACTTAGGCTTAAAAACATGGCGTTAGAGGGTGAGAACTAGAAACAACCCCCGAACGTTCCCGTGGTGGCACCAACACCTCCCACGGGATCAATGTAACTCGTAAAAACTGACCCCGTTGCCGCGGGACTCCCGGTTTTAGAATACAACGGTAATTTGCATATTTCTAGACTTAGGCAAAACACGGCGTTAGAGGGTGAAAACTCGAAACAGCCCCCGAACGGCCCCGTGGGTGGCATCAACACCTCCCACGGGACCAACGTAACTCGTAGGAACTGACCTCGCAGTCGTGGGACTCCCGATTTGAGAATGCGACGGTAATTTGCATATTTCTTGACTTAGGCTTAAAAACATGGCGTTAGAGGGTGAAAACTCGAAACAGCCCCCGAACGGCCCCGTTGGTGGCACCAACACCTCCCACGGGACCAATGTAACTTGTAGGAACTGACCCCGCAGCCGCGGGACTCCCGATTTTTGAATACGATGATAATTTTTATATTTGTAGACTTGGGCTTAAAAACATGGCGTTAGAGGGTGAGAACTCGAAACAGCCCCCGAACGTCCCCGTGGGTGGCACCAACACCTCTCACGGAACCAATGTAACTCATAGGAACTGACCCCGCAGTCGCGGGACTCCCGGTTTGAGAATACGACGCTAATTTGCATATTTCTACTTGGTTACTGATAATTTTAACTCATATATGCAATTTTTCTGCCTGATTAAATTTTTTGTAAAACTACTTGGTTACTGATATATTTTTTATGTATCCCATCATTTGTAGGATTTTTGCACTCGGAACAAACGAAGGAGGCAATGGTCTACAGCATGAAGATTGTTTATAAGTTGTGGATAATCAGGATTTTGTCAGCCATGCGGGCTTTTATTGTTTAGTTTTATGGCCGTGGAGGCTTTTATAATTTGATTGTTGAATTTTATGGCCGTGCAGGCTTTATAATAAGTAGGTTTTACATTTACACATTTTGGAATGTCAAGAAAATAGAGGAAACTCCGCCCAATTTTTTTTTTTGATCTGTGAATTATTAAGACGTGTAATATTTATAAGTTTGTATATATATTTGTTTATTAACAACGTTCTCGATTCGCAATTTGTGATTTTTTTTATTGTTTTGCCAATAATAAATATTTGTAACACCTCGTACGCGTCAAACGTTACACGTAGCAACTGATGGTGCACTCACAGGACCCCCAGTTTTAGGATTGGAGCAAAAAAATACATTTTTTAAAAAATTATAGTTAAATAAGGTCATGGACTTTGTCCAAGACCATTTTTATTTTTTCGTCACGCATAAAAATGGTCGCGGCCAAAGTCCGCAACCATTTTTTTCTTCACGATTGTGGGTCACGGACTTGGGCCACGACCATTTTTTTATCACGGTTGTGCGTCGCGGACTTTGGCCGCGACCAATTTGTTACGGTTGTGCATCACGGATTAGAACCGCGACCAATTTTTTTTATATTTTTTTGTCACGGTAATGAGTCGCGGACTTTGGCCGCGACCAATTTGTCACGGTTGTGGGTCACGGATAAGGGGTCGACCATTTTTTTAATTTTTTTTGTCACGGTTATGTGTCGCGGACTTTGGCCGCGACCAATTTGTTACGGTTGTGGGTCACGAATGAGGGCCGCGACCCGTCACGACATGGGTCACAGCCTAAGTCCGCGACCATCTGCCGTGACCCCTCTCGGCCGTGACCACTTTTTGGTCATGGACTTGGGCCGCGACCCACGAAAATGGTCACGACCCAAGTCCGCAACCCACAGCTTTAGTCAGGGATTATGGCCGTGACCAATCGCCAGTTTTGGTGTAGTGACTTTACACTTGCTCTATACTGTGAGCGCTCTGGTGCCCTTGGAGACTTAGGTACTAAACTATTGTACCTTATGTTTATACTTGGCAGTTGCTCAAGACTGTGAGCGCTCTGGTGCCCTTGGAGCCCTAGGTGTTAAACTGTCGCACCTTATATTTATATTTGGCAGTTGCTCGATATGATGAGAGCTCCGTTGCCCTTGGAGCCTTAGGTACTAAACTGTTGTACCTTATGTTTATATTTGGCCTTTTCTCAAGACTGTGAGCGCTCTGGCGACCTTGGAGCCTTAGGTGCGAAGTTGTCGTAAATATACATATACTTAACACTTGCTCAAAACTGTGAGTTGCTCTATTTTCTATGAGAACTTCACGATGGAATTTCCCCATAGTTTGTGGGGTACTTTGACTATGATCTGAGCAAGTTATCATTTTGAAGCTACCCCTCTAACTGCAGGGTTCTTGCATATAACTGAGCAAGTTAATATTCTGAAACTTCCCCTATAACTGCGGGGTAGGCTGAGCAAGGTGAAATTTGTAACTTTCCCTTATAACTGTGGGGGTACTTGCATATGGCTGAGCAAGTTAAACTTTAAAGCTCCCCTTCTAACTATGGGGTACTTGCCTATAGGCTGAGCAAGTTAAACATTTAAAGCTTCCCTTCTAACTGCGGGGTACTTTCATATAGGCTGAGCAAGTTAATATTTTGAAGCTGCCCCTCTAACTGCGGGGTACTTGCATATAGACTGGGCAAGGTGAAATTTGGAAGCTACCCCTCTAACTGCAGGGTACTGACATATAACTGAGGACGTTAAAATTTGAAGCTACGCCTATAACTGCGGGGTACTTACATATAACTGACCAAGTTTCAAAATTTGGAAGTTGCCCCTCTAGCTGCGGGGTACTTGCATATAACTGAGCAAGTTAAAAATTTGGAAGCTGCCCCTCTAGCTGCGGGGTACTTGCATATAACTGAGTAAGTTAAAAATTCTGAAGTTGCCCCTCTAACTGCGGGGTGCTTGCATATAGGCTCACCATCTGCAAATTTTGAAGTTTCCCCTCTAACAGTGGGGTACTTGCATATAGGCTGAGCACGTTAATATTTTAGAACTTCCCCTATAACTGTGGGGTACTTGCATATAGCTGAGCAAGTTATCTATATATTTTTTAGCGCAGCCCTGTGTGACTGTACGGTACTTTTAGTGCAACCCCCTGTGACTTTGGGGTATTTTTTTATGCATATTCATTTCTTGGGAAGTAACTAAAAGATGGGGTTAGACCTTCTCCTTCCCATAAACTTCAAATAAAATTTCACATATATCATAAATAAAGAAAAAATTATTTCTTTATACAGAAAATTTCCTTGGTCTGCAGGGTCCTTGTTCCAAACTTTTCTTAGGAACCTTTTTGTCCTAGAAAAGCAACAGGTTTAGAGAGGCCCGCTTCTCCTTATTTTATGAGAACTGGTCAAGTAAATTTTTTCTTGAGAATAGAGGTTAGGACTTGTTCTTTAGGCTGTAAATCTGTATAGAATAATAATAATAATAATAATAATAATAATAATAATAATAATAATAATAATAATAATAAATGTAATGATTTTTTTTTATTATTATTACTAGGAGGATAATCTCTTGCTGGTCCTGTCGGGTCTTAAGGACTTTACTCACTATACTTTTACTTTTAGGTTGGATATCCCCCTAAGTATGATGAGGAAAGTTCCTTATATCATGGGCCCTCTTCTAATCTAGTAGAGGTTCTACTCTTCTTATAAGAAAAGAACACATAAATCTGGTGTACCCACTTCACAATGTAGGTAAATGAGTCATGCACCAAATTTCAAGTGCCAACAAAAGTAGCTAGTATTCATTTCTGCATTGTAGTCACTCTTTGTATTTCTTACAAAGAGTGTGCTCATATAATGATTTTTTTTAATAATAAAATTAAAAAAAAAACTTTTCAACACTTAGAACAGGCTGTTCGAACTTTTAAGAAGATGAAACTTAGCAAGAGTTATGCATAGTACCTATTCAACCATATTGGTGAGCTGATAGAGGTTCTCATTAACCTCTACTAGTGGAATCTGCAAAGTGCCATTGGCAACCTGTTTGCCAAATGAAAACAATATTTGGTGGCATGTCACACCCTCTGGTGGAGCTCACAAAACTTTGCATCCTCCTTGTCTGTTACTGTTGGTATTTCCCCATTTAATGAGGTCTTGCTACCCCCCTCTTGTATTAGTTTTCAGAAGTCTATCGGATAAGAGATTACTTGACGGAGGATCGCATTTTGGGCGTGGACCTCTAAGGGGTCCTCAGTGCTTTTCGTGGTAGGCGAAGGTTCCTTGTCTAAGGGCCTTCATTTGAGAGAGGGTTCATTCGCCTCTTTGAATTCAAGGGGTTCCTCTACTGGGAATCTTGACCACACAGAGTTCCTCGTATATTACCTCAGGTTCCTCGAAGGTTAGTTTGGAACTGCGAAGCTCCTCGTTGGGTTTTTTTACCCATTTTGGGTTCCTTGTTTGCTTTGGGTTCCTTGTCCATTTTGGGTTCCTCGTGCCTCACTCTCGGAATGAGTTCCAAATCCGAAGGTACATCAGACCCTCGTATTTTGACGAGGCCCTTATCGATAGCTGATTTAACATTTATGAGCGAGGGTTCCTCGTCCTTTGTAACTGTTTCAATTCCTCACCCACCCAAGGGTCCCTCGTTGGTTGGCGTTTAAACTAGAGGATTTTCGGTCGCGAGTTCCTTATTGGCGATGAGGGATACCCAGGGTTCTTCGCTGGTTGGATTTATACCCGAGGGTTCCTCGCAACCCATTTCTCAATTCAGTGCTGTTATTAGCGAGACACAACTCAGCTCCTCGCGTGTGACTCTCAGAATGGGTGTTTCATCAAACCTTTCATCAACGGCTCGTATGTCTGGTAATTTGTATCTTGTTTCAAATGAGGGTGTCTCGGCTTTGGGTTTCATTAAGGATTCCTCGCGCGTTGACTTTATACTTGAGGGTTCCTCATCGGCTTCCATTACCACGAGGTATTCACTAATTGATGAGATTTCCTCGCGACCAACCTTGTTGGCGACTTCCTCGTCCTCTATGAGTTCCACGCGCACTTTTTCCGTTGAGGGTTTACCATCCTCAGGTTCCTCGCGACCCCCTTGCTGGCAGGTTCCTCGCGCATTGATGATCTGAGACTTAGGGGTTCCTCGCCCAATCACATTACAAGCAAGGGTTCCTCGCCACTTAGCTTGGAACCAGTGGGTTCCTCCCCACCCACCGTGACCCCGAGGGATTCCTCGAGTATCAAGGGTTCCGTGGTGGGTTCTTCGCCTTCCCCCTTAAATTCTTCATTAATTTTTTTGGACTGGTTGGGTTTGGTTCCTTGTCTGAGGCTCTGGTAACAGAAATTTCCTCGCGAACATCGCTGGATGAGGTGGGTTCCTTGACCCCAAAGGGGGGTCCTCGCCTACTGTTGTAACATTTGAGAGTTTCTCTTCTACCATTTTGATTTCAAAGGGTCCCTCGCACTTTGTGGTGATAGCTACGGGTTCCACACGTGAGGCGTTAACCACAGAGGGTTCCTCACATCTGGAGTTACTGTTGGGCATCCCTCGCTTGGGGGTATCTCACCCAGAGTTGCTATTGGGAATCCCTTGCTTGAGGTTCCTCGCCTGGAGGTCTCTCGCCCAGAGTTGCTGTTGGGCATCCCTCTCTTGAGGATTCCTCATTTGGTGGTTCTTTGTTTGAGGCTTTGCACTTGATAAACTTGGGCGGAATATACCCCTCTTGGTATGGATTCTCATTCACCCTCTCTGGCCTGGGGCTCTCTATCTCATCATACAGATGAGAGGCCTCCCTCTGGGAGGAGGAGAGAACCTTCTTCACCTCCTCTATAGTAAAAACCTTGGAGGGAGATTCCTCCAAACTTACACTCTTTGCTGCTGGTAAGCTCAATGGTGTTGTAACTTGCTCCGGCGCCGCTCTCTATGGTGGAGCTACTTCTATTGGGATCACCGCCGCAGCGATTGCTCTTTTAGAGAGGGTTGCTTCTCATGTTACACTGCCTTGACCCAAACTTTCCAGGTCTACATTATTTTGTTTCAAAAACTCAAAAAAATATACTCATAAGCCTCTGCCATCGGAGGTGCTATCGGTGAGCTGGCCTGACATCCTAGAGGAGCATGTGTCTTTGCTCCGATCACCACCACATCCTCTTGGGTGGTCTGGTCACTTTGATCTCCATTCCTAGATGAAATGTTTTCAAACACTAACTACTTATAAACATTAAAACCTTCTTTGTCCATAGAAGTGAGGATACCTCCCCAGCAGAGTCGCCAAATGTTGGAGGGTAGTGAGACTGGGGTCTATGAATAACTGGAAAGGGTGAAGCATGACCCACTCCATTGGACACTGCTTGCAAGGTCTTCTGGTGCAACTTCTTAAGAAACCTTCTTCTTTTGGTAAAAATGGAGCTCAAGATGGAACTCCCACCCTTCAAGAAGATGAACTTCCACAAAAATAATAGTAATTTTCTCAAGAGGTGTTCCTGAGAATGATGGCTGCCAGTGGACAGTGAAAGAACAAGGCACTTAGCACTAGAGAGAGAGCAGAGAGAGAATACTAGGAAGTCTGGTATGATTTCTGCAGAGTAATAGTGCTATTGAGTTTTTCTTCTTTTCATGACCTTGCCCAGGGGTCCTATTTATACTTGGGCACTAGGGATGGGTTGGCACTTTTGGCGCCAAAACATAGAGGGTTGGTGAGGGACAAAGTTTGCAGTGTACTATTCGTCCCTACCTGCAGGCAGCTCTTCCTGTCCCCTCTGGCAGATGCCCCTGGTGCCAACCAAAGTTTAAAAGAAAATATGTCTTCTAATGGAGACAAAATATCTGATTTGCTAAATATCTTTTGAAACGGTAACTTTTGGTACAAACTTTGTAAACTTGAGGGGGGGGGGGGGGGGGGGCTCTAGGATCACCTCCTCTAAAATCTCTGTAAGCTTGAGGGGGGACTTGAGGACCCTCTTCTAAAATCATTTTTCTTGAGAGGGGTTTAGATGACCCTCTCCTTTAAAATCAATTTTTAATTTTTTTTTTCTTGTGAGCAGCCAACCCTTTGGATGCTCACTTCACTTGTGACTAAGTGTGAGGTGTGTGAGGACTGGGCGACCCTAGGGTCTCCTACTAGTATTCTCTCAATCCTATAGTGCTAAGTGGTTGAGCTTTCTCAACATACCTTGTCCCTCAACCGCCAAACCAAAACTTCCAAGAGATCCCAACTGGCCTACTTGAGCCCTGCTTGCTCAACTAGGCAACCTGTACAAGATAATAAGTGTTAGTACTTTTATTCTTTTTTCATGATGAGAGGTTGCTTATGGTAGACCCCATCATCCTAACTTGGTTTTATGGGAGCTAAGGAGGAAGGACCTTGTGGGTCCCTCCTCCCATGTAAGTTTCTGCTGTTGAGGAAGCCTAGTAGGGGGTTCCTTCTCAAACATCATTTTTACTATTGAGAAAGCCTTGGGGGGTTCCTTCTCAAATCTCATTTCTTCGGGGACCCTTGCAAAGTCCCTCTCAACTTGGGATTCTGCAGGGACCCTTGCGGTGACTCTTCTCAACTTGAGTTTCTGTAGGGACCCTTGTAGTAGTCCTTCTCAACTTGGACTTCTGCAGGGACCCTTGTAGTGGCTCTTCTCGACTTGAGTTTCTGATGTGACCCTTGCGGTGGCCCTTCTAAAATATCATTTCTACGGTGACCCTTACGATGGCTCTTCTCAAACTTGGACTACTGCAGTGACCCTTGTAGTGGCCTTTCTGAGCTTGAGTTTCTGCAGTGACCCTTAAAGTGGCCCTTCTCAACTTGGACTTCTGTAGTGGCCATCATTTCTACAGTGACCCTTGCGGTGGCCCTTCTCAACTTGGACTTTTGTAGTGGACCTTGTGAGGCACTTCTCAGATGTCATTTCTGCAGTGACCCTTGCGGTGGCCCTTCTCAACTTGTACTTCTACAGTGACCCTTGTGAGCCACTTCTCGAATGTCATTTCTACAGTGACCCTTGCGGTGGACCTTCTCAACTTGGACTTCTACAGTGGCCCTTACGGGGCACTTCTTAGATATCATTTCTACAGTGACCCTTGTGGTGGCCCTTCTTAAGTTGGACTTCTGCAGTGGCCCTTCCGGGGCATTTCTTAGATGTCATTTCTGCAGTGAACCTTATAGTGGCCCTTCTCAACTTGGACTTCTGTAGTGACCCTTGAGGTGGACCTTCTCAACTTGTACTTCTGCAGTGGACCTTGTGGGGCACTTCTCAAATGTCATTTCTGCAGTGACCTTTGCCATGTCCCTTCTCAACTTGGACTTCTGCAGTGGCCCTTGTTGGGCACTTCTTGATTATCATTTCTACAGTGACCCTTGTGGTGGCCCTTCTTAACTTGGACTTTTGTAGTGACCCTTGCGGTGGCCCTTCTCAACTTGGACATCTGCAGTGTCCCTTGCGGGGCACTTCTCAAATTTCATTTCTATTATGACCCTTGTGGTGGCCTTTCTCAACTTGTACTTCTGCAGTGGCCCTTATGGGGCACTTCTCGAATGTCATTTCTGCAGTGACCCTTGCGGTGTCCCTCTCAACTTCGACTTCTAAGTGGCCCTTGCGGGGCACTTCTCAGATGTCATTTCTGCAGTGGAGGGACCCTGGGGTTCTTTCTCAAATATGGCACTTCTGCGGTGGAGAGACCTGGGGGTTCCTTCACCAATATGGATTTTTTGCGATCGAGGGACCTGGGTGTTCCCTCAACCTCATATTTCTGCAATTTGAAGGTTTTTTTAGGGATCCTCACCCACAACTATAGTGGTTAAGCTTGAAACACCCTTTTACAGTAGCTTTAGGAGTTTAGACTGTTGGAGGTGGTTTTATAGCATTTGGGGATTTTTTTATCAAAATTTAGGTTAGTTTTCAGACTTTTGATCACTTTTTTTGTATAGGCTACTGAAAACTGGGTTTTGTGTTATTGAATGTTCTTCTCCAAACTCATCCTTTTTTCTCTTTTTTGACCCGCTAGCTTTAGAAACCGATAAAATAGTATTTTGTTAGTATACCCAAGTCTTTACAAGGCTTAGGTGGAGTTGTCATACGTTACCGAAAGGTGGAAGACGTTGAGGCTATATTTAATATACCTAGGTCGCTGATACCTCTGACCCCCACACCTTTGGGAGTTGTGAATCCTTTGTTGTATCTAACTAACTTCCCTCAGTAAGACACAACACTTATTTCTCCATGTGTTATCAACATCAATATTGATACCATGTCTTCATCTTCTATAGGTTATAGCACCTCTGAACACTTTGATTTTTACGATGAAACTGTGAACTCTGACTCCGAATCTTTTAAGGAGGCCATAAGGGTAATAATGGTTCATCCAAGAGTGTCCGAGATGGTAAAATTTGTCGAATCAATAAATATAGGTCACCCAAGTACTTCTTTTTATCAACAATGGGATCATGAACCCCCAATTTATGATATCTCAAACGATGAGACATGGGATCCTACGACTCGACCCCTAAAAATTACTCAGCCATTGACTAAAATGACCGAGGAAGAGTTTAAGGATGAGATCCACGCGACAAAGCTCTTTCACTTGAGGGTGAAGAGGATGAGGATGTCTTCATGCTTTATATAGGTATTTCCTTATCCTACCCTAATGAAGTTCGCTAGGCTATTCTTATTATTTGCTATAATTGTATGGTATCAACTCATCCACCAACATGAGGGTGACAACTGAGGAGGAGAGTCCACGACCTTATAAATAAGGAGGATAATTTTTGTCTATGAAAAGATGTTCAAGGTCAGCTTTCACCTTTCGTTCAATTCAACTATCAGAGCGATTCTCTCAGCCATCGACATTGCCCCTACTCAGCTTGCCCCAAATGATTGAAGAATCCAATGGGATAAGTCTTTCTTTCAAAACTTTCTTATGAGGAAGTCTTACCTCTTGATGCATTCCGAGCATGTTACTAGGTTGTTTCGACCAAGTTCAATCCTTATTAGTATCAATTTGTATCTTGCGAACCCAACTGTAGGCTTTTACATGTAAAACTGACATCCAACAATGATTTAAAGTATCAGCATTTCTTTAACTTCGTATCTTAGGAGTTCAATGACAATGAGTCCTCGGACCTCGGAGAGATAGAGGTTCCCTACAAGTGGGATCGAATCATAATCTTACCAAGGTCGATCTAGGTGTGAGCATAGAGAGCAAAAAAATCATAGGCCAGTTGAGGGAAGCCCGTGGTCTAATTCTCTTTAAGTATTTGATTACTCTTAAGATTTTCAGTTCACGAGGATGGGTTTAGACCCATTAAAATCCCTTTGTAAGATTTCTAACTTTATTGTCGTATAATTTGATTTAAGACGATACTGATAGTTATCATTTTACAAATCGTCAAATGAATACACCATACCACATTTGGGATATGGTTGCTCCCGTGATTAGAATATCTTAACTTGGATGCAAGGCCTGATAGCTCCTCGGTAAAATTCGATAACTGGTGGACCTAATAAAGCCGAGGGCTAAAATAATGGGAGAAGGCCGATGGGTCGGCAACCACTCCTACTCAGTAGAAGAAATATAAAGATCTTCCAAGATGATCCATATCTTTTAGTCTTCCTATCTCGAACGGCGTGTCGGTTACGACACATTTGGCCCTGCATTATGACTCTCTTCATGGGGTCAGACTAAGGGTGAACATGTCATTGCCTTGGTGATGCCTTCTTTCAATAACTAGTACTTTAAGGCCCATAGAAATAACAGGGTGTCAACATTTTCCCTCTATAAGGCCACCTAGGTATTACTTAGTCAAATTTAAAAAAAGTGTTTTCTTTTCTTTTATTTTTTTCTTGGTCCATGCTTACTCTTCTTGTGTTTTTTATTGCAGTCTGCCCTTGCTCTCCAACATGTTCTTTAATGGGTGTTGGAGGGTGATCCTAAGGTGAAGTTGGATGAAGAGGCAATGTCTAAGATGGTAGATCTAAATCACTAGCTACCTAACAAAAGTCCAACCACGAAGATGAGATACAAAAGATACAAGAATGACATAGGGATTGCCTTGCAATTATGAAGGAGAATTACAAAGTGCAGGTGGATAAGCTTAAAGATACTCTAAAGAAAAATAAGGAGTATGAGAAAAATCTCTTGAGGTCTAGTGTTGAATCGACAAAAACCAAGTTTAAGGAGAGTAAAAAGTTCACTTGCTACATCATCGAATACTTGGATATGGGTGCAAAAGATTCTTGTAAACGGGTCATTAACTAATTTTCTAACCTTATCTCCAGTTACCTCGATCTAGTCAGGATTCCTAACTCCTTTATCTTAGCCGATCAAGAGAGTATCACTACTCTTTAGGAAATCCAGGTCGAGTTAAAAAAATTTGGGGATGTGGAACCATAGGTGGCTGGATCGGTTGGTAACCAGGATGCCATCACCAAAGTCTAGAGGAGACAATCATCCTTGAAGCCACAACTACTGGTGCCTTGGTGGATGATACTTGAGTTATGTTATTTCTTCTTCTTGGGCGACCTTATGTTGTCTCTGATGACTATTTATTTGTAATGGCTATTCTAGTCCCACTTCGGGATTAAAAATTTATTAATTTTAATTCCTAAAACCCCTCTATTGGGATTTTTTTGAATGTTTTATCAGTAACACCCCGTATTTCTGTGCATTTTATATTTAATTAATTCAAAAAATTTTAAATTACTTCTATCGTAATTTAATTAAATTAGTTATGTTAATATTTATTAAAGTATTAATCAGAGATAAGATGGTTAATATTTTCAGAAATTAAATTACTAAGTAAATAGTAATAATTTATTTACATCATAACGTGTATATGTGATGAGGCATTTATTTATCTCAGCCGGAAGTCGGATATAGACTAAGTTGGGTGTGAGATAAGAAATTTTTAAAAATTAATTCGGATGTCAATTCTGAGTGCACGGTTGAGTTCGGATGGGCCAAGATAGTCGAAAAAGTGTACCCAGGGGTCGTAAATGGGTCACGGGATATTTTTGGGCATAACCGAGCCCACTCGGGGGTATTTGTGCCATTTTAATTAGGCCCATATGATTAAAAACGAGATTTGGAGATAAAAGCTTAAGTTTTGGAGTTATGAACTCATTTGGGAGAAATTTGAGAACATAAGGGACAAAGATGGAGGACTCTTGAGAGCCAAAGAGGAAGAACAAGGAAGGTGTTCTTCATCACACAACGATCTCTACACCAAAGGATAATTAGACACTATGAATTTATAAGGCAAGTGGTTAAATTTCTTCAATATAAATTGGTGGTATTCAATTCATATCATATTAGGTGTTATACAAATGATTTTTGGATTGGGTTAATACAAATTGGGTTTTCATTTGGGGAAGTTACAAATCAAGTTATTGGGACTGATTTTGATTCGTAAGGATTTTAGTGGATAATTCTGGGTAAAAAGCTTCACACAAGCCGTTAATGGCGATTATGCTCGCATGGCCCTCTAGAAAATGGCGTTTTCTAACTTTCGTTCTCTAATACGCTTTTTCCAAAACAGCCCCAAAATGCCCAAAACGACATTTTAAAAATCTGGACAGATTGAGTAAATTAAAAACCTTAGATTAATTATTGTGCAAACTTTATTGAGGAGAATTTTGAATAATTAATTGGAGATATTGTATTATGGGCCAAGGGGGTGTCCGGATATTTTGGTTGAGTGATGCTATGATAATAGATTAATTAATGGGGGATTAATTAATTAGAGCTTATAGCTGAAATAATTTATTATAGGATGATATAATAAATTGTTAAATATTATTTAATTAGGAGCGTTCTCTTTATAATGAAATTTTGAGGAGTACGTTCTAAGAGATGGAAATTCGGGCGAGGTGAGCGAGTCCGGATACATTGGTTATGTGACACCAGGCAGATATTAAAATAATCAATGAGTATATTAATTAAATTAGAGTCGGACCATAGACTCGGGGAGATAATATGTTAATTAATGAGTATATTAATTAAATTAGAGTCGGACCATAGACTCGGGGAGATATTAAGTTAATTAATGGGCATATTAATTAATTGGAGTCGGACCATAGGCTCGGGGAGATATTAACTTAATTAATGGGTAAATTAATTAAATTAGAGTCGGACCATAGACTCGGGAATATGTTGGCTAGTGTTACGGACTTTGTACACGGTAAAGCCGGGATTAAAATTTATATATATATATATATATATATATATATATATATATATATATATATATATATATATATATATATATATATACACGGTAGTGTGATAGTATATATATATTGTGTGCTCATAAATACCGGTGGCTAGGTATTTATTTAAAATTATAAGCTCAAGTGCTATCGAGGGAGGTTGCGCGATGTGGGTGAATCCCCTAGCTTGAGGAGTAGGGCGAGTATATCCCAGGTCATAGCGTCCAAATAGAGGTGGGCATTGAGATGATTGTATTCACAGTCGGGGGAATATGACCTCCCTCAATACGTTTATATAACTAGTGAATGTTATCTGACTTTTAACAAATGATTAATTAAGTTAATGCCATAAATAAATTACGAAGTAAAGATACAAATTACTCGGGTTAGAGTAGAGTTCAAGGAGTTTCATGACATGGCTAGTTAGACGGGGTGGTGTAACTAGGAGGGTCAGGAAGAAAGCGTTAGGTGTGCACTTTAGAGGAGGGGTGAGATGTATCTCAAGGGAGTGCGACACTAACTTAAATATGAAGAGCATTCATATATTTTAATTGTTGCATTTTAATTCACTTGCAAAATATTTTCAAAAGGACTTTGGGCTCTGGACCATACTTGCAAAATATTTTCAAAACCTTTTAGGTATCTAGCCACACGGATGCCAAACTTGAAGATCTGTTCCCGAGATGCGTAGCTGTAACAGGTGTGGATATTACAGGATTTGGACATAGACGCTTCAGTCATTTCATTCTTAGAGTATGATGCAACTTGGTATTTCTTTCGGGCATGTTGCCCCAGCTATTTTAATTCAGTCGGACCTTTTACTGGTTACTATTCTTTGTTGGATTATATTAATGGATGTTAGTTTTCTGTCGATGGTTTATTCGGCCGGTCATTTATTGATTTATTCAGTATTACTTTAGATTCATGGTTTGTGTGAATGGTTCATATTGATATTTATATGGTTGTTGTTGTTATATAAAAAGATTAAAATTTTGACATCAGCTTTTGAATACTAGGTGGTTATTAAGTTTTAAAATGTTTTCAACAGTGATGCTAAGAATGAACCAGATGATATTCTTGTTATAATTTGATATAGGAATGATCACTCGATATTTTATTGGGCGGGGTGTTATAGATGGTATCAGAGCATCAGGTTCTAGTGTCCTTAGTATTTGTGCACCTTTTAATGTTTCAGCTTAGCGTTCTTTGATGTAGAGCCTTATGATAGGATTGTTGTATTCCTTTACGTATGCGAGCTACGTTCTCCTATTATCAAGTGTAGTGAGGTGATTCATACACAAGTTCGATTGGGCTTTGTATACCGAACATTCTTTGGGACGACCAACGAGGGCCATAGGAGAATTGAAGGAGAAGAGGCTCAACAAAAGACATAGGGTATTCTGTAAATGGTGATCATGATAGGAATCACCTTGGTCGTTGTTCAGGCTAGTGGGGATAGAATAATCACCCGGGAGCGATAGTCTCCCAAAGCACTGTTGTAGATAACAGTGGTACAATTTCAGTCTCACCCAATGTAGTCAACAAAAGGTGGGGAAAGTGTGGAAGGGATATCTAGAAGGATTCGAGTAGCAGAGTAGTGCGATAAGTCCATGGGAAGAAATAACCCAAAGACAATTGTGTAGGGTGGTGTGCGGTGGCACCCGGGACTAATTTTGAATGAAATTTTTGGCCCAATGGGGGCGGTGTTGTAGTGGTAGGAGTCAGTCACCAAAACCATGGAGAAAAACCATAAATAGTAAGAAATTTAGGGTGAGATTTGATCGCAAATCTTCACACCATTCGTTTGAATAGGTAGGCAAAGGAGATATCAGTACTTACTTCAGAAGGGACGGACAGTGGCTGGACATAAGGGAAAGTTGAATTATGCAACAAACTTTGGGCCCAACGAGGTGGATGCGGAGGTCAATAAGGGATCCATGAGTAAATAATGGACTCGTAGGTAATACACAAGCGTGGACGAAACACTCCGTCTAGGATGATTGAGGCTATAGTCATCAAGGTAGTATGTTTTCAATTTGATATCAATACTTCTGTGAGAAGGAAACCAAGGGAAGTGGAATATCTGACCAAAAGGAAAGATTGTATTTAGTAGTGCTAGTGAGGCACCGCAAGGGGATACCCAGTAAAGGAACCCATTTATATTATTTAGATCAGTGAAATTTCAACCGAGTGACGGTGGATTCAATCAGGGTCGTCGAGGCCAACAACAAGTCCCATGGGGCCAGCGAAGCCAAAGGGACAATGGGGGTAGCAATCAGGGTAAAGTCAACCAAGTTTGCGAGAAGGATAACCCCCACATGGCTAGTGGGGCCAGAGACAGGGGATTGACCCAGGGAAGTGTCTTATGTGTGGAAAGTGGGACCACAAAAATTGATTATGTCCACAGTGAATCAGGGGATAGGAGTGGGATGCCTAGTAGGGACAACAATTATGAAGTTTTGGTTCGGTTGGATGAGAATATTATGTCCAAGAACCATTTGGGCCACTGGTGTATAGGCGAGTGGAAATATAAGTTTTATCCTCGGATAGATGGGGAAACTTTGTGACATGAGTGGTCACAGTATTCTTTGAAAGAGTTGGCGCTTGCGTTCAATTAAGAAATAATATAATAAATACCATTTTTAACCCAAATTAACCCTAAGCATGCAACTAGGTGTGATTGAAACAATATGAAATCATGCACAAGATATTCAACACACAAAGTTTAAGGAAAAATCCCCCACAGGGGCAAAACCATTTGTATATCACTATAATTTGTAAAATACGGTTTACAATCGGATTACAATGAAATACAGATTGACTAAGAATTACCCTCGGGTATCGGATCCTGTAGTCGCGGCTGGAAGAAACCCTTTCCAATTGGGCTGGCGGCTAGAACTATCCCTGTCCAGTAGGGCTGATATGAAGAGGAAGAAGCGGTCCACTTCACAAAGGGTTGAACATCAATGGTGTTCTAGGGTTACCAAAAGTGACTCACAGATGTATGAAATTTGTGTGAATCAAGGGTATGAATCAATGGACTCAAATACCATGAAGACTTAAGAGTTATGGAACTCAAAAAATCGTGTATAATTCTTAAGAAAACCAACTCCCCGATCGTGGTATAAATAAGAATTCATTTGCCCTAAAAATATCCACACGATCTGTTCGTGGTTATCCAGGGCGGACCGATCCGGGCCTTAGGCGGATCGGTCCGATGGTAGACCGGTTCTTTTAATTTGAGGCTGATTCGGTTCGCATTCGGTTCGGTGCTTACTGGCTTCAATGTGCAAGACGGATTGGTCCGGCAGGGAGGCGGATCGGTCCGGAAGCGGATCGGTTCTTTTAATTTCTTGGCGGACCGGTCCGGGCTGTTAGCGGATCGATTCCTTTTTAATTTCTTGGCGGACCGGTCTGGGCTGTTAGCGGATCGGTTCTTTTTTTCATTGAGGCGGACCGATCCGGCTGACTGGATTTCTGATTCCTTCCTTGATTCGATACTCGAATTCCGTTAATGACGATATGGACATGAATTTCTGCAACGGTGTTACGGTTAATGACATATACAAGTATGTTGGACAAAATATCCTTACAAATCTCCCCCTATGTCTATGCCGGAACAAAAATAAAAAATCCTAATTATCTATAATCACAATGCCTATACAAATCTACCATTCCATGAACCCAGAAACTGAAAGAGGTACAAATGACTAAGGCTGCATCGTTTGATCTTCGAATCTTCAGAAATCTCACCGCTTGTCTCATCAGGGTGTGCAACAAGGGATTATCAAAAGATGTACCTACACACATGAGACAAAGCAAATACCAAGTGACGTATCGAGTTTGAAATGAGATAGACATAAGCATATATATTAATTTAAGATGATATTCTCAGAATTTCAAAACTCCCCCATAATCAGATAATTCATTCTCCCCCTTTTTATGATGTCCCCAAATAGACAAATGAGAGAAATAAATCAAGCAATCAAGGACCGGGGTGACACAAGGCATAAAATCACACCATGAATGAACCTAAAACAACCAAGTCGGTGATGGCGTAAATGAATGGGTGTGATCAACATTCGATAGGAAAATCAAAGCATACAAACATGACATATGTGCACGATGAATATTGGATATTCCTAATGAATGAACTCAAATGCTTCCTTTGGTGTAAAAGAGTGACAGTATAAGATATTGACTCGATCAAATCAACAAATCAAAGCTCAAAGTGATTTCTACACCAATAACGTCCAAAATGTTTTGCATGCTGTTTCAGGACTTTCAAGGAAGTGCAAACCCGTTTTTCAATCTCCAACCAAACTCCCTCAGATATTATTATGAATAGAGGCATTCTAAATTCTCAAACTTTAGAGAATTGATGGTGAAACCTAAGTGGCCCATATATGGCATGTATTGCTTTTTATTGCCTTATCAATTTTTTCGGGCTCTTTTAACCTCTTAGGACCTCGGATATTAAAATTCCTCCATTTTTTAGGTCCTTTTAACGGTGGCTTTTGCGCAAAGGATAAGAATCAACTTTCGCAGCCCCTCCCCGTTAAGAAAATATACACACAGTCTCACCAAAACGGTTTTTACATGCAATCCAATCTTGTCAAGTTTTATCGCATTTTATACATTGTATAGACAGGATTGAGATGGAAACACTCAAGCCAACATGAGATTGACAAGTGCAATAATCAAATATAGCCGTGCATGTGTGCAATAAAGGATATAGGAGTCAAGCATGTAGGAAATATCACTAATTACATCTCAAGGACTCCAATGAATGTTAAGCACATGGATGAAATGATGTAGCCTCTTAAATCTCTATCAAACAGTCACATGGATATATGGAATGAAGTTGTGACAAGGCTATCTTAAATGCTCATCCATAAAAGGTAAATCTCTTTTTGAATTTTTTCAAAAAATTTTATCAAAATAAAATCTTTTTGTGTTTTTCTAAAAATTTTTCTAAAAAGAAAATCTTTTTGAATTTTTTCAAATCATAATGAAAAGCAAAAATAAGTAAAACACATGAATAGTATAATCTAGCAATAGGCATCAGAGGATATGAAAAAGACAATGCAACCTATGCTAGACATGGACCAACCCCTCAGTCAACTGTGCAAATCCCCAAAGACTTCCTAAGACTCTCAAATCTAAGGGCATCTAAAGGTTTCGTGAAATTATCGGCTAACTGACGGTCGGTAGGAACAAAACTCAGGGTTACGACCTTCTCCTCAACTAACTGACGTATAAAGTGCTCGCGTAACCTGATGTGCTTTGTGCGCGAATGTTGGACAGGATTGCGGGATATGTGTATCACGCTCGTGTTATCACAGGAAATGGTCATGGTGTCCTGTGAAATCCCATAATCCTCCAACATTTGCTTCATCCACATGATTTGCGTGCAACAACTCCCGGTGGCGATGTACTCAGCCTCCGCAGTGGACAAAGAGATGGAGTTTTTCTTCTTGCTCAGCCAGGAAACAAGAGCAGAACCAAAATAGAAACACCCACCAGAAGTGCTCCTACATCCATCGACATCCCCAGCCCAATCGGCATCTGAATAGGCAGACAAACGGTCATCAGTATCAACGGAATACCAAATACCGTCTGAGAGAGTCCCACTCACGTATTTAATGATACGTTTTAGAGCGAGTAAGTGTGACTCTTTAGGAGACGCCTGATAACGCGCACAGACTCCAACACTAAAGGCAATGTCGGGACGACTAGCAGTCAAGTAGAGAAGACTGCCTATCATACTCCGATACAAGGTTTGCTCTACGTCCTTGCCTGAAGTGTCCTTACTAAGCTTGGTAGAAGTACTCATAGGTGTACGTTCATGCTTAGCGAAGTCTAAACCAAATTTCTTCACTATGTCTCGAGCATACTTGGATTGGGAGATGAACATCCCATCCTCTAGCTGACGAACCTGGAGACCAAGGAAGAATGTAAGCTCACCAACCATGCTCATCTCAAACTCACTTTTCTTCTCCTCCTCAAAGTGGTGAGCATGCTGGGAGCATGTGGATCCAAAGACTATGTCGTCCACATAGACTTGGGCAACCAAGATAACATCGTCATCTCTCCTGACGAACAATGTCATATCAACTCCCCCTCTCTTGAAGCCACGGGCTAAGAGATAGGAAGTAAGCCTCTCGTACCAAGCACGGACTGCTTGCTTCAAACCATACAAGGCTTTTCTCAGATAGTAGACGTGATCAGGGTGCTTAGGGTCTTCAAACCCTTTTGGTTGTTCCACATAAACCTCCTCCTGTAGAATGCCATTCAGAAAGGCACTCTTGACATCCATCTGATATAACTTGAAGTGCAGATGACATGCGATGGCGAGAAGTAAACGGACGGACTCAAGCGTCGCAACAGGAGCAAATGTCTCCCCAAAGTCTACACCCTCTATCTGTGTGTAGCCTTGAGCGACCAACCTAAACTTATTTCTGGTTATGGTACCATTTTCATCCATTTTATTCTTGAAAATCCACCGGGTACCAATAACATTAGTATCACTAGGTTGGGGGATAAGTTCCCAGACATTGTTCTTCTTAAACTGAAGCAACTCATCCTACATAGCAGATATCCAGTTTTCATCTTTGAGTGCTTCTTTGTGGTTTTTGGGCTCGACTTTGGTCGTGTAGCAATGATTACTAACAACGTTCTCTAGTTGAGCACTAGTCTTGACCCCTAGAGTGGGATCGCCAACAATGGCTGAAGGATCATGACTCTTGCGAACCCAAGCAGGTGTGTCCCCTAACACAGGAATAGGGTCCACAGAGTGTGGGAGAGGAACAGGAAAATCACTGTCAGAACAATCCTCATCCTCACACTGAAGGTTGGGATCAATAACCGTCGGAGGTTCGTCATGTTGCACAGTGACGTTTATTGATTCCATAACCTTAGAGCTCTTCAGGTTAAGAACCCGGTACGCTCTACTATTCGATGAATATCCTAGAAATATTCCCTCGTCGCTCCGGGAGTCGAACTTTCCTAATTGCTCTCTATCCCGTAGGATGTAGCATTTACTCCTCAAAACACGGAAATATGCCAGGTTGGGCTTCTTGCCAGTCCACAACTCATAAGGAGTGTGAAGTGTGTGTGGACGCAGATACACCCTATTCACCGTGTGGCATGCAGTAGACACTGCCTCTGCCCAAAATCTCCTAAAAACTTTACTACCTAGAAGCATAGATCTAGCCATCTCTTGGATCGTTCTATTTTTTCTTTCAACAATCCCATTTTGCTGAGGAGTTCTCACAGAAGAAAACTCATGTTTGATCCCAAGGCTATCACAGTACAAATCCACCTTTGCTTCCTTAAATTCAGTGCCGTTATCACTACGTATTCTGTTAATAGTGACACCGTGTTGATTTTGCAGGACACGGCACTTAGTCGTTAAAAATTCTACAGCATAGGATTTCTCTCTCAGAAAACCTACAATGGAGTACCTGGAGAAATCGTCCACCATCACGAGAATGTATCTCTTACTACCTAGACTCTCCGTGCGAGTAGGACCCATAAGATCCATGTGAATCAACTCAAGAACACGTGAGGTGGTAATGGAATTCAACTTCCTATGTGGGCTACGAATTTTCTTTCCCAACTGACAGGGTCCACAAATCGTGGAAGTTGTCTTTCCAAGTGACGGTAAGCCACGTACTAGGTCCTTTTTGAATAAACGAGATAAGTCTCTAACATTCACATGACCTAGACGTTGATGCCACAGATCCATAGGAGTGATCGTGGCGCTGTTGCAAACAAGTGAGGATATGGGCTCAGTCCCATATCAGTTATCCTCTGTCCTCACCCCTTGCACTAAAAGTTTACCGGCTTGATTATAGACCTTACAAGCTTTCCGGTCAAACTTCACTGCAAAGTCATCGTCGCACAGCTGGCTGATGCTAAGAAGGTTTGCTTTCAAACCTTTGACGTACAGCACGTTTTCCAGCTTTGGAAATCATGGTAACTCTACTGTACCTCGTCCTACTATGCTAGATTTTCTACCATCTCCAAAGGTGACCCCATCATTATAATCCTCAAGATGGGTAAAATAAGAGACATCACCTGTCATGTGTTTGGAGCATCCACTGTCAAAATACCACTGAGAGGTATTATGTGCTTTGAGAGCAACATGGACAACAAGGGCCTTTTTCTCTTTCTTAGGAACCCAAGAGAAATTACCTTTTTGTATTCCCTTGTTGTTGTTGGTTTTAGACGGAATGCGGGGCGCATTCATTGATGGTAAGGTTATTCGTCGGAATTCCTCCATCAAACTCTGTGATGTGACAGCTAGAGACTCAACTCGCTTTCTCAGACTGGCAAACTCATCAGTATGATGTGGAGGAGCAAAAGTACGTCGTGTCCGACCCAAACTATAGCAAACATCCCTAAGGTGTCCATTTCTTTTGCAATGGGAGCAAAAGGGCACAGTATTAGGAGGACCTTGGATTGTTTTTCTTGGTCGAACTCTCCTTCTTGGTTTTTGATGACGGCCATAAGGAGTCGTAGTGAACTCAGGAATTGGTCCGGGTGCAATTTGGGATGTGGAGGCACCATCAAACCCTATTCCTTGCCTGTCACCAAAACCTAAAGCGGGACCGAGGAGCATCTTTTCCATCTTCCCAGATCTGTCCTCGATTTGTACCTTGACTCTCCTAGCTCTCTCAAGGTCATGAGTAAGCTGAGCAACAAGGGCTTCAAGTTTCTTCCTAGTCTCCATGGAGGAATGGATCTCACTACTAAGACTAGCCACTTGTTTAGTCAAGTCCGCTTTTTCTTTCTCAAAACTGCACTCTCTCTTTCTAAGCAAATTCTCTTTACTAACCCAGGCAGACTCTCTCTCTCTCATGGCGGTGCAGGTGGAGGACTCTCTCTCTCTCGTCTCTTCTAACTCTTCTTCTAACGCGGTGATTCTAAGAACTAACGCCTTGTTACGTTTTTTAGTTTTGAAAGACTCATTATATAACTCGGCGTAGGCGCGTTGAAGGTTACTCTCGTCCTCACTACCTTCCTCCTCTCCCTCACTCTCTTCACACTCTTTGCCGAGGTGTCTCTGTGAGGTAGCATCTTCATCATCGTGAGATGCACATAGAGTACTCACATGACTAGCCATGAACGCGGTGAAGTTACGCTCATGCGGTGACTCATTTCCCGAGTCCACCGACTCGACCTCACTGTCGTCACTAAGGGTAGCATTTAGGACAGCTTTACCCTTTTCCCTATTCAGACGAGTGGCACACTCAACGCTCTGTGTCCCTTACCGTCGCATTCAAAACACCTCTCACTGTCTTTAGGGGGTTCTTTGAAATCTTTCTTTTCAAACTTATTTTTCTAAAAATTCTTTTTATCTTTGAAGTTCCCACTTTTCTTAAATTTCAGAATTTTCTTGAAGTTTTTAGCAAATAAGGCCAAATCATCTAAGTCAAACTCACATTCAGAATCAGAATTTTCTAACTTTCTAGATGACTCGACTCTCTTTCTTGCCGACCCCTCACTTTTTCTCTCTTGGGCTTTAAGGACAATTCCCTTATCTTTTGGCTTGGCAGATTTAGGAAACATGTCTATTTCATAAGCTGTAAATCTCCTACCAGTTCTTCCAATTTTAGAGTATTTAAATTACCCAAGGAATTTAGCACAGTGACTTTAGGTATAAAACGCTTAGGAAGGGAACGAAGAATCTTTTTAACAACTCTAGCATTTGGAATATGTTCACCAAGATTATAGCTAGTATTAACAATGTCAGAAAGCCTATCATAAAATTCATCAAAACATTCATTTTCATGCATGGTGATGGTTTCAAATTGAGTTGTTAAATTTTGCAATTTTGACTCTTTAACAGCATTTGTTCCTTCATGGGTACGTTGCAAAACATCCAATGCCTCTTTTGACGTGATGCACGTCATTATGCGTTTGAACTCATAAGGTGTGACAGACCCAGAAATAGCACTTAGACCCTTAGAATTAAAAGAAGACCATTTAAATTCTTCATCAGTCCAAGAAATATCAAGTTTCAAGTTGGTCACATTATCAACAGTCACGGTGGGAGGAGTCCACCCTCGTTCAACTAAAATCCAGACACGTTCATCAATGGCTTTTAAAGCCGACCTCATACGGGCTTTCCAATAAGCATAATTTGACCCGTCAAAAATAGGCATTTTATAATATGACTTCTCCATATGAACACGCTCTTTTCAAGAATCAATTTATTTCAAAAAAATTGATATCTTTAGAAAAATTTTGCGGAAGTAAGGAATACGCAATAGAATGGCGTAACCTGCTCTGATACCAATTTGAAAGAGTTGGCGCTTGCGTTCAATTAAGAAATAATATAATAAATACCATTTTTAACCCAAATTAACCCTAAGCATGCAACTAGGTGTGATTGAAACAATATGAAATCATGCACAAGATATTCAACACACAAAGTTTAAGGAAAAATCCCCCACACGGGCAAAACCATTTGTATATCACTATAATTTGTAAAATACGATTTACAATCGGATTACAATGAAATACAGATTGACTAAGAATTACCCTCGGGTATCGGATCCTGTAGTCACGGCTAGAAGAAACCCTTTCCAGTAGGGCTGGCGGCTGGAACTATCCCTGTCCAGTAGGGCTGCAATGAAGAGGAAGAAGCGGTCCACTTCACAAAGGGTTGAACATCAATGGTGTTCTAGGGTTACCAAAAGTGACTCACAGATGTATGAAATTTGTGTGAATCAAGGGTATGAATCAATGGACTCAAATACCATGAAGACTTAAGAGTTATGGAACTCAGAAAATCGTGTATAAGTCTTAAGAAAACCAACTCCCCAATCGTGGTATAAATAAGAATTCATTTGCCCTAAAAATCTCCACACGATCTGTTCGTGGTTATCCAGGGCGGACCGGTTCGGGCCTTAGGCGGATCGGTCCGATGGCAGATCGGTTCTTTTAATTTGAGGCTGATTCGGTTCGCATTCGGTTCGGTGCTTACTGGCTTCAATGTGCAAGACGGATCGGTCCGTCAGGGAGGCGGATCGGTCCGGAAGCGGATCGATTCTTTTAATTTCTTGGCGGACCGGTCCGGGCTGTTAGCAGATCGGTTTCTTTTTAATTTCTTGGAGGACCGGTCCGGGCTGTTAGCGGATCGGTTCCTTTTTTCATTGAGGCGGACCGGTCCGACTGACTGGATTTCTGATTCCTTCCTTGATTGGATACTCGGATTCCGTTGATGACGATATGGACATGAATTTCTTCAACGGTGTTACGGCTAATGACATATACAAGTATGTTGGACAAAATGTCCTTACATTCTTCTTAACACTATATTCGCAAGGGAGATGAGTTTAATGGGTGTATCATAGTGTTAATATTAAGTATATGTTTAGTGCGGGGTAACGAGGATCTCTTTTATTTTACCTGTAGAGGAGTAGGTGTGAACACTGAGAGGGTACATTTTATAAGGTTAACTCATTTTGAGATGTGCTATGCGAGCATGATTTTATCCTGGGTACAGATTGGTTAGCGACGGGTAAGCGATAGTGGGAGGTTACAGCAAGACTATCGTGTTCGTTATTCCAGGGCGGGATGTGTATTCTTTGCGAGGTTCCACCCGAAAGAAGGTTGGGCTCGCGGAAATATTTTATAAAATAGACTTCAGAGGGTAGGGTTGTCTAGTATATTATATCCCAGTGCATAGGGATTTTTACTGATGTGATTCGGGGCATAGCAGATTGACCATGGAGCAAAGAGATTTAGCTCGTTAGTGACGTAGCGCTTAGGACTTAGTGATAGTGTGAGCACGACATTATATAACTCCTTTAGAGATGTGGGAGTCGACAACGAGACCTTTGAGTACAGGGACAGATTTTTGGGTGTCTCGGTTATATGCTCGGGTCTACGAAAATTAATGAAGGATAATGCTAGTGTTTAATGCATTAGGGAAAGTTTTTTTTGGGCTCCGTTGTGAAATGTTATGCGCATATTCCCTAATAAACGTCAGTAGTGGAAAGATGTTATATGATGCTAGGATACCAGTCTAAAGGGTGATTATTGAACGTATGGAGTTACACTTTGAGGTGAAATCTATTACGCTATAAGGCCAGTATATCGGGGTAGTGGTGCGAAATAAGCACTGAGAAAACTTTTTCACCGCAAGTTAATGGGCGGGGCAACATCGAGAACATTAAATTGCGGTTTGGGGAAATATAGAATGTAACCATATGATATAATGTGATCTGTGGGATAACCTTGAAAGAAAAATATTACGTATGTGACGTCTGTGATGTTGTGCAAATATTCATGGGATTTAGGGTGTATGGGCGCCCTGGTTAGTATGATTTCAGAGTCATCTTAAATAAAGGGATGCGTGAATAAACATATTGAATGTATGCCTGTACGACAATCAGAAAATAAGTAGGAGATTGCAATGAACTGAAATCCGTTTGAAAGAGGAAACAATTCGACTATATGCGTATCAAGGTGAACTATCTCCACCGTAAGGAGTGTAAACACGGTGGAGGTGCATGCAACAAAATATCTTAAGGCAAGAAAGAAGTCACGTTTCTGGGAAAATAGAAAAGATTATCACTTAGTTATATGCTTAAAGTGGTCTTACGCATAGACAAGGTGTAGATTCCTATGTAACGAAAACTGCACAAGTAATATAGTTCTTGAGCATGGGAATTGGTGTTGAGTGAGACATAATGAATTTATCCCCGGATAGACCGCTTATGAATGGGAAAAAGGTTGATTTGAGGGTATCAACCAAGAAGTTTTTAGAATTTTATGGTCCAGAGATGGAATTAATGCTCAGGTTGGTAAAAATCATGGAGGGGCCAAGGTTTCCATCGGGTTGTTGAATGGATTGACCTGAACACGAATTGTTGTCTCGAAATGGGTTATACTATCGAGTAGTATGTGTAATACCCCATACTTTTGGCTATATTTATTTTTGGGATTAATTATTAAATGCGTATTAATTGGAAATTAATCCGGGTTATAAATACTAACGAGATGCGAGTTGGTATTTGATTATGTGCATATATGATTATACATGAATTTGGAATTATGAAATTTGTCGTGAGATTAATATACGACAATTTGAGAATTTTGTTGAGACGCGTGTGACCGTCGCGTCATGGTATATTATTTTAATTATAAAAGTGAATTTAAAATCTATAAACTGTATGGTCATTTTGAGTGCGTCAACGCGTCCGAAAGGGTCAAGATAGTCAGAAAACACTAGCCGGGGGTGTAGTTTGGATTCCGGGGTATTTTTAGGCCATACCGGCATCATAAAGGGTATTTTGGTAATTTTACATTTTGAGGAATTAAAAGTGACGAAAATTGGTTAATTACATCTGATGTGGATTTGACCCACTAAACCCACTAACCAACCCATATTAACCTATTAAGCTACGGAGGCTATCATTAGGTTTACAAGTTCCCCAAATCAAACCCTAGCCACCTTAAGCCACCATTGGAGAAGAAGCTTGGGAGAAGAAATTCTGCAGAAATCTTCACCAAACCAACATCAAAATCAGAAATCAAATCAAGGCAAGTGATTTAAATTACATTCCTTATGCAGTGAATACTTCTTCCATGTTAGAAACCTTGATAATCAATCTTATATAAGAGTTAAAAGAAAACCCATGAAATTGGAAGTTATTATTTAATTTTGGGATAGGTTTGCATGTAGAAACATGGTTTGAAGATCGAATTCAGAGATTTCATATTTATTGTGATGTAAAAACGGATTTAAAATCTGGGAAATTTTGATGAGAAAAATCTAGGGTTTATGTTCTTGAAGAAAATTGGGGGAAAATGTAGAAACTTGTGATTTAATGATGTTTAGAATGTTTTAAACCCTTAAAAGATGATAGTATATCACCTTAGCATGTTTGAGGATGATTAGAGAACTTAATACAGTGTTGGAATGAATTTTAGAAGAGATTTGAGGAGTAAAAATGGTGAAAAACGAGTTTTAAGAAAATCTGGGACGAATCTGGTAGGTCGTTAGAAGCCCCTGCCCAGGTCGTTCGAACGAACTCGTTCGAACGAGCTTCTAATGAATTGACCAGTCGCTTCTAACGAGAGGCAGTTTCGTTCGATATCTCGTTCGAACGAGATATCGTTAGAAGGTACAGTTCGTTCGAACGAACTGGAATCTAGTTCGAACAGTCTCGTTCGAACGAGACTTCTAACGAGTTGACAGTGGAATCTCGTTCGAACAGTCTCGTTCGAACGAGACTTCTAACGAGTTGACAGTTTGGGTCTTTTTGGACTGTTTTGATTTTTGGAGTCCCGTAAACTTGTTCGAGGATATAGATAACATTCCGATGATGATGTAATGATAGAGTTGGGACTTTTGGGCATATAGAGAAGGAAATTATATACGAGAGTTAAATTAATTGGACGGTTTGGGTTGAGACGTGAGTGTCTACTACGACGTGAGAATAGATTATGGCGCGTATGATGATAAACCGGAATAGTATAAATTGTGATAATTATAAGTTAGTACGAGAAAGCGATATGTACTACGATTAAACTACGGGATTACTAAGATGTGTGTTTACTTAGTATTGGTATATGAATTGTGTGTATGACATACCTACCATACTTGCTATCACGGGAGGTTTGCGTTCGCTTAGGGCCTTCTAATCCTTGTGTTGCCCGGATTTAGACTGGTTACCTTGATGAACATAGGTCATAGAAAGACTTATTGGGACTTTAATAAGTCCGCTGATCGTAGGAGCGTAGGTATGTGCGTGACCTATGTGATGTGACTGTGTTCGCCTCCATTGTTTGTGATGTTGTTATCTGTGAACTATTCCTGAGAGATTCGAAATATGTAATCCTTATGTACGTGATGTACCAGGATGGATAGCAGAGTATGTGTGCACCACAGCTTAGTTCTCGGGGTGCTTATATTGTATATTTATGATGTGAATAATATACACTTAATTAATGGGAACCTTCATGTTATTGTTGTGAATATAATTACGGTACTGTTTCGAGAAATATAACGAGTTAACTGATAGTGATATATATTGCATATTGAGCATCTGAGTTTACGTTAAACCCTAATTAATTACGAGCGTTATCATGTTAATAGAACCGAGTAATATGGGTAGGACCTATGATAGTCTAGCTTGACAGGATGGCACTTAGCTAGTGATTTGTGTCGTTATAGATGGGTACTTACGTTAGGAGTGCACAGTTAGACGAGAGGTGAGAATATCATGTGAGTGCACGTCCTAACATGTACTTTGAATTTAATGTTTTAAATGTTTTTAAAGCACTTGCAGGTTTTTAAAATATAACTCCACATTCGGGCTCTGACCCGTTTGCTTTTCAAATCTATTTTTTCTTGTAAAACCATTTTAGGTGCCCAGCCACAAGGACACCATGCATAGGATATTCATTCCGGTGACGAGCTGTAGCTGCTTGTGGAAGCTACAGGGATTTGCTTGTAGACGCTTCTATCACTTGGATTCCAGATTCATCATCTATCAGTTGTAGGGCATGTTGCCCATTTCTATTAGAGTTACATTTCCATTTCAGTTTTCAGACTTTGGCATGTACTGTTTTAGTTTTCGGTTTACTTATTTCAGTTATGGGATTGTAGTGAGGAGTTTTCCTCCAGACTTTATTTACGTTATGTGATGGTTATTCTTTTTACTTCAGTATGGTGAATGGTTTTATTATTCTTTATTACACTTGTTTCATGTTAATCAGACTAAAATTAAAATTTGGCACTTACTTTTTAAATACTAGGTGGTTAGTAATCTTAAAAATGTTTTCGACAGTGATGCTATTAACTGGACCAACTTGGCATTTTGAATTAATTTGATAAAGGAGTAGCTACCCGGTATTTAATTAGTCGGGGTGTCACAGTATGGCCAACTTTACTATTAATGGGAAGGAGTGAAACATAACAAGGTATCGTTCAATATTGTTAGGAATTTGGGTGAGACCTTTCAGTCCCACCTCCGGTAAAAAGTGTCAGGAGGTGATAGGGACAGAGTTACATATTGGGTTGAATGTGTCGCCCGTAAGTTGATGGGTAGACTTGAAGCGAGGATTGTGCATTCCAGATTTTTGGGTAATTAGGGAGTAGTAATTACCACAAGTAGAATTACGTGTGATGCCTCATAACAGTTTATTATCTGGGTGATACCTTGGAAGACTTTATGGTAAATGTTTCATTATCCACCTTTGGTTGATAAGAGGTGGGGAAATAACAAGCTGCTAGGACCAAACATGGGTTATGGTCCAACATCGGGAATTGAGTAAGTTGTATCCTTTCGTATAGTTCAGGGACGTAAGGAGGGGAATTTCCTAACATAGAGATAGTGGAGTCGGTGGAGTATGGGCTCATCTTTTGGGGCACTATGTTGTCAGGGGCCATCGAGTTAAAGATTTATGACCAGGTATTGGTTCGGGTGTCTCCTATGAAAGGAGTGGTGAAGTTCGACAAGAAAGGGAAGCTAGCATCGAGGTATGTGGGTCCTTTCCCTATCTCTGAGAGGGTGGGACCGGTGTCTTATCGAATGAGTTTTCTATAACATCTTCAGTGGATACGTGATGTGTCCCACGTGGCATAGCTGGAATGATACATGAGGAACAATAGGGATTTTTGGGCACGTTCCACTCGAGGAGAATGACTTGCAATAAGACAACTCATATGAGGAGAGACTAGTATCAATGTGAGCGCAATCTGTAGTCTAAGGTAGTACTACCAGTTAGAGTGTAGTGGAGTGGGGTTCATCACAGTATTGATGAGTATACGTGGGAGCGGGAGTAGAATATGTGAGAGCAGTATCTAGAGTTATTCGCCGCAGTTATGACCAAATTTCGGGGACGAAATTCCATTGTAAGGGGGGGGGGGGGGGGGAGTATGTAACACCCCGTATTTCTGTGCATTGAATATTTAATTAATTCGAAATGTTTTAAATTACTTGTGTGTCGTAATTTAATCGAATTAGTTATGTTAATATTTATTTAAATATTAATCGGAGATAATATGGTTAATATTTTCAGAAATTAAATTACTAAGTGAATAGTTATAATTTATTTACGCCATAACGTGTATAAGTGACGTGGCATTTATTTGTCTCAGTCGAAAGTCGAATATAGACTAAGTTGGGTGTGAGATAGGGACTTTTTATAAATTAATTCGGATGTCAATTCTGAGTGCACGGCTGAGTCCGGATGGGCCGAGATAGTTGAAAAAGTGTACCCGGGGGTGGTAAATGGGTCACAGGATATTTTTGGGCATAACCGAGCCCACTCGGGGGTATTTGTGCCATTTTAATTAGGCCCATATGATTAAAAATGTGATTTGGAGGTAAAAACCTAAGTTTTGGAGTAGTGAACTCATTTAGGAGAAATTTGAGAACATAAGGGACAAAGAGGGAGGACTCTTGAGAGCCAAAGAGGAAGAACAAGGAATGCATTCTTCATCACACAACGATCTCTACACCAAAGGATAATTAGACACTACGAATTTCTAAGGTAAGTGGTTAAATTGCTTCAATATAAATTGGTGATATTTAGTTCATATCATATTAGGTGTTATACAAATGATTTTTGGATTGGGTTAATACAAATTGGGTTTTCATTTGGGGAAGTTACAAATCAAGTTATTGGAACTGGTTTTGATTCGTAAGGATTTTAGTGGATAATTCTGGGTAAAAAGCTTCACACAAGCCGTTAATGGCGATTATGCCGGCGTGGCCCTCTAGAAAATGGCGTTTTCTAACTTTCGTTCTCTAATACACTTTTTCCAAAACGGCCCCAAAGTACCCAAAATGTTATTTTAAAAATTTGGACAGGTTGAGTAAATTGAAAACCTTAGATTAATAATTGTGCAAACTTTATTGAGGAAAATTTTGAATAATTAATTGGGGATATTGTATTATGGGCCAAGGGGGTGTCCGGATATTTTGGTTGAGTGATGCCATGATAATAGATTAATTAACGGGGGATTAATTAATTAAATCTTATAGATGGAATAATTTATTATAGGATCATATAATAAATTGTTAAATATTATTTAATTAGGAGTGTTCTCTTTATAATGAAATTTTGAGGAGTACGTTCTAAGAGATGGAAATTCGGGTCAAGTGAGCGAGTCCGGGTACATTGGTTGTGTGACACCAGGGAGATATTAAAATAATTAATGAGTATATTAATTAAATTAGAGTCGAACCATACACTTGGGGAGATGATAAGTTAATTAATGAGTACATTAATTCAATTAGAGTCGGACCATAGACTCGGGGAGATATTAACTTAATTAATAGGCATATTAATTAAATTAGAGTCGGACCATAGACTCAGGGAGATATTAACTTAATTAATGGGTAAATTAATTAAATTAGAGTCGGACCATAGACTCGGGAATATGTTGGCTAGTGTTACGGACTATGTACACGGTAAAGCCGGGATTACAATATATATATATATATATATTGTGTGATAGTATATATATATTGTGTGCTCATAAATACCGGTGGCTAGGTATTTATTTAGAATTAAATGCTCTAGTGCTATTGGGGGAGGTTGCGCGATGTGGGTGAATCCCCTAACTTGAGGAGTAGGGAGAGTATATCCCCCGGTCATAGCGTCCAAATAGAGGTGGGCATTGAGACGATTGCCTTCACACTCGGGGGAATATGACCGCCTCCAATACATTTATATTTCTATGTTCTGATTCGACGTTGGCTAGCTGTCTCAGAAATCCAAGTGGGACTGAGTAGACCTGGGAAGATAGCACTTTAGAGAATGCATCCGATGAGGTATTACTCGGAAGGATGGTTTTAATTCCATTCAACATATGTGTGATTGTGGAATATAGTTCTACGTATCTAATGGAGTAGATAATTATATACAGGTAATTAAATACATGAAGATAATTTGTATTATTTATATAACTAGTGAATGTTATATGGATTTTAAGAGCGGATTTATTTATATTCAACATATGTATAATTGTGGAATATAGTTCTACGTATATAATGGAGTTGATAATTATATACGGGTAATTAAATACATGAAGATAATTTGTATTACTTATATAACTAGTGAGTGTAATATGACTTTTAAGAAATGATTAATTAAGTTAATGCGATAAATAACTTACGCAGTAAAGAAACAAATTACTCGAGTTAGAGTAGAGTTCAAGGAGTTTCATGACATGGCTAGTTAGACAGGGTGGTGTAACTAGGAGGGTCAGGAAGAAAGCGTTAGGTGTGCACTTTAGAGGAGGTGTGAGATGTATCTCAAGGGAGTGCGACACTAACTTAAATATGAAGAGCATTCATATATTTTAATTGTTGCATTTTAATTCACTTGCAAAATATTTTCAAAAGGACTTTGGGCTCTAACCCATACTTGCAAAATATTTTCAAAACCTTTTAGGTATCCATCCACAGGGATGCCAAACTTAATGATCTGTTCGTGGGATGCGTAGCTGTAACATGAGTCGATGTTGCAGGATTTGGACATAGACGCTTCAGTCATTTCATTCTTAGAGTAGGATGCAACTTGGTATTTATTTCGGGCATGTTGCCTCCGCTATTTTCATTTCAGTCGGACCTTGTACTGGTTACTATTCTTTATTGGATTATATTAGTGGATGTTGGTTTTCTGCCGATGGTTTATTCGGTCGGTCATTTATTGATTTATTCAGTATTACTTTAGATTCATGGTTTGTGTGAATGGTTCGCATTGATATTTATATGGTTGTTGTTGTTAAATAAAAAGATTAAAATTTTTACATCATCTTTTGAATACTAGGTGGTTAGTAAGTTTTAAAATGTTTTCGACAGTGATGCTAAGAGTAAACCAGATGATATTCCTGTTTTAATTTGATATAGGACCGATCACCCGATATTTTATTGGGCGAGGTGTTACATTATCTTTAATATATTTTTCTTTCCTCATTATATGAATAAGTGTAGTGTCTCTTTTTATATTCACCATACAAGATGATGTTTAAGTCTCACCATAACAAAATAATGTTCACTTGTTCCATCTCTCAGGGTTTTAATGAGATATATTCTAGAGACAAGACTCCAAAATATTCTCATACTGTTGAGATATTATTTAGATTTAGCTACTCACCATAAAAATTGATGTAAGTTCTTACCATAAAAAATTGATGTTCAATTGTTCCACCTCTCAGGGTTTTTAATGAGATATGTTTAGGAGACGAGACTCCTAAACACTCTCATACCATAAAGAGAGAGATAGAGTTACATATAACTATTCATTATAGAGAATTATGTAAAGTCTCACCATAACAAAGATTATGTTAAATTGTCCCATCTCTCAGGTTTTCTAATAATATATATTTAGGAGACAAGGCTCCAAAACACTCTCGTACTGCTGACAGAGATATTTACTTTTAACTATTCACCATAAAAAATGATGTTTAATTTTCCCACCTCTGAGGGTTTTTAATGAGATATGTTTGAGAGATGAAACTCCAAAATAATCTCTTACCGCCGATAAAGATATATACATTTAAATATTCACCATAAAAATTATGTCAAGTCTCACCTGAACAAATATGATGTTCAATTGTTCCACCTCTCATGATTTTTAACGAGATATTTTTAGGAGACGAGACTACAGAACACTCTCATACCCGAAGGGAGATATTTACATTTAATTATTTACCATAAAACTGATGTCAAGTCTCACAACAAAAAAGATGATGTTCAATTATCCCGCCTCTTCAGGTTTTTAATGAGATTTGTTTAGGAGATAAGACTCCAAACACTCTCATACTGTCGAGAGAGAGAGTTTCATTTAACTATTCACCATAAAGTATAATATCAAGTCTCACTATAATAAAGATGATATTCAATTTCCCCATATCTCAGTCTTTTTATTAAGATATCTTAAGGATATGAGCTTCCAAAACACTCTCATACCGCTAAGAGAGATTTACATTTAACAGTTCACTATAAAATGATGTTAAGTCTCACATAACAAAATGATTTTCAATTTTATCACCTATAAAGTTATTATTGTGATATGTTTAGGATAAGTGACTCCAAAACACTCTCATACAACCTAGATAGAGATTTCAAGTGTGTGCATGATATTTACGAGATATAACTGACTAGTTTGAGATAACAATTCATTTCATTGCAAATTTCTCTATAAAAAATTTAATTATATGATAGATAACTGATCCCAAGTTTTTACATTCAAATATTCTCAGTGATAGTACTTTTTCAAATCATGGGCATTCGTTGGATTGTTGAATGGCTGCACCTCTATATATGACTAAGACTACTTTCTCTGTGACTCTGTTGGGACAATGGCAGTTAGGATTAAGTTTACTAGCTTTCTTGTATATCCTTCTTGAGTACGAGATCTCCAACTTTAATTGTATGAGATTTGACCCTCTTATTGTAGAATTTTGCATCTTTTTATTGGTAAGACTACTTCCGTACGAACGCATCTTCCCGTAGCTCTTCAATGAGGTCAAAATCAATTCTTCTTTATTCTAAATTCATTTTAGGGTCATACATTTGGACTCTGTGGATTGTCATCCCAATCTCTGTTGGGAAGACTACCTCCACTCCATATGCCAGCATGAAAGGTGTTTCCCATATCGGCGTTCTGTACGTAGTCCAATACACCCACAGTATGTTGTGCAGTTCGTCGACCCATTTTCCTTTGGAATCTTTCGACTCTTTTATTATTTTGTATATAATAATTTGGTTTGTCACCTTAGTTTGACCATTTACCCATGGTCAGTCTGGTGCTGATAAGAACTGCTTTGTGCATACCCTTTCATAGTAAGTCGCCAAGGACTTGTTATTGAATTTATTTCCATTGTTCGATATCAAAGTGTTTGGGAGTCCGTATTGGTAAATGACATTGCTCTACTCGAATTTGAAACACTTCTCTTTCGGGACCGTTATTATGGACTTTGCATCTATCAATTTTAAAAAATAATCAATTGCGATAATTAAAAAGCCAAAGTTCCCCTAGCTCTTTATAGCAGATCGATCAGAAAAAGTGAAAGTTCCCCTAGATCTTTGTAACAGACCGATCAAGTTAATTCCTCACATCATGAAGGTCCTTGGGGACAAGATAGGAAAAATGGGTGAGGTGTTGAAGGGGATTGGTGGAGAAGCGCTCACACTTATCACACTTGAGAACATACTCAACCCCGTCTTTAGATAGGTTTGGACAACAGTAACCTCGAGTGACAATCCTTTACGAAATTACCATCCTTTATATGGCTTCATGAATATATTTATGAACATAAATAACTTATGTTGGCTTCTCACACCTCAAAAGTGGGGGAAGATAGACTCTTTGATACAAAAAATCTCCTATGATAGTAAATTTAGTTAATCGGCATCGTACCCTTCTCCTGTCGATCTTTCTAGTAGGGATATTCCCATACATTAGGTAATAAATGACTTGGTCCATCCAAGATGGTCCTAAGTTAAGGTTGAAGCATTATGTTGCTTTGTCTTCTTCTCACTCGGTGATCAACTCTGATAGAATTTTGATGAAACTCTTCGATAAATTTCTTATGTTTTTGACGATGTGTGTCTTGCACGGGCATCTGTTCTTCTATACTCAATTCTTGGGTTATCTTTATTATTATCCCGTATATAATTTTTCAGTGTCGTATTCACTCTTTGAAAGTAGTTGGCCATCATTTCATATTTTGCCTCGTAGAATCTAGTTCACCACCAGAATGAAATCATGGCAGGCGAGTAGTTGGTAGACACCTAACGCCTTTGTATATGCAAGGAATTATACCAAGGATTTATATTCCTCCTTATTATTAGATGCTTCAAAATTAAACCTTAGGGTTTACTCAATAATGATTTTATTTGGGGCTAATAAAATCAATCCAGCCCCACCACTAGTGGCATAGGACTATCCCTTCATAAACAAACTCGAAAATAGCATATTCGATAAAAAATGTACATTATCAAGGACACCTTTTTCAGTAATAAATCTAGCCCTAGAACATAAATTGTAGTGTCGGCTGGTGTACCCTCCTTTTTCCTTTGTTTATGAGCTCTCGACTATTTCGAAGTCTTCGAACCATGATTTTACTTTAGATAGATTATATTCTAATGTCTTCCTCTTAATTTCACTTATCTATTGATAAATGATATCAATCTCACCCAAATCAATCGACAAAGCCATTAGCCTACCCGATTTCTCAAGTTTATGAACAACCCTATAGGAAACGTGTGCTAGTTTCACTACCATTGTATAAGCTTGAAATTAGGGTTTCATTTTTAGTGACGCATGTATCAAGGAATTTCAAGATTTTTTTATCTTTGTGTACCTCATCTCGGCCCCTTGTAATTCTTTTCTATTATAACATATTGACTTTTGAGTTTGATTGTCATCTCTGACAGTTGTCATGTTGATAGCTAATTCTGAGGCAACGAGGTAAGGACACAGTTTTTCCCCTTGAATGGTCCGAGATAAGATCACCTGTGAGCCTAAATAGGCTTTTAACTCCTTGAACGCTTTCTCACATTTTTCATCCCAAACGAACACTTTCCTCAACATCTTGAAAAAGGGCAAAAAAATTTGATTACTCACGAATTAAAACTATTGAGTGCAACAACTCGACCTATTAAGCTCTGGATGTCTTAGCTGATTCTTGGACCCTTTATATCAATCAATGACTTTATTTTGGCTGGGTTGGCCTCAGTTCCCCTTTGATTGACTATGAGCCCCAAGAATTTTCCTCTACCTACTCTGAGCATAAAGTTTGCATGGTTCGTCTTTTTTCTGTATCGATCCATCATGTCAAAAGTTCTCTCCAGGTCTGCCACATAGTTTTTGACCATCACACTCTTTATCAACATGTCGTCGGCACAGACTTCCATCATTTTGTTGATCTGACCATTGAACATTTTTTACTAACCTTTAGTATGTAGCCCCTTCATTAGTTAGGCCAAATAATATTACCTTAGAGTTGTAAGTCCCTTTATCAATAATGAAGGATATTGTCTCGATATCACCCTCATACATGGAGATTTGATTATAAATCGAGTAAGAATCCATGAAGGTTATGAGTTCATGCCCTACAGTGGCATCTACTGTATTATTAATTTCGTAAAAAGTGAAACTGTCATTTGGTCAAACCTTATTAACATCATTGGAGTCTACCAAAATTCTCTATTCTCCATTGTTCTTTGGAACCATGAGGACATTAGACAACCATTTTAGATGCTGAACTTTTTTAATGTAGTCTATTGTTTGAAGCTTCTTCACCTCTTCCTGAATGACTTCATATATGTCTCAAGCAAAATTTTTCCTTCTCTCATTTTTAGCTATAATTTTTTGTCCAGGTCAAGTCGGTAACAAATGACATCAGGGTCAATCCACAACAAGTCACTGTAACTCCATAAGAAGACTTTGCCTTTTTATTTCTGAGAAGTTCAACTAGTTCTTTCTTTAATGATGACTCTAGGGATAAGACGATTTGGACTATTTTTCTAGCTCGTCCTTATTGAGGATGACGGATTCTACATCTTTTGTAGGATCTCCCCTTTTAAGTTTCTACTCGTCTCTTGGGTCAAGAGTATCTCTGTTGTACAAGGTGGTGTTCCTCTTGTGACTGTCTCTTTCTTTTTCCGAGGTGAATTATCACTCTCATGCTTCCACTTGATCACCATTGATTTCCCCTACTCCTTTAGGAGTGGGGATTTCATCTTCCGATATAAAGTATAACTTTGAATTATTTTAAATCCACTCTCCCCGGTATGATATTATCATCCGAAAATAAATTCATATCCATCACAAAAACTATATCCTCCTTATTAAGCATCTCGGGCAGGTGCCTATGCAAACATAATTTTCAATCACTCCTACTAGGTGGACCTTCTCTCCATTGTATCTAATCAGTGGGTGATGATATGGAACGTGTCCCAAAACATGACATTGGTTGAGGCCCCCCATCGACCAAGACCTGAGACATAATGTAACCATTAAGTGGTGTGCTAACAAGTGGGCCGTTATGTGGGTCCATAATCCTCTTGAAGCCCAACCTCAAGAACACCACTACGAGACTCTCTAGATAAACATTTTTTTAACTTATTTGGCTTTGTCTCAAATTTTATCAAATTTATCTAACCTTTTGGTCCGGCTTTGTCCCCAATAACGTGAGCCTTTCCATTGAATGACTCTGCTCCTCCATATACTATTGTTACATATATCATTTTAACACCAAAAGAGATCATGCAAAGATTACCTTAATCTGCAAAGGAATTTATTGGAATATTAGGGTCCTCCTCCTCATCATCGTTCGACTCTGGATCATTTTGGTTCACGTGGCATTAATTCTTCTTTAGAATATTATCTTTCGATGAGAAATATCTTTTTCTATAGTCATCTCTTCTTCTACCCCTGTTGACATACTTTTGTAGATTTCTGTGCTTCACAGCTTCTCGATCTCATCCTTCAGAACGAATCACTTATCAGTTATGTGGTCGTGATTGCAATGGAACTCAGCCCACTTGCATTTTTACTTCTTGTGGATATGAGCTCTTAATTTATGAGACCTTAGAAGTTCTTTTTCGAATTGATGCCATTCAGAATGAGATCGGGACTAAATGTCAGCGGGGTGTACTTCGCGAACTTGTCATCATTTGACTTCTTCTTCCCCTCTCTATCCTTTTCCTAAGTCCGTCCTTGCTTAATTTTTTTTCCAACCATATCTTTTTAGTCTCCTTTCTTGGCTGCCATGGCCTCCTCTCCATTCATGATTCTCCATACCTTGGCCAAAATTTTTGTCATGAATTTGGAGAATCTTTATAGAGGTTCTAATATAGTTTTCCCAGTTCGAG
This sequence comes from Sambucus nigra, assembly GCA_949130495.1. Taxonomy (NCBI): domain Eukaryota; kingdom Viridiplantae; phylum Streptophyta; class Magnoliopsida; order Dipsacales; family Adoxaceae; genus Sambucus; species Sambucus nigra. The sequence continues at coordinate 213,179,287 of OX422217.1, forward strand.
CCCACTAATGAGGGTTGTCATAATAGTGCTCTCACCGTAGTCCTCAACTTCTAATTTTTCTTTATTGAATAGAAATATGAAATCTCTTAAGGGATGATTCTATTATTGTCAGACATTTAATAGGAGAGTCACAAGCTTTGTGGGCTTTATGGTGAGATAGAAGTTATGAATAATTTTTTGAGTTAGGTTCTCGAAATTATCTATTTTCCCCTCGGTAGACCTATCTACCAGATGTGGGCGGAACTGGTGAGAGTGTTGAAAAAGGCTCGATACCTCATCTCGTTCAGTGTGGAATATACTTCATCCACTAACTGATACTTATCTATATGATGAATAAGGTTAGTATTTCCATCATACTTAGGTGTTACAACTGACGACTTGAATTTTCCAGACGTCGGGTAGCTAACTATGCTCGTCACAAAAAGATAACCCTCCATATACCCATTATAGTTGGGGTCTAAACTTTTAATTTGAGAACATATCATTTACTCCATCATCTAGATTGAAATATTCTAAGGATTCTCATTTAGATAAATGCTATCACTGAACCTTCCATCTCAGAGATGGCCTTGTAACTGGATGCTTTATTCGGATTCTTCTGTGTGTTATCCACCACTCTATACTCCCTTTATTCAGGGTGGTGTCTTGAATGAGCTTGGTTGAGATGACTACTGACTCTTATCCCATAGATGCTGTATGGGATGATGTCTCAGTTATAACGCTTTCTTAAGCCGAGACATGTAACATCGCGTAATTTTATTGATTTTTATATTGGGAATTAAATTGGATTAATTACATTAAATTTGAAAAATTTATCTGGTAAAATAAATATTAATTAGTGAGATAAGGGATAATATTTATTTATATTGAATATTACTTAGTGAATGAGTAATAATAATGATAAGAAAATATTATGATTGTCATGAGTGAGTAACACGACCGTTACGGTAAATATAGTCGTAACGCGCGTGTCAGTCGCGTTGGGACTTAATTTGGGAAATAAAATATAATTTCATTTTTGATAATTCAAATGGTCATTTCGAGTGCACCATTGTGTCCGGAAGGGTAGTAATAGTCAGAAAAGTGTACTCGGAGGGGGGGGGGGGGTCTAGTTTGGGTCCTGGGGCATTTTTAGGCCAAACTGACACCCTGGAGGGGTATTTTGGTCCTTTAATATTTGGTGGAAAAGAAACCTACGAAAATTGGAGAGTTATATCTACAATTACATAAGGGGAGTTAGGGTTATCAGTTACCAAACCAAAGATAGACCAAATGAGGAAGGACAGGTGTTCCAAGGCCAAAAACCACATTCTTACACCACCACCGCCACCGAATTGTAGATCGGGGGGAGGAGAACACAAATCTCACCATCTATTCTGCAAAAATCAGACCTCCGAATTAACTCAAGTGTTTATCTTGCTATTTTATGATTTGATATACCATCCGTGTTAGCGTAAGATGATTACCTTATGAATTTCATGACTTTTGGCCTTAAATTTGAAGATATAAATCATGTTCTTAGGTAGGAATGATGATAGACTTGATTCCTTATACATGTAGGATGAATTTGATGAGTAATATCACGAATTTATGAAGAAATCTGGAGTTACGTTGAAGTTCTTGAATAAGAATGATAATCTAGGGGTTTTAAATATTAATCTTGTTTTAATTAAATTTGAAGTTGTTGTTTAAGGATTTCATGATTCTAGTACATTCAAAATCATTTATACATGTTACTATGATGTTTAAGACCCTTGGTTAAGAATTTAAGATAGTGTAATGGTGGTTTAGAGGATTAAAATGGTAAATTCCCGTAACGGTTTAATGGAGAGGATGATACCTGTTACAGCTAATCGATTCGGCTACTTGGCCGAATCAATTCGGAAAGCGAATCGATTCAATGCCAAATCGATTCAATTTCCCAGATTTGAACAATTTCCTTGTTTTTTTCTTAGAATTATGGAAAATGATTAGTTGACCTTAGAAGTAATTTTAAATCCTAATGAGAGATATTCTAATTACCAGTAGGTTAATATTGGAATTGAGGTTAGTCATATGAGGAGAGATTAAGGCCATAGTTGATTAGCTTTAACGGGATGATAAAAGCTAATTCAGATCATGATTTCATGTTGTGGAAAATTATGGGACCATAGGACCTATACCATTAGTTCATGAGTGAGATACCTACTGGATTTACTTAAGGGACAAATTGGTAACCTTATAGGCATTGGGAAGAACTCGGGATTATACAATGAGAAGTATTATGATAAAGTAATGATACGTATAATATTTGAAAGTTACTATACTGCTTATGGAGTATATGATATAGGTTACGTGTATAACTATAATGATTATATATATATATATATGTGTGTGTGGGTGGCGTGAATAGATATTGTTTGAGTTATTATATGTAATCAAACCGAGGCTACTTGCTATCATGGGAGGTTTCACGTCGTGGGCAGTCTTATTCTGATGAGCCCATTGGGGGGGGGGGGGGGGGGGGGGGAGGGAGATATTGACTTGTACCTCAGAACATAGAACTTAGGGATTGAGCACCACTTGTGTGAATAAGGGTGTAACCGGTCATTTGGGTACGTAGGTATGCAAGTATTGTAAAGGCTTAGAACTATGGTCACCTCCAATATGTGTGATTTGAGTTATGGTTCGGGGGGAAATTATCTGAATTGGTGTCCTTATTTAGTACGTGATGCACCCGGACTTGATAGCAGAGTATGTACGCACCGCAGGTATCCACCTAGGGGTGCTGTATACGTATTTATGATAAGAGTAATATATATATACACATGTGATTAATTCTATTGTGAGTGTATTAATAGATAAGATATATAGTGATATCTAAATTACTCAAAGTGTATGAGAACTTAATCAATTACTGGTAACTCTTAATGAAAATAAAGAATGAGAAAATGTAGTATCGTATTATATGGGCAATACGGGTGGGCACAATAACTTATTAGGTAGGAGAAGAGATGTATGTCAAACTAGTTAGGCGGGTAGCATAACTAGGTGGGTTAGAGTAGTTTGTTAGGCGTGCACAATAGCTAAGAGGTGAGGATCTCAAGTGAGATCACGCAGAGCTAACATGTATATAATATCTCATCTCAACTCATTTTAAATACTTGCTAAACCTTTTCAACTTTTTTACTTGGGCTCTGACCCGTTTCAAATCCATTTTTGTAAAAACAATTTAGGTTCCCAACCACAGGGACGCCAGACATAGGAGTTCCTATATTTAACCTGTTGCAGTTGCTGTGGAAGTTGCAGGACCTTGCTAGTAGACGCCTTCACACTTCTCAGTTCTTATTTATCTATCTCAGTCGGGCATGTCACTTGTTATTTCCATTATTTGATTTGGACTTTATTTATGGATGATTGTATGGGGATTTTATCTAGAGTGTTCATCCACACATATTTATTTATGTCGTTTTCTCATTATTCATTATTATGTGGATGGAAATGGTAGATGTAATTTATTCAGTTTATATTTTCTGCATGTTTGTAATAAGAATTTTAAATAATTGACACCGGGCTATTAGGGTATTCGTAATTCGTTGTATTTCGACAGTGATGCTAAGAATGAAACTATTAATGATTCCTGTTAAATTTTGAAATGAATTTATCACCTAGGATTAGAATAGGCGGGGTGTCACAGATGGTATCAGAGCATTAGGTTCTAGTGTCCTCAGGATCTGTGCGACTTATTACATTTCCAGTGTAGCATTCTTTTATATAAATCCATATTGTTAGGATTGTTGTATTCATAATTTCTCATTTACATCTTTATCTATTTTGAGATATCTTGAACTGTGGATTAATATAAATTATTTTTTGTTTCATATGCCTCCTCGATTTGCACCACGAGCCACCTCAGAGGCACAACCCGAGCCACAACCAGCTCAGGTCCCAAGGACTATGAATGCTGCCGAGGTTGCCGCCATTATGGCTCAGGTGGTTAATGCAGCCTTGACTACCCTTGCCCAACAAGCACCACAAGTGCCACCCCAGCCTCAGGTTGTTGCTCCAGCTCTTGCACACTCGCTCCCTTCTGCATGGGATCGAGTTCGAGATGCCTTTCAGAAGGCACATCCTCTAGGGATTCATAGGAGCTCCGATTTAGTTGTAACCTTCCAATGGAATAAGGATATCCAGTGGCATTTGGGTATGTATGAGTGCATAGAGGTACATAAACAGCTACTAGCTACCTTAAAACTAGTACGGGAAGCATTACAGTGGTGGGAGTCCATTACCATTGCGCAGGAGAGGGACACCTTGATGATTTAGGAGTTAAGGGAGCGGTTCGACCGCTAATACTTACCTTTCTCCATCCAGACAGAGATGAGGCAAACAATTTTTGATGGTTTTCAGGAGGGTAGGACTGTAGCAAAGTATGAGGAGGAATTGACTAGACTGGAAAATTTTATTTCCAATGAGGTGCCCATGGGAGAGAAGAGGATTCAATTATTTATGGGTGGTCTTACCTGGAGGATGCGATAATATTTGTTGGGTAGTACAACCTTAAAGACATATATGGAGGTGTTTAATGCAACGCTACTACACTATCAGGACCACTACATCCATTTTAAGGGAAGCAAGTGCTCAGGAGAGTCCAACTAGAATGGAAGGACAGGGGGGGTAGTAATGCCGCCGGGTCACATCGAACTTAGAGTCAGCTGAGGAAGAATGAGTAGGGTCCCCACTAGGGGGAGACTGCTAAGCGGTTTCGTTCAGGGGATTACAGACAGGGATATGATTGATTCAGGCAGGGACATCAGGGTCAGCCGGGCCAATAATGTTTTCATCAGGGCCAGGTAAGATGTGGTAATGAACAGAAGGGCCGAGGCCACCAGGGCCATAAGAGAGGAAATTTTACAGGTAGGTGTTTCATATGTGGCAAGACTGGCCACAAACATAAGGATTGCCCTGATAAGGGCAGAGTTCAGTAGTAGTAGGGTGCTCACCAGGAGCCTCGAAGACTTATTTTCCCCATCTCCCTTCGAGAACTAGCACCAGTACCATCCTTACCTACAACACTAGACATTCTAGCATCCCCACTCGGTAATGGCGGTTATAGTTTGGGCACGTGTACTACGTCCACCAGACTGCAGCTCCACATGATCCACCCGCAGTTGAGGGTATGTTTCTTATCCAAGGTAATTTGGGGCGCATTTTATTTTACACTGGGGCTTCACACTCATATATAGCCACTAGGTTTGCATGAGTCACAGGATTGTAAGAGACAATAGATAGTACAATCACGTGTGTTGATTCCCCATTAGGTAGCGGGATACTTATCCTCTTTATTTACCGGGGTGTAAGTATAGACATTGGGAGACTAGTTTTGCCTCCGATATGCTTGTGTTATATATGTCAGAGTATGTTGCCATTATAGTCATGGATTAGCTAATAGAGTATGGGGTAATGATTGACTGCTATATTCGGAGCATAATGTTTGCGATTTTGGGCCATGAGATGTTCTTAGTGGCGATGCCACATCCTAAAGGAGGATTGTCCGTTCATCTATATTAGATAGAGGAGGACACCTCGTAGGGAGTAACTACTTCCCTAGATTCGATCCCTGTCGTGTGTGAGTTCGTAGACGTGTTTCAAGAGATACCGAGATTACCACTTAGTTGGGATACAAAGTTTTTTTTATTGATTTAATGTCAGACACTCGACTGATAGCTCGTGCACCATATCGTATGGATCCTATGGAGATGAGGGAGCGAACGGATCAGATTACGCAGCTGTTGGAGTAAGTCTTTATACGTCAGAGTACTTCACCTTCGGGTGCCCCAATATTGTTTGTGAAGAAGAGAGATGGGTCTTTATGCCTATGTGTGGATTACCAGGATTTGAATAAAGTAACAATATGGAATAAGTATCCATGGTCCTGAATCGATGACTTATTGGAACAGTTGAGAGGATCCACCTACTTTTCTAAGATAAATTTGAGATCTGGGTATCACCTGTTGAGCATCCGGGAGCACGACATATCTAAGACTGCCTTTTTGATGAGATATAGGTCTTACGAGTTTCGGGTTATGCCATTGGGCTAACCAATGCGCTGAATGTATTTAAGGACTTGATGAATTGGGTATTCAGGAAGTTCTTGGACCAGTTTGTCATCTTCTTTATTGATGACATTCTTATTTATTCCTGGACTGAGTAGAAGCATGCCAAATATTTACGTCGAGTTTTACAGACACTGTGTGAGCACCAATTGTATGCGAAGTTTGATAAATGCGGGCTTTGGTTGCGTGAGGTTTAGTTTTTAGGGCATATTGTTTCTGATTTGGGGATATTGGTGGATGCGAGTAAGGTGTCAGCAGTGAGGGAGTAGGGACAACCCACAACATCGATAGAGGTTCGAAATTTCTGGGGGTTAATCGGGTACTATAGATGGCTTATTCGGGGATTTTTGAAGATTACAGGTCCGTTGATTAATTTGACTCGCAAAGGTGTAGTGTTTATCTGGGATGATGCTTGTCAGATGGCTTTTGATGAGCTGAAGGACAAGTTAACTTCAGCACCTGTACTTGCACATCCCAGGGCAGGAGTGAAGTATATTATTTTTACCAACGCATCCCTATAGGGATTTGGGGGTGTGTTAAAACAGAAGGATCAGGCTATAACTTATGCTTCTCGTAAGCTTAAGCCTCACGAGAGGATTTAACCCACACATGACTTGGAGTTAGTGGCAGTCGTGTTTGCATTATGGATTTAGAGACATTACCTATTGGGGGAGAGATTTCGCCTGTTCACAGATCATAAGTCACTATAGTACTCGTTCACTCAGAGGGAGCTGAATATGTGTCTGCATAGGTGGCTTGAATTTGTGAAAGATTGTCATTTTGACATCCAGTATCACCCGAGAAAGGCTAACGTGGTGGCAGATGCATTGAGCCCCAGGCCAATAGAGGATGTAGCTAAAGTTTGGAAGGCGAAATGGAAGGATTTGGGACATTAGGATTCAGTTGCCCGATCATTTATGTCAGTTTTGATCGTCACCCCTAGATTGTTACGAGGGTGGTACACGCACAGGTAACAGATTCATTTTGTTAGGATCAAATCAGGCAGCTTTTAGCCAGGGCAGTCAAGTCAGACTCCGTGAATTCAGAGGGTGGTTTACGATTCAGAAAGATATTGGTTGTCCCAAAGGGGGAGGACTTGCGACACGCAGTGATGGTAGAGTCACACGGGTCACGGTTTGCGGTACATACTATAGGGGATAGGATGTACCAAGACATGAGACAACAGTACTGGTGGAGTTGGATGAAGAAAGAGATTACCGAGTTTGTTTCGAGGTGTATAACTTGTCAGTTGGTGAAAGTGGGCTATCAGAAGCCGACAGAGGTTCTACAGCGGTTTGAGATCCTGATGTGGAAATGGGAGAGAATTTCCATGGATTTTATTACTGGGTTGCCTACTTCATAGAGATATCGCGATTCGATATGGGTGATAGTGGATCGATTGACCAAGCTAGCTCATTTTTTGCCAGTTCAGACTGATTATACTACGGGACTGTATGCCCAGATTTTTATTGCTGAGATAGTGAGGTTGCATGGGGCGCCATTAGATATTGTTTCCAACAGAAAAACTATTTTCTTTTCTCGATTTTGGGAGAGTTTCTAGGAGGCCGTGGGTACCTAGTTGCGTTTGAGTAAGATTTATCACCCGCAGACGGACGTATAGACATAGAGGACGAATCTGATGTTGGACGATATACTACTGATGTGTATACTTGATTTTAGGGGAGGTTGAGATCAGTATCTCCCACTTGTGGAGTTTGCGTCTAATAACTCCTACTATTTTACGATTGGCATGGCACCATTTGAGGCGTTGCATGGTAGGCCTTGTTATTCGCCTGCTTTTTTATTGGAGGTGGGGGACAACAAGCTTCTCGGACCAGAGTTAATTCATGAAGTTATGCCGATGCTAAGCGATTCTTCATGAAGTTTATTATTGGGGACCAAGTTCGTCTACGTGTATCTCCTATGAAGGGGATAATGAGGTTCGGGAAGAAAGGGAAGTTGACACCAAGGTACGTGGGGCCATTCCCAATCATTGAGCGGATTGATCCAGTTTCATATAGACTCGGGTTGTCGAAGCACTTGCATCGAATTCATGATATATTTCATATTTCTTTACTGAGGCGATATATCCAGGATGAGTTTGCCCACACTCACATTGCTTTGGAGGAGATTGATTTGTAGCCCGATATTTAATATGAGGGTAGGCTAGTTACTATCTTAGACCATAACGAGAGGAGACTGAGGTTGAAGGTAATTCCACTTGTACGTGTTCAGTGGGGGCATCATAATGCCGATGAGTCCACTTGGGAGCATGAGGATGAGATGGTGATAAATATCCCATGTTATTCATACCAAGTATTTCCTTTTTTCGAATTTCAGGAAAAAATTCCATTATTAGGGGAGAAGTATGTAACACCCTATAATTTTATTGATTTTTATATTGGGAATTAATAGGGATTAATGAAATTAAATTTGGAAAATTTATGCGGTAAAATAAATATGAATTAGAGAGATAAGGTTAATATTTATTTATATTAAATATTAATTAGTGAATGAGTAATAATAATTATAAGATAATATTTTGATTGCCATGAGTGAGTACCACGAAAATTACAGTAAATTTAGGTAGGACGCGCGTGTCAGTCGTGTTAGAACTTAATTTGGGAAATAAAATGTAATATCATTTTTTATAATGCAATTGGTCATTTTGAGTGTGCCACTGTGTTCGAAAGGGGCGAAATAGTCAAAAAGTGTACTCGGTGGTTTAGTTTGGGTCTGGGGCATTTTTAGGCCAAACTGACACCCCGGAGGGGTATTTTCGTCCTTTGAAATTTTGGGGAAAAGAATCCTACAAAAATTGGAGAGTTATATCTACAATTACGTAAGTGTAGTTGGGGTTATCAGTTACCAAACCAAAGAGGGAAAATGAGAGGTGTTCCAGGCCAAAACCCACATTCTTGCACCACCACCACCACGGGATTGTAGATCGGGAGGAGGAGAACACAAATCCCACCAATAATTCTCCAGAAATTAGAGTTCCGAATTAAGGCAAGTGTTTATCATGATGATTTATGATTTGATATACCATCCATGTTAGAGTAGGATTATTACCTTATGAATTCATGAATTTTGGCCTTATATTTAAAGATATAAATCATGTTCTTGGGTAGGAATGGTGAAAGAATCCTGATACATGTAGGACGTATTTGATGATTAATATCACGAATTTATGAAGACACCTAGATTTATGTTGAAGTTCTTCAATAAGAATGATAATATAAGGTTTTTAAAGATTAATCTTGATTTAATTCAATTTGAAGTTGTTCTTTATGTATTTAATGATTCTATTACGTTAAGAATAATTTATACTTTTTAATATGATGTTTGAGACCTTTGGTTGAGAGTTTAGGATAGTGTAATCGTGGTTTAGAGGATTAAAAATGTTAATTTCCTATAACAGTTTAATAGAGAAGATAATACCCCTTACAACGAATCGATTAGGCTCCTTGGTAGAATCCATTCATAACGTTAATCGATTCGGACTAAGGCCAAATTGATTCGGTTTCCCAGATTTGAACAATTCCCCCCCCCCCCCTTTTAGAATCATGGAAAACGATTAGGTTGACCTTTGAAGTAATTTTAAATCCTAATGAGAGATATTCTAATTACCAGTAGATTAATATCTGAATTGAGGTTAGTCATACGAGGAGAGCTTAAGGCCATAGTTGATTTGGTTTAACGGGATGATAAAAGCTAATTCGGATCATGATTTCGTGCCGTGGAAAATTATGGGAACGTAGGACCTAAACCAGTAGTTCATGAGTGAGATACCTACTGAATTTACTTAAGGGACAAATTGGTAACCTTTTAGGTATTGGGAAGAACTCTGGATTATACAATGAGAAGTATTATGATAAAGTAATGATACGTAGAATATTCGAGAGTTACCATACTACGTTTGAAGTATATGATATATGTTATGGGTATATATATATATATATATATATATATGTGGGTGGCGTGAATACCTATTGTTTGATTTATTATGTGTAATCATACTTGGGCTACTTGCTATCACGGGAGGTTTCACGTCGTGGACAATCTTATTCTGATGAGCCAATTGGGGGGATATTGACTTGTACCTAAGAACATAGAACTTGGGGATTGAACACCACTTGTGTGAATAAGGGTGTAACTGATCATTTGGGTGCGTAGGTATGAGCGTATCCCAAAGACTTAGAACTATGTTCGCCTTCAATATGTGTGATTTGATTTATTATTCAAGGTATATTATCCGTACCGGTGTCCTTATTTAGTACGTGATGTACCAGGACTTGATAGCAGAGTATGCCCTCATCGCAGGTATCCACCTAGGGGTGTTGTATACGTATTTATGATAAGAGTAATTTTTATATATATATGTGTGTGTGTGTGTGTGTGTTTGTGTGTGATTAATTCTACTATTAGTGGATTAGTAGATAAGATAGTTAGTGATATCTAAATTACTCAAAGTGTATGAGAACTTAATCAATTACTGGCAACTCTTAATGAAAATAAATAATGAGAAAATGTAGTATCGTATTGTATGGAAAATACTGGTGGGCAGAATAACTTATTGGGTGGGAGAAGAGATGTAAGTCAAACTAGTTAGGAGGGTAGCATAACTAGGTGGGTTTGAGTAGTACGTTAGACGTGCACAATATCTGAGAAATATGGATATCAAGTGAGAGAACTTGGAGCTAACATGTATATAATATCTCATATTGACGCATTTTAAATACTTGCTAAACTTTTTCAACTATTTTACTTGGGCTCTGACCCGTTACAAACCCATTTTCACTACACCAAATCTACCCATTTGTCAAGGTCATTGACCTTGACAAATCCACCTTGGCAAGGTCAATGATCGTGACATTTCGAGGCGAGACAACTTTTTTTGTCACGGTCAATGACCGTGACACGTTTGTCACGGTTTATAACCGTGACAAAGCCGTGACCTTTTTTTTGTCACGGTCAATGACCGTGACACGTCCGTGAGAAAATTGTCACGGACGTGTCACGGTCATTGACCGTGACAATTCTGGGCAGAATTAAAAAAAAAACTGTTGGGCAGTGTGGCCACTGCCTCTGCCCAGCATTATATTTGTACCTGTTATAGCAACGTTGTACCTGTTCCAAACATCATATATCCAACACAAACTAAAGATATAATCCAAATATATTCATGACAGTATAATCCAAATATTCAAAGTAAAAATAATATACATGACGATATAATCCAAATATAATTAAAATGGGCAAACTTGAAAATAATGTGACTACATGTCTTGGATAAAACTGAGGAGGTGAGTAGGCCACACGACATACGAATTGACGCACCCACTAATATACTTCGTGCCGCATTGTTCACGCAACCACAATAGGGAGTTCTCCTTCCCGGGTATGACATGCGTGACGAGCACCCGGGACTCCATCTCTTGAAGCACACGTCCATGGACTATTCCACCCTCGACGATATTCGGGTCCCTCAACCCCCTCCCTATCCGCTGGCCATCAAATACGTCCAATATGAACACGCTCGGCCAACCAATTGTCGACAATGGTCTGTTGGAGGGCGTCAAATAGGGAAGTGGATCGTCGAAGTACGAACGTGTCGGTGATGAAGCAGCGAGGTCCACATCCTCGTCATCCTGCACCTCGTCCTCCCGCAACTCCTCTTCCACCGCCTTCTCCTTCCCTTTCCCTTTACGGTCTCCACCCAACGTACGTTTCATGAATGCATACATATCTTGGACCGTCGCCTCCAAACGGGACAGCTTCACGTCGTGTGAATCCACCGTTCGAGCCAAGCCGGTGTCGCTCGTCTCCAATCCGATGATCCTAGATTTGGCCACCCGCGAGCTCACTCCCCTTGTCCTCCCCTTGCGATCAGAGCCAAGCACTTGGCTGAGTGCGTCTGTGGACAAAGATGCCTTGTCGGCATCAGACTGCGACTCATGCACTTCCTTAAGCTTTGCCTGAAACGACAAAAAGCACATGATTAGTAAAATAAGTAAACTAAAAAATTATAACGTAATTAACAATAATTAAACTATCGGATTACTTACAATCGTGGTCGCGACGCTCGGGGACACCTCCTTGTCCTTCCCCTTCTTCGTCCGAAGAGCCACATAAGTATCGAGCCTATGTGGCTTACCCCCTGGCCCACTCCCTACCCCCTGAAATAAAATAAAGTAAAGTAAAATTAGTATCAGCCCCGCAAAGTAAAATAATATCCAATAATATATTTCTGTAGTTATAGATAAATTAAATCTTACCTGCATCCTATGCTCCACCTCAGCGTAAGAGGTCCGGACGGAGTAGTGTACGTCCGTCTTTTTAGCCCGATTTTCCCTCCCCGATTAGCGAGATGCCAATTGTCGATCCTCGATCTCATTGTCAATGAACTTTTTCCATTGTGCCAATGAGATCGGCTCCTTGGGCGGGACGGATCCGCGCCTTTGTAAAATGGACTCTCGTGTTTTTCCAAAGTATCGTGTCCGCATATTTTTCTTCCACGTCTTGTTTTGCTCCCGCAACTGCTCCAAGACGGAATCGCGTAGCTTTGGATCCAAGTTGAATTGTTCCTGTCCAACAAATACAATGTTAGTTGCGAATAAATATAAATATAAATATAAATATAAATATAAATATAAATATAAATATAAATATAAATATAAATATAAATATAAATATAAATATAAATATAAATATAAATATAAATATAAATATAAATATAAATATAAATTGAAATATTCATATAAATATTACCTGTAGTGCCGCCCAAACAGCTAACTTGAGCTCATACGGCACCTCCTTCCAACTCATAAACCCCAGGCCGATGACCGTTTTTAGCAGCTCGAGGGATCTCGCTAAAAGCTCCGACTTGTTTTCGACGGTAATCCCAAATTTTCCATATTTGGGGAGCCTAGTGGCGGAGGAGCTCTTGTCGCCTCCGCTACCACCGAACCCAAACGACATCATCATAAACAGCATCATCATCTTCGCCCTAACATCTGAAGGAGACATTTTTGCTGTAAAAAAAATGTTATTAGTACAGATAAAAAAAAATGTTAATAGTACACATTTCGTTTTACCTAATTGAATTAATAGTACAGATAAAAAAATGTTCCGTCTATATTATAACATATGTGTAAGTTCCGTCTATAAATATTTCATTCAAAAATGTTCCGTCTATATTATGTTTAAATGAAAATATCCATTATTATCCAATATTTTTAAATGAAATATTTTATTTTGAATGAAAATATCAATTATTATCCAATTATTATCCAACTATTATCAATTATTTATTTTGAATGTAAATAATATTCAAAACCCCACCCACCCCTACCCCCACCCCCTCCCCCTCCCGATGTGGGAGTCATGTTTGGGATCTTGTTTAAATTATATGTAAGATTTAATTAAGTTTAGGTCTAATTTATCTTATTATGGTTATGATAATAGTTAACTCATAGTTCATCTGTCTTGTTTACAGTCACTTTATAATCAACAAGTGCTTTCTCATCTCAAATTCGAAGATACTAAAGCTAGTACTGCTGAGCATCTTTCAAGGTATGTATTCTTTGTTTCAAAATCATATGATGTTAGTCATAAAATACTAAGAACTGAAGGCTTTTTTGTGATCAAGAATTTGTTGTATTTACAACAACAATGTTGGTAGATTTTTTTATGAATTTAAAATGAACTATCAAATGCAATTATTTTTAAATAGGGTGCTTTTGTGTTTGTGAAATGATTTTTTTTTATAACATCAAATACAATATGAAAACATAGGGTCCTACCTAATGTTACCTGAAACGTGGATCATTTTTTATAATATTCTTCTAATAAATATCTTCTAATACTCTCAAGATATGAGAGTTTTTTTATTCATTTTTTATGTTTCCTATATGAGAATTATGTATATAAACACTTTTAATAAGTATATCCTAGCCTTTTAGGATTTTCTCTTAAAACCTCCTTATCAGTTTATTCTTAGATTTTAGCACATTATAAATTCACTATAATTTATCTTTTTCCTCTTAAAAAAGCAAATTTTCATGTGTTAATTTTCATGTGTTGGAACGGAAGTGTACCATGTTTTGGAACGCGGGAATCAATACGTAAATTGCTAGGGTGTTGGCATTCCCTAACCAAAAGCGCTATGTGAGTATCTTATCTAATAACTTGAGCCCTAATTTTTAATTATCATTATAACTATTATATTCAAAATGGAATTGAGCCAACGATGAGTTTATGGGTTATTCAAAATGTATTTTTAATAAGTATAACTATTATATTCAAAATTATAGTTACCCACACCCCACCCCACCCCACCCCCTCCCCCACCACACACCACACACACACACACCCCACCCCACCCCACCCCCTTCCCCCCTCCACCACCCCCTCCCCCCCTCCACCACCCCCTCCACCACCACACACCACACACACACACACACCCCACCCCACCCCGCCCCACCCCACCCCCTGTCCCCCTCCACCACCCCCTCCCCCACCCTGCCCCACCCCCTACCCCCACCCTGCCCCACCCCCCACACACGCACACACATACACACATATATACATACACATACACACATAAATATACACACAAATATATATATAAATGGAAGAGAGAGAGAGAGAGAGAGAGAGAGAGAGAAAATGGAGCTGAAAGTATAGAGAGAGAGAGAGAGAGAGCAGCGTCGAGAGAGAGCGAGAGAGAGATGGAGGGAACGGCGCGGGAGGGAAAAAAGAAGAGGAATAGGGTTTTTGCTGGGAACATTGTCACGGTCGTGTCAAGGTCTTTGACCGTGACAATAATGGTCACGGTCATTGACCGTGACAATTATTTGTCACGGTCGTGTCATAAAACGCATGTTTTTTGTCACGGTCAATGACCTTGACAAGGCTGGCCGGCTGAAAGGTGACAATTTGCCCATTTTGGTGTAGTGTTTTGTAAAAATAATTTAGGTTCCCAGCCACAGGGATGCCATGCATAGGAGTTTCTACATTTGAAGTGTTGCAGCTGCTGTGGAAGTTGCAAGACCTTGCTAGTAGATGACTCCACACTTTTCAGTTCTTATTTATCCTTTTATCTATCTTAGTCGGGTATGTCACCCATTCCGAGTTGGTTATTATTACAGAGACATTGTACCTCTAGTTATTTATAGTATTTTATTTTGATTTTATTTATTGATGATTGTATGGGGATTTTATTTGGAGTGTTCTTCCTGACATATTTATTTATTCATTATTATGTGTGTGGAAATGGTGGATGTAATTTATTCACTTTATATTTATTGCACGTTAATAATAAGAAATTAAAATAATTAACACCGAGCAATTTGGGTATTAGTAATTAAACGGATTTCGATAATAATGCTTGAATGAAACTATTAATGATTCATGTTTAATTTAATAATGGACCGATCACCCAGGATTAGAATATGCGGGGTGTCATAAGACAATCTAATGATGATCCTCTAGTCAGCCTAGTAATTGCACTGCCCTTTGATGACTATTGGGGGTGTAATGAAAATTTCTTATTTAATGAGTAGGATTAGTATTGTCATCTGGCCAATACAATGTGCTTAACATCTCGTACCTTTCACCGTAGTCCCAGTAGTGCTCCTCCTCACATGCCATGTCCTATGGTTTTCCTTGCACCTCCTTGATGAGGCAGGGTCAGGGAGGATCCCCGATCTCTCTTTGCCTGGTACCGTATTGGACTTATTTTGTTGGAGATGGGGGTGGTTCCCTGCCTGTAGGTTAAGAATCCTCTTTTGTGGCATCCGGAGAGATAAGATTCAAAGTCGTGTCCTTTGGGATACGACACATAATATCCTAATGCTGAGAACCGCTATTGTATCTGATCCTGACTAGCTATAAGTGGTCTGAGCCTCACTGTTATGTTGGCGATCTCAGACTGCGGGGTGGTTGGCTAGAACCAACTCCAGTGTTTGTCGGTGGATCGAAAGACATCAACGAATATAGTGAATAACAATAACAATAAAAGTGCGAAAAACCCAAAAAATGATGAATCAAAAGAAAGTTGATGAACTCTTCCACCGAAGCTATTTCAATGGTGATTCAAATCTAATATTGGTGGACTTCAATCATATTAGAGATTATTAAGGAATCCATGATCAAAATGAGAACAATAAAATATTTCTTGCACACGGAGCCAAATTGATAATACTCACATCATACAATGGATTCACCCACAGTGTTGGCATTGTAAAAATGTAATTAGACAATAATTAATCAAGAAAATTCATAGAAGAGATGAGAGAAAATGCAGACGAATAAGGGTGTTTAAGTGGTTCGTCCTTGGCCTACGTATACTATAAAGAGTGCAAGACTGGTTTCACTATAATGAGGCATAAATGGCCATGGAAGTTACAAAATACAAGATTTCTATTTTCAAAACTAGTTTTACAAACTAAAAGTAGGTTTTCTAAAATTTAATTCAAGTGAAGAAGACGTAGTGAGTCTTATATAGGTTGGGGGTGCGTAGTGTTACACCATAAGCATGCATCCCATACCCATCTGAGGTTATGACCAATGAGAGAGCGCTAGTTGTATGTTCATAAAGTAAAACGATAATGAAGATTATTTCCTCATGTGGGTTATTGATATTTGTAAATGACCTGGTGTAGATATACCTAAAATTCCACTGGCTTATCATCCCTGCATGTGGAAAGATATCCGAGGTATGAAGTTTCTGCTGATTTGAGACTGCAGAGGGACCTACTAAATGATTTGGGTCAAGACGAGTCTGGGTGGGTAGTGTTAACCGACACAATCCTATAATAGTAGTTGCGTCCTAAGCTCTAGTATGAGACTAGACTAGGGAGACTAATAGCTTACCTAGATGTCAACCAGGTGAGTACTATGGGACGAGAAATCAATGGGATGAGACCAGTTGTCCAAGCATAGTGGAACATGGTCTCTTCTGAGGGACAAGTCTGTTGATACCATTTTTCTTGAATGTCATCTGAACAAGATAACACATATGTATATCATCAACCCTTAGTTAATATAAAAAGATCAAATCCAAATGATTTTAGGGAGGCCTTTCTTAGCCACATCCAATGCTCTTAAAAACTGTCACAATCGATTGATAAAGCTTTTGTTTGGAAATCTTACTGTCGATCTTGATATTTATTACATAGGTAAGTGCCCACTAGGTGTAAATTATGATATAAATGAGATTAATATAATTGATAATCTAGTGGAGGATACCTTTCCCCAAACTCATTGTGATGACCCACTCGAGGCATGCTTAACCTACTTCGAGAGTGATTTTGATATTGATGAGTCCATTGATCAAGTCAATATTCTTTTGGATCACATTGTCTTCATAACCACCACTCCATTCTATAGTTGAGCAGCTTAAGTTAGACCTAAAACCTTTGCCTCATACACTTAAATATGTATTTTTAGGTTCACCTGACACACTACCAGTCATTATAGATTCATATTTAATTGATGATAAATAAGATAAATTATTAGAGTGGCCCATTGAATAAATAAAAAGAATTAGTCCCTCACTAGTTAGGCACAAAATTCACATAGAAGAAGGTGTTAATAAATCAAGAGAACCACATAGGCGACTAAATCCTACGATGAAAGGAGTGGTGATAATGGATGTTTTAAAGATCCTAAATGCGGGTATTATTTATCTAATTTTAGATTTTGAGTGTGTGAGTGTAAACACCACATTCTAGGACCCACCTAATAAAGCACACTATATAGTTGACTCACTTGAGTTTATGTTATATAGGAGATCAACTAGTTTGGAAAGAAGATAAAATTGAGCCACTCCTCTTATTTCATTTCAACTTCAAGTTTATCTACATCTGCAAAGATCAAAGTCATCTGCTAGAAAAATAACACACAAAACACCCTAGGATTGTACGTTTGCATATTTCATTTCATATATGAGTGGTGTGTGTTAATTTGGATTGAATTAATTTTCTACACGGATTAGGAATTTTTGGAATTTTTAAAAACAATTTTAGGAATTTTTAAACATTTTAAAACTATTTTTAAAGAATTAAATTTAGGGTTTTGTAATGTTTAGGGGTTAATTTCATATTTTAAAAAGTTTCTAAAACTTGTGCTGGGTAGAATCCAAAAGCGCTACATAATTTTGTGGGAGAGTCTGAGATTTTTAAAAGACCTAAAGCATGTGTTTGAGATCCAGTATAAGGCTGGAAAGTGGTTACATTTTATTGGTCAAACTTGTGTTTTCTCATACTCACATCTTCAGCAAGACATCTCAACCATTTGATCTCTATTAATCTAGGGTCTTCATGTTGCCTTGAACAATCCTTGTGACGATAGAAAGATCCAATCAGAGCATTGTTTGTGCGGTCCTTTATCAACCTTTAGATCAAGTCTTAAAAAAATCATTTTAATCTCAGTCGTTTATTTTCCTCGAACTTCTAGATCCTTCCAACCGTCCTATAAATAAGACCTTCCTCTTCACAACTTCAATAGTTGGTAGTTTGAGAGTATGAGAGAAAAAAAAGAGAGAGAAGAGAGAAAATAAAGAAAGAGAAAAGAAAAATCAAAGAGAGAATAAGATTCATAGAAAAAACTCTACCAAATTTTCTTAAGAAAATAGTTTGAGAGTTAGAGTTTCTGGTTTCTATTCCTTTTCCTCTTAGGTCCAAATCTCTCAATCAATAGCCTCACAGACTTAGATCTCGTTTCTATTTAGAAACTTGCTGATCTAAATCGTTGATACATTTTCACTTAGATCCGTAAGTTGTTTTGATTTCTTTATCAAGAAATCATTCTCTTGTGTTGGATGACTGTTTTGTAAAGTTTGTAATAATTTTTTTATCCAACATTTCTCAGTTTTTACAAACCTAAAATACAGGCTTGCATATTTCAGATCTATTAAGATTTTTCAGTTCGAAAAATTTGTATTTAAATAATTTTTAAAAGGATCTCTTAAAGATTCTATAGATTTACCGATTTGGAAATGTTTTGTGAAAAAGAGCAAGTCTAATTTTAGTAGTGTGAAAACGAGGTTTCATACTTAGAATTTTGTAATTCATAGGAATTGTTTGTAATTAAGCGCGTGTGAGTGCATGCATGTGATTTTAGGCACAACACTCACAACACAATCACCCATCATCATAAAAGAGTGTTGTTCGTTGAAAGATTGAGACTTTTGAGTCGACGTAAAGCTAAAGGATAAAGGGATAAAAGCTAATGAACAGAGAAATGACAACTTCTGAGCCTTAAAGAAGTCAGAAAATGAACTAGGAGTGTAGGTATATTTCTGAACTTAGAATAGGTATGTTTTGTATGATCTGTTAAACACTTTAACCTTAACTGTTTTAGTGGGTTTTTATTTTGAGGTGTAGAGACCTCCGTGGATGTTTCACCAATTTGGGTGGGGTTTTACCACGTAAAAAACATACTTGTCTCTTGTATGTTCTATTTAATCTTCCTTTACGACAATCTGCGGCATAGACTTAGGTTTAAACTAAAAACCTATTGCCAAGATTCTTGAGTAATTTGTTCAATGGAACTGTTTTAACACATCCTGGGTATTGATTAAGACTTTTACAAAAATTTCTTCAAAAAGTAGTTCAGAACTCGTTTGGTTCTGTATTCAGAAAACTCGATTTAAACGTTGTTTTTAAATACAGTTTTTAAATTCCATTTTTTGTGTTTATAATTATTGGTGCGTGTTTGTTAATATTTTTTTATTACAATTTTTTAAAAATTTGACAAAATTGGCAAACATATTTATTTATATTATACATATATGTATGTGTGTGTGTTTTGTGTGTGTGTGTATGTATAATTCACTATAAAATTATATACATACATGAATTGATAATATTTTTAATACATATGCACTATATATATATATATATATATATATATATATATATATATATATATATATATATATATATTCCATACATCAATAATACATGTATAAAACTATATATAAGTATCATGTATCTATTGATAATATTATTTAACTTTATATTATACCATACGTAATTTTGTGTACATATACATATATATTTTTTATTTATAAGAATTACACACATATTAATATATTATGTATGTACATTATATATTAAGGTATAAATGCATGAAAATAATATGAATGAATAATTCCGAGTTGAAAAATAAAAAAAAACAGAAGTTATAAAACACCCTCAACCTGTTTGCGAAAAAACTCGATTATAACACAAAATTATTACAATTCAGTGTTTAAAAACAGGTTAGCAAATGCAGATTTTTATCAGAATTTTATTTAAACACGAAAAATAGAATTATAGTTGCAAACCAAACAGATCATTAACTTTTTTAACTGTCGTTAAAATAACTAGGGGTGGACAAAAAAAAGACCGACCCGATTGGACCGAACCGGACCGGACCCACTTTTATAGGCTTTTTTAATAATCGGTCCTAATTCGGTCCTAAATTAAGAGACCCGAATATTTTCGGTCCGGTCTAAATTATTCCGCTTAAATTCGGTCTTAGGACCGGACCGGACCGTTTATTTTAATATTATATAAAATATATTTATTTTATATAAATATATAATATATGTTTGTTTAATAACTAAACCCTAAAAAAACACAACAAAAGAAAAGGGTAGCAGGCTTGCAGCGGTACACACACATTTGAACATTTCAGTTCTCTCACTTTCCTCCTCCTACTTTCTTTCTCTCACTAATATCACTTCCCCTCTCCCATCCCATTTACACCCACAGGCTCCACAACGGCACCTCAACTCCGCTAGCTAGGATCCGGCGCACTGCCTAGCTACACCTCAAATCTGGTTTGAAAACACCAGATCCGGCGCACACCTCAACCCAAAATGGCGACTAAAGATCCTATGGCGGCGCACCTCAACTCCACAGTTCCGGCGACTAAAGATCCAACACCAACAGAATATGTTTTTTTCTTAATTTTTCTTGTGATTTTTTTTGTTATTACCGTTGGTTTATAACGTTAGATTTTCATATGTTCCTAAACATCAAATGTTGGTTTACTCATTGCCTTGGTTTAGGAACTGTAAATACCAACGTCCTATTGTTGGTTTATTTAGGAACTGTTTTGTTTTACAACTCAGTGTCGAGTTGAACATATTTAGGAACTTAAGTTATTTGTTTCCTAACTGTACAGACTTGGAAGTTATATGCTGAACTGACTTGGAAGTTGGAAGTGTAAATAATTTTTTACTCATTTATTTAGGAACTGGTTTATTTAGGAACTGTATTTATTTGGGATTTTTTTAGGAACTGTAAATAATTTAGAAATAATTTATTTGGGAACTGGTTTAGAAATAATTTAGGAACTGTAAATAGTTTTTTGTTTAGAAATGATTTTTTACTCGTTGTGCTCTCAATAGACTTCAGTGTTCAGTGTTTGTGATTTTATAACTGTTTTATTTTTCTGATATATTTTTCTGTTTGTGGATTTTAGATGGTGCAAAACTGCACATAAAAGATGAAAAACAACCTCTTAAAAGGTGAAAAACAACCTCTAAATAGTAAAAACAGCAAAAAAATCACAAGTTTTTATTGAAAAAAAAAAGTAAATAAATTTAAAATGCGGACCGATTATTAACCGAACCGGACCGAAAATAGCCTAGACCGAATAAATAGGCTAAACCGATAAAATCGGTCCGAATGCGGTCTTCTAAAATATAGGACCGAATTATTCGGTCCGGCACTAAAAATGGCCAAAAACCGGACCGGACCGGACCGCGCCCACCCCTAAAAATAACAGAATGAGGGTCTTTTATTTGGTATCAGAGCTTAGTAATTTTTTCAAAAATTTTGATTCTGTACTTTGAAACTGTTCAAAAATCTTTTATGGAGAAAAAATTTGAGCGTCTTGGAAATCTGTCCAGACCTCCTCTCTTTGATGGAACCAATTTCCCTTACTGGAAATTAAGGATGATTTCTTTCATTCAAGGGACATTGGGAGATGATGTCTGGGAAGTAATTGAAAATGGCTATTCTCATCCAACTAAGCCTATTGCAGAAGGTAGTACACAAAGGATTAAAAATATCCTCAGCGAGTCTACTAAAGAAGAGAAACTTACCTCCTTAAGTAACAATAGAGGGAAAAATGCAATTTTCATGTTTGTTAATGAGCACAAATTTAAACGTATTTCTATTTGCTCTACATCTAAGGAAGCCTGGGACACGTTAGTCACAACCCATGCAGGGGATGAATGTGTTAAGGCTTCCAAAACACAGATGTTGATACAATAGTATAACACTTTGCTTATGCATGAGATTGTGATCTTTGATGAGTTCTACATTAGATTGACTGACATTATAATGAAACTGCATGCAAATAGTATAATGTATAATAGGAAATAAGTTGTTTCAAAACTCCTATGGTCACTTCCCCCTAAGTTTGATTACAAAAGGTATGCAATTGAGGAGATAGTCGATCCGTTCTTAACCCCTAAACTCCTCACTAGAAAACTTAGGACTGTATAAATGGAACTTGAATTTCCAAAACATCTTTCCAATAATTGTAAAAGGAAGTTTAGTTTAAATGTTGTATTTCAGTCTAAAGTGACCTCACGTTAGTTAGTTATGCTAAATATTGACCTGGACTCTACTAAGGAATGTGATTTGGAGACATTGGATAATCAGATTGCCCTCATGTCAAAATAATTTGAAAAAATCTTAAAGTTTAGAAACAAGGCTGCTTCTAAACAAGGGAAGGATGAATATCCTAACCCCTCCAATAACAAACCCCATGAGAGGAATTATGACAAAAACAATACTGAGACCAATCACAGACCTCAAAGAGACCTTAAAAACACTCAATGTTTCAGATGTGGTAAAATGGTCCACTTAGCTACTAATTATAGGGTTAAATTGAATAATACTGCTAAAACACATATTGGTAAGACTTGGGATGATTCAAGTGATTCTGAAGAAGATGAGCCTGAATTTTCCAACACTATTGACCCTTGCATGTTCTTTTTTTGTTAAAATAGTATATTCTAGTGATATGTCTGCAAATAATGCTGAATTTGATGCTATCATGCCTGGTGATGTTATGTCATATAATGTCTTGCCTACTTCTGGTTTATCTCCTATTTGCTTGGATAATATTAATAATATAAATTCTGCTAGTAGTACCTCTACGAAGATGTTTGTGAGTCAAAATGAATGCAACAATGAAGAATTGAATGTGTGTGTGAGTACAACAAATAAAGTGTTAGGGGACAACTCACACACTTCACTTACTGAGTCCGATAATCATGATCTCCCTGATATTCACACACTTTACACTAATACTCTTAGGAAGAGCACGAAACTAGAGAACACTGTTAAGGACTTAACTAAGAAAATAGAAGCCTTAAGCCCAACGATGAAACATAACTTAGATGACTCTACTAATCACTATTTGACCTATGAAACTAAAACTAAATCTTTCATTGAAAAAAATTAAAGAACTTTCTGAAACAAATGAAATTATGGAAAAGAAGTATAAGGCAACTTTGATAGAATTGAAAGAATCCAAATAAAAAGTTTCAATAGTCTTCAAACAAACCAATTCTGAACATTTTTAATTTTTTTAAAGATTGTGTTGCCTCAAACAAACCAATTCTGAAGATTAAACTGGCAAAGGTTTTGATAAAAAAACTAAGTCACAAATCAAAACGCTTCAACATGTGCAATTTATTTGTATTGGAAAAAGACCAGATGACCTACATCCTAACTTTTAAGCCTTAAAGAAAGATTTTGACAATAAACAAAAGAGGCCAGATAATCTGATTGAAAATCATCCAAATCCAACCGTGGAATATAAGGCTAAGTACATTTGCCCACCCTATTAGATAAGGAGATTCCTCCTTCAAACCTGTTGCAGTTAGACATAAGACCAAAGTCCAACAGATGGATAAACCTCTTTTTAATGGTTTTAAAAATATGAATAAACCACCTAGCCACCTATATTGTTCCTATTGTGATGTTTATGGACACCATATCGATGAATGTTTTAAAAAAAGACTGTACAAACCTGTCTATAATTTACCAGTTTACAAAAACTTTAACTATTCTAGAAATAGAAAGAATGATTATGTACTTCCTAACATACCAATAAAAACTCTAACTATAGGAATAGGAAGAAAAGATCTCACGCTAAGAACAAATCTAAGAGAAAGTGTCCTAGATCTATATCTAAACCAAAAGCTCACAAACCTTTTAAAACTAGAGCTATATGGGTTAGAAAGGATTATCTAATACCCCAGTTGAAGTGTAACATCATCATTAGTGCTTTAAAATCTGAACACACTACTTCTGGTTGGTACTTATAGTTTGGATGTTCCAAGCATATGACCGGAGACGATACTAAATTGTCTAACAAAACAAACTTCTTGGGAGGAAATGGTTTATTTGGAGACAGAGTATCAACTCAGATTATAGGCAAAGGAACACTTAAAGAAAAAGGACTTACTATTCTCAAAGATGTCCTATCAATGAAAGGTCTTAAAGCTAATCTGTAAAGCATATCGCAATTTTGTGACTCCAACCACACAGGCAAATTCTGAAAAAATAACTATAAAATTTTAAATGAGAATGGTGATTGTATACTTACAGCTCACAGGACCCCAGATTACTACAACCTAGTAAATCCGGGTAATGAGACTTGTAGGTTAGCCATACTTGATGATAATGAAATTTGGCATAATCGTTTGGGTCACATTAATTTCTATAATCTTGGAAAATTAAGATCTTAGGATATAGTTAGAGGAAACCAAAAATAAAATCTATTTCAAATGTTGTTTGTGGGAAGTGTCATGAAGAAAAAATAGTTAAATCAACTCACAAGAAAGTTAAAGACACTTTAACAACAAAACCTCTAGAGCTAATCCACATGGATATTATGGGTTCCTCTCGAACTGTTAGCCTCTGTTGTAACAACTATATTTTAGTCATTGTGGATGAGTTTACTCATTTCACTTGGGTTGCATTTTAAAAATAAAAATTTGATACATTTCGAGAATTTTTGAAAATCCTTTTAAGAATCGAGAATGAAAAATATACCCAAGAAAATCGAATACATAGAGATAGAAGAGGTGAATTTAAGTACGGGTGTGACAAAATATTGTAACTATAATGGTTATCAGCATGAGTTCAGTGCACCTAAAACACCCCAACAAAATGGTGTTGTCGAGCGTAAAAAATGCACAATCCAGGAAATGGCTAGGGTAATGATACATCCTAAGAATTTGCCAAAATACTTTTGGGACGAGGCAATTCAAACAGCGTGTCATATCATCAACTATGTTTACCTTCGAAAAAATACCAAAAAAAACTCCTATGAACTTTGTTATGATAAAAAGTCCAATTTAAAATATTTTTTTAAAGTTTTGGGAGTACTTGCTATGTTTGTAAAGAAGAGAACACCTGTCTAAGTTTGAAACCCATGGTGACAAATCCATATTTTTGGTTTACTCCCCTAACAGTAGGGCTTATCACATTTATAATTTGCATACCAAAGTAATCATGGAATCGATAATTGTGATAGGGAGTGACACTAATGTCGAAAGTAAAGATCAAGGGTTAACTATAGTGGATGAGTCTGAAAATATTTTTACCTATGACTCTCCAGAGATAGTTGATCCTTTACCAACTGAGACCCCTGAAGTGCCTAATTGGGTTTCTAAATATCATCCCATAGATAATATTGCTGGTAACCCCGATGAGCCAGTGCGTACCAGATCCCAATTGCGTAATGTTGCTCATTTTGCATGCTTTATTTGTCTAGTAGAACCAAAAAATGTGAATGAAGCACTTAATGATTCATTTTTGATTGGTGATATGCTGGAAGAGATCATCCAATTTAAAAGTAATGACATGTGGTATATTGTGCTTAGGTCAGAAAATAAAAAGATTATTGGCTCTCATTGGATTTTTAAAAATAAAACTGATGAATCCGGGATGATATTTAGAAATAAAGTTAGATTAGTTGCCCAGGGATATTATCAAGTTGAAGGAATAGATTTCAAGGAGTGCTTTGCCCTGATCACTCTCCTTGAGTCTATTCACTAACTATTGGCCATAACTTATTACTTAGAATTCACACTTTATCAGATGGATGTATCCACCTTTTTAAATGGTATTTTGACAGAGGAGACCTATGTTGAACAACCAAAAGGATTTATTGATCCTCATTACCCAAATCATGTGTATAAACTAAAAAAGGCATTATACGATTTAAATCAAGCCCCTCGGGCCTGGTACGAATGCCTATCGACCTTTTTTTTATCAATAAAGGTTTTTGACGAGGTGGAAATGACCAAACATTATTTGTTAAATATTTGAACAAACAGGTCTTAATAGCTCAGTTTTATGTTGACGACATAATATTTGATTCCACATCCCTACCAGAGGTTAAAGAGTTTTATAAAATTATGCATGGGGAATTCCAAATGTTGCTTATGGAGGAGCTTCAATATTTCTTAGGACTTCAATTTAAACAAAAAGATGATGGGTTATTCATATCATAGTCTAAGTACGTAATAGAGTTATTGAAAAAATCCAGTCTAGATAATGCTAAGGTTTCTAGGACTCCCATGAGTACTTCCACGAAACTATCAAAAGACGAGCATGGGAAATTTATAGATCCTATTCTATATAAATGTATGATAGGCAACCTGTTGTAGATAACAACCTCTCGTCCTGATATCATGTAAGTTGTGTGTTTGCGCAAGTTACCAAAGTACACATAAGGAAAGCCACCTTTTATGTGTTAAACGTATAATCAAGTAAGTTAAAGGTACAATAAATCTAGGTATATGGTAAACTAAAGACACCATTAGCACAATCGTAGGATGCACCGACGTTGATTGGCGTCAGTTTTCACGACTATAAAAGCACTTCTGGTGCTTGTTATTATATAGGTAATAAATTAGTATAATGGAGCAGTATAAAATAAAACTCCACTTCACTTTCCACGGTAGAATCATAGTATATAGTAGCAAGAAGTCATTGCGCTCAATTAATATGGATTAAACAAGTGCTTAATGATTGTGGCATTAATGAAGAAAAGCTAAATTTATATTGTGATAATAAAAGTGCGATAAATATCTCTAAAAATCATGTTCAACATTCACGTACTAAATATATTAAGATAAGCTATCATTTTATACGAGAATTAGTTGAATCTAAAAAATTGAAGATAAACTATTTACCCACTAACAACCAACTAGTTGATTTATTCACCAAACCTTTGGATAATTTATGATTTGAATCATTAAGAAAATCCATTGGTATGATTATTCCTGAATAGATCTCTATCACCTATTATTATATCCTCCGGTTACTTTCATGCTTATAATTGATCTTCGAGGATTCAGGGCAAGGTTGTTTAAAAAATGACAAAAGACGCCTCCTATCTCTGTTTTATGTAGGAGACCCTTGAGATGAATAGTTGTATAATTTAGGTTGATAAATTGATATTTACATGCTTGATATATTCTTGTTATGTGTTTTTCTCCTTTTGTCCATTTGATGCAAAATGGGGGAGAGATATTTGAGTCCATTTGGTTATTTATTATAAAAATTCTTGACTAATTCTTGATCTTTGGCATTATTTGATTATTTTATTTTTTAGGAATTAGTACCATTAGACATATTTAGGGTATTAGTTTGTTTATAGTTGAGTAATGTACTTTTTGATTTCTAGAAAATTGGGTAGATAGAACATTTGTATAGGAATAAGTTTATTTTTTATTTTTTATCCCAACGAGTCCTAGATGATTCAAAGCAGATTTTGTCTCTCATTTCCAAAGGAGGAGATTTAAGCACACTATATAGTTGACTCACTTGGTTTATAATATATAGGAGCTCAACTAGTTTGTAAAGAAGACAAAATTGAGTCACTCCTCTTTTTTCATTACAACTACAAGTACATCTACATCAGCAATGATCAAATTCAATAGGTAAAAAACCAAAACACAAAACACCCTAAGATTGAACATTTGCATATTTCATTTCATATACGAGTGGTATGTATTAATTTGGATTAAAATTTATTTTCTACACCGATTATGAAGTTTTGAGATTTTAAAAAAATATTTTTAGGAATTTTTAAACATTTAAAACTATTTTTAAAGAATTAAATTTACGGTTTTAAAATGTTTGGGGTTTAATTTCATATTTTAAAAAGTTCCTAAGACATGTGCTGGGTAGAATCCAAAAGCGCTATATAATTTTGTGGGTGAAACTGAGATTTTATAAGACCTAAAACACGCGTTTGAGATCGAGTATAAGGCTGGCACATTGTTGCATTTTATTGGTCAAACTTGTGTTTTCTCAAACTCACATCTACAGCAAGCCATCTCAATCGTTTGATCTATATTAACCTAGGGCCTTCATGTTGTCTTGGACAATCCTTGTGAAGATAGAAATAGCCAATCAGAGCATTGTTTTGTGCGGTCCTTTATCAACATTTCGACCAAGTCTTCAAACAGTGGTTTTAATCTCAGTCGTTTATTTTCCTCGAACTTCCAGATCCTTCCAGCCGTCCTATAAATAAGACCTTCATCTTTGCAATTTTAATCTTTGATAGTGTGAGAGTCTGAGAGAAAAAAAGAGAGAGAAGATAAAAATCGAAGAGAAAATAAGATTCGTAGAAAAAACTCCACCAAATTTTCTTCAGAAAATAGTTGGCGTGTTAGGGTTTCTGGTTTCTATTCTTGTTTCTGTTAGGTCTGAATCTCAGTGTAATAATTTGTTTTATCCAACATTGATCAGTTTTTCCAAATCTGAAATAAAGACTTGCATATTTCAGACTTATAATATTTTTCAATTCAAAAAATTGGTATATATACAGTTTTTAAAAGAATCTCTGTTTTAAAGATTTTATCGATTTACAAATCTAGAAATATTTTGTGAAAATGATCAAATCTAATTTCAGTAGTGTGAAAAAGAGGTTTCATACTTAGAATCCTGCAATTCGTAGGAACTATTTGTAATTAAGTGTGTGTTAGTCCATGCATGTGATTTTAGGAACAACGCTCACAACACAATCACCCACATCACAAAAGAGTGTTGTTGGTTGAAATATTGAGAGGAGAAAGGGAGCAGAGATAAAGAATGGGGAAAGGATAACTTCAGAGCCTTAAAAAGATAGAAAATAATCGAGGAGTGTAGGTATATTTATGGAGTTAGAATATGTCTGTTTTGTATGATCTATTAAATGCTTGTAACCTTAACTGTATTAGTGGGTTTTTGTTTTGAAGTGTAGAGACTTCCGTGGATGTTTCCCCAATTTGGGTGGGGCTTTACCTTGTAAAAAATCCGTGTCTCATGGGTGTGCTGTTTAATCTTTGCAAACTACAATGCTGCATAGACTTAAGTTTAAACTAAAAACCTATTTCCTAGATTCTTGAGTAATTTTTTCAATCAAACTGTTTTTTAACACATCTTGTGTATTAATTAAGACTTTTGCAAGAGCTTCTTCAAAAAATAGTTCGGAAGTCATTTTACTTTTTTAACTCTTGTTAAAATAACTTAGTGAGGGTTTTTCACCTAAGTCCTTCCTCAGGTCCCTAGCACCTCCCCACTTACCGTAAACCTTAATTCATGCTTTAGGTACCTATCTAAGGGCCATCAAGCACTCTCACCCCAAGTTTGACTCCATCAACTTCATCGTCTGAGTGAATATTAATGAATCTTTGAATGCATCTGAATACCCTTTCTAAAGGTCCAACCTATATGTCAATCGGCATAACAGTTCGGCAAACGATCCATTTTACTACAAAAAATCTATCTATAGGCCAACGAGTGATCTCGGGCCCCGATTTGGCCCCAATTAACTTCACGATTAGATAAAAAACTCAATAAATCTTTGAAGGGAAGTTAAACGCCTTTCCAACGGTCTTCCCCGTGCATAAAATGGCATAACCATTCGAATGAATGATATGTTATCCCTCGAAAACTGATTCGGAGGTCATCGGGCACTCTCGGGCTACGTTTTACCAAAGTTAACTCTTCCACTCGAACGAGACTGAATGAATCTTTGAAGGTCACTGAAAACATTTTTGAACCGTCCACCACGTGCACGAATCAACCTTACAGTATGGACGAACGACCCGTTTTACTCTGACAGGTCACCGAGCTCTTCGGGAACCATTTGACCAAATTCGACTCTCTGAATTGAGCGAAGCTCTTTGGAACATCGAAGTGCCTCACATAACCTTTCCAATGGTCTTCCCCGCGTGGGATTTGAACTTACAGTTTGGACGAACGATCCACCATCGTTTGACGATCTCCTGTCGAAAGGACCGAAAGGCGCTTCAAAGCCCCGTTTTACCAAATATCTACTCCTAAACCCAAGCACATCCTAAAGGATTATCAAAGGTCTCTGAATAACCTTTCAAATAGTATGCTCTGTGCATAATTTGGACTTATAGACTGCATTTTACGACCATTTTTAAAAAAAATATGTACGAGACTTCTTATACCTATCGACAGAGTGTCTAGGGTTACCTGCAGATAGGCAGGGAAAGGATATACCTATCAGCAGTCCCTTGACCCTATATAATGAGAGCATTAGCTCACCTCAAAGTCACCTCATAAACATCAACTTTAGTGATCTCAACAACATTCTTCTTAAGTCAACGATGTTTCCTTGTTTGAAACCTTTCTCCACTTTTTATTTCCATCACTTTCACACCCAATTTAGAAAAAAAAAAACTCTTCATTCTTCACCCACTTACAAGGAATCTCATAATCAATCAAGATCAATCACTAAGTCTCCAAAAAAATTCCGAACATTATTCTCTCTCTTTAAATTTCTTTATTTTCGCATTAGTTATACAAGTTTTTAATTTGGCTTTTACTTTAGATCACACACATATTAATCTTCAATATTTTATTAGTAATAATGCACATTATATATTTTCTATAAAAAAACCAAAATAAGAAAAAGAGGGTCACACCTATAAATTCCAATGGGATTTTTCACAAAATTTTCTCAAAACTAAAAATACATTTTCTTATACACACATATAATCAAATACCCATTTGAATTTATGGGATAATCCCCACCCTCGTGTCGCATGATAACTACATGGACTTTATTTCCTTTATGGGCTACGTAGGCGTCTCAGGCTAAAACTCGAGACTCGAGTCCTATTTTCCTCTATTTCCTATTTTGTCCCTATATTATATACATCATTTTCCTAAAAAACCATTTTTCCACATTCCCTTCCATCACTTTCTTACCTAATTTGGTAATTCCCCCACCTCTCCATACCACTTTCATACCATTGCAAGATCAGTATATTTACATCTCAAGGTTGACATCAAGCACTCATAAGGAAGCCCAATTCTCCATCAATTTCTCTAATTCTTCCATTTTAGCATTAATCATCTGATTTATACTTCTCTACTTTTGTTTCATTACTTCACATTCATTAATCTCTACTTTTATTAGTAGTATTGCACATAATCTATCTTCATAAAAAAGAAGAAGAAGAGGGTTCTTCCATAAATTTCAAAAGAGGGATTTTCATTTCACACTCTCACTCTTAAAAGCACATTTTCTCTACACACACATAAGGGAAAACCCTCGTTTGGATTTATGGATTAAACCCCACCCTATGCTATATTTGAACTACGTATACTTTGATTCTTCTTGGGATATATAGGAATTTTGATCCAATCCCAAGATTCAAGTCCTCCTTTATGCATGTTTATATGTTTCTTTAATATCTTATATGCACATGTTCTTTATGAATATCACATTATTACATGTTTGTGTTTCGTCTGATACACATATTCGCTCCTCCCTAGCGACTTGTGATTTGGAAAACACTCATATTATATTTTGAATTATTATTTTTGGGAACATTCCTAAGGATGAATTCACTATGTCCTTTTCCATGGTGCGAGTTGAATGATTCCATTCTCCACCTATATTATACACATGCGCACACACAACACGGAGTATAAAAGATAGATATTAACATTTTCCCATGAGAGACTGAAAGGGTGGGATGGGTTCCTAACACCTTCCCATTTCTTAACTTAGACCCTGGACCTTCGAACTACTTGGTATTTCAAGCACCAGTATTGGCCTTGATGCAGTTCTCTCGAGGCAGCGACATTCTTTTGCCTATTTTGAGAAAAATAGGTTGGCGACTCTATCTGTTTACATTATCTCCCAAAATGATGACGATCGATCACCCCAAGAAAGGGCGCACCTCGTGTACGTTCCGGGATGACCAAAGTGGCGACTCTGCTAGGGATGTTTTGCATTTTAAGAGGACTAAATTTTATTTCTACATGGGTGTTATTCTTTTCTACATGTGTGCATATGATCCCACCTGTATGTTCTTTTACTACTATACTTATTTTTTGTATATATATACCTTATGCTTACATTTACCATGCCCCCTTCTCATGTATATATTACTTTTCACTCACATATACACTTCACATAGTTGTATATATTCTCCATTCACATTTCACACACTTACACTTAGTTTCATTTCTACTCACATGATCCACCCAGTACTAGTAAAATATCCATGCTTAGCTTAACTAGCACACACTTCTCTCACTTATATATATCTCAATTATCACTTACACATCTCACACACCACTTGTAGTTGATCCATGTATAGGCTGACTAGCATAAACAATCACTTGTATATACTCACATATCACTCACTCACATTTCATATCCCTATGATTTCCTATCACCATGCCTAGTATAGTCTTCATGCTCCATGATAGATTTACTTTTTATATATTCTCCTTCATTAGTGTAGTATTCCCTTCACTTAGCATGCAAATAAAAACCTCTTTCCATAATACTAATTAAGACTCGTGCATTTTTAACACTACATCACCAAAGCATGGCAACATTGACCAAAAATTTATCCCACACTTGGGGGTCACTTTGTGATGGGTGACGGATTCACTGGGGTTTGGTTAACCTAAGCGATATGAATCTCACCTTATATTATCTTAGTATGTTAGACGCATATCGAACGGCTCCCCCAGCATCATATGGCTTGACCGAATTCATGACGAGAGGTGTATAGCAGGGAACTCCTTTACATACGTCAAGCATGTGGAATTCACTCTCACATGTACTATCCCCATGAGGTATATCGTGAGGAAATTCACGTACACTCTGTTATATTAAATGGCTTATCCACACATACTGATGAATGATTGCCCTTATAGGAAAGCGATAAATCGTGGAAGTCATGACAAAGGGGGAACCCTTTCGAGAGAATGTTCTCTAACTTGCTAAGAGGGATATTCAGGGGTGGTTTTCAAAGTGAGGTTATGGACTCTATTTATAGGACAAAAGGGGGTGCCGATCGGCATGGTCCAAGACCTACCAATAGCCATAGCACCTCATGAACACTACCGATTGGCAGGGTGCCTATAAGTAGTCCGAAATAAGTTTCTAGAAAAATTGGCATAAAATGCAAATCATAAGTCTAAATTGTGCTCGGAGTGGACTGTTAAAAAGGTTATTCAAATACCATTAAGAATCCATTCATCCACTCCGGGTCCAGGAGTGGGTCAAACTCAAATGAGGATTGAAAGCCCCCGATGGTCTCTAAATAGAAGATTTTCAGAGGAAAATGGATCGTTCGTCTGAACCATAAGGCCTATTTGTGCATGGGGTAGACCATTGGAAATGGAATTTAGTGCCCTTAGATATTTCCTTCAGCTTTGTTCGATTCGAAGAGTTGACCCTTCAAAGAAAAATGGGTAAGGCTGATTCGAGCATGGGATGGACCATTGAAAAGGTGATTCAGATCCCTTAGAATATTCATTGAACTAAATTTAATAAAAAGAGTTTATTGGATTCAAACGGGGCCCGGTAGTGCCTAGTGGCCTTTATATCAATTTTCAGGGTAAAACGAACCGTTCGACCGAACCGTAAGTTCGATTTGTGCATGAGATGGATCGTTGGAAAGGTAATTCAGAGATATTTGAATATTTATTGAGATTTAGATCAAGTAGAAGAGTTTAGCAGAATCAAATTGGGCCAAGGAGTGCCTGATGGCCTTCAGATCTATTTTTGGGGTAAAATGGACCGTTGGTCTGGACCGTAAGTTCGGTTCGTGCACAGAATGGACAATTGGAAAGGGGATTCAGATCCTTTTGAAAATTTATTAAGCTTTCACTTGGATAGGATAGTTTAACAGAGTCAAACATGGCTTGAGATCACCCGGTGGCCACCAAATCAGTACTCAGAATTTGACTTGTGGTTTATGGTGAACGAGTGCGAAAGACCTAAGGATGTGCTTGGGTGGGTCTTATGATGGGGTGTCTATAGGTAATTCCGTCTATAACACATGTTCGATATAAAAAATAGGAAACTTCAAACAAGAAATTAATATTTTATTAATAACATTCACTTAATTATAAAACTAGTCACATTCAGGAAATTACATGGAAATAAAATAAAAGAATTACAAAATTTCCAATAGCCACCGCATCATCTTTGATGAGTCACATGTTGTGCAATAGAATATCAACGACCATTATCGAGAATTTTATAAAACTCATCATCACTATTATAGTTAGAAAGGTTATTTTTCATCGACTAAAGGTGGGCTGCGTAAGGAGGTATCCAACACTCATCACTCCCAGGGATAGGCTGACAAGTAATATGGAAATGTACTTGGTACCAATACCAAAATTGGGAATCTTTAGGTATTTTGTATATAACCAAAGAATTAAGCTTGACCTGCTTATAGTCTACTATCTCGGCTTCATCTAAATGTAATGGGGTATCCATCTAACCTTCGTCATAGCCGACAACACAAACTATGTGAGCACTCTTCATGACCCAGTCTGATCACTTTATTTTTCTTAAAGGCCTTTTTATCCTTTTCAAGATCCTCTTTGGGTGAAATATTTTTTATTTTAAGCGTAGCAACTGTGTTCCAAACTTCCCCCCGTTCGGTATGAAGACTGGTGACCAAACTTGTCTGTATCCATAAATAGTTATCACGTTCTAAAGGTCTTGTTAATAATAATAAAGGTTACTTGTGATCCTCTAAAACATTCTATCCAAGAATAAAGTCCAAGTCTTCATTTTCTTAAACTATTATCACTAAGTCCAAGTTATTATTAGACTACAAAAATAAAAGAAAGGCATCCATAAATTAAAGGCAAGGAAGTAAGAAACAGTATCCAAAAAAAATAAGATGAAACTAAAAATGTTATGTAATTTCGTTCATTAAAAATTGAGGTAAGAGATTAAAAGAGAATATAAAATAATATACAAGTTTCTACAAATGAAAAATATCCCAATCTATGTAGCACGAGTCTCCTTCTTTGATACCATGTAGTCCTGATCAACTTAACTTATCTTGATCAGTTGTCTCATTATACTATTCACCGACATATTCTTCATGCTCTTCGTCCAGGTTAGGAGGAGTTCTTAGAGCATGCTAAGTGAACAACTCATACTAGAAGGTAACCCCATCCTTTTTCGAAGTTTTTGTTGTTGTATTTTAACTCCATCGCCAAATATTGGGCGAACTCCTATTATCCTTCTCAAGATGCTCAATCTTCGACCTTAGAGTGGAAAGCTTCATGTCTCTGATGTTCAACAAGGTTTCCTTCTCCTTAGCCTTTTTAAGAAGAATATAAGGCCTCCCACACCTCATTAAACTCCCTCCCTAAGATGATAATCTTCTTCATCTTCTCAAATATTTTATTAAGGAGATTATCAAAGTTTACCTCAAACTTAAAATCAAAGTCAAATAAAAATAGTTAGTACAATAAAAATTTAGAAGTTACAACAATCCAATTAAAGAGTGTTGGGCATGATGAGAGATAAGGGTGTTAGTAGGTAGTCTTATGACCATAGCCTCGTCGGTAGGGAAACGAGTTTCCCTTGGTAAACTAAGATCTAATTCTAATTCCTAATCACTAACCCTTAGGTAGGTCCTTTCCCCTTCTTGGGGGCATCCACTATCTTCTGGGTGTGCATTCTAGTTGCAAGACCAGAATTGGTCTTGCCTTTATTCACAGGATGATCCTACATCTTATTAGGGTTAACTTTGCAAGTTAACTAGGTGAAATGGACCCCTGAAATCCTTTATCTTTTAATGTGGGGAGTTGGTGAACTGGGGAAAAGGACCCATCTATCAGGTTTATCATTTTTTGTCTTAGCGCCATTACCTCTTTAGAAGTCATAGGGGTGACACTAGGGATATTGAAGATGTTAAAGACTTCGAACGAGTCTCACGCTATCGAAGAATAACTATCCATCTATTCAATTGGATCAAGGATTTCTATCACCCTGTCAACTGTTTGGGAAGCAAAGGATGAGGCGAGGGAAGTGTAGGAGAACACTAATGAGGCCAACCTTATATATTTGAAAAAATCTAAAGGTTATTTTAGCACCAAAGCTTTCTTACGTTCAAGGAATTTGATGTCTCTTTGATAAGGCTTTTTCTTCTTTCGGCGATCTGCAAAACATCATGAAAGACAAAAATATTAGACAAAATGTTGGCGAGTAAGGATATATAAAAATAAGTTGAATCTATTTTTGTAGTTACTTTTCAATTGAGATGATGAAGAACATGCAAGAAAAATGGAAGCTTGTGAGAGAAATTTGCAAAAAATTAAAAAGAAGAGAAAAGAAGACTTTCAAAATGGAAGAGTGCAATGGATCTCTTAAACAAATTGAAGATAAAAATGAAAGAACCATAATCCAAAGTGATGGCTTGAGACGAGTTAGTGGGATGGAATAACATTCAAGGCACATCCCATCATTATAGACATATAAATGACGAATGGAACATACTAACCCCATTTACGTAAAACGATGCATAATTACTAGTGTATCCCTACAACAATCAAATAAATTTACTCACACACCCCTGAAATTTTAACGAGAAGAAAAAATAAGTTTACATTTTCAAAGTACAAGTGGTAGCATCCTTCGACTTGTAATACCCCATATTTTTGTGGACTATATTTAATACATTGTTAGGTGAGAATAAATTTATTAATGGGACTAATTATTACATATGTGGCTTAGTAATAATTATTTG
Source organism: Sambucus nigra (assembly GCA_949130495.1). Lineage (NCBI taxonomy): Eukaryota > Viridiplantae > Streptophyta > Magnoliopsida > Dipsacales > Adoxaceae > Sambucus > Sambucus nigra. The sequence continues at coordinate 213,216,466 of OX422217.1, forward strand.
GAAGAATTTAAATGATAATAAAATATTTCATGTATTAGGATTTTTTTAACGTATGTTAGTAATAATTAATATTGATATTAATTATATGATTTTGGACTAGGTGCATATGTAGAATAACTAACTGTGTCATTTTATTGATGCCATGAGATATTACCGTAAGTTGTTGTTAATATAATTTAGACTGGACTCTGGGGTGACACGAATGTGCGTTTATATATTTTTATCTCATTAAATTGGTCTCGGGGTAGGTATACCATTAGGAGAGTTTTTGGGTTGTTTCGACTAGCATTCTTGGGTCTTTTAAGGGTCCAAAATTAGGTCTCATTAAGAGATGCAGGACTTTAGGTATATTCCATCCACCAAACCTAACCCTGACAACCATAAACACTTTGGAAAAATTAGGCAACCTTGGAGAGGCAAAAGCAACGGGAATTCAAGCGGGTTCTTCAATCTTCCAATTTCAGGCAAGAATTTTCTTGAAATATTTTAATAATATGTTTCTTAATTTATAGGCACACTTTCTCATACTATTTTGGATTTTTTTAATTAGATTGGATACTAATTTACATGACGATTATAATTGGGAACGATTATGATTAACAGTATTTAATCTTACTTTGAAAGTTAAGACTTTGATGATAAAACTCAAAATCGACATTGAATAACTATTTGGAATTATGTTAGAATCCATGTCTAGGCTTGTAGTTACTTTTTAATCAAATCCATGTTTAATTATTCTTGAATTAAAAGATATTAGGGATTTACAAATTATTCTTCATAAATTTTGGGTTAATTTGAGTATCGATTGAAATCATACTGGAAAACCTTGATTATGATTAGAAGTCATTGGGATACTGGCCCCTAAATGTTCATTTTTGGTTTTGGTATGATGGGTACTTGATTGGAGACCTTAGTGGGGGCTTAAATGGAGATTTTTTGGGTTAATTTTTGTAGTTGGGGACGAAGCACAGCGTCATTTTTCGTTCGAAAATGAAATAATCTTGTTTGAATGAGGTACCCTTTCTTTCTTGAAAGAGATGCCTTGATCATTCGAACGACTTTGGAAACTTATCCAACTTGTTCATAATCAAAATATGAAGGCATGAGTTATGATTTTGATTTTTTTGGATTTGATATGGTTTTTCTACTAAACAATGCATGAGACCGAAAGTTGGATTTGGTGATTTTTAATTGGGACTTTCCCTTAGGATTAATACACCTAATTTAGAGATGGATCAGACTTGGTGAATATTGAGGATAATTATGTGGAATACTGTTATTTACCTTTTACTATTGTACTTACACCCGATGTTAGGATTCGGTTAAAATAGGCAAATGAGCGACTGAGCGACATTTTATGGCCATATGTAAATATTGAGCTTAAAGAGTAACGAACTAAAGTATTTGGGAGATTTAATTCAGTTCTTGAGAGGCTAAATACCATGAAATTAATTGAGTAATTAAATTAAGAGACCCTTATGTACATTATGAGACATTGTGTATATATGGAGATAGTAGTACTCATATTTTAGAGATTAAATGAACTAGGAATTGCATTTAGTAAGGATAAGATTTGATAAATCTAAGAATCTAAATAATAATCTAGTGTTTAGGCATTTAATTGATTTCGGGTGAGCTTGAGTGTATATAATATCCTACTTTCTTATATAAGTTTAACTTGGTTTTGAGAGATTATAAACCTAATTTAGATAAGTACCAACGATGTGGGTATCTAGATGTTTAGGTATGCTTGAGTGTACATATTATCCTATGGCCACACACACACACACACACACACACACACAGTGTGTGTATATGTTGTGTGATTATGTGGACATACCCCTATTCGTGGTGAATCTATCGATTAAGGGTTACATTCAACATCGGGACCAAGTACCGTGCACCAGCTGAGATGTGTTAGTACATAATGGAGGTTGTTATTTGAGATCATACGATCAACATTCATCGTTTTGTGATAAGAGAAGTAGGATTACCTAATCCATCTACATAGGCAGTAGTTGCTAATATTGCTAATATTCCCTAATTATCTATGTTTAATCTAAGTGCGTTAGGTAAGGGAATCCTTCCGGCTTGTCGATAGAGGCACGAGATGGACACCAACGGTAGATGTGTTTGTGTTATATATATATATATATATATATATATATGTGTGTGTATATATCATGTAAGATATTATATAGTCTAATAATATAGCATTGAGTGTGTAGGTATTTGGGTTGTATTTTTCCACGTGTGTCTATTTACATTCCTTTGTCTAAGGTATGTGGTTTGGGCCTATCCCTTATGGTCGTTGGACAATAACCTATTTAATTAAATGATATTTATACATACCGAGCATTATGTTTATGAGTCTATGAATACGTTATAAATATATATGTGAACCTTTAGTTGAAATCCTATTTAGGTCTTGGGTAGTTGTAAATATAACCGGTTTAATCCTATGGTAGTTGTTCTTTATGGATAATGCTTAATTTTCTAGATATAGAGACTTCTATAATAGTTAGGCCTTGGTTTGATACATTCACGTAGTATTTCACTTAGATGAGAGGTGAGATATTCATCGCATGTGAGAGCCTATGGGTGGCATGTATTGCAAATTAACTACATCCTTTTTATGGGTATTGGATGTTAATTATTGCAACTTTAGGGAACTGATCCAAATTATAAAATCGCCCCCCCCCCCCCCCCCCCCCCGCGGCATTATTATTATTATTATTATTATTATATAAGCAAGTTAATAGGACTCAGAAGTCAGACTTTCGATTGTGACGATCCATATTCGTATTCGTAGAGTTGGAGTCGCTGGTTCATTATAGTTATCAGCATATTCAGAGTTATGTCGAAGGGTTACCTTTGAGCTCTATTTGTATTTCATTTTGGATTTTTTATTTAGAGGAAGTTTCAGTTGTACACATTTATTCAATTGTACAATTGTAATCGAAGTTTTTTTTTAGAGTAGATTCAGTTTTCAAAGTTTAGTATTTATGTTCATCAACCTTTATTAAATCCTTTATTGTGTTAGTTTTAATTTACCATGGTTTTTAGTTTACATTGATGCTGAGAATGATATAAATTATTTAGACGTCCCCAGTATTTCATGTGCGTCATGGTCAACCGGGAGTAGAAAGTCACGGGGGTGTCACGTGACCATAAGCACTTATGAGAGACCAAAGTTTCATTATATACTATAATTAATATTCTATTTGGAAGAGCGAGCAAACCTCTGCACCCTAAATTAACTGCAAAACTTTCGAGGCAATTATGGGACAACTAACTGCCTGTATATCCTATCAATGGTGTCACTTTATAAGGATAAGGAAGGTTGGGTTGATCATCATATATCTCAAAATTATATAGAGTCAATTAACTTTGGGAAGCTATCTGAGCTCAAGGAGTCAAACATAACTAACCCTCCTTACTTAATTTATAAATGTAACAATCACCTCAAGAAAAAGGAAAATGTAAAATTTGTTATCAAGAGGAAATCAATAAAGAGGGAGTAATACCGCGTGCACGTATGCACATTGCTAAACCATGTACATATTAATCTTATGTGTGATTGTTCATAATTACACTCTGCACGACTTTAATTGTGTTGACTAATTACTACTAGGATTTTTACCACCTCCACATAAATATATGATATACATATCATATATATACAGATAAATACATACATACATACATATCCATATGTATATGATAATGCATGCATAATACATAATAGAACTACATAAATACATACATGAATTAGTGATATTTTCGACTACACATTGTACCATATATAATTTATAGTATTACTTACATGTATAACACATGTTAAAACTATATACAAGTATCATGTATGTATTAATAATTTTATTTAACATATAGATATTACTATACTATATATTTAAATGATAAGTACATATAATTAATAATATATAAATACATAATTTTTATCCATTATTATTGTCCACGTAGCCTTGCATAAATATATTATAATAAGGTTTAAATGAATGAAAATATGAAGAATGAATGATTTTGAGTTAAAAAATAGAAATCGAAATTTAGAATAAAACCTTCGGTTGAATTCAGCATACCTGATTTAAACTCAAAACAATTACAGTTCATTACTTAAAAACATGTCTATAAAATGAAAATAATTATCATAATTGCATTTAAACACAAAAAATAGTATTATAAATAATAAGCAAACATGCCCTAAGCATTTAGTGAGGGACATGCCTCGTAATGCTTAATGCTGAATTTTAACTAATTTTTAGCATTAAAAGGTAAAAACAAACACCAAATATTATCTTTTAATGTTAAGTGGAAATCAGTTTAGCATTAAAAGGTAAAAATGAACCTCCCTAAGGTCCGTTTGTTTTGGATTTTACCAAAGTGAAAAGTAAAATGGTGAAATATGTTTTCACTTGTTTAGGGTCCATTTTGTTCGTGTTGAAATATATTTGACCCTGTTAAAATAAAAGGAAAATGATTAGCTTGGTGATTTCATTTGACCATCTCCATTTGTTGTTTGAATGGCCAAGAGAAATATGGTGAAAAAAAATGATTTTATTGACATATACTTTAAATGAGAATAAAATTGTTATATTTAACTATTTCATTTCATTCATAAAAATGTCACATCCACAAAAAAAAAATTAACATCTACATACCTCAAACTCTAATTTCCCACACTCCGCCACCCCCTAATAATACACATGCACATTTGTCATGTAATTGCATTTCTGAATATGTGTAACACCATACAATCATATTGAACATATTCAACTATGTTTGCACATTACATTTCTTACAATGTGTAACGGGATTTAATACGTTGAACACATTTAACCAGTTATCAATCAAACATAAAATTGTCCGAATATAATAAGAAAAAAGTAAACTAACATTTAACAAAACCTCCACATGTACTTTATGTCTTGCAAGCCGAAATAAACGAATAAATTGTTCAAGATATGATTGTTAAATATATGAAATATATCCACTATTATGCTTCACTATCCCACCAATGACCTATAAATCACCTCACAAAATGACATATTGCGGCTAAGAAATTTTCCTTCCCCTCATTCGGTATATTCGTAAATAAGACGGACCAATGTGAATTAGTCGCAAGGGTGTCCACTCCCACCAACTTCTTAGTGTGAGTAAAACTCTCAATCTTTAGAACCCCTTGGACAATCTCGTCCATGTCATTGGCCTCCTTAGAAAGAACTTTGGTGAAGGTCGATAAGTAAGGGACAATCACTTCACAGAGCTTGAAGAGATTTTCAGACAATAGATCATTGTTTGAACTATTATTGGAGGGAGTGCTACCACTTTGCCTTTTACGTTTCTGTTTTGATCCACCGCCACTACTAATACTAGTCGTAGTATAGGAGACCTCCCTAACTTCCATCTCTGCGACATCATCCAAATTGACACACTTCACCTTCATTGTAGCCTCTTGTTAATTAACATGTTCTTTGACATCAACTGCAGATATTGCATAGTTATCAGTGGACCTATCACCCTGAAAATATCGACTAAAGCATTGAAATGTGGAAACCTCTTGTCGAATAGCTCTTTGCATTTGGATGGATTTGCAAAACAATTAAGTACAATAATTTTAATTTATTATTAAGAAAAAAACTCCAATTGAAAAATAGTTCCAATTTGGAAAAAGACATTTCCCAATTAAAGAAAAACAATTTTCTATTTTAAAAAAAATAGTTTCCAACTAATTTAATAATGTTCCAAGTTGTAAAAAAACTCACAATTATAAAAAGGTACCAAATAAAAAACAACTCCCAACTATGAAAAAAATAGTTCCTAACTATGAAAAAGTAGTTCCTAGTTGTATAAAATAGTCCTCATTAAAAAAAAGTCCCATCTAAAAAACAATTTCCAATTTAAAAAAATCGTCCCAACTAAATAGTTCCAAAATCTCAAAAGAATAGTTTCGGACTATGAAAAAAATAGTTCCCAACAATAAAAAAATAGTGAAAAAATAATCACAAATATAAAAAAGACTCCTAAGAAAAAAATAGTTCCCTACTACAAAAATAGTTCCCGATTTAGAAAAAAATATTTTAAAACAAAAAAGTTGTTTTCAATTTACAACAACAACTCTAAACTAATCAAGTAGTAGTTCATAACTTTAAAATAGTCCCGATTAAAAAACGCATTACCTTGCACCAACCTTCGTATAATTTCTTATCGTACACACGCTTTTGCCATTCATCCCACTTGAATTAACTTCTGTTGTCAGCTACCATATAATTGGGGGGCACAAGCTTAGACATCTTGCTTCCTCAAGTACTTGACTTGATTGAGGAAATGTGGTTTTAATTTATTATCGCAACTGGGAAACTTGGCAAACATTATAACATATAGTTAACGAAAATAATCTGTTTTGAAGCTTGTGTCTACTTTATAACTGGTCACACTCACCTCTTACAAATACTCCACTAATTGTTTATCTTTCACACTTGTCCATAGATTTTGGGGACAACCTTGAGATTAAAAAATCGAGGCCGTTTTGCTAACAAAGAGTTACAAATATCTAAATAAATAATAGTAAATATGCTCACTGTCAAGTCAGGGAACGATTTTTATATAAATACTTAAAACTTTTACAATAAAAAAATCTATCGGTGTTTTTTTAAACATAATTATTTATAAATTAATTCCTTTAGACTAATAAATAAAAACATTAATTTATTTTAGTGAAAATATTTGAATGCGGATACATATGCAGACAATAAAAACCAAATAATTGAATGCATCTAGTAGTACCAATCCTCGTTTCTTAACTACTTTTTACACACAATGTAGTTACAATGCCTATTTATTAACAACTTTTTTACAACTTCTTATACATTTGTCCTGTTGTAATAATGATAAATAAATACATAAATGTTGGGTAGAAAAACAAAAGGAACCAAAATTTTCTCATAGAAACAAATGTGTTACAATTTTACAGATTCCAGTAAATTAAAAAATATAGTGCACTAATAATTGGATATACAAATACAAATTCAACTTATTTGATAAGACAGAGTAATAAAACTCCTATGTAATATCGTCAAATACAATGTAAAAAAAACAATAAAGCTTTCCTATGAGTACAAATATGTTAATATTTTATAGTTAATAACACTTAATAACCGGTGCAACTATTTTTTATGAATCAAGTCAGACAAAGAATGCATTTTACAGTCAATTATATTACCTTTTTTTTAACTAAATTGACCTATAATATCTAATGAGTTATGTTATAAAACTCTAACTGCTAATAACTAAATGTTTATTAACTAGAATATGAATCTAAACAGAACAGTCTGTAACATAAGTGTTTCCATACTCTAATCCAATAAGAATAACAAAATCAACACTAAATAATGTACTAGAGACCCTTAAATGCATAACAAACTAATTTTTCTCAAACATCCACATTTTGATTGTAAAATTTTCCCTATGTTTATCCCATTATTCTTATGTATATACGTGTGTGTATAAGGCTATCTAAGTGGTTCTATGAAGTTTGGGGTTGCATTCACTTGACTTTATCGATCTATCTCAATGGAATTTCAATTATTATATGTTTGCGTAGAAGCGCACATGCTATGATGATGTGATTTTGAATTTCTAAATGAAAAATGTCGAACATCGTAGTATACCCCATTTTTGCTTCAACTCACAAAAACACGGCTCGATTACATTCCTTACCTCATAATTCTTCTAAGTCAAAAACTCATTTTTGGCCTCCATTTGTTGTCCCTCTCCCAAATCGTTTAAATAATATTGCTTGCCTCTTTGCCAAATATCATCCTCCGATATGATTGATCATGTTCCTTCGTGTATATCTTTGAGCATATAACTTAGCTCTTTAGGGTGTACACACCTTAAAAAGGGGAGAAATCAACCCATTTTATACAAAACATCTCTAATAATAGTAAACTAAACTTCTTGAAATCGTACTCTTCTCCTGTGAGCTTTGCTTTCTAGAAGCTTCTCGCCCTACAGATACTGGATTCTATAGGCAGTCCTAAAAATGTCCAAAAAAAATCTCATTAACAACATACACTATTTTTGCAATAACAATGAAAGAAAAATTATAGAAGATGGGTTATTATACTGTAAACGAAATGGCAAGGAGGAACAACTCTCATAAATGGTGAAAGAGAGATTGTGAGAGAAGAAAAGAGTTTAAAATTCAAAATGAGAAAAACAAAGGAGGGAAACAACATTTTATAGGATTCAATTATGTCCCTTGAGTTACCCGGAATGAAGTGATTAAATGTACAACTTTTTCATCTTTTGACAACATGTCAATTCCTAAGAAACAAAAATGACTAGCGTACTCTTATAAAAAAATTTACTGTCCCAAGGAATGACACCCATTAATTTCCAAACTCCCAGAGATCAGAAGTTGACCAGATGCTTCCAAAGAGTCAAAAAAATCCTGATAGATAATACTCCATCCTTTTAAACACTACTCACTCCAATCAGGAATGAAGTATTGGGGACTTTTGTTGTGGCCTAAAATAACAATGCTTGATGGACCAATAAAAATGTGACACATGTTATTATATTCAGTGGGCCCAAGCCTGTAGATAGATGTGGTTAGCTCTATTATCTCCTTTGATCGGCACACTGGTCGACCTCCCTCGGGAATATTAACAATCAACAAGGTGAATAGACACATGTGAAGATCTCAACAGTCACCATGCACATGCACGCGATGAATTTTGAAGATGTTAATTATTGAGTAAAAGTTTAAATACGTAAGGTATAAAGGTACTCCACCTCTTCTTATTCACTTTTTCTCTAAATATCTTACTACACCTATCAACGGGGACAACTGAAAAATGGTTTATCCTAAAACCCTAGAGAGTTCTTGAGCGTTCCTAGTACGATTTTAAGAGTTATTCGTACTCTTAGGGGATCACTTGAGTGTACCTAGAACTATACAATGATCCCATAAGGTCCTTGTACATTCTATGCCTATACCTAGTCCTCAAATTAAAAGTGCCACTAAACTTCTTAAAATCGTACTCTTCAGGGATCACTTGAGCGTAATAGGTATAAACATAGGATTTTCCACACCAAAGACCTCATCACTCACAAAGGGTAAATCATTATGCTTTCCCATCTACCCTAGACTATAAAATGACCATCAATCACATATCCAATAATTATGTGATGATAACCCCTATATAGTCCCCCTCGAGATACAGTAGTAGGTGTTGTGGATCAAATTGTCTGTGCCACGTGGACCTATGATATTAAGACATTTGTCCTCATAAGTATACATCTTAGTGTTTCATTTATAATTTATTAGATCTAGAACTACGTGGTCGGCATACCGGCCGACCAACTTAAGAAGATGAACCATTAGGAAGAAGAAATATCATTCATATGGGAATTATTAAGAGACATTCCACATGTGCGTTAGAAGATCAATAGTCTCATTCATTATGTACGGGTGTAAATTCCTGAATATATAAAGGTATTCTGCCTCTTGGTTTCTAGGACCATTATAATTATCTTATTTACCTTATCTCAAGGGATAAGTCTAGCACACATAAGTAAGACTACCCTGAATTCTATGTAACTACCTTCAATCGTAATACCATAACAGTGAACGTCGGCTTTCCCTAAGCTGAACCGCTTTAAAAATATTTATTATTCTTTATTATATTCATTTAAATTACTCAATTATTTATATGTGATTAAAAAGTTGTTAAGTTATAGCTAAGATAGAGTCTCTAAAAATTTTGGACATTAACAGATTGGCATCGTCCGTGGGAACGAGTAGTGGTCATCGTTCATTACCCATCTTATTCAATTGTTCCCTTTGGAAGTTTTCTAAGGGATGTCAAATGTTCCTGAAAGTAGCCTTACAGTTAAAGGCAACACTCTAGATCCATTTTCTCCTCTTAGTGTTTCAGATCTTCAAGGAATTTTACTCAATCTTGCCAAAGAGCAGGAGGCTATGCAAGAATCATTTAGGAAGTTAGCACAAACGTTGAAGGACAAGTCTACCATCGTGATATCTCGGAGGGAGATTCCACCAACCCTATAAAATATGAAATAAGTATCTATTTCAGATCTTCTCATGACAGACCCTACCACCTGGGAGAAACATCGTCAATCTGGTCTATAAATTACTATAATGGTCGATCTTTCACCTCTGAACGGTCGAGCGTGTTAGAATGCTTGAGCAAGGCGTCTACTTTTGATAGTCTTGGTCCCTAAGCAACTAGAGGTCATTATAGTTATCCAGTATAATCTTGTGAGCATAGGGAAGGGTCAGTTAGGTTCAGGGCCAGACTTTTCAGGAAGAGAGTTCAGTACATATGCATAATAAGGCCACTAGATCCCCCTAGCCAAATCATAACCAGAATATCACTCTTGAAAGGGATCCATATAGAGATTGGAAGATCGTTTGGGAGAAATGGCTAAGACCAAGAATCCTTTGTGGGGGAGTTTTGTGAAAGGATCTCCTTTCATCCCAGCTATTGTGGATTACCCCCACACATTCCAAGTTCAAATCGTCTATGTTCATGCCTAAGTATGATGGTAAAACTGACCACGTCCTACAAGTCGAGTAATACCAGCTTGTTACTAATATGTATTCCATTCCTGACGAGATTAAATGCAGAGCTTTTTTAAGTATGATCACTAGTCGAGCTCAGATATGTTATAAGAATTTACCTCGAGGACAGATTGACAATTTTGATCAGCTCGTCGTATTATTCATTAGTAATTTTAGCTTTGGATCAAAGTAAATAAAGAGAGTAGCCCATTTACTTAGTGTTCGCCATTGATCGGAAGAAACTACCCAGGAATCTATCACTAATTTCAATAATGAAAAATAGAAAGTTGTTGATTATAAGGAGAAAATGGCCATTACATCTTCAATGAGCGGGCTTCTCCTTAAGACGCTGTATTATACATTGGCAAAGGAACCTCCGAAGACCATGACTGAATTGATGGCAAAGGCTGGTAAGATCATGAATGTTGAGGAGGCTATGTCTTCTAAGCAAACCCCTGAGAAAGATTTGAGGGCCAAGAGAATTATGTTAAGAAGGAATAGAAAGAAAGCGTAGAAGCCTAAAAAGTATGAGGAATATACCCCTTTCACTATAGGTGTGCATCACATTTTGGAAGAAATTAGGGGCAGTAAGGAGTTGAAGTGGCCGAGAAAATTAAAATCACCCACCTAACCAGAGCGATAAGTATAAATTTTCATAAATATCATGGACATACCACTGATAGTTGTATTTCCCCGAAGAATGAAATTAAATCTCTCATCCATCTAGGAACATTGACCAAGTTTATTAACCGGACTAAAGGTCAAGACACTAGAAAAAGGTCAGAATACCCTTGAAGAAATAAAGATGATAAGAAAAGAGGACGAGATGATGATTATGAAGATGAACCTCACTTGTCAAAGAAACCCAGGGAGCCTGAATTTGAGGTAGGCATGATATCTTTTAGTTATTATTTCATTGTAGGAGGGGATGCTGGAGGCGAAGATGAAGTCACTGAGATAAAGGCCTATTTAATTGAGGCCAAAGCTTGTTCTTACATTATGCAAGTGAATTTAACAGATGAAGTAGATGGTCATCCTAGAAAGATGAACAAAGACAAGTTGGTCATTGGTTTCTCCAAGAGTGACTAGTCGGGGTGCTTTACCCTCATGACAATCCCCTAGTCATTAGCTGTAGGGTGCATCACGCTAGGATAGTAATAATTCTCATGGATAATGGTATCTCGGCATATGTCATGTTCTACAATTGCTTTCATATACTGGGGATACGGGAATTTAAACGGGAACCTTACCATCGGCCTTTAATCGTCTTCTCTGGAGAAAAGGTGTATCCTTTGGGGACCGTTAAACTCAAAGTGTTGATCGGCACTTGGAAAGCAAGCAGAACATAGAAGATTCGCTTATTCATCCTGGATAATAATATTCCCTCAACTCATAATATGATCCTCGAAAAAGTTGGATTGAAGAAGTTTGAAGTAGTGGTATCCACAGTTCTTCAGTGTATGAAGTTCCCCACTCACTATGGGGTTGGCGTGGCAAAGGGAAATCAAATGGAGGCCAGAGAGTGCTACTATACCTCTGTCGATCAAAATAATAATTTAGAAAGAGTACTATCACTTACCAAATTGACACTTTGGACCCCCATAAAAAAGTTGATTTAGTCAAAGGCCAAGTTGTGGAAGCCACGAAAACCATTATATTAGATAATAAAAAGGAAATAAGAGCCACTCCGATTGGCTTAAACCTAATACCATCCCTCAGACAGTAATTAATTGCATTCCTCAAAGAGAGAAAAATGTGTTTCCTTGGAGCCATAAGGATATGACAAGAATTGACCCTAATTTTATATTTCATGAGCTTAATATCAACAAAGATGCAAAGCCGATCAAGCAGAAGCGCAGGGTATTTAGTCCCGAGAAAATGTGGTTATCCAAGACGAAGTGGACAAATTACAAAATGCTCATTTCATTAAAGACGTTAAGTACCCTAATTGGTTGGCTAATGTATTACTGGTAAAAAAGAAGAATGAAAAATGACAAATGTGTGTAAATTTGATTAACCTCAACAGACCATGCCCAAAAGATCACTTTCCTTTACCAAAGATTGACCAATTGGTAGATGCAACTGCAGGTCACGTGTTGCTAAGCTTCATGGATGCCTACTCTAGTTACAACCAGATCAAAATAAAATTGAAGGATAAAGAAAACACATTTTTTATCACCAACCGAGGCACTTACTGCTACAATGTCATGCCTTTTGGGCTTAAAAATATTAGAGCAACATACCAAAGGCTAGTGAGCAATCTTTTTGAAGAGCAAATCGAGAAGAATATGGAAGTATATGTGGAAGACATGCTTACAAAGAGAATGGTAGTTGTCGACCACATCAAAGACATGAGTCAGCCATTTGATCAATTGGAAAAATATCAAATGAAGCTCAACTGGACTAAATGTGAGTTTGATGTCCAGGAAGGAATGTTCCTAGGATTTATTATGAATCAAAGAGGAATTAAGGCCAACCCAGATAAAATCAAGGAATTACTTAAGGTGCAGCCTATAACATACGAGAAAGATGTGCATAAATTAATTGGAAGAGTGGCCGCCCTCAACCGATTTGTGCTCCAAGCTACTGATAAATGCCTCCCATTCTTCAAAGTAGTGAGGAAAACCTTTTAATGAATAAAAAACGTGAGAATGCCTTTCAAGAGTTGAAGAAGTACTTGGACGCTCCACCACCGCTCTCCCAACTAATTCTGGGAGAAAAATTATATTTATATCTGGCTGTTTCAAAATTTGATTTTAGCCCGACTTTGGTTAGGTTGGAAAATGGAGTTCAAAAGACAGTGTATTACCCTAGCAAAATATTCAGAGGAACCAAAATTAGATATCCCAGTCTAGAAAAATTAGTGCGTGTTCTTATTGAAGCTTCAAGGAGGATGAAGACCTACTTTTAAATGCACACCATTATGGTTTATATAGATTTACCTCTGGGCCAAGCACTTCATAAACTAAAGAAATCAAGAAGATTGATATCCTGGGCAGTAGAATTGGGACAATGTGAAATCCTTTATGAGCAAGCACAACACTGAAGGGACAGGTCATAACATATTTTATTGCTGAATTTACATATCCAAAAGAGATCATTACTCCAAGTTTGCATGTCGAGCACACTTTCTTGCAAGAAAACTCTGCTCCAAAGCAAACTGAAAAGATCATCGATCAATCTGAAACGTCATATAACCAAGAAATGGCTCAAAGGTACAATTTATAGAGCAAGAAAATATTCCAACAAGGCGTACTGTCTGTGGAAACTTTAATTATGACATTCCAGTTTTGAATTGTATGTAAATGGATCCTCATATGCTACTGGCAATGGAGCAGGTCTTATCATCAATACTCCAAACTATATTGATGCGGAGTATGCACTTCATTTTCAATTCCAATATTCCAATAATGATGCAAAGTATGAAGCATTAATCACAAGTTTGGAGTTAGCCTTATCATTGGGAGCCGATCAGGTTATGGCTCTTAGTGATTCCTAGCTCAGTGTTAACCAATTTCTTCATATATATGGAGTCAAGGGAGACCTCATGATCAAGTATTTGGGCAAAACCATGGAATTCATCTTTAATTTTACTACAGTTAAAATAATAAGAATACCAAGGATAGAGAATGCCCGAGTAGATGCACTTGTTCGGCTGGCCTTAGCAACTAGGACAGAACTCAAGATAACCATCCCTATAAAAATTCTTCCACACAGAAGTGTAGATTTGTAGGCTATGGTAAGTTTCATTATGATGGATGTAGGACCCTCGTGTATGGATTCTAGCATAAATTACATTGACAAAGGTGTATTACCTGCTGATCCAAAAGCCAGGAAATTAAGGTTTAAGGTTGCCACTTATGTGTTAAAGAGAGGAGCCCTAAACAAAAGAGGATACACTGTTTCAATGTTACATTGTGTTCACCCAAAAGAAATACTCAAATGATCAGAGAGCTACATGAAGGTTCATATCGGTCTCACTTAGCTGGCCGATCATTAATGTGAAGGATAGCTATGCATGGATACTACTGATCTATTATGAGAGCAGATTGTATTTCCTTTGCAAAGAAGTGTGATAAATGTCAGAGGTTTTCCATAATTCACAAAAACTCGGGGCTTCCTTAACTCCCATTACTTCCCCTTGACCTTTTGCTATTTGGGGAATCTATTTGGTCAGCCCGTTTTTGAGGACGAAATGAAGGTTCAAATACCTTATAGTTCAGTAAATTACATCAGCAAATGGATGGAGGCTTATCCGTTGGTTAAAATGACTTTGAAAGAGTTTTACAGTTCATATGGAAGCATATTATATATGGGTATGGAATTCCATATCCCTTCATTATTGATCATGGCACTCAGTTCGACAATGAGAAATTAAAGAATATTGTATTCAGTCTAAGATCCAAAAACTCCACTCTACTCCTGGACAACCATAATGTAATGGACAAACACAAGACCAGACTTGGGCAAAGACCTTGGACCGAACTAGTTCGTTTCCTAGGATGAATTGGTTTTTCATTAGTAATGGACTAGAACCATGACACATTTTGCTGAGGCAAGACTTTTATTTTGGCCTTATCTTTTGGCCAAAAGAGTTTTTGAGTTTGGGGACTCTTCTAAACGACTTCTAAAGTATATATTTAGTCATTAGGGTTCGTTTAACATGGATTTCTTTCATTGAAAAGCTACCAATCAAGGAGGAACATCTAGGAGAATAATTTATAAGTTTTGCACCTTCAATTCAATAGCTTTTTCGATTCTTCTTCAAGCTTTGTTTTCTTCTTGCATGCATATGTTCTTCTGTCTTGGTAACCTTAAATTCCATCACTTTTATTATTATTTCATTCATGTTAATGAATTCTTACATAGAGATTTATAATACCATGTATGGCTAGATCCATGGAGAGTTGGAAACATGAACCTAACCGTGGTTTTTAATGTTAGATATAAAATTCAATGTAATTGTATGTTTAATTATTAGAAATTGGTATTTTTACTAATATTGTAGATCTCTTAACTCAGTTTGTTGTAGGCAACCGGAGTATTTGAGAATGCTATATATGTGTTAACAATTCTACCATTCGCTTTAATTAATTTGTTGACTAAATATGTGTGGATTGACACCCTCATATATGTAGTGCTTCAATTAGTTAATGTTCTTCATCCGATTAAATATATAGTTGTCGGGAATTTTGTATTTAGCGAAAATACCTATGGTTCAGGGGATTGGATCTCGATTCTACTTTTCCAAATAGTATTTCTAAAATCAAGAGTTTTTGTTTTGGTTTTCATTTAATTATATCGCACTTGTTAGTTAGGTATATTTAGTTAAGTAGAAATTCTCAAATTTAAATCACACTACACCAAAATGGGTAAATTGACACCCTTTCAGCGGCTAGCCTTGTCACGGTCATTGACCGTGACCAAAAAAAAAATACGCGGATTTTGTCACGGTCAATGACCGTGACAAAGACTTGTCACGATCATTGACCGTGACAATCCTTATAATATTGTCACGGTCAAGGACCGTGACACGTCCGTGATACATGTCCCAGTAAAAAACCTTTCCCCTTTTTTCCCCCCGTCGATTCTTCCCTCCTTTTTTCTCTCTCTCTACGCTACTCTCCCTCTCTCTCTCTCTCTCTCTCTCTCTCTCTACTTCCAGGTTTGTTTCTCTCTCTCTCTTCCATTTATATATATATGTGTGTGTGTGTGTGTATATATATATATATATATATATATATATGTGTGTGTGTGTGTGTGTGTATATATATGTGTGTGTGTGTATGTGTGTGCGTGCGTGTGTGTGGTGGGTGGGGCAGGGGGGAGGGGGTGGGGAAAGATGGGGGGAGGGGGCAGTGACCGGGCGGAAAAAGTGTGCGCGTGTAAAGTGCACAATCGTCGTGAGTTTTGCCGCCACGATACAAAGAAAACCTAAGCTACTACTACACTTGACTAGCAAGTACAGCGGTAAGTCGGGTATCGTAAATCCACAGGGAGTGATTGAATTTTATATGTTAATTGTTTTAATTACTTCAGGAATAAAAGTGTAAAAGAAATAAAAGAAAAGGTGAATGGGTGGTTGTCCTGACAAAAGAAAAGAATAAGTTACGCTAAATAAAAGTAAAGCGAGGGTCGGGATCGCACACACGCATTCACGGGCTAAACAAATACTAATTAGAATTAAGGCTCGAAAGCAATTTAATCGATCATTCTCAATTAAGCATAAACATCACGCAATAAGGAATTTAAGCCAAAGTTGCGAGATTAAACATTTAACGGAAAATGGTCACACGCGGATTAAATTCGGATAATCGCAATAAACACTAACGTTGCATGACAAAGAAAGTTAAATGCATAATAATCCGACTTTAATACGCGAGGTTTCAATTAAATGCGATTTTACACGAAACCCTAAATTTCGAGGTTCGAACCCGAAAATGGCGAAAATGCAATCCCGACCCTATTTATCTAGGGATGCATAATGAAATAACTAAATTAGACTAATTAAACTAGAAAAGCAAGAAATAAAGCTTGTAAACCTAATTAACAAAGCATGTAAACTAATTAGAAAGCAAGGAAATTATGAAATACAACTATATTAAAGGAGAGGGAAGATGAATAGTCAATCTTACAACCAATTAGTGTGTCAATCCAAGAGAGGAAGAAGAAGAACCAATCAAAACCCCTCCAACCCTAACTAAACTAAGCTAAAAACGTATATGGGCTGGTCTCCTGGTTATTACAACAAAATTTGGCTTAAATAGTAAGTTAGAATAAAAGAAAAGAAGAAAGAAAAGAAAAGAAAATATCTGCAGAAAAACAGGGGATCGATCGATCAACCCCTTTGGTCGATCGATCGATGAAGGGAAAATATCGACAATCCTGAAAGGTCGATCGATCAACCAAAATGGTCGATTGATCGATCAAGCAGGGCAGATTGCAGCAGCCTACTGCATTCTTCTCTTCCTCTTCTCCTTCTCCTCTTTTGCTTCCTTGTCTTTCCTCTACAAGAAACGTCGTAACTTCTTCGTTATGCATCGGAATCGCGCACCGTTCGCGACCACGCGAAGCTAGCGAGGAGGGATACAACTTTTGTGAGATGTCGGGCCAGGTACCCAAGCTATGAAAAGACTAAAATGCCCTCGAACGTGCGGTTGTGTACGGAACTTCACCGGAATGCATCCGAACTTCACACTAAGCATCCAAATACCTACAAAAGCTCAATTAACCCCTGAAAAATATGTATCATAGAAATCCGAGGTTGTCTGGTTAACGAGCATAAATATAGGGTTTAAGATATCCGAGGGGGCTAATAACGCGTAGGTTAACGGGTGAAATACGCAGTATTTGCAGCGTATCACACCCCCTAACTTACACATTGCTAGTCCCTAGCAATGAAATAGGAAACAACAAGAACTACAAGAAAACCAAAAGCAGGAGAAAGAACAAAAGTATGGTATAAAAGTAATAAAAAGATAAGGCCACTTTCGCGGGCGAACGATTGCATTTAACATATGCCATAAGCCGTTAAACCCCTAGGTTACCCTAGTGGACGAGTGTCGTCTCGTGAGGGTTTTCAGTGATGGAACCCACAAACATCATAAATTTTCCTCAAAATATGCCCAATCAAGTAAGACAAACTCATCGGTGCGAACAAGATTTCAACATGTTATTAGCATAGCAAACGAATTCGCATGAGAAGTCCGTAGTTATTAACATTATCGAATGCACCTCAATGAATTGAAACTCTAACATGTGGGAGGGGAGTGAGCATATGCAAGGTATGATTTGGTGAAAAACTTAAATAACTCGGATACTAAATATCAAAGCATGCATAAAAGTCAATCCTCACGGGCATTACACTCATCAAATGAATTCACTTGAAACAGGGAGGTAACACACGGGACATGCGGGCATAAGGAGTAAATGTAAAGGGAAACTAGGCCGCGCACATGTCACAAAAGAAGAACGCTATATAGGAAATAAAAATTGCAATCTCAGTGAAAGGACACCGCACATATAAAATAGGAGAAATGCATTTTCACAGATTATCAAAACTATTTAAACATTTGAATTATATCAACTTAAGATCACATAGGACTTGTATAGGGTTGTAACGTATGGCTAGGTTAAGGTACGAAATGAAAGGGATGTATATACGGATTCAAAGTGTTTGGGGATGAAACTCGGAATAATGTGAAAAAGTGGGCAATATCAAAAGTTGGACAAAGATGTCCAAACGAGCATTAGATATAACAATCGAGAGAGTAATCAAAGCTTATTGAAACACTACAAACAATATAAACAACTTTCTCTTTCTTTTTCTTTTCTTCCTTTTTCTCACTTTTTCTCTTTTGTTTTCTTTTGTTTTCTTGCTTTCTCTTTTTCACTCTTTTTCTTTCTTTTTCTTTTCACTTCTTACTCTTTTCATACTCAAATATGCCTAAAATTGCAACCGCAATATAATAACCTCATTCAATCCCAAGTAACATTCCAAACAAAGGTATGGAAAGTGTATGTATGATTTATAACTCCAATTTAGAGTTGGTTATGGGATTGGGGTTATGAAACGAAAGGCTATATTTAGGCTCAAGGGGTTAACGAGGGTAAACATATAAGGGTGAGGTCAAGGATAATATGGGTGATATATCAAAGAGGGCCTATGATCATTTCACAAAGTTTACGCAATTCTCAAGTCAAAACAATATATGAAAATCATGCTCAAGTAACACCTTTCAAGTATGAACTCAATTAATGAACGTTCAAATGAAAGAATAGTGAGATTACCAACGAATTCAACGTTTTCAATGAGAAAAGAATAGTGTATAACACTCACAAACGACGAAAGGTACAAAGCTTACTCGGTGTAAGTATATACAATGCAACAAAAGATTACCGAGTTATAAAAATCTTAAACCAAATCAATATGACAAGGAAAGTGCATATGCTCATGGGATAAAGTTTAATTCATGAAGTTATTTATAATATCAATGATTTAAGGACTAAAGTCTAATAACTTCTAAAATCGAGAACATTAATGATTGAGTTGTCAATCGGATCGGGCAATTATTGAAATTTATCACTGAAAACAAGGCAAAATGCCCAACAAAGGAGAAAAAAGAAAGAAAATATTTTTGAAATTTTTCAAATTTTTCACAAAAAGGCATACTTAGTAACTAAATGTGAGAAAATCCATGGACTACACATGAAATGGATAGAATATCCTACACCCCCTAACTTAAATGTTGCATTGTCCTCAATGCGCATTAAGAACACAACACAAAGAGAGGAAAAGAACGATATTACCCAAAATTGGAGCGATCTCCATAAGCGCGAGTCCAAAGGAATCTACAAAACAAGTTAGTACCGAGCATAGCAAAAACAAATAACTAAAAGTTAACTAATTACACTAGACTAAATTACAAGGAAAGAAAGAAAATTGAAAAGCTAACTATTTACAACCTACTATTTAGGCTTCACACTAACTATACACTAGAAGTTTAAATAGTTGAGGGTCCACCTAAAAAGGGATTTGACTTTGAAAGATCAACAGTGGACCCTCCAAAGTGAACATGCCTCCCGAAAGATATGAATTTCGTTTGAACAACGGAAGGCATCTGGGTGGTGAAAAAAGTGAACCATCGCCAATTTGAAATTTTGGGCGGACGATGGGGGATTTGGATAATAAGGGGGAAAGATACACTTGAGGTCCAAGAAAAATAGACTCATCTCCCAAAGATTTTTCAAATGCAATAGGAGATGGTGCACACATTGGGATAACCTCCATCAAAAACAAGTCCGGTAAAGAGTCCTCATCGGCAAAAAGTGTAGAAGTTTTAAAAGTTTCTACCGACTCATAGGAATCAACCGGTAATTCTAATGGTTCGATCATGGAAAACGAATATGGTGATGAAACAAATTCAATCTCAATCGACTGATCATCGGAAGGAGATTGAATTTCGGGGGAGAAAGATTCACATTCGATGAGAAATTCTTCGAAAAATTTAGGTGAAACACAAGTTTCCACCTCCTCGTTGTTTTGTGCAAAAGAATTCATCTCATCGCAAAGTGCACCGAGTCTCATTCCAGCATCATTTAAGATTTCCAAACCTTGGGAGTAAAGAAGCAAAGTTTCTTCCAAAGTAGGCTTCCTCGGCTCAAGAGCCTCGGACTCCTCATTTGGTTGAAAGTCGTCTTCAAAAGTAATGAAATAAGAATCGTCATTGGATTCAAATAATGAATCCAACTCAAGCTCCCAATAACGATTTTCATTCCGATAAATGTTTTCAAGTCTTTCATTTTCAAGAAAATCTTGAAAATGGAAAACTTGAAAACTATCCCCAAAGTATGAATCATTAGAATGACTGTAATAACTATAATAATAGGACATGATTACCTCGGTGTTTGTAGATGGAGAATCCGAGTAAGAAAGTGAGCAACCGCGAATCAAAGTTTCTTAGCGCTCAAGTATGCTTATCCTGCAAAAAAGGTTAAAACAAAGAATACAAATACAAAAGGAAAAATACTACGAAACAATAAAACAATTACTATCCAAAACACACTCCCCGGCAATGGCGCCATTTTGTGACCGGGCGGAAAAAGTGTGCGCGTGTAAAGTGCACAATCGTCGTGAGTTTTGCCGCCGCGATACAAAGAAAACCTAAGCTACTACTACACTTGACAAGCAAGTACAGCGGTAAGTCGGGTATCGTAAATCCACAAGGAGTGATTGAATTTTAGATGTTAATTGTTTTAATTACTTCAGGAATAAAAGTGTAAAAGAAATAAAAGAAAAGGTGAATGGGTGGTTGTCGTGACAAAAGAAAAGAATAAGTTACGCTAAATAAAAGTAAAGCGAGGGTCGGGATCGCACACACGCATTCACGGGCTAAACAACTACTAATTAGAATTAAGGCTCGAAAGCAATTTAATCGATCATTCTCAATTAAGCATAAACATCACGCAATAAGGAATTTAAGCCAAAGTTGCGAGATTAAACATTTAACGGAAAATGGTCACACGCGGATTAAATTCGGATAATCGCAATAAACACTAACGTTGCATGACAAAGAAAGTTAAACGCATAATAATCCGACTTTAATACGCGAGGTTTCAATTAAATGCGATTTTACATGAAACCCTAAATTTCGAGGTCCGAACCCGAAAATGGAGGAAATGCAATCCCGACCCTATTTATCTAGGGATGCATAATGAAATAACTAAATTAGACTAATTAAACTAGAAAAGCAAGAAATAAAGCTTGTAAACCTAATTAACAAAGCATGTAAACTAATTAGAAAGCAAGGAAATTATGAAATACAACTATATTAAAGGAGAGGGAAGATGAATAGTCAATCTTACAACCAATTAGTGTGTCAATCCAAGAGAGGAAGAAGAAGAACCAATCAAAACCCCTCCAACCCTAACTAAACTAAGCTAAAAACGTATATGGGCTGGTCTCCTGGTTATTACAACAAAATTTGGCTTAAATAGTAAGTTAGAATAAAAGAAAAGAAGAAAGAAAAGAAAAGAAAATATCTGCAGAAAAACAGGGGATCGATCGATCGACCCCTTTGGTCGATCGATCGATGAAGGGAAAATATCGACAATCCTGAAAGGTCGATCGATCGACCAAAATAGTCGATCGATCGATCAAGCAGGGCAGATTGCAGCAGCCTACTGCATTCTTCTCTTCCTCTTCTCCTTCTCCTCTTTTGCTTCCTTGTCTTTCCTCCGCAAGAAACGCCGTAACTTCTTCGTTATGCATCGGAATCGCGCACCGTTCTTGGCCACGCGAAGCTAGCGATGAGGGATACAACTTCTGTGAGATGTTGGGCTAGGTACCCAAGCTGTGAAAAGACTAAAATGCCCTCGAACGTGCGGTTGTGTATGGAACTTCACCGGAATGCATCCGAACTTCACACTAAGCATCCAAATACCTACAAAAGCTCAATTAACCCCTGCAAAACATGTTATCATAGAAATCCGAGGTTTTCTGGTTAACGAGCATAAATATAGGGATTAAGATACCCGAGGGGGCTAATAACGCGTAGGTTAACGGGTGAAATACGCAATATTTGCGGCGTATCAGGCAGGTATGGGGGGCTATTTGTATGTGTGTGTGGTGTGTGTTCGTGTGTGTAGTGGTGTGTGTGTGTGTGTGTGTGTGGTGGGGGAAGGGGAAGGGGGTGGGGCAGGGTGGGGGGGGGAGGGGGGGCTGTGTGTGTGTGTGTGTGTGCGCGCAGGTGTGTGTGTGTATGTGCGCGTGTGTGTATATGTGTGTGTAGTGTGCGTGTATGTGTGTGTTTGTGCGTAATGTCCCTTGTAAACGAATTGATTGGTTATTAATTTTTTTAGTAAATTAATATATGATTGCCCTTCATTGTAAATTAGTAAATTAATATATAATTAATTATGAAAGTAGGATTGCCCCTCATTGTAAATTATTAAATTAATAATTGTATAATTTAATTGTTAGTTTAATTGATGAAAATAATTAATTGAGTAGATGAATTAGAAGGAGTACGGGATACACATTTGTTGTTGACATTGTTGTTGGATTATAATGGATCGATGTTGGGTTGGTTAGTTTTAAAAGTGGCATGACGACTGGATTATTGTCCATATGGGGGTAGGATGTTTTAACCTTTTTTTAAAATTACTTTATATATCGAACAATATATATATAGTATGATAATTAAATGAAACATACTTGAAATTACATATAGTGCACATAGATATTAGTCTTCTAGTTCTTATGCGTATGCATTCAATAGCCCTTAGACCCGTTCGAGAGTCATTACCCCTGTAATGAGATCTCTCGAATTGTCCCGTTTGGACAGTTTGGGACTGCATAATTTTTGTATAATATTCTTAGTGGCTTAAAGTTGTTACTTTTGGACGAAGTTCTGCAGTCATATTCTAATGTTCTCTGGGTACATACTAGATTGACAAGTGTGACTGTTATTTTAATTGATCAATTGAAATAACACTCACACTTGCTAATCTATGTCGTGTGCTGGAGAACTACGAGGATATGCTGCTGAATTTTTTTCAAATCGTAACAATGTGCATGAGCTGTTAAGTATATTATAGAAAAATGCAGTCTTGAATGGGATAGGACCACTCACCCTTTAGAGGAGATGGAGGAAATAGAAATTTCTATTATAAATTGAATTTGAATATAAATAAGACATAATTAAATGAAACATATTATAAATCTAAGTTTTGTTTATACTAATCCATGAATATACGCTTCGTACCTTTAATGGGTGATTAGTTGTGGTGATGGGATATCCGAAATACAAAGAGTGGATGGGTGAGACAAATAGAATGGGGGATGTGTTTGGTAGAGGTGATAATGAATTTGTGAAATATGCAAAGAGATGTCATAATAATGAAGAGTTTCCATGTCCGTGTGCTAGGTGTAAGAATGGTAAGGTGTTTGAGTGGAAAACAGTTGAACTACATTTTTTAAGATCGGGTATGCAAGATAGTTATCGATTTTGGAGTTTTCACGGTTAATTGAAAGCTCCTTTTTTCCCCGACCAACCTTCACAACAACCTTCAACAAGTAGGATAAATGTAGAAGGGGACGACGTAGATCATAATATGTTAGATGATTTAGTTGATGATGCGTACGGAGTTTACAAATGATGTATAAGGTTTAAGTGCTCATGAAGATATCACGATAAAATTTGACGATGACTGATAGAAAGAACTTTTCGGTATATAATTTTTTGTTGCTTGAAAAGCTCCTCTAATCAAAATCCTCAATTACCCACAAATGTAACAAACTCAAGTGTAAAGGTAAGTAAGGGTATCAATCCACATCAAGGGGGTAAGCTAGAGACAAACTCAATTGTAATTCAATTTTATTTTCTTTTTGTGCTTTTTCACTTTTCTAATTTTTGTTATCTTTTCAAATATTAAAACAATTGGGTGAGGTGAGCTGAAATAACACTAAACTAAAATGCAAGATGAAAACAACTAACTAGAAAGTGACTAAAAGTAAAAAATAAAGTCTAACACGAAAATAAGAGATAAAGTGAGGTAAATAATTGTGAGAACAATCAACGAATGGGATTACACCACAAATTTTAGCTATTCAAATTAATTAATTTAATGAATTAAATTCTCCCAAATTAATATCAAACTTACAAATCAACTCTCGTTGCAAATGTAATTTTAATAGTAACCTCTTAGAAAATTAAGTTTAACACCCCACAACTCTAGAAAATAGATCTACACTCCTTTTAATTAATCACCCGCTAGGATCGATCAATTAAAATTTATGTGAATCTTAGAAAATAAATTTAGAGTTGAAATTCAAGTAATAATACCCCACTTAAGAAAACCCTATCTCTAGTTAGAATAAAAAATGGGTATTATAACTAGAATTTTGATTTTCTCTCGAAAATCATTTTCCTTCTCTCAAGGCGTAAATTTAAGGGTGAGTGATCAAAATTAATATTCAAAGGGAATTTTCAAGTAATCAATCTAATTAAATTAAAATAACATCAAATAAGGGTTTCCCCCCACCCCTTGAAAGGGGATTTGGCCTAACATCATATTAAACGTGATAATCAAATAATCAAAGGCTAATAAAATCAAGTAGAAGAGAAGAACAATCAAACCAAATCTATTTGAGTGAAATTGGACTTCAATCCTTGAATTTGCAATTTACATCCCTCCAATTGAGCATTAAAGTGATTTTCAATTAAATAATCACTCAATTAAATCTCTTATAAAATTTAACTTCACAAATATCTAACAAAAATAAAAATAATAAAATAAAACTATTTACAAAATGGTGTTTATCCTAATTTATTTTCTACACTAAACTATCTCTAACTCTCTCTAGAATTCTCTTCTCTATTTCATGATCTCCTTCAAATGAGGTCTTCCATCCTTATATAGTAGGCACATGGATCATGGGGGTATTTTTGGGAATGGGCTTGAGTGTTCATGGAAATGGTGAGAGGAGTGTGAGGTCATGTGGGTGAGGGGATTGGAATAAAACAAATCAGATTTAGTTAAGGGTTATTTTTGGAAATGGTTTAAAGTTGGTAGTTGGGGGGCATTTTTGTTAAATGGGGATAAGTGGGGAATAAAATATGTGGGTTAAATGGGATGTGGTTTTGGTTAACTTTGAGAGTTTTATGCAGGTTGAAAATCGTGGCTTAAAAAGGAGAAATGGGTTTCGGTGCTTTTAGGAATTGGGTTGAAATTAGGTGGCAGGTGGAAGGGTCTAGAGTGGCGGTTTGACATGGGGTCCGGTTTCAGGTAAGGGGTTGTCTCGGGTTGGATCGTGGGTTCGTCGGAGGTGGGGGTTGAGGGGGTGAACACGGTCGGAGGTTTTGGATGTCGCAGGGTTTCGCTGGGGAGCTACCGGGGTTGAAACAGAGGGGTTTCCGACGGCGGAGGTTAGAGCAGGTAAGGGTGTCAGACTCGTGGTTGGTGGGTAGGGGCTGTCGGCGTCGGATTTAACACCGACGGGTTTTATGGGTATAGCAGGTGGATGGGGTAGGGGCGCGGGTTGGATATGGAGGTAAGTGGTTTTGGTTAAAGAAGTATAAGGTGGGTGATGAGAGATGTGGTTTTATGTTTGAGTTTGTTAATGGAGAGAGAGGAGAGAGAAAGTTGGAAGGTTGAAGATGAAGAGGAGGGATAAGGTGAGGGTGAGTGTAGGGTAAAAGGTGTGGGTGAGGGATTGTGTTTTGTGTGGCAAAGTGTATGGGTAATGTGTAAGTGGGTTTAGGTGTATGGGAGTTTATGTATGTGTTTTATTTGGACACCTAAAAATAACATAAAAAATTAAAACTAATAAAATAAAAATCTAAAAAATAAAAATTATACTTCTAATAATAAAATAAAGACTCAAATTAAAAATAAAAATTAAATAAAAAAAATAGAAATCTATTAAACTAAAAACTAAAATTCTACAAAAAGGTAAAATCTAATAAAACTAAAACTAAAGTCCTAAATAAATGTAAAATCAAATAAAACTAAAAAAAATAAATGAAATCCTAAAAAATCTAATCCTAATAAAAAATAAAAACAAAAAAAAATCAAAATAAAATAAAATTATACTAATAAAGATAAAATAGAAAATAAAACCTAGAAAATACTAAATAAATAAAAAATAAATACTAAAAATAAAACGACTCAAACTAAAAATATAAAAAATATAAAAAAGGGACAAACAAAACACACATAGGGTTCGGGGTAAGTTTGGGCTACGTTTAGGGTAGTCTAGGGTTACGTTACGGCTAGGTTAGGGCAGGCTAGGGTTAGGTTACGGGAGAGGGAATTTAGCTCCATTCAACCAACATTTGCCTTGATATATAGCTTTTGACACCGCAAACACACATTTGACCTACACGATAAACATTTAAGCACATAAGACCCATATTGTCGAGAATTAACAACTAAAGTACGTCTATTCGGGGTATAAAATGTACAGTTTTTGGTGCTTATCATTGACTACCAAAGTTTAAAATTTAAGGCGACCCAACTGTTATACTCTGGCTGTGAGAAAGATCAAGCAACCTTACATGCCATGGTTGGTTTGCACAGTTTGAAGACGCAATACATTTTGTCTGGAAATAGCGTGACTGGAATTCTGAAATGGGTGAAGGGCTTATTACCCAAGGAGAATACACTTGCAAATAGCTATCCTGTTATGAAGTACAGTTTGAAAGGTAAATTTTATTTGACTTGCCTTATTGGAAGAATAACTCGGTGCGCCATGTATTGGATGTGATGCATACAGAGAAGAACTTTGCTGAACATATTTTGGGCACTTGCCTTGGGGGGAGTCATTCAAAGTATGGAGAAAATGCACGACAAGACCTTAAATCGTTGAAACTTAAGACATAACTATGGTTGAAAGAAGATAGTAGGTGAAGGACAATAATTCCCCCTGGTGCGTATACTTTGACGAGTGGGGAAAGGAAGGTGCTTTTAGACACAATATATAATTTGAAGGGCCCGTCTAATTTTGCATCCAACTTGCAAAGGATTAGAAATTATGCTACTCGTGATTTACATAAGTGTAAGTCCCACGATTGGCCAGTGATCATGCAATTGGTTTCTTTATTGTTTAAGCATTGCTTCTCCAAGCACAAGGATTTGCGGAGGGCTATTATGCAAATTAGTATTACCTTCTCACTCTTGTGTGAGAAGGTAATCAATCGAGAACACATTGTGGCCGCAAAATTGGAGGTGACCAAAGCAATTTGTGTGTTGGAGAAGTACTTTCCCCCAGCATTCTTTGACATAAGTGTTCACTTGTTGGTACACCTATGCGACGAGGCACTTCTTTATGGTCCAGTTAGATATCGGCGGATGTATCCGTTTAAAAGATTGATGAAAGTTTTTAAAGATTACATCAAGAATATGCAATACATTGCAGGATCAATTGCATAGGAATACATCACTGTGGAGTCATCAATATATACTCGGTAATATATGCCTGACTCGACTAGCGTTGATGACACTGATGAGTTTGTCGATGATGGTGGTCATGTGATGGGAAAACAAGTGAAATTAACGAGTTTGCAACATGAACAAGTAGCTCGTTATCTATTTGACACACATGAAGATGTTGAAGAATTGAAAAAGTAAGTTTCGATTGTTATAATGTTTAACATTACTTTAGATTATTTTATACATGATTAATTTTGAAATATGCAGAAAATATGAAGCCTGTGAGAACAATAAAATACGAAAAACAAAGGTACAATCACACAGCGAATTTAGGTTGTGGTTGACACAAGAGGTAATTATAATGAAAATGGTTGTTATATAATGTTACAATACACTCAAATTTTACAACTAATATAATTAATTTATCTATATTCTCAGCTCTTAAAGACGGGTGATGCGACATCAAGGCTTGCTCACCTAGCCACTGAACCCTTGTTCGTGGCACAGGATTACAAAAAGTATCAATTGAAAATTTACATTTTCGATGCTAAAGTG
Organism: Sambucus nigra; assembly: GCA_949130495.1. Classification (NCBI taxonomy): domain Eukaryota; kingdom Viridiplantae; phylum Streptophyta; class Magnoliopsida; order Dipsacales; family Adoxaceae; genus Sambucus; species Sambucus nigra. Next base: position 213,245,066 of record OX422217.1, read on the forward strand.
TACGAGGAAAGTACAAATGTACAGAACTCGGGTATTTCGTACAAGGCTCTTACTTTCTTTCGAGCGAGCGCAAAAGATGGTACATTTGAATTTTTTTTGATTGCGCGAACAATGCGGTACGATGTATATCAGTGGGTGTGTCAATTCGTATATGATGTGGCCTACTCACCTCCTCGAATTTAACCTTACCCAAGACATGTAGTGCCAATATTTGAATTGAATTGTATTGTTTTTAAGTTGGTACATTTGAATTATTTTTAAGTTGGTACATTTGAATTATATTTGGATTATATCGTGATGCATATTTTCTCTATTTTGAATGTATATTTGCACTATCTCTACTTTATTTGGATATATAATGTTTGAACAGGTACAACGTTGCTATAACAAGTACAAATATACTGTTGGGCAGTGGCAGTGGCTATACTGCCCAGCAGATTTTTTTTTCAATTCTACCCAGAATTATCACGATCAATGACCGTGACAAGTCCGTGACAAAGGATTGTTATCACAGACTTGTCACGGTCATTGACCGTGATAATTTTTATTAAATGTCACGGTCCTTAACCGTGACAAAACTTGTCAAGGTCAAGGACCATGACAAATCTAATGAACTTGTCACGGTCAATGACCGTGATAAGTTCGTGACAAAAAAAGTTGTCACCCCCAGAATTGTCACGGTCATTGACCTTGATAAGTGCAACTTGTCAAGGTCAATGACCATGACAATTCGACAGATTTGGTGTAGTGTCACCTTTTCTTTTTCTTTACGAGAGTCAATACCTAGCTTTTAGAAGGCGACCCTATTATTGTCATCAAAATGATTTTCATCTTTTTCCTTAAGGATTTGACCATGACTTATCAGGATTATTACTTGAGCGATCGACTTGGACTTGAGCCGTAGATACACATGTAGCATACACATTTTACTCGCGTCAATTTTGGCGTCGTTGTCGGGGACTAGGTAGACACACTAGTTTAGGACGATCTAATCTAAGAATTTGACTCTAAATCCTAAAAATCCAGAAAAATCATAACACCACCCCCCCAAAAAAATCTAAAAAATTAAAATATTCTCTCAAGATTTAAATGCAAAATACTCAGCCCAATCCAAATCCTGGGCCTATAGTTGAACTCCCACTTTCTTGCAATAACACTCCAAATTTCAGGGTCCCACCTCCTACACCAAGTAGTCACACCACGAGTCATACGTCTACGAATTCTGGTAAGGAAAGTGATTCAATTAGTGTGAGTGAGATGTTTGACCATGCTAGTTTCGGGATGGGTGAGGGAGAGATGACGGATCATCCCATAAGAGAACTCTTATATCCCGAGCAAACCATCGCTCAGGGATGCATTACATTCCCGTACAATGATGGGAAATTCCATTTTAGGAATGGAATGATTCAGATTCTCCCAAAATTTCACTGTATGGATTCGGAGAATCCTTACCTCCACATTAGAGAGTTCGAGGAGGAGTGAGAAATGTTTAACGATTAAGCTTGCACCCAAGACATAGTATGCCTCAAGTTTTTCCCATTTTCCCTTAAAGACAAGTCAAAGACTTGGATTTGGACACTAGCACCGAACTCGATAGGCACGTGGATAGAGATGCCGACTAAATTTCTCCAAAATATCTTTACCGTAAATAGGACCAACGCTATTCGAACTCAAATTTACAATTTTAAGCCAAATGATAATGAGACTTTTGATAAGTGTTGGGAGAGGTTCAATGATTTAGTTAACATGTGCCTACATCATGGCTTTGAGAAGTGGACACTTTTCTCTTACTTCCACCATGGGCTTAGCCTAAGCTTAAAATAACTAGTTAAAACTATGTGCCCGGGAGTGTTCTTCGGGTTAGATGAGGACGATGCGGAGGCCCACTTTAAGTGTATCGTCGAGACTACTCAAGCGTGGGATAAGTCGGATCTGAACACCCAATCTCAATTATAATCACTTCCAAAACTCCTTCTGCATACGGACTCTACCAATTAGATAATGAAGCCGAGTTAAATCTCCAAATTAATCAACTAACAAAGAGATTAGAGAACGTGGTTGAAGATAGGGGACAGAGGTATCCGACTGCTATCGAGAAATTAAGGAGTAGGTTTGCACTATTCGTGAGGTGAGACATTTAATGAAGGAATTTTTGGCAATACCTGCTTACAAAGTTATGCTTCAAGAGAAAGTTGAGTCGGTGGGAGATTTTAAGGGTAATTTTGACACCCCTCACGGGAATTCTTTTAATCCCTTGTGGCAAAAACATCCCGATTTTACTTACGGGTAATGAAATGTGGTGATGAACCCGAATCCACATGTTGCCCAACAACCGCCACCACTCTCACCTTATTAACATGCACCACCCATGCAATCACCTCCTCCCATGTCTTATTTGATCCCACAGCGGAAGTATCTTGAGGACACTCTTGCCCAATTTACGAAAAGTCAGTCAGCAATCAATGACCAAAATGCCCAAACGTTTGTTGACTTAAAGGCATCATTTTCTAAGTTATAATCTTCCTTAAGTGTCCAAGAGAATGGGCAAGTGTCCATGCCAAGCCCAACGACCTCCCCAAGGTCAAAACTGTGTTAGCTTTAATCTCAATAAAAATAAATAGCAATGTAGTGCAGTCACCACTCTACGTAGTGGAAGAGTTGTTGATATGTCACCTCCTTCACACGATGCACAAAAAGACAATAAGTTTTTTTCCCAGCACGAAAGAGGCAGAAGATGTCCCCATGGAAGAGGGTGAAAGGAAGACACGGTTAGGCCCGAAGTTGTAGTGAAACCCCCTATGACGGCACCATACCCTCAAAGGTTAGCCCATACTCTTAAAAAGACCACCCGTTATGACATTCTAAATGTGCTTATGCAAATAAATCTTAATTTACCTTTTCTTGAGGTAATCAGGCAAATTCTCGTGTATGTAAAGTTTCTCAATGACTTGCTCACAGTGAAACATAAATCAAAAGTAAAGAAGAAGGTGTTATTAGCACAAAATTTGAGTTCGTTACTTTCAAGTGACCTCCCACCGAAGCTTAAAGATCCGAGAGTCCCCGCCATTTCTTGTATTATTAGAAATAATAAAATTGAGAGAGCCGTATCAGATTTTGGGGGTGAGTGTGAACATTTTACCCTATTCCATCTATAAGAAGCTTGATTTGGGAGATCTTAAGCCCACCAAAATTACTCTGGAACTTGCAGATTTTTCCATGAGGATACCTCATAAGGTAGTTGAGGACGTGATCGTCCAAGTCGACACTTTCTACTTCCCAATAGATTTTGTCATTTGGGACAGGGAGCCCTCCTCCCCATTGAGTCATCATGACCCATTATTCTTGGACACCCTTTTCTATCCACGACTAATGCGTCAATTAACATGCGTAGTGGGAAAACGCAACTCACGTTCGTGAACATGACACTCGAAACAAATATCTTCAACATCACCAATAAAGTGGGTGATGAGGACGATTTACATGAATCGGATATTTTTGAGGAGGTAGTACACGAACGACTTGAGGGTGATCATTTTGAGGATCCACATGATGCGTGTTTAATGACGGCTATTGAGAGGGAGAGAGAGCACATAGACAAGAGAGGGAGATATCACTTAGATGCGAGCGAGAGAGAGAGGGGATTCAGAGATTAAGAAAGAGAGAGAGAGTTAGGAGATATGAGCCTAGAAAATTTTGAAAAAGAATTCGGACCGGTGGATGAGAACCTAAATGTCGAAATCCAATATTTATTAGACTCTTTTTGTCACTTAAAGGAGAGTGACTGGAAATATAGGATAGGTCAATTCCTTCTTTGTGACTATCCACCCATGCCACTTGAGTTTTTAGATGCGATCGAGGAGATCACTAGCGTTTAGTCCGATTTAGGTCCCGATCCACGCATTCTCAAGTTTAAGGGAAATCTAGGCTTAGCGTGTCATACAAATTTTGGTATGATATGATCTCCAAGCCGAAACAAATATTCTATGAGGTTATTGGGAACCTCAATGATTTCACTCACCTCATTCATCATGTGCCCCGTGGTGTCCATTCCTTCTATTGGGTCGATTCCCAATTGTTCTGACTTTTGATTTATGATAAGGGGAAGGTGGAGATCCATTTATTGTACCCCGTACACGGGGTTGAGTTGGTTTTGAGAGAGAGGTCATCGCACTCCCAACACGCATAGGATGATTTTTTATTGTATTTTTGAGTCTTGTGTTGGTGTTATATAGTGTCTTATTGCCTTTTAATATTTGTTCATTTTATTTTGGCACTCTACCTTTCGTATTTGGATTTTAGTCATTTTGGTTGATGACAATGCAAAAGTCTAAGTTAGGGGGGGTATACAGGCATTTTTAAACCTCACAAATACTTAAAATGCCTAAAATACTTGAAAATTGTCAAAAATTAAAAAAAAATTATATAATTTTAAAAAAAATTGAAAATTTTTGGAAAAGCCAAAAATATTTTTCTTCAAAATAAATAAAAATTGGAATCTAAAATTTTCAAAAATATCATTAATTTTTTTTTTTTTTTTGAAATCTCAATTTGTAACAATCAAATGCACAAAACCGAAATTGACCGAAAATAAAAATTGAGCTAAAGTTAACGACTTAACGAATAAGTGTGGAGATTTATAACCTGATGAGATTTTGAGCCTTTCACTTTTTTCGAGAAGCTAAATCACTTCGAATTAAAAGTTTACTCAAAAGTTCTTTTCAGTATTAAAAAGTAGTTGATAATCTCTAAACCATTGTTTTGATCGATTACGAAAAAAGAGTGAAATATTGTTTTGAAATCGCAAAATGTCTCGAATTAAAATTCATCTTGAAACGCATCTGGTAACATAATTAGTAATATGGATAAATGAAGTTAGGCCTTCATTTATTAGCCATAAAAAGACATAAAAATGTCCTTTTGCAATCCAATTTGAGTCGAGTAATTTATACCCTTTTCATTTATTAACTCGAAAAACCCAATTGGCCCGAAGTTGTGAAAATCAAAATTCATCAATTACATCCAAATGGTTCATAGAAAAGGGGCAAGACAAATAGAAAAAATGCTCAAACAAAAATAAAAGAAAAAATGAACAAAAAATAGAAGATGACAAAAATAAGAAAAATAGATGAAAAGAAAGAAAAAATGACCAAAAGTCCCAAAAAGCAACAAAGGACATCGAGAAAAAAAAATTCCAACTTCGAATTTCCTAACCATTCCTATTTTCTCCAAATAAACGTTACAACTCGAAAAGGTTGAATTTTCCAACCATTCGTATTTTCACCCAATACACCTTACAACCCAAAAAGTTTTAACTGAGTCCGAAAAATGAAATTAATTACCGCGTGGAGAGCTAAAATAAGAAAAGATAATGAAGAGAGATTAAATGGTGCAAATAAAAGACAATGTTTCCCGTTTTTTATTGACCGTAGTCCGTTGATGAGATCTTTTCACCTAAATAATTCTCTTTTTCTATTTATGTGTGTGAATTCATGATCCATTACATTTAATCTTTATATCACGCATATCGATAGAAAAAAGACACATTACAAATGATTCATTTATGAGTGCATCCCTGAGAAATTGAATGAAAGTGAATTTTCAGAAAGTAACGTAATGATCAATCTGTGGAAGTTAACGGTTTGATTTTTGGCTTCGAATGCACACACTGTTTAAATTGCATAATTTTTCATTATTTTTATACTTACTTTGAGTCATGCAAAAATGAATTTTATAAGTAAATTCACTACAAGACCTCACGAGACACCACTCGTCCTACTAGGGTAACCAAGGGGTTTAACGGCTTGTTACATATGCTAAATGCAATCGCTTGCCCTCAAAAGAGGCATAATTATTTGGAAGTTTCTTTGAACTTATACTCTATTTCTTTTACATTTCTCAGGACGAGCAAAGTTCTAAGTTAGGGGGCTTAATTAGGCATAAATATTTCATATTTATCCCCTTAATTTTGGTTCTTTTATGGTCCCATGCATTATATTTAATCTGAATTTATCTCATATATATGCTACTAACCCTTTTCGGTGAGTATTTTGTGGTTTGTTTATTTCTCTCATGTTTTATAGGTAATTCTTGGAAGTGGATGGAAGAGAGAAACTGAAACAGCAAAAGAATAGAAAGAAAAGGAAATCAAGGGAATTTTTGTAATTTTTTAGTCTGAACCCGGAGGAGGAGCAACTAAAAATTTTAAGATATTTAAGTCATAATAATACTAGAAAAATGACACATCAATCCAAGCTACAGTGTAGAAGTTAGCACGTTTGAAGTTAAGAAGAAAATCTAGTGGCAGAATTATAAATAAGAGAACTTCGAGCACACAAGACCAGACTTGGGCACAGGCCTAGGATCGAACCGGTTCGATTCCTAGGGAGAACTGGTTCGCCATTTATAATGGACTAGAACCGTTACAAAATTCCTGAAGCGAATTTTTTATTTGTCCTATCTTTTAGCAAAAGGAGTTTTTGAGTTTAGGGACTCTTCTAAACGACTTCTAACCTATATATTTAGTCATTAGGGTTCTTTTAACATGGCTTTCATTCATTAAAAATCTAATAATCAAGGAATAACATCTAGGAGAATAATTTATAAGTTTTACACCTTCAATTGAATAGCTTTTTCGGTTATACTTCAAGCTTTGATTTCTTATTGCATGCTTATGTTCTTTTATCTTCGTAACCTAAAATTCCAGCACTTTTATTATTATTTCAATATGTTTTCATGCATGTTAATGGATTCTTACTTAGTTAGTTATAATATTATGTACGGCTAGATCCATGGAGAGTTAAGAACATGAACCCAACCTAGGTTTTTGACGTTAGATATGAAATTTTGTGTAATTATATGTTTAATTGTTAGAGATTGGTATTTTTATTAAAAATAATATTATAGATCTCTTAACTCATTTTTTCATAGGCAACCGGAGTGTTTGAGAATGCTATATATGTATTAATAATTCTACCATTAGTTTTAGTTAATTTGTTGACTAAATATGTGTGGATTGACACCCTCATATATGTACTACTTCGGATCAGTTAATGTTCTTCTTTCGATTAAATATATATTTGTCGAGAATTTTGTATTTAGCAGAAATACCTACGGTTCACAAGATAGAATCCCAGCTATAGTTTTTAAAAAATCAGAAGTTTATGTTTTTGTTTTCATTTAATTAAATTGCACTTGTTAGTTAGGTTGCTTTAGTTAAGTAGAAATTCACAAATTCAAACCACCTTTTCTTTTTATTTCAAGAGTCGATACCTAAATTTTAGAAATCGGCCCTATTATTGTCATAAAAAAGATTTGCGCCCTACTCCCTGAGGATTTGACCCTGACTTAACGGGATTACTATTTGAGCGATCGACTTGCACTTAAGCTATAATTACACGCACTAAAGACACTTTTTGAGTCGCGTCACCAATACACTAATCAAAAGGCTTAGTTGTGCAGCAAAGACTACAAATACGTAGATAAACATACATGCAAAAAATTGTCTTTTTATTCCATCAAACTTTTATAAAAGGTTGATGAACAATTAGAAACAAAAAAGAAAACAAATTTTATCTATGGGACGTTATCCTTCAGCCTTGTCCATCCCAATGGGGGGAATATCAAGGTTTCTAGGCAAAGTTATGGTTCTAAAATCTCTCAAACCACAACGACCGTTGTTGCTCAGTTAATCTAACAAGTGAGGAGTTTGGATAAAATCATCTTCACCATGAAGATCATAATCCCCTAAGTATTTTCTCACTAAGCTCTAGGGAATGGTATCAGTTGGAATCCACCCGACATCAATCCTGAATGGAGGATCAGGATAATGCAATATGCCTAGGTCATGCCAATGCCATAACTCATTCTTATCATTCACCTTCATCAATCTTAGTACGTTCAACCAACCACATTTGTACCCTTCCCGATGTGATTGATCCAGATGATCGTCGATATGAGTTAAGGCCTCATAATAACCATCAATCCATACAGCTTTGGGTTGTTTATGGAAGTGAAAATTTAATCAGTCCACCTGATCTTGGATCATTTTTAGGGCTTTATCTTTATATTTTAACAATTATGCTTGGTCGGCCAAGGTATTTTTACTTCTTTATTCATCCTCATATGGTCGAGAAATAACCACCTATCTAGAAGGCTGGTCAGATTTGGCCTTCCTCTTCTTTAAGTTTTCCATCTCCTCCAATAATTTAGCATTCTCAAGATCTAAAAAAGAGGCACCTTCGCTCGGATTAACCTCAACTAATTTTTTCAACCTCTCTAACTTATTCCTTAAATTATTATTCTCTTTTTCAATAAGGGTAGCAACATCCCGAGCACTTTACACTTCTTTGTTCAATAAGAATTTCTTCTTCCTGAAAGCAAATGTGATCTCTTGCAGCTTCTTATCAAAACCCCAACCTACACTCAATGCCTCATATTTGGCTTCATAATGATAATGTAGTAAAGATCGAGCAAGATTATGATCATCCTGAACATGCTCAATCATCTCGTAATATGTTGTATTATTTGCCACAGCCCTGTCAAAGAGACAATGCAAACGTACATAGGCCTCTTTTACTTAGTCGGATGCATCTCTACTGAGCGACCCCTTAAATTCCGTCTCAGTTAGACTTGCATGGATAACTCTTAACAAGCTATTGCTGCATCTTAACAAGTCACTTTTAGCAAAGATAATATATTTTTCCCTGGCAGTAAACTGAAGAGCAACAGTATCAGATCAACAAGTCCAACCAACAAGCATAAATAGTCGTGTTTAAAGGTATACACTAGCGAGTTGACCAAAGGAAATCTGTCATTCATTACCATCAAATGTGTTTCAAGGTACTATTCAATTACAAAGCTAAAAAAGAAGAATAAACAAAGGTAAACATCAAATAAAAGAGACACAATAGTCGATCATCAGATTGGAAGAAATTTATACCTTATCGGTGTCCTTTGATGTTGTCTCTAGGAGGATGGGCTCATTCCTAGTGACAATTGCCAAGGAGGATTCACATATCCCCTCTTTAATATCAATTTCCTCGTCCAAGTTAGGAGGGGAACCAGGATCATGCCTTTGGAATAGGTCAGAGTCAACTGGGGTGCCAACCTCCTTCAAGGGAGATGTACATCTATCTTTGAAGGATACCTTCTTCCCATACTCAATCTGGTTAGAAACTGCAACAAATGCCTTGTCCCAGCCCTTGTTGAAGGAATATTCCTTGTCTTTTTATATTGGGCCTACAACTCCAAAAATTTCTTCTTTTTAGCAGTCACCTCCCTTCCCGAGCTAGATGTCTTATCCTCAGCAGCCTATGTTTTGTCTTCCGCAGTCTTTATTTTATCTTTTATCGTGGTCGTCCTATCTTCAGACACCTTTAATTTCTCTTGCCATTATTTATTCCCTCTTTCAAAAGCTTCCTCTGGATCTTTCAAGGAATTCTTCAAGAATTCAAAGTCTTATTCCATATCAGCTGATGATGACCTTGGTTGGTAATCTCCAATTGGCAACTGGGCATAGTCGACCAAAAATTTCAGAACAAGATAACAACAATAAAGTTACTACTGTGTATACTTAAAGAAAAATTATGGAAAGAAGTTAAAGGGTTAATAACTTACCAAAGATAAAATTTTGATTAGACCTCTCCAATATACGGGCCCTTGATAAAGGGATTACAATAGATCTATCTACTAGTAGAACTCCAACATCAATCAATCCCCTATCAATTCCTGGGTTCACTGCCACATAGGAAAATTTAGTTGTTGCTTGGTCAGTACAACTCTTTTGGACCAATTCCTGCTAGACAACTGGTCCTCTCTTTAACCTCTTGAATTGAGGCTCTATGGTTTTAGCCTCCTCAATATTGAGAACTAGAGGCCTCTCATCAATAGTAGCGGTATTTTTGGGTAGAGGGGGAGACAGACCAGCTAGCAAGTTTGGAAATCTTCTTTTTCTCATCTCAACAGCAGGGTAAGTCTAGATGGCAGTGATATCAAAATATTTAAAAGAAAATAAAGTCCCTCCAAGTGTTAGCTTACTATTTTCTCTAAAGGACTCAATAGTAAACGATGTGGAAACAGGTTCCTCTTCCAAGTTGATTCAAGCATAGGGAATGATTTTAATTAGTCGGACCATAAAAGATGTAATGGAGTTGTTGTACTCCAATAATACAGAAGCTGCTCTAGAGTTATGTTCCATTATTCTTTGATGAATTGCCCACAGGATTTTCAATTCATCCAACCTCACATCCCCCTCATTGGGACACTTCTTTTTACTTTCCTCTGCAAAAATAAAACAAGATTGGTTAGTCAGCATATCATCAAGCAGTTAGTAAGCATTGAAGAAAAATAAAATTCAAGGTGTTAATATGACCTATGCCATGCCCTTCCTGGGGGCCATTGTATTTTAACCCGTCGGTAAGGGGCATACTACCAGTTGTTCACCACGACACAATAATCCCAACAATCTTTGTTTGAATCATGCATATTAGCTACTAGCACTCTATTAACTTTCCTAGTCTTCAGATAATAAGTGTTATCCCCTGTTGTTCCCCATTTGTAATAGTACACTAGCTCAGTATTCCAAATGTGGGTCCTATGAATTTCGTTAAAATGATGGACCCCGTTTACAACCCTCCAAGTGTTGGGGCTACTCTAGAAGGGACCACATCGAAATATTGACAAAATTTAAGGAACATGTGATTTGGAGGGAAAGTTATTCCACACTCTCCAATAAATAAGGTGGGTATCTAATGGCCATCATCAAATAACAATAAGTCCAAAGAACTTTCTACCAATTCCAAGGATACCCAATTAGGGATTTTTCGTCTTTCCCTAAACTCCGTTAAGGAATCCTCATCCACAGTGTACACCATTGTTTAAAAGAAATAAAAGAAGGGGATATAAATGAAAGAAATCTTATCGAAATTTCTACAAAACAATAAGGAAGGAACAACAAAGAAAAATCTCGAAGAAACAGAGATTACTTAAGTACGAAAGTTAGAGGTGGGAAAAAAATAGGGGCAAAGTTTCGTCCTTTTATAATGTACCTTGAAGGTTGAAAAGTAATGATTAACTGAACCAACGATTGAACTCTTGATGGCTGCACGATTACCTAAGACGTGAAAAGACCAGCGTACCATTTAACGGTTCGTGATTTTTCAAATCATTCACAAAAATGTCACCGCCTAATGTACCGGTGAAAAATTTACATGTCCAGGAGGTCAGCTACTGACGACCATCATACTGGAGCGTCGAGTAACTTTTTAGAACTAATCCTCCATCCTTTCAACAAAATATTAAGCATGGAGCATTGGGGTTATAGTTATGGGTCAAATCATCCCCATGTGAAACTATAATATCGGGACACTTGTCCTCATAAGTATACATTTCAGTGTTTCATTTATATTTGGTCAACCTCAGAACTATATGGTCGGCATACCAGTCGACCAACCTAAGAAGATGCACCATTAGGAAGAATAAAGGTCATTCACATGGGAAATATCAGGAGACATTCGAAACATGCCTTAGAAGATCAATACTCTCATTCATTATGTACGAGTGTAAATGCCTGAATGTATAAAGGTATTATGCCCCTTGGTTTTTGGGACCATTATAAATATTTTATTTCCCTTAGCTCAAGGGGTAAGTTTAGCATACACAATCAAGACTACCCAGAATTCTATGTAATTATCTTCAATCATATTACCATAACAGTGGACCTAGGCTTTCCCTGAGTTGAACCACTTTAAAAATATTTGTTATTCTTTATTATTTTTATTTTTATTTTCATTACGCAACTAATAATTCGTGATTACGAAATTGGTAATTTCTAGCTAAGATAAAGTCTCTACCGTCCTAAGTAAAAATAGCCACTTAAGGTGCTTTCACTATCATCGTTACAACCAATCTAACTAATGTCTATATATATAATTATTTTATATTTAGTGCCAAAAGTGTACATGATACCATAGCATCATACCACAGTTTACAGTTCCACTTATATATTTAATAATACGTTTTATAGCATGTAAGTGGGATTCTTTACGATCACATATTATGCATTATGTTGGGTCTACTTGCAGTTAAGTAAAGTATACTGCCTATCATACTATGATATAAAGTGGCATCAATCATTTTTCTAGATAATTCTTTTGTCAATTTAATGGAAGAACTCATAGGTGTTCTAGAAGTTTTAGTAGTATTTAAACAAAAGTGTTTGATCAAATCAGTAGTATATTTAGATTGACAAATAAAGATATTATCACGTTTTGAGCTACTTAAAGGCCTAAGAAAAATGGGGGTTCTCCTATCATAGACATTTGAAACTCATATTTCATTTTGTTTCTCCTCTTTGATTATTACTTGAAGATTGGGAGAAGGGGATTGAACACAATAATTAGACAACAAGGAAGCCAGCATACTATAAAACCCAGGGTCTTTTAGTTCCAATACCACACACACGACAAGTCCACTACAAGAACAATTTAGGTACAAATTACTATTTACAATATGTAATTAGATTAGTACTCCTAATACACCCAATATACCAAGGCAAGCCTAAATAAACCCCACAACTACTGAATCAAACCAAATAATAAAAAGTAGACTAATAATATAAATACATCTTCACACTCAAAGCTAAAGTATGTAGTGAAGATGTAATAAATAAAGGTAATAATATTTTTAGTTTTCATAGATATTTTGGAGATAAACTCAAAAGAATAGAATAGTAAGTGTTGGTTTATGATTTGGTATTTTAGCCTTGTGAAAAAGCAGAAAAATTTTATGTACAAAAAGTTTAGATCATGAGTTTTACAAAAGCATAAAAGAATCTACACAAATAAATCAGAACTAAATCATGTTACAATATATAAGTTTAGAACACAGATTTAGTTTATAAACAAGATCTACCAACACAGTCAGAAATCTCAGAGGCAAAGCAAAAACTTCAAGCAACGGATTCCAAAAGCATCGACATATCAATATCATAAAGCCTCTCAAACATAAAAATACCATATCAACATGCATCCTGACTCAAAGTTTACATTTTAAAATTATAGCATGAAAACTTATGTATAAAAGATGTTTAGATAACTCTCAAATAATGTAAACATTTGAACAAGTTTAGAGAAAGAAGTCTGAGAAAATCTTTGCAGAATTTTTCCTAGTTTTGTAAAATATTTTTTGCTTCAAAATTAAGACCCCAAGCCCTCTATTTATAGAGTCTGAGGAATGTCTCTAGTTAAAACTTAATTCCCCAAAAAATAAGAGAAATCAAGTAAACGACCAATGACATCTAAGGTCATCATATATATGGAGTTTCTAATGAATACCTTAGTATTACCGAGTGGTTCATCAATATTCCTCATGGGGAACGGGACTCCATGGTCCCAACATTGTCCTGGAGTAAAAACGGGACATTGGTTATGTTGGCGATGCAGATTTTAGAAGATGCATCAAATAACAAGGCAAAAAGGAAATGTAGGAGACATCGGAGGCCAAAACACACAACTTAGGTGCAACGAGGGCATTGCACAAATGTGGGGGGAGGATGTCATATATTATTCATTTTTTGCATTTTTCTGGCTTAGTGGCTCAGTCTCAACATCATAAATATATGGAATATTCTATAATTATCTAGTATTATCTAGTTTTGTCTAGTATGTTATGGAGTAGTGTAATATTTGCTAGAGTTATCTAGAGAATTCTTATAATTTATGGAATATTCGATAAATATAAGGAAGTATGTAGCATTCTGAAATGTTCTCATAAGGAGGTGGAATATTATATAATGTTCCCATAAGGAGGTGGGATGACTATAAATAGGTGGGCAAGTCATTTGACCAAAGCATCTAAGCCAAGAATTGTAATATATTCTCAAGTAATACGAATACTTTATGTTGTGTTTTACTTGTTCCATTCGTCTCCATTGTATAGCACTTGTGTTCTAATATTATTGGATTGCTAGGCTTACTAGTAAAGTCATCGGTTATTGGAGTGCTAAATTTTGCACGGAGGAGTAGCTCATGTCTAACCTCGTGACACTAAGTATTTAAGATATTCTATCGGTGGATTTAAAGTTGATATATTAGATATTATTGATTGAGAATTGAAGTTAATAGATAAAAAAGGGGTTGAGGAGGGTTCCATTGTATGCAATGTCGATGTCCAATCTCATTAAAATCAGTATCCAATTTTTAGTTCTCAGATGGGATTTTCTTTATTAGTCAACAACGATACTAGGCAATTATCCTCATACTCAAGAGAATGCAATGGAGGAAGACTAAAGAAGAAGTGGTATGAAACTCAATTTTGTACATATTGTTATTGCCACACACACACACACACACACATATATATATATATATATATATATGTGTGTGTGTGTGTGTGTGTGTGTGTGTGTGTGTGTGTGTGTGTGTGTGTGTGTGTGTGTGTGTGTGTGTGTGTGTGTGTGTGTGATTAGTTCTTAATAAGAGATCAAATAAATCTAAGCATATACTTTGTCAAGATATTCGCTAGCTTGATTATGGAAGCTTAGGGCACTTAAGTAAGATGTCATAAGAGTTAGGCATGTAAATGAGTTTATGGAGTAAAAAAAAGTGTTATTGATACATTGAGGGCTCGTTTAGTTTGAGATTTGGAAAGGAAATGTGGATTGTTTATTCCAAGAGTTTATGTTTGTGTGTGTGTATGTAAGAGATTGAATGTATGTGTATTTGTGTGTGCGTGTTTTTTAGAGAGAGTGTGTGTGAGAGAGAGAGTGTGTGTGTGTCTATGTGTGCTCGTGCACGCGTGCTTGTATGTATGTGAATGTGTGTCTGTGAGAGAGAGAGAGAGGGAGAGATAGAGAGTGTGTGTGTGTGTGTGTGTGTCTATATGTGTGAAAGAGAGTGTGAGATATGTGGGTATGAAAGAAAGAGTATCTCTTTTAGTGTGTATTAGAGAGAGAGTGTGTGCATATGTTTTTTTATGTGTGAGAGAGAGAAAGAGAGTGCCTATGTGTGTATGAGAAAGAATATGCGACTGTATGTGAGAACGTATTTTTCTCTCACTATATAAGTAAGTTAGAATTCCCAAGAATATAAAGGAGAATTTAAACTTTGTGGGAATTCCAAATGCAAACAATTTTATGTTTCCCTGAAAATTTCAACCAAACATTGTAATTCTAAATGAGGGGAATCCTAAGTTCCAAAAATCTTAAATTCCAATCCCAAACCTCAAACCAAACATGCCTTGAATGTCATTCAATATGGTTATTATATTTTTTTAACTAACTAGTATAAATAGAATATTTATTTGAGATAATTGTATAAGGTAGGCCATGAAGTTTATGCACATGATAAAATAAAATTTGAGTAATTGGGTTTCCTCTTTAGGAGTCAGTGAGAGGAAGGAAGTGAGAGTATTTGGTGAGCTTGTCAACAATGACTACAATAAAGTCTTTAAGATAAGATTATGGAAGATGTAAGTACATAGTCTGCCACATTTAGTATATCGTATACCGCTACAAGTTTGTCGAAGCATTGGAAAGCGTACATCTACAATCGACGATCCGAATTTCAAGTCAACTTCAACAATCATGCCCAACAAGGACGAATTTGGAAAAACGTTTTTTTTTCCATTTACATTTTACATAAAAGTGTTGGGATATTTTCATGAAAAGAAAAAATAATTTTTGAAATATTTTTAAATGATTTTTCTAATAAAAGTTTTGGATAAAAATTTGTTGATCTCATAAATAGTCTTAGATTTGAGGGTTCAAACTATTTAAGAGATTGAACTGTTTTGGATACGTGCACGATGTCGTTCGAACGACATCGTTTCTCGTTCAAACGATATTAGATCTCGCTCAAATGACGTCGTGTCTCGTTCGAACAAGTTGCTTTAAGTTGACACTCCACCGCCTTAAATGTTTTATAAATAGAGTGTCAGACGTATTGATTTCGTGTGGAGAAAACACTGGTTTTAATAGAATATGTTTTTAAGTGTTTTTGGTTTATTCTCCATCACTTTGAGGGTTCAAAACTTCGTTTTACAATTCACAAATCCCAGTGCTTTGTGTAAGTTATTTTATGGTACCCAAAACTTAGTTTTGCTTGGAGATTTTGTTCATCCTTGGTGGGGAGATCTCTACAATCGGAAAGTTGCGTGCTATTGTGGAGGGAGACTCTAGGAAGTTTATGACTCCGTGTTATTAAGGATCTTCTGCATGTTGATTCTTTACTGAAAACTGCGTGTCAGGTTTACATTTCCTTGGGGTGTTATTGCACGTAAACCACTGCTGATTTTTAGTCCGGTACTTTAAAGATTTGCTGAAGTCACCGTGCGTTACACTTTTGAGCGATTATCAAGAGGTCTATAAGTCAAAGGTCTTGTAAATTATTTCAAAGTTCTAGAAATATAAAAGGTTTTGCCGTTGTGGGGAATTTTTCTTGAAGCTTGTGCATATTTAATTTATTTTGAGGCGTAGTTGCATATTTTAGGGATGAACTAAAATTGGTTTAAAATTGGGTTTTATATAATTTAGAATCAAATTGTTTGAAACCACCCAAAGGTAATTATTTGTGGCCTAACAAGTGGTATCAAAGAGGGTTACGCAAATTTATTGTGTTTGATCTTGTTTGCCTGCATCTGGGGTGCTTTGTTTTTCTCTCGATGGATTTGTGTAGATTTGTCGAAGAAAATTTTGAGATATTGAAACTTGCACATGATTCTTCTCTTGATATATCTTATAAATTATTGTGTCAGTTTCTTTTGTCATAGTCTAGTTTTACTTCATGATATATCCATGATAATGTTATGACGTGTGTACTTTTTGTATTAAATTTTATTTTTGAAAATTTTCAAAAAATACAAAAAGATTTTTTGTAGTTTGTTTGCACCTTATATGAATGAACACTTAGGATGACCAAGTCATAACTTCATGCCATATCCATGTGACTATTTCATAGTGTTTTGAGACAATATGTTGTGTCATTCATGTGCTTTACAAAGTTTGGAGTCTTTGAGATCATATAGTGTTGCTACCTATATATTTGACTCACTTTCTCCTTTATTGCACACATGCATGGATTTGTTTGATGTTTTTTCCTAACAAATCACATGTTGGTTACGTGTTTTCATCTCAATTATTTCTATTAAAACGAATCAAATGCGATAAAACAAGATAATAAAAGGTGTGCATGTTTTTACTATTTTTCCATAAGTTTGTGTGAATTTTATAAGCGGTGAAGGGCTACAAAAGGTACATATCTATCCTTTACGATTAAGCCTCCATTTAAATTGGACCTAAAAAATTGAGGAATTTTAATTATCTGGGGTCTAAAGAGGTTTAAAAGAGGCTGAAAAAATTCCATTGCAATAAAAAGAAATATATGCCAATAATTGGCCATTAGGTTTATTCACCAATTCTCTAATGTTTGAGAATTTAGATTTCCTCGAAAATAAAATATATATGAGGAATTTTGGTTGGGTAATTAAAACGGCTTTGCATGTCCTTAAAAAGTCTTGAAAAATAATGAAATCGTTTTGGACGTTATTGGTGAGGAAATCATTTATACTTTGATTTGTTGATATGATTAAGACGATGTCATCTAAATTCAACAATTTTACACCAAATGACTATTGATGTTCATTACTTAGGAGTACACTTATGCATCTTGCACATATGATATGATTAAGTTATTTTTCTATCGAATCTGTTCACACCCATTCATTCCGTCTTCACGATTTGGTCGTCTTAGTATAAATTCCGGTGTGTGATTTTTTGTAACATCATATTTTTTGAATAAAAATTTTAAAAAATTCAAAAGTAGTCTATTTGCTTGGTTTTCCATGACACCCCGATTTTCTTTATGTGATTTATTCTTTTCCTTGTTTATTTCGGACAAATAAAAAGGGGGAGAATGAATTATGATATTATGGGGGGGGGGGGGGGGGGGGGTTGAATTATAGGGGAGATTTGAGATTTTATATATGTTTTGTTTTGACTTTATCTCATGTAAAACTCGATATGTCACGAAGGCATTTGCTTCGTCTCATGTGTGTAGGTACAATTGAAGACTTTTGGATTGCACACCTGATGAGAAAAGCTTGGAGTTTTGAAGAGTTGATTTTTAAAGCAACATTTGAAAAGTTTGAAGACTTGTGAGTTTATCTTTCCACATTTGAGTTTTTTTGGGAGGGTAGATTTGTATAGGTCATTTGAGATTGATAATTCATATATCTTTATTTTGTACCGGCATAGACATAGGGGGAGATTCGTAAGGACATAATCCGTCACACTTAGTATGTCGTATACCGCTACAAGTTTGTCAAAGCATTGGAAATCGTACATCTTCAATCAACGATCCGAATTTCAAATTAACTTCAACAATCATTCCCAACAAGGATGAATTTGGTAAAATGTGTTTTCGTTCCATTTACATTTTACATAAAAGTGTTGGGATATTTTTATGAAAAGAAAAAATAATTTTTGAAATATTTTTAAATGACTTTTCTAATAAACGTTTTGGATAAAAATTTGTTGATCTCATAAACAGTCTTAGATTTGAGGTTTCCAAACTATTTAAAAGATTGAACTGTTTTGGACACGTGTACAATGTCTTTCGAACAACATCGTTTCTCGTTCAAACGAGATTAGATCTCGCTCGAACGACGTCATGTCTCGTTCGAACGAGCTGTTTTAAATTGACACTCCATCGCCTTAAATGTTTTATAAATAGAGTATCAGACGTATTGATTTCGTGTGGAGAAAATACTGGTTTTAATAGAATAAGTTTTTAAGTGTTTTTGGTTTATTCTCCATCACTGTGAGGGTTCAAACTTTATTTTACAATTCACATATCCCAGTGCTTTTGTGTGAGTTGTTTTATGGAACCCAAAACTTAGTTTTGCTGGGAGTTTTTGTTCATCCTTAGTGGGGATATCTCTACACCCGGAAATCTGTGTGCTATTGTGGAGGGAGACTCTAGGAAGTTTATGACTGTGTGTCATTGAGGATCTTCGGCGTGTTGATTCTTTGCTGAAAACTGCGTGTCAGGGTTGCATGTCGTTGTGGTGGTGTTGCACGTAAACCACTGCTGATTTTTACACCGGTACTTTAAAGATTTGCTGGAGGCACTGTACGTTACACTTGTGGGCGATTATCAAGTGGTCTGTAAATCAAAGGTTTTGTAAATTATTTTAAAATTCTAGAAATATAAAAGGTTTTGCCCCAATGGGGAATTTTTCCCAAAGCTTGTGTATATTTAATTTGTATTGACACATAGTTGGATATTTTAGGGATGAACTAAGATTGGTTTAAAATTGGGTTATATATAATTTAGAATCAAATTATTTGAAACCACCCAAAGGAAATTATTCTTGGGCTAACAAAAGGCCACAAGGAAATTCATGGAAATATCACTCTAATGTTGTGTAAGATGAGGAGAGGTTGAAGGATGCCGAGATTAGGGACATAATCCCCTTTATTTTTTTTTATTAAGTATCACGCCCAATTATTTCTTTCTTCACATCTTGTTTAAAAGTATGCCAATAGAAATATTTGTCTACTTTATTAGTGGTTACCATAACCCTCAATGCCCTTATATATCTCATTGATTACATTAATTCTTAAATCCCCATTGATGCTAACAAATATCCTACCTGGAAACCTCAATGCCTCATGGTTATAACTGTAACTGATGGTTTCCTCAATCTTACTAGCACGCTTCACAAATTAGTATTACTAGCAAGATTCACAATTTAACTTTTCTGACACTTCATCTCCAATCAAGCTCTTATGCACCTATTCGAACCAAGCAAATTTCAAGTGCTAGAATTGTAGCATGCAATGCCTTCTCCCCCTACTATAAAGAGCATTTGTATTTAGTTTCCACTCCCTTCTTGTAAGTGATTCTTTAGCCAAACCCCAATAATGTAGTCAACTATTTTTACTAAAGAGTGATTGATACCCTTCTTTATGATGTATTTGATACTTAAATGATTGGTTTTTTTATTATAAAGTGGTGCCTAAACAAATATGATATCCATTTCGCAGTAGCATAAATAATTTCCCATAGCTCCTTCTCACAAGTTGATAAGCCCATCTTCTTAGGAGATGAGGCTTGGTGGGAAATACCAATAACATGATTTCTTTCATTAAGACTACTCATGTACCCTTATTAAAAGTAATAAGGAGAATTTAGAACACCTGATGAGCTGAACATGATGCGCGTCAACCAAACAACGTCATTGTTTGAAGGGAGGATCGAATGATCAACTGACCTCCATAACCAAGGACCAATCAGCCATTCTAATGAGGACTATAACTAACCAACCACCTGGAAGGTGCTAATCCACCTTATCCTCTATGTCCAAATAGACTATAAAGGTAGCTGTTAATCTCGTTGACTTGGTTTAACATGTGACCTATTATCTAAGGACCATTATCATTTCCAATACATACGTAACGTGAACATAACTAAATTGTGACCTCCGCTCCTCCACTCACCAGAAGATGAGGTACACATTTCCATTATTAGTAGACGCCACATGAAAAATAACACTCTTTCACCAATAATATTATAGTTAATAGGGGTGGGGTCACTTTCATGTAGAACTAGTATATAAAGCCTTTAGGTAACAAAGTTGGGTATAAGCCAATTAGATTACAAGCATTTTTCCTATCAAAAAATTATAAACTCCCCTTCCCACTATTAACAACACCTAGGCTCCAGGATCACCTAGGATCAACATCGGCACCTTGCCTCACTTAATAAAGGATCCTTTAATGAGGCACGCGCCTTATGTGCCTAGTCTCCAGGGTCAAAGCACGGCTCAGGCCTTCCTTGTTAAATGTTTTTGGATAATTCCCCAAAGACAAGAATGAACTAATTTATATGATAATTTTACATATTTTTCAATATAATATGAAAGATTAAATGATTCCCCACTCTAAGACTAACCAAAGTGAGTCTTTGATTCCTAATACTTTCTCTCTCACTGGTCTATACTTAATCAAAAGAAACAAAATAAAATCAAACTCTACTAGTGTTACATCTTTGAACAATTTATATATTAATTTTGATTTTTCTTTTGCCATGTTGAAGTAATTTTTTTTAAATATTTTAATATATTTTTTTGTTAATTGTTGGATGATTAAATTGTTGAATAAATTTGATATTTAAATACATTTATTTTCATATGGTGGTATAGCCTCTATTTTGTTATGACGTATGTCTTCATAACCGTGTATAATAGTAATTTATGCTATATGTTTTCAAATTTAATATCATAAATGATTACTATTATAAATACATAACTTTTGCATATTTATAGACTTTATGCCTCTTTTTATTAGGCATGTGCGCCACCTTACGTGCCTAAGCTCCATGGGTACATTGGGGCCTTGGTACGCCTTTCACCTCTGACGACTATGCCCTTTCCCCTCTGTCCCGTTGATGTAGTTCAAGGCTAGATTGAATTACGTATATTTTAGTGATTCACTTTGCATGATCTTTTCACTAACAATGAAAAATTCTAAGGTGTAAGTATTCAAGCGACATTTATGGAAAGAGACGCTTAAAGTCATGGACCAACACTAAGATACCTAGTCTTAGTAACTTAAAATTCAAAGTATACTTGGTTTGTTTAATAAAATTAAAAAGCGTCTAGGCTTAGGTGCCCATCCTATTCCTTACTCGCGCCTCCCGCCTTTTATAACCTAGGTAAGACTTAAAGACATTGGATGAGTAAAAATCCAATCGTGGTTGTGTAGCATTCTCTGTCTATTAGCCCTCTTCTCAAAGGATGTGATGGTAAAGAGTTCATGGTGGATATGTTTTTTTATTATAAGTCATTTTCTTCTTTCTTTAATATTCCACTATAGTACCTTTGTCGTCCATTACGTCCCGATATTTTTGCCAGTTACTGGGGTTTTCCTCATATATCCAGTGTCATGTGAATTGTTTTATCTTTCCGGATATTAAAATCACTTGTCTACTATGAAGATAAAATTGATTAGATTTCAATATTTATAAAACATTTTTGTCACAAACACTTTTTGGATGTTTTTAACCCATTGATTATTTTATATCCCCCAGTTAGTAATTTAATTTTAATTAGGTAGTTACCATTGAGATCTCTCACTCTCATATGGTATCAGAGTGGTCTCAATGTTTTAGTTTTAATACTTTAGGGTAGATCCTATATTTGCGAGTAGAAGGATGGTTCGTCTCTCCAACCTCCTCCTTTCGATATTAGCAACTTTTCCTTTTGGAAAATTTGCATGGTGGCACATATAATGTCAGTGAATATCGAATATGTAATTAGGTTTTGACATGTTAGAATCCGCGGGTTACCATGATGGATAGTGTTCAAATCCCCAAAATACAATCCAATCAGGATGAGAGAAACATTAAGGAGAGTGGTCAGAACGCAAAAGGTTTAAATGTTTGCATAACCATTTGCGACTTTAGGCATATTTAGATGTGCTCTACATAAAAGATGGCATTGGAAGTTTTACAAATGACTTAGAAAGGCACTTCCACCGTGAAGCATGATAAGATTCGATGCCTCACCACCCTTTTTGAACTCTTACCATAAAGGACAATAAATTTTTTGACGAATCATATGCTCAAATAAATGACCTAGTTAATTCGGTGTTTTCTTTGGAAAATGTGAATATTATCATTGATAAAATTCTTAGTTGCCTACCTATTAAGTTTTATGGTAAGTTTTATACTATAGGAGAAGTTCGAGCCTACTTTAAACTCCTATGAAAGTATATTAATTATAAGGATCACTTCAAACCTATTATATAAGTTTGAATTATCGTCCCGAAGAACTTATCAAAGAGAAGAATGTACCTTTTAATGAAAAAATTCACAAGTTTCCTCCATTAAATTCCCTTGACCTTAATGAAGAAGATATAATCTTATTCAAAAAGGTGATTTCAAACCAAAGGAAATCAAAAATCATAGCCGCTTACATTTGAGTTGCGTCAAGGAAGTGGGTACAAGAAACATGACATCATGTGTTTAACATGGCGGATAAGGTAATTATTCAAAGCAATATCCTACATAACCATGCAAAGGTTGTGGAAAAAATATACATCAAACAAATTTCAGCAATTACAATGATTCTTAGTCTAATCAAGAAATTTCTAAACATACCTGCGTCTATATGGCCCGGGGGAATTTTGAGGTATCAGATGATTTGAAGGGATTTGATTTTCCTTCCTCATGTGTTGTTATTACCACAACTACCTCTTTAGATGATGGTAATGGTGTGGATTATGAATCATCAACGAATATTCTCAACTTTTAGAGGAGTCTATAAAACTCAAAAAGAAGAACATAAACTCTCCACTTAGTGAACGTTAGCCAATGTTGAAGAACAAAGTCCTTTGGTGAGTGAGACTTATGAGAATAACTTAGTGTCTCATAGTGTATTTTTTTAGACCACTTAGCGCAAAAAGTGGTTATAATGGCTTCCTTTAGTGAGTGGTAGTTGTTCCAAGAACCTCAAAGTTGATCTAACAGAAGTTGACCACTTCCCTTCTCTAAGTGATTAAAGTTATTAAAGTTAGGATTCGATAGCTACACCGAGGATATGCTTTTGATTTTTCATCTTATTTATTCATTAAATTTATGTTCATTTTTTTATCT
Source organism: Sambucus nigra (assembly GCA_949130495.1). NCBI lineage: Eukaryota > Viridiplantae > Streptophyta > Magnoliopsida > Dipsacales > Adoxaceae > Sambucus > Sambucus nigra. Next base: position 213,268,717 of record OX422217.1, read on the forward strand.
AGTGCTATTTGTTTGGTATTGTTTTTTATTTGTTCATACCGAAAACCTTTATTATGAATCATACACTAACAATGAAGCATACACGTGTTATCTTATATATGGAGAATTATTGCAAATTATATTCCTCATTTTTTATTTTTAGCGAGCTACAACAACTGCTTCTAGAATCCAAGCCTTACAAATGGATTTACAATGGTTGAACAGGTGGTTAGAAAATGAGAACCTCCCAAAAAATTGAACATGCTAAAGATCTTCAATAGAGCATTTCTTTACCTCAACCTACCAATACGATTTGGCACGTGTTTTTTTAATCGATTTTGTACTTTTGTAAGAGTTTATAAAAGTGTGTAATGCATTAGTACTATGTTATTTTTCAATGAATCAATATTATGTGGTTTTTTAATGCAGCGTGGGTAATGATATATTTGTTGGACTATTAGTCCTAAATTTCATAACCAAAAAGAATTAGCTCAGGTTACATATGGGTCATGGAACATAAGGGGTGATACCAGATGAAGCAACATCCCTTGCTTTTATAGGGGTTAGGGAGTGGGAGCAATCAAGGCCGGAGGCACGATTATCTTCGCCAAGGATGCAAGCGAGAGGCCAAAGAGAAATAATCACGTATAATGACACTTGAAAAATAGCGGGAAAAGTAAAAAATAAGACTCGGGAAGAAAACGCTCAGCGAAAAATAATAATTAGTGATTTGCAAAACAATTGTAAATTCAAGCCAAAAACTACACAAATGGAGCTAAAGCCTTGAGTGACGATAAAACAGCTTAAACGAAAAGAGATTGAAAGTAAAATTTTAGAATAATCTTTGCTTCAAGAGAAATAAAGGGTGGTAGATGATCTGCTTCAGACTAATGAACCATACAGCGAGGCGAATAAAGGTATCTTCCATGATCACATCTACAATGTAACCTTAAACGCGCAATTTGATTATGATGGTTTTATTGACAGACATGATACCGAAAGGCATATATTAATGAAGTGAGTGAATAATAAGAGGATCAAATGGAAAAATTGGAGAGAGTTATGGAAAAGGTTATAAGGAAAAACACTGAACATCAGTCTTTTTTTTAGGAATGTGTAACACCCTAAAATTTTAAACTGGTAATAATTTAATTTAATTTAGAATTTGGAAAAATAAAAAATTTTAGATTTAATTATTTTTAGCAATTTAAAATGTTGTATTTTATTTTAGGAAAGTAGTATTTTAATCGGAATTGAAATTGGAGTTCAATTTTAAGTTTTATAACCTTTTATATAAAAGTTGGGAGAGGATCCGACCTAAGGAAAATAAAAATATTCGACCTTCCGATCGAGCTGAATTTTTTTGTCAGCTTCGTCTCGCCTTCAACTACAACATACTAAAATTTTAACCAATTCCAACGGTCCGATCGACCGTAATGGATTTTTAAGTGATTATATTTTATTAGGACTCAAATTCTTTTTGGTATATAAACATAAAGTGACGGGTTTAGGACTTTAAAAAAATACATTTTAGCCTTCACAAAAATTAGTAGCCTCCCATAATTTCATTCTCTCTCATCTACAAAATCTAAACCCCATTGAAGACAAATTTCAACCCAAGTTTTAAAGATAAATCAAGTTTTCTCAAGATCGTTCAAGAATGAAACTTTATTAATTTTTTGAGGGAACCCAACCATCTAATCAGAATTTTCAACTGATTTTTCATCAGGCATGAATACTTCTATTCTTTTTTTTTTAGTATTATGCATTTTAAATATCACCTAAACATAGATTTACAAGCTTTTCTTAAAATAAATTAGCAACCTCAATTAGGTAAAGTGAAATCTAATTTGGGACTATTTTGTGAAAAATCTAAAGCTTAATTTAAAACTCATAACCCTTGTGTGCTTAGGGTAGAGATTTGGTTCTGTGATTATGGGGGTAGGTTTGCATGTAGAAAATCATAATTGCGCTATTTAAATGAAAAGGGAACTTGTGAAATCATATAAAATTAAGTAGGTATGATCAAAGTAAATTATTGTGGTGTCATCCTTAAACTCTCATGTTCTTGAAACTAAAATTGTTGGATTAATAAATTGCATTAATTATGGCGATGGATTGAACGAATTAAATTGAGTTTAATTGTGATTTAATGAGAAATCATATATTTGTTGATAAATTGGATTGTGAGACTTATTGTGTTCATTATATTCATCACCGCAGGGATGACGGGATTTTGGGTAGTATGCTCTCACCTTAATTTTAGGAATACTTTCTGGGTATGGAACTAGTGGGTATGCCTTAGTAGAGGTTAACACTTTATAAGTATGGGACTAGTTAGTGTATATTTTCACAGATGGAATATTCCGGGGTGAGGCTGATTTTGGTGTTGTTCCATTGTTTTAGACAGCCTAGACGTGAGACTAGAAAGAGATAATTGATAGAAATTCATACTACAACATAAGGTAGAACATGTTTGTGTTTTGGAGACCTCTAGGTATGGGATTGGGGGTAGGTTTGAGTATTTATGCTTTATAATAGGGTGGGGATGATTTAAAATAATGAGAAATTGAGAATTAATGCCTAAGATAATAATCTGATATTAAAATGAATTAGCGTCGTTAATAAGTTCAGGACTGATAAAATACGGGTTGGTTGGCTATTATGACGTGTGGGTGTGTGGCGTCGTAATAAATGCAGGGCTGACAGAATACGAGTTGGCTCGTTATTATGACTTGTCGTGTGTGCAACCTCGTTGATAAGTGTAGGACTGACAGAATATGGGTCGGCTGGATATAGTCAGGGGAATGTGTATGGTGTAAAACTTGAGACGGGCTCGAATAAATACAGTACATACAGTAGGGTTGGCTAGATATGACGGCACCGCAATAAAAATATTAATAATGTGATAAATTAATTGAAATAAAGATGGTGGCCTTAGAGTAATTACCGAATTGTGAGAATATGAGTTGGACTTAAATTTTGGGATAGCTTAATTACGTGATTAGATGATAGCGGTTCATTTTTACTCGCAAGTTAATAAATATCGCGTTTAATTTAAAATACTCTATTATCGTATTTATTATGTATAATACTACTATCTAGGTTCGCAGGCTCTAATTAGGGAGAACAGCTTGTATTCATACGGTGGGCTCTAACCCATTGCGTTGATTAACATTTCAGGTATAGCATTGGAGTAGCTGCATAGGAGTATCAGAGATATTTTGGAGGTGTAGCTGGAGTTTACCTTAGATGCTTAGTAGTTAGATTTATTTTCCTTTACGTCGCATTTATTATGAGACTTTATTCATTAATTTGGTGGCCCACTCGGTTTCACAGTTGTTTACGATTTTATTCAGATATTTATAGTTGGAGCATTTATCTGAGAACATATTATTTGGAGTCGGATTTAATTTGGAGATTAGCATGGTGATGGATTTTAATATTGCATGAATGGTTATACTTATTGGATCAATTTCATTATTATCTTGTGGAATGAATTTTTATATGTCTCGTATATGTTACATGCTAAGAATGATTAGTTAATTAGTGACGCACGACGTAGTTTGGCGGCGACGGCTGACCACCTCGCTTGCCACATTACGCGAGGTGTTACAGAATGTCATAATTTGAGTGAAGAAGGGGATCCAATTGAATAATTGTAGAGAGTTCTAAATATGAATGAGGATGACTATTACATAAGGACTCGAGATGAAATAGAATGTGATCAAAATAGTCTTAAACTGCGTTAGTTGGAAAGAATAATTCTGCGTAAAGATAAAGAGATGGGAGAAGGAATGAAGAATCTAATCCGCATTTGGGTACAGTAAATTTTGGCCTCTTGTTATATCTTACGAAAAATGCTCATTGAAAATCTATTGTATAAATAAAAATATGTAATTAGTCAAGGGAATAAGTTTTTAGCAATTTTTAGGGATCTCATGACGCATTGTCAAAGCAAACTTCAAGGTCACAATGATGTCTATGACTCGGGAATTATGATGTCATATACACTAAAAATAGGAGCAAAAATCATTCAGAAGCCCAAAGAAACTTTGTATTTGGAATTTGGTGATGACACAAATTAGAATGATTTGTACATGTGACTTAAAGACTTGAAAGAAGAACTTGGAAACCTCAGAAGAATATAAAAGGCTAAAAAGATCAGAGAGAATAAGAATGAAAGCAAGATCTGTATGAGTTAACCTTTTTTCTTATTTACTAACGAATTATGCATTTACTTATACTTTCAAGTGTGGTCAGTATAGCCTTAGATTGCTTAAGTTATGATTTTGTTTTACCATTGCTCTAATTTCCCATTTTTAATAACATAAGAGAAACTTATTATCCCATTTTTAAGATGAGGAGATAATTATTTTAGACATTTTGTTTAGATTAAAACTTAAGACTAAATTGTACAATTTGAAAGATTTTTTTATTCAAAGTTAGTGTACAAGGAATAATGAATCAAAATATTCAGAGTTGAGTGTAGATTTCTATAAAAATGAATGGCCCAGTAAATCCTTTTGATAAAACTTACTTTTGCTCCTAATAATGAAGCGAAGTATGAATCCCTAGCACTCAGACTATTTTAAGCACTCAGGAACAGTATAAGAGCGATCAACATAAGGGGAAATTCAAACTTAATCATCAAGCTAATCGATGGTGATTATGCACTTAAATACATTCACTTTGCACCATATCGAATGCTAGTCCAAAAGATACTAAGCCAGTTTGTGACAACAAGAGTAAAACACCAACCAAGGTTGATGAGAAAATAACCCATTCAACTGGACACCATCTATAACAAGATCTATATCCCAGAATAATCCACCACCCTCACTTTCTTCAAAAGGACTATCCCAATTCCACTCTCAAGATATTTCTATCAAAAGAATTACATCACTGCAAACACTGATAAAGAATCAACTTAAAGGTACATATTCCACTCAGGCAATGCCTCTGAAGACCCTCAAGAACTATAACAATCAACAAGGAGAATTGTACTATAAATGTCCAGTGGGAGTACTTGCAAGATGTGTTGGACTAGGAGAAGCATACCAGTGAGCCGAAGTAATAAACATGAAACATTGTGAAGCAAATGACATTGTCTTGTACAATATAATACAAAGAATAGGGTATACATGCCTTCCATGAGCCAAGATAAAACAAAAATACAATGACATTGTCCAAACTTCCAAGAAGGACCAAAATTGGAAGAAATAAATTTTATTGGCACAAGAAAAGACTGGAGGAAACCTTTCATTAATTACTTAAAAGAGGACCCCATGCTAGGGAGGAAAAAGGGATTATAATTCCCTTCGACGTAGGTCTTTCGTGTACATAGTGTCACAGGGACTTTTTGGAAAGGGGTGTAGCCACAACCTAATGAAATGCCTAACGGGTAATGATATTCAATAGGTCATGAAAAAAGCTCACAACTCGGCCCATATCAGAGTTCAAAAAATTATATGATGATTTTTCCCACATAGGGTGTTTCTGGACAACCATGGAGGCGTATACACTTGAATTTGTAAGGAAATATAAACAATGTTAGGTACATGGTAACCTAATACATGTGTCAGCGGTCCAACTACAAGTCTTATCAATGCCATACTCCTCAGACATGGGCTTTTGACTTCATAGGAAAAATCACCCCACCATCACATGGAAAGATATATGAAACACATTATATGGCTGACTCATTAGGAGGTTGTGCCATATAGGAGTTTCAACTGGTTTGGATATAAAGATAAAATATTTTCTATATAGAATTAAGCTTCACTTCATCAAGGTACAACAAAGTGCAGCAAAAGTACAACTCCAGTTATCCTAATCATTGTTTTAAAGGAAAAAGGTAGTAAACAACACACTATAGGAACAAATTGCACTCATATTACATTTAGTGTGTTTAAAATCATTTTTAATAATTTTGGGGAATTTTTAAAACTTTAAAAAAATTAATTTCTATCAATTAAATATTATTTTTGGGTTTAATTAGAAATATAAAAAACATCTTTAGAAACCTTATGAACCTAATATAAAACCGGCACACAATTTTAGGGGTGATACTTGATTTTCTCAAACATAAAAAACATGTGGTTGATTATCTATCATGGTGCAATACGTGTCCTACCCCTGATCATATTCGATTGGTTCAATTTTTATTTTCTATTACTCACAACCCTAAGATTACATCGATATTTAATTACCAACGATTTACATTTCACCTAGGCTTAATCTCTTTACAATATATACCAACCAATCACGTACCATTACTTGCATCCGGTTACAAACGATTGACTGACTTAAGGAGGGCATTCCTGAACTTAAGATTTAGATCCATACGGTAGACTAAATATCAGCCCTTGATTTCGTTCTCATGTTCCAGAAGCTTCAGTTCTCCCTATAAAAGGAGTTCTTCTTAGCATTTAGAGACTTTTTCTAATGTCGAGAGAGAAGGAAAAAGAGAGAGTGGAGAGAACAGAGAGAACAGAGAGAGAAAAGGATTTTTAATATAAAAAATTTCAAATAATTTGTAAAATCTTTTCAGTTCAAGAAGTGTGTTTACGTTTTCAAAATAAAAAATAAGGATCTCCCTTCCTGTTTTAAAAACACTTCTTAAAAACTCTTTTACGTTATTTCAACATTCTAGGGTTTCTGTGAGTTTAGTCAGAGTGATTTTGAGTGACGTATATCCCAACCTCTGAAAACTCATCTCTCTCACAACAATCTCACAGTGCTGAAAATCTCATTTTTCCCCCCTTAAATTTGAGTTTTCCACAATGTGATACATTACAATCACTATGTAGGTTGTTTTGTTTTATTTCTACTTTATTTTGTAGGTAGAAATCATCTCTCTGTGGATCTTTTATAAAAATACTTTTGAAAATTTCAAATTCATTTTCTTTTATTTTGAAAAGTTGAAAAATAGACTTAAATTTATATTCATGTCTTAGATCTGCCTTGAAATCTTAATTTTACATTTTGTAAATTTTTTGTATAATAAATAAGATTTTAAATCTGAGCTTTCAAGATCTAAAATACACAGATCTAAAATAATCTTGAAGTTTGAAGTTTGATTTTCGATATTTTTAAAACAAGAGCATATAAACTCTCTATAATTTGTAATATTGGTTTGTAACTTATAAGTGTGAGTGTGTTCATATCTTACATATCTTTAGACACACACGTTACACTTCTCACACACTCATCACATAGTCAAAGTGTGTTATTGGGAGAGAGTTTTGTTTGACTGAGAGATCATAAAGCCAAAAAGGAAAAGGAAGGAGTTCAACTGTTGGGAGAGGTCAGAATAAGAAGAAGTATCCTGGAGGTGTGACTCAATATAGATATATATTTTTTTTCTTGATATCCTGTTATTGTTATAACCATGTAGCCTACACTATTTTGTTTTGTGGCATAGAGGACGCCTTGAGCGTTTCCCTTAATTTAGGGTTTTACCACATAAAAATATCTGTGTAATTTATTGTTTTCCTTTCTTATTTCTTGCGAAACTAGTTAGGATAAAAAGTTTCAATAAGGATTATTTTAAAAACTAGTTTACCAAGAATCTTAAATTGGTTTTTGTTTTACATTATTACACATCTTTTGTTTTTAATCAAAAGGAGTTTCCTCAAAGAGTTTAATTGGAGCTTACCTAATCATTAACTTTTATTAATTACTTGGTTGAGCAATTTTCAAGTAGTATTAGAGTGGTTTTTTCAAAATATCTTTTGATCCTAAAACTCCTAAAATTGCTTTTGAATTTTTTTTTTCAAAAATGGATGAAAAATTCGAAAAGCTTGGTAACTTGTCCAGACCACCCCTCTTTAATGGAAACAATTTTCCTTACTAGAAGGTAAGCATGATTATCTTTATCCAAGGGACCCGGGTGATGATGTCTGGAAAATGATTAAGAGTGGTTATGTTCACCCTACTAAGCCTTTAGCTAAAAATAATACCATTAGAATTAAGAAAAGTATCAGTGAGTTCACTAAGGAAGAAAGACAAATGTCTGACAGTAATAACAAGGGTAAAAACGGCATATTTATGTTTGTGAATGAACATGAATTCAAACGTATATCGACGTGGACCACTTCAAAAGAAGCCTGAGACACCCTTGTCACTACCAATGAAGGTGATGAGCATGTTAAGGATGGGAAGACACAAATGTTAGTTCAATAGTATAATACCCTTATGATGGATGAGACTGAGTCATTTGATGACTTTTACATTAAGTTGAATAATATTATCACTAAACTACATAATGGGATAGTGTCTAACAGGAAATAAATTGTGCTTAAAATTTTAAGATCCTTGCCTGCTAAGTTTGATAATAAGAGATATGCTATTGAGGAAATGGATTACCTTAATCTGAGTCCTCAATTATTAAGTAGAAAACTTAGAATTTTTTAAATGGAGTTAAAATACAAGAAACATATGACCTCAAGTAGTAAAAGACCCTATGGATCTAGTATTGTGTTCTCATCACATTTTACTGTCCCTAATAAAACTTTACCTGACTATGGCGTAGTGTTAGATAAAGACTGTGATTTAGAAAGCATTGGCAATTAGATTGCTATAATGAGTAAAAATTTAAGAAAATTATGAAGTTTAGGAACGATAGGAGTGGTGATAGAGAGACTTATGATGATCAATCCAGACCTAAGAAAGACCTTAGTAACGTACAGTGCCATATGTGTGGTAATTTGGGGCACTTCGCTAATAAATGAAGGAATAAGCTCAAAATACTATCAAGGCCCATGTGTTTAAAACCTGGGATGCCTGCAATGTCTCGAAAGAGGACGAACCTGGGTTATCCGATATAAATGAATCATGCATGTCTTTCTTTACGAAAATTGTGTATACTGATGATAAAGCATGCTTGCCTATAGATAGTACTATAAATGTTATTCCTCATGTTGTTATGAATGAAGTATCTAATACTATAGTGATAAATAATCCTAGAACTTCTAGCATAAGTGTGAGTCAAAGTGAAACATTTTATAACGAATTGAATGGGTGAGTGAGTTCCACTGTACAAATTGAAGCATTAGGGAACACATCACACATATAGTGAGTGAGAAGATGAATTACTCGACGTATAAGAATTGTACACTAAGACCCTTAAAAGAAGTGACAAATTAGAAAAAATGGTAAAATTATTAATTGAAGGAGTTAAAAACTTGAGCAATATTGTCAGGAAGAATGTTGAGGAATAAACTAATCAATGTATTGTCCGGGAGACAGAAATAAAAGAATATGTTTCTAAACTGAAGGAAACTTCTAAGAACAAATTATTTCAAAAGAAAGGTATAAAGCTACCTAAGTGGAATTAGAAGAATCTAAACAAAAGGTCTCAACTATTTTTGAAAAATACCTTCACTTTGAGCCTAATGCTAAATCTTATGACAAAATCCTTAGTTATAGCAAACTTAATTTTAATGACAAAACTAGTATTGGATTTGATAAAAAATCTTAAAGAAACAAATACAAATTTTCAAAAATCAAAAATAGTCTTTGTTAAAATAGGCCAGAGTTTTGATAAATCTCATAAAGGAATTATCAACATTGATGTTTCTAAATCAACACAAAGTGTGAGTCTTCCAAATCTGAGACCTAATGGTAAAGCTAAGTATGTTTGTCCCTCCATGAGAGAGCTTGGACAAAGAAATAAAAATTTTACAGTTAAACCTCATGTTTTCAACATGTCTAAACCTATTTTCAAGGACTTAGAAGACAAAGTTGAGCCTACTTTGGACCAATACTGTAATTATTGTGATGCCTATGGTCACTCCATTACTGAGTGTTTTCAAAAATGATTGTTTACCAAAACTTTAATTATTCTAGGAAGAGTCAAAATACATATGTTCTCCCTAGGCAGACAACTCAAAACTCAAACGATAGAAAGAAAATGGGAGGGACTCAAACTAAGAAGAAATCATTTAGAAATACTCCCCAGACCTTTTCTAAGTTAGGCTAAAGAAAAAATTAAAACCAGGTCCATTGGGGATATAAAAGATGACCTTTAATCCCATCTTAGGTGCAATGTGGTTATAACTGCGTTTAGAGCCGAACGCACCTCGATTGGATGGTATTTGGATTTCGGATGTTCAAAACACATGATCAGGGATGAGACTGAATTAAATAATAAGACATACTTCTGAGGAGGTAATGTCCTTTTTGGCGATAAAGTGGTAAAGGAACACTTAGTGAATGGGGTCTTCCTGCTCTAAATGATGTCTTGTTAGTAAAAGGTCTTAAAGAAAATCTTCTTAGTATATCACAATTTTATAATTTTGACACACTGTTACCTTCTCTAAAACTGAATGCAAAGTTTTAAACAAAAGGGGTAATTGTATTTTATCAAGAAACAAAACTTAGGATTACTGTTATGCATTGATTCTAAGTAATTAATCATGTAGTATAGCCAGGGTATATGACTCTGATCTATTGCATAATATATTAGGTCATATTAATTTCGATAATCTATGTAGATTGAGTTCCCAATAGATACTTAAAGGTTTACACAAATTGAAAAATACTCTTAACATTGTTTGTGGTCCTTGCCAAGTAAGACAACTCACAAGAAATTTAAAGGCATTATGACTTCTAAACCTCTTGAGTTAATCCACGTGAACTTAATGGGTTCTTCTAGAACTATGAGCCTTTGTGGTAACAGTTACATATGTATGATGGTGGATGACTTTACGCGATTTACTTGGGTCGCTTTTATGAAGAACAAATCGGATACATTCCGAGAATTTCTTAAAATCATTTTAAAGTTTAAAATGAAAATGATATCCAAGTATCTCGTATAAGTAGTGATAGAGGTGAAGAATTCAAAGAATCTGGTGTGATGAATTATTATCATGGTAATGGTTATCAACATGAATTTAGTGCACCTAAGACACCTCAATAAAATATTATTGCTAAGCGAAAGAATAGAACAATCCAAGAGATGGATAGGGCTATGTTTCATGCCAAAGGATTGCCTAAATACTTTTAGGTTGAGGCAGTCCAGACAACGTGTCACATTATCAGTCGTGTCTACCGTAGAAAGAATACTAAAGATACTTCCTACGAACTGTGGTACGATAAAAAAACAACTTGAAATACTTTAGAACCTTTGGGAGCATTTATTATGTCAATAAAGACAAAAAAAATCTTTCTAAATTTGATATCCGAGGTGATAAAGCAATTTTTTTAGATATTCCTGATAAGTTGTTGAAAGCCAAGTTAATCAAAACCTGAAAATACCTACAAAATAATATCAAACTCAAGTGTAGAGGTAAGTAAGGATGTCAATCTACATCAAGGGGGTAAGCTAGAGACAAACTGAATTGTAATTCAATTTTTATTTTATTTTTGGAATTTTTATTTTTCTAATTTTTTTTTAGCTTTTTCAATATTAAAACAATTGGGTGAGGTGAGGTGAAATAACATTAACTAAATCAAAGTTCTAAACAATTAACTAAAAAGTGACTAAAAATAATGAACTAAGTCTAACACTAAAATAAGAGAATAAGTGAGGAAGCAAATGTGAGAACAATCAAGGAATGAGATTACACCACAAATTTTGGATATTCTAACTAATTAATTTAATTATTTGAATCCTCCAAAATTGATATCAAAATTACAAGCCAACTCTCGTTGCAAATGTAATTTTAATAGTAACCTTTTAGAAAATTAAGTTTAACCCCACACAACTATAGAAAATAGACCTACACTCCTTTTAATTAATCACCCTCTAGGATGGATAGATTAAAATTTATGTACATCTTAGAAAATACAAATAGAGTTGAAATTCAAGTAATAATACCCCACTTAAGAAACCCCTATCTCTAGTTCGAATCTAAAATGGGTATTATAACTAGAATTTCGATTTTCTCTCGAAAATCATTTACCCTCTCTCGAGGCATAAATTTAAGGGTGAGGGATCAAAATTAACATTCAAATGGAATTTTCAATTAATCAAACTAATTAAATCAAAATAACATCAAATAAGGGTTCACCCTACCCCTTGAAAGGGGTTTTAGCCTAGCATGGTATCAAATTTGACAAATTAATAATCAAAGGCATAAACTAAATGAGAAGAGAAGAGAACAATCAAACCTAATCTCTTGAAGTGAAATTGAACTCTTATTTCCTTGAAATCAAACACCATCCATCCAATATGAGTATCAAAAAATAATCAGCTCATTACAATACTCAATTGAATTACTCACAATTTATCCTCAAAAATCTCTAAAAAAAAAAACTATTTACAAAATATTTCCCTAATTTATTTTCTAATTTAGCATATCTCTCTACTTTTCTCTAGAATTTTCTCTCTCTATTTACATTGTAATTGATGAATTCAACTACATCAATCTATTATGAAATAACTGTTAAAACATTCATAATAGATGGTGGGGGTGGAATTTTTCCTAAAGATAAATCTCACTACACACCTCTATATTGAGATATTTGCTAAAAATGCAAATACTCTCTAAATAGGGGTGTGGAGAAATTTATCACACAGGAGTTTTAAAAAAACTAAATTGAGATTCTCTTCAAAATGGTCTTCTTCTTCCTTAAATAGTAGACATGGAGCATGGGGATAAATTGGATAGGGATTAAATGGACATAAGGGGTATGAGGATAAGTTGGGGTTAAAATAGGAAAATGCACAAACGTGCATGGGTTGTGTGAGGTCATGTGGGAAGTGGGGTAATGAGGTAATGGGGATAAAAACAAATCAGGTTTGTTAAAATGAGGTTGGGGGTAAAATGGGAATTGGAGATACAGGGGTTAAAAAAAGGCTTAGTTGATTTAATAAGACATGTGGACATTTGGTCTTTAGTTGGCTTCGTTCTTGTTTTAAGCAGGTGAAGAAATCGACATAGGCTTTGGAGAAATGGGTCTTTGGTTTTCAAATGGGTTTGGGTCATGGGTAATCTAGGGCGTAGCTAAGTGGAGGGTTAGGCCGGGCTCAAGCCCGGGTCACTTTGAAAAAAAAAATGTCTAAATTTTAAGGCTCAATACATCACAGCCCACCCAACAAACAAAAAGCTACCCGCCCAACCAATCAAACCTCAATGATCCACTTCAAAAACAAAAAAAAACTATACGAACCATTATTTTGGGCATTATTTTGCGCCTATATTTTTTAATTAACATTATTTTTCATTATTTTTAAGTAAATACTCATAAATAACCTAACCCCCGGAAATCAGTGTTAAGTCATCCCACTCAAATATAAATTCCTGGTTACGCATGTGGGTAATGGTTGGAAGATGGATGGAATCGGGTTGTGTCTTTGGGTCGTTCGCAAGTTCTTGAGGGTGTCGGGTCGGAGTTGGGCTTCCCGGTTGAGGGCGACGACGGGGTTGCGACGGGAGGTGCAGGGTAAGGGTAAGAAGGTGAGGATTGGTGGTTTTCAGGTTCGTGGTGGTTGGGTCTTTTTATTTTTTTTTTTGCCCCAGGTTGCTGCCGGAAATGGGTGAAGGCGGGTTTAGATTTCAGGGGCTGCCACAGCAAGTTGTGGCTTTGGTTCGGGTGGTTGTGAGTTTGCCGATCGGACATGTGGGTCTCGCCGGAGGTGGGTGGCAACAGCGATGGATGTCTGGCCAGAGGTCTAGAAATCGGGTTGATTTCGTGGGGTTGATGCGGATGTATAAAGGGTTATGTTGGTTTAGTATGTTGGATGAATTAATGGAGGTGGGTGTGAGGAGAGAGAGAGAGAGTGTGAGGTTGGGAAGAAGATGATGTGGGGGTGGTTATGTGTGTTGAGGGTGAAAGGGAGTTAGGTGGGGATGTAGGATTGTGTTGTGTAGTGTAGTGTATGGGAATGTGGGTGAGGGTGAGTGAGTATGTTTGGGTGTATGCGTGGCATAGGGTATTTAGGGGGTGTGTGTGAATTTGTGACCCTTAAAATAATACTAACTAAAATAAAAATAATAAAATAAAAACCGAAAAAAAGTAAAATCCTTAAAACAAAGACTCAAATAAAAAGGAAACTAAAAAAATAAAATAAAATAAAAATCTATTAAACTAAAAACTAATATCCTAAAAAAAGTAAAATCTAATAAAACTAAAAAATAAATGAAATGCTAAAAAAATCTAATCTTAATAAAAACTAAAAACTAATAAAAATCAAAATAAAATAAAATTATACTAATAAAAATAAAATAGAAAATAAAACCTAGAAATTCTAAATAAATCTAAAATAAACCCTAAAAATAAAAACGACTCAAACTAAAAATTTTAAAAAATATTAAAAATGGACAAACTAAGCACACACGATTCGGGACAGATTTGGGTAGGTTTAGGGTAGGCTAGGATACGGGACAAGGGTAATTAGCTCCATTTTAACTGTAAATTGCCTCGAAATATAGCTTTTGACACCACAACTGCAATTAAGCCTGCATATTGAACATTGACGCGCGTAAGACCATTATTATCGAGAATTAGCAATTAAAATACGTATATTCGGGGTATAAAATGTACACTTTTTGGTGTTTATCAATTCCCAAATAAATAGGGTTACCATGTTTACAACTTGTGTACCAAAGTTATGATGGAATCTACGAACGTAATTCTAAATTACACAAGTGACGAGAGTAGTGACAGTAGATCAATTGTCGTGGATGAGTCTGAAAATGTTTTTGAAATTGACTATCCTCAGATAACTGACCCACTGCCACCTGAGGTCCTTGTTGTACCAACCTGGTTTTCTAAAGACCATCCCCTATAAAAGGTTATTGGTAACCCTTCGAAGCCTGCGAGAACTAGATCTCAACTCCAAAATATGGCAAAGTTTGCATCTTTTGTTTCTCTTGTAGAACCAAACAATGTAAATAATGCCCGTAATGACTCATACTGGATTAGAGCTATGCAAGATTAAGTAGTTCAATTTAAGAGTCACGATGTTTGGTATCTAGTCCCTGGGCCTGAAGACCAAAAGGTAATTAACGTCTGTTGGATTTTTCAAAATAAAACCGATGAGTCTGAGTAATCGTTAGATTTAAAGCTAGGTTGGTCACACAAGGATATTCTCAAATAGAAGGAAAAGATTTTGACGAGACATTTTCTCCCATAACAAGGCTCGAATTTGTTCGTCTCCTCATAGCCATTGCTTGTCATTTGCAATTTAATCTTTTTCAAATGGATGTTAATTCTGCCTTTTTCAATATTATTCTATCAGAGGAAGTACACGTTAAATAGACTAAGGGTTTTGTTAACTCTCCTTATCCTAACCATGTTATTAGATTGAAAAAGGATTTGTAGGGCTTAAAGCAAGCCCCCAGGGCCTGGTATGAACGCCTCTCAACCTTTTTAGTTAATAAAGGGTTTGAGCATGGCAGTAATGACCAGACATTATTTGTTCAAAAAATTAGCAACAAGGTTTTAATTGCAAAAATTTATGTGGATGATATCATTTTTCGTTCCACTTACCTTGAATGAGTAGAGGACTTTTCAAGTATCATGCATGGGGAATTTCAAATGCCCTTAATGGGGGAGTTACAATATTTTCTTGGTTTACAAGTTAAGAAATTAAGTGATAGGCTTTTTATATCATAGACTAAATATGGTAGTGATTTATTTAAAACTTTTTTGGTCTAGAAAATGCCAAAATTGCACGAACACCCATGAGCACTACAACTAAAATATCAAAAGAGGAACATGGGAAAGATATTGATCCAACTCTTTATAAAAGCATGATAGGGATTCTTTTATACCAAACTACATCATGACCCGATATTTCATATGATGTGTATCTGTGCATGATATCAATATTCACCTAAAGAATGTCATTTATTATGTGTTAAAAGAATCATAAAACATGTTTTATGAAAACTTAATTATGGCATTTGTTACACAAAAGGCACAACAAGCACTATAGTTGGTTACACAGACGCTGACTGGGCAGGTTGCTCAGATGATAGTAAAAGCATGTCTGGTGCCTACTATTATGTAGGAAATAATTTAGTTGGATGGAGCAGTAAGAAACAAAACTACATATCTTTATCTACTGTTAAATCTGAGTACATTGTAGCTGGTAGCTGTTGTGCTCAATTTCTATGGATTAATCAAATGTTATGTAATTATAGCATTAAAGAAGACAAGCTAACTTTATTTTGTAATAATCAAAGTGCTATATACATTGTTGATGTAAAAAATTAGATTATCTCTAATTATTTATCTAATTATTTAATCACGGATAAAAAAATAAATAAGACAAGATATTTTTAAAGTGGTTCAGCCTTGAAAGAATGGCCTATGTCCATTGTTTGTGTTATTGCTGACTATTTGCAGAATTCTCGATAATGGGTTTACCAAGAAATTCTGAGTCCCCTGCTAATAAGGAGGGCAATGTATTTATAGCCTTGAGGTTGTACATGTGAGAGAATATTACATAGCTGTCCAATAGGCATGTACATATGTATGATAATAATCAGCATTTAATGCGCATTTAATCCTCTTAATTATCCGGTTATAAATGCTTTGTACGAGATGCAGATCGGACCGCCTAAGTAGCTCGGTATATATGAGTTGCTCGGTACAGTAGAGTTCCTCAAAGAACACTTGTTGCTTGAAGTATCTGAGTTGGTCGGGGAGGTTGAGGTCCTCGGAGTCAGTGTGTTGTTAAAAAATGTTTTATGAGTGCCATGTAGATTGACACGTGTCTCCACATAATTTGTCCACGTCAGCAGAATAAATTTGGTATCAACAGAAGCCCCCAATGTTTCGTAGTTTGATGTTGAAGAAAAGTATGGAACATTACGCTTCCTAAAATTTATGGATTTTAGACAAACATTCGTTGCTTATAACCCCTTTTTTTTAGTACAGAGTATCAGGATTTTTAAAGTATTTTGAATTTCAATAACCGCTTCGTGTTTCGTGCCTTTTTCTTCTTTTTAGCCGCCGGATACGTAATTGTCCTTCCTGGTAATCATTGTTTTTCTTCATTCCCGAGGCAAAGTTTTTAAACGCTTCAGAAAACTCAATCGTCTTTTACTTTTTCAAATCTGCATCTTAGAATTTCTTCACTTCTTCTCTGTCTTGTGCGTTCGTTTCTTCCATTGTTCGTTGTCGCCTGATTCATCTTTCTCCTGTAAGATCTTCTTTCTTCTCTTTTATTTCTTTTGTTCATCATGGTTTACATCGTTGAATCTTTTGACAAATTTCGTTCTGAGTTTTTAATTCCTTCTTGGGTCATTTTAGAGGAGCTTTCTGAGCCTTCTGATTATTTTCATTTGGCTGAGGGACATTTGTTCCCCAGTCTCTTTGTAGCTGAATGTGGCTTTTCTTTTCCTCCAAACCCCTTGTGTTTGGAATTCTGTCAATATTTTGACGTGGTACCTTCAAAAATAGCTCCCAATACCTGGAGAATAGTTAATGGGGTTCATAGCTTAAATCAGATTCATGGAACCCGTTTAGGAATTCCAAAAATTATGTTTTGTTATAGATGAGTTGTTAGCGATAGCACTTTTTATTTAAAAACTAGATTTTTAAATAGGGCTTTAGTTGTCAATCTCCCCGATGCCAACAGGGATTACTTCGAGCATGGGGTTGTTATGAAAAATTGTCAACATGCTCCATTAAATGGAAATGATGTGTATCAAGGTCCTAGATTCCCTCCATATGGCAATGGGATAGGTTGTTTTTATTTTATTTTATTTTTTATGTTTTCTTTGTGTTCGATAAAATGCGTCTTTGACATTTTAATTTTTATTTATTTGCAATTGATAGCAAAAAGAAATCTCCTAAAAAAACTGATGTCAATTTGAGGCACTTGAAACTCATCTGGGGTTTTCACCAAATTGTTGCTGACGAACATATCAGATCAGCCTCGTACTTGTTGCAGTACAAGAGTTACACTTCATCTTTTACTGCTCGTCTAGTAATAAGTGACATAGAACCAGCGTCAGCTTCTGAAGGTTCCTCTCCTGAATCAAATATTCCTCTTAGTGACAGAATGAAGAGACGAAAATCTCCCTCATATTTTGACAAATCAGATTCTGCCTCTGTTAAGGCAAAGAGAAGTAAGAAAGATGTCCCAGAGGAAGGGACAAGAAAAATTGATGCACCCCCTCCAGTAGCTGTCGAAAAGGTTACCGAGAATCCCCTAGTGGCTCCGAGCAACGTTTTTGCTATCTCTCCTCCCAGCGAGGTTATAGTTATATCACCAACCAAGACATCATCTTTGGTCGAGAATGTTCCTGGTCCCACGAGGAAATTGAAGAAAAGGTCCTTGGATAAATTGGTTGAATCTATCTCTTAGCCTTTAACTGTGGGGAGTGGTGTTCCCACTTTTTTTGCTTCGAGTTCTACCATGAGCTCGGTGAAGTCTTGGATTATCCCCGAGATCCAAGGTATTGAAGATAGTCTTTCTCGGGATAGGGTTACCACCTTGGCAGCTCAACATATTGCCTCAGTAAGTATTATTAATCTAGACTTTCATTTTTCAATGTTATATCCCTGCACCGACTTACAATTATTTTCTTCTTCCAGTTGGTAACATGTTTTAATACCATTATGAAGAAGGATGAAGCCATTAAGTCATCAATCTCCTCGGGAGGTGTAGAGGATTCTTTTACTGGATTATCCCAATCTTTAAAGGATTCTCGTCAGAAGTATGATGAAGACAAAGTTTCTTGGGGGAAGCAACTAAAAGCCATCGAGCAAGAGAGAGAGAAAGCTGTGGAGGCCTCTCAGGAGTTGGAGAGGAAAATGACAGAGTTTAAGAAGAAGAATAAAGAGCTTGAAGAAAAGCTCAAGAATGACGGAGAGCTTGAGACCAAGCTTAAAACTGCTGAAGAGGAACTTGGTAAACTTCGTGAAGCTGATCGTCAGAAGGTAGAGGTAGAAGGAAAGTTGAAGGCAGCCGAGGAACTTCTTACTGAGAGGATTTCCTCAAAGAAAGCAAAGAGAAAACTTGTTGTTAAAAAGTCCTTTAGCGCTGGCTGGGACAAAGTTTGGAACAAAGGCCTAGCTGCCATGTCCTCTCAGTTGGATTTTGCTAGCCTCAAATTCTTCAGGGACGGATGGATTGCTGCTCTGCGGGATTTAAAGGTCTCCGAGAATTCTGAGCTATTTCAACGTCATGTTCATGGTCCTCCTCCCTCCCCTGGTGAAGAAGAAAAGGATGAAGCTGCCTCTAAAGAGTCTTCAATGATGATTGGAGACCAAGTTCCTTCCATTTTGGTTGTTCAGACTTTCTATGAGCAACTTCAACCCACCAGTATATCAACCGAGCAACTTCCACTATCCTCCAAGCAACCAGTCTCTTCATCTTAGCTTTCCGAGGAAGTCACAAAACACAAGGAGAAGGTGTAAAGTTGCTTGGGTTTTAACTTTATTATTTCTTTTGAATGTAACCCTAAACCTTGTACTTGTCTTCTGATGAATAAAAATTCAAGTTTTTGTTGTTCACATTGACTTTCTTCGTCTTGCTCTGACTTTATCATTTATTAATCCTGTTTATGGCTTCTCTTTGCTAGTTTATGGCCAGGATAGAACTCTTGTCATCTCACGATACTGAGTTGATGAAAAAATATAATGAATATTTCAAAGCTGGCCATGCAGACTTGGATGAGTCACAAATTTTTGATATCCTGGGCTCAGATGCCTCTGAACGAGCAGTGGAAGCTTACCAATATCTGAAATGCTTACTCGATCGAGCTGTTACCAATAATGTGGCTTATTACGAGATGATTGAAGATCTCCAGGGTACCATCGAGGAACTTCAGCAACAGTACAATGAATCTTTTTCCCTTTTGCATCAGGGGTAGGAGAAAAAGTATTAATCACTAAATGCTGACAAAGGATATGATAAGTTAGTCGCTGCTTATGATATTAGGGAGAGGACTTTGAAGACCGAGGTTGAAGAACATAGACAGATTGTGAAACTGCTGGAGTAAGAAAATAATAACTTGCGAGGAGAGATATCCCAACTAAAATATGCAGTGTCTACCTCGGGAGCCTTGGTCCCTGTCAATGATGAAGGTTTCTCATTTCTGGAGGTTGAGAATGCCAATTTGGGAGACGAATTGGAAACTTTAAAGAGAATTGGACCCTCTACATCTGCTCGCGAATGAGCAAGAGCTTCTCGGGGATGAGCAAGAGCTGCTCGGGTTACTATTGAAGAGGCAAGAACTCAAGCATCTTTGGAAAATCAAGCAGTTCAGTTGGTTGCGAAGAATAAAGCTCTGGCAGAGATGTCCAAGAAGATTCTGGACCTTAACGAGCAACTTTCCACACAAGGATCCGTCTTGGAGAATAAAGAAATTTTTGTGAAGAATCTTCATGAGCAGTTGGAAAGGTTGACGTACCAATTCCACAAATAGCTTAGAGAGTTCTGGATGACTGGCTATAATGAAGCGCTCTACCATCTTGATGATCGAATCCAGCAAGCGAATAATGAGGGTTATAAATAAGGATGGTTGAATGCACTGGGTGTATTACAATTGGAGCAGAGCCATTATTTATGGAATTATTATAACCCTGGATTGCTCGATTTGCCCATGCCACCTTTTAAACTTGATATGAGCTTGATTCCTTCTCGGGCAATCCCTCGGTGTTGAATCTCCAAATATCTCGGTGACTACAGTCTTCATTCCAACGTTGAGATATCTCGCCCGGAGCACTTACTTGATTGGCCATCAGTAATGAATGTCAGGATGCTCAGAGACCTGAACTTTATAAATTATCCTTATGCCTTAGATGATCCTCCTGCTGGAGTACAGCCTGTTTCAAAGGCAGAAGGGAAGAAACCAGTAGAATAGGATTTTATGTAATAATTTCTACTTTCCACAGCATATGTAATCCTTCTTGTTTTGAATGAAAAATTTTGGTAATACATTTCTCACGTCATTTGTAATTTTACTTTGTAATTTTGGCAATACATTTCTCTCGACATAGAATGTTTTTGCTTGTTGGCCGGTGAAAATATATGTGCTTGCGATATACTGATTTCATTGCAGTGATTTATCAATCTTTAATTCTAAACAACTTACACTTCATGGTATTTCCTAATTTAAACAACCGGAGTTGATTAAAATTGGTTTACCGACCAACTAGAGGATTGAGATTTTTATCTCCGACTAACTGGAATTGGTGAACTTCTATTCCCGACCAACCGTAGTTGGTGGATTTTATTTTATCGACCAACCGTAGTTGGTAGACAGACCAACCATAGTTAGGAGGGTTTGTTTTACCGACCAACCGTAGTTGGTGGATTTTTATTTTTTCGACCAACCGTAGTTGGTAGACCGACCAACTGTAGTTGGGAGGGTTTGTTTTAGCGACCAACCGTAGTTGGTGGATTTTATTTTATCGACCAACCGTAGTTGGTAGACCGACCAACCGTAGTTGGGAGGGTTTGTTTTACCGACCAACCGTAGTTGGGAGGGTTTTTTTTATCGACCAACCGTAGTTGGTAGATTTTTATTCTGAACTTGATGTGTAGTGTGTAGCACTAATACTCCGAAAAATTTCATCAAAAGGAGAGAATTGGATAAAAACTTCAACACTTTATTCATACTGAAGAAAACTTCATTTACATAGGAATACCTACTACTGATAATACTTGCGTAGATGTTCTGCATTCCATGCATTCTTAAATTCTTCCCACTCCAAGGTTTCAATCTTATAAGTTCCATGGCGAACAACTTTTGTTACTCTGTAGGGTCCATGCCAGTTAGCTTCCAATTTATTGTGATTTTGAATTACTTTCTTTAGCATGTAGTCTCCTTCCTTCAAATCACACTTTTTTACCCTCTTGTTGTAGAACAGAGTTATTCGTTGTTGTTATGCAGCATTCCTGATTGCTTCTTCTTCTCTAACTTCCTCGAGCATATCCAAGTCTAATCTTCTCATCAAATCACTGATAGGAGAATTGAAATTTAGCACTCTGTGTGTGGGGAGACCTAGCTCGGCAGGTATAACAGCTTCACTTCAAATGCTAGCATGTATGGAGATTCTCCCGTTGCTGCTCGTGGTGTAGTACGATAAGCCCATAGTACAGAATATAGCTCATTGATCCAATTTGCCTTCGCATCATCCAGTCTTTTCTTCAAACCATTCAGCAGTGTTCTGTTCATCACCTCAGTTTGTCCATTGCTCTGGGGATGGCCTGGGGCAGAGTGGGTTTTCAATATGTTTGACTGATGACAATATGCAGCGAACTCCTCGTTATCAAATTGAGTTCCATGGTCTGTGATGAATACATGAGGAAGACCATATCTAAAAATGATGTTCTTCCATATAAATTGATACACCTTGTCATATGTCATATCAATAAGGGGCTCAGCTTCCACCCACTTAGTAAAATAATCCACAACGACTACGAGGTACTTGAACATTCCTTTGGTCGTTGGGAGTGGCCCGACCAAGTCTATTCCCCACATAGCAAATGGCCAAGGGGAGGTAATGGGTGTTATCAATGCTTGGGGAGCTCTTCGGATAGAGGAGAAGCGTTGACATTTGTTGCATTTTTTGGCATAGGCTATACAATCAGCCCTCATCATCGGCCAAAAATATCCCTGCGTCATTACTCTTTGCAAAAGTGTCCGACCTGCTACATGAGCCCCACAAGACCCTTCATGGACATCTTCAATCAAGTCTTTCACCTCGGAAGGGTGCACACATCTTTACAGACCTTATATAATTCCTTGTCTATATAGAATACCATTAGTCAATACATAACGATCAGCTTTAAACTTTAGTTTCTTGGCTGCGAGTTTATCAGTTGGCAACACTCCTTCTTCAATATATGCCCTGATGGGATCCATCCAAGATGGTCCTAAATCAAGGTTAATAAAGTTCATCATCATATCTTCATCTATGCTTCGACTAGACAAGGCTTCTATTGGAATTGTTCTTCGTAGCTCGGTGCGTGTGGCTGAAGCTAACCGAGCTAACGCATCCATTTTTGTATTCTCTAATCTTGGTATTCTAATTATCTGTACTGCGATCAGGCCTGATAAAAACTCCATTTCTTTTGCATGATACCTGATCATTAATTCTCCTTTGGCAGCATATACTCCCAGCATTTGATTTACGATCAACTGTGAGTCACTGAATACGATGACCTACTCTGCCCCCATGGTTTTTGCTAAAATAAGACTCGCAATCATAGCTTCATATTCAGCCTCATTATTAGAGGCTTTGAATTGAAAGCGCAGGGCATACTCCACATCGATTTCATCCGGGCTGTTTAAAACAATCCCTGCCCCACAGCTTGTAATGCAGGATGAGCCATCCACATACAAATTCCATATAGGTACCTCATCTTCAAATTTTCGATTGGACAGAGTTCCTCGGTGGAATATTTATTTCTTACTTTTATCCTCCTCCAGTACTTCTTGCTGCTCATCGACCAACTCCTCCTGATCGTCAACTGACTTAAGTTGATTGGGGTTAAAATTTGATGATCCTGTAACATCCATAGGTTGGTCGGTATTCTGCTTTTGCTCCTCGGAGATCTTAAGATAAGTGAATTTTGTGATAAAATTTACTACTGCTTGCCCTTTAAGCGACGATCTAGACTCATAAACTATGTCATATTCACCAAGTTCTACTGCTCAGTACATCAATCTCCCTGATTTTTCTGGTTTATGAAGAGCTTGCCTTAGTGGCATATCGGTATACACTACTATGGTATGAGCTTGAAAGTACGGCCTCATTCTTCTACTTGCTTCGATAAACTCTTGTGCTAACTTTTCTAGTCTTGGATATCTGATCTTTGCTCCTCGGAAGGCCTTGCTAGTGTAATAAATTTGTTTTTGCACTCCATCCTCCATTCTTATCAATGCCGAGCTAATTGCATTCTCCGAAACTGCCAGATACAAGTACAATCTTTCTCCCATCACTGGCCTGGACAACAGTGGAGGTGCTCCCAGTTATTTCTTCAACTCTTGAAAAGCCTTTTCACATTCATTATTCCACTCGAAAGTCTTTCGGAGTGTTTTGAAGAATGGTAGGCATCTGTCAGTTGCTCGTGATACGAATCTATTGAGTGCTGCAACTCGCCCTGTGAGACTTTGCACTTCCTTCTTCGTCGTCGGTGATCGCAGTTCCAATAGAGCTTTGATCTTATCAGGATTCGCCTCAATTCCTCGTTAGTTGATAATATACCCGAGGAACATGCCTTCTCATACTCCGAATATGCACATGGTAGGATTCAACTTCATTTGATATTTATCTAATTGATCAAAGGTTTTACCTAGATCAATTATATGGTCAGCAGCTTTCTTGCTCTTCTTCAGTATATCATCAACATAAACCTCCATATTGTGACTGATTTTCTCTGCAAACACCTTGTTCATCAGCCGCTGATATGTTGCACCTGCATTTTTTAAACCAAAAGGCATAACATTATAACAGTAAGTTCCCCTAGGGGTAATAAAAGAGGTACTCTCCCTGTCTTCAGGTTTCATTTTAATTTGGTTGTAATCAGAATAAGCATCCATAAAGCTCAATAGCTCATGTCCTGAGGTAGCGTCCACTAACTGATCAATTCGGGGCAAAGGAAAATGATCCTTTGGGCATGCCTTGTTGAGGTGGGTGAAGTCTACACACATCCTCCACTTGTTGTTCTTCGTCTTCACCATCACCACATTAGCTAACCAGTCTGGATATTTGACATCTTCAATAAAGCAAGATTTTTGGAGCTTCTCGACCTCCTCTTGTATAGCTTGGTTCTTCTCGGGGCTGAACACTCTTCTTTGATGCTTTACAGGTTTGATTTCCTTGTTCACATTAAGTTCGTGACACAAGAAATTTGGGTCTATTCCTGGCATATCTTCGTGGCTCCATGCTAAAGTTTATTTTCTGCTTTTTGGGAAGACTATCAATTCCTCTTTCAATGAGGCATCCAACGACGAACCTATTTGAGTTGTTCGTTCTGGATGCTCGTTGTCCAGAATAACATTTTTAGTAGCTTCCACCGCCTGGCCTTTGACGAGCTGCGACTCGTCTCTAGGGTCTAATGTTTCAATTTCTGCACCTTCATCTACTTGATAGGTAATAGTCTTTTTCCTAGACTCTTCCAGTTCTTCCTGCTCGGCAGATAAATAGTAGCATTCCCGAGCTACTTTTTGGTCACTCTTCACAATTCCTACTCCAAAGTTGGTTGGAAACTTTAGGCATTGATGCACAGTAGAAGGGACTGCTTCGAACTTCTTCAATCCTACCCTTCCTATGATGATATTGTAAGCTGACTGGACATTCTTATCCATCACGAAAAAGTGCACTCTTTCTGTTCGATAAGCAGGTCATGTACCGATGAACATATCCAACTTGATCGTCCCAAGTGGAAAATTTTCTCGCCGGTAAAGCTGAGGAGGGGCCTATGATAAGGTTCCAACTGAGACAATTTCAGATTTAAACTGTCAAAGCACGAGTAAAACACGATGTCCGCCGAGCTTCCATTATCCACTAATACTCTTGAAATCACTACTTCTTTCATCCTCATTTGGATCACCAATGGGTCATCATGAGGATATAGGACACCTGCGAGGTCGTTCTTAGAGAAATCGATGACTAGTTTATCTTTGTTCACCTTCCTCGTACGATCATCTTCAACTAGATTTATTCGTTGAATGTATGAACAAGCCTGAGCCTCATTGAGGTAAGCTTTTCTCTCTGCAGTGAGGTCTCCACCTCCTGCATCTCCACCTGTAATAACATTACAATCAAATGATCCAAAACGAATTGAAAATACCTCACGTTCTGGTTATCTTGGTCTTTTAGGGAGATCAGGGTCGTCTTCTAGATCATCTTCATGATCTTTTTTCTTATTTTCTTCTGCCCGATGAGGAGATCTAGATCTTTGTCTTGTTCGGTCGTTGTTTTTTCCTTTATTTTTACGATCAACATACTTGGCCAGCTTTCCTCGTCTGATGAGCGCTTCAATTTCATTCTGGAGAGCTATGCAATTTTTGGTCGTGTGACCATGGTCCTTATGGAACTCGCAATATTTAACCTTATTCCTTTTGTCAGGATCTGTCTTCATTTTCTCAGGCCAGTTTAACTCCTCGTTGTTCTTGATTTCTTCTAAAACACGGTTTATATCTACCTTCAAAGGAGTATAATTTCCAAATTTCTTCAACTGTTCCAACGCTTGCTTTGCTTTTGACTACTTGTTACCACCATTATTCTTCTGATCCTTCTTCTCAATCTTCTCGGCCTCAACTTTGGTCTCCTTAGTGTCCATGCTCTTCTTTATAGCCATAGCTTCCTCGGCATTCATAATTTTGGCTGCTTTTGCCATTAATTCTGACATGGTCCTAGGTGGATCTTTGGCCAGAGTATAATACAATTTATTTGGCAACAATCCACTCATTAGAGCCGTAATTGTTGTCTTTTCCTCGTAATCAATAACTTCGAGCTTCTCGTTATTAAAACGAGTAATATAATCCCTAGTGCTCTCACCTGCTTCTTGTCTAACACTCAACAAGTGTGCTACTCGCTTAACTGGTTTTGCTCCAAAACAGAAGTTTCCAATAAAGAGCTCGGCCAGTTGAAAGAAAGTTGTAATCTTCCCCCGAGGAAGATTATTGTACCATATTTGAGCAGATCCAGTGAGAGTTCCTGAAAATGCCCTGCATCGTATCTCGTCTGGAACAGCGTAGATATCAGCAGCTGCCTGATATTGTTCTATATGGAGAACAGGATCAATTTTTCCATCATATTTTGGTGTTACCACTGGAGCTTTGATCTTTGATGGTGTGGGAAAATCCACAATTGCTTGGATAAAAGGTTTCCCTTGGACAAAAGTTCTTTGTAGAGGATTTTTGGCCTTAGCCATTTCCTCTAGTCTATCCTCCAACCTCTGAATAGAGACTTTCCATGCGTTATTTCCCTCTTCGGGCCTGTTGGTCCGAGCAACTGATCGTGTTGAATTTACCTCTTAGGATCTTTCACGACGAGCAGCTGGTCGGGATTGGGCAGAACCTTCCTTCAAATCATAGAATCATTGAGAGTTCCTCGACACCATCCTAGGGGGACGTTTATTCCTCCTAGGACCCAAACAATAAAAGGGAGAAAATCTACTCAATCTTTCCAGAGCACTGGTCCTTTCTGGAGATAGAGTGACGTTTTGTTGAGTGTCTGTGGCTCGTATTAAGGAAGTACGCTCAGGTTGATAAGAAAAATCATTAGATCTATCAGTGCGATATGAATCAGCATGTCTACATCTAGATTCCTCGGGGAGTATCGTTCGTCTAGTTCGCGAGGAAGGCAATTGGGTATTCCTCTGAATGCTTCGTTGCCCTGACTGGGCGGGTGCTCCACCTTGGATAGTTTGCATGAGTTGTCGCATGGTTTCTTGCATGGCGGTCTGGCCTTGAGCAAAATTAGCCATTATTCCAGCCAGATCTTGGACACTTGGTGGAGTGGATGGATTTGGGGGGTTTTCAGCGTTTCGAGTACTGGATTCTGGATTATCAGCCATTGGAGATGAATTATTTTGATGAAAAACGATAGTTTCAGTCGTTTTCCACAGACGGCGCCAATCTGTTGATGTAAAAAATTATATTATCTCTAATTATTTATCTAATTATTTAATCACAGATAAAAATAAATAAGACAAGAGATTTTTAAAGTGGTTCAGCCTTGAAAAAATGACCTACATTCACTATTTGTGTTATTGATGACTGTTTGCAGAATTCTCGATAATGGGTTTACCAAGAAATTCCGAGTCCCCTGTTAATGAGGAGGTTACAATGTATTTATAGCCTTGAGGCTGTACATGCGAGAGAATATTACATAGCTGTCCAATAGGCGTGTACATCAATATGATAATAATCAGCATTTAATGCGCATTCAATCCTCTTAATTATCCGGTTATAAATGATTTGTACGAGATGCATCTCGGACCTCCTAAGCTGCTCGGACCACCTAAGTAGCTCGGTATATATGAGTTACTCAGTACAGTAGAGTTCCTCCGAGAACACTTGTTGCTCAGAGCGTCTGAGTTGGTCGGGGAGGTTGAGGTCCTCGGAGTTAGTGTGTTGTTAATAAGTGTTTACGAGTGCCATGTATATTGACATGTGTCTCCACATAATTGGTCCATGTCAGCAGAATAAATTTGGTATCAACATACATTTTTAAGAATCGTGTTCAGCACTAACACTAAGCATATTAAAATCAGACAGCACTTCATTTGGGAACGTGTAAAATCCAAAGAACTAGAAATTGAGTATCTAAAAACTGAAAAATTGTTGGCTAATTTATTTACAAAACCCTTGGATAATACGCGTTTTGAATCATTAAGTAAATCCATAGGGATGATAGATCTTGAATAAAAATTCTACCATATAGTTATATTATCCTGTACATACCTTGCTAATAATTGGTTTATAAGGATCTATGGTATGGTTGTTTAATAAATGACAAAAGACGCCTCCTTTATCTGTATAATATAGGAGACCCTTGATATGACCCTAGTTATGACTTAAAAATTGGCAGAATTATTCTATTTTTATATCTCTCTTATATTTGTTTACCCACTGTCTGTTTGAGGCAAAATGGGGGTGAAGGTTTGGGTACATTTTCTTTGGAGATTCCTCCATATATTTATATGATTTAAATAACATGTCAATTCAAGTGTTTTATTTCAGGCACCCTCATATAGATTTTGATTTACATTATTCTCTATTAGGGTAATGGTTTGTATTATAGTTGAGTTATGTATTTCTTTTCTTTCTCTTATTTTCAGTTCTAGGAAGGGATTGGGTAGAATATAACTTTGTATAGGAATATAGGATATTTTTTTGGTGCCTAAGAGTAAACCTGTCAATGGGTCGTGTCGAGTCGTGTCCGTGTCGTTTTTTATCGTGTTCGAGTCTTATTGGGTTCGTGTCTAAATGACTGACTTTTTTATCGTGTGAAAAAATCATACCCAAACCCGACCCGTTATGTTATCGTGTCATGTCGTGTTCACTCATTAATACCCATTAAGATAATGAATTACTTTGAAATGTATGCAAGTTTACATATTATCTCTTTTTTTAACCCAAATAGACCCATTAATTCATTGACATTACTAAATCTATCATTTAGTAAAATTCATTATGATTAAATTAACGTTATGCTACATAAATTATTTCTAAGTTCCAAAAATATATCTTATCTACTTAAATTAATGGGTCATAACGGGTTTTATCGGGTATTAACGGATGAATGGGGTCAACCCTAACCCGACCCGTTAACTATCATGTCTAAATAGAATTGAGCCTCCCTTCTTCAAGGTACAACAAAGTGCATCATCAAGTACAAATCCAACAATCCCAATCATGGTTTTAAAGACAAAAGGTAGTAAACAACACACTATGCGAACACATTTCACTCATATTTTATTTAGTGTGTTTAAAATTATTTTTAAAATTTTTTTTTTTTGGGGGGGGGGGGGGGGGGGGGGATTAAACTTTAAAAAAAATATTTTTTATCAATTAAAATTGGTTTTTAAAAGTTTGTGGGATTAACTAGAAATATCAAAAACTTCCCAAGAAACCTTTTAGACCTAATATAAAACTGGAAAATAATTTTGGGGATGAAACTTGAATTTCTCAAACATCAAAAACACGCGTTTGATTGTTTATCCTGGTACAACACATGTTTAACACTTGCTTGTATTTGATTTGTTCAATATGTGTTTTTTGTTACTCACTAACTTGAGATTAAATTTTAGCTATTGTCTTTAGTTATCAACGATCTACATTTCACCAGGACTTAATCCCAATGAAACATAAACCAACCAATCACGAAACATTACTTGCAACTAGTTATAAATGGTTGACAGACTTAGGGAGGTGCATTCCTGATCTTAGGATTTAGGTCCACACGGTAGCCTAAATCTGAGTCACTCTCATGTTCTAGAAGATTCAGTTCTCCCTATAAAAGGAGACTTCGTCTCTGCATTTAGAGACTTTTGCAAGTCTATAGAGAGAGAGAAGAAAAAAAATGCTAGTAAAGAGAATAACAATAGAGAAAGAGAAATATTTTCGGTAGAAAATTCTTCAAATCATTTTTAAAATCTTTTCAGTTCAAGAAGTGTGTTTAGGTTTTCAAAATAAAAGAGAAGGATCTCCCTTTCGGTTTTAAAAACATTTCTTAAAAACTTTTTCATTTTTTTGAAATTCTAGGGTTTTCGTAAGTTTAGTCAGAGCGATTTTGAGTGAGAAAATCATACATCCCAACCTCTAAAAACTCATCCCTCTCACAACAACCTCATAGTGTTGAAAATCTCATATTCTTTCTAGAAATTTGAGTTTACCAAGAATCTTAAATTGGTAAACTTATCTCTCTCGAGACATCCTAATAAGGATTATTCTAAAATCTTATTTACCAAGAATCTTAAATCGGTTTCTGTTGTCTATTGTTACACATCTTGTGTTTTTAATCAAAAGGAGATTCCTCAAAGAGTTTAATCGGAGCTTACCTAATCATTAACTTTTGTTAATAATTTGGTTGAGCAGTCTTCAATATGGATCCTGTTTGTAATGGAGCTATATACTAAATGGTCTCTTTAGGGAAAACATCATTGCCAAATTTGGCCTTTCAAAAGTCATAATTTTCGACAATGGGACACCTTTCATCAATGACGAGATAAAATCACTTACTAGAAAATACAATATCACCCACTACCATTCAACAATTGCCTACCCTAAAGTAAATGATCAAGCCAAAGCAATTAATTAAACTCTCATGAACATTCTACAAAAAAATGAGAGAATATTTTACTATAGCATGGGACAAAAA
The DNA here is from genome assembly GCA_949130495.1 of Sambucus nigra. NCBI lineage: Eukaryota > Viridiplantae > Streptophyta > Magnoliopsida > Dipsacales > Adoxaceae > Sambucus > Sambucus nigra. Next base: position 213,299,449 of record OX422217.1, read on the forward strand.
ACTAGACTCGTGCTACGGATATATAGGACATCGAAGAGAAAACCCACAGGCTTCACCCCTTTCTCACTGGTGGATGGATCTGAATCTATCATACCGGTCTAAGTAGTAATACTATTATCAAGGAAGGCTCTCCAACACAAACTGGCCCCATAATTACTAACCAAGAAACCCAAAAGGTTAGTTGAAGAGATAAGCAAATCGGAAGCGAACCTGTAAGTCTACTTAAGACAACTAATGCACTCGTATGACAACATGGTGAAAAAATGAGAATTCATAGTGGGAGACCTAGTGCTCAAAATAGCAATGCTTATCATTCAAGGCAAGTTAGCACTAAAGTTTACACCAAATTGGGAAAGACCTTATATAGTCATGGAAATAAGCATATCAGGATATTGCAAAATTCCAAGCTAGAAGCAGAAGAAGAATAGTTTTTAGTCAACTTGAAGTATCTAAAACTCTTACATATCGTGGAATATATGGGACTATTCTTTTTATCAAAATAGCTTACATTAACTGGGATAATCCAGGGGCAATCGCATGTTTGAAGGTTTAATCCTCGAAACATATTCTCGAACAATCAAAAATACAATCACGGGGAAAATCCAACAATCAAAAAATGGGGTAATTGTATGTTTGAAGATTTAATCCTTGGAAAAATATTCTCAAACAATCAAAACTACAATCACCTAGATAATCCAATAATCAAAAAATTGAAGCAATTACATGTTTGAATGTTTAATCCTTAAAGATATATCCTCAAATGACCAAAAATACACTCACTAGGATAATCCAACAATAAAAAATAAGGGAAATTACATGTTTGAATGAGTAATCCTTAGAAACATATTCTCAATAATCTAGACTACAATCATAATAATAATCAAATAATAAAAAGAAAGAGACAAGGCAAAATCCATATCGAAGCAATATATTAAAGAAGCAAGGGCAATATCATAATCGGTCATTTTTTAACTCCTTAGATGAACATTTTTTCCTTTCCACTTTATTTGAAGAAAATTTTCCAACGTAAAATTTATATTGAAGCCACCGGGGTAATATCATAATCGGTCATTTTTTTACTCCTTCGATAACATTTTTTCTTTCTAGAAATTTTGAAGAAAATTTTCCAAAGAAAAATCTATATCAAATCCATCGAGGCAATATCATAATCGGTTATTATTTAAATCCTTCAATAAATATTTTTCCTTTTCTAAATATTTAAAGAAATTTTTTCTAGGCAAAATCTATATCGAAGCAGTAGTGGTATTGTCATCATCGGTCATTTTTTAAATCCTTCGATAAATATTCTTTCTTTCTAGATATTTTGAAGAAATGTTTTCAAGAAAACTCTTTATTGAAGTAATAGGGGTAGTATCATATATCGGTCACTCTTACATAAATATATTTTTCCAAAAGAGAAGAATACAAAAGAAAGTTATACTTCACACGATCATAGTATAAAAAAACATTGAGACTCGTGCAAAAATAATACCCAAAATACAATTCTTGAACCTAAATAAAACTACTACCTAGGAAAATAGAAATCCTTCATACTACTAAAAACAAGACCTAAAGACTCCACACCAAACTCAACCTCTAAACTGGAGGAAAGAGCATCACCAGACTTATCAAGGGCCTCACTATTAACCTATCTGTCTCCCAAAGACGAAGCTCTCTTGTTAAATTTTCTATTTTGGGTTAAAGAGGAAAAAGATCTTGAATCAATTCACTAGCATTCAAATCCATATTTTCAACAGACCTCTTAGTCTCTATCCAACGCTTAAACATATCTGCATATTGCAAATCCAAGGATTTCTCAAATAAAGACCTAAACAACTCAAGATCAAACTAACAAATCTCCGTGTCTTCCATAAAAAATCTAAGCTTCTAGTCATCGGCATCAACAATTTGAAAATAAGCGTTCCCATACTCCAACAAACCATTAGCGAGGTTTGTCAAGACTGAAATCTTAGGGCAAAGAATCCACCACTTAAAACTAGCAAAAATAATTGGATAAGCATTCAATATGGCACAAATAGACTCAAATATCGGTGAAAGCAACTTGTGCCCATCCCCGATCCTCGTGGAGAGATAGAGAGAGGAAGATGAGAGGTTCGTCTACGTGGTGAGAGGATCTTAGTCTCGCGCATCCCTCTCGGGAGATCTTCGGCCGTCGTCGGCGAAGTGTGAGGTGAAAAATGTAAAGAGATGGAGTCGTCAGTCTATTTTACTCAAAACAGACAAAAGAAGGTGGAGCCCTCCCGAAGGACAGCATCCAAAGACATACTGATACATACGAAACCAAAAATGATTCGAGTAGGGTTCGGAGGCTAAGTTAGGAAATGGGAAGGTGTTAGGAACCCATTCCGACCTTGAGGTCTCTCATTGATTTGTTGTTAGTTTCCTCTATTTCCCCGTGATATGTGTGCATGTGTAAGTATAGTGGAGATAGTAATCATCAACTCGCATCATGGAAGATATACAGCGATTCATCCATAGGAATGTTCCTAAAAGTAATATTAGATAATATGATTTACGCGATTATTCTTGCGTTGATCATTATAATGGAACGATAACGCGTATGGAATAATATGACACTAAGAACAAATATATGTATATGTAAATATATAGAATCTAAGAGAACTAAGTTAAGGAATAAGAGAACTAGAAAATTGGAAAAAAAAATAGGACTCGAATCTCGAGTTTTACCCCAAGACGCCTACGTAGCCTATAGAGGCATCAAAGTCCACGTAGTTTGCATACAAAACGAGGGGTGGGGTTTATCCCATAAATCCAACCGGGGGCTTCTCTTATATATGAGTGTGCAAAAAAAGTTTTTTAGTTGTGAGAAAAGTTTGAGAATTCCCGTTTGGAATTTATGAGCAAACCCTCTTTTTCTTGTTTTTTTTTATTTTATTTATATGAAAATAAAAGATGTGCAATAATACTAAATAAAAAGTATATTAGGATATGTGAGATGGAGAGCATAAAAGTGCTAAGTAATGCAAATTTAGGAGAATTTGAAGAGAGAGTTGAGAAAATTGAACCTTCTGAAAGATCTTGAGCTTGATCTTGAATGTTGGAGAGAAGTCCCTTGCACTTGGGTGGTGATGAGGGTAGTCAATTCACCAAGTTTGATGAAAAGTGAAGGTTGGAAAAGGATTTGGATGTGGAAATCACGCTGACTTCGAGAGAGGTTTTCTGAGTTCGCTGAGAGTGGTGGATTTCAGATCTTGACTCTCCTTTGTAATGAGGTCAAGGCCTCCTTTATATAGGCCCGGGGCATTGCCGATCGGCATAGGTCTGGTCCTGTCAATCGACAGGTGCTTTTAGGCACACTGCCGATAGGTAGGATTCTGAACCTACTGTTTGGCAATCTCTTTCAGGTTCCTTCGAAAAATGGTTGTAAAATACAAGCCGTTGATCCGAATCGCGCATTGTGCAAACCGTTGGAAAGCTACTTCAAAGACCTTTGAAATTCCTTAGGACTGCTCCCAGGTTCGGGAGTTGTCTTTGGGGTAAATATGGCTCGAAAGCGCTTGTCGATCCTTTGGACGGGGGATCGTCGGACGGAAATGGATCATTCCTCCGCATGGTAAGTTAGAATCGCGCATGGGGTGGACTGTTGGAAAGGTTATAAGATGTACTTCGACATTCCAAAGAGTTTGACTCTGTTTGGGGAGTTGACTTTGGCTAACCAGGGCCTGAAAGCATTTGATGACCTTTCAGAGTAATATGGATCATTCGTCCGTATCGTAAGTCAAAATTGAGCATGGGGTGGACCATTGGAAAGGGGTTTTAGTTCCCTTTGAAGATTAATTCAGTCTCGATCGAGCTGAAGAGTTAAATTTGGTCAAACGAAGCCTGGGAGAATTCTATGGCACCTTTATCAAGTTTCGATGGAAAACGGGTCGTTCGTCCGCATCGTAAATCAGAATCGCGCACGGGATGGACCGTTAGAAAGGGGTTTCAGCGGCCTTCGAAAATTCATTATGTCTCGATCGAGCTGAAGAGTTTTATTTTTGGTCAAATGGATCCTGGGAGTTCCCGATGGCCTCTAGGTCAGTACTCGGGGTATGACTTAGGTTTGTAGTGATGAAGGGAGGTGCTAGGGACCTAATGAGAGGTTTAGGGGGTGATAGAAAAGGGTGTTTATAGATCCCCTCTATGGGTGAGTTTGGAACAAACTATAGTTGTCGAATAGACATCGTATGATGCCTTTTTGAAAGAGGATGACCAATTCAGAGGGTCGAGGATGATTCTGAGGATCTAGGGATGAGGATGACCGATTTAGAGGGTCGAGGTCGATTCTGAGGACCTAAGGGGGCATACTGGGGATGGTTTAAATGAAGTGAAGATCAAAGATTTAGGTCAATTTTGAGGACCTAAAGCAATACAGGGGGTGATCGATTCTGCGGGTCGAAGCCAATTCTGAGGGCTTAAATTGTGATGACCAATTTTGTGGGTTGAAGCCAATTCTGAGGGCTTAAATTATGATGACCAATTCTGTGGGCCGAAGCCAATTCTGAGAGCTTAAATTAAGATGACCAATTTTGCGGGTCGAAGCCAATTCTGAGGGCTTAAATTGAGATGACCAATTATGCCGGTCGAAGCCAATTTTTAGGGCTCAAATTGTGATGACCAATTTTGCGGGTCGAAGCCAATTCTGAGGGCTTCAATTGAGATGACCAATTTTGCGGGTCGAAGCCAATTATGAGGGCTTAAATTGAGATGACCAATTCTGCAAGTCGAAGCCAATTCTGAGGGCTTAAATTGTGATGACCAATTCTAAGGGCTTAAATTAAGATGACCAATTCTGAGGGCTTAAATTGTGATGACCAATTCTGCGGTTCGAAGCTAATTCTAAGGACTTCAATTATGATGATCAATTATGTGGGTTGAAGCCAATTTTGAGGGCTTAAATTGAGATGACCAATTCTGCAGGTCGAAGCCAATTATGAGGGCTTAAATTATGATGACCTCGGGGAACTCTGCGTGAGAAATTTCCTCGTGATTTTGATTTGAGATGGGGGCTGATTGCTGGGGAAACTTTTATATCTTTTGGAGACTTTGCGGGGAATAGCCAATTTGATGCTGTAAATTCCACTGGTAAGTGATTAGGTGGTCCATGCTTTGGACACTTTCCCGAGGAGATTTGAGACTTTTGGGGAATATGAGATATCCTGATCTTTAGGATACTTTAGGGATCCCCTGGGGACGTTGACGGGGGAATATTCACTGGATTTTGAGAGTTCTGCTGGGGAAATAGGGGTTTCGCTTGAGGGAGTGCAAAATTTTCTTAGTGAAAATGTTATAAATCTTTCTCGGGATTTTTAGGAATTTTCTGAGGATTTCTCAGGGTTTTCTGGTATTTTCTGGGAGTTTTGTACTAAAATTTAAGGGGGGCGGTCGGCATGGTGTGGAGGGTGCCATTCGACAGTGGCACAAACTTTTGGACTGCCTCGAGAAGGTGGAAGGTCAGTATCGATCGGTATGCAGGGGTGCAGTGCTGATCGGCATGGCCTTTGGCTTCATATAAAAAGGGGGCGAGTTCCCCTCATTTTTCACATCTTCTTGACTTCTCCCTCTCTACGATTTTCTTCTGTGAATTGTTCTAACATTTTATAATCTAAAAAATGGTCATTTTTGTGAGCACTATGGTACACAGGGAGTGGTTGGCTGTTGATGACTGGGCGAATGTGGAGTGGAGGGTCAGGGCGCCTCTTTCTTTGGGGAGTGAAAACTCTTATGATGCATTTGAGCCAATTACGGATGAGCGGACTTTACTGCTGGAGCCGTCGTGTCATCTCTCTTCTAGGGTGGTGAACCCTGGTGATTATGTAAGTACAAAATGACTTTTGGCATTCCCTTTCGATTCCCTTTTTTTCTTAGATTTTGACAAGGTTTTTCTTCGACAGTCTGATGTTTCTTTGTCGACTATCCATGCTCGTAGGACGACAGGGCTTAAGGATGTTTGGGTGAACCTTCCACCTATGGTGTGTTGGGTAGTATCATCAGCAGGCTTTGGAAGGTTGGCGTCTGTGCTGGGTGAGACACCTCGTTCGACGGTGGTCTTATGCGCTCTGGGGGAGAAGTGGTGGGACACTACCCACACTTTCCATTTTGTCTTTGGGGAGATGACTGTGACTCCCATAGATGTACAGTAGCTACTGGGGCTGGATTATGACGGAGAGAAGATAGACGTGGATCACTCTTTGCGGGTGAGGCCGGAGCCGATACGGGCGGCACTAGGTAATGTGGGGAGGATAGTATATAGGGACTCTATTCGTTTGTCACTCCTGCAAGATGTTTTGCTGGGTAGGGTGATTGATGTGGACGACGGGTTGTAGGTGAGGAAGATGGCCCGGCTGTTCATTTTGCTGGTGTTGGGGGAATTTCTAGTGGCGTCGAGTGGCAACATTGTCCACTTGTGATTTTTACCATACTTGAGGATGTTTTCGAACATCCCTCTCTATGATTGGGGAAGCCTGACTTTGGCGACCTTTTATTTCTCTCCGGATGCATTTAGTCTGTGCTGCCGGCAGACTTTCACTGGAGCCACGTATCTTCTTGAGGTATTCTTTAGTCTGTGCATTCTTTTTTCCTGCATGCGCATTTTCCTTATGCGTCTCTTTTTTATCGCAGATTCTTGTCTTTGGTAGACTTGGTTCTATGTGAAAGAGTTGGCGCTTGCGTTCAATTAAGAAATAATATAATAAACACCCTTTAACCCAAACAAACCCTAAACATGCAACTGGGTGTGATAGAAACAATATGAAATCATGCACAAGATATTCAACACACAAAGTTTAAGGAAAAATCCCCCACAGGGGCAAAACCATTTGTATATCACTATAATTTGTAAGAGAAACGGCTTACAATCGGATTACACTGAAATACAAGTTTTTGACTAAGAATTACCCTCAGGTATCGGATTCTGTAGTCGCGGCTGGAATTATCCTTTTCCAGTAGGGCTGCAATGAAGAGGAAGAAACGGTCCACTTCACAAGGGTTGAACAACAGCAATGGTGTTCTTGGGTTACCAAACTTGATTCACATAGATATGGAAGATGTGTGAATCTAAAAACCTAGAATCATAGGACTCAATAGGTGAAGACTTTAGGGTTGATATGCTCTGAAAATCGTGGGTAAGTCTTATCGAAACCAACTACTGATCGTGGTTTAAATAAGGTAGCCATAGCCCTAAAAAATCTGAATCACGATCTGGGAAATTCTATCCAGGGCGGATCGGTCCGGGCCTGAGGTGGATCGGTCCGATAGCGGATCGGTTCTTTTAATTTGAAGCACAATCGGTTCGCAATCGGTTCGGTGCTCTCTGGATACAATTTGCAAGGCGGACCGGTCCAGGACTGGGCGGATCGGTTCGCTGGCGGACCGGTTCCTTTTTTATTTCAGCGGATCGGTCCGGGGTAGTCAGAGGCTGATCGGTTCGTTTTAATTTCAGGCGGACCGGTCCGGCTGACTGGATTTCTGAATTCTTCCTTTCTTTTAATCTTCGGATTCCGTTGATGATGAATGGACTTTGAATCTTTGCAACGGTGTTACGGCTAATGATATATACAAGTATGTTGGACAAAAATGTCCTTACAAATCTCCCCCTATGTCTATGCCGGAACAAATATAAAAAATCCGAATTATCTATAATCACAATGCCTATACAAATCTACCCTTCCATGAACCCAAAAACTGAAAGTGGTACAAATGACTAAGGCTGCATCGTTTGGTCTTCGAATCTTCAGAAATCTCACCGCTTTTCTCATCAGGGTGTGCAACATGGGATTATCAAAAGGTGTACCTACACACATGAGACTAAGCAAATACCACGTGACGTATCGAGTTTGAAATGAGATAAACATAATCATATATATCAATTTAAGATGATATTCTCAGAATTTCAAAACTCCCCCATAATCAGATAATTCATTCTCCCCCTTTTTATGATGTCCCCAAATAGACAAAATGAGAGAAATGAAATAAACAAGCAAAACCGGGGTGACACAAGGTATAAATCACACCATTAATGAACATAAAACAACCAAGTCGGTGAAAGCGTAAATGAATTGGAGTGATCAAAATTCGATAGGAAAATCAATGCATACAAACATGACATATGTGCACGATGAATATTGGATATTCCTAACGAATGAACTCAAATGCTTCCTTTGGTGTAAAAGAGTGGAAATATAAGATATTGACTATATCAAATCTACAAATCACAGCTCAAAGTGATTTCTACACCAATAACGTCCAAAATGATTTTCATGCTTTTTCAGGACTTTCAAGGAAGTGCAAACCCGTTTTTATTCTCCAACCAAACTCCCTCAGATTTATATTATAATAGAGGTATACTAAATTCTCAAACTTTGGAGAATTGGGTGAAACCTAAATGGCCCATATTTGGCATGAATTGCTTTTTATTGCCGTATTAATTTTTTTAGGGCTCTTTTAACCTCTTAGGACCTCGGATATTAAAATTCCTCCATTTTTTAGGTCCATTTTAACGGTGGCTTTTGCGCAAAGGATAGGAATCAACTTTCGCAGCCCCTCCCCGTTATGAAAATATACACACAGTCTCACCAAAACGGTTTTTACATGCAATCCAATCTTGTCAAGTTTTATCGCATATTGTACATTGTATAGACAGAATTGAGATAGAAACACTCAAGCCAATATGTGATAGACAAGTGCAATAATCAAATATAGCCATGCATGTGTGCATTAAAGGATATAGGAGTCAAACATGTAGGAAGATATCACTAATTACATCTCAAGGACTCCAATCAATGTTAAGCACATGGATGAAATGATGTAGCGTCTCAAATCTCTACCAAACAGTCACATGGATATATGAAATGAAGTTGTGACTTGGCTATCTTAAATGCTCATCCATAAAAGGTGCAAAACAAAAGAAAAAATCTTTTTGGATTTTTCAAAAATTTTATCAAAATAAAATCTTTTTGTTCTTTTCTTAAAATTTTCTTAAAGGAAAATCTTTTTGTATTTTTTTTTTAAAAAATGAAAAATTAACTAATGATACATGCTAGCAATAGGTAAAAAAAAATATGATGAACAACCTATGCTAGCAATCAAGACTAGATCTCAACCGGGAGTAACGGTGGAGTTTTCTAAAGATGGTGACATCTTTTGAACCAACTCCACAAGATCATGTGTAGTCTTGATCAAAAACTTCACTTGCTCGCGAATATGTGCAAACTCTCTATCAAAATGACCAGGCAAAGTATCATGAGTGGGTGCATGTGCATGAATGTGTGAAGTGGCATGATATGGCACAAAACCCAACTTAGAACAAAATTCCCTAAGATGTCCTCGCTTCTTGCAGTGGGAGCAAACATAAACCGGTCTAAGAAGTAATTTATCAACAATTTTGGGATGAACAATCCTAGACGGACACCCATGGGACTCACTCACAATGGTGGATATAGGCTCGGGTGAATTCTCTAATGTGACTTGAACCTCCCGTGCTTGTTTGAGGTCATCCTCGAGATGGGATACACGTGTCGTCAGACTAGACACCGTGTTGGTCAAGTCACCTTTTTCCCTTTTAAGCTCATCATTCTCTCCCTTCAACACACCAATCCGAAGACCTAGGATCCTATTAGTCCTTTTTATTTCCATGGTCTCGATAAACAACTTTCTAAAGGCTTTTTGGATCAAACTATCATCACCATTATCATCCTCACTATCACTTAGAGAAGTGGGCATATCAATTTTCTTGCCCTCTCTCTTAAGTCTAGTGGGACACTCAAATTTCTTGTGCCCTGTCCCATCGCACTCAAAACATCTTATCTTCTCAAGTTTTTTATTTTTCTCATTCTCACCAGAACTCTCTCTCTCTCCAAACAATCTTAAATCATTCTCTAAAGTGGTGATCCTAAGGACTAAAGCATTATTACATTTCTTGGTTTCAAAAAACTCGGAATATAACTCGGCATAAGCGCGTGGGAGATCACACTCGCTCTCACTTGCCTCATCCTCCCCTTCACTCTCATCGCTCTTACTGTCGAGGTGTCCTTGTGACGTAGCATCCTCATCGTCGTGAGAAGCATTGGAGGTGCTCACATGACTTGCCATGAACGCGGTGAAGTTACGCTCATGCGGTGACTCATCTCTTGAGTCCACCGACTCGACCTCACTGTCGTCACTAAGGGTAGTATTCAGGACAGTTTTACCCTTTTCTCTATTCAGACGGGTGGCACACTCAAACGCTCTATGACCCTTACCATCGCATTCAAAACATCGCTCACTATCTTTCTTAGGAGGGTCTTTGAAATCTTTCTCATTTTCCTTTTCAAAAATATTTTTCTCAACATTCCTTTTATCATTGAAATTTCCACTTTTCTTGAATTTGAGAATTCTTTTGAAATTTTTTGCAAACAGGGCCAAGTCATCTAAGTCAAAATCACATTGAGACTTGGACTCAAAAACTTTTTCTTTCTTTTTCTGAAAATGAGTCTTTAAAGCAATCCCATTATCCTTAGCCTTAATGGTTTTGGGAAACATGTCAATCTCATAGGTTTGAAGATCTCCTACAAGTTCTTCCAACTTAAGTGATTTCAAATTTCCCAAAGAGTTCAAAATAGTGACTTTAGGAATAAAGCGTTTTGGGAGAGAGCTCAAAATCTTTTTAACGACACGCGTGTTATCAATTACCTCACCCAAATTAAAACTAGTGTTAACAATGTCCGACAAGCGTGCAAAAAACTCATCAAAGCATTCGGACTCAGACATGGTGATAGTCTCAAATTGGGTGGCCAAATTTCGTAGTTTAGACTCTTTAACAGCGTTCGTACCCTCATGGGTAAGTTGCAAAACATCCCATGCCTCTTTTGACGTGGTACACGTCATTATGCGTTTGAACTCATCAAGTGTGACAGACCCAGAAATAGCACTTAGACCCTTAGAATTAAAAGATGACCATTTAAATTCTTCATCAGTCCAAGAAGTGTCAGGTTTCAAGTTGGTCACATTATCAACAGTCACGGTGGGAGGAGTCCACCCTCGTTCAACCAAAATCCAGACACGTTCATCAATGGCTTTTAAAGCCGACCTCATACGGGCTTTCCAATAATCATAATTTGTCCCATCAAAAACAGGCATTTTATAATATGACTTCTCCATTTGAACACGCACTTTTTCAAAAATAAATTTTTCAGAAAATTGATATCTTAGAAAAATTTTGCGAAAAAAGGAATACGCGATAAAATAGCGTAACCTGCTCTGATACCAATTTGAAAGAGTTGGCGCTTGCGTTCAATTAAGAAATAATATAATAAACACCTTTTAACCCAAACAAACCCTAAACATGCAACTAGGTGTGATAGAAACAATATGAAATCATGAACAAGATATTCAACACACAAAGTTTAAGGAAAAATCCCCCATAGGGGCAAAACCATTTGTATATCACTATAATTTGTAAGAGAAACGGCTTACAATCGGATTACACTGAAATACAAGTTTTTGACTAAGAATTACCCTCAGGTATCGGATTCTGTAGTCGCGGCTGGAATTATCCTTTTCCAGTAGGGCTGCAATGAAGAGGAAGAAACGGTCCACTTCACAAGGGTTGAACAACAGCAATGGTGTTCTTGGGTTACCAAACTTGATTCACATAGATATGGAAGATGTGTGAATCTAAAAACCTAGAATCATAGGACTCAATAGGTGAAGACTTTAGGGTTGATATGCTCTGAAAATCGTGGGTAAGTCTTATCGAAACCAACTACTGATCGTGGTTTAAATAAGGTAGCCATAGCCCTAAAAAATCTGAATCACGATCTGGGAAATTCTATCCAGGGCGGATCGGTCCGGGCCTGAGGCGGATCGGTCCGATAGCGGATCGGTTCTTTTAATTTGAAGAAGATTCGGTTCGTAATCGGTTCGGTGCTCTCTGGATACAATTTGCAAGGCGGACCGGTCCAGGACTGGGCGGATCGGTTCGCTGGCGAACCGATTCCTTTTTTATTTCAGCGGATCGGTCCGGGGTAGTCAGAGGCGGATCGGTTCGTTTTAATTTCTGGCGGACCGATCCGGCTGACTGGATTTCTGAATTCTTCCTTTCTTTTGATCTTCGGATTCCGTTGATGATGAATGGACTTTGAATCTTTGCAACGGTGTTACGGCTAATGACATATACAAGTATGTTGGACAAAAATGTCCTTACACTATGAGGTGATTGGTGTAACACCCCGTAATTTTGAGGGTTTAATATTTAATTATTTTTAGGAGTTATAAAAATATTTAAATTGGAGAAACTTAATTCATGAGTTGGAGAATTTAATTGAGTGAGCCAAATTATTTATAATTGGCGACTTTTAAGTTAATGGTTCAAAATCTCGTATGTCGCATTTTGAGGTCGAAATTTGGTGTTGTCGAAAAGTATGTCGGATGGAAATTCCGAGTGCGCGGTTGCGTCCGAATGGGTCGAGATAGTCAGAAAAGAGTACCCGGGGTAGTAATTGGATCTCGGGGTATTTTTGGGCATAGCCGGGCCCACACGGGGTGAGTTGGGCCACTTTAATTAAGCACATTAGGTAAAAAATGGGATTTAGAGTTTTGACCTAATGGATTAAAAAATCAGTAGCCATCATAACTCTAAACCTAGGGTTTGAGAGGGGATTTGGGGAAAATCAAATCGAGAGCAAATTGGAGGTTATTGGAGCCAAATTAAGGGACATCAACAACGGATCAGACACTACGAACACTTACAGGCAAGTGGTTAACTGTTGCAATTTCTAAATTGATGATAATCAATTCATATCATAGTGATGTGTAAGCCAAAATTCGTTTTGGGGATAAATGGGTACAAATTGGGGTTTTTGTTCATGCAACTATTGAATGAGATTCATAGTAAAAAAATTGTGGTGTTGAACATATCTCAGTATAGATGTTTAATTGGAATAAGAATTCAGAATATAAACTGGGGAAAATCTGGATTTGGAATTTGGTTTGTAGAACAAGATTGATGAATTTTAATGGAAACCCCATTTCGGAAATTGTGAGATAAGTTGAGAAATTTATATACTATAGGGTGTATATGATGTATAGGATCAAAGTTCATATGTTTAAGTGATGGGATGACTTGATCAGGGGATGAAACTAAGGTTTACAAACCTTGAATTTTCGTTAATGGTGTAATGCAGTGGGGAAGAAGAGTTGCCCAAGGAGGATCGATCGATCGATCGGGAGCCATCGATCGATCGACGGTCCCAGGAACTTGACAGTTCGGCCAGTTTGTTTTTAAAGAGGATTTTATTTAAAATTTAATCCCTTGATTTTAATTAGTGGTAAATTCATATGGACACATATTTCCTTAAGAATTATAGGGTGATATAATTGGGTTTAAGGGGGGGTGAACGGTATGTCGTGAGATGAACGAATTTGGAGAAATAATTCATAATTATTGATATTGGGCCGAGGAATAATATTCGGGTATTGTAGTTGGGTGGCACTACATTATTAAAGGAATTTAGGTGAAATATTTAATTATGGACCAAGTGGGAGAGTCCGGATGTGCTAACAATTATAGGTAAATATAATTGGGGAAATCATTGGGATGAATGTGTGACACATTGTGGGCGAATATGCGAGAACGAAATTTTGAGATGTCATATGGACCAAGTGAGTGAGTCCGGGTATGTTGGTTATGTGACACCAAATTATTAAGTTAATTATTGAGAGTGAGTAATTAATTTGGAGTCGGAACATAGATTCGGGAAATATTAAGTTACGGGTCAAGTAGGTGAATCCGGGGATGTATTAAATTAATAAATGTGATAATTAAGTTAATTAGAGTCAGATTGTAGACTCGGGGAGGATTAAATTAATAAATGTGATAATTAATTTAATTAGAGTCGGATTGTAGACTCGGGGAGGTATTAAATTAATATGTGTGTTAATAAATTTAATTAGAGTCGAGTGATAAACTCGGAGCGGTATTGAATTAATAAGTGTGTCAATTAATTTAATTAGAGTCAGATTGTAGACTCGGGGAGGTATTAAATTAATATGTGTGTTAATAAATTTAATTAGAGTCAGGTGATAGACTCGGAGCGGTATTGAATTAATAAGTGTGTAAATTAATTTAATTAGAGTCGGATTGTAGACTCGGGGAGATATTAAATTAATATGTGTGTTAATAAATTTAATTAGATTCGGGTGATAGACTCGGAGCGGTATTGAATTAATAAGTGTGTCAATTAATTTAATTAGAGTCGGACCATAGACTTGGGGAAAGTATTATATTAATTGAGGCGTGAATTAATTATTAGAGTCGGACCATAGACTCGGGAAGACGATAAATTGTTAAGTGAGAAAATTAATTACGTTGAGTCGGGCCACAGACTCAGGAAATTATAGGCAGTGTACGGGATTTTTAGTGCACGGTAAAGCCGGGGTTTATAATTTATATATATACGGTGTAGTGATAGTATATATATATACATGTATATATTGTGTGTGATATTAAATTACAGGCAGTGTATGGGATTTTGAGTACACGGTAAAGCCGGGATTTATATTATATATATACAGTACAGTGATAGTATATATATACGTGTTTATAATGTGTGTGATATTAAATATCAGTGACTAGATATTTATTAAATTTATATACTCTAATGCTATCAAGGGAGGTTGCGCGATGTGGGTGAATCCCCTAGCTTGAGGAGTAGGGTGAGTATATCCTCAGGTCATAGCATCCGGTATATATGGGTGAGGGATTAATCTCACTTTCAGGGAAGGAATATGACCGCCTCCACTTCGTTTATAATTTGGTCCAAGTTGGTGAGCGATTCCAACTTGGGGAAACTAGATTTTGTGAGCACACCTAGTGAGATGGCATTTTAGAGGAAATCATCCGGTGAGGGTATACTCGGAAGGATGGATACACGTATGATATATGTGTGGATGTTAGTAAAGGTACGTATAATATGGTAGCAAATATTATATGTAGTGATAATACAGTGTGTGATGTATTTACTTTATATAACTCGGGTTACAGTTATATGTTGTTAATTAATGAAAAATTAATTAAGTTAATCATTTGTGGGAATAATACAGAGTGTGACGTATTAAATTTATATAACTTGTGTTACGGTTATATGCTATTCATTAAGAAGGAATTAATTAAGTTAATCGTGAAATAACTTATAATTCAGGAAATCATTAGACTTGGGTTAGAGTAGTATGGCAAGGGAAGGTTATACCAGGACTAGTTGGACGGGGTAGCACAACTAGGTGGGGTTAAGGTAACCGGTAGGTGTGCACAATAGTGGAGGGGTGAGAATGTCCACAAGGGAGTGCGACACTAACTTAAATATGAAGCGCATTCGTGCATTTTAAATTACTGCATTTAATTCACTTGCTAAATATTTTCAAAATGTTTTGGGTTCTAACCCTTGCTATAAAAATATTTTCAAAACCTTTTAGGTGTCCAGCCACAGGGACGCCAGGATTGATATTCTATTCCAGGAATACGGAGCTGTGGCATATGTGGATGCTAGTAGGAGTTTGGGATTAGACGCATCATTCATTCATTCCTAGATTAGGAATCACTCATCAGTTCCTGTTTTATTTAGGGCATGTCGCCCAGACTTTCAGTTCAGTTTTCAGATTTATTTTATTCCGATGTTGAATATTGTATTGGGTTATTTCACTTTGGTGGCCGATGGTTTATTCGGCAAGTTGTGTAATAATTTATTCAGTTGAGTTTTATTCAGTTTTGTGAATGGTTTATATTTATTTCCGCATGTACTGTTTTTTTAATTAAAAATTTAAAATTGGCACCAGCTTTTGGAATACTAGGTGATTAGTAAGTTTTAAAAAGGTTTTGACAGTGATGCTAAGGATGATCCAACTGGGATTCCTGTTTTAATTTGGTATAGGACTGATCACGCGGTATTTTATTATGCGGGGTGTCACAATTGGGTGCAATACCCAACTGGTTACTCTAAAGGATGAGACTGTTGGGGACTTTTGACATTTATATCGGTGGTAAAAGGCCAATCGATAGTTAAGGAAGTTTCTTTCTCTGGAGGCGGTGTTTCAGGTCTTGAATGGCCTGACCAGTGATAGGGTAGGACTTTTTTCTTCCTTAGCCTGGGTCTTTGTGTGCTCTGATTTCGTATTGACTTATATCTTGCTGGAGATTTTTCAAGTGACCTTTTACCTTTGGGGGACGGTTGTTCAAGACACAGGGTCGACTGGGGTGAATGCACCGCTGGCACATGAGTTTGGCCACTCCTGGTAGCTCGGGGAGAGGGTGGTCCGACACATTCTTGAGGAGGAGGAGGTGGTGCCACCTGTGAGGCCCCCTATGTCTATGAGTCTATAGCAGATGTTGCTGGAGGACGCGAGGATTGCGATGAGGATTGGCGAGTCCTATCTATTGTATAACAACACAGCTGTGTCATATGATTATATGGACTTCGTGACGAGTTGGTTGATGGCGCCTAGCATATACGATGCACTTCCCTTCCCTCATGCGAGTTCGAGTCGGCCAGTGGGGTCCTCCCACAGTGGTGGTGGTTCATCGTCATCTGCGACGGTGGCGACTTCGGAGGTCCCCTTTATGCGGGTGAATACCCCTTCATACCACATTCGGCGGGCTAATGGGGGATGGTGCCTATATTACATCGTCCTCACGCGATGGACCCGGAGGAGTTGGTCTTGACAGAGGAGATTCTTCGTCCTTTGGTATACCTTTCTGTTCTTCTCTTTTTTTTCTCTTTTGGTCTTCCTTATTTGATACTGATTCTGCCTTTTCTTACAGCAAGTCCGGGTGTCCACCACTTGGCTGAGGAACATTAGGGATTGGATATCTTCGTCGACTACCCACATTTGGGATGCGGTTCCTCTTCCTTCTTGCTTGGTGTCGTCTGCCTCATCTGGGGAGGAGTCTGGTGCATCATCTCATCACAGGGGAAAAAGAGCGCATCATAGGGATGGGAGCTCTTAGAGAGAGAGGGGAAGGGTAGGTGAGAGAGAGAATATGGGTTCGGGAAGAGTCCCATTATTTTTCTGCTTTTCTTTATTTTCCTGCAAAATTGATGTAACACAGAAAAATATACATGCAATGAAATGGAGTTTTTTTATTATCTTTAGTTAGTAATGAATGAATGCATGCATATGCGCTTTTTACTTTGCTGCTGAGACCGTAAAAAGAAATATTTTTTGGAATTTTGAAAGAAGGTTTTATTCACAATGAGAAATTACATAAAGATGGAAGGGGGTTTTGAAATTTTATTGAGAATATCAATTTATTTTTATTGAGTTTTCTGATTTTGACAAAAGAGGAAAAAGGAAAGTTTCTAAAACAGGAGGTTGTCGATCGGCAAGCCTCTTGTCCTACCTATCGGCAGGTCAGTCCTGTCCCATCAATTTAAGGCTTTGATTGGTACCCTCTTCAGCCTTTGGTACCTTGTGGGGAAAAATTCCCTCCGATTTCTGCAAGGTTTGTGTCTTTTGTGAGGGTTTTCAAGTATAAAAAGGGATAAGGGTGGAGTGTTTTCATCACACCTTCACATTCTAACTTTCTTGTTCTGCGAGATGGCTCTCCCTGGTAGTGTTAAATTGGGCAAATACCTAGAGACTTTAGAGGCGATGTGTTCCTACAACGTCGACTACGATGCTTTCAACATGCGTCGAGTATCTTTATGGCGTAATCGGCCCATAGAGTGGAACATGCTGATGGAGGCAGTACAATTTTGGTACCCAGAAGACCATGTATTTCGCTTTGGCTTGGAAGAAGTATGTTTGACTTATGAGGAATTTTCTATCATGTTGGGAGTAAATCCTAGTGTGGCGGCTACTATGCCTAAGTTTTCCCCGTCTCCCCGGGAGTTGTTGGTCGGACTTCTCACCCTTGGCGGGTAGATCTTTGGTTACTAGAGGGATGATTTCCCTTTCGGCGGTGCTATGATCTGTGCATTTGCAGAAGGTCGGTGATGCTGGATATGCCAGAGCCGTCGTTCTGGGCTTGGTTTCGAAATTACTGCTAGTGACTAGGGAACTGCTGGTGGACCCACAAATTACAGCCATTACTTTATGGATGTCATACCGTCATAATCCTGCGACGGTGATACTAGTGGAGACTTTGAATGGCTTGGATGCCTTGGCAGAAGGTCGTTCTGAATTTCTGAGGGGTAGTTCTATGATGTTGTTCATGTGGTTGTCTGAAAGATTCCACCTGGTGATTCCTTCGGAATATCCTTTATCGGCTGTACCCAACTTCTTTTCGCGCCATTTCATGACTGTTGGCCTGGATCTCGAGAGCTGGGAGAACTGGTTTATGGAGCATGGAGCTCTAAGTCTGCGTTGGTCAGTGATTTGGTGGGGAAAACTTATGCCTATTTTGGAGCTGGGGGAATACCCGTACGTTCGGATGGTTGGTCTCAGACAGACCTCTTTCTATTTCCCTTGGCGGCTTCTACGCCAATTTGGCTAGGAGCAGGTCGTGCCACCTCGGACACTAGACTTCTTTTTTATAGAAGATTTGACAGAGCACCTGTGCATACGGCTTGGCTCTTTATGGGAGAGTCAGCGTCCGTCGACCTGTCCTTCTTATTCCATTAGGAGAGTTTGGCACATCTCCGGGGATTATATAAAGAGGTTGTGGATAAGAGTAGTCAGTAAGATGTTGGTAGTGGAGATTGGACAAAGGTGGCTTGTCTTATCCAATACCATAGAGGGAGGTGTTGTGGGTTTTTTTAGGCTGGTTCGAGCTTATCAGTCTTTGGAGCGTCTGCGGCATCTCTTATCAGGTAGGGGAAGCTTGGGGACCCCAGGATGTAGATGATGATGTTGGAGCGGGCTCCTATGGTAGCTGTGGGTAAGACTCTTGGGGAGTTTGTTTTGTAATGGGGAATAAATTTAGTAATTTATTTGGCTTTTTAGGAAGGTGGTGGGAAGGGAGTTATCCATTCCTTTTCTTATGTAATTGTACTGTAATTTCTTAATAGTGAAATAAACAAGTTTTTTATCATCCAGCTGTGCTTATTGATGAATTTTGTATTTTTTGAATTATCTATACCGATCGATAAGGCATGCATAATCCTTTTGTTCAAGTATATGTTAGAATGAATTATCGTACTCGGAGATAAGAAAAGAATAGATTTTTAAAAAAGAAAGGGCCGTGCTCATGTAAGATGTATGAGCTGCCTACGTACCTCTAGGGGTTTTTTGAAAATTTTTAATTTTTCTGAAGGCAAATGGTTTTTGCAAAGGATCGGGCCTACGTAGTTCTGGGTAGAGGGAAATGAAGATTTATTTTTTTTAAATAGAAGGGAGATGAGAAGAGTCATAGCGCATCGAGATTTCGGACTAGGGGTAAAATTTCTTTAAACGATCCAGGTTGACTGGGCGCGCCATTTCCTCCCCGTCGAGGTCGGTAAGCACAGTGTCATCGTCGAACAAGATCTTATTCATGATGTATGGGCCGCTTTAATTGGGCTTGAATTTTCCTCTGGGGTCCCAGATGGGCTCTACTATTTCTTTGAGGGCTAAATACCCCTCTCGGACACCGCGATCCTTGACTCTCTTATTGAATGATCGCGCTATACGGCGATGGTACCCTTTAATGTGATATAGAGCTTTTAAGATCCTTTCATTTAGGAACGACTTTGGTACCAGTGTTCTTCTCTGACCTTGATTTCAAGCATGATGCATAACGAGGGTATTTCCAGCTCCACGGGTAGGTCCGCTTCCATGTCATAGACTTGAGAGTAAGGGGTATCCCCAGTAGAGGTTTGGATTGAGGTTCGGTAGCCCCAAAGGGCGTAAGGGATTCGATCGGCCCAATATCGACAGCTTTCGGTTATCTTACTGATGATGGCTTTGAGGTTCTTGTTGGTTGCTTCGACTGTACCATTGGTCTGAGGTCGGTAGGGAGAAGATTTGTGTCTCTGAATCCCATACTCGTTGACCACTTTTATGACTTCTGCCTCAAAATGCAACCCGTTATCTGACGCTAGCTCATGTGGGACCCCATATTGGCAGATGATGTTCTTCCTGATGAATTTGGCCACTTTCTTGGCATTTAGAACTGCGTATGACTCGGCTTCGACCCATTTAGTGAAGTAATCAATGGCAACTAGGATGAATTCATGCCCGTTGGAATCCTTGGGTGTAACCTTCCCTATGATGTCGATGCCCCAAGTGGAGAATAGCTAGGGAGAAGTCATGTTGTATAATTCTCGCGGAGGCAGGTGTTGAAGGTTAGAAAATTATTGGCATTTGAGGCATCTCCGGACATTGGCGGTGTATCCTAGAGCATGGTGGTCCAGTAATAGCCTTATCGAATGGTCTTTTTGGCAAGCATGTGACCGTTCATGTGGGGCCCGCATTCTCTGATGTGGATTTTTTGCATTATCTCTTCAATGTCAGCCCCTGCGATGCAGTGTAGATGGGTTCCATCGAAGTTTCTCTTGAACAGTGCTTTGTGACAGATGATATACTGAGCGGCCAGTCTTCGAAGGGTTTCTCGGTATTTCTTATTAGAACTTTTGGGATACCTACCATGCTTGAAAAGGTGCTAGATATCAGAGTACCAGAAATTTTCTAGCTCGGTATCTTCTTTGGTGATGAGCTCAGTGTAGTAGTAGTGGGTTGGTTTATCTTTCTTTTGAACTAGGAAGGGGGCCATTGTTATTCCTTCGGGCATGTCGACCATAGAGTCCAAGGTAGGAAGGGCATAGGCTAGGTTATTCTTTGCTCGAGGTAGGTAGTGGAAAGTGATATCTTGGAATTGAGAGGCTAGTTCTTCTAAGTGGGCATGAAAGGATTGGAGTTTCTCGTCCTTTACTTTTCATTTTCTGAGCACTTGATCGATGATGAGGGCAGAATCTCCATAGACATCTAGGCATTGAATACCCTTCTTGAGAGCAACTTTATGGCCTACCGAACACGCCTCATATTCAGTTATGTTATTGGTGCTGGGGAAATCTAATTTGATAGCGATGGGAGTGTGGGAGTCATTTAGGGCGATCATAAGTATCCTAATGCCATATCCTTTTTTATTGGCAGTGTCGTCAAAGAACATTTGCCATCGAAGGTCATCTTGAATAGCAAAGAGGACGTTTTTATCTGGGAATTTGGATATCCAGACATCAGCTTCTTCCATGGGGTAGTCAGCGAGGTATTCAAAGATGGTTTTTCCTTTCATGGATTTCTGCCTGACGTACATGATATCAAACTCGGCTAGGAGCATCAACCATTGGGCCATACGACTGGATAAGGAAGGTTTCTCAAGAAGGTACTTGATGGGGTCCATTCGGGATAAAAGTTTGATAGGGAAGGCGAGCATGTAGTGTCGTAACTTTTGGATGACCCAAACAAGTGCGACACGTGCCTTTTCCAAAGCAGTGTAGTTAACTTCGTATCCGATCAATTTATGACTGGCGTAATAGATGGATCTTTCTTTGTAGGATTCTTTAAGGTATTGGGCTAGCAAAGCCCTAGCTGCAGTGTCGGTTATGGTTAGGTATACGAGTAAGGGGAGACCAGGCTGTGGTGGCATGAGTACCGGAGGTTGGGTCAGATATTGTTTGATTCGATAAAAAGCTTCTTGGCAGGCCTTGTTCCAAACCTTGGTTGAATCCTTTTAGAGGAGTTTGAAAATAGGTTCGCTAATGGAAGTCAGCTGGCTGATGAACCGACTGATGTATTATAATTTCCCAAGGAAACCACAGACTTCTTTCTCCGTTCGGGAAGGCGGCATCTCAAGTATGGCTTTCAGCTTGGCAGGATCTGCTTATATCCCCTTTTCACTGACCATTAATCCCAAGGGTTTGCCTTTGGTAATGCCAAAGACACATTTTTGTTGATTGAGTCTCATCTGATACCGTCGCAGTCGTTCGAAGAACTTTTGGAGAGCGGGAACATGACCTTCTCTAGTTTTGGATTTGATAATCATATCATCCACATAGATGAATCAGATCGTGCAGGATGGTTGTGGCAGCCCTCTAGTAGGTAGCCTTAGCATTCTTGAGACCAAATGGAATAATAGTGTAGTAAAAGGTTCCCCATGGGGTGATGAACGCGGTCTTTTCTTGGTGATTTGGGTGCATTTTGATTTGGTTGTATCCAATAAACCCGTAAATGAATGACTTAAGAGCATGATCGGTCGTGTTGTCCATGACCATGTCGATATTGGGTAGAGGGTAATCATCCTTCGGAGAGGCTTTGCTCAAGTCCCGGTAGTCTACACACATTCGAACTTTCCCTCCTGATTTCGGCACAGGCACTATGTTGGATAGCCATGTGGGATATTCGATCACGCGAATGAAGCCCACGTTCAACTGTTTGACCACTTCTTCTTTGACCTTGAGCGACCATTCGGTGCGGAGTTTTCTCAACTTTTGTTTAACCAGCTTGTAATATGGAAGAGTGGGGATCTCATGTTGAGATTTTTCAGGATCAATGTCGTGCATATCATCATATGACCACGTGAAGACATCCACAAATTCCTTCAATAATTCTGCAAGTTGTGCGCACTCATGCTCGTCAAGGGTAGCCCCTATCCTAATCTCCCACAGTTGGATACTAGAATCGAGGTTAACAATAACAGTTTCTTCTTCATTAACTTGAATGTGGTTATGTTATTTGTTATTAACCTTATTTAGACCAGTTAAGAATTGTTCATTTGCAAAATCATCATCATCAAAAGTTTAATTAGAATCTAAACAATTAATGTAAGGCACAGCAAGATACTCAAAATATTCATTTATTTCATTAATAGTAAAAACAGCATTGAGAACCTCATCAAAGGAGGTCTCGATTACATTTGAGCAAGGATAGACAACAAAAGAAGAGATGGGGTAAACATTGGGGTTAGGTGGGATTTCAATAGGTAGAACTGGCGCAGCAGGCCAGTTAAGGAGAGGTGTATTAACAGCTTTAATCAGGTGGGATGGATCCATTGATGTAGTGCTTGAATGGACCATGCAGAGTGTCAGCCCCAGTGTCTGTAAGTTGAATGAATTCTTGAAGTCACTTCCCTCAGAATCTTTGAGATCTTTGATGAGCGGTTGTACATGGCATTGAGAATTTTCGTCCCATGGGTAGCTATCTTGGAAAAAGATCTCCATTCCAGGCTTTATCTTCTTATTTATATGGTCAAACCATGGTTCCGGAAAGCCACAAAAGGGGAAGTCCTCGCCCTCTTTAATGAATCATTCATTCAAGGAGTCACCTGGAACAGTCTGGATGCAGTCTAGTCTTAACTTCGGTCGTGACTGGAGTATCATTATGAGTTACTGTTCTGATGCTTGATACCCCAAACCACAAGGAGGGAAATCTTTTTTCAGTATAATGGGCTCAATTATCCCTTGTTGTCTTTATCCTAGCCCCAGTCCGGGCATGAAGTGCATGTTTTTGAACATTTGAATCACATTAACGTTGCCATGAGGGTCGTATTCTGGACAAACCCTTTCTCTGAAATCGTCCCATACTGGGAGTAGAAGTGGCATAACACGGAATCCTGATAGAAGCATATCATTTAACCCGTGTTGTATCTCAAGGATTGGATTGCTGGTACCTACATTCTCGGTATTGTCGCCGTTGCCCAAAATGGTGATAACTCGTCCATCGGCGAAGAACTTCAATTTCTGATGGAGTGAGGAAGGCATAACCTCGATACTGTGGAGCCAATGTCATCCAAGCAACAGGTTGAAACAAGCTGGGATGTCAATAACTTACAATTCAACAACAGGGTTTATAGGGCCAGCCCCTATTACAAGTTTTATAGATTCCATTACTTCCCGCCGAGTATTGTCATAGGCTCGTACAACAGCGGAGGTTGGAGCGAGGTCACTTTCCTTCAATCCCAAGCATTTGAAGGTTCTTAATGGGAAGACATTCAAGGCGGATCCATTATCGACAAGAGAGAGTGGTACAATCTTCCCCATAACTTTAATGGAGATATTGAGTGCATGATTGTGGTTTGGCCCGATTCTGGGGATTTTTTCTCCGGAAAAGGATAGCATCAAGGATAGCATCTGGGTAGAGCTCAAGGATCCGACTAAATTTATCACTTCTTTTAGTGTAGTAAAAGGAGGAACTATGGGTCCAGTAAGCAACTTGATCAAAGCATTTATGTGCAGCTGGGAAGACATGAAAAACCCCCATAGAGTGATGTTAGCTTGAGTTTTCT
Organism: Sambucus nigra; assembly: GCA_949130495.1. NCBI lineage: Eukaryota > Viridiplantae > Streptophyta > Magnoliopsida > Dipsacales > Adoxaceae > Sambucus > Sambucus nigra. The sequence continues at coordinate 213,323,639 of OX422217.1, forward strand.
TCAGTTGATCGAAGATCTTTCTCTCCTCGAGGGTCATCTCTGGCATAGGAAGGTTTTCAATGCCCTTCCCTTTATTCTTGGCTGGTAGTAATCTTGGGATCTGGTAATGCCTACCTGATCTGGTCATATGATTTATTGAAGAAGGGAAGAACATGAACCTTGTTTCCTCATCGATCTTGGGTTGTTCTGCCACCTTATTTATTTCTCTGAGGAGTTCTGCAAATGATATCATCCCACACATGTCGACTACCGGGCTAGTTTTCTCTGAAGCTTGCTCTTTATTTGAATCTTCAAATTCTTCCCCCCATCTGGTGGTAATAATTCCGTCTTTACATGTAAAGTCAATGCATTCCACAACTTCAATGGCTTCTTCGTACAGGTCCTCCCATTCTACGGGGAGATGTAAGGGTGAAGGGACCAGGTGCCCTTATAGCTTTAGAGCATCAAGTAACTCGGTCATACTACAAATATTATTAGTTTGCCTGAATAATTATGCTATCATCTAGACAACGTCATCTAGGCTGACTTCATCGGTTGATACCACCCAACTGTCTGACTCTCAGGCCCATTTCCATGCTTCCAAAAATAGCGTACTGAACCTCTGGCAATCAATGATCATCTGCGAAGGCAGTTTCAGCCCGAACTCTAGGAGTTGGTTTAACATTCTGATAATTCCATACTTCCATTTTCAAAACGGGTACGAACAGTGATGCATGCTCTGGTAAGGAGTGACAGTGCTTGATCAGAGAGACTAGCAGGGTGTAGGAGGAAATATGGGCAAATTTGGAGAGGTTTGGGAGAGTATATGGGTGTGATTTTAGTTGAGGGGTCAAATTCTGAGTTCTCTTCTAAGAAGATGGCATTGGCATGATTTAGGAGTGGGTTGTGAGTAGTGTTTGGTTTAGGATTGGCTGGTGGGGCAATAGTACCCCGATCAATTAGACCGTGGATTATGTTTTGAAGGTGAAATCATTGGTCGGTGGTATGGCCAGCAGTTTGATGAAAGGCACAATGGGCATCTTCCTTGAAGTTTCTTGGGAGTGGATTTGTCAATGGACGGGGGTCCACACCGCCGGCTATGCTACCATATGCTTTGGCCAGTGATTTTGGGTCTTTTACCCAGGACTTTGAGCCCTCCTTAATTATCTCGGTATCATCCGAGTTCTTATTAGTTTGTTTTAATATTTTGGAAATGTCCACATTATTCCACTTTTTCCTTTTTTCAACCGAAGCCAAAACTCGGGGTTTCACCCCAATTCGTGTTACACTCTAAAAATCATCATTTTTTGTCCTTTTTACTCTAACATTGATTTTATCCCAAAATCATGTTCATTTAGGACCATTTCATGTAAAACCTTTTTCAATATTTTTATTTAATAAAAATGTTCCACTTTATGTAAAATTACCATTTTGTCCATTTGTTTCCAAACTTGTCACTTTCTCCATTTTCACAAGTGTTATTTTCCAAAACACCCTTAAGTTACCCACACTAACTCATTAAGTGTTTTTAACTCAATAACATTTTGGAATAACATTCCTTTCCCGTTGAAAACATCTTTATTTCATTAATTTCTTTTTCAAGAAATCATTGAACATATGAGATTACTTTATAAGAAAATACCACTTTCTTTATTAATTCATGAAGTCTTAAAACCATACACTTATCACCTTTGCAACACCTTTTTCACACACCTTAAGGGCTAAAATATTTAATTTCTTTATTTCATGCTTAAACCCAATGAAACCCTTATTAAACTTGTTTATTTATTCAACCTCAAAATACTACAAGTTTATATGCATGAGAAGATTGATTCTAACATGTTATTTACTCTAGAAATTTCATAATACTTGCAAAAATACATTTGTCAAGAGTAAAGGACATTTTTTTTCTTAAAAACTTCAACAAATGTCCAATTTTATAAAATCTTCATTTTTCCAAGAAACTTGAAAACATAGTTCACTCAAAATATCTTTAGCAGGATAAGACCATTTTCAAACATTTTATTCCAGAAAATGTTTATTACCAAACTTCTCAAAATACATCATTTATTAAAATTCTTGAATCATAGTATTCTTCTCAAAACCTTTGAAACCATTTATTTCCAAAACTTTAAGAAATCATCTTCTTACTCATGTATGCATCCTACTCTAATAATTCTAGTTAGAAGACTACTAATATACAAAATAGAGTCTTAAACTAAGAGTACAGTTTTTTCACCTCAAATGGAGCTCTAAAAATAGTAGATAAAGAAGAAGATGATGGTAAACCCCACCTCGCCTCAAGGAGGTTGCCTAGATCCACAAATCTTGTCTCTATGAAAGCTCCCAGAAAACCCCTTTCAAATCCCATAAATTTATATTTTTTCTTCTTCTCCCCCCCCCCCCCCCCCCCCCCAATAACACCTCCAAAACTCGTAACTTTATTCAATTATGGTATAAATGGGTGTATTGGGCTTAAATATGGTGGAATACTAAAAGAGTATGGTGACATAAGGTGAATACATTGTGGTTTGTGGTAGTGGAAGAGGAAGAAATGCTGAAAATGGTGGAGAGACCCGCCCACACTCTCTCTCTTATTCACACTCAAAATAATCCACAAATAACCCAAAAAAACCCATATAAAACACACCCAAACCTCAAAATCCCATTTTTTCCAATATGGGTTCACTAGATCTCAACACGTCATCGATTTTGTGGCCCAAAATATGCCACACACAAGGGTACCCAATTTTAAAATTTATGGGCAACCTCATTTAAACAAAATTGGGGCCTCGTTCGAATAAGAGAAAGGCTTCGTTCAAACGACTACCTAACAAATTCAGACAATGGAATCTTGTTCAATCCTCGTTCGATCCTTATTCGATCTTCACTTCAAATGATAAAGGACTTTCGTTCGAGCCAGAATGGCCACTCGTTTGAATGAGCTTAAGGTCATTTGAACCACTGTTTTCTAATCTCTCCAATTTTCATCCCAAAACTTCCACAATTACCATCAAGACTACAAGAATAGTAAATTACAGACATAAACCCAACTATAATGATTTGGTTCCCAAGGTTTCCATATTACTACAACTTACGTGGGAAAAACAATAAAATATTGGGCACGGGTATTACAAAGGATCTCTCAGGTATGAATGCATATATTATTGTTGAGCCTTGAAAAGTTATTTTAGGGTGTTAGAATTTTTTTAAGCTATTCTAAAATGACTTTATAATTTTTCACAAAAAATATTTTGATTTTCTTCAGGTCGTTCAAACAACTTTTCCAGGTCGTTCGAACGAGATTTGGGGTTCGTTTGAACGACTTCTAACGAGGTCTATTTTTAGTTTGTGCTGACTTCTTGTTAGAAGTCTCTTTCCTATCTCGTTCGAATGATATGGCTATGTCGTTCGAATGAGATTGAACCTCATTCGAAGGACCAGAGCAGATTTCTCTAAAAGTGAGTTTTATAAGCAAGTTTTTTCTTCTAACTTCCCACTAATTTTTTTCAACATTTATGTAGTGCGGGAGACCAATTTTTGCAGAGACTTTTCCATATTCTAAGATGGATAAACCTTTAGAAAATTCCAAGAAAGTTTTAACTATGATTCATGATTTAATCCTTTAAACAAAACACAAGTTTACACCCAATTTATTTTTATCCAGGTTTCAAACATACATATATGTTATGAGATCAGTTTTGGCACAAATTTTATTCTCTACATTATTGAGGATTGTTTCTTACAGAGGATTACATTTCGTTGGTTCTTATACAGGGGAATCTGTATGAGTGACGGTAGCAGTGCCCCATCGTTGGACTTTGAGACGTAGGTGGACTCATGTGCTATTACTAGGCAGAGGCGAAAGGAACGAAAAGTGTCAAGGCTTGAGAGGGTGTTGAGTCATTATTGTAAGCACTCTTTCCTTTCCTTTATAATTTCATACATAATGGACTTGTGGCTGGATCGTCCGAGGTTTTTCCACTGTGGATTTTCCACATACATCGCGGCATTGTGGTTGTTTATTTTGTCTTGGAATTTCTCCTAGATTCATGCTTAGGTTAAAAAGATAGAATTGGTTTAAGCACAAAATGGTTTAATTACTACTTAATTTATTTGGGTAGTTTTAGTTTACGAAAAAGTAAATTTGACAAATTCATGTTAAAATTTGGTTCGTGTAAATTTGAACTTGAATTAATTTTGTTTAAGAGAAATTTAATTTTGAATAAAATAAAAATTTAAGAATTTCGGGAACCATCTCGTCCCATTCTCAGATTGGTATGAGAGCAACTGCACTAAATTATCGTGTTAGATCTTTTTATGTTTGAATATGGAAAATTTATCGTTTTTAAGTTTTCCTATTTTTTATGGACTATGCGTACTAAAAAGCGCTTGTGAGGTCAGGACTTAAGTCGTTAGATGAGCTAGTTTGGCAAGCAATTGTTAGAAGGTGGTCCCCACCAACGTGTTTAGTAGGAGAAGTTCATGTTCCTAAACCCGTAGAAAGATGGAGTGAGGATGAGCATAAATTAACAAATTACAATTTATGTGGTTTAAATGCTCTTTTAAGTGCGGTCACACTAAAGGAGTTCCACCGTATTATGATGTGCAAAACGTCCAAAGATACTTGGGACACACTCCAACTCACCCATGAAAGTGCAAGTGCTGTTAAGGATTCCAAACTTCAAAGCCTCACCACTTAATTTGAAACCACTAAAATGGATGATAATGAAACTTTCGATGAGTTCTATGCTAGATTGTCCAATATTGTGAATACGTCTTTTAACTCGGGAGAGAAGATACCCGAAAATCGTGTCATAAAGAAAATTTGGAGGTCATTAATCCAAAGGTTTAATCCAAAAGTGATTTTTTTGAATTCTTTAGGCACTTTAAACTCTAAGAAACTTGAAGAGCTTGTAGGTGACTTAAAAACCTATAAACTTAACATGTTTACCTCTAAGGATGTGAAGAAGAAGGATAAGGGCACAACTTTACAAACTCAAAAGGACGAAACACCTGTTTCGAATGATGAGTTTGACATCGATTCGGCTGACATGGCTATGTTTTATTAAGTTCAATAAAGGGAAAATTAAAACTGATTATAACAAAGCCTAGAAACTCCCTAAAAATTGCAATAATGATCTTAAGAGGGACGGATCGAATATTTGTTTGGGTTGTGAGGTTTATGACCACGGGGCAGCCGAGTGTCCTACTAAACTAAGGAAGGAGGGAAAGAAACCAATTGAATAAAATGCTACCCTTAGTGATAGTGAACAGGAAGGACTCGATTCCACCATTGAGCTCACCTTCAGTGCATTCATGGCTAGTCATGTGAGCATTAATGACGAATCTTCCCATGAAGATATATGTTTTCGTGACACTTTTGAGGCCATTAATTGTAAATTCCAAGTGTTTAATGGTAGAGAGAGTGGGGAAGAGAGTGATAATGAAGAAGAGGAAGAGGAAGAGGAAGTGAGTGAACTCCAAGTTGCCTTTCGTGAGTTGTATGCAGAATCTTTGAAATTGAAAAAGAAAAACTTGAATTTGGAAGCTAGGATGAGAAAACATGTCGTAGGAAATGATGAGAGTGTTTTAATTGAGGATCTTAGGGCACAGGAGATGACTCTTCGAGAGAAGATGGAGTATATTGAAGGTGAAAGAGATAATATTCTAGGATTAATGGAGGCTATGAAGAAAGATCTTCTTCAGTTTGAAGAGACTTGAAGTTTACTTGAGTCTAGGATAGTGGATCTTGAAGACAAATTGAGAGGCTTGAGTCATGCCAAGTTTGATTTGTATTCTAGGTCAAAAAAATTGGATGATGTGTTAGGCACCGTCCAAATAAAAAATGGAAAGTGTGGTATTGGATTCGATACTCAAAATGCTTTCGCTAATAAAACCGAAACCATGATTTTGAGAAAATCAACTAGGAATACTAGAAAAGGTCAACCCTTAGGTAATACTTCTTACCTTGCTTTCACTTGCACACATTGTGGTAGTAAGAGTCACTTTAGGAGGTTTTGTTTCGATCGTAGAAACAGTCCTAGGAAGTCCAAGGGTAGAGCCACAAAGGTCACTAAAATTCGAGAGTGTCATGTGACACCTACGTGAGTTAGGAGATCTGATTTGGAGGCTTTACATGATAAACTTTATGTTTCTCATTTGCTTGCACATTATACTTCCCATGTTAGATCTAAAGGTTAATTGTGTTAACTTTGTCTATATACATTAGTTACGTTTTATGATATATTATTGCTAGTTGTATCTTTATTAGTCATATTCTAGTCTATGCTTCATCGTATATATTTTGATAGAATTATGACAAGTGTATATTTTGTATTTTGATTTTCCAGTTATTAGGTCTTATTAAAAATGAAAAAAGATTTTTTTTTTGTTTTTTGAGTTGCCTTTTTTTTAAATTTGTTTAAAAATTTAAAAACTCAAAAAGATTTCTTTTGTATGTGTAATTTAGTTTTACACATTTTGTGTGGCATATCCTTGTGTTTGAATCCTATATCATCCCTTAAATCCATCTGGCTAGAACTTTTGGTTATGAATTTCAATTTTTAAAATGTTCTTTATCATGTTTGCGTGGAGTAGTTTGACTTTGATTTGCTTAATGGATTCTCTTTGTATATGCCTCCATACTCACATGAACGAGCTCTTTTGAACGTTAACTTCACATGTATATTTGAGTTTTGTGAGATGTTCTCCCATTAATTTTGTCATCTACATATTTGGTGAATATTGGAGATTTGTGCATGTAAGAATCGTTGCCCATGAGATTTATTTGAATTATATTGAAAATATTTGAGGGTGAATGAGAAAGGGATATAAAAGGAACAAATCTTCTTTGCGGGAAAGCTACCATTGGCAAGAGCCTAATGAAAAGATTAAAGTCAATAAAAATAGAAAAATCTCCAAAGGCCAACATAGGTTAGTTTGTTTGATCTTTCAAATGGAAATAACGTCAAAAGAACTTAGAAAAGAAAGAAAAAAAAATATGTAATATGTTTATCTTTTGAGGGTGTTTAGTTCAAGATCAACGGGTTTACACAATGAATTTTAGTTATGCTTATTTTGTTAGGCTAAGGAGGCCCAACTGCTCCAGATTTGTGTGGAGGGTTTGCTCCTGAAGTATATCATCCACCTAATAAACGAAATGTGCGAGGAGACTTTTGCAGCGTTTCTAAAGTCTGCAAGGAATATTTTATTGGTGGTGCACCCAAATCCTATTATGATGCCCATAATGTTCAGGAAATAGGCACAACCAGTTGGAAGGAGAGGTCAGCCTCCATGAGTGGGATATGTCAATAGGGGAAAAGAATGGGATAAAGAGTATAAGAAAGATAACAAAAGGGAGTTTGGAAGAGATACAGAAGATCCACCACTACTGTTTTTCACCATTAAGGAAGATGTCAGTTATTACAATGACATGCTATGAGGAGGGATATCTAGGCTCCCAAATATACTCGACCAACTGAGTCAGGACCAAAAATAAGAGCAAACCCAAAATATTGCCAAGTGTATTGGCATATTTGTCATCCAAACACATGAAGGTTGGGAGATCCCATAAGAAGATGTCAGCCAAAACTCACTACCAGCCCATGGAGTAAACTTAGTGTTTGCATACGACAAGGAAGCTAAAGATGAAGAGAGATAATTAATATTGTAAATAGAGGAGTTCGAGGAAGACAATTCAACATCTTATCTAGCTATCCAGTATTATCCCAGTGGGAAAGAATAATAAGAATCAAATACGCATCTGGGCGGACTTTTGGGATCTCAATAGAGCTTGCCCAAAAGATGAGTTCCCTATGACCTCCATTGATAGGTTGATAGATGCCATAGAGGGACATGAGATGTACATCTTCATTGATGGTTAGGTGGGCTATAATTAAATCAAGATGGATCCAGCTGATGCAGAGCATACCACCTTTAGAATCCCTCTAGGCAACTTCATGTACAACATTATGCCTTTGGGGTTGAAAAATATTGGGGTAACGTATCAAAGGATGATGATGGCCATTTTCCATAATTTCTTTCATGATATTATGGAGTTTTATATGGATGATATGGTCATCAAGTCAAAGAAGGAGGAGCCCATCTGGCAAATTTGAAAAAGGTCTTCAACAGATGTAGAAGGTACAAGCTAAGGATGAACCTGATGAAATGTGAATTTTGGATGATGAGTGAAATGTTCTCGAGCTTTGTGGTAGATCGGCAAGGAGTGAAAATGGATCAAGACGAACATAAACCCATTTTGGAGATGCCTTGCCCAAGAACTGCAAAGGAGCTCAAGAGCTTTCACGGTAAAGTCTCTTACCTTAGGAGATTTATACTAGGGTTGGCCGAAATAACTCATCTGTTGATGGATATAATATGCAAGGGCACAAAGTTCAAATGGAAGGAACCTCACCCATAAGCTTTTAGTAAGCTCAATAAGTTGATCACTTCTCTACCAACTATGATTCCTTTAAGGGCAGGAGTACCGTTGCACCTCAATCTCACCTCCACCACTGGGCCCACAGTCTACTATCTGAGTAAGATCGTCCATGATCTTAATAAGTTTTTAATGGCGCGAACCATTTTAATTGGGAGGGAAGCTAGGTGGTTCCTCATCCTCTCAGAGTATGACTTGAAGTGTGTGGTCCCTCGGGCGATCAAGAGCAAGGCATCCTATCAAAGGTATTTGAGCCACCATAAAAAAAGCATTCTAGGGGATGACCTGTAGGTCAAATTTCTAGATGCCAACTTGGAGGAATGGACAATGGAGTTTAATTGTTCATTAGCATAAGGCAAAAGGGGTAGGAGTTATTCTTTCAAGAGGAAAGGAAAAGATTTGCCTATCTTTCAAGTTAGATTTTTCTTTCTCCAATAATGAGGCATAGTATAAATCATTGGTGATAGGGTTATTGGAGACTCTTCGAATGGGAATTTGTTCATTCTGTATCAAGGGTGATTTAAACTTGGTGATTAAGCAAGTGAATAGAGAATATTATTTGAATCATCTCGGTTTGGCGCCTTACAGAACAATTATCCAAAGGCTGATACCTCAGTTCCATCAAAGTCAAGGTGAAGAATCACCCCAGAACAATGAACAGGCATGTTGACACTTATGCTACCATTACACAGAAGATAGCAATGAGTACCGACACAACAACTAAGGTGATATGATGGAGAACAGCTCCTTTGGTGATACAATCGATCTTATCGATGGAAGACTGCTCAAATTAGAGGAGCGAGATCAAGAAGCAGATTGAGTCTGGGGAAGGAAAGATGGAGCTAAGGGAAGTGACACATTTTTTTACAAGTCAAGGGAGCCTATACTTAAGAAATATTGGGGGATGGTTGTCAAGATGTGTTGGCCCATAGAAAGAAGAAAGAAATTTAAAAAGGACACATGATGAGCATTATGAGACCACTACGATTTATCTATGTAGGAGGATCCAAAGAGAGGGGTACTATTGGTCAACGATGAATCAAGATACAGAAGTAGTATAAAGGGAATGCACCAAATGTCAGCTCTTTTTTCAAGCAGCTAAGTGTAACTTCGTGGAAGCTCAGAAAGATTGAAGGCTGAATTACATTGACTTCATCAAAGATTGAGTTGTTCCTTCGGAGAATATGGATGTTGTGGGAATTAAAAAGAGGGACCCATGGTTCTTTGTGAAATAGGAGCAGCTTTATCACATAGGATACTTCAATGGGACTTTGAGGTGTATCATAAGAGAATAAGCAACAGAAGTCTTAAAGGAAGCCCACGAGATAGCTCATAATAGAGGAGCCAAGTTGTATGATCAAATCATGACTTTTAGTTATTATTGGCCAACCATAGAGAAAGATTCTACTTAGTTTATTCAGAAGTGCAAGGCATGTCAGTTGCAAGAAAATATGATCCATGCCCCTTCAGTGGACCTTCTCTTATTGGCTATTCCTTATCCATTCCATACTTGGGCATTTGATCTGGTAGGGGCAATACACCCATCTTCAGGGGGAATATATGGATATTTGTAATAACGAAGTGTTTCACAAAATGGGCAGAGACAATACCATTAAAAAGAGCAACAACAGGGGTGGTAGAAAACTTCATTAGAGAGTATATAATTTTTCATTTTGGGATTCCCAAAGTTATCTTGCCTGATAATAGAACCCCATTTGTCAACAAGGAGGTGACTTTGCTCATAGATAAATTCTCTATCATACACTACACCTCAACGGTGGCTTACCCTAAAAGCAATGGCCAAGTAGAGGTAACCAACAAGATCTTGATCAATATTTTGGCCAAGATGATTAAAGACTTCCCAGGATCGTGGGATGACAAGATTGCTACATTATTGTGGGATTATCAAATGACCAAGAGGAAACCAACAGACTATACACCCTTCTCGCTTATGTTTGGAGATGAAGCCATCTTACCGGTAGGGTTGAAAGTCCCCTCCGTCGAATATGCTTTGAGAAGCAACATGCTCCTTTAGAGTAGACATGTCCAGTTAGAAGAACTAGGCAAACATAGAGATAATACGACGCAACACTTCTAAATGTACACGAAATAAATCTCTGGTGCTTATTTCAACTTGGTGAGACTAAGGAAATTTGTGAAGGGAGATTTGGTATTGAAGGGAGTTATGAATCACATTAGAGGTCTCTCATTACCCAAGTTTGCCGCTAACTAGTAAGGACCTTTCATAGTAAAGGAGGCATATGACTTAGGTTACTATCAATTTTGAAGATGGAAGAAGACGGACCTTTCAAAATCAATAACAAATGGCTAAAGGTCTATCATGTTTAAAGATTATTTAGCTCAAGTTGAGTCTTGCCTTAAATTATCCACTCTTATGTTATAGTTCCTTCCGTTGATTTTTTCCTCCTTTTGAGTTAGGGTTTGAAAGGAAAGGTTTAGAAGACTATTGTAAATTGTAAGAGTTTGTATATATATATATATATATATATATATAACAGAGTCACATTATAATGTAAATTTGAGAAGTAAAGTAAATGATGTTTGCAAGTTAATAAAGTTAAAAAAATAATAACTCCCTTTATATATTGATTTAATTACAAGTGTGGGAACTACTGCCTAGAAGGTACATAAAAGAAAAAGAAGTTCATATATAATGAAAGGCCTTAGCCAAGGAGATACCAGAGATAGGGGGAAGAGAAGAAGTTCCCTATAAAAGTAGAGGAAGATTGTAAGCAAGATTATTGGGCTACGATAAAGGACTCAAGTCTAGTTTAGACTTGAGCGCGTTGGATGAAAATAGCCTCCTTTTTCATCAGAGCTTTGGCCAAAGCTTCCTCGGAGGCATTCACTACTTGATTAACTTCCTCAACCAAGGGATTCAGTTACCTTAGTATATCCTCCTCTGCACATTGGGCCTTAATGTGTTTATGGTACAGTTCCCTCTAGCTCTCTAAGCATGCATCATTCAGGAGCTTTAAATAATTGATCAACCGTCCAAAGTGAAATCCATCATTGGAAAATTCTCTTAAATTGCCTAAGTGTTGATTTATGAGGGACCTAGATAGGTTAGTAGTTAGGGTGCTTATAATCTCAGCGATGGCAGTGGCCATGTCATGATGTTTATAGCTCGTCATCACACGGTAGGATCTCAGACATTCAATAGTGAAAGTTTCAGGATGTTAGGAGACTAGTTGCTCAATTACTGTTCGACAATTACCTTGAATTTGAGGGGACTGCTGAAGCACCTGAAGGTAGAACTCATGAGGGACCAAACTGGGTAAAGGGACCTCGTACCCAGACTCGTTATCCATTCGAACATTGGCCATGGATCCACAATCCTTGTCACTAGATTCATTATCTAGAGCAGGATCCTGAAGTCATACGTTAACAAGCGAGGGGGCACACTGAGTTTGCCCCTGGGCAGGTATGAGCTCCTTCGTGGCCTGAAATGAATCAAATACTGAGTTAGAGAACAAATTTTTAACAAGTGTTTTTGTTGTTAAGTCGTCAAACGAGTGTGATATTTTGAGAAAAATCTTAACAAGTGCTTTTATTATTAAGTCACCAAGAAGATGTGAGATTTAAAAAAAAAGTAAGCAAGTGTTTTCGTTGCTAAGAGATCTTGAAAAAACCTTAGCAAGTGTTTTCGTTGCTAAGTAATAGATTTTTGGGGGGAAAAACTAAGCAAGTATTTTCATTGCTAAGCAACCAAGTAGTGTTTTGCCTTATTATTTTGAGTACATGCATATCCTAACTTATGTAAATAAAAAGAAGAGACAAATAATAGAGTAAAAGTTACCTTAGGACCAGGAACATTCATAAAAATGACTGGGAGATTTCCATCATCAATAGTCTCCCTCACATCCATAGAAGGGTTTCTTCCAAAGGAGCCTCATGAGATCACGAGGCAGCTTCATCAAGAAAAGGCACAAAAGGCAACTCAAGTGGAGGTGCCCTAAAAACACCACGTGTCTTAACTTGGTCAACTACATAAGAGGCAGAAGGACCGCCAACCTTTGAGGCTAAAGGAACCTCAGTCTAAGCAACTAGGGGGTACTTCGGGAGAATTGTACTAAAGAAGTAACAAAACTAAGTGTTCGCAACTAGGGGCAACAAATGGATGGAGAAAATAGCATAAAAATGGTGAAAATATTTTCCTCAAGGATTGGTCCTTGAGGAACCCAATCCATAATAGGCGTGGTCAGAGGGAGTAGAGGCAAAGACTCATTAAGATCCCAAACCAGCGAGGCAACAATGACCTAAAGGAGTAAGTAAATTACAACACTTAGTCTTACAGATATCACACTTGAAGAAATTTTAAAAAGAAGAATTCATTACCTCTTTTGTACTGGAAAAAGAAGGCACAATGACCAAAGCAAGAACGTATAGAGGAGAAGATAGGGAGGAATTGAAGGGAGTTTCCTCTGCCCGAGGGAAAGCTCCATCTACATTCATGAGAGCCACTGAAACACCTTCCCCTATGGCAAGTTTGAGAGCATCTTCCTTTGCACACCATGAAGGAGGACGTCTTGAGTATGTAAGTCCATCCTTAAAATAATGAGGTGTATTAGCTATTTCAGTTGTATGTTCCTCTACGATTGGACTTGTGGGAGGAGAGTACCCACCTGACTGACATGCCTAGAATTCAAAAAACATAAAATTTATCTAAGTGTTAGTACAAAAACTTTTTAAGTCAAAGCGTAAAGATAAATTTACATCAAGATAAAGCAGTTACCTCTACAGATGGAAAATGAGGAGTCATGGGAACTGTGGGGCTTGCGTTAATGGTTGCTTAACCCTCCACGGGACTGTCATCCAAAATGATTAGTTCAGAAGAGACAGGTAGAAGAAGAGATGTTTTGAGGTTAGAGGAAATTGGAGGACGACGTGCTTCATAGGCACGCTTGTGAGTAGACTAGATGCCCAAATGTTTTTTCTCTGCGAGGGGGAATCACTGCCAGAAGAAGGTCTTGTTCTCCCTATACGAGAATTTATGCCCTTGGGAATTGAAGACGTTGAGATTCGATGGAAATCTTCTTCAGGAAATGTGGATATAACAGCTTGAGCTGCTTGAAACTCCCTCATTACCCGTTCAATCTCTAGACAACACTACTCAACAAGATCCTCTCCAAGAGGGGGAGCTTCTTCAGGAGGGATAGAAATTAGAGGGGGGGAAATATGAGTATATTTCGACTTTGACTTGGATTTTATTTTGGTTCTGAATTTCTTAGGAACTGGTTAAGAAGGTCTCTCATCGGGGGAACTTTCAGCAGAAATAATAGGGGTAAGTTTTTAGGAAGGGGGGGCCTTCTTCCCTTTTTGAGGAACATCGCTTAGGAAGCATAAGTAGGCAGCTCAGCAGGAGGTCCCTGTGGAGTACTACTCAAAGGAAAAATAATCCCCATAATAGAGTTACCCTTGAGACCAAGCTCAAAGGGTGGGAACATGAGAAGTGGGAGGTATTAAGGGGAACTTTGGATGAATTCTTTAATTTTGACCAGTTGCATCGGTCAAAACTTTATGGTAAAATGAGAAGAAATATCACCTTGCCTATGAAGACCTGGAACGGTAAGTTTCCCACTAAGTTCATGGCATAACGTTGAAGCATATTGAACGGTATAATCAGAGTAGGCTTGAAAGAAAAATGTCTTCTCATGAGAACTCTAGAAGACTTGTCCAGGGCCTCCTTGGTCATAGCCAAATTGACGAGTGCACTTGTTGGGGTTGTAAGGTTCAGACGAAGTGCCCCATCCAGTGAAGGGTGAGAGTATGCTATCGCAATATTAATGGAATAATTTATATAATTGAATGTCCAGTCACAAATCTGATTTTATCTTTTTATCCTAAGATATACATCTAGGTGGTAAAACTGGTAAAGTAAAGCATGCAATCAACAAAGGCAAAGTTTTAGGAAAAATCCCTTACGGGCAAAACCTTTTACATCACTTTAGAAATAATACAAGACAATCGACTTACAAACTACTTAATACCAATCACAAGTGTAACGCATTAGTCTTCACAAATTTAAAGAATACTACCCGGTTAGGAGCAGTCCACAAGTGGCGTTCCACCCTTAGTATCCACCGACTAGCCTTTGTCTTCAGCAGTGATCCCCTCAAGTATCACAACGTTAGCATTAGAGATTACAAGGTTAGCATTAGATATTATCCCTCCACAAGAGCAGTGTATGCATGGATACAAAACTATCTAGGTTTTAAGAGGATTAACACAAATCTATTTGGGGATGAGTTTTGTGAATCAAAAGTGTTTTCTAAACACAAAAGTGGGAATTTTTTTGTAACAAGTATGTAAAACTCATTCTGGAAAAAGTATTAGAAAAGATAAACACAAAACATGTATTTATGAGGCGAACATAAATTTCGAGGCGGTATCACTAGTTCGAATGAGAACAACAGTTCGTTAGAATTAAAAACAAGTTCATTCGAATGGCATTCAAATAAAGCAAAACAATACGCCCTTATTAGATGCTTGGCATCTCGTTCGAACGAGAATGCCTTCTCGTTTGAACGATGTCAACGAATTTAAAAAAATAAACATAAAAAATGCCTTGATTTTAAACATTAAAATTTTGTTTTTGTTTTAATAAAAATAAAACGTCCAAAAATAAATTTAGTGAATAAATTAAAATTCATAAAAGCTTTATACCTTCATAAAGTGGAGAACCATTGAACTTGGAGATGCTGGAGATTCGGTTCGTCGTGACGGCTTGAGTCGAAGTGTAACAGGATATGTCAAACTAAATTTAAGCCTAAGCATGAGCAATGATAAAAATTATGCTCTTACAAATCTCCCCCTTTGGCTATTCTAGTCCAAAAATAAAACTGAAATTTAAATTACATTAATAATCCCCTAAGATAAAAATAATATCTTAATACCCTCCCAAACCCTATAAAATAGATAGGTATAAGATCATGATGTCTTCAAATGATGTGTTCAAATCTCTACTTATTCTTGTTCTTCTTTGGGTGCTTTGTGTAACATCCCATGATTTTGGGATTGAGAGATTAAATTTTGAGAAAAATAAAATTTATTTAAATCGGAGAATTTTAGAATTTGGAGATTGAAGTCCAAAAATTGAGGACGTTTTAAAGTTTGTCGGATGAGGATTTTGAGTGTACCATTGGTTCCGGATGGGTCGAGATAGTCAAAATGACTGCCATTAGGTTTTATTTCGACTCCAGAATATTTTTAAGTATGTTTGACTCGAATTGGAGTAAACGAGTCTTTTAAAGTGTGTATTTACATTTCAAACTGGGACTTATGTTTTAAGGTATTTAAGGGCTTATGATTTTAGCCCTTCTCATTTGTGAAAAGAGAAAAAGAGAAAGAAAAAGGAAAAGAAGAAGAAAGGAAGAGAGAGAGGAAGAAAGCTTGGAGATTTCGGCCCAAACACAACATCGAGGACGATTCAACCTCTACGAATTCGAGGCAAGTGTTTAATCTTGCTAAATAATTCATTTGTGTATTTCATTTCATAATTGTGGATAAGAAAATTGTATTTTTGGGTATATTTATCAAAACCTAGATTTTGTAGTTTAAATCTTGAAATTGATGTTTATACATGGGTTTAAGGAGTATAACTTGATGAAACTAGATATAGGATGAAAATTGATGTTGGGAACATATTTGGGTTGAGGATAATTGGGTAGAAGAGGTGTAAATTGAATTTTGGAAAAATTGGGTTTAGGAGAAATCAGCCATTTCCGTGGCTTTCTGCACAAGCCGAATCGATTCACCCCTAGCGAATCGATTCGCTATGTTACAGAAGCCTCAAGTCTTTAGGGCCGAGTCAATTCGCCCCTAGTGAATCGATTCGGTATGTAGCAGACTTACAGGTCTGGTTGGACCGAATCGATTTGCTGGGGCCAAATCGATTCGCTGTTGGGGCCGAATCGATTCGGAAACAGGATAGTTTTGCCATATTTTTCTATAATGATCTCTAACCATTTTTGACTGGGTTTATCGATGTGGGACCTTCTTTTATGATGAAAGAGTTATGTTTTGGAGACTTATAAGGGGTTTCTCACTTATTATGATTTTGGGGAATTCTTCAAATAGATTAAGGAAGGTATATGTTTATATGTATGCATTGGAGTGTGTGTGTGTATGGAGATTGTGGGAAACCTCATTGGGGATGGGAATCCTAATAATAGATCAAAAGTGAGTCTAGAGATGATGTGAAGTTAAGAGATCTTAGAGAGAGATTTGTGAGGGTATGATGGGAAATTATAGGCTGATATTTATGTCGAATCCTTATAGCGATAGGATTCGATTAAGATACAATTTGGGGACCAATGAGAGAGAGTGGTCGCATATCCTTAGGAAGGATAAATTCAAGGGATAAATCAGAAAGGTGTTAGACTAGGGGATTCATAAGAGTGATTGAACCGTAGTCCGAATTGAGAGCGATGGGATCTTACAATCAACTAGAATAGAGTGTGGTTAATAAAAGGGGATTCTAATAATTGATGGGATCACAAAAATGAATTTAGATTTAAGTTTGAGGTTTGTAGACTATTAGTTATGTGCATACCAATAGTCGAAATTAGTACTAGAGATGTGGATGTACTTTCGGATATAGAAAAGATGTGTAGTGATGGTTTCCTACACTAAACTTTGGGTGATAACCTTAATGTTGGATATATATATATATGTTGGAAGACTATTCAAATCATAGGAAAAATGTATGAATATGCTTTAAGTGAGGGATCGTATTCACATATCGAGGTAAGTTAAATGTGTTGGAATGATGGCTATTATGCAGAGGATTATGTATACTTATAGCCGAGTTTATAAATCTTATTCATACGGATGAGAGATAGTGTGTATACTTATGTGGATATGTGGATATATATATATATATATATATATATATATATTGTATTGATCTGGATATATGTGCGTACTCATGTTGTGAATATCTAAACCATATGTGATGGTTTAATTATATGATGGGATCATATGGATGTATATATGTTGTGCATGTGAACGACATAAATACGTATGTAGTGAAGCATACCCCGCACATGCTATCAATGGGAAGTTACGCGATGAGGGTGAGCACCCTGGCTCGAGGAGTAGAGTGTGGATATTCCCCAGGTCATAGTCGTCTATTGTGTTATTATGTGATTTACATTTCTTTTGGGGTGAGACGTGGTGGGTATGTTTCGTCTCATTGATCGGTTAGGAGATATGATCGTTTCTCGGGATGTCATGTGTGTGTGTTATCACGAGGTGGGTGTCGTTTAGCCCCACCAGGTGGTCCCCAGTATGCTACGTGGATCGGGCACTGGGAAGATGATAGCATGGTGTAGTATATTGGCGATATATATAGCCAGTTATATTATGTGAATGGACTTTGTACATCATATGTGGTATGTACACTTGGCTATGGGAATGAATGATTGTATTTATATATATGTTTAGAGTAAATACATATATACTTACATATCCTATAGATGGAAGGATATAAAAGTTATATGGTGCACATCTTGGGTGATTATGGTGTACTAGATTGTTGGGGGTTGATGCATCGCATTTAAGGAATATTTCGGTTACATCATCCCAAGGATATTATTGGAGATATTGAGGTCACTCTTAGAGAGTAATCTAATTTTAGTAGTTGTAATAGTAGAATTGTGTGTATGACATAATGGATCACTACGATCGACATTGTCAAGGAGTAGTGTATTGGGGGGTTCCTTGTTTGGATTTCGCTTTGCGAGATGCCCCACACACGAAACGTAGTGCAATGTTGAGAGTGGAGAGAAGTTTTGTCCTTATTAATTTATATACATGTTATTTAGAAATTAAATTATATTATTGAAACCGAATGTAAATGAGTAACGTATTAAGAGTTATAACTGATTTAAATTATAAACCGGAATCAAGTAAGCCTAATATGGCATTCATGTGTAAAAATAATTAAGTGTGATTAGAATGGGAAGGATTTCAGGGTATTGTTAGAAGTTAGGTTGTCCTTATAGGTGGGGTAACTTAATTAAGATTCCAGGACGCGAATAGGTGCGCGCTTTTACATGAGAGGCAAGATTGGGGTTTCATGAGAGTGCGATTCCACTTTAATTATGAAATAAGTGCATTTATATTTATTATGCACGGTTAACACACTTGCTAAACATTTTTACACTCGGGCTCTTACCCGTTATATATATATATATATATATATATATATATATATATATATATATATATATATATATATATATATATATATATATATATATTGTACTACAGGTGTCCCACCGCAAGGATGTCGAAAGCTCTTATATCCCGAGCCGTGGGAGCCGTAACAGGTGCGGACTGTTGCGGGATTTAGATGGTAGTCGCTTCCTACTTCTTGTAAATCTAGGTAGGATTCATGTTGTATATCGGGCTTATACCCAAGGGATATTTATAGATGTTTATATTTCTCCTTTACGGTTGTGGTACTGTCTGTGGCCCGACAGCTTATTCGGGTATATTTCCTTGTATGTACTCATTCCATTTTATTTTAGCATTTCATTTATCATCGTACTTGTATGCATTTTTTTCCTTTTTTTAGTAGTTCTATAGTGTTGGTTTGTCGTTTGTTGTGTGTTTTATTTAATTTTGGCATCCGCTTTTAATAGTTTCGGGTAGTTAGCTTTATATTAATAAGTATTGTCAGTTGATGTTGAGGCTGAGCCATCTGAGATACCTGATTTAATGTAGTATAGGGCTGGCCACCCGTTATTATTTTGAGCGGGTTGTCACACTTTGTCTTCATCGAGCGCAATGTGAGTATGATCTTCCAAAAGTACCTACACACATGAAGCAAAGTAAATACATGTGATGCATAGAGTTTGACATATGAAATACAATTTATAAAAATTCTCCCCCATAAATCAAAATCATGTAATCTCCCCCATAATTTGTTCTCCCCCTCTTTTTGTCCGAAATAGTCAAGGAGTAGAAACCAAAGCATTAAAACGGAGATCATCACAAAAGATAGAATACCATCACAAAGATATATCACATAGGAGCATGTAATTATAAAGTCAAAGGCGTAACCAATAATTTTTTAATTTTTCAAATTTTTTCAAGTAAAAATTTTACAAAATACAACACACCATGGAGAAATACAAAAACACCCGAATCATGGAAACGAAATGTAGAGGTGTGAACATATTCCACAGGTCAATCAATGTAGACAAACATAACACATGTGCATGAAGGATTGAGACACCGCTAATGAAAGATCTCAAAGTCTACCTTAGGTCTAAAAATGGTGAACTCGTGTGAATTTGAATTAACCTAATCATCAAATCAATATCGTAAATGATTTTCACACCAATGACGCCCAAAACTATGTAATGTTTTTTCATATTTTTATAGTATGTGCAAACCCATTGATCTTTTACTTAACTCCCTCAAAATCTTACATATTAATATTGTGCTCTCAATCCTTTTTGGAGAAATTAATGCTAATTTGTAGCGAATCATAAATGTTCAAGCAAATGGCTTGGCACTTCCATTTTTATGTGCCTTTAATCTCTTTAGGCTCTTTTTCTTGCAAATGGTGGCTTTTCACGCAAAGACTTTGACTTTCGCATCCTGATTCCTTTGCTTAAAATATAACAAGTTTACTGAAAATTAATTTTTAAATCAGGGCAATGGTTCTTACATGCACAATTTTTATTATCTCATTTTTCACATTTAGTTCATTTTTAAAGCAAAATTGATATGAAATCATTATAATCGAAATGTGACATGTAAGTGCAATACTCATATAAGCTCGTGCTCATTTGCATTAAAGGAGACAAGGAATCAATCATATAGCAAGTTGTCATCAAATCATATCTTAATGACTCCACACGTTATAAAGCACATAAATGTAATGATGTCATGTCTCAAAAAACTACAAAATAGTCACATGGATATGGAATGAATGGGTGACTCAAACATCTTTAATGTTCATCCACATAAGGTGTAAAAAAATACAAAACTCTTCTTGTATTTTTCAAAAAAATTTATCAAAATAAAATCTTTAACCTTTTTTCACTTTTTCTTATAAAGAAATCGAAAAAATTTTAAAAAATTTCAGAAAATGAAAACTCTTTTTGTAATTTTTCAAAAATATATCAAAATGAAAAATATAAGTACAATAATAGTATAATTTAGCAATAGGTATGTTAAATATGAACATGAAAAATATCATATTCTAGAAACAAGTCTCAACCTCAATCATTAGGCCCAGAGGAATTCTCCAAAGGAGATGACATCCTATGGAAAATATCCATCAAATGTTGTGAAGTCTTGACCAAATACTCTACTTGCTCTCAAAAACTCTCAAAATCTCTCTAAGTGATGTGCAGGAGCATGTGGAGAATCATGTGTGGGAGTGCATACGCGAACTCGTGTTTGAGCGAATTGAGGAACATACCTATAAGAAACTCTCCCTAGCTTAATACAATACTCTCTACGATGACCTATTTGTTTGCAATGAGAACAAACACACACGATCTTGGGTCCACCTTTTTTAAAATTTCTAGGACGATCTCTCCAAGGTGGATTTGGTCAAGGGCCATATGGATCTAACACAAACTCGAGAACTGACTCGGGTGCAGCATGAGAAGTGGATGCACTGTCATAACCTATTCCTTGCCTCTTAATGTTACCTAAAACGGGACTGAGGATCATCTTTCCTACCTTCTTAGATGTGACCTCTAAAGTAACCTTGACCTCTCAGGCACATTCGAGATCACTCTCGAGTTGGGATACACAGGCTTCAAGTTTCTCACGAGTCTCCAATAAATATTGATGATCTCCCGTAAGACTATCCACGGTGTTGATCAAATCGATCTTTTCCCAGCCTAAAATAATTAACTGCTCACATAAAGAAATCTTCACCTTCTCAAGTTGACTCACTGATGCCTCACACTCTCTCAAAACTTTCACCTCCTTTTCCAAATCTAACACCTTAAGAGACAAATCCTTATTAAGCTTTTTAGTTTTCAAAGTCACGGTGTCAAGATTACTAAAAGCTTTTGGAGACCACCTTCTCCCTCACTCAAAATCTCATCCTCAACCTCACTATCTCCTGAATGAATCGAAATATCATTGAGGATCTCACATTTTGACATGTCCTCATCGAAGTGGAACAAACTACAAGTGCTAACATGACTAGCCATGAATGCAACGCATCGTTCATGTAGTGATTCTCCCCTTTAATCAACCGACTCGATGTCACTATCACTAAGAATGGCTTTATGTGAAACTTTCTTGCCGATTCTCTTTAGCCTAGTGGGACACTCATGTGCCTTGTGCCCTTTATCCTCACATTCATAAAACCTTATCTCTTCCTCTTTCTCTCCCTCGCTCGTGCCCTTATTTTTTTTCTCAAAAATCTATTGTTTGGAAGAATTTTCTTTGGAAAATTTGAGAAAATTTTTTATTTTTTTCTCAAAAGGACCAAGTCATAAAAATCAATATCACCCTCATATTCAGACTCACACTTTTTAATTCTTCTTTTTCTTAGTTTGAGTCTTTAAAGTTATCCCAAATTCCTTAGGTTTAATGGTTTTACGGAACATGTCCATCTCAAATGTTTGAAGATCTCTTACAAGTTCTTATAACCTAAGAGTGCCTAGGATCCCTAATGAATTAATCACAATGGCCTTAGGAATAAAGCGGACAGAAAGTGACCTCAAAATCTTTTTCACAACTCTTGTCTTCGAAATTTTTCACCCAAATTAAAACTAGAATTAACAATTCTGATAAATGCGCATAAAACTCATCGAAATACTCGGACTCTTACATAGTGATGGTCTCATATTAGGTGGTTAAATGTTAAAGATTTGACACCTTTACAACATTGATACCTTCGTGAGTGAGAGGGAGGGTATCCCATGCTTCCTTAGATGTAGTGCACATCATGACGCGGTGAAACTCATCAGGAGTGATGGATCCTGAAATAGCACTAAGTCAATGAGAGTTAAAATTACTCCACTAAAATTCCTCATCCATGAAGAAACAGGTTTAAAGCTAACAATATTATCAACAGTGATAGTGGGAGGAGTCCACCCACTTTTACGAACTAACCATACTCGTTCATTTATAGAATTTAAGGCAGAGCTCATCCTAGCTTTCTAATATGCATAATTCGTGTCATCAAAGATGGGCATTCGATTATACAAATTATTCATTAAAATTCGGTTTTTTCAAGATAAACAATTTTTCAAAAAAAAATTATATCAAAGAAAAAATCATTTTTGTGGAAAAATATCACACAATATTTTTGTGTAACCGGCTCTGATACCAATTTGAGAATGCGCTAGCAAAATCTTAATAGAATGATTTATATAACTTAATGTCCAGTCACAAATTCATTTTTATATTTTTACCCTAAGACACACATCTAGTTGACAAAATAGGTAAAGTAAAGCATGCAATCAATAAAGGCAAAGTTGGAGGAAAAATCCTTTACAGGAAAAACCTTTTATTTCGCCACTTTAGAAATAATACAAGACAATCAACTTACAAGTTACTTAATCCTAGCCACAAGTACAATACACTAGTCTTCACAAATTTTTAATGAATACTACTCGATCAGGAGCAGTCCAAAGGTGGCGTTCCACCCACGGTATCCACCATTCAGTCTTTATCTTCAGTAGTGATCCCCTCGAGTATCACAAGGTCAACAGTAGAGATGATATCTCCAAAAGAGTAATGTATGCAATGAAACAAAACTATCTAGGTTTAAAAGGATTCACACAAATCTATTTGCGGATGAGTTTTGTGAATCAAAAGCGTTTTCTAAACATAAAAGTGTGAAAACTTTTGCAATAGGTATGCAGAATTTGTTCTGGAAAAAGTCTTAAAAAAGATAAACACAAAATAGGTATTTATAAGGCGAACACAAATTTCAGGGTAGCGTCACTCGTTCGAACAAAAAAAAAGGCTCGTTTGAATAAGAACAACAGTTTATTAGAACGAAAACCAAGTTTATTATAACTAAACAACTATCTCATTTGAACCAACTTCAAACGACATTTAAACGAAACCAAACAATACGCGCTCATTAGATGCTCGTTATATGTAGACATCAAATGACCCTTTGAATAAAAATGGCATCTCGTTCGAACGAGAATGCCTCTCATTTGAACGGGGTTAGTGAATTTTAAACATAAAAAATGCCTCGATTTTAAACATAAAAAATCCTATTTCAGTTTTAATTAAAATAAAACATCCCAAAATAAATTTAATGAATAAATTTAAATTCTTAAAAGCTTTATATCTTCATAAAGTGGAGAACTATTAAACGTGGAGATGTTGGAGATTTGGTTCTTTGCGATGGCTCGAGTCAAATTATAACGGGGTACGCCAAACTAAATATAAGCCTAAGATATGAGCAATGATAGAAAATATGCTCTTACAAAGGACTGTAAAAAGCATGGGGTAAGCACAAGCGCAACCACTAATGAGGGATCAACAAAAATCATCTCCTCAAAAGCAGCTTCAACTTTTTTAGAGTTATGGGAGAAAAACGACCAAGTGTGAGAAAAAGATTCCTCTTTGTAGGGCCTCAGTACAAAAGAAGAAAATTTGTCAAAGACAGTCATGATGTCCTTGCGGTTTTGTTTCTTTGACTAACGAAGAAGGCGATGGCGCTTGAGATCTTCCTAAATTGGAAAAAACACCTCAACTTGGGCTATCTCTGGGAATCTCATGTAGAGAAAGCCTATCAGAAGGAGGACATTGGCAAAAATGGCCACATTTTATCATCCAAGAGAACGCTTCATGTTAAGATGAGTCTTATCCATCTAGGTGTAGAGGGAAACCAACATTAAGACAAATAGAGGGAGCTTGAACCCCGTTTCCAATCTCGTAAAAATATTTATAAAAATCTCTTTTGGGCTGGTCATTAGGGTTTCCAGGTAAAAGAAAATGGGAAAGAACACAGAGAATGTATGCAGGAAACTCAAGAAATGTACCTTTTCCTTTGACATAAACTACTTCGAAAGAAGATCCAGCCTTAGAAGAATCCACATAGAAGAAGTAGTTGATTAAAGTAGTGAAGGTAACTTTGTTTGAACTTCCCATTTAGCTCTAGCATATCTGGTCCAAGTTAGAACGGGTAGCTGCCTCTTCATCATCTAAGGCCCGAGATGTATGCGGGCTTAATTCTTAAAAGCTTACATACATCCTCCAAAGTAATGGTAAACTCACCCTAAGCAACAAGGAAGGTGTGAGTAATGATGTTCCATCGGGATACCGGGACTTGAAGAGCAGCGTTGTGCTTGGACAGCGTGACGTCTCCAAACCAGAAGGCTCTGTGGAGGCCAACCTTAGAAAGGAAATCAACATAAGTGGTATGAATATAGTTAGACCATGGGGAAAAATAGGTTGGGAAACCTTCAAGTCCCTCAAAATCAATCCGGGAGTATAGAAAGTCTCCGTGATTAAAATGAAACCTTAGAGTCCCCTCGGGGGGGTAGATAACCCCAACCTTCTTCTTCGTTATCTTCATCACCGAGAATCATGGGGTCACATTTGGCATTGGTAGAGAACGTCTTACACTCATCAGTAAAGTTGTCACCAGAGCCAAAAATAGGTGAGCGACAGTAATAACGGAGCTGCTCTTAGCGCACCACCATTACGGCAGTGGCGTCTTGGTCAAAAATTAAGTTGGGAATCATAGCAGGGGCAATTGGAGAACTGGAAAAAAATATTGAAATGGTCAAGAAAAGGAGAGAGGTTTACCAAGTATACAAAGGAAGGAGAAGGAAAAGGATGGTGGAGAATAGCCTAAGAATGACAGTGATGGTGGAGGAGATTAGAGTTAGCATGGAGGTTAGAGCTGAAAAGGTAGCAACATTGAAGGAAAAAGAATTTCTCGCTCTAAGAAGGACTTAGATATACTTTTGGCAAAATGACGAAGGTAAGAGAAATAGAAGAGAAAGAAAAGTTTTAGTGTTGGAATATTGGGATTTTGAACGATTGGTTTATCTAAAAAAAGACGCTTGAATTCTCCCATGCGTGGAAAGATGTAAAGTCAGGATGACACTTGGGTTATTGTGCTATATGTAATCAATTTAAGTTTCCACGTGGCACCTAGGGAACAGTCTTGAAGTTGATACAATGCCTTCATGTCATTAGTGACGGCACGTGTGAAGGAAAGAGAAAGATACTTATTTTTGGCACTTTTCTAATTCTGATGGGCATGTTCTATTAATTTAAAGATTCGTCAATTTAAAATTTTAGGTTAACAGTGTTCCCTCACCATAAGACTAAACGGTAACAAAACGGGCTCAAGCATACCGGAGAAGGCTTTCTGAAGAAGGAAGGTTCATCGGATTGAGAAATTTTGTGTGGATATTTCTTGGCCTCACAATAAATATCCACATGAAGGGGAAAGTGTAGAGGGGCTTAAAAGTTATATTGTTATTAGAGATAAATTCTCCTCCTACGCGAGGAAGCTTAGCGAAGAGGCTCAGAGAAGAAGCTCAACGAGCAAGCTCAATGAGTCCTTCCGAGAAGGATCAATTTTTTTATGTTTGTTCAATCTGTATATTTTATAGCATAATGTATTTGTAAGATGTAATGGTTATTTTATAAGAAATGAGGTCAAACGTATCTGCTAGGGACCAAGTCCGACATGGCTTAGGAGAGATTCTATGCTCTATCGAATTACCTCACCATGGTAACCTCAAAAGGTATTGGTTTGGAGGATTAATAATCAAGGCAACATCAAGGCCTGTTTTGACCATTTTAGATATACCTGGTAAAATATCGAGAGACCATAACTCGAGCGAGCTTATCTAAAGTAACAATGAGTTCAATCTCACTTTTAGCATAGTGCCAAACAACCCTTTACCAAATGTCACATCTGCTTTGAGTGATATCACGCGCCATCTACACACTGTCCAATCCAAACTTGAGTAAACCACTGTATTATTGACATTGTCAAATACTTTGGTGTTGCGATAGTCCTCTAACACACAATTGGTAGCCAAAAGGTATATGCTGGCATTTATTGTTTATTACATAGAGTAGGCTAACCCATCCTGGCATTTAATGTTAAGTGACATAAAGGTATGAGGAGTGGTCTTTCACGGGTTTTTAGATTGAGACCACTTGAGTGACGTTGGTGGCTATATAGACACCTCATCCACTTCCTTGAGAGGTTAATTCTTTTATAGCAAGAAATATATATCCTCCCAAGGGACAAAGTTATTGCAATAACCAGAGTATTTATTCACCCACCATTGATAGTTATTGCCAAGCTTTTATTGCACACCCATAACATTTAGTGTTGTTACTTTGACAAAACCTTAGTGTTTGAGCTACATACCGAGGTGTATCTAGGGTGCTTGTTTTCTCTCCCTCCGACTGAGTTATCTTGGAGTTTCATTTATTATTGCTTAAGTTATGCATGAGTGCTTTTGTGAGTTCAATCTAATTATTTTCCCCATATACATTGGGTGTTCATCTTGTCGCTGTTAATAACACCCTGTTCAGTGATTTATCGCTATAATAATAGGGGTTACACCTCCGTTTATATTTTAACACCCCATCCCCAAGAGGACTTCCTCTTACAGAAATAGTTCAGAATAGGTACCCAGGGGTTATAGTCGGGTTCTAGTGGCTTATGTAGTAGGGCCCGTATAGAGGTATGGATATCTTTTTAACCTTAGGGACAATCCTAAAAAGGGATTATGATGTGATGGGAGAGTATATAAGGTTTATGGAGGTGGATGACAACCTCACTTTTGGCCTGTGCATAATTTTGATCAAGGAAGTGCATAATAGAAGAGAAAAAATAAGAAAGGGAGAATAGAACTTGGAGAAGAAAGGAGAAGAGCATCTCCGAAATTCAAAATCATCCCTACACATTGAGACTTTGGATTTAGATTACATGTTCTATGGTTAATTACATTCATATAAGAACGAATGTGATATTTAAAAGATGTAAACTTTGAGAATTAATTGAAGAGATTTAAGTTGTGCTTAACCTCTGATTTTATTTGAAAATGATTGATAATAAATAGGTGAGAAATTCATAATATTATTCTGGGTTTAAGAGTATGAACATGAGAATATTGATACGGTGTTAGAAATCATTAGATATCAAGGTTTCATAAATTCTACGTTGTTTGAATTAATGAATGATTAAGAATCATGGGTTTTGATGATGGATTAGGGTTTATTATGGTGTTAGAATGCTTATGGGATAGTTAGATAATAATGTGGAAAGTCAATTTGAGGTTTCAAGAGGCTTGGGACCTTTGTTGGAGGTTTTAAGAGGTGAAAACTCGAGGAAGAAGACGACTGGCAGCCCAGCAAATCGAATTGATTCGCTAGGGGAGTGAATCACTCTGGTTTAACGAATCGATTCGGTCTTCTAAGAGAACCGATTTGGTTTATTGGCTTGCCCAAATTTATTTCACGTTGTTTTGACTGTTAGTGCTTGGGAAATGGACATATGGGATTTCGGGTAGATTGGGACTACTAGGGAATATTTCCAGGGTCTAATATCTGTGTTAAGCCAATGGTTAGATGGGTTCGGGTGAGACAAACCATAATTCATTTGAGTGAACACTTATATGTATAATCTTAAAGTCGGTTCGGGCATCGGAATTTGGGAAGCTAGTACGTTGTGGGCTTTTCATACGAAATTAGTACTTTATGTATATACCTATTGTGGGTGACTTGTGTGTGTGTGTGTATGATTGTTGCTTGTTTATATTAATCATATCAACTTGGTAGTGTTATCCTTAGGAGGTTGTGCATAGTGGGCAGTCCACCCTTGCGTTGAACAACATGTGTTGGATTGATTCCCTAGGTCTTGGTATTGTCGCATGATCACTATCCATGTGCGAGGATAAGTGTTAATTTGGAGACTGGGTGGGTGCGATGTGGTATGGTTGCAATCATGAACGTATGTTTATGACTGCCTCCATTTGTTTGTGTTTGCATTTGGGTTCGGTGGTGAGATTCTGACTAGATGGCCCAGTGTGGTCTGTGGTATGTCACACCCCGCAAAATTCGACAGACGGGGTGGCCAGCCACCGCCGCCAAACCATGCCGGGCGTGAACTAAATAAATACAATTCTTAGCATGAGACATAATTAAATCAATCCACAAGATAAATAATTGAATCAATTTCCAAATGATCATACATAATTGAGCGATAAAAGATCCATCACCTGCTACAACTCCAATTAAAATCAATCTCCAATAATGATTTAATAAAATTTGAATAATAAACCGACTGAATAAATCCATCAGAAATCCTTTAAACAACTTTGGAACCGAATGTCCCAATAAAACTCAAATGAAGTATCATAATTAAATACGACTGAAAAAGAAAGTCTAACTAAATAAAGCAATAAAATGGATGAGCTCCAGCTGCACCTCCAAATGATAAACTCCGATAATCCCATGCAGCTTCTCCAAAACTTATCCTGAAAAGTTAGTCAATGCATGAAGTCAGAGCCTCGAGCATGAATACACACTACTCCCCTCAAATAGGATCCTTGAATCCAGACAGTAGTATTATACGCAATAAATATCACAATAGAATATTTTAATTAACAAGATAATTAAATGCGATAAAATATAAATTACTAACTACACGCAGGAATCCCCATTTAAAAAGGCACACCAATATGATTTTAATTTCCCAAGTCCCATGATGTTAATTTAATTAAGTTAACTATATTATTATTGTTCTCACTTTTTATTATGGCGGTCCTCCCACCCCGGGTGGTAATCCACCAAAGTATCACACTTCGCCTTGTCAAATGGCCTCTGATCCGTTTAAACTGTCGATCCCGCCCCATGACAAGGTTCCACACATGACACGACATAAATCATCCGCTGACCCATTTAAACTGTCGGTTCCTGACACATTATATCACCACAAATTTTAATACCTGTTTTTATCTTAGGCATTAATTCTCAACTTCTCAATTTCACAATTTATAGATTACCCCACCCTTTTAATCGATGTGAGATCCTCAAAATACCCCTTAGTCCCATACCTAAGGGTCCCCAAGTTAACAAAGAGTCCTACCCTATGAATAGGATAAATTTCTAACATAAACCTCGATCTAGTCTTATGCCTAGGATAGCGTAACGATGATAAAGTATCAAAAAATCAACCCATCCCCGACATAACAAAATCGTAACAATTTACTGTCACCAATCCCATACCTAGAAGGTGTAAATCATCAAAAGGCCTACCCACTAGTCCCATACCTAGAAGGCATCCTAAAATATAGGGAGAGCATAAATACCCAACAACCTGTCGTCATAATGGAAATTAAATAATACCAACAAGTCACACAAACAATCATAATAATCAACGTATAAAACTACGCATAATAGTCCAATTGAATTAAATCTTAATTTAATTTTCACATCACCATAAACACCCAATTAATCTCATTTAATTTTTTTAAATTAAATACACCGAGATTTCATCATTAATACATCATAATTCCAATTTCATTATCTCAGCCCAAATTACATGAGTTATACGCCCCCAAAATTCATTTAAATCAAAACTAAGGTTTTTCTACATGCAACCTACACCATTAAAAATCAAAATTCATTCATGAATCCTACGAACCCAAGGGCTATAAATATTAATCATATTACAATATTTCATAAAAACAGCCCCAAGTTTTATGTGTTCGCTTACTCTAATTAGGTTGCTAATTGATTTTAAGAAAACATGTAATTAAGGTTTAGACAACACTTAAAACGCACAATACTAAAGGAAAGGAATAGAGTATTCATGCATGAAATTAGTTGGATGAAAATCTGAGTAGAAGGTTGAACTCCTCTAGAGAAAATACCAATTGAATCTTCAAAACTTGTTAAAAATTAGGGCTAGGGGTTGAAGATGAGAGGAAATGTGTTTTTGAGAGCCTTACTGGAGAAAGTTTGAGAGAAAAGTGATTTTAATCATCCCATCCCCGCAACAGTTTGGTATATAAAGGTTTAAGAGTTGGAAACAAATAGGAGTCTCAACTAGCCACCAACTTACTGTCGTTCGAACGAGAACACTTGTCGTTCGAACGACATGCGACGTCGATTGAACGACATGCGTTGTCGTTTGAACGAGCCCCAAAATACAAAAATTAAATCTTTTAGAAATAGAACTTAATTATCTGATAAAAATCTATAGCTGAACAAATACGCACATGTTGGTTAAACGATAAAAATCCTTATAACCTTTTTATAAAAGATCCGAATTAATTCCTGATTGAAAATTTTAATAATAAAACCAAGTCAAATACTTAAAGACCATTAAATCCAAAATTCTATTTTTCTCCAAATTTATTAAAGTAAATTAATTAAAACACGGGGTGTTACAGTATACCCAGAGCCTGATAGCACACGAGGGATGCATCTGTGAGGTCCAATGTTAAGGATACAACTTATACGTATATAGCGGGTGATATATTTGTTTGTATATATGAGATATAATGTATATATATATTTATAGCACGGGTTTAGCTATGTTATTATATTGTGTGAATATTTATTTATAGCATGTGTGTAGCTATGTTTATATAAAAGTATACCTAGTGAGGGTAGTATATATTTAGCTAATGGTGACTATTAGCGAGGTGGGATTTAATAACAGTTATTGTCCTAGTTAGACTCGGTAGTAAGAGTAGGATAATAAAATGAATGCGTTAGGTGCACACTGTAGATGAGAGGTGAGGTAAAGTCTCATGTGAATGCGACTGGTAAATTAATTGTGAAAGTAATACACTGCATGTTTTATTTAAAGCATTTAAATACTTGCAAAAAATTTCAAACATTTTCGGGCTTCGACTCGCTGTAAAAATCTATTTTTGTTTTCAAAACCACAGGTTTGCTGCAGCAACAGGGACATTAGGGTTAGATTTTTCACGCCATTGCGAGCACTAGTTGTAGATGCTGTTGGATTTTATTATAGCCACTTCAGCCATTTTTATTTAGATAGGACTCAATTCATTTCCATTATTTTCCTTTTGGGCATTTTGTCCGTAGTTGGATACGCTTTTAATTATGTCGGTGATATTCTTTAATTGTCAGTTGTTATATACGTTGGATGATTGATTATAGTGACTAATGGTTTATTAGACTCACTTTGATTATTTATGCATACCAGTTATTCTATCAATTCATTGTATATATGGTTTTATTCGTTTTATATCTATATTACTTGTTGCGACTGTGATGCTAAGAATGAAATCATACTGGATCCTTATTTTATTTTCATAAAGGATTGATCACCCTATATTAGAATAGGTAGGGTGTCGCAGTTGGTATTAGAACATTAGGTTATAACATCCAATAAAATTTATGCAAACTTACTACGTTGTCAGCGTTGCGTTTCTTTGATATGGATCCCTATAATTAGGACTAATGTTTCATATTGTGCATTTACATTCTTCTGCTATTGTATATATTTAAGTGGAATCTCATACAATTTTGGTTTGGTTTCAGATGCCAAGCACCAGTAGAGGTAGAGTAGCTCATGTAGAGAGGAGGCCGGCAGAGAAGGAGGCTCAGTCGGAGCCGCAGACCGCTTAGGGGACTGTGATTGCAGCAGAGGTCGCAGCCATACTAACATAGGTAGTTAATGATGCTATGACTGCCATAGCACAACACTTTCTCCAGGTACAAGTACATCTACTAGTGGCAGCACCATTACAGAGTCACTCGATGTCGTCAGGATGGTAAAGAGTCAGGGAGGCCTTTTAAAAGGGCCATCCACCAGAGTTTTAGGGCAGTGCATACGTAGAAATAGCAAGCCAATAAAAGAAGGACATCTAGAGGCATCTACGTATGGCTAAGTGCAGTGACATTCATAAGTTGGTATTGGCTATGTTTAAGCTAGTGGGGCAGCTCTACAGTGGTGGGAGTTAATGACCACATCAAAGGAGAGAGGTATTATGACAATTCAATAGTTCTAGGTGTGGTTTGACCACAAATTATTTTCGTCAACCATGCAGATAAAGATGATGAAGAGATTATTATATCTCACATAGGAGGCCCGGACAATGGCGTATGAGGAAGAGTTCACTTGCCTGGCGAAATTTGTGCCAGATGAGGTGAACACTGATGAAAAGAAGATTTTCAAGTCGCCTACCACCAGGTGTCTCAAAAAATAAGCAATGGGTGTTTCGCTTGCCACCGAGTGTCTAGAAAAATAGGCAAGGGGTGCCGCATTGACGTCCGAATGGAATAAGAAATAGACAAGGGTTCCTGCAACAATCTGAACGCGTGCGGGTAAAGAAGTTAGTTCAGGATAGTAGACTTAGGTTAACGAATTGAAATATAGGGACTATGGCGGGGAAAGGGTGGAATTAATAAATACCATGATAAGAAGAAAAGTCAACATTACTTATTTACAAGAAACTAAATGAGTTGGTGAGAAAGCTAGAGAAATAGAAAATACAGGGTTTAAATTATATTATACAGAAAAACATAGAAATAGGAATGGAGTCAAAGTAATAGTAGACAAAAACCTTAAGGATGACATCGCAACCGTTATTAAGAAAGGTGATAGAACTATACTTGTAAAACTATTAATATGTGAGAATAAAATTAATATTTTTAGTGCCTACGCACCCCAAGTAGGATTAGACGAGCAATCTAAAGTCATTTTGGGAAAAAACGGATGAACTAATTCAAGAAATACCCATAGGTGAGAAAATATATAGAGGGGGAGATTTTAATGGCCATGTAAGAGAAGTTCTGAAGAGTGCCCAATATGTGTGTTTTCAACAAAACCATTTTTTATTAAAAAAATCCAACTTTTAATTATGCACTAAACCAAGTTGTGAAATCCCAATTCTCACTTTAAACCAATTTTATCTTGATTAATCCTAAACATGCATCTAGTAATTAAAATAAGCAAAGTAAAGTAAAGAATACTCACAACGCCGGATGTACGAGGAAAAAATCCAAAACGGGAAAACAACCTTGGACGACCCAAGCCAGACAATCACTATGAACAATGGTTTTACAAAGACAGATTAGCCTTACACTAAGACTCGATCCCCACGGGTCTTGACGCTCCTTATGATCTTCAACCGTTCTTCAATAGTGCCCACGCAGAAATTCTGTCTTCTACGATCTCTGTCCACAACACACGCGTCCACATATGTCTCGGTATCCACCGATATGGCTTTGATATGTCTACGATGTCGAACACGATGTTAGTCGCTTCTTCACCACAAAACCCTTTGATGTTCAATGTGTAGAACAAACAACTTTGGTGCAGCAAGACCACGTAAACATATAAGAATGATAATTCGGATCTTTGCAAACTTCTAAGGATGTGTTTAAGACTTTTAAACCTTAGAAAACATGTGCAAACAAGGTTCTGGTTCATAAAACTTTTTTCCAGAAAGCACACTACCGAAATTATGATGCAAACTCTGTTTAAATAGGATTTAAACATCGCCTCGAAAAATGTGTCGTTCGAACGACTTTAGCATGTCGTTCGAGCGACATTATATGTCGTTCAAACGAGATCCAATGTCGTTCGAGCGACCTCGCGAAAGTTTGACTTTCTGATAAAAATGTCTCTTAACAAAGAGATTCAAATTAGTCAAACTCTATTTCGAGCTTATCATCATAAAATGAAGTTTAAACCTTTAAAACACTTTTAAAACATTTTAAATCATTTTTCTATATAAAAATTACATCCTTATATTTTATAAAATAATTTCGAGCACCATTAATTATATGCATTCATACCTGAGTGATCTCGAAATGAAATTAACTTTGAAGATGAGTAAACTTGTACCAAATAAACATCGACATGATTAAATCTTTGAAGCTTTGCCGCAACGTCTTCAATTTCTTCAGTACGTCATACACCAAGTGGGATCGTGACAAAATAAAAATCTCCCTATGACATATTACAAACACAGTTTTGTTCACGGAATTAAGTCAAAACAATACAGGGACTCAATTGGAAACTTATGTCCTTACAAGTCTCCCCCTTTGACTATTCTGGGACAAAACTAAACCAGTGAAATGCCTAACCGGGCCGTCAAGCCGTATGATACCTAAATCCCATCTCATAAACCCAAAATCAAAAATACAGGACATGAACATATGTAGCACCAACAAGCATGAACTGTCTGAATGTGATGTAGACTTGAGATCTCAAATCGCTGAAGCATACCTACACACATGAAACAGACAAACAAATACCAAGTGAAGTATGGAGGAACAAATGAAACCAATTTATATATTCAATAAGAGCATATCATTTGAAAACTTGTGAGCAAACATGTGAGCAATTATTTGATACCAATTTGTTACCAATTTTAAACATAAACTAGCGCTCAACAAATCTCCCCCTACATCTACATCACATACATCTCTCCCCCTTTTTGTCTCGAATAGACAATCCGGTGAAAAGATAAACCAATATGAAATATCTAGCATGAGAATATGATACCAAATAGAATCAAGTGATACCAATTGTGAAAAGTGAAAACCGCTAGATAAACATGAATCAACCAGCTAAAAAAATATCATGAGATGACTAATCAGTAACTAGTAAATCAAGGAATCACACAAAGAGTATACAAATCAAATCAAGTGTGATAAACGGATTCATATATGCAAAGTACCAATTTGGAACATAAAAGAACCTGCATATAAACCAATTAATCCAAAAACTGCTTCCTGCAGTACCAAAAAATATACCAATATGAACCAGAGGACTACAAACCAATCAGAAGCAAATTTATCACCCTGTCGTTCGAACGAGACAGAGACTTCGCTAAAACGAGATGAGGAAGTCGCTCGAACGAAGACAGAAGTCGTTCGCGCGAGATGCAATGTCGTTAGAATGACTTCGCACGACCTGCCAAAATTTCCCAGTTTCCCAGAAATATTATAAAGTATTGCCCAGTGAAAAAATTTCCACAAAAAAATTCCAGGAAGGGACTGACAGAAGAAAAACAGTGCTAAAACAGTAAGCTCTTAACACAAAACGCAAAAACTCATTAAAACTAAAAATGCGAGTTACATGCAAACATAGTACCGATGTGCTCAAACGTGTACATGGAATGAATGGGCATGAAACTAAAATAAATGAGTCACAATTCCAACACATCGAAATGATCAAGAAGCTCTAATTGATAGCGATAAATCATCAAACTTTATCATATTCAAATGACAATTAAAGTGTGAGCTTAATGAACTAAACATACTACATGCACACAAATCCAGAATTTTGACAATTCTACAAATAATAGTGTCAAATTGCAATGTTTCAACATTAGGATTAGATGTGCAAACCCGTTTAAATTTTCTCCAACCAAACACCCTCATATAAACATACTTTTTAAAGTTCTTTTGAGGTTTCTAGCATTCTCAACTTAGAGAAAATATTATTGGCCCTTTTCTTAGCATCTTGCTTTTTCTTTTTGGGCTCGTTTAAACGGTGGCTTTCACGATGAGTTAATTTTGAACTCTCGCAGCCCTTTCCCGTGAATCACTCATCATTTTTACCAAATTTAAATCCTCACGGTAAACGGTTATTACATGCACACTTCTCCTTAAGTTTACTTACGCATAGATGACAAGATTGAGATAAGAACGCCTCACCAAATTTAAATATGAAAGAGAAGTCAAACATCCATATAAACTCGTGCATGTGTGTGATGTTGGCATATATACAAAGTCGAATCAAGATGCATATCAACTTCGAAACAACCCCTTATAAACAATGGTTAAGATCATTCTAATCATCGATAATAATGACCAAATGTCCTAGCCACATGGATAATGAAACGATGGGGGGTCCAAGCACACCAATATGCCAAATTAAACATGTAAACTCAAAAACAAAAACTGAAAATCTTTTTGGCTTTTCAAACATATTTTGACTCAAGGAAAAGCAAAATCTTTTTGGATTTTCAAAAGTTTTCTCAAAAACAAAATCTTTTTGTATTTTTCAAATAAGACTCAAATAAATGAAAATTATAATGCAAAATGATACATATGTCATAATACTAGTAATGAATATATCATGAAGCAAACTAGCATATGATAAACATGGAAACACTATCATCCTTTAGATTTAGCATGGGAAGAATCAAGTGCACCCAAACGAGAATCATGAAGTTTAATTACTAAAGCCACTAAATCCGATTTCCTAACCCAAGTAGTTGTAAAACGACACATGGGGGTTTTGGGAACCGGGGCAACTTTATTCCTAAACTTCCTAGGAGCTTGTCTAAGGTCGTAGCAATAACGCCTAAGGTGACCTTTCCTACCACAAAACGATCAAGAGTAGCGATGGTGGGAATGATTACCTTTATGTGGACCTTTTCTAACATTCCTAGTGTTTCTCACACGTGCGGGGGGAATGGGAACTACTCTCTCACCAAAACCTATGCCTCCCCTATCTTCCTTAATTTGGACGGTGCCTAAGATCTTATCTAACTTCTCTGATCTAGCCTCTAAATCAAACTTGACTTTAGACGAGTCTTTCAACCTTTCCTCCAACTCGTGAATCCTAGACTCGAGTAAAAGCCTAGTCTCCTCAAACTCTAAAATCTCCTTTTTCAAGGACTCCATCAAACCACGGAGATTGTCTCTCTCTTTTTACACAAACTCTAGTTTCTCCCTAAACTTCTTATCTCGTGCCCTAAGATCCTCAATCAAACTATCATTATTTTATATGGCACGCTCATTAAACTTAGATTGCAATTTTGAGTTAGCCTTTTTCACCTTCACCGTTTCGGCATACAACTCATTAAAAGCATTTTGCAATTCTTTCACATCTATCTCCTCCTCTTCACTCTCTTCACCCTCACTAACATGAGATACACTCAAAACCTCCTCGAAAGTGTCATTCACGTGAGTATTATCGTCGTCGCTCATATGACATGCCATAAACGCAGTAAAGTTACGCTCAATGGGGGAACTCTCTCCCTCTTCCGGTTCACTATCACTTAAGGTGGCACTATAGAGCATGGGTTGCTTGCCCTCTTTCTTAAGTATAGTGGGACACTCCTTAACCTTGTGACCATACCCCTCACACCCGAAACACTTATTCGACTCATCTCTCTTAGGTTTTTCAAACTTATCCTTAGAGGTGGGATCTACTTTGTTGTTCTTGAATTTTTCAAATTTTTTGGCATCTTTCGATTGCTTTTGAAACTTAATAATTTTTTTAAATTTCTTTGCCAACAAAGCAGCATCCTCAAAATCGGAATCGGAATCGGAATTCGAAACTTTAATTTCCTCCTTCCGAGTTTTCAAAGCAATACCCTTTTCTTTCTTAGGCACTTGCTTGGAGGTAATCATGTCGATTTCATAGGTTTGCAAGTCACCTACAACCTCTTCTAGTTTCGTTGATTCTAACCTACCCAAGGAGTTTAAAATGGTCACTTTCGCTTCAAACCTACTAGGCAACGACCTAAGGATTTTCTTAATGACATGGTTGTCGGGAGTTTTCTCACCTAGGTTAAATGACGAGTTGACAATATTGGACAACCTAGCATAAAACTCATCAAAGGTCTCACTCTCTAACATCCTAATGGTTTCAAACTGTGTAGTGAGATTTTGAAGTTTTGACGCCCTAACCGTGCTAGTGCCCTCGTGAGTGAGTGCCAAAATATCCCAAGCCTCTTTTGATGTTTCACAAGTCATAATTCTGTTAAATTCTTCGTGTGTGACATGTGAAGAAATAACGTTCAGACCCTTAGAATTATATTGTGCAAGTCTTTGTTCAGTTTCGGTCCAAGACTCAACAGGCTTTAAACTAGTGACCTCACCTACAATAGTGACAGGGGGTGTCCAACCTTTCTCAACTGCAAGCCAAACACGCTCATCAATATATTTTAAAGCACATCTCATTCTCATCTTCCAATAAGTGTAATTAGTGCCATCAAAAACAGGAGTTCGAGAAAATTCATTATATCCCGAATTCATCTTTGAAAACACACGGGATCACAAAACAAATAAAAATGTTTTCTATCTCTGATACCAATTTGAAGAGTGCCCAATATGTGTGTTTTCAACAAAACCAATTTTTATTAAAAAATCCAACTTTTAATTATACACCAAACCAAGTTGTGAAATCCCAATTCTCACTTTAAACCAATTTTATCTTGATTAATCCTAAACATGCATCTAGTGATTAAAGCAAGTAAAGTAAAGAATACTCACAACGCTAGATGTACGAGGAAAAAATCCAAAATGGGAAAACAACCTCGGACGGCCCAAGCCAGACAATCACTATGAATAATGGTTTTACAAAGACAGATTAGCCTTACACTAAGACTCGATCCCCACAGGTCTTGACGCTCCTTCTGATCTTCAACCGTTCTTCAATAGTGTCCATGCAGAAATTCCATCTTCTACGATCTCTGTCCATAACACACGCGTCCACGTATGTCTTGGTATCCACCGATATGGCTTTGATACGTCTATGATGTCGAACACGATGTCTGTCGCTTCTTCACCACAAAACCCTTTGATGTTCAATGTGTAGAACGAACAACTTTGATGCAACAAGATCATGTAAACATATAAGAATGATAATTCGGATCTTTGTAAACTTCTAAGGATGTGTTTAAGACTTTTAAACCTTAAAAAACATGTGCAAACAAGGTTCTGATTCATAAAACTTTTTTCCAGAAAGCACACTACCGAAATTATGATGCAAACTCTGTTTAAATAGGATTTAAACATCGCCTCGAAAAACGTGTCATTCGAACGACTTAAGCATGTCGTTCGAGCGACATTGTATCTCGTTCGAACGAGATCCAATGTCGTTCGAACGACCTCGCGAAAGTTTGACTTTCTGATAAAAATGTCTCTTAACAAAGAGATTCAAATTAGTCAAACTCTATTTCGAGTTTATCATCATAAAACGAAGTTTAAACCTTTAAAACACTTTTAAAACATTTAAAATCATTTTTCTATATAAAAATTACATCCTTATATTTTATAAAATAATTCCGAGCACCATTAATTATATGCATTCATACCTGAGTGATCTCGGAATGAAATTAACTTTGAAGACGAGTAAACTTGCACCAAATAAATATCGGCATGATTAAATCTTTGAAGCTTTGCCGCAACGTCTTCAATTTCTTCAGAACGTACCAAGTGGGATCGTGACAAAATAAAAATCTCCCTATGACATATTACAAACACAGTTTTGTTCACGGAATTAAGTCAAAACAATACAGGAACTCAATTGGAAATTTATGTCCTTACGAATCTCCCATCGGTACAAATATTTTTTTGTGACAATCCCTTCAACACTGTCGTGCTTTAATTATGCCAACAACTGAATACTTTGTGATTTTTAAGGGAACGAAAACCAAGATTTATACAAGTTGGGAAGAATGCAAACCTTTGTGACAGTTTGTCTCACACGATTTTATAATGTTTCGACAATTATGATGTTTCTAAGAATGCATACGTGATGCACAAAGATAGATAGAAACATCTCGGTGTATCACTTGAGCCATCAAAATACTATATTCTGTCGACGATCGATATTCTTGGCTTGCAAGAAACATGTTATAAGCTAGGTAGCTCGTCGGGCTATTTTTCGTCCTAAAAATGTTTTATTTTAGGTTGTCCAATCTCTGTATCCTTTATATAACTTACCATAGGTTATTTTTTTAAATTACGTTTAATATTCATCTTCTTAGTACATTGATGTCTTCGTATTATAAATTACTAAAACCATATATCAATAACATAGTGTAATTTTAGAAATTTCCCTCTTTATTGAATAACGTTAAAACTTAGAAACAATACATAAACTAAAATACACAAGTACATCAAGGATAATATCATGAATTTAATCCTCGAAAAACACTTTTCATCGGCCCTAAGAACATTAATGATTTTTTTTCGATAATGTTTATGTACCGGTTAATTCGATAAGGCATGAATATAGAGGTATCTTTAATAATTAAGACTACTCTAACTGCAATGTGCTTCGTCCACTTGCATCTTGGAAGTAGGACCTTACAATCGATAGAATTGCTGAGTGTACGTGTTGGATCCTTTAGTTATATGGTTAACTCACCTAATGCATTTGGACGGAGTGACTTGAGTATGACTACAACATATCTCAAGATAGTTTTATGTTACGATATATTAATCCCAATTTTTTAAATAATTTTATTGAAAAATACTTATGAAGGAAACCTTGTAGTTAGGTAACAGGAGATTGCATATCTCCATTAGGGTTGTGTTATATAACTCTAAGTACTCATAGTCCAGGACAATAGCCCATAATTCTTTGGAGACGTCATCGTCGTACTCGGGCTCAACGAGGTATTCACGAATGAACTGTTGTGTAGGGAGACAAGAACCTATTTCCTTTTCAACCTCCTTCTATCTCAACACCTTTTGAACCTTACTTGCAATTTCGGGTATAATTCATCGATGTAACACCTCGTATTTTTGAATAATTATGAATTTAATTATTTATTGTATTTTAAATTGCAGGTGTGCAGTAATTTAATTAAAATGAAATATTGCATATTTAATAGATATTAATTTGCAGGAATAAAATTAATATTTATTTTGTAAATTTACAAAGTGTGTTTATAGTAAATAAAATATAGTGAATTGTTAGTAAGTCATAATGAGTTATAACGACGAGATTGTGATGATATCTCAATCAGGGTTGGTGAGTAGACTATATTAAGTTTGAGATATGTAATTTATGTATAGTGAATCGAATGGCGATTTCGAGTGCACGGTTGGTTCCGAATAGGCCGAAATACTAAAAAATAAGTACCCGAGGGTAGTAATTGGGTTTTAGAGACTTTTTAGACTAGCCCGGACTCAAGTAGGGGCATTTGGGTCATTTTGATGTAGCCTAATAACCTAATTTAGGGATTTGTGTTTTAAACCATAAGGGTTAGGTGGGTAAGCCAGAGATGTCATTATTTCTAAACTCCAAAAGAGTAGGAAGAGGGGAGAAATAAGATAAATCAAGGGAGAAAGCTAGAGGAGGCCAATTCAGGATGGCATTCAGGGAAAATCTAGCAACAACTCACCACACAACAAGGATATCAAAACCTATAATCATTCCAAGGAAAGTAATTAACTTGCTTGATATTCTATGCATGTAAATTCAATTCATATCATAGTAGGTGATATATTATGATTTAGAAGACTTTTGGGAAATGGGGTCTATGTTAAAAGATGGGATTTTGGGTGATAAGTAGTGTAACCATTGCTCAATACATATTCTGAAAATAAATCCAAACATAAAGATTGAATCTTTAATAAGAAAGTTGAGGATTAGAGTAGTAATGAGAATAAATTAAGTAATCACGCAATTTCTTGAATCTAGATTACATTCGTTGAATTTGATTATGTTTTAAATGTGTTGAGATGAATTTATATATAAAAAGAGATTAGGTTCATGTATAAGATTAATAGAGGATGGAAAATTGAGTTGTGAATGTATTTACCTAACTTGTGGTTGAAGAAAAAGGGTGAAATCCCATCATCGAGTGCAGATCTAGATTTTTAACCAGATCCGAATCGATTCGACCTCTTGAACGAATCAATTCGGCAGGGCGAATCGATTAGGTCCACGAAGCAAATCGATTTGGCCACTGGGTTAGGATGAGTTGGGACCGGGGATGGATTTGGGTGATTTTTAAAAATTCATACGAGTTAGTAGGACCGTGTTTTGACATTCATAAAATTAATTAAAAATAGAAGCGTGTCGCTATTTATGGGAGAATAACTAAATTTACAAGATGGTTAATGTTAATTCTCTAAAGAAGGACTATTTAATGATTTACATGTTGAATAACCATCAATATAGTATAAGTATAAATTAATGCTTTGGGGCAGTAATAGGGTAATTATTAGTATGATGTGAATATCTGATGATAGGAGATTAGGTTTAGACTCGAAATGAGAGGCTGGTGCTTTGAGCAATAGGCATTGTTTAGACGAATTTGCATTGACGTATATATATATATATATATACACACACACACACACAGAGAGAGAGAGAGAGAGAGCGCCAGGCTCATGTGCACACTAAGTTTGCACATCATTTTATTTAAATAGTAAAAGAAATATTTTTGAGTTAATTTTTTTTTTTGTGATATTTAAACATTTCAACGGACCCATATAAAAACAATCAGCTAAAAAACTTTTTTTCTATTTTTAAAAAATCGATCAAACTTTCTTTGTTTTTAAGCACTTTAAAAGCTGCAAAAGTTTAACCGATTTTTTAAAAATAACAAAAAAAAAAATTTGAGATAATTTTTTTTACATGGGTCCGTTGAAATGTTTAAATATCACATAAAAAATCAACTCAAAAATAATTTTTTTATTGTTTCAAAAAAATTGGTGTGCGTCAGCACTGTGCAAACTTAGTGTGCACATGAGCCTGCCTCTATCTCTCTCTCTCTCTCTCTCTCTCTCTCTCTCTCTCTCTCTCTCTATATATATATATATATATATATATATATATATATATATATATATATATATATATATACGAATAAGAATAATATCCGTGTGTATGATATTTATGTAAAGCATGCTAGTGATTACATTCCTAGAGCACGCTAACATGCTAGTGAGTACGCGTCTATAATGTGGAGGATATTTGTGAATGCGATTACATATATAATGAGTGATATATATGTGTACTTATTGTGATATGGAAAATATGTATATGTATGAAAAAAAATTATGTACGGACTTGAGATATTAAGTATGGATAAGGATTTGATAACTAGTGAAAGTTATTGGAAACACATTAAATGTTATTAATTTGTGCAACTGGTGAAAGTTATTTGAAATAAACTAATTTAATTATAATTTAGAATTATAATTATTAAGTGGAGATGAAAGCTAATTGTATAAGAGATGTGTAACATAGGGTTGTGTTTGGACCTATGTTTATATGGAGGCTAGTTAGACGGGG
Organism: Sambucus nigra; assembly: GCA_949130495.1. Classification (NCBI taxonomy): domain Eukaryota; kingdom Viridiplantae; phylum Streptophyta; class Magnoliopsida; order Dipsacales; family Adoxaceae; genus Sambucus; species Sambucus nigra. The sequence goes on from OX422217.1 coordinate 213,367,057, forward strand.
TATAATAACTACGAAAGTTAAGAACATATGTTAGGTGCGCACTATTATTGAGAGGTGAGGGGTATCTCATGTGAGTGCGACACCGACTTATATATGGAAAGTTTTACTACATATTTATTTACTGCATTGTAACACTTGCAATTATTTTTAAAGGTTTTGAGCTCTCACCGGTGTCAAATCTATTTTTCCAAAAACTTTTACGTATCCATCCATAGGGATGCCATGGATGTCTATTCTTTCCAAGGACACGAAGCTACAGTGGAAGTGGAGGCTTGCAGATTGCTGAGTAGCCGCTTCACTTATTATATTCTAGATTAGGTTCTCTATCCCGGTATTGGTTGGGCGTGTTACCCCTTTTCATTCAAACTTATGTATTTCAGAGCATTTTAGTCAGATAGATTGGATGTATTACATTTTTACCCGATGGTTTATTTGGGAACTTTATCTATTTATCTTTGCTCTACACTTTACATCGTGGTTTAATTTATATTGGTTACTGTCTATGGGATTATTGTGATTTGATTAATATTGTTGTATGTTAATGAAAGATAAAATTTGGCACCAACTTATTTGATTAATAGTTGGTTAGTAATTTAAAATGTTTTTGATCGTGATGCTAAGAATGGACCAGGGGAGACTCTTATTTTATTTTAGTAAATTACTGATCACCCGTGATTAAATTAGGTGGGGTTTCATAGATATCAGAACATCAGTTTCTAGTGTCTTATAGGATCTGTGAAGACTTATTATGTTTTCAGCGTTGCTTTTCTTTAATATAGAGTCCTATACTTAGGACTGTCGATTTATAATGAGACTTACGTTCTCCTTCTATTGAGTATAGTTAATGTGAATTATTTACTAGTTTGGTTGGGCTTCATATACCGAATAATATAGGATGACTAGCAAGGACCGTCAAGAGGATTGCAGGAGGAGAGGCTCAGCCGAAGATAAATACTATTCTGGGAACGGTGATCTCGATAAAAGTCACCATAATTATTGTTCAGGCTGTTGACGTTATAATAACCACTAGGACGAAGTAGTTACCCAAGTACCACCATAGCAGATGGTGGCGTAAATTCAGAGTCTCCCAGTATAGTCGGTAAGGGAGAGAGTTGGAGGGGATTTTTTAAAGGGCCATCCACAAGAATTTGGGGAAAGTGCGGAAGTGTTATTGGCTAATGGAAAGGGAACATCCAAATGTGATTGAGTATGGGGGAGTGCAGTAGCACTCAAGATTAAATTTCAAGCAAAGTTTTTAGCTCATAGGAGCAACATTATAGTAATGGGAGTTGGTTAGCACATCCAAGGAGAGATACCATGAATATAGAGGAATTTGGGGTGCGATTTGATCGCAAATCCTTTCATCAACTATTTAAACAGAGAGGCGAAGGAAATTTCAGTACTTATTGCAAGAGGGTCGGACAGTGGCCGAAAATGAGGGGGGGTCTTCTTATTTAGCAAACTTCATACCCGATGAGGTGGATACGGAAAATAAAAAAGGGTATTTGAGTTGATTATGGACTCATGGGTAGAATATGCCAACATTGAGGGGGAAATCCAGCTTGGATGGATGATCATGATGTCGTTAATGTCGTATTTGTCCAAGGGCAATATAAATGCTTCCATATGAAGGGAGATAAGAGATGGAGAGTCTAGTCAGTAGATCAAGAATAAATGTAATTAGTGTTAGTGAAGCACCGCAGGGGGATACCCAGTAGGGGACCCATTTTAATGGTTCAGATCAATAGAATTCCTACCAAATTAGGGCCGTTAGGGCAATCAATGTGTTCCATAGGGACAACAGAGATAAAGGAACATCGAGGGTAGCAATCGGGGTCAAAGTTACTAGGTTTGAGAGAAGTACAACCCCAATATGGTCAGTGGGTCCAGAGACAAGGGGATGACACATAGAGGTGTCTTATGTGTGGGGAGTAGGGCCATATGTGTTGATCTTGTCCATAGCGAGTTAGGGGATAGGAGCGAGATGCCAAGCAGGGGGAACAGTTATAGAAGTTTTTGGTTTGGTTTAGACGAGATTATTATGTCCAGGAACCATTTGAATCGCTGGTGCTATTGGAGATTGAAGGAATTAGTTTTATCCATAAGGGTTAAGTGGGTGAGGCAGCCATATCATTATTTTTAAACCGAAGAGAGAATGAAGAGTTGAGAAAGAAGAGAAATCAAGGGAGAAAGCTAGAGGAGGCCAATTCAGGAAGGGATTTGGGAAAAATCTAGCAATAACTCACCACACATAAAAGAGATCAGACCTTCTATAATCATTCCAAGGCAAGTAATTAACTTGCTTGATATTCTGTGCATGTAAATTCAGTTCATATCATAGTGGGTGATATATTGTGTTTAAAAGACTTTTGGAAAATGGGATCTATATTAAAAGATGGGATTTTGGGTGATAAGTAATGTAACCATTGCTCAATAAATATTCTAAAAATAAATCCCAACATAAAGATTGATTCTTGAATGAGAAAGTTGAGGATTAGAGTAATCTTGAAAATAAATTAAGTAATCATACAATTTCTTGAATAGAGATTAGATCCTTTGAATTTGATTATGTTTTAAATGTGTTGAGATGGATTTATATATGAAAAGAGATTAGGTTCATGTATAAGATCAATGGAGTATGGAAAATTGAGTTGCGAATGTATTTACCTAACTTGTGGTTGAAGAAAATAGGTAAAATCCCATCATCGCATGCAAATCTGGGTTTCTGCCCAGATCCGAATCGATCTAGCCTCTTGAGTGAATCGATTCGGCCCCTGGGTTGGGATGAGTTGGGACCGGAGATGGATTTGGGTGATTTTAGAAGTTCATACGAGTTAGTAAGACCATATTTTGGCATTCGTAAAATTTATTAAAAATAGAAACGTGTCACTATTTGCCGGAGAAGGACTAAATTTATTATATGGTTAATGTCAATTCTTTAAAGTGGGACTGTTTAATGATTTAAATGTTAAATAATCAGTAATATATGATAAACATGGATTAATTATTTTGGGGCAGCTATAGGGTAATTATTAGTATAGTGTGAATATTTGATAATAGGAGGTCAGGTTTAGACTTAGAATGAGAGGCTAATGTTTTGAGCGATAGGCACGGCTTAGCCGAATATGCATTGACATATATATACGAGTAACAATATAAATACGAATAAGAATAATATATGTGTGTATGATATTTATATAAAACATACCCATCTTAGAGGATATGCTATCGTGGAATTTGCAAGCCGTGGGAGGTCACTTTGGAGAATCTCACCAGAGGTAGTACCATTCCCCTCAGTCATAGGTGCTGTGCATGCCCATGTGATGTAGGGTTGGAGTCCCGTGGAATAATTTGGTATGGTTATGATCACGAACTTAAGGTCATGATCGCCTCCAATGTTCGTTGTGATTTTCGGGTTCGGTGGTGAGATTTCGACCCAGCTGTCTAGAGTGTGGAGGACATTCTTGGAGCACGATAGCATGCTAGTGAGTTCGCGTCCAAAATGTGGAGGACATTTATGAATGTGATTACATATATAATGAGTGATATATATGTGTACTTGTTGTGATATGAATATATATATATATATATATATATATATATATATATATATATATATATATATATAGAGAGAGAGAGAGAGAGAGAGAGAGAGGGGCTATAGTACATCATGCTCTATACATCACCCGCGCATCACACCTAATTCTAGGCCATAAAAAACTTTTTTTTTTCAAATTTTATATTTTTTCCTTGAAATTAACCTTCCAATCAACCCATATGCAAAACATTAGGTCAAAATACATTCTGTACCTATTTTTAAAAAATCCACAAAAAAATGCTAAAAATACCTTATTTATAAGGGTCCAGTTTTTTGTTGATTTTTTAAAAATAGCTACAAAATGTATTTTGATCTAGTTTTTTTGCATATGGGTTGATTGGAAGGTAAATTTTAAGAGAAAAATATAAAATTTGAAAAAAAAGTTTTCTAGAGCCTAGAATTAGGTGTGATGTATAGTGCATGATGTAAGTGAGCCTTCAAGGATCAAGTGAGGTCCCCCAGTTTGAGGACCCTGAATGAGGTCCATTTTTTTAAAATAGTAAAAATAATATTTTGGAGCTGATTTTTTTTCTATGGTTTTTAAACATTTCAACAGGACCATAAAAAAATAATCAACTCAAAATGAATTTTTTTACTATTTTAAAAAAATCGGTCAAACTTTGTCAGTTTTTAAAGGCTTAAAAATAATTTAAAAACTGACACAGTTTGATCGATTTGTTTAAAATAGCAAAAAAAAAATATTTTGAGCTGATTATTTTTTATGGTCCTACTGAAATGTTTAAAACCCATAAAAAAAATCAGCCCAAAAATATTTTTTTTACTAGTTTAAAAAAATAGATCTCATTTAGGATCCTCAAACTCGGACCTCACTTGATCTTTTCCATATATATATATATATATATATATATATATATATATATATGTGGGGGGGGGGGGATACCATGTTTGCCACCATAGGCCCAGACAAGTAGCTCGGTAAAGGCCCAAAGTTTGAGAGCCCCGCATCCCTACCGAAATTAGTTATGACTTAATCTCTTCCTAAAATCTCGTAAGGAGATATTCTAGGAAGTGATGGACGAATGTGGGGGAGTCAAACACCCCCACTCCCCAAGAACAAGCATGTATATAACAAACCCTAAGCCTGGGGAAAAGGGCACGTATTGTATTCACTTGTAAAACACTCCATGGAGTACAACGAAATAATACTGAGAGCATCACCGTGGACGTAAGTATTCTTGTTGAACCACGTAAATACTGTGTCGTGTGATCTTGTATTCTTTACATTCTTTATTTACTTCGGTGATTGTCTTTTCTTATTAGTTTGTGTTGAACTTAATTGCCACCATAATTGGAGCCGTCTGTCGGAAGGTTTGTCTTCCTTTAAGAAAGCCTTCACCAACAAAGGATTTGGAATGTCTGGACACAGCAGCAACGCCCCTCAAGCAGGGGATATCCAAGAACAGACTGCCCCTCACGGGATCAGATATGAGGTTCGACGCTCAGATCAAAGAGGTTTCCCAGAACGGCAGGCCTCAGAAGAAAGTTAGGGACCAGCGAGGTCCACACAAATCTCCAAGTTGATCGATGCCTACGAGGTAAGGATCCAAGAGCAAAAGGAGGTCGCTCGCAAACAAGAGGCTGAGAATGCTCGCCTCAAAAGAAGATTGCAGAGGATGGAGAGGGAACTCCATCGCAGCACTAGGCGACGTCCATATTGCACTCCTAGTCCTCAGGCAGGCAAGTCTCGCAGTCTAGGAAGGAGCCCTAGACGCGAATCCCGAAGAATTGAGGAGCAGGAGTCGGATGACGACTTGCTCAAACAATAGCGACCAGTTCGCCGTTACAGGATCCCAGCTCGAGGTGATGAGGATATACGAAATTTGGTCCGAAGAGAGATGGACCATCACCCAGCTCATCGGGGAGCTAGATCAACTAAAGAGCTTACTCGGCGAGCTCTCAAGACCCAAATGAAATCCCCCTTTTCAAGGGAGATAGAAGAAGAAGAAGCCCCTAAGAAATTTGTTATTTCGAGATTCAAGATCTATGACAGAAAGACTGACCCTATCGATCATGTTAGGTAGTACAGGTAGGCCATGACCCTCTAGAACCACAGGGATGCACTAATGTGCCAGATTTTTCCTTCAAGCCTGCATGATGTGACCTAGAAGTGGTTCGAAAGGCTCCTCACAGGTCCATTAGGAGCTTTGAGTCCCTGGCCGAGCTCTTCACAGCACGCTTCATTACCAGCAGCTCTCATCCAAAGAGGATGGATTCTTTGCTAACAATGAAGAAGACGCCTCAAGAGAGCCTCCGGGACTACGCTAAGAGGTACTGGGAGTTATTCCACGAGGTTGAGGACTGTTCGGAATAGGTATCAGTGGCCTCTTTCAAGATTGGCCTGCCCAGCTCTTGCCTTCTGCACCAGTCCCTAATAAAGCAGGAGGCCACAACCATTGATGACCTAATGGCTCGCATCGAGAAATATGCCAAGGTGGAAGATGTGACTCGCCTCAGTGCAGGGGAGAATAGATGGGCTAAGCTCATTGCTAAGGGCAGCGATAAGGCTAAAAACTAAAAAAAAGGAGGCAAGAATGGGGGCAAGGGTGGCTCCAAGAATTGAGGCAAGAACGATGCTTCGAAAGCATTTCAGACAGTAAACACTGTCTTCAAATAACCGATATACAAGATCCTAGCTAAAACCAAAGATGAGCCATTTGTTAAGCGGCTCAGAAAGATGGGGGAGATCCCCCAAAGAGAAATAACGCGCTGAGATACGCTTTTCACAAAGAAGGAGGACATAAGACTGAGCACTGTAAGGCTCTTAAGTAGGGGTGGAAGCGGTACGAGTTTTTACCGTACCGTACCGTTCTGGTCCGAAAAAAAATGGTTTTGGTTTTATATATTAAAATACCAGAAACCAGTCTTAACGAAACCGAAATTACCGCAAAAAAGTTGGTTGGTTTTGGTTTTAATATTTAAAAATCGATTTACCGAAATTACCGTACCGAATTTACTGAAACCAAAAAAAAACGTACCGAAATTACCATACCGTACCGAATTTACCGAAACCAGAAAAAATCGTACCAAAATTACCGTAACGTACCAAATTTACCAAAATTACCGTACCGAATTTCCCAAACCTAGAAAAAAGTTGCTTTTGGTTTTGGTTTTAATATTTAAAAAAGTTGGTTGGTTCTGTTTTTGGTTTTTGGGGACTTTTAGTGTTGTTTACCGAATCCATAAAAAACCGAAACCAGAAACCAGAAAAAAGTAGAATTTACCGAAACTAGAAAAAACCAGAAGAAACCAGAAAAAACCAGAATTTACCGAAACCAGAAAAAAAATCAAAATTACCGAAAAAACCGAAATACCAGCCGGTTTGGTTTTGGTATTGATTTTGGTGTATCGGGTGGTAAACTAGTACGGTTTGGTTTTACCATCTTAAGGTTTTGGTATTGGTATCTACTATTTACCGACCAAACCGTACCGCTTACACCCCTACTCTTAAGTCTCACTTTGAAGAGTTGGCCCAGACCGGGCATCTGAACGAGTTTATGGAGAAGAAGGCAGAGAAGGTTGCTGCCAATGGGACGCAAGGCCCGACAATGTACTCGAGGATGATGCTAACCATAAATTTTCAATAATTCATGGGGCATCTGATATGAAGCAGATTCAAAGGAATTCAGCTCGGATGGAAGTGAAAAAGCTTACAACGATAATGAAAGCTTTTCAGATCGATCCAGCGAAAACACAGTCAGGAAAGCGTCAGCGAGCAAACGACGTCGATTACAGTAAACGCATTGTATTCATAGATGAAGACCTAATGGGAGTAAGAACCCCACATCATGACACCTTAATCATTACCCTCAGGATAGCCAACTATGATGTCGACAAGTTGCTCGTCGACCAGGGAAGCTCATCCGAGGTAATGTATCTAGACCTGTTAAGAAAGTTGAAGTTAAGCGTTACCGACCTGAAGGAAGTCACTATCCCTCTAATTAGCTTTGCTGAAAAAGTAATTATCCCATTGGGAAAGATCGTGTTACCAGTAAGGGCAGGAAGTGTCTCTAAGATGATTGAGTTTCTGGTAGTCGATATTGACTCGCCATACTAAGCTATCCTCGGTAGGGGGTGGCTACATGCCATGAGGGCAGTCTCATCGACATACCATCAGAAGCTCAAGTACGTGACTGAGCGAGGAGTAATGGATATCCACGGAGATCAAGCGAGAAGGTGCTTTATAGCGGCCATTCGCCCAAAGCCATAGAAGAAGGTCGAGAAGGCCAAAGAGAAGATCGATGAGCAAGAAGGTTTAATACTTTCAAAATAGTAACTAAAGTATGGAAGACCCGGGGTGGAGGAGACCAGGCTACTCCCCTCTGAGTGATTCGTTAAAAACCTGGAAGAGATTATAGATGGTGGGAGCAAGAAAGACAGAGTGTTCTTGATTGGAGCTTCTCTCACAGAGCAAGAAAAGAAGGAATTGAAGGTATTATTGAGAAGCAATCTAGACATTTTCGTGTGGGAACCATACGAGCTGCTTGGAATTGACCCCAATGTGATTTATCATCGGTTGCACGTCGACCCCACTTTCAGACCTATCACGTAGAAGGCACGGCGATCTGCGTCCGAGAAGGCCAAAGCTGTAGAAAAGGAAGTAGAGAAGTTGGTGGATGCAGGATCCATACGAGAGGTTCAATTCTCTAAATGGATTTCCAACCCAGTAGTAGTTCCAAAGAATAATGGAAAATGGAGAGTTTTTATAGATTTCACTGACCTTAACAAGGCATGCCCTAAGGACAGTTTCCCCCTCCCAAATATCGACAAATTGGTGGATGCCATAGCAGCTCATGAGAGGATGAGCTTCCTGGATGCATACTTCGGGTATCACCAGATTCCTCTGTATGCACCAGACCAAGATAAAACAACGTTCATCACCACCGTCGATTTGTACTATTATAAAGTTATGCCCTTCGGGCTCAAGAATGCAGGAGCAACTTACCAGCGGTTGGTCACCAAAATGTTCAAAGACCAATTAGGAGATACCATGGAAGTCTACATTGATGATATGCTCGTCAAGAGCAAGTGTAAATAAGACAATCTCTCAGACCTATCAAGGACCTTTGAAATCCTCAGGAAATATTGAATGAAACTCAACGCAAGCAAGTGTTCTTTTGGTGTCCAGTGAGGAAAATTTCTCGGGTACTTGGTTAGCAAGAGAGGCATTGAAGCCAACCCGGACCAGATCGATGCAATCAATAAGGTACAGCCTCCTCACACAATAAGGGATGTGCAGAAGCTCACGAGTATGCTCGCCGCTCTGAATTATTTCATCTCAAAGTCCTCTGAAAAGTGCAAGCCATTCTTCCAGCTCTTGAAAGGAAATAAGATAGTTGAGTGGAATCAAGATTGATCGAAAGCATTGGAAGAACTCAAGGCTTATCTCAGCACACCACCTTTGCTGGTCATACCTCAAGAAAATGATTACCTATACTTATACCTCGCGGTCTCCACCCACGCTGTCAGTTCTGCACTGATATGCGAGAAGTCAGGAATCCAACACCCAGTTTACTACGCGAGGAAAACCTTGTTAGACGTCGAGCAACAATACCTACCACTGGAGAAGCTCGCCTTTATAGCGGTGGTAGCCTCGAGGAAACTAAAGCACTACTTCGAAGCTCACACTATCATCATCCTTACCTCACACCCCCTTAAAGGAGTCCTACAGAAAGCGGATCTGTCTGGCAGACTCTCCAAGTGGTCAGTCGAGCTCGGACGATTTGGCATCCAATTTCAACTAAGGAATGCAATCAAGGGGAAGGTGATCGCCGACTTCATCGTGGAGCAGCCTCGCGACCAACTCCAACCCATGGATCAGACGAAAAAACCCTCAACGGGAGGAGCCTAGAGACTATTTGTTGATGGAGCCTCCAACTCAAAGGGGGCAGGAGTAGGCATTATGCTCGTTACACCAGAAGATATAATTATTGAGCAGGGCATAAGACTTGGATTTGAAGCCTCTAACGATGAGGCAGAATACGAGGCTTTGATAGCAGGCCTACAAAAGGCACAGACATTGGGTGCAAAATAACTACAGGTGTTCGGCGACTCACGATTGGTCTCCAATCAGATAAGTGGGGACTTCAACGCAAAGGACGAAAGAATGACAGCCTACCTCGCTTTAGCAAAAAAGTTAATATCCAACTTTGAGGAAGTCAGTGTCCAACAGTTTCCCAGAGGACAAAACAGTCATGCCGACGCCCTAACAGCCTTAAGTTCAGCAATCGACTCCGACTTAAAAAGAACAATCCCTATAGACTTCCTCACCCAACCGAGCATCACCCAGAGCGAAGAGCTGCCAGATATGGACCGTATTCTCCAGATCAAATAAGCACCTACTTGGATGGACCCCCTGAGAGATTATTTGAAGTATAGTGCACTACCAAATGACAAGAAGGTCACTCATCAGATAATAGTCAAAGAGTCAAAGCTGCCCACTTTCACTTATCTCCTGAAGGCAAGCTATATAAGAAATCATTCACTGGACCTTACCTCCAATGTGTTCACCCAAAGGACGTCGAGCAAGTGTTGCGCGAGCTCCATGAAGGAACCTGTGGGAGCCATATTGAAGGGAGATCACTAGCTTTTCGAGCAATGAAGGAAGGCTACTGGTGGCCATACATGCAGAAAGATTATGGAGTATATGCTCACAAGTGCGAAAAATGTCAGCTACATGCTCCTATAGCCCACCATCCTGTTAGTGACCTAAGATCACTTACCAGCCCTTGGCCTTTCGCCCAATGGGGAATGGACATCGTGGGCCCTCTTCCTACTGCTGCCGATAATCGCAAGTATTTGTTGGTCGCCACATATTACTTCACAAAATGGATCGAGGCAGAGCCACTGGCAAACATCAGGGATGAAAATATGATGAGATTCATATGGAAAAACATAATTAACCACTTTGGGATCCCCAGAACCATCATCATTGACAACGAAATGCAATTTGAGAGCGGCCCCTTCCAGAGCTTTTACAACGACCATAGGATCAGGCACCATTTTAGCTCGGTTGCCTACCCCGAGAGCAACGGCCAAACTGAAGCTTCTAACAAAATAATGATCGATGGGTTGAAGAAACGGCTCGAGCGAGCCAAAGGTGCATGGGTTTCACTACACCAAAACATGCTTTTAGTAACACACTATTTTTTTTTATTGCTAACAATATTATACCATTACTATTTCTCACAATAAAATATCGTTAGTAATTTTATATAATTGTTACTAATATTGGTTTAATATTTTAAAAGTCATTTTTTTAAAGAATAAAATTTACTTTTCCCCTAATGAAAGAAATATCCCCGACAAAAATTTTCATCCAACCCCGCTCACACACACGAAACTCTTTCATATCCTACCCGCCCAAAATTTCTTCCCCCCTCTCTCTCATAGATCTGTCCACCTCCATCGAGATAACTCATTCTTTTCTCTCAAAATTTCTTCATACAGCGTTGATTAATTGAGCGATAGTACTTTGGTCCAAATACGAAGGGATTCTTTGCTTTAATTTGCCGAGTTTTTTATGTACATGTGAAGTGGATTCGTTTTTTGTTAAGTGAATTAGTGGGTTTCATTTTATTTATTCAACATATAAAGATCACCCAGTTTCATTTTTTAGGTTAGTAGTCATTGAAGCTGCTGACGGATGCAAGTAAGGCGTTGATTTTGTCGATTTTGCCATTGATAGGCGAGAGCATGGTGCCATTACCGATGTTAAAAATCAAGTAATTTTTGTGTTTAGTTTTTAAGTGATGTTTTGGTTGTTTTTATGTGTCTATGTGTTGATATTGGAAGAATTGATTATTTTTTATAGGTGATCAGGTGTATTCAATCAAATTTATGAATATTATATCTAAGGACGTATAGGAATGCTAGAGGAGAAGGTTGTGTTTTTAATGTAGAGTTGACAGATGAAGATGTAAGCAATATTTATTTTTTTCATAAGCATTATATGCCTCTTTGGTGATGTAGAAACATGACATGTAAATGATTAACTGAGAGTAAATTGATTTTTATGATTCAGGGTACACAAATACAAGTGTAACACCCCGCTTAAAATAATAACGGGTGGCCAGCCCTATACTACATTAAATCAGGAGTTTCAGATGGTCCAGTCTCAACATCAACAGTCGATACTATATAATATAGGACTAACGACCCGATATCATAGAAGCGAGATGTTAGAATAAATTAAAACATGCAACATACCACAACCCAACACTATGAATAAAGGAAAGAAAGATGCAGGAAAGAACTATGAGAAATGAAATGCTGAAATAAAATTAAATAAATACTACAACTGAAAGATACCATAAGGAAGTAAACCCGAATAAGTTGTCGGGTCACAGCCAATACAATAACTGAAATGGAATAAATAAACATGTATATAAATATCCCTTGGGTACAAACCCGATATACAACATGAATCCAACCTAGAATTTTAAAAGTAGGAAGCGACTACAAAAAATATCCCGCAATAGTCCGCACATGTCACAACTCCCAAGACTCAGGATAGAAGGTCATCAGGCATCCATGCGGTAGGATACCTGTAATAATATATATATATATATATATATATATATATATATATATATATATATATATATATATATATATGTATATATATATATATATATACAGGCAGGAGAGAAAAGTAAACGGGTCAGAGCCCGAGTGTGAAAAATATTTAGCAAGTGTGTTAACCGTGCATAATAAATATCGGTGCACTTATTTCATAATTAAAGTGGAATCGCACTCTCGTGGAACCCCAACTCACCTCTCAACTAACGGCGCGCACCTATTCGCGTCTTCAAATTTTAGTTTAATTACACCAATTTTAAGGACAACCTAACTCATCATAGGCCTAGCCTATACCCACGAGACCTGCCTTCCTACCATAACCCAAGAATCCACTCTTTCTAACCACACTTAAGTATTTTTACAAACATATATGCCATATTAGGCTTAATGGATTCCGGTTTATAATTTAACCAATTATAAATCTTAATAAGTTACCCATATGCATTTCAGTGGAATCATATGATTTACATTTCTAAATAATAGGCATACAACATTTATTAATGACAAAACTTCTCTCCAATTTCACCGTTGCGTTGCGTTTCGTGCGTGGGGTGTCTCGCAGAGTGAAATCCAAACAAGGAACTACCCCGTTACACTACTCCTTGTCAACGTCGATCCTGAAGATCCATTATGCCATACCTAATAATTGGCAGAACTTTTCTCTAATCTCAACAATGCACTACGTTTCATGCGTGGGGTGTCTCGCAAAGCGAAATCCAAACAAGGAACCACCCCGTTACACTACTCCTTGACAATGTCGATCCTAGAGGTCCATTATGCCACATATAATTAATTTGACAAAACTTTTCTCCAATCACAACACTGCACTATGTTTCGTGCGTGGGGTGTCTGGCAAAAGCGAAATCCAAACAAGGAACCACCCTGTTACACTACTCCTTGACAATGTCGATCCTAGAGGTCCATTATGCCACACATAATTAATTTGACAAAACTTTTCTCCAATCACAACACTGCACTATGTTTCGTGCGTGGGGTGTCTCGCAAAGCGAAATCCAAACAAGGAACCACCCCGTTACACTACTCCTTGACAATGTCGATCCTAGAGGTCCATTATGCCATATATACCATACTACTAAATATAGATTTCCATAACAACAACTAAAGTCTCCAAATAATATCCTTGGGAAGATGTAACCGAAATATTCCTTAAATGAAATACCCCAACCCCCAATCATCTAGTACACCATAATCATCCAAGGTGTACTCCATAACCGTCCATATCCTTTTTATCTATAGGATATATATAAATATATATATAGGCATTTTATTCTCACCATATATATATATATATATATATAACATCATCCATACCCATGACCAAGTGTACATATCATATCTGATGTACAATGGACATGCACATAAATCCACCCTGCTATATATGTCGCCGATAAAACTGCATCATGCCATCATCTTCCTATAGCCCGGCTCACGTAGCAAAACTGGGGCCACCATGGTGGGACTAAACGACACCCATCTCATGGTAAACTCACGAACACGACGTCCCGGGAAGCGGTCATGGCTCCTAACCGACAATGAGACGAAACATACCCACCACGTCTCAACCCAAATACATATATATATATATATATATATATATATATATATATATATATATATCACATAATAACACACTGGACGACTATGACCTGGGGAATATCCACACCCTGCTTTTCTAGCCAGGATGCTCACCCTCTGCGCGGAAACTTACCAATGATAGCATGAGCGGGGTATGTTTACCACATAAGTATATATATCATTCACATGGACAATATATATACATCCATATGATCCAATCATATAATTAAACCATCACATACGGTTTAAATATCCCCGACTAATTAAATACCGGGTAGCTACTCCTTTATAAAAATTAATACAAAATGCCAAGTTGGTTCAGTTAATAACATCACTGTCGAAAACATTTTAATGATTACTAACCACCTAGTATTTAAAAAGTGAGTTGCCAAATTTTAAGTTAACTCTGATTAACATGCAATAAGAGGATAGTGAAAGAATAACAACCATTCACCATAACGAAGCAATAGAATAACCAACAAAGTAATAATAAGTCCGGAGGAAAACTCCTCACAACAATCCCACAACTGAACTAAGTAAAACAATGTAACCTGAATTAATTACATGCCAAAAGTTTGAAAATATGAAATAGGAAATGTTTCTAATAGAAATGGGCGACATGCCCTACAACTGATGAAAGCTGAATATAGAGTCAAGATAGATGAAGCGTCTACTAGCAAAGTCCTGTAACTTTCACAAACAGCTACAGCTCGTCACCTGAATGAGGATCCTAAGCATGGTGTCCTTGTGGCTGGGCACCTAAAGTGGTTTTTACAAAAATAGATTTGAAAGCAAACGGGTCAGAGCCCGAAAGTGGGGATTATTGTAAAAACAGCAAGTGTTTTAATAACATTAAAACAATGAATGCAAAATACATGTTAGGACGTGCACTCACATGAAGCACTCACCTCTCGACTAATTTGTGCACTCCTAACGTACCGTGCCCATCTAAGTGACATACATATCTAACCAACCCGTAATAAGTTCTACCCCTTAATACTCAATTCCCATTATACGTTCAAGAGTTATAAGAAAAATAGAGAGCTTTACTTAACTCAGGTTCTCAATTTTCAGTAATACAATTCATTACAGGTTATCCCTTAATAGTTACTCAAAGCGTTTCTGTATTTATACGCACAATACCAACATGAAAGTTCTCATTAATTTAAGTGTATATTAGTCCCGCCATAAATATACAATACAAGCACCCGAGACCAAGCTGCGGTGCACACATACTCTGCTATCCATCCCGATACATCACGTACATAAGGATCACGCATTCCGAATCTCTCAGGAATCATCTCAGATAATAGCAAATCACAAATAATGGAGGCAAACACAGTCACATCACATGGGTCACGCACATACCTACGCTCCCACGATCAGCAGACTTATTAACATCCCAATAAGTCCTTCTCTGACCTATGTTCTCGAGGTACCAATCTATATCCCCCCGTAGGCACACAAAGATTAGATGGCCCTAAACGAACGCAAACCTCCCGTGATAGCAAGTATGGTAGGTATGTCATACACATCAAATCATATATACTAAGCATGCACACATCTTAGCTATTACCATATTTATTTTAGTGGTATACTTCTCGTTCTTATACCCACACGCTTGTCCCCGGTTTATACGTCACCCAATATCCTCACGTCGTAATTAGTACTCATGTTCTAACCCATAAATATCATTTGGTTCAAACCGCACTTCTATATTTTACTCCCCAATATATCCCAAATGTCCCAACTATGTCAATTAGTCGTCAAGGAAATGTCAACTCTACCATTTAATAAGGTTACGGAACACTCGAAATCAAATCAGGCCAAAAAGGCCAAACTGTCCTCTCGTTAGAAGTCTCGTTCGAACGAGGCTGGTTCGAACGAGAGTTCGTTCGAACGAACTGGGCATCTAACGAGATCTTGTTCGAACGAAAGGCATCGAACGAACATCCCTCTCGTTAGAAGGCAAACTGTCAACTCGTTAAAAGCTCATTCGAACGAGCTCGTTCGAACGACCTGGGCAGGTCTTCTAACGAGAGGCCAGTTTCGAGCCCAGGTTTTCCCCTTTACGTTTTTCCAATATTCTTCACTTCTAATCCCAAATAAAAAATCGTCCCAACATTATTTTAAGGTTTCTAATCCATACTAAACATTCGTAGGTCATAATTAAACATTTAAATAGGGCCAAATCTTCCTAAACATCATCAAATCATCAATTCCCATCATTTATCCCCAAATCCCATGAACATGAACCCTAAAATTTTAAAATCACCAAGGGCATAATTAAATCCATTTTTGTTGTATACGAGATGTATTTCTATCAGAATAATCATCCTAACACAATTCTACATGAATTCTTTTCATCAAAATATAAATTTCTACTTCCAATTCAATGGGTTTTTATCAAACTCCCAAAACAATACAATTTCATGATTTCCTACGCATGGAAGAAACATTCTTTGCAAATAATGAAACTAAACCACTTGCCTCTAATCTTTCTTTGAATTTGGTGTTGGATTGATGAAGGTTGATTTGTTCTCCCTCTCTCTCTGCAGAATTTTCCTTTCTTTCTCTCTCTACCAGCTTTTCTCTAAGGATGACAATGGAGGTTAGTTTGGCAAGTTTAAGATTTCTAAACTTCTCCCGTAGCCCACTACCTAGATTGGGGTTGGAAATGGCTTAGTGGGTTAAGACTAAGTCAGATTTTTAACTCTAATTTTCGTGGGTTTTAATTCCCCAAATTCTAAAATTACCAAACTACCCTTTTACGTTGCCGGTATGGCCTAAAAATGCCCCGGGACCCAAACTAAACCCCCGGCTAATGTTTTCTCACTATTTCGACCCTTCCGGACGCGTTGGCGCACTCAAAACGACCATACGGTTAATATAAATAAAATCCTCTTTTCAATTAAAGTAATTATATTCCTGACGCGACTGTCACACGCGTCTCAACAAAATTTCAAATTACCGTATTTCAATCTCACGACAAATTTCATAATTTCAATATTCATATATAGCCATATATACTCATTAAAATCAAATACCAACTCGCATCTCACTAGTATTTTTATCCGGATTAATTCCCAATTAATACACATTTAATTTAATTAATCCCATAAATAAACATCATAAAAATACGGGGTATTACATACTTCCCCCCTAATAACAGAATTTCGTCCCAAAATTCAAAAGTAGGAAGTACCTGGTAAGAACAACTCTGGATAACGTTCGCGCATCTCATCCTCGCGCTCCCATGTGGACTCCTCGACATTATGATGTCGCCACTGAACATGCACTAACAGAACTATCTTTGACCGCAGTTTCCGCTCACTTCGGTCCAAAATAGCAATCGGCCCCTCCTCGTAGGAGCTATCAGGCTGGAGATCGATGTCCTCCAAATCAATGTGAGAATGAGCCAAATCGTCTCTAAGATATTTCCTTAGCGAGGAAATATGAAACACATCATGAATCCGATGCAAATGCTCCGGTAACCCAAGTTTATATACAACAGACCCAATCCGCTCAATGATAGGGAATGGCCCCACGTATCTTGGTGCCAACTTCCCCTTCTTCCCGAATCGCATAATCCCCTTCATAGGAGATACTCTGAGTAAAACCTGGTCCCCCACTTGGAAATCCCTGAAGAACCTCTTCGCATCAGCATAGCTCTTCTGCCGATCCTGAGCTACCCGAATGCGACTCCGGATCAATTCTATCCTCGCCGAAGTATCCTGAATCACTTTCGACCCAAGTAGTTTGTTGTCCCCAACCTCCAACCAACATGCTGGGGAACGACAAGGTCTACCGTACAATGCCTCAAATGGAGCCATGCCAATGGTGAACTGGTAGGAGTTATTGTAAGCAAACTCCACCAGTGGAAGATACTGCTCCCATCCACCCCCGAAATCAATGATACGCATACGTAACATGTCCTCCAACATCTGGTTTGTACGCTCGGTTTGCCCATCGGTCTGCGGGTGATACGTCGTACTTAACCGTAATTCCGTGCCCATGGCCTCCTGAAAATTCTCCCAAAATCGTGAAACAAATATCTTATCTCTGTCAGACACGATATTTAGGGGGACACCGTGAAGTTTCATTATCTCTGCAATAAAGAGCTGGGCATACTGTCCCGTAGTGTAATCTGTCCTTACAGGTAGAAAATGAGCGACTTTGGTCAACCTGTCCATAATTACCCAAATGGAGTCGTGACCTCTCTGTGACGTAGGCAACCCCGTGATAAAGTCCATGGATATGCTCTCCCACATCCACATCAGAACCTCTAATGGCTGTAGAAGTCCTGCCGATCTCTGATGGTCCACTTTTACTAGCTGACAAGTGGCGCATTTAGAAACAAACACGGCAATATCTCTCTTCATCCCGCTCCACCAATATTGTCGTCTCATGTTTTGGTATATTTTATCCCCACCGGGATGTACCGCGAATCGTGAGCCGTGCGACTCTGCCATCACCTCGTGTCGCAATTCCCCCCCTTCCAGAACTACCAATCTCCCATTGAAGCGTAATCCCTCGTCTGAGCTAACGGTATAGGACTCAGCTCCCTCTGCTAGTAATTGAACCATCTACTCCTGACAGAACGAGTCATCTTCTTGTGCCTTTACCACTCTCGTGACAATCTGTGGTGTAACAGTCATCACTGACATGAATGATCGGGCCACTGCATCCTGCTGTCCCAACTCCTTTCACTTTGCCTTCCACACCCCTGCCACTTCATCTACCGGTCTACGTCTTAACGCGTCTGCTACCACGTTAGCCTTCCCCGGGTGATATTGGATATTGAACTGATAATCCTTCACAAACTTAAGCCACCTTCACTGTCACATATTCAACTCCTTCTGCATGAATAGGTACTGTAGGGACTTGGGGTCTATGAACAATCGAAACTTCTCCCCCAAAAGGTAATGTCTCCAAATTCGAAGGGCAAATACCACTGCTGCTAACTCCAAGTCATGAGTGGGGTAATTCTTCTCGTGAGGCTTTAGCTTACGGGAAGCATAAGCTATGGCCTGACTCTCCTGCTGCAATACACCTCCAAG
This sequence comes from Sambucus nigra, assembly GCA_949130495.1. NCBI lineage: Eukaryota > Viridiplantae > Streptophyta > Magnoliopsida > Dipsacales > Adoxaceae > Sambucus > Sambucus nigra. The sequence goes on from OX422217.1 coordinate 213,385,909, forward strand.
TCCTTGCAAAGACGCATCGGTGTAAACTAGATACTAAACTCCTGGTCTCGGCAATGCTAACACAGGTGCTGAGGTCAACTTATCTTTCAACTCATCGAATGTCAACTGACAGGCATCACTCCAAATAAACGGCACACCTTTACGAGTCAGATGTGTCAAAGGACCCGCTATCTTCGAAAATCCCCGAATAAACCTCTTGTAGTATCCTGCTAGTCCCAAGAAACTACGGATCTCAGTCAGTGTCATAGGCTGTCCCCACTCCCTCACCGCGGATACCTTCCCCGGATCAACAGATATCCCCCGGTCGGAAATAATATGCCCCAAAAACTGAACCTCCTTCAGCCAAAACCCGCACTTCTCATACTTTGCATACAGCTCGTTCTGACGTAGCGTCTGCAAAACCTGCCTCAAGTGCTCGGCGTGCTCCTCCTCTGTCTGGGAGTAAATCAAAATATCATCAATGAAGATAATGACAAACTGATCTAGGAACTCTCTGAACACCCTATTCATCAAGTCCATAAACACGGCTGGAGCATTGGTCAAACCAAAAGGTATAACCCGGAACTCGTAGGAGCCATATCTCGTTAAGAACGCAGTCTTCGAGACGTCCTCCTCCCTGATACGCAACTGATGGTATCCCGATCGCAAATCAATCTTTGAGAAGAAAGAAGCTCCCCTCAACTGGTCGAATAAGTCATTGATTCGGGGCAACGGATACTTATTCCGTATCGTGACTTTATTCAACTCCCGGTAATCCACACACCACCTCAACGATCCATCCCTCTTCTTCACGAACAACACAGGGGCACCCCACGGTGAGGTACTCCTCCGTATAAACCCCTGACCCACCAACTGCTCAATATGATCCCGTAACTCCCTCATCTCAGCTGGAGCCATACGGTAAGGTGCGCGGGCAATAGGCCGAGTGCCCGGTGTCAAGTCGATCACAAAGTCTATCTCTCTACTCGGAGGTAATCCAGGTATATCCTGAAATACATCGGCAAACTCTCGAACAACCGGAATAGAATCAAGTGGTATCACCACTTCCTTAGAGGTCTCCTCCTCTATATAGTACAAATGAGTGGACGATCCTCCCTCAAGACGAGGCATCGCCACTAAAAACATCTCTTGCCCGGGAATGGAAAAGATAATACTCCTACTGAAACAGTCAATCATGTCTTGGTACACAACTAGCCAATCCATGCCAATAATAGCATCATACTCAGTCATATCTAATACTAACATATCCGCGGGTAAAGTAAACCTCCCGATCTCTATACCCACGCCTCTACATATACGTGAAATCACGGAACCCCTACTCAACGGAAAATCTACACAAGTAACCGTACTCTCGGCGGTGTCTAACAACCCAATGGTGCGTGCAAATCTCATAGCAATAAAACAGTGTGTAGCCCCCATGTCAAATAACATACGCCCTATAGTCCCCTGAATAGAGAACATACCCTCAATGGCTGGTGGATTCTGTGGGGCTGCGGCCTGCTGAAGCTGATATACTCTCCCATACTGCAGCGGTCCCTGCTGATATACTCTCCCATACTCTCCCATACTGCAGCGGTGCACACATACTCTGCTATCCATCCCGATACATCACGTACATAAGGATCACGCATTCCGAATCTCTTAGGAATAGTCTCAGATAATAGCAAATCACAAACAACGGAGGCGAACACAGTCACATCACATGGGTCACGCACATACCTAAGCTCCCACAATCAGCAGACTTATTAACATCCCAATAAGTCCTTCTCTGACCTATGTTCTCGAGGTACCAATCTATATCCCCCTGTAGGCACACAAAGATTAGATGGCCCTAAACGAACGCAAACCTCCCGTGATAGCAAGTATGGTAGGTATGTCATACACATCAAATCATATATACTAAGCATGCACACATCTTAGTTATTACCATATTTATTTTAGTGGTATACTTCTCGTTCCTATACCCACACGCTTGTCCCCGGTTTATACCTCACCCAATATCCTCACGTCGTAATTAGTACTCATGTTCTAACCCATAAATATCATTTGGTTCAAATCGCACTTCTATATTTTACTCCCCAATATATCCCAAATGTCCCAACTATGTCAATTAGTCGTCAAGGAAATGTCATATCTACCATTTAATAAGGTTACGGAACACTCGAAATCAAATCAGGCCAAAAAGGCCAAACTGTCCTCTCGTTAGAAGTCTCGTTCGAACGAGGCTGGTTCGAACGAGAGTTCGTTCGAACGAACTGGGCATCTAACGAGATCTCGTTTGAACGAAAGGCATCGAAAGAACATCCCTCTCGTTAGAAGGCAAACTGTCAACTCGTTAGAAGCTCGTTCGAACGACCTGGGCAGGACTTCTAACGAGAGGCCAATTTCGAGCCCAGATAATCACCTTTTCGTTTTTCCAATATTCTTCACTTCTAATCCCACATAAAAATCATCCCAACATTATTTTAAGGTTTCTAATCCATACTAAACATTCGTAGGTCATAATTAAACATTTAAATAGGGCCAAATCTTCCTAAACATCATCAAATCATCAATTCCCTTCATTTATCCCCAAATCTCATGAACATGAACCCTAAAATTTTAAAATCACCAAGGGCATAATTAAATCCGTTTTTGTTGTATACGAGATGTATTTCTATCAGAATAATCATCCTAACACAATTCTACATGAATTCTTTTCATCAAAATATAAATTTCTACTTCCAATTCAATGGGTTTTTATCAAACACCCAAAACAATACAATTTCATGATTTCCTATGCATGGAAGAAACATTCTTTGCAAGTAATGAAACTAAACCACTTGCCTCAAATCTTTCTTTGAATTTGGTGTTGGATTGATGAAGGTTGATTTGTTCTCCCTCTCTCTCTGTGGAATTTTCCTTTCTTTCTCTCTCTACCAGCTTTTCTCTAAGGATGACAATGGAGGTGGAGGTTAGTTTGGCAAGTTTAAGGTTTCTAAACTTCTCCCGTATCCCACTACCTAGATTGGGGTTGGAAATGGCTTAGTGGGTTAAGACTAAGTCAGGTTTTTAACTCTAATTTTCGTGGGTTTTAATTCCCCAAATTCTAAAATTACCAAACTACCCTTTTACGTTGCCGGTATGGCCTAAAAATGCCCCGGGACCCAAACTAAACCCCCGGCTAGTGTTTTCTCACTATTTCGACCCTTCCGGACGCGTTGGCGCACTCAAAACGACCATAGGGTTAATAGAAATAAAATTCACTTTTTAATTAAAGTAATTATATTCCTGACGCGACTGTCACACGCGTCTCAACAAAATTTCAAATTGTCGTATTTCAATCTCACGACAAATTTCATAATTTCAATATTCATATATAGCCATATATACTCATTAAAATCAAATACCAACTCGCATCTCGCTAGTATTTTTATCCGGATTAATTCCCAATTAATACACATTTAATTCAATTAATCCCATAAATAAACATCATAAAAATACGGGGTATTACAGTCCACAACGTAAATATATCCATATATTCATATCTATATATATATATATACACATATATTCACATATCCATATATACAACTAATTCTCGTTCATATGCATAAGATATATATATATATATATATATATATATATATATATATATATATATTCGGCTATAAGTATCCATAATCCTCAATATACAAGCCGTCACCACAGACTCATTTGATTTGCCTCGATATGTGAATACAATCCCTCACTTGAAACATATTCAATCATTTTTCCTATGATGAATAGTCTCCCAAAATCATATGTATATATATATACATATATATCCAACATTAGGGCTATCACCAAAGATTTTGTGTAGGAAACCATCACTACACATACCATTCTATATCCGAGATCACATTATAAAATCTAGTAATAATTTCGACTATCAGTATACACCTAACTAATAGTCTATAAGCCTCAAGCTCAATCTTGCATTCATCAAATAATACCATTACTTAGGGAAATCACCCGTTGTAAATCACACACCGATCAACAACATCTACTCCAACTAGATTTTCACATTCTACTCTAGTTGGTAATATGATCCCATCGCTCTCGATTTTCGACTACGGTTCAGTCACTTTTGTGAATTCCCCTAGTCTAAGATCTCACAGATTTATTCTTTTAATTTTATCATTTCTAAGGGTACGTGACCACTCTCTTACATTTGGCCCTAAATTGTATTTTAATAGTATCCTATCCTTATGAGGATTCGATATAAATGTCGGCCTAGAAATTTCACAACATACATGGATATATTCTTCTCCAATTCTTCCAAAAAGTCCCCACTATCATACTAAGTGAGAGACCCCCTATAAGTCACCAAAAGATATCTCTTACTTCATAAAAGATGGCCCCCAATCAATAAACCCAACCAAAACGGGTTTGAAATCATCCTAAAAAAATCCCCAAAAACAACCCTGTTTCCGAATCGATTGGGCCTGGCCCGAATCGATTCGGTCTCAAGGGCGAATCGATTCGTTCCAACTGCGAATCTATTCGGTCCAAAGGATCTGGGACTCTGTCTCAAACCGAATCAATTCACCTTGGGTCCGAATCAATACGGTCACACAGACCTGGGATTCTGCAACATTCCGAATCGATTCGAAAAGAGGCCGAATCGATTCGGCCTGTTCAGCAGGCTACGAAATGTTCATTTTTCTCCATAAACCAAATTTTCCAAAATCCCAAATCAAAAATTTCTAACTATAAATTTGTAACCCAATAATGTTTCCAACATTAAACACATCCTATACTTTCACCTCATGAATTTATACCCCTTAAACCCATGTGTAAACATCAATTTTAAGATTTAACCTAAAAATCTAGGTTTTTATATTAATACCCAAAAACCGTTTCTTTAACCCACAAATTATGAAATAAAATACACAAATGACTTATTTAGCAAGATTAAACACTTGCCTCAGATTTGTAGAGGTTGGATTGTCCTCGATATCACGTTTGGGCTGGAAATCACCAAGTTTTTCTTCCTCTCTCTCTTCTTTTCTTCTTCTTTCTTTCTTCCTTCTATTTCTCTCTTTCTCTAAAATGAGAATGGCTTCATCCGTAAGACTTTAAGTCCCTTAAAACAATAAACCCAGTTTTAAATGTTAATACACACTTTAAGTGACTCGTTTACTCCAATTCGAGCCAAACTAACTTGAAAGTAATTCGGAACCAAAATAAAACCCAATGACAGTCATTTTGACTATCTTGACCCTTACGGGATCGATGGTACCCTCAAAATCATCATCCGGAATACTTTGAAATGTTCTCTATTTTTGGGCCACAATTCCCAAATTTTAGAATTCTCCAATTTAATTAAATTTTATTTTCCCAAAAATTTAATTTCTTAGTCTCAAAAATCATGGGGTGTTACAATCTTCCCCCCCCCCCCCCCCCCTACCGAAATTTCGCCCGCGAAATTTAAGATATGCCTAGGACCTCCATATCATCTAGTCCTTACATCAACCCTCAGGATCACTATATCAAATCCTTTCTAGTTCTCACGTCGAACCATATAGATTTTAAAGTAAACGAACTATCCAGGGCGCCCATACACCCCGTACCCGAGCTCTACTCGTAGAATTATAATCTGACTCCATTAGCCTCAACTCAAATATAACTATCACCAATATATTCTGTATAAACATACTAAATATATATAAGTTTAAAAAATTTCCCAATGGTTAAACTCTCCTCAATTCCTGACGCTAGCTGCCTTCGTGCGGGGGAGGTCTCGCAAGCGAAATCCAAACAAAGAACCCTCCCAATACACTACTGTGTAGCTAGGTCGGGGATTGAGGTTAGTTGAACCAGGGTTAAGATTTTATAAAGGATTTTCGTATATATGATATTTCCCGAAGGCCTATATAACCATATAATATAAATAAATCCGGCATCTTTCGACACGCCAAACAAATACCTCATGTTTAAAACACAAGGCCTCCACAGATACAACACTTCTAACCACTACCTAGTTCTCAAAACTAGCACAACTATGAGCTAAATTGTCTGCCCAACATAAATCTACCAACTTGAACCTCTTAAGTATAAAAAATTCTCTACATCACATCAACACCTGTCCATAAACTAAGTTCTTACCTCAACGGGGCACTACTATTAAGTGCCCTACCCTATCCATAAGATAATTAACCTTATAATCACTACCCAACAAACCTCGATAATTCATACTTCCAAAATTCAACAACAAAACTCACTATTGTCCCATTTCGAGACAGTATTCTCTCAAAAGGCGCCATTCATGCACACTCCTTCCTAACCATATTGAAGGACAAAACGTAATTGCAACTACCAAAAACACCCTCAGTCCTACGCAACAAAACTGAGTTTCCAAATTCTTTCTCCCTCATCCCAGAAGGCGATACTCCTGATATTGGGATAACCCCACCTACCTCACATCGGTAAGAGTCACCAATACCAGGTTTCCTAACGAAGGTTGATGGGTTTCTCAATCTAAACCTCCCAAGGACTATACTATACACCTTTCCTCAGACTTACCTTATTAAGTCCAAGATTCGCCATTCAAGTTATGTCCCTTCTTACTCAGCCACCTATAGGTTACCCTGAACCACTACTAGAGTTCTCTAATCTGGTCCTGTCCTAGACGACATAATCTAGGTGACGTCTGAAACGAGAGCAATTGTTATCAGAACATCGATCAAGTGAATACACTTCACAGAAGAAAATAAGTGCAGTGAACACAACAGTCCTAATAGTAGGGCTTTATATCAAAAACGTTAACGCAAGAACGCAGAAGCTCGCACAGATCCTAAAGACTCTAGAACTTGATGCTCTGATATCATCTGTAACACCCCGCTTAAAATAATAACGGGTGGCCAGCCCTATACTACATTAAATTAGGAGTTTCAGATGGTCCAGTCTTAACATCAACTTTCGGTAATATATAATATAGGACTAACGACCCGATATTATACAAGCGAGATGTTAAAATAAATTAAAACATGCAACATACCGCAACCCAACACTATGCATAAAGGAAAGAAAGATGCAGGAAAGTACTATGAGAAATGAAATGCTGAAATAAAATGAAATAAATACTACAACTGAAAAATACCACAAGGAAGTAAACCCGAATAAGCTGTCGGGTCACAGCCAATACAATAACTGAAATGGAATAAATATAAGCATGTATATAAATATCCCTTAAGTACAAACCCGATCCTACCTAGAATTTTAAAAGTAGTAAGCGACTACAAGAAACGTCCCGCAACAGTTCGCAAATGTCACAGATCCCAAGATTCTGGATAGAAGGTCATCCGGCATCCATGCGGTAGGATACCTGTAATAATATATATATATATATATATATATATATATATACAGGCAGGAGAGAAAAGTAAACGGGTCAGACCCCGAGTGTGAAAAATATTTAGCAAGTGTGTTAACCGTGCATAATAAATATCGGTGCACTTATTTTATAATTAAAGTGGAATCGCACTCTCGTGGAACCCCAACTCACCTCTCAACTAACGGCGCGCACCTATTCGCGTCTTCAAATTTTAGTTTAATTACCCCAATTTTAAGGACAACCTAACTCATCATAGGCCTAGCCTATACCCACGAGATCTGCCTTCCTACCATAACCCAAGAATCCACTCTTTCTAACCACACTTAAGTATTTTTACAAACATATATGCCATATTAGGCTTAATGGATTCCGGTTTATAATTTAACCAATTATAAATCTTAATAAGTTACCCATATGCATTTCAGTGGAATCATATGATTTACATTTCTAAATAATAGGCATACAACATTTATTAATGACAAAACTTCTCTCCAATTTCAACTCGGCACTGCGTTTCGTGCGTGGGGTGTCTCGCAGAGCGAAATCCAAATAAGGAACCACACCGTTACACTACTCCTTGTCAACGTCGATCCTGGAGATTCATTATGCCCTACCTAATAATTGGTAGAACTTTTCTCTAATCTCAACAATGCACTACGTTTCATACGTGGGGTGTCTCGCAAAGCGAAATCCAAACAAGGAACCACCCCGTTACACTACTCCTTGACAATGTCGATCCTAGAGGTCCATTATGCCACACATAATTAATTTGACAAAACTTTTCTCCAATCACAACATTGCACTATGTTTCGTGCGTGGGGTGTCTCGCAAAGCGAAATCCAAACAAGGAACCACCCCGTTACACTACTCCTTGACAATGTCGATCCTAGAGGTCCATTATGCCACACATAATTAATTTGACAAAACTTTTCTCCAATCACAACACTGCACTATGTTTCGTGCGTGGGGTGTCTCGCAAAGCAAAATCCAAACAAGGAACCACCCCGTTACAGTACTCCTTGACAATGTCGATCCTAGAGGTCCATTATGCCATATATATCATACTACTAAATATAGATTTCCATAATAACAACTAAAGTCTCCAAATAATATCCTTGGGAAGACGTAACCGAAATATTCCTTAAATGCGATACACCAACCCCCAATCATCTAGTACACCATAATCATCTAAGGTGTACTCCATAAACGTCCATATCCTTTTTATCTATAGGATATATATAAATATATATATAGGCATCTTATTCTCACCATATATATATATATAACATCATCCATACCCATGACCAAGTGTACATATCATATCTGATGTACAATGGACATGCACATAAATCCACCCGGCTATATATATCGCCGATAAAACTGAATCATGCCATCATCTTCCCAGTGCTCGGATCACGTAGCAAAACTCGGGCCGCCATGGTGGGACTAAAGACACCCATCTCGTGGTAAACTCACGCACACGATGTCCCGGGAAGTGGTCATAGCTCCTAATCGGCAATGAGACGAAACATACCCACCACGTCTCATCCCAAATATATATATATATATATATATATATATATCACATAATAACACACTGGATGACTATGACCTGGGGAATATCCACACCCTGCTTTTCTAGCCAGGATGCTCACCCAATGCGCGGAAATTTCTCAATGATAGCATGAGAGGGGTATGCTTAACCACATAAGTATATATATCATTCACATGCACAATATATATACATCCATATGATCCAATCATATAAATAAACCATTACATATGGTTTAAATATACATACCTTGTATGTCCATAACGTAAATATATCCATATATTCATATCTATATAGATATATATACAAATATATTCACATATCCATATATACAACTAATTCTCGTTCATATGCATAAGATATATATATATATATATATATTCGGCTATAAGTATCCATAATCCTCAATATACAAGCCGTCACCACAGACTCATTTAATTTGCCTCGATATGTGAATACAATCCCTCACTTGAAACATATTCAATCATTTTTCCTATGATGAATAGTCTCCCAAAATCATATGTGTATATATATATATATATATATATATATATATATATATATATATATATATATATATATATATATATATATATATACATATATACATATATATCCAACATTAGGTCTATCACCAAAGATTTTGTGTAGGAAACCATCACTACACATACCATTCTATATCCGAGAGCACATTATAAAATCTAGTAATAATTTCGACTATCGGTATACACCTAACTAATAGTCTATAAGCCTCAAGCTCAATCTTGCATTCATCAAATAATCCCATTACTTAGGGAAATTACCCATTGTAAATCACACACCGATCAACAACATCTACTCTAACTAGATTTTCACATTCTACTCTAGTTGGTAATATGATCCCATCTCTCTCAATTTTCGACTACGGTTAAGTCACTTTTGCGAATTCCCCTAGTCTAAGATCTCTCAGATTTATTCTTTAAATTTTATCATTTCTAAGGGTACGTGACCACTCTCTTCCATTTGGCCCCAAATTGTATTTTAATAATATCCTATCCTTATGAGGATTCGATATAAATGTCGGCCTAGAAATTTCACAACATACATGGATATATTCTTCTCCAATTCTTCCAAGAAATCCCCACTATCATACTAAGTGAGAGACCCCCTATAAGTCACCAAAAGATATCTCTTACTTCATAAGAGAAGGCCCCAAATCAATAAACCTAACCAAAACGGGTTAGAAATCATCCTAAAAAAATCCCCTAAAACAACCCTGCTTCCGAATCGATTCGGCGTGGCCCGAATCGATTCGGTCTCAAGGGCGAATCGATTCGCTCCAACTGCGAATCGATTCGCTCCAAAGGACCTGGGACTCTGTCTCAAACCGAATCGATTCTCCTAGGGTCCGAATCGATTCGATCACACAGACCTGGGATTCTGCAACATTCTGAATCGATTCGGAAAGAGGCCGAATCGATTCGGCCTGTTCAGCAGGCTACGAAATGGTCATTTTTCTCCATAAACCTAATTTCCCAAAATCCCAAATCAATAATTTCTAACTATAAATTTGTAACCCAATAATGTTTCCAACATTAAAAACATCCTATACTTTCACCTCATGAATTTATACCCCTTAAACCCATGTGTAAACATCAATTTCAAGATTTAACCTAAAAATCTAGGTTTTTATTTTAATACCCAAAAACCGTTTCGTTAACCCACAAATTATGAAATAAAATACACAAATGACTTATTCAGCAAGATTAAACACTTGCCTCGGATTTGTAGACGTTGGATCGTCCTTGATATCGCGTTTGGGCCGGAAATCTCCAAGTTTTTCTTCCTCTCTCTCTTCCTTTCTTCTTCTTTCTTTCTTCCTTCTATTTCTCTCTTTCTCTAAAATGAGAATTGCTTCATCCATAATCCTTTAAGTCCCTTAAAACAATAAACCCAGTTTTAAATGTTAATACACAGTTTAAATGACTCGTTTACTCCAATTCGAGCCAAACCAACTTAAAAGTAATCCGGAACCAAAATAAAACCCAATGACAGTCATTTTGACTATTTTCACCCTTCCGGGATCGATAGTACCCTCAAAATCATCATCTGGAATACTTTGAAATGTTCTCTATTTTTGGGCCTCAATTCCCAAATTTTAGAATTCTCCAATTTAATTAAATTTTATTTTCCCAAAAATTTAATTTCTTAGTCTCAAAAATCATGGGGTGTTACAATCTTTCCCCCCCCCCCCCCCCCCTACCGAAATTTCGCCCGCGAAATTTAAGATATGCCTAGGACCTCCATATCATCTAGTCCTTACATCAACCCTCAGGATCACTATATCAAATCCTTTCTAGTTCTCACGTCGAACCATATAGATTTTAAAGTAAACGAACTATCCAGGGCGCCCATACACCCCGTACCCGAGCTCTACTCGTAGAATTATAATCCGACTCCTTTAGCCTCAACTCAAATATAACTATCACCAATATATTCTATAACAACATATTAAATATATATAAGTTTAATAAAATTCCCAATGGTTAAACTCTCCTCAATTCCTGACGCTAGCTGCCTTCGTGCGGGGGAGGTCTCGCAAGCGAAATCCAAACAAGGAACCCTCCCAATACATTACTGTGTAGCTAGGTAGGGGATTGAGGTTAGTTGAACAATGGTTAAGATTTTATAAAGGATTTTCATATATATGATATTGCCCGAAGGCCTATATAACCATATAATATAAATAAATCCCACATCTTTCGACACGCCAAACAAATACCTCATGTTTAAAACACAAGGCCTCCTCAGATACAACACTTCTAACCACTACCTAGTTCTCAAAACTAGCACAACTATGAGCTAAATTGTCTCCCCAACATAAATCTACCAACTTTAACCTCTCAAGTATAAAAATTTCTCTACATTACATCAACACCTGTCCATAAACTAAGTTCTTCCCTCAACGGAGCACTACCATTACGTGCCCTACCCTATCCATAAGACAATTAACCTTATAATCACTACCCAACAAACCTCGATAATTCATACTTCCAAAATTCAACAACAAAACTCCCTATTGTCCCCTTCCAAGACAGTATTTTCTCAAAAGGCGCCATTCATGCACACTCCTTCCTAACCATATTGAAGGACAAAACGTAATTGCAACTACCGGAAACTCCCTCGGTCCTACGCAATAAAACTGAGTTTCCAAATTCTTTCTCCCTCATCCCAGAAGGCGATACTCCCGATATTGGGACAACCCCACCTACCTCACATCGTAAGAGTCACCAATACTAGGTTTCCTAATGAAGGTTGACGGGTTTCTCAATCTAAACCTCCCAAGGACTATACTATACACCTCTCCTCAGACTTACCTTATTAAGTCCAAGATTCGCCATTCAAGTTATTTACCTTCTTACTCAGCCACCTATAGGTTGCCCTGAACCACTACTAGAATTCTCTAATCTGGTCCTGTCCTAGACAACATAATCTAGGCGACGTCTGAAACGAGAGCAATTGTTATCAGAACGTCGATCAAGTGAATACACTTCACAGAAGAAAATAAGCGCAGTGAACACAACAGTCCTAATAGTAGGGCTTTATATCAAGAACGTTAACGGAAGAACGCAGAAGCTCGCACAGATCCTAAAGACTCTAGAACCTGATGCTCTGATATCATCTGTAATAACCCGCTTAAAATAATAACGGGTGGCCAGCCCTATACTACATTAAATTAGGAGTTTCAGATGGTCCAGTCTTAACATCAACTGTCGGTATTATATAATATAGGACTAACGACCCGATATCATACAAGCGAGATGTTAAAATAAATTAAAACATGCAACATACCGCAACCCAACACTATGCATAAAGGAAAGAAAGATGCAGGAAAGTACTATGAGAAATGAAATGCTGAAATAAAATGAAATAAATACTACAACTGAAAAATACCACAAGGAAGTAAACCCGAATAAGCTGTCGGGTCACAGCCAATACAATAACTGAAATGGAATAAATATAAGCATGTATATAAATATCCCTCGGGCACAAACCCGATCCTACCTAGAATTTTAAAAGTAGGAAGCGACTACAAGAAACGTCCCGCAATAGTTCGCAAATGTCACAGATCCCAAGATTCTGGATAGAAGGTCATCCGGCATCCATGCGGTAGGATACCTGTAATAATATATATATATATATATATACAGGCAGGAGAGAAAAGTAAACGGGTCAGAGCCCGAGTGTGAAAAATATTTAGCAAGTGTGTTAACCGTGCATAATAAATATCGGTGCACTTATTTTATAATTAAAGTGGAATCGCACTCTCGTGGAACCCCAACTCACCTCTCAACTAACGACGCGCACCTATTCGTGTCTTCAAATTTTAGTTTAATTACCCCAATTTTAAGGACAACCTAACTCATCATAGGCCTAGCCTATACCCACGAGATCTGCCTTCCTATCATAACCCAAGAATCCACTCTTTCTAACCACACTTAAGTATTTTTACAAACATATATGCCCTATTAGGCTTAATGGATTCCGGTTTATAATTTAACCAATTATAAATCTTAATAAGTTACCCATGTGCATTTCAGTGGAATCATATGATTTACATTTCTAAATAATAGGCATACAACATTTATTAATGACAAAACTTCTCTCCAATTTCAACGCGGCGCTGCGTTTCGTGCGTGGGGTGTCTCGCAGAGCGAAATCCAAATAAGGAACCACACCGTTACACTACTCCTTGTCAACGTCGATCCTGGAGATTCATTATGCCCTACCTAATAATTGGCAGAACTTTTCTCTAATCTCAACAATGCACTACGTTTCATGCGTGGGGTGTCTCGCAAAGCGAAATCCAAACAAGGAACCACCCCGTTACACTACTCCTTGACAATGTCGATCCTAGAGGTCCATTATGCCACACATAATTAATTTGACAAAACTTTTCTCCAATCACAACATTGCACTATGTTTCGTGCATGGGGTGTCTTGCAGAGCGAAATCCAAACAAGGAACCACCCCGTTACACTACTCCTTGACAATGTCGATCCTAGAGGTCCATTATGCCACACATAATTAATTTGACAAAACTTTTCTCCAATCACAACACTGCACTATGTTTCGTGCGTGGGGTGTCTCGCAAAGCAAAATCCAAACAAGGAACCACCCCGTTACACTACTCCTTGACAATGTCGATCCTAGAGGTCCATTATGCCATATATACCATACTACTAAATATAGATTTCCATAATAACAACTAAAGTCTCCAAATAATATCCTTGGGAAGATGTAACCGAAATATTCCTTAAATGCGATACACCAACCCCCAATCCTCTAGTACACCATAATCATCCAAGGTGTACTCCATAAACGTCCATATCCTTTTTATCTATAGGATATATATAAATATATATGTAGGCATTTTATTCTCACCATATATATATATATATATATATATATATATAACATCATCCATACCCATGACCAAGTGTACATATCATATCTGATGTACAATGGACATGCATATAAATCCACCCGGCTATATATATCGCCGATAAAACTGCATCATGCATCATCTTCCCAGTGCCCGACTCATGTAGCAAAACTGGGACCACCATGGTGGGACTAAACGACACCCATCTCGTGGTAAAGTCACGCACACGACGTCCAGGGAATCGGTCATAGCTCCTAATCGGCAATGAGACGAAACATACCCACCACGTCTCATCCCAAAAAAATTATATATATATATATATATATATATATATATATGTATATATATATATATATACATATATCACATAATAACACACTGGATGACTATGACCTGGGGAATATTCACACCCTGCTTTTCTAGCCCGGATGCTCACCCAATGCGCAAAAACTTCCCAATGATAGCATGAGAGCGGTATGCTTAATCACATAAGTATATATATCATTCACATGCACAATATATATACATCCATATGATCCAATCATATAAATAAACCATCACATACGGTTTAAATATCCATACCTTGTATGTCCACAACGTAAATATACCCATATATTCATATCCATATAGATATATATATATACACATATATTCACATATCCATATATACAACTAATTATCGTTCATATGCATAAGATATATATATATATATATATATATATATATATATATATATATATATATATATATATATATATATATATATATATATATATATATATATATATATATTCGTCTATAAGTATCCATAATCCTCAATATACAAGCCGTCACCACAGACTCATTTAATTTGCCTCGATATGTGAATACAATCCCTCACTTGAAACATATTCAATCATTTTTCCTATGATGAATAGTCTCCCAAAATCATATGTATATATATATATATATATATATATATATATATATATATCCAACATTAGGGCTATCACCCAAGATTTTGTGTAGGAAACCATCACTACACATACCATTCTATATCCGAGAGCACATTATAAAATCTAGTAATAATTTTGACTATCGGTATACACCTAAATAATAGTCTATAAGCCTCAAGCTCAATCTTGCATTCATCAAATGATCCCATTACTTAGGGAAATTACCCCTTGTCAATCTCACACCGATCAATAACATCTACTCCAACTAGATTTTCACATTATACTCTAGTTGGTAATATGATCCCATCTCTCTCGATTTTCGACTACGGTTTAGTCACTTTTGTGAATTCCCCTAGTCTAAGATCTCTCAGATTTATTCTTTAAATTTTATCATTTCTAAGGGTACGTGACCACTCTCTTCCATTTGGCCGCAAATTGTATTTTAATAATATCCTATCCTTATGAGGATTCGATATAAATGTTGGGCTAGAAATTTCACAACATACATGGATATATTCTTCTCCAATTCTTCCAAAAAGTCCCCACTATCATACTAAGTGAGAGACCCCCTATAAGTCACCAAAAGATATCTCGTACTTCATAAGAGAAGGCCCCAAATCAGTAAACCCAACCAAAACGGGTTAGAAATCATCCTAAAAAAATCCCCTAAAACAACCCTATTTCCGAATCTATTGGGCTTGGCCCGAATCGATTCGGTCTCAAGGGCGAATCGATTCGCTCCAACTGCGAATCGATTCAGTCCAAAGGACCTGGGACTCCGTCTCAAACCGAATCGATTCACCTTGGGTCCGAATCGATTCGATCACACAAACCTGGGATTCTGCAACATTCCGAATCGATTTGGAAAGAGGCCGAATCGATTCGGCCTGTTCAGCAGGTGTGACACCCCGCCTAATTAAATACCGGGTGATCACTCCTTTATTAAATTAAAATCAAGGTGAACAGTTGGTTCATTCTTAGCATCACTGTCGTAAAAATACTTTTCCAATTTAAACACCCTAAATAATTAAGCTAAGTGTCAAAACCATTTAAAACCTTATTCTCATTTTATTAAATCCGGTTATAAAACCTTTAACCATTTACATCTAAAGAGTCACATAATAAGTAGAAGAATAAAATGAACATTCAAGAGTTTACCCAACAATGATAAATCCCAACATTAAAATACTAAGGAAAACATCCTGACATTTACAATCCCGAAATAAAGATACTGAAATATAAAAGAATTACAATCTCTGACAATACCAACTAAATAATGGAAAAGGGCGACACATACCCCTGCTGGATAAACTTGAACTAGAAGTAGAGTCAACAATGAGCTCGTCTAAGCAATGGCCTGCAACTCCCACAAAGGCTACAGCGCGTTCCATCCAAAGAATCCTAAGCAAGATACCCCTGTGGCTGGGCACCTGTAATACATATATATATAGACACAAGAGAGAAGAAGTAACAGCAAACGGGTCAGAGCCCAAATGTAGAACCGTTTTAAAAATAGTTTAGCAAGTATTTAAATTGATTACAGGCCAATGCAACAACATATTAGTGCGACACTCTCATGAGAAATTCTCACCTCTCTTCTAATGTGCACACCTATCGCACCAACCTTCCCAATAGTCTATCTCGTCATATACCACACTATCTTTCCCCAATGATTTAACTTATCTTAGGTTATTCGCAGGATTTACAACTGAACAACACAAGTATTTAAAACGTAGGATTTCAATTTATAACCAAAGTTCTCCTTTTTACTTTATTAATCAATAAAGTTTTCCAGTGTCATTTTTATACTTTCTCAACACAAGTATTTATAATTTGAGTCATCAACCATGTCCTACATATCAAATCACAGTAGGCAGTTCCAGATTTCAGAAATTCATATATATATTAACTACTCGTATAATATATATATCATAACGGCACCCCACATAAAAACTATGGTGTGGGCATACTCTGCTATCCAATCCCCATATCAATCACACTAAATGGAATACAAGTTCGGAATCACTCTCGAACTGTAAAAATACATACACAAACAACATTGAGGCGAAGCATAGTATCCAAGTCCAAGAGGTCAGTACATACCCTCATGTCTCTTAGGACCGTCCGACTATCGATTCGATAGTCCGTACCTAGGATTCCTATCTTCTAGGGTACGAGTCAATATCCCCCATAAGGCAACACAGGATAAGATCGTCCCAGCGCGGTAACCTCCGGGATAGCAAGTAGCGCGGGCATGATTTTCACAAGTATATAATATATGCATACACAATCATATAAATATACTACTTTTATCATATCAATTTAGGTTTATCCCATAACCCATATTCACAACATTTATCCTTATTTTCCCATTATTAGTCATCACGTATAATGGTTCGCTTCTCACTTTAATTCGAAGGGTTTCTCCAACTTACTACGTAGCCCTCATGGACTCTATCCTTCCAAAGGTACAATTCAGTATGTATTCATTTATGTTCCAACGTAACCCTCTTACGTGTCTCTCCCCTTTAACATATACTTACATTGTCCCTCATGTAAGATATCCCAAAAATATAGGTTTCGCCTTACATTAAAGGCCTCTTATTCATTAATGAATCTTACTGGTCATCATTATCTCCCAAATTATCTTAGCAGGGATGTCTAAGGAGTTTTCTTCATTTCGAATTAATTCAGCAATTTTAAATGGGGAAACTTAAGTCTGCCAGGAGGGGTCGATCGATCGAGGTCTGGGGCTCGATCGATCGAACCTTCGATCGATCGAAGCTCTGGGCCCGATCGATCGATCAAGCAGGTATTGCGAATCATGCAGTTTTGCAATTACGGGTTTCATCCTCTAACCTTCACCAAATCCATGTTTTTCAATCCCAATCGTCCCAAAATTTATACTACTAACATTATATCATCATACCTGATATTTCCAACGTAAAGCATGTAGATTTCTATCACTAAACATGGATTAACAGCCCAAAAATTATTATAATTATCAAGAACCCTAGAAATCTCTTAAACATGGTTCTAACAAATCTTTTCCAGAATTTCTTTCTCATAAAACATCATAATTTCATGGTTTACTCCTCTACATGACAAAGGGTTTCCAGAATATCATATAAGCCATCACTACATGCAATTTTCTATCTCAAATTTGGTTTTTCTTCCATAAATCTCACCCTAATCATTCCTAAACAAATATGAATGATGCACCAACGAAAATAAGAAAGATAAACACTTGCCTGGGACTTTTAGAAGTCTGGTTTGGTGTCAAAATTGGTGTGGTTACGTTCCCCGTCTCGCGATCTACGCGTTGGGGGTGACGGCGGTGCAATCGGAGGTGTTCTTGGCCTATAACTCCTTGGAGAGCTTCTCCTCTTCCTCTCCAATGGCCGTCATTAGTATTTGGTTGTTCTAACCCTAGAAGACAACCTAGATATCTTATATAACCCTTTTAATTTTCGTGGTTTTAATTACCCAAAAATACAAAATGACTAAAATGCCCTCCCGGGGTACTAATTAAGCCTAAAATAGCCCCGAGACTCAAACTAAACTCCCGGGTACACTTTTCTGACTATCTCGACCCTTCCGAACACGTTGGCACACTCAAAACGACCATACGAACAACTTATAAAATATTCACTTTTATTTAACAATATTTAGTCCCGACACGATACAGGCGCGTCCCGACTTAAATTTTCATAATTGTCATTTTATTCACACATGACAATATTATAACAATAAATCTCATATATTACTATACTCATCCAGTAATATTCAACAGATAGCAAATTTCCAATAATTACTAACTCTCGTCACGCTAGTAAATATTTAAAACAACATTCCGGATTAAAATTAAATAAATTCATCTCAATTAAATTTAATAAATCCCATAATTTAAAAGCTATAAAAATACAGGGTATTACATACTTCCCCCCTAATAACTGAATTTCGTCCCAAAATTCGGAAAATAAGGCCTATCCGGTAGCACAATTCTGGATATCCTTTTCCGTACACAAACTAACTACACATTTCGGCGCTCAATCACTAAAGCCCTTTCTTCACATCAACATTGTTTTACATTCTCATTGGAAACACTTCACATTGTGCTCCCAACCGACAACATTCACATAGGTCATGCCTATACATTATAAATTTTATTACCTCACTAACATTCGGAGGCCGCACCTCACTACATGACAAATACTCAGATTTATTCATATACAAAACTCCCATTCTGAGAAAATATTACGAACATTTGATCACTCTTGCTCGCCTAAAACAGTCGTGGAATTCTACCACATTTATCAGATGTTCTCTCGACCGATCCAAAAATTCTGATTATCTACTCTCCTCTAAACATACGGAAGGAGAATAGTCGAGGTTCTTCCATAACAAAACCTTAATAAGTACCTCGTATGCTACAAACAGGTACGAGTGCTTCTACAGAGCATTCTTGAAATCATCGTACCAAGATTTCAAAATCTCCTTCACGTGGCTCCACTAATCTTTAATCACCATGCGCTTATTCCCTGGCTAAGGGTGATACATCCTACTCGAAACGAAATATTATCTCCGCTGGTTCCTGAAATCCCATATCAAAGGTGGGATTCACCAATCTCGTCCTGATTTAGAAATTTATACTGCGCCGGACCATGCACTGGCGCGACCTTCCTTTCAAAGGAAGTCTGGGTCATACTAGTTAATATTGTAAACGATCCCAAAGGAATATCAATCACTTCCTTCTCAGCGGCTTAATTCACATCTTCGGGATGAACCCTTGATCTTGTTTTGACGATGGCAACCCATCCAAGGACTGTACCGACTTTACCGACCTCTTCCAATTTCAGGAATTGTCGAAAAACACAAAATTCTTTGGTTGATTCTCCTCTTTCAACCCAACCTTACCAATGGGCGGTGCATGTAGATACTACTCACTATGTCCCGCTAAACATCGATTCTTCCTTGAAATGTCTCACATTAAGTGACACGTAATACTCCCCTTCCTTCCTTGGAGTATGCCGAAAGTTCCGACCCATGCTCTTCTCTCCACGAAGCGCACTTCTGGATCTCTTATACTATACTAACATCATTACTCTTTATATGTGTGAGTCGCTCTCACATTTGATTACTAACAACTCCGCTCCGAGTGTTCTTCATAATCATTTAATTTTGCTCCATTCAAGGAATACTCTTCTTAAATGGCTTCCCACAGTCTTCCAATTCAAATTTGGGTGTGCTATTCTAATTTCACACCTATGTATGGATTATTGCCCCTCATGTGACGTTTAATCCACTATATCACTTCCACTTCGTTCTGTTAGCCCCACAAACACATATGACACACGTCCATGACCACGTCCCTTCGACTCGGACGAGTTTTAACATCAGTTAACCAGGATGTCTACACACCCTATAAACTGGGCATACTAGCGTAAGCATCACGTACGTTCCATACTAATAAACAAATTCTTTATTTTCCCTGGTGCTTGCAGCGTGATTACAACACTCTAATCACCCTAAAAATCAAAATTTTAAATCTTCCTTAACATCGTTCCACCCCTCAACTCGTGGGGTAACTTTTGATGCTTTCTTACCACACAACCGGCTCCAATGGCTTTAAATCAAAATTCAACTTCTAACTTACATACATAATTACTTGATCCCATTTCGACCAGGGTACCGAACTCATGGAATAGTGACCAGACGTCTCCCTATTTCTAACCTTACACTAAGTTTCATGCGTGGGATGTCTCGCAAAGCGAAATCCAAACAAGGAACCCTCCCGATATACTACTGCCTAGTATTATAGGTTATCGAGATCCGTTAGGTCCTCCTTCCATAACATTTACCCCTTTATTCCGTCTCTTGACAGAAAAGTTACAATTTCTCCCGTAATTATGCTTAACAAAGAACGTTTCACTAATTGCACTATTGTTCAGTATAGGTTGGTGGTAATAGCATTCCATAAACCTCGAATACATACAATCGGAATTCTCAAAATTCCTTTCCCTAATAATAGGGGTATAAATATTAACTCCCACATCTCTAAAGGATAAATATAACAATGCACTCTTCTTATCACTAAGTCCGGAGTGCTAAACATAATACTGAGTAAAATCTTTTTGCTCAACGGTAAATCCCGATACATACGGAATTATACTGGCAAAGTCTATACATACTTTGGCATCGAATATCTCAAGCCCACTATCTCCTCCGAAGTCTTTAGGATAGATAATATAAGTGCGAGTCCAACCTTCTCACAGGTAAAGCCTCGCCAAAACAAACATAAAACATGTTGCACTAATGCAACCACTCTGATAGCCTTGCAATAAATGCCCACTATCGTACTAACCATTTCTATAATGTTTTAACAAAGATAATATCATACTCGTGTATCGCATCACTACAACGAGTAACCTCAATAAAGTATAAAACGCTGTTAATATACTCATTCATCCTCCGCGGATAGCACTAAAGAGAAATCCCGCTACACAAGGGAAGAATATTCACATAATGGTAACATTTATAACTATATGCATTAAGCTCTTTCACATGCGAATCTAGCAAGGAACAAAATATAGTGACTCGCTCGTGTCACATAAACACGCCTCATCCTCTGAGGGTACAACTTATGCTTCCATCTTGTCAGTCGTCGTGACTGCGCAAATGGTTTGCGGACGTAACACGTCTACTCAAACCAAACAAAATTACTTTAATCGTTGCCTTTTACTAGGCACCATATTATTGTCCTTTCTCACTTTGGAACATATTATCGCGAGTGATATCACTCCGCACAAAATACCTCAGTACATAATCCACTTATCACCTGTCCTACTAACCAGGTTAGTATTTGTCCTCCTCTCGGACTTTAGTAAACTCGATTCCTCTTAACCATCCCGATTGTTCCTTTAACTTTTTAAGCCATAAAGATCATGTTACTATCTATAATGGTACTTACTCAATTTACCATCACTTGGTAAGAATTCCATTATTCGAATCATTTAAATGGGTCCCCTGATGTATATCCACATCCTTTTTGTGGTGTTATACTACCACCGTTGTATTCAGTCTTATTCTCGACTAAATTCCTCGATTCCTTTAAGCTTCCCACATAAGGAGCATTATCATCTTTATTTACAAAATACAACATTGTCAACATCTGAATCAACCGTCCATCAGAATTTCCTCCTCGAGTATTATCAATTATTATTACGAGTTGGTCTCCCACTTGGAGTCGTTTCCTCCACTCGTATCTCCATCTTTCGATACAAAATTTGCTAATGATTAGGATTCATATCCATAATTGGACTTCCGTCATGCCCTCCTGCGATGAGTTCAGAACCACGTTTGCTTCTCACCCTAAACAGTTGAGGAAGGAACATACGGTCAACACTGTACCTAAGGTTCTCCTATAGTCATAGCATTCCACTTCTAAAATTGGTGGTTGACTCCAACCATTATAACTTCGTAGCGAAAGTCAAGAAAATTTTCTCTAAATTTTCACTTTCAGTTCGCCACACTCCGTCCTATATCTAAACCTTTGGGTACATTACCTCCTTTGGTAAAGACACATACAATTTTTGCGTTTCTAAAATTTTCCATTTACAGTCTCTACACGTTTTTGTAATACGTTGGGTAAGTTTACCCTCGCACCTCATTTGACTATAACAGCATTTGAAAATCATTGCTGCACCTTAGTCGCCTTTCGAGTCTTGGCTTCTTGCGCCATAATGGAGGTGACCTCAACTACGGCCATCATCCTCGGATATATTTTATAATCTCAACTGAGCCCTGCCTCCTGATGTACGCTTAACGGTCCTCTTCTGACATTCGTAATCGCTTCGCGCACGCACACATCCGGACGAAATTAGAATTCACTAATGTATACACATTATAACAGGAGGATGAAGTCTCGTCAAAGGAATCGACAATCCTAAACATAGGGCTCTATATCAAACAAAGCAATGCTGAAAGCATAATAAGCCGTACAGATCCTAAGGACACTAGAACCTGATGCTCTGATACCACCTGTGACACCCCGCCTAATTAAATACCGGGCGATCACTCCTTTATTAAATTAAAATCAAGGTGAACAGTTGGTTCATTCTTAGCATCACTGTCGTAAAAATACTTTTCCAATTTAAACACCCTAAATAATTAAGCTAAGTGTCAAAACCTTTTAAAACCTTATTCTCATTTTATTAAATCCGGTTATAAAACCTTTAACCATTTACATCTAAAGAGTCACACAATAAGTAGAAGAATAAAATGAACAATCAAGAGTTTACCCAACAATGATAAATCCCAACATTAAAATACTAAGGAAAACATCCTGACATTTACAATCCCGAAATAAAGATACTGAAATATAAAAGAATTACAATCTCTGACAATACCAACTAAATAATGGAAAAGGGCGACACATGCCCCTGCTGGATAAATTTGAACTAGAAGTAGAGTCAACAATGAGCTCGTCTAAGCAATGGCCTGCAACTCCCACAAAAGCTACAGCGCGTTCCATCCAAAGAATCCTAAGCAAGACACCCCTGTGGCTGGGCACCTGTAATACATATATATATAGACACAAGAGAGAAGAAGTAACAGCAAACGGGTCAGAGCCCGAATGTAGAACCGTTTTAAAAATTGTTTAGCAAGTATTTAAATTGATTACAGGCCAATGCAACAACATATTAGTGCGACACTCTCTTGAGAAATTCTCACCTCTCTTCTAATGTGCACACCTATCGCACTAACTTTCCCAATGGTCTATCTCGTCATATACCACACTATCTTTCCCCAATGATTTAACTTATCTTAGGTTATTCGCAGGATTTACAACTGAACAACACGAGTATTTAAAACGTAGGATTTCAATTTATAATCAAAGTTCTCCTTTTTACTTTATTAATCAATAAAGTTTTCCAGTGTCATTTTTATACTTTCTCAACACAAGTATATATAATTTGAGTCATCAACCATGTCCTACATATCAAATCACAGTAGGCAGTTCCAGATTTCAGAATTTCATATATATATATATATTAACTACTCGTATAATATATATATCATAACGGCACCCCACATAAAAACTATGGTGCGGGCATACTCTACTATCCAATCCCCATATCAATCACACTAAAGGGAATACAAGTTCGGAATCACTCTCGAACTGTACAAATACATACACAAACAACATTGAGGCTAAGCATAGTATCCAAGTCCAAGAGGTCAGTACATACCCTCACGTCTCTTAGGACCGTCCGACTATCGATCCGATAGTCTGTACCTAGGATTCCTATCTTTTAGGGTACGAGTCAATATCCCCCATAAGGCAACACAGGATAAGATCGTCCCAGCGCGGTAACCTCCGGGATAGCAAGTAGCGCGGGCATGATTTTCACAAGTATATAATATATGCATACACAATCATATAAATATACTACTTTTATCATATCAATTTAGGTTTATCCCATAACCCATATTCACAACATTTATCCTTATTTTCCCATTATTAGTCATCACGTATAATGGTTCGCTTCTCACTTTAATTCAAAGGGTTTCTCCAACTTACTACGTAGCCCTCATGGACTCTATCCTTCCAAAGGTAAAATTCAGTAGGTATTCATTTATGTTCCAACGTAACCCTATTACGTGTCTCTCCCCTTTAACATATACTTACATTGTCCCTCATGTAAGATATCCCAAAAATATAGGTTTCGCCTTACATTAAAGGTCTCTTATTCATTATTGAATCTTACTGGTCATCATTATCTCCCAAATTATCTTAACAAGGATGTCTAAGGAGTTTTCTTCATTTCGACTCAATTCAATAATTTTGAAAGGGGAAACTTAAGTCTGCCAGGAGGGGTCGATCGATCGAGGTCTGGGGCTCGTTCGATCGATCAAGCAGGTATTGCGAATCCTGCAGTTTTGCAATTACGGGTTTCATCCTCTAACCTTCACCAAATCCATATTTTTCAATCCCAATCGTCCCAAAATTTATACTACTAACATTATATCATCATACCAGATATTTCCAACGTAAAGCATGTAGATTTCTATCACTAAACATGGATTAACAGCCCAAAAATTATTATAATTATCAAGAACCCTAGAAATCTCTTAAACATGGTTCTAACAAATCTTTTCCAGAATTTCCTTCTCATAAAACATCATAATTTCGTGGTTTACTCCTCTACATGACAAAGGGTTTCCAGAATATCATATAAGTCATCACTACATGCAATTTCCAATCTCAAATTTGGTTTTTCTTCCATAAATCTCACCCTAATCATTCCTAAACCAATATGAATGATGCACCAACGAAAATAAGCAAGATAAACACTTACCTGGGATTTTCAGAAGTCTGGTTTGGTGCCGAAAATGGTGTGGTTGCGTTCCCCATCTCGCGATCTACTCGTTGGTGGTGACGGCGGTGCAATCGGAGGTGTTCTTGGTCTAGAACTCCTTGGAGAGATTCTCCTCTTCCTCTCCAATGGCCGTCATTAGTATTTGGTTGTTCTAACCCTAGAAGACAACCTAGATATCTTATATAACCCTTTTAATTTTCGTGGTTTTAATTACCCAAAAATACAAAATGACTAAAATGCCCTCCCGGGGTACTAATTAAGCCTAAAATAGCCCCGAGACTCAAACTAAACCCCCGGGTACACTTTTCTGACTATCTCGACCCTTCCGGACACGTTGGCACACTCAAAACGACCATACAAACAACTTATAAAATATTCACTTTTATTTAACAATATTTAGTCCCGACACGACACAGGCGCGTCCCGACTTAAATTTCCATAATTGTCATTTTATTCACACGTGACAATATTATAACAATAAATCTCATATATTACTATACTCATCCAGTAATATTCAATAGATAGCAAATTTCCAATAATTACTAACTCTCGTCACGCTAGTAAATATTTAAAACAACATTCCGAATTAAAATTAAATTAATTCATCTCAATTAAATTTAATAAATCCCATAATTTAAAAGCTATAAAAATACGGGGTATTACAGCAGGCTATGAAATGGTCATTTTTCTCCATAAACCTAATTTACCAAAATCCCAAATCAATAATTTCTAGCTATAAATTTGTAACCCAATAATGTTTCCAACATTAAACACATCCAATACTTTCACCTCATGAATTTATACCCCTTAAACCCATGTGTAAACATCAATTTCAAGATTTAACCTAAAAATCTAGGTTTTGATATTAATACCCAAAAACCGTTTCTTTAACCCACAAATTATGAAATAAAATACACAAATGACTTATTTAGCAATATTAAACACTTGCCTCAGATTTGTAGAGGTTGGATCGTCCTCGATATCGCGTTTGGGCCGAAAATCTCCAAGTTTTTCTTCCTCTCTCTATTCTTTTCTTCTTCTTTCTTTCTTCTTTCTATTTCTCTCTTTCTTTAAAATGAGAATGGCTTCATCCGTAATCCTTTAAGTCCCTTAAAACAATAAACCCAGTTTTAAATGTTAATACACACTTTAAATGACTCGTTTACTCCAATTCGAGCCAAACTAACTTAAAAGTAATATGGAACCGAAATAAAACCCAATAACAGTCATTTTGACTATCTTGACCCTTCCGGGATCGATGGTACCCTCAAATCATCATTCGTAATACTTTGAAATGTTCTCTATTTTTGGGCCTCAATTCCCAAATTTTAAAATTCTCCAATTTAATTAAATTTTATTTTCCCAAAAATTTAATTTCTCAGTCTCAAAAATCATGGGGTGTTACAATAAGCAACCATGTTTAATGAGGCTGCAAGGAAGTTCCATGACAAGTTCCAAATGGGGAAGGTCTATTAAATATCAAAGAGAACTCTAAAAGTTGCTAACAAACAATTCAAAATTGTAAAAAATGATTATGAGATGACTTTGAATGAAAATTAAGAAGTGGAGGAGGCAAGTAATGAAGCAACTTTTGTTCCTGAAACAAAATTCAATCTTGTACCAATTGATTAGTTGGGTCCATATGTCAATTAGAATGAGCTTATGGGTAAGGATTTCTACTAATTGATGTCTTGATGCTTGAACTATTCTTTTTTTTTTTATGTTTTGAATGCTTATGAACTGTAGATGTTATTGGTGTTGTTCAAAGTGTATCTCCCACCATGAGTATTCGAAGGAAACTAAACAATGAAACCATCCCAAAATGTGACATTACTATTGCAGATGAGACGTAAGCTTCATTTATGTATTTCCATCACATATTCTCCATTTATTATTGTCATGTGGTAGATTAAGCAATGCTTATTCTTCAGGAAGAAGACTATTGTGGTGTCTCTGTGGAATGATCTTTCCACCAGTGTAGGATAAGAACTGCTAGATATTGCCGACAAATCTCCTGTAGTGGCAATCAAATCTCTAAAAGTTGGAGATTTCCGAGGTAGTTTAAAGTTTCTTTGGGTACTTTTATTAGATTGATTCATTTGTATATGATCTATACTGAATTGTATATTATTTGTTGTTCAGGTGTGTCTTTGTCTGCATTAAGCTAAAGTGTCATAGTGGTAAATCCAGATACACCAGAATCAAAAAAATTAAAATCCTGGTAAGTTGTTATTCACTTGGAATCCAACTTGAACTTTCTCTTATCATGAATTTAAACTGGATTATTCTGCTTACAGGTATGATTCTAAAGGCAGAGAAACTTCAATGGCTTCTGTCGGTTCTGGTGTAAGCCCCACATACTCTGACCGAGTATCCCTTTCTTATATAACCTCTAACCCCTTATTGGGTGAAGAGAAGGTATTGTGGGAGAACCCCAAATCTACAATAATATTTCAGTTTGTGAATTTTTACAGAGGAAAGAAAGATACTGTTAAAACTAATCTGGAAAAGGATTTTAATTGGTTATTATAACACTGAACTACAATCTGATGTTTTTTGGGTCATTGTGAAATGCAGCCTGTATTCTTTAGCATAAGGGCTTATATAAGCTTTATCAAATCTGATAAAAACATGTGGTATCGGGCTTGTAAGACTTGTAACAAGAAAGTTACTAAAACTACTGGATCTGGATATTGGTGCGAAGGATGCCAGAAGAATGAAGATGAATACATTTGAGGTTTGAAACCTTTTGAAATTTTAGACCTAACAAACAGTAAATTAGTTTGGGATGCATGTTTTTCAAATGTTATAACCTTGTCATTCTTTGTTATATTCAGATACATATTGGTGCTTGATTGTAAGAGATTGTGTTTTGTTTCTTTTATTCATTTAACTCTTGTTTACAACTCATTCCTCTCATTGTGTTTCGAAAATATCAAAGTCATTTAATGGGATATAGCAAGAGTTAAAGGCAAGTGCAAAGCAGTCTTAATCAAAATATAATTTTAATTTCCCATTAACTGAAATGGTTATTCAACTGAGATTCTACTGATACGTTCTTGTAGGATGGGGTCCTTATGCGTATTTTCAAGTGTTGACGGAGTTATGCGTAAATAGATCAGCTCCTAATGCTCCTCTCAATGGGCAGGCCACAGGGGTTCGAGTTAAAAATCTGCAAGATGAGGGAAACGACAATGCGTTCTCGGGGATATCTTTATCTGGAAATTCCAATTTGACAACAGAAGATGTAGAATCAGGGAGGAGGTGATTTTGAAATTCTCATTTATTATCAGCCTGAACTGAGATAATTGCAAAATAAACCCTAAACTTAAGGATCAATTTAAACGTCCCCCTCCATTGTTCAATTGTTGCAGTTTCAACCTTTATTTAAATTTCTCTAGTGTCGCAATGTAAAGCCTTAGCTTCAACTCCATTTCAAATCAAAGTCAGAGAGTTATCTTTGATTTTAACAGAGTAACACATTAATGAAACACAAAGCAATACATTGAAATTGACCTCTTTAAGGTCAGCTTGCATAAGGCCTTATATTTTATTTAATTTTTCATACTGATACATTATTGAATATGAAAACGAAGCGTACAGTTTTCCTTATCAATTTGATAGAATGATTCTTTCATGCTTCTTTCTTGGCTCCGTAGCTTCCATATGGTTCATTTGCTCCTAGAAGCAATATATAGTTCACTTTCTGATCCTTTAGGTTGCAACTTGTATGTATAATTAGTTATAACTAATTATTTGTTATGGTAGGTACTTTTTCTTTGTTACTGACAAGGAAAACATACCATAGCACTATGAATATCTTATGATAT
The DNA here is from genome assembly GCA_949130495.1 of Sambucus nigra. Classification (NCBI taxonomy): domain Eukaryota; kingdom Viridiplantae; phylum Streptophyta; class Magnoliopsida; order Dipsacales; family Adoxaceae; genus Sambucus; species Sambucus nigra. Next base: position 213,415,390 of record OX422217.1, read on the forward strand.
TTGGTCTACTGATAGGCATTTGACCTCAAGTTTGTATGCATACTAAACAAATTGTTAAGAAGCAATCTTTATTTCTATAAAGAAAATATTTATTTTCATGTTAGAATATATCTGTATTGTTCCTGATTCTAACTTGTACAAGTCAAGGAACATTGTCATATGAGCAACCCTAATGTTCGGTACTGTCATAACATATGTATTACTAGTTGGTATTCATGTTTATTTGATAACATATTCTCTAAATGACTTATCAATATATTGTTAGTTGTGACAAAGTGATGAATTCGGGAAACTAGGCACGGTCATATTGCCTTCACTACATAGAATAAAATGGAATTACATTATAAACTGCTACTAGCGGACATTATGGTCAGAAGTAGGTCTTTCTTTTGCTGTATAAAATGATAAACCATCAAAATTTTTTCAAAGATATTACAAAATATGCAATATTACTTATTTCGCATATATGTCATTTGTTAGGAGGTAGAGCCATTTGCTATATAATGTTGTGTGCCCTTCACTAGAACACACTGCTGTAGTCTGTTCCACTCAAGCCATTTGTGATATAATATGTTGTACGGGCCTCTGATATATAAAGAGTACTTAGCTTCTTATTGATCTTATCTTTCACATTTCATTTCTTAAGTTTATTTGTTTCGCATTCCTTTTTATTTTTTCCTCTGAGCTACATTTTCAATTCTTGAATTAATGATATGTGATGTTTAATGCGATTTCAGTTTTAGCTTCCGTTTCGTTTGGAGTAATATATGTTCCATGAGTGGAAAGTATTTGTGCCTATTCGGAGTTGCATTGTTTTGTTTGTGTTAAATTGTAATTAATCTACATGATAATTTTGAGGAAAATAATGAAACAAGATTTAACTCAGAATATGTGAAAATACATTTTATCATTTTATTTTTTCACCTGAAACCAAAAGGAGCCTTAAGCTACTTAATTTCGCTAAGAAGTGTTTTCCCTGGGCATTCGTGCAGGCGATACTATAAATGTTGCAGCATGAGAGGTTGCCCCGCGAGGAAACATGTCGAGAGATGCTTAGAAGAGCCTTCAATGCTTATTGTCACTTATGAAGGTGAGCATAATCACCCGAGTTTACCATCACAATCAGAAAACACATAAATGGATGCCAAGTATGTGGGAATCTTTGCAATAGTTATTCCAACAGATGTCTGAGAAATTGGCTTGAACTGTTGTTGTATATATTTTTGCATGGTTTCAACTTGATAGCCATATGAAGTAAGAATTACAATTAACGTAGGAACAAGGCGGAGTGCCTATAACTTCAAGGTCGTACTTTGGTTATAATATATAAGGTGGAGTGCCAAAAAAATCCCTAAATTTTTCAATATTGCAAAATGCAAGAAACTCCTAAGAACTATGTATTTGGTTACAAATACCCCGTGCCAATGACTTTTTAGCAACACACAGGGGATCTTTGAAAGAAAATGCATAGTTCATGAGTGTTTTTTTCCACTATAACTAATCAAGGGTATTTCTGGTAAACACTGAAAAGTTCAGGGGAGTTTAACATTGCGCGATTTTGATTTTCTCGGTATGTTGATTCTCTACATTGCGCGATTTTGATTTTGATTGTGTATTTCATGTTTTTAATTATCAATTACGTGTTTTTAATTCTCTCTATTCCCGGTATGCATTTGTGTTAACTGTAAAATATATTAATCTAGGCATTTATTCATGTTTATGGGATTTTAACATTTGTATTTTATATTTATTATATTTGTATCACGTGTATAGTTAAAAGTAGTTTTTCAAATACGTTATATCTACTATTATCTCTATAGATATAGATTTCTATACAAGAGTTATACAAGAGTGGAAATACTAGTGTGATGTGAAAGTCGATGCCTACTCTAATGTAAGAGAAGATGATCGGGCCATAAGAATTTAATTTCTCTAGCTTTCTTGTGGTTTTTTTTCTCATTTGATGCAATTTCAAGCAAATTATGGAGTTTTATGATAATTAGTCCATTATTTTCCTTTTACGTGTGTATTCTTTGTGTGTGTCTAACTGCAGGTCTCTACCCTTTAGCCGATTGCATAACATCTAGAGCTCTATCCTTTGTCCCATTACAGGTATCATTGCAACAAAAAATGATTTGGACAAGTAGCTATGTTTTCGACCAACGGCTTGAATCTTGAAATAACACACATGCATGTTTTGTTTCTTATTTCAGTTATGCCATGTTTAAAGAAAGTCGACCTTTCGAGATGCTCCAAGCTTACTGATCCTGGCATTAGATATCTACTGTCCATTGCAACTTTGGAGAAATTGTCCATTTCAAAAATAAGTGTGACTGCAAATGGGGTTACACTTCTCTCTTCGCTTACAAACTTATCAATGTTGGACTTAGGAGGCTTGCATATTACTGATCTGGCACTCACTTCTCTCCAGGTAAAACATATTATGACCCTATGGTGAAATTTTTATGTTTATGGATATTTCACTACAAATATTAGTCCCAATAATATGTTGAATCTTTAAAATATCCTCATCCTCACCATGTTGCGCGCTGATGCTCGAGCCATGAAAATAACATCGTGGCATTGGCCACCCAGATAAGGATAGTCCTTTATTTAATTTAATTTATATGTATCGATTAGGATAGTCCGTTTTAATTCATGCAAACGCATCTTCTTTGGTCTTACTAAATCTCTCTTCAATTATCACGATTTTAGCAGACGCAAGCTTTTGATTAATTGCGTCTTTTTTCCCCTGATCTTCTAATTGAAGCTGTTTTTGGGACTTCTTTTTATTTAACCTACTAAAAGCCAAAAACTCCTTATTTAGAAGTGGTTCTTGGGTTTATGAACAGTTATCTTCCATTTGGGCGATATTTCCCTGTCAAACTCAATTTCATCACCAGCCAACAGTTGGGCCTGGCAGCATATAATGCGCTCATGTTAGCACCATTGCTGACACGTGTCACCAATTTTGTAGAGTTCAAACCCATTACCTTTGCATGCAAATTTCTTACTCTAGCCAATTCCTTTTCCATCAGGTTGCTTTGCACGATTATCCATATCATGGCCAAAGGCCAAATGAGCTGGATTAGGTGATAATCCGTTGTCAACCACCCTAAAAACTAGATCATACTGGCCATGCAAAACCTGAATATTTATGAAAATCAAACACTGTAAAAGTGAGAAATGAACTAAAATAATTATTGCTCATGAAAAATAAACCAATCCCAATATATGTTTACATATGTATGTTTCCTTCTGAGCAGATGTTCATCAATATATGTTTACATATGTATGTTTCCTTCTTAGGTTGTTCATCAATACTTGTCATATTATTATTTGTTTTCATTCAATTGAGAATCATGTATTGTTTTTTGATGAATTTTAATTTATAGAGATGGTTCAGAACTAGTATATCACCGACTTCCTTGGAAAGAGCCTAATGCGCCGTACTTGTTGAGCAGCTTCGGACTAAATAAGGCATCTGGTTTGCAAGTTCTGCCCAGAGGATTATTCCAGCAACGGACTATTCTTACACAACTCCATTGGCATTCAAGCAAGCAGAGCTCTTTATTATTTCGTGAAGAACCACATCCTATTCCAGTTCATCGCCTTGGAAGAGGCACTAACACGACTCAGAATGTGTCTCTAAAGTGTGTACTCTCTAGGCTTAAGTGCAAGCCTGTCGCTCAAGTAATAATCTGACAAGTCGGGTATCGATCATCAAGGAAAAAGTATAATGGAGTTGTGACGATGGAATCAGATGGAGGAATCCTAACGATGACTCTAAAAAGGAAGGAAAATATTTGGTTTTGGTTTTTGGGATTGATTAAACTAAATGCAATTATGAAATTAGGATGAACTATGCAACTAACTAAATTATCTAAATGAGGAATGAAGAATTAAATTGAAACTTTTTGAACCTAAATGATAAGAACACAGGATGGAAATACAATCCCCCAACCCTAGTGTAGTGCAAAGATAACGCCAATCATAAATTTATTCGATTAATGTGACCCGGAATTTAGGACTCCCAAGCATTATGTATACGAGGTTCAAGCTCGCGTCATACCTAATCTGAGGATGAGTAAATCGGTATCGCGGTAATTGCATTCAAATTGTACTCTAAATCATCACGAGTACCCTAAGGTAAACGAGATATAAAGATCCACAATTATTATGTAATTATGCGATACGATCAAAATTAATCATTAAATTTATCGGATTCACGTTGTACACATACACTAGCACATCAGGTTGGGTTCATGCATCCCAACCTTTAAAACCTAGCCGGACATGTTAAATGGACTAATGCATGAAATATTAACGTTGCATGTGTATGAATTCATGATGAAATAAGATTGAAACATGTAAAGATATACTATGTATACGAAAACAAATTGAATCGGCTACGAAAACTAAGCATGCAAGAACAACGACAAAAATCTTGAATCTTGAATTAAAACTTGAAAAACAAACCCGAAACAATGAAATCTTGAAGCAATATAATCCCTTGATGTTCCTATATTTTTTCCTTATAAAAAAAAACTAAAACTAGCTCTAATAGCTGTTCCTAAGCTGCTGGCTCCGTTCCCTACAATTTTTGAGAAGTTAAAACCTAATAGGAGACTTGGGAACCAATCAGCATAAAAGACAAAATTCGCGTATCAGGTACCACGAACCGGTTCGGGTGTACCTGCGAACCGGTTCGCCCCCCAAACCGGTTCGTCCTGGGGTTCGCGAATGTATGCTGGCCTGGAGTTCAACACTTAGCATTTTTCTGGCTTTTCTCTTCTTTTCTTGGATTTTTCTTCAACTTCAACTGAGCATAACTTTTCAACCGTAGCTCGGATTTGGGTGTCGTTTATTCCAGTGTTCTCGTTGTTCCGAGCTCTTAAACTTTCCAATTGACTTCTCCTTCTGTATCTGGCTGCAAAATTACCAATTTGCCCTTGAACTTGCCTTCTTAGCTTTTCTAGCATTGTCTTGCTTCCTCCTTTGCACTGCTTGCATAATTAACCTGTAAAACCAATAGGAGAAGCACAAAACACGAAATACTCGCCACGAAGGTTATTAGCATAAATGTGAATCAAATCCATATATGTTACATCACTCGGTTTCACAAAAGTATCGAAATTAGGGCGATAAATATACAATATTTATGCCCAATCAAACCCCCCTAACTTAGAACTTTGCGCGTCCCAAGCAATGTAAAATAATGAGAGTATGAGTTAAGGATCCATCAAAGACTTTATTGGGATAGAGCACCTCTTTCGCGGGCAAGCGATTGCATTTAGCGCATGCAACAAGCCTTTAAACCTCTAGGTTACCCTAGTAGGACGAGTTGTGTCTCGTGAGGGTTTGCAGTGAATATACCCACAAAATTCGACTAAAAAAAATTCAAAATACGCAAAAATTGAGCAATTCAAACTTTTACAGAAAATAATCATCATTAAGTCATATTTACGAATCTCAAACCGTAGTGTGTGTGTGCGAAGCCGGAAATGTAACCACCAATTTTCACTGATTGATCATTACGTTACTTATCCAAAAATTCGTTTTGATTTCAATTTCTCACGGAATACTCTCTCAAACGAACCTCTCGGATTATGGCTATTCTCTCGACATGCGTGATATAAAGAGTAAAGGTAATTGAAGCAAATTCACGAATGCAATTAGAAAGACGGAAACTTTATGGCGAAAGGATCTCATCAACGGATTATGATTTTAAAAACGGGAACATTGCTTGTATTTCGCGCACTTAGCCTCTTATATTATCTTTTGGTGTCTTAACTCTCCACGCGGTAATCAATTTTCGCAATTTGGACTCGGTTAGGACTTTTTCAGGTTGAAGGTTGCATTGGGTAAAATGAAGGCGGTATGGGAGGTTGGAATTGGGAAAGTCATTAATGATGTCCATTTGTGCTTTTTCCGGGCTATTGCTCATTTTTTTTTTCTTCTCTCTCTATTTTTGTTGAGCATTCTTCTATTTTTTTTTCTTGCCCCTTTTTGTTGCACTTTTCGGACTTAAATTTTGAATTTTTTTCATTTTTCACAATTCCGGCTATTTTGGGTTTTTCGGGATGTCAAACGAAAGGGAAAATTATTCGGCTCAATTTGGGTTGCAAAGGGTGATTTTTCGCTACTTTTTCTGGCCAAAATTTTGGGTGACAAACAAGGGCCTACTTCATTGTCCAAAATGCCAATTGCGTTACCATATGCGTTTCGAGGTGAATTTAGGTTTAGAGACTAATTTGGCACATTTTTCAAAGCAATATTGCACACATTTTTTTTAAAATCGATCAAAATGAAAGGATTGATATCCTTGACAACTTATTAAGTGCTAAAAAGAACTTTGAGTTAACAATTAACTCGGATTGATTTTTAAACTCGCAAAACGTGATAGGCTCGAATCTCACCGGGTTTGTTAATCTCCACATTTATTCGTTACGTCGTCAATTTTTCGCATAGTTCCATCTTTGGTCAATTTCGACTTTGTGTATGTTGGATATTTACAATTTGAGAGTCCAATTCGACTTTTAATGATATTTTTGAAAAATTTGAATTCCAATTTTTATTTATTTTGAACAAAAATATTTTTGGATTTTTTCAAAATTTTATGATGTTTTTGGAAATTTCTGGGCATTTTTTAAAAATGTGTGAAGTTTTAGAAATACGCACTTGTGACCCCCCCTAACTTAGACTTTTGCATTGTCCTCAAGCAAAAAGGACTAAAATCTAACTCAAAGCGAATAATAAGTGCGGAAAAATAAAACAAACAAATATGAAAAAATGCAAGCTTGTATTATAACAATGAGAAACCTGTGTTACATGAGAAATGGGGAAACAACTGTGAACAATGTGAAAGCCCTACCACACTAACAATTATACCAAAATATAAAAAAAATCATAGGTCATGGTGGAGGTGGGTGGGAGGTGGAGGGTGCATTCGGATCATATGGGTCATAATAGAAGGGGGGTGGAGGACCGCCGAAGTTGAGTTGGTGAAGGTGGACTTTGAGTTGGTACATCATCCGGGTGTCCCTTCGGTAGGCCGCTTGGTCTTGATTGTATTGGTTGATGAACCCGTCGAGACGGGACTCAACTGCCGAAAGGCGACTATCGAAGTTTGCCCCCGGGGGCTCGAAATCGGAGTCCTCCTCCTCATCCTCAAATTCGTCCTCGTCGACGTCCATCATTGGGTCAGCATGAGCTTCCTCGGCCACGTCCTCTTCGAAAATGGGACGGTCGGGGTGAGCTATGCGCATTTGGCGTTCGTTTCGGGTGGTGGACGTGCCGCCAATGGGGCGAGGAAGTCGAATTTGTTGCCCGGGGTCATCCACTCCAGCTTCCATCAAGAGCTCCGTGATGAAACGGGCGTAAGGTAGTGCAGTTTTGCCATATTCATCATAGGCGGCATTGAGGATATCCGCATAGAAGAGCTGGGCGAGGTTGATGGTGCTCTCGGGGTCCAAAAAGTAATAAAGGAAATTAGCGTGCCGTAATCGGACCACCGAGTCATTAGTGGTTTGGTGGATGGCCCCACAAGCAATGAGGTGCGTGAAGCGCACCATGGCGGCCAAACCACCAATAGGAAAGGATTCGCGCGCCCATTCCACCCCGGGTGCCATGCGGGCAATGCATTCTTCTTTTGTGTGGGGGGCACCATTGTTGGGGTATTGGAAGGGCACGGGGAGGACCACCCCTTTGGCACGCATTTTGCGTGCGATGATGGCCGCCGAGAAGGGAATAGTGATACCGTCAAGGTATGCCTCGTGAATTGTGGAGGATTTGCGAACCAAGGTCGCATAAAATTGGCGAATGGCGGCATCAAACACGTTATTGCTCATAGGGGCGAGGAAAGAGCACCACCCGCGGCGATCAAATAGGGCGGTGACATCGCCCGGAAGGTGGTCCCAATCCACGAAACGTTCAATGTGAATGGGGCGCGTAGACGAGAAGTATTGCTCGGCCCAATGACGTTCTTGGACACATCGAAAGACCCCCTACCCGGGTCATCAAGGATGGTGGTATCATCATATTTCTTTGGGCGGAGGTTGGGGCGGCATTGGCGCGGCATATTGACGGAAAGAGGGAGAGAAAGGGAGAAAAAATGGGAGAGAATATGTGAGAGAAAAGAGTGAGGGAGATGGTTTTGGTGTGAGAAATGGAGGAGGGGTGGTGGGGTATTTATAGGTGTGAAGGGGTGGGTTTTTGGTGGGAAATATGAAAGGTTGGGAAGGATAGGAGGGAGGGAGGGAGTGAATTGGGATGAATTTGGGAAGGAGGGAAGTATTTGGAGGGAAGAAAAACGAAGGGGGAAGAAGGGGAAAAGAATGGAGGGAAGGGGATGAATTTGGAAAACAAGGGGGGAAGAATCTGTCAGGTACCCCGAACCGGTTCGGGTGTACCTGCGAATCGGTTCGCCCCCCCGAACCGGTTCAGGTTGGGGTTCGGGGTAGCAAGATGGTCCGAACGCTGGAATTCACTCTTTTCTCCGTTTCAAAGTGCTCTCTCATCCTCTAACTTGTGCATAAGGCCCCTAAAAACCTTCTAGACCCTAGGGCTCCCTAAAAATTCCTCGAATTCAACATCGTGATACGTCCTAGATCCATCGAAATGCGTGCTAATCGATCTATTTCGCAACTCAGGATTCTGACTCCTACTAACCGATTCACACACGACTACTATACATACAAATTCACCCCATACGCATCGGGGGTGCGACGACCTTACTTTCTCAGCTCAATTGACCCCGTAAACGGGGTTCGACAACCTAATTGTGTCGACCTCATACTCACACGCCTCTAGGTATGGCTTTAGGCATTTTCCATTGACTTTGAACGTGTTTTCCCCTTTTAAATCGTCTAGTTCAACAGCTCCATGGGGGAAAACGTTCTTCACGACAAACGGGTCGGACCATCATGACCGCAACTTGCCTGGAAAGAGGTGAAGCCTAGAGTTGTAGAGAAGAAATTTTTGCCCGGGATGAAACTCTTTTCTTCGAATGATGCTATCATGAGCAAGTTTCATCCTTTCTTTTGATATTTTGGCGTTCTCATACGCATCATTGCGTAGTTCTACTAGTTCATTCAATTGAAGCTTACGAGCTTCACCGGCTTTGTCCAATGCATAGTTCAATTGCTTAATTGCCCAATACGCTTTGTGTTCGAGCTCAACAGGAAGATGGCAAGGTTTTCCATACACAAAACGGAAAGGAGACATGCCAAGTTGATTCTTGAATGCGGTACCATAGGCCCATAGTGCATCGGTCAATCTAAGGGACCAATCTTTCCGGGTAGGATTGACGGTCTTTTCAAGAATGTTCTTGATCTCCCGATTCGCTAGCTCGGCCTGCCCATTCGTTTATGGGTGATATGTCGTGCCAACCTTGTGGACGATGCCATACTTTCTCATGAGCTTCTCGAATGGCCTATTGCAAAAGTGTGTGCCATTATCGCTAATTATCGCTTTCGGTGCACCGAAGCGAGAAAGTATGTGTTCCTGTAGGAACTTTATCACCACTTTATTGCCATTAGTCTTAGTAGCTATAGCTTCTACCCATTTAGAAACGTAGTCTACCACGACTAGGATGTATAGGAAACCAAAGGACGGGGGGAAGGGCCCCATGAAGCCAATACCCCAATAATCAAATATCTCAATGATGAGTATGGGGGTAAGGGGCATCATGTCGCGTCGAGAAATGGATCCCATTCGTTGGCACCTATTGCATGACTTGCAAGCGTCATTCGCATCCCGAAAGATTATGGGCCAATAGAGGCCGCATTGTAAAATTTTAGCGACCGTCTTTTTCGTCAAGAAATGGCCTCCACATGCTTCCGAATGACAAAACTGGATGACCTTCGGGATCTCGTCATCCGGTACACATCGTCGGATGATTTGATCGGCGCAATATTTAAAGAGGAAAGGATCATCGTAAAAGAACATGCGCGACCAATTAAGAAACCTCTTCTTATCTTGCGGTGTCCAATCGGGAGGGATGGTACCCGTGACGAGGTAGTTCACTATGTCCGCAAACCAGGGATACCAAGAAGTAGTAAATAGTTGTTCATCCGAAAAATGCTCGTCTATGGGTATGGGATCACTAGGTACATCGGACGAAAGCCGAGATAAATGGTCGGCAACGATGTTTTCTACTCCTTTTTTATCCTTGATGGAGAGATTGAACTCTTGTAGGAGTAGGATCCACCTTATGAGGCGCGGCTTGGCGTCTTTCTTCACAAGTAAATACTTTAAAGCCGCGTGGTTGGTGAAAACAGTAATGGGAGAACCAATGAGATAGGAACGGAACTTATCGAGGGCAAATACTATCACTAGCATCTCCTTCTCCGTGGTAGAGTAGTTGAGTTGAGGTCCGGTAAGAGTCCGGCTAGCGTAGTAGATGACATGAGCTTGCTTATCGTTACGTTGGCCCAAAATGGCCTCAATCGCGTAATCGCTTGCGTCACACATAAGTTCGAATGGTAAGGACTAATTCGGAGCTTGCATGATGGGAGCGGACACGAGCATATTTTTCAACTTATCAAAGGAGCTTTGGCATGCCTCTGTCCACTCAAACGGGTTGTTCTTCATGAGTAGGTTGCTTAAGGGCCTAGCGATGGCGCTAAAGTCCTTAATGAACCTTCGATAAAACCCTGCGTGGCCCAAGAAAGAGCGCACGTCTTTTAGCGATTTCGGTGGGGGAAGATCAGCTATGACATCTATCTTAGCCCTATCAACCTCTATTCCGTTGGATGAAACAATGTGGCCAAGAACTATTCCCTCGGTGACCATGAAATGGCACTTCTCCCAATTCAGCACTAAGTTTTTGTCCACACATCGGGTAAGTACTTTCTCCAACTTGTCCAAACAATGATCGAAAGAGGTGCCAAAAACGCTGAAATCGTCCATGAACACTTCGAGTCCTCTCTCGACCATGTCGCTAAATAAGCTCAACATGCACCTTTGAAAAGTCGCGGGTGCATTACACAAGCCAAATGGCATACGTTTGTAGGCAAACGTACCAAAAGGGCAAGTGAAGGTCGTCTTCTCTTGGTCAAGTACATCTACCTCAATTTGGTTATATCCGGAATAACCATCTAGGAAGCAATAATAAGGGTGGCTCACAACTCTCTCAAGCATTTGATCAATGAATGGTAAGGGGAAATGGTCTTTCTTAGTTCCCGCATTGAGTTTCCGGTAATCAATGCAAACGCGCCAACCGGTGGTGGTGCGTTAGGGAACAAGCTCTCCCTTAGCAATCTCGATCACAGTCATACCCGACTTCTTCGGGACGACTTGAATAGGGCTCACCCATTTGCTATCCGAAATTGGGTAGATAATCCCGACATCCAATAATTTGATGATCTCGGTTCTCACGACTTCTTTCATGTTGGGGTTCAGTCTTCTTTGCATTTCTCTAGAGGGCTTAACATCCTCTTCGAGATGAATCTTATGAGTGCAAATCAGAGGACTTATCCCCTTCAAATCAGCGATACACCAACCAAAATCACTTTGGTGCTTCCTCAGAATTCTTAACAATTTACCCTCCTGCCCTTCATCTAGGCTAGAGGAGATAACAATAGGAAATGTCTCATTCTCTCCTAGGTATGTATATTTAATATGGGAGGGGAGTTTCTTTAGTTCGAGGGTTGGAAATTTTTCACTGGAGGGAGCCATATGTGTATCCCTCGGAGGTAATTCCTCGAATCTAGAAACCCAATTAACCTCTCTCACGTCCTCGTCCGACGTACTCTCATCGAGTAATTCTCTCAACCTTACAACCTCCCTCTCGAAGTGGGTGTACGTCTCCTCACACTCATAGCTCGTCGCTAAACATGACTCTAAAGCATCGCCACAGAAATTTTCCTCAAAGTATTCTTCTACTACCTCGTCGACGAGGCTCACCGCGTGAGGATCATCTTCCTCCCCTGCATTTTGGGCTATGTGGAAGATATTAGTATCCAAGGTCATGTTCCCAAAAGTGAGTTGCATTCGCCCATTTCTTGTATTGATGATTGCATTAGCTGTAGCTAAGAAAGGGCGCCTAAGGATGATGGGGACATGATTGCTCGAGTTGAAGGAGGGCTCCGTGTCCCAAATGACAAAATCTATCGGGAAGTAGAATGTGTCAACTTGGACGATCACGTCCTCGACTATGCCTCGTGGGATCTTCACTGATCGATCCGCTAATTGGAGAGTGACCTTTGTGGGCTTGAGGTCGCCCAAATCAAGTTGCCTATAAATAGAGTAAGGGAGTATGTTTACACTTGCCCCCAAATCAAGTAAGGCTTTCTCAATTCTATTTTCTCCAATGATGCAGGATATAGTGGGTGCACCGAGATCTTTGAATTTAGGCGGGAGATCATTTAGTAGAATGGAGCTCACGTTCTGGGCTAGAAATACATTCTTTTTTACTTTCATCTTCCTTTTTACCGTCAACAAATCTTTAATAACCTTGCTATAAGCTGGAATTTGTTTGATGGCATCAAGAAAGGGTAAATTCAGCTTTACTTGCTTAAGTACTTCTAGCACTTCATCACGTGGATTCCCCTTTTGAGCGAGAATCAACCTTCGAGGAAATGGTGCAGCGGAGGGTGGTTTCACCACCACCTCGGGCTCACTAGTGTCTTCCTTGTCACTCTCGTTCAAGGAGACATCTTCGGCCTCTTTCGTGCCGGGCGAAATCTCCTTGTCTTTTGTTGTATCATGTGGAGGAGGTGATAAATCAACAACTCTTCCACTACGAAGAGTGGTCACTGCTTGACATTGCTCCTGATGTTCAGTGGATGTGGAGCTAACACTAGTTTGACCTTGGGGAGGTCGTTGGCCCTGGGCAGGAAACTTGCCCTTCTCCTGGACACTCAACGAGGATTGTATCTTTGACAGATTTGCATTTATGTCACCGATCAGACGATCATATTTGGCATTGGTTGCAGTCTGGCTTGTAATGAATTGATTCATGGTATCCTCGAGAGTTCTTCGCTGTGGCGGGATAAAATTTCCATGAGATGGTGGTGCTTGCACATGTCCTTGCATGTGTGGAGCTTGTTGAAATTGTTGTGGTGGAGGAGGGGCAACATGCGAAGGAGGGTTCATTGCGGCATGTTGTTGCCCGTAGCAAAAACTGGGATGGTTTTTCCATGAAGGGTTGCATGAATTCCCGTGCGGGGCACCGAAATTACCCTTGAAACCTCCTATACCACTAACTTGCTCCTGCAACATTACTTTGTAGGCGGGTATCGTCGGACATTCCTCAGTTGAATGTCCCGCCTCATAAATCGCACACACCTTCACGATAGGGTTTGGAATGGGTCCAGCTAGTCCTTTTCCATATAACTCGCATAGGTCTCGCAATCCTTTCTCAATGGTGTCCAATCGACAATCCGTCATAGAATTCTTATCTACGTGGAATAGGCCGGATGCCGATGGAGTAGTGGTGGGTTGTCGATTTCGATTTTGAGCGTTCGGGTCAGAGGTATCGCAGGACTGGGTAGTCTCGGCGACATACCTCATGTGAAGATCAGCATCGTGGGCATCGAGATCGACAAACGGACCGCTTCCCATAGTTTCAACAAGTTGTTTAGAGTTAAGATTTAACCCATTATAGATAAAGGAGATGATTTGCGATGGATCAAATCCATGATAGGGGCATGAAGTCACTAACTCGTTGAAACGTTCATAACATCGATGGAATGGCTCATTTTCATGTTGCCTAAACGCTTGAATTTGAGCCTTGATAGAGATTGTTCGATGTGTTGGGAAGAATTTCTTGAGAAATTTAGACTGTAGCTCATTCCAGGATGGAATCGAGCTTGGAGGTAAAGACCAGAGCCAGGCTTTAGCATTATCTTTAAGCGAGAAGGGGAAGAGTTTGAGACAGATTACCTCTTGTGTGCAAGTTTGATCATTGAGAGTATCACACACGTTCTCAAATTCCCTTATATGGAGGTATGGCTTTTCAGAATCCATACCGTGGTAATGTGGTAGCGTCTGGATCATTCCATTTTTGAAACGGAACTGCCCGGCATTATACGGGAGTATAATGCATCCCGGAGTGACAGTGCGCTCAGGATATAAGAATTCTCTCAACGGGCGGTACGGAAGCTCGTCCTCACCGGTGGGTGCATTACTATGTTGTGACATCTCTCTCTCACTTGACGACTCGGCGCTCTCACTAGGTGTGCTCGAAGTGTGTCCTACAAATGAGAATGGAGTGTTACTAGAGACTGAGTGCGACGGTGTGGGCGGTGGGATCCAAAACTGTGGGGCGTTTGGAGTGTGGGGACTATCAGGGTTATACTCAACAAGTGGATTTTCGTGAATGCTGGTTGGAGTATTATGGGGTGTGGGAGTGGTTTCAGAATTTTGCATTAAAGTTTAGGAGAGGTGATGATTATGAATCTTTTTTTTTTTTTTTTGTCAAAGCTTTGGATTAACTCAATCTAATCCAAAGTCTACCTAATTCCCCGGCAACGGCGCCAAAAACTTGACACGACTCAAAATGTGTCTCTAAAGTGTGTACTCTCTAGGCTCAAGTGCAAGCCCGTCGCTCAAGTAATAATCCGACAAGTCGGGTATCGATCCTCAGGGAAAAAGGACAATGGAGTTGTGACGATGGAATCAGACGGAGGAATCCTAACGATGACTCTAAAAAGGAAGGAAAAGATTTGGTTTTGGTTTTGGGGATTGATTAAACTAAATGCAATTATGAAATTAGGATGAACTATGCAACTAACTAAATTATCTAAATGAGGAATGAAGAATTAAATTGAAACTTTTTGAACCTAAATGATAAGAACACAGGATGGGAATACAATCCCCCAACCCTAGTGTAGTACAATGACAACGCCAATCATAAATTTATCCGATTAATCCGACCCGGAATTTAGGACTCCCAAGCATTATGTATACGAGGTTCAAGCCCGCGTCATACCTAATCTGAGGATGAGTAAATCGGTATCGCGGTAATTGCATTCAAATTGTACTCTAAATCATCACGAGTACCCTAAGGTAAACGAGATATAAAGATCCACAATTATTATGTAATTATGAGATACGATCAAAATTAATCATTAAATTTATCGGATTCACGTTGTACACATACACTAGCACATCAGGTTGGGTTCATGCATCCCAACCTTTAAAACCTAGCCGGACATGTTAAATGGACTAATGCATGAAATATTAATGTTGCATGTGTATGAATTCATGATGAAGCAAGATTGAAACATGTAAAGATATACTATGAATGCGAAAACAAATTGAATCGACTACGAAAACTAAGCATGCAAGAACAACGACAAAAATCTTGAATCTTGAATTAAAACTTGAAAAACAAACCCGAAACAATGAAATCTTGAAGCAATATAATCCTTTGATGTTCCTAGATGTTCCTCTCTTTTTTCCTAATAAAAAAAAAACTAAAACTAGCCCTAATAGCTGTTCCTAAGCTGCAGCCTCCGTTCCCTACAATTTTTGAGAAGTTAAAACCTAATAGGAGACTTGGGAACCAATCAGCATAAAAGACAAAATTCGCGTATCAGGTACCCCGAACCGGTTCGGGTGTACCTGCGAACCGGTTCGTCCCCCCAAACCGGTTCGGCCTGGGGTTCGCGAATGTATGCTGGCCTGGAGTTCAACACTTAGCATTTTTCTGGCTTTTCTCTTCTTTTCTTGGATTTTTCTTCAACTTCAACTGAGCATAACTTTTCAACCGTAGCTCGGATTTGGGTGCCGTTTCTTCCAGTGTTCTCGTTGTTCCGAGCTCTTAAACTTTACAGTTGACTTATCCTTCTGGATCTAGCTGAAAAATTACCAATTTGCCCTTGAACTTGCCTCCTTAGCTTTTCTAGCATTGTCTTGCTTCCTCCTTTGCACTGCTTGCATAATTAACCTGTAAAACCAATAGGAGAAGCACAAAACACGAAATACTCGCCACGAAGGTTAGTAGCATAAATGTGAATCAAATCCATATATGTTACATCACTCGGGTTCACAAAAGTACCGAAATTAGGGTGATAAATATACAATATTTATGCCCAATCAGGCACATCAGGTTAGGATTTGCGAATACATCCAGCACTGAGAAAAAAATATTAGCTTATTTTTTTAAATATAGAATTTCCTAGTTAAACTAAAGATGTCTCATCGAATACAAGAAATTACTCTACTGATCAACATAAGAAGATTTTATTGTTTCCGGTGGCTTAATCTTGCTGAAATGTTGTCACAGTACATTGATGAATAATTAATTGATTTTTATCAGTCTTCCCTTTGGACTTCCATATTCATATTCATATTCCTACTCCTCCTTGGTTATTATATTATGATCACATATTTCGGCTCCATATTCAGTCTTCCCTTTGTACGTACTGTTTTCTGTTTTTGTTTCAACACTATTTTTAGTTGGTTCAACACTGTTGCACTAGAATTTTAGCACTCTTTTGTTTAAGCATTCCTTTAGTTGGCTCACCATTGAACTCGCTACACTAGATTTTTAGCACTGATTCGTTTATTTTTCATTTTAGATGTTCCATGTTTCATGTTACGCAACTATAGTGATTGATGGAGGTAAATGAAACGAGTGAAAGTAAACGTGTTTTTGTTGTTTTGATATTTTGTTGAGAAAAGTAAGTGCATGTAAATGTTTTCTTCTTTTGTTAAAGAGTGTTTTTGGTTTTTGAATTATGGTAGTTTTGGATTCACTTATCTATATTTACCAATAGTAATGTTTGCCAATAGTTATGATTACGAATTCAAGGTACTGATTTGATTTCTTTATTGAGTATGTGTTTAAATTACTATTGAAGTCCTAATGTATGTTTTGATTTGTATTTGCTCACTTATTTTAGGTTTCGACGATTCGAAAATTGGGAGAAAATATATTTTGATAAAAAAGGTGACAGTGCTGGGACTGCGGGACATGCATACGAGGCAATGAACAATGCTGGATATCTGGACTCTAATCTCATAAGCGTCATATGTTGAATATTGTTGTGTTATTTTTTTATTTCTTAAACAGGGCGGATAGTCCTATAAATAAAGGAAGATCTGTTCAATTTTTTTTTATATTGTTTACTAATATTTGTGTTATGTAATAAATATTTTTGAATTAAGTATTGGTGTTATTTTCACGAATTGAGTTGGCATTTGTTTATATGATGTTTATGATGGATTATTTGTATTATTATTGGAGTATTTTTTTTCTTTCTTAAATGAGGTAGGTAGTTTTATAAACAAAGGAAACTCTCAAAAAAATTAAATTGTTTGTGTTTATTTTCGAATCGATTAGTTTGATATATGATTAGGTCACTATTTTTGTATATGTTCTTAGGATTTAATTAGTGTTCCTGATTTTAAATTCATGATATTGGATCTTGATTTTTTTTTTTAAATATGTACTAAGATTAGTAACATAATTTTACCGTTACTATTAGTAACATAATTCACTATTGCTAATTCCAAATTTTCTGTGACTATTAGTAATATAAATTTTTCGTTACTAATTCTGAATTATCCGTTAGCATTAGTAACACAACTTTAGCATTACTAATTGTGAATTTTACCGTTACTATTAGTAATAGAATTTTACCGTTACGAATTCTGAATTTTACCGTTGCCATTAGTAACAGAATTTACCGTTACTAATTCTGAATTTTACTGTTACTATTAGTAACATAATTTTTCGGTTACTAGCTTCATGCCCCACGCCTTTTTTCTAACGAAAAAATTGTGTTACTAATATTTTTAGTAACGGTAAAATTGTGTCACTAATGGCGTGTTTTGGTGTAGTGTGGGCGAGCTGCCACACATTCTATGGGCTTATCGCACTACCCCATGACGAGAAACGGGGGAAACCCCATTCGCACTAACATATGGAATGAAAGCAATCATCCCTCTAGAAGATGGACTCCCAACCATGAGATCCACCTTGGTCGACCAAGGCCATAATGATGCAGCATTACTCGCTAAACTTGACCTAGCCGACGAACATAGAGAACTATCCCTAGTAAGACTAGCGATCTATCAGCAGCAACTCGCAAAACACTACAACAGAAAGGTCAATCCAAGGACATTCTAGGTTGGGGACTACGTCCTAAGGAAAGTTCTTGGCAGCGCAGTAAAACCATCTGATGGCAAGCTGGGTCTAAACTGGGAGGGACCATTCAAGGTGACAAGGGATGACCTACAAGGATCCTATCACTTAGAAACGCTAGAGGGCGGAGAGATACCCCGAGCTTGGAATGTAGCCAATCTGAAAAAATTCTACTTCTAGTTTTTTCATTCATCTTTTATCGCATTTTTGGAATTGGCAACTCAATTTTTATTGCTTGTGATTAATAAAAGATTGTTTGGTAGTGACATTCTATGAAGTGTTAATTTTGTATCACGAGCTTTATAACTTTCACACCTTTTCCAAGTGACATGCATATTACTAAGTATGAAAAAGCAGGGAATCGCCCTCCTTAGGTCTTCATTATGAAACACGAATAACCTCTTAGCATTGCCCCTGGAAATATATGAAGCCCTACAGGGGACCTTTAGGCAGTTTTTCCAAATCAAATTAGTCGCCAAACAATGTTTGGCTCAAAAAACCTGACCGAATAGAACATCCGACACCAAGTGTGTCCTCGCCATCGCCATACTTAGGCCTAAGGGAGTGTGACGACATGACTTAAAAGGTAAAGTAGGGAAGAATGGTATCTCATAAGTATACTGGACTGGGAGGATACTCACATAACAAAATAACTTTACCTACATCAAATCTAATCGACTACGAAGAGCCCAAGATAATTAAACAAAAAATTAATGAAGTAAGAATACACAACACATGTTTAGTCGACAAAACGCCCAAAATATAAATATTTTATTACTTCGTTACATTTATAAAGAATTACATTTAAGTGAGAAAATCTTAATGAGGATTAGGCCTCTGAGTAAGGTAATCAGCCACTTACGATCTCCGACCATCGTCCGGATGAGGGGCCAATTCTTCTTCGACTTTATTCGCATCTTGCTCTAATAGCTGCCTGGGAATATCATCTATAGGGACCCACTGGTCGTCCCTCCTGAAAGGATTATGCCTCAGAGTTAAAGGAGAGATCTCATGATGATACCAGAGTACTGAGTTTCGGGGGACCTGCAGCTCCCTGAGGGCACTCAACCATCCTCTAATAAAGGCGAACTCTTCAAACTATGTAAACCTCATCGGAGCATCTGTCCAACCTTGGTCATAACCATCGGCCCACACTCACCGAGGTCCATTCTTGAATAGATGCCTCAGCCGTGTGACATCCCTTTGAAGCCCACCAACAATCATGTATGCTCAACGGACATCTTCTAGGAGATCATCCATCTCCCTAGTTGGACCCCCTTCATCTGGGCTAGCTGGCGGAGCAGCCGATGAGGTAGAACCTCGCATAACTAGAGGGGCACCGCTTGGTCCTGTGCTAGCTCCCTGATGAAGAGGAACCTCATAAAACCTGAGGTGCGATGCTCGATGCATATTTCCTGAGTTATGACACCTCCCTCCTCAGAGTCTCGTTCTCCTGTTGAACTTCTCCAATTTGATTGATTTCGTAGGCATCCAGAATTTTATCTCTTAAAGTGTTCACTTCTTCTTGGATAGAGGCACCAACCTCTTCCATCTCCTGAAGCCTATCCTTCAGTTTGGCGACGAGCTCAGACTGGTCTTTAAAGCTCCTATTCCTCGACCTGGGAGACTTGCAAATCCTAACGAAGGCTTGGCGAACTTGATTGCTCGCATTAGGACTAAGGATCCTTCCCAATTGAGAGGTGGAAGGTATATAATCATCTACATCAATCAACTACAGGCCATATAAGCATTCAAAAGCAGAAGAATTAGTATGCAGAGAGGAAAGTTTTTTCATTTCATTAAAATAAATAGGTCCAATTACATCGATAATTAAAGGAGAGAATTGCAAACAAGGCAAAAAATATAAATAAAGTCCTAAAAGGAGGATAGCTGGCAACCTCAGTTTGTTCAGATGTCACTGGTTGCTTTTCCTTGTCAACAGCAGCGGGAGCACCTCCCTCATATGGAGTAGCTACTGTTTCTTGAACGAAGGGAGTGTCAATAGGAATGGTGAAAGATGCAGGAACACCACTGTCAATAGCCGGGGCAGGAGCCTCATCCACAACAGGCTTCGAGCGTGGATCATGCTCGTCGAACAAGGGTGAATCAACATCCACCCCAGCAGCCAGAAGAGCCTTGTTCCAGCCCTTCTTGAAATTCAGTCGGGTAATATAGCCTATCTGGGCATCAGCATCCTCATATGCGACGGCCCACCCAGACGAACTCTCCTTAATGGTAGCAGCCTCAGACTCCACCTTCATCACCTTCTCTGGAAGCACCTTATTTTCCTCGACCATGTCCAACTTTCTCGTGAAGACTAGATCATAGGACTGTCTCAACTCATTCAGCCCCTTGATCGCCGCTTCCTTAGCTCTGTTGGCTTCAGCAAGGGTGAGATCAGAGGACTTCTGGGCCTCACTGGCAGCCTTCAGACTGGCCTCCAGCTCAATGCCTTTCCCCTTCAGTTCAATGTTCTGTTTCTCTAAATCCGCATTCCTACTCACCAGCTCGTCACGAGTACAGTAAAGAACAACAAATTCGATCACGAACTGTAAGCAAAAAGGGAGCATTAGGAGAAAGCATTAAATAAAAAATTATGAGTATTGAAAAATGGTAACAAACTTACCAAGGCTAGCCTCTGACTCGCTTGCAGAGCTAACTGGTCGGTCCCCATTGCCCTCTGTCGATCAACAGGCAAAACTGCTCTCTCGAGCAGCGCATGGTCCAACTAGGGAGAGGTGGCGATCGAGTCCCCCTCGGGCAACGCAGATACGGGCACCAAAGCTTACCCTGCCTTCGTCCTCACTTCCACCCTCCTTCTCTCCTCTTCCCTCTCCTTCCCCCTCTCAGCTTTTCTCCTCTCTTTCACCTTCTTCCTCTCTTCCACCTTCTTCCTCTCCTCTTCCTTTTTTCTCTCTTTCTCTCTCATCTGTTCTTCCTCCCTCCTCTTCTTCTCCTGCTCATTGGTAGCAGGATGAAAACCAGTGGCAATTTCTCCACTGCCAGACTTTTACTTCTTTGCCCGCTTAAAAAGGAGCACATCCTCCTCCTCCTCATCATCCCTGATTAGGTTCCTCCTGGGAGGAGCCATATCTTCCTTGCTGGAAGTACTTGCCTCATTGGAGGACTCTAGATCTTCTGAAGCCTCTTTCGAGCTGGAAGACCCTTCACCGCTAGAGCTCGTCTCACTGGCACCACCTTCAGCAGCTCCCTTAGTATCACCTTCACTGTCCTCACTAGAGCTGCTCTCTTCCTCGTCCAACTGGATGGGATCTGCAGCAACTTCCTCAGTAATGTCCAACTCAGGGATGCTGTCTACAGGTCGTGTGATGAAACTAGACCCAATATTCTTATACTTCAGAAGAAAAGCAGCTGACCGAGGATATTCACCGTCAGCTAAATGTTCTCTGGTGTTCCAAGCTTTAATCAGCTCGGTAGCTCGAACCTCAGTGATAGAAGGTTCCAAATTCTTTATCCTCGCTGAAAAGGAGAAAGAAGAATATCAGAGAAACCATAAATTAACAAAAAGATCGAAGAACAGAATAAAAATTAAGCTTACCTATGTACTCCTCCCCATAAAAGGGTATCGTGAACCTGTCAGACCTCGATCCCTCGGTATGGGGAAGAAATTGCCAATTTCTAGCAAGAAAACCCTCTTGCCAGTAATCCTTGTGGGAATCAGGTATAGTTACAACCAATACCCTGTCAGGACTCCTGGCCTTGAGGTAAAGAAGACCAAAACTTATTCGTGAGAAAGAGTAGCATAAGAATATCTCAACAAGTCCTAGATTGGTGCCATAGAGCTGATTTATTCTATGGACACCATTAACTATCTTCTAAACATTTGGCGAACACTGTGCGGGGACAATATTGAAGTAACCAAAGAAGTGAAAAAACAAATTACTTGGGGGGAAAGTGAGCCCCCCTGGGACAATAAAAGAATGTGAATCCAGTGAGAACCCTCTATTTCTCTAACATTTTTAGGGATAAGGGCACACTCAATGTCTACCCAATCTGGGATGTTGTAATATTTTCTAAATTCAGTTACCGACCTATTGCCTATTTTCACCATTTACAAAACCCTAACTACAAATGTGAGGAGATTGCAAAAGAAAAAAGCACAGAAATAGAACAAGAAGAACTTACGAAATAAAAACTTGGCTTGGGACGACGCGAAGTCACAAGAGAAGATGATAGAGGAGATTGAGATTGAAAGATGATGACCTGGGAACAAGGGCGCAATGGTAGGAGCTTAGAGAAGATGAGAAAATTTGAAGAAGTTTGAAACGACAACTACAAACTGCTGTTCCGAAAGACTTTTAAATGCTTCCAATCATCGCGCACAGGACACGAAGCAAGCTGCCGCCTAAATCAATTTTCAATCCTGTGAAGAGATGCACAATTTATAAGGAAGCCATTATGACAAATCATTTAAATTTATTGAGCCCAAATTGTGGCCCAATAACTTTAGGGGCATTTGTGGATACCATGTTTGCCACCACAGACCCAGACAAGTAGCCCAGTAAAGGCCCAAAGTCTGAGGTCCCCGCATCCCTACTGAAATTAGTTATGACTTAGTCTCTTCCTAAAATCTCGTAAGGAGATATTCTAGGAAGTGATGAACGAACGTGGGGAAGTCCAACACCCCCACTCCCAGAGAACAAGCATGTATATAACAAACCCTAAGCCTGGGGCAAAGGGCACGTATTGTATTCACCTGTAAAACACTCCGCGGAGTACAAAGAAATAATACTGAGAGCACCACCGTGGACATAGACATTCTTGCTGAACCACCTAAATACTGTGTCATGTGATCTTGCATTCTTTACATTCTTTATTTACTTCGGTGATTGTCTTTTCTTATTAATTTGTGTTGAACTTAATTGTCACCACAATATATATATATATATATATATATATATATATATATATGTGTGTGTGTGTGTGTGTGTGTGTGTGTGTGTGTGTGTGTGCGCGTGTGTGTGTGTGAAGCAAATTATATACGAACTTAAGATATTAAGTGTGAATAAGGATTTGATAACTAGTGAAAGTTAATGAAAACAAATTAAGTGCTATTAATTTGTGAATGCTGAATTAATAACTGGTGAAAGTTATTTGAAATAAATTGATTTAATTATAATTGTTTAGCGGAGATGAAAGCCAATTATACAAGAGATGCGTAACATAGGGTAGTGTGTGGACCTATGTTTATATGGAGGCTAGTTAGAATAACTACGAGAGTTAAGAACATACGTTAGGTGCGCACTATAGTTGAGAGGTGAGGGGTATCTCAAGTGAGTTTGACATCGGCTTAAATATGGAAAGTTTTAATGCATATTTATTTATTGTATCTTAACTACATACAAATTTTTTTCAAAGGTTTTGGGCTCTGACCCGTATTAAATTTATTTTTCTATAAACTTTTAAGTGTCCCGCCACAGGGACGCCATGGATGTCTATCCTTTCCAGGGACACGAAGCTGCAGCTGATGTGGATGTTTGCAAGTTGCTGAGTAGCCGCTTCACTTATTGCATTCTAGATTAGGTTCTCTATTCCGGTATTGGTTGGGCGTGTTGACCCTTTTCATTCAAATTTATGTATTTCAGAGTATTTTAGTCAGATGGATTGGATGAATTGAATTTTCACCTGATGATTTATTTGGGGACTTTATCTATTTATCTTTTCTTTATACTTTACATTGTGGTTTCACTTATATTGATTACTGTGTAGGAGATTATTGTGGGTTGGTTAATATTGTTGTATGTTAATGAAAGATAAAATTTGGTACTAGCCTGTTTAATTAATAGGTGATTAGTAATTTAAAATTATTTCGACAGTGATGGTAAGAATGAACCAAACGAGACTCTTGTTTATTTTGATAAATGACTGATCACGTGTGATTAAAATAGGCGGGTGTCACATTTCGAACGGATTGTTTCTTTGTTTAGGTAGTTGGTCATTGTAACGTTGAAAAATATCATTCAAAGGTCGTACTTTATCGAAATTCTCTGCCTTCATGCTCCATCTTTCACCCCAATACATTTTCAGTTTGAAGATTGTGAAAATAAATATAATTGGTATGAAAATTTGTAGAGGTAGTTGCAAATACTTAAGCTCTTGTAAAATTAAAGTGAGGACAACATTTTATTTATAGACATTGTAAATTCGCTATTTTGAACAACAAATTCAAATAAATATTATTTATCTGAATCTACGGTTGCCCTCGTAAAATTGCGATCATCAACCGTAAATTCATATTAGTTAATGATGTTGTAAAATTATTAATATCCGTGTTAATCTAATCTGAATTCGCGATTAACAAGAACGATTTAAGTATAAAGATGGAGTTATCAATCACGAATTTAAAAAATGCTATAATTTTGTGAATATGATCGTAAGTGCTTTATCTTAGTAAAAAACTCTTAAACTTGCTTTCTCTTTGTGTTTTGATTTTGAGTAATGATACTCTTACCGTATGCAAGTACCGATTTAGTACCAAATATGTTTTATTTAATTGTATATTGATGGGATCTACGGTATTCCCTGACGGAATCCACATCATAGCACAAATAAATAAAATAGGTTTTTACGGTCTAGTCCTTGGACTAACAATTTTAGACAAAAAAACCGGTGAACTAAATTTTAAACGATTAGGTCCAACATATAAATACCCCCAATTTAAAAAAATCATAAACCTAATCGGCTATTGGAGTTTTCTCTGCAACTAACGACTATTCTCCGAAATCGAAAATAACATCAATCTTATGCTTTGATCGTCTGTCCTATAATCGATTACAGTGTTCTTATTCGATTCTACCTATATCACTTGGCTCTATCATTTGTAAGTTTATCTTTATCAGCAGTTGATTTTTCTATTTTCGATCGATTACAATAAGTATATGTCCTTTGTTTTAATTCAAGAGACTCATTGTAATATTCATTCATGTGATTGAATAGCTTTTTATACGTTATATATGTATATGTTTTTAATTTGTGTTTTTTATGCATTTATGTTTGGATTCTTCATAAATAAGTTATATTTATCAATATTTGTAATTCTTAGTTGAATGTGCTGAATGAATATTATTGATGTTTCATTCTAATTTTAAGAGTCCTTGATTTTCATTTGGTATTGAATCACTTATTGATATAGGTCCGCGCCAGCGGAAACAACCAGTTCGATATCAGTTTTCTCAAAGTACACGCAATGTTTATAAAGTACACGTGATTGATATTTGATAATATGTTTTGTTTTATTGCTTCCTGTATAGGTTTTTAAAAAGTGCCTGTAAGTTTATATTAATTATAAATAAATATTTTTATATTTCATGCATTAAATTATTGCACACATTTTTAGAATTGTTGACCTTGAAGTAAATGTTTTTCGTCTCTGTTTTACTGCAGGACATTATGGTAAGTAGTGTAATAGCAAGGTGTTGTTATTTGGATAATATGGCTTGTATTGAAATATTTGAAGATAGCTCATTAGATTTCATATGCAATGAGTTGTGTATTAGGTTTACTAATTTGAGAAGTGGGAGTTTTTCATTGAGGTATTCATTTGGTGATGAATGTCGGTTCATGTTGGTTTGTGACAACGATGTTTGTTGTATGTTGCGGTCCCAATTGATCGTGAAAGCTAATTTTATTTGGATATATGTCATTGATTCATTACCATTTCCATGTAATACAAGAGATGAACGGGTTGACTGCTCTAATCGAATTTTTGAAGGGGTTGACTGCAGTAATACAAGGTCTGAGAGGGTTGACAGTGGTGATACAAATACACAGAGGTTAGAGTCATTATCATCAGGAACTAAAAATGATTTTAATAGTTGCATTGAAAATGACTTTTATCTTGGAGGTGTGGAGTCAAGTAAGTCGAAAGTCTATCTTTCGAATGATTGGAAGACTTATATAAGTCATGAGCAGCAGTGTTTTGAAGGAGGTGTAGTGGAATTTCGGGATAAATTGCGAAAGTATGCCGTTGAGGTTGGGTTCAAGTATGTGTATTTGAAGAATGATAAAACTCGAGTGACGGCTGAATGCTCTAAAAAGACTACTGAGAATTGCATATGGAGAATTCATGCTTCATTATCTACAATAAATGGATACTTTTACATACGTTCAATGAATAATGAGCATACATGTAGAGGTGTCTTTCGTAGTCCGTCAGCCAAAATGATAGCCTCCAAGTTGGTTTCAACATTGGTAGCTGATGATCTTAGAGATAACCCGCTATTGAGACCAATTGATGTAGTTAGAGATATGAAGAAGAATTATGGTCTTGATATAGCTTATCAACATGCATGGCGTGCGAAAGAGATGGCTGCTGTTGATATACATGGTGATGAAAAGGTTTCTTATGCATTAATGAATAATTATCGTGACCTTCTATTGCAGTATAATCCTGGGTCGCATTGCATCCTTGACGTGGAACATGAGAGTAAAAAATTCAAGAGAATATTTGTAATGTTTAGAGGAAGTATTTATGGATTTCAATACTGCAGACCTGTTTTATTTCTTGATGGTGCCTTTTTGAAGAGTCGTTACCGTGGAACAATACTATCAGCTACTACAAGGAATGGGAATAATGGTAAATGAATTTTAAATATTTTATTTTGTGTATTGCATTGAAATTTTGTTTGTTCCATTCCATAACATCAAAATACAAGCATAAAAATATAAAATACCTTTGAAGGTCTTTGTTTTAGTTCACGTGTACTTTTCATTTTTCTACGTGTACTGTCATGATATGTCTTATTTTGTGTAATACTAAGTAAAGTACACGCACAGTGCATGTAAAGTACACGTGAATGTTTTTGTTAATGTCACGTGTACTTTTCATTTTTATGCGTGTACTTTGATAATGATGACTTTATGTGTAGTAATAAGTAAAGTACACGCATTTTACATGTCAACTACACGTGAATGTTTTTCTTAATTTCACGTGTACTTTTCATTTTTATGCGTGTACTTTGATGATGATGTTATGTTGAATACAAACTAAAGTACACGCATTTTACATGTCAAGTACACGTGAATGTTTTTCTTTATTTCACGTGTACTTTTCATTTTTATGCGTGTACTTTGATGATAGGTGTTGTTATTTAGAAATAATAAAGCAAAGTAAATGTTAAAAATGTAAAGTACCTTTGAATGTTTTTGTTTAGTTCACCTGTACTTTACATTTTTATGCGTGTATGTTGATGTTAGTATTGTTAATAATAAAGCCAAGCAAAAGATTGATGAGTAAACGTGCATTTTATCATGTGTACGGTACATTTTTATGCTTTGTCTTGTTATTTACAAACAATTTAGATTAAACACAATATATTTCCCATGTGTTTTAGGGTCTGCGCCAGCAGCATCAATATACAAAGTATTGTACATGGATATGTTATTTATTTTAATTTTAATATATTTTTTAAATTTCAGGACTTTTTCCTGTTGCATATGCTGTTGTTGATTCCGAAACCGAAGATAACTGGATGTGGTTTCTAGTCAATTTGCATAGTGCAGTAGTTGAGCAATATCGAAACATAACATTTATATCAGATCGAAACAATGGATTACTTGAAGCTGTTTCGAGGGCCTTCCCGTTGTCTGCACATTCCTACTGTATACATCATTTACAAGGGAATATAAAAAAGAAAATTCGTGGGAATTGTGCTGGATTTCGAAAGAAAATTGTTAAAGATTTTTTGTCTTGTGCATATGCTGTCTCAGTTGATGTATTTCACAAGAATATTGAAGCATTGAAGAAGGAAGGAGGAGCTGCTATTGCCGATTTCATTGATAGTTTGCCTCCCGAGAATTGGTCCTGTGCATATTTCCCTGGTAAACGGTATGGTGACATGGCATCTAGTGTTGCGGAGTCATTCAATTCATGGATATTGGAGGAAAGGCATTTACCAGTAATGAATATGCTTGATAAATTGAGAGTGAAGATTATGAATTTCAATGCAAACAAACTTGTTGAGTCTGACACTTGGGCAAATGAGCTATGTCCTTTTTTACAAAAGTTACTGAATGAAAATTAGAATAAAAGCCGACATTGGACTATTAGTCGCTCAAGTCAAAATGTATTTGAAGTTCATTCAGAAGTGCGAGCAACAGTTGACTTAGGATAAAGGATTTGTTCTTGTAAGAGTTGGCAGATTAGATGTTTTCCATGTTCTCATGCTGTTTGTGTTGTGCGGAGGAAAGGGACCAGTATTTATGATTATATTGAGGAGTACTATAAGGTATCTTTCTACAGAAAATCATACTCGATACCTATAGTTCCTCTTCCTGATTTGATTTCCTTAAATATTCCTATTCCTGAAAATCCATCTATCCTTCCACCAATGACTAAGAGACCGACAGGCAGGCCAAGAAATAAGAGAATAAAGTCTTCTGGTGAGATCACAGTAAGGGAAGTTACTTGCTCGAGGTGTAGTAAAACGGGTCATTACAGGTCTACTTGTAAGGAACCCATTTGACTATTTTTAAAATTGTTGAATTCATTCATGTTAACCATTTGATTGAATAAATTAATTAATAAACCATTTGTTTCACATAAATGAATGTAATTTATTTTTAAGTCTCATATATCAGTTTTTTTTGTGTGTTGCTGTACTCAATTTTTCATAAAACATACATGATCATTATTCCTTGTGTTCACGTGTACTTTGCATTTGTATACGCATGTTATGTAAAGTACACGCGCATTTTGATGTCCAAAGAAATTATAGGTATTTTAGCAATAGTCCCATTTGTGAATGTTTTGTTTGTCCTAATCCCATTTTACTTTTTTATTCATAATTGGTCCCATTTAGCAGTTGTGGATGGTCAGTTCAATATGCGTGTACTTTATAAAAGCATGCGTGTACTTTACTTATTGTACATGCATGAGATACACGCATAATATAAATATAATGTGCGTGTACTTGATGAAATGTGCGTGTACTTTATGAAGTACACGCATTGATAATTAAAGTACACGCATTTAAATATAATTGTACATGAATGTTTTAGAAAACTACACGCATATTGATATGACAAAAATCTAATTCAATATACGTGTATTTTATGTATTCTGCATGTAATTTTATCAAGTATTCGTATATAAATGCATGTACTATTTCGAAAATGGTTTTTGACATTACAATCTGCTTGTACTTTATAAAAGATATTTGGGTCACTCATATTCTTAAACTCCTATGGGTATTATGGTCCGCGCCAGCGTCATTATTATACAAGTACTAGTTGTAAGCCCGCGCGATGCGCGAGAGAGGCGCAATGTACGAAACATAAGAAAAAATATATCTAAAAAATTTGTAACAAAAATATCCTTCTTATTTACATTTGCATTGAAGAGCGAGGTTTTAATTAAAAATACAACTTGTAGTTATTTAATCATCAAGCATTAGAAACATATGTACTACATAGTGCATTATATTGTTGTAATGGTTTTTCGAAATGATATTTTTTTAAATATCAATGTTAAAAACCATATTATTTTTCATGTTAATTGTATTGTTGTAAATTGGACCAACATCAATGTTAATTGTAATAAAATTCTTCTTAATGTTTATTGTGATTATATCAATGGCCATAGGGTAGTGAGACGTGGAACCATTCCACTTTATTTTTCATTACAAAGAGGGATGAAAAGAGGGAGAGAGAAGTACGTTGGAAATGAAGAGTTGTCACTTTTGAGGAAGTCAAATACTTGAAAATCGTAACTGAGTTCGTTGGAAATCAAAGAGACAGATTCACAAATAGAGACACCTTTAAGATAGTTGAGTAATAATTACCCAATAAATGATGTGCCACGTGGATAGGCTAATTGCAAAGCATAATAAATGCCCTGTTTTGCATTTTAGAGTATAATATAGAGATTTCAATCTGCTTGTACTTTATAGACTATGCATGTACTTTATAAAGTACACGTGTAATATATAGAGTACACGCATTTATATTTATTTCAATAGGCGTGTACTTTATATATTACACGTGTACTTTGTATTGTACACGTGTAATATATAGAGTACACGCATTTATATAATTTTTTTTGATGAAATGTTATAAATGTTAAATTTTTTAACAAAACACGTGATCATGTTTATAAGGGTTCACGTGTACTTTACTATATTGGATTATGAAATAACTCAGAACACATTCATGAAAGAAATAAAAATTTTATTAAAAACAAAAAAATAAAGTACAATTTTTCAAATAAAGAAAACTGAAAAAACTAAACAGGGCTTCTATAAGGGATGTTTGTCAAAGGCATCCAGGGTGTCAGGGAGAGAGTCAATGAAATTCGACCAGTGTCGAATTTCTTCTTCTATGACAGCTACAAGGCCTTCATGGAGAGCCTTTTTCTCCTTCAGCTTTGCGATTTTCAGGGGAACTTCCTTTGTATAGAAATAAATGAGTTCTTCATGTGTTTGAGGAGGGTCCTCATCCACATCAAATAAATCTATGGGATTGGGTGGAAGTCCAGAATAGCCTTCCCTCACATATGTTTGAAACTGCTCAAAGGCAGTTTCATATGAGGAAATATTTTCCTCAATTTGCCTTATTTTTTTTTTGTTTCTTTCATCTCTCTCAAGAGTTTCTCACAAGTTTTCTGCTGGAATAGCCATTATGTAATCTTTACCCTAGCTGTAATGGTTAAGAAAGGAACAAATATTACTCTTTTATGGGAAAAAGTGAAAGTTATTTATTTCTTTACCAGAAGTAGTTGGGAAGTGAGTAGTTGAGCTTAATAAATTGATTTTGGTTATTGTGTCCTTGATGAATTCTTCAAAGTAGTTTTCAATTAATATAATAAATAATCATTATATTAACCACTGCGTGTACTTTAGTGAAAATGCGTGTACTTTGGATAATTAATTGTACTTAGTAATTATGACTTGTATTTTTCGTGAAAACTAATTTTACATTGTTTCATAACAATCAGATGCATTGTTTGTCTAAACCTTACGTGGATTGTGGTCCGCGCCAGCGGGAAAAAACCATTTTGGTATGTAAATACACATGTATTTACATACCAAAATATCACATGTATTTTGAAAATACACGTAATATTTTCAAAGTACAGGTAAGTATTGGTAGGTAAATTTTGAAATATCAGGAATATCAAGTGTACTTTCAAAATACACGTGTATTTTGAAAATACACGTTAAAATAAACGTGTACTTTCAAAATACACGTGATATTTTTCACGTGTATTTTTATAATACACGTTTATTTTAAAGTGTATTTTGAAAATACACGTTTATTTTCACGTGTATTTTCACGTGTATTTTCAAAATACACGTGAAAATAAACGTGTATTTTGAAAGTACACGTGAGTATTGCTATGTAAATTTTGAAATATCAAAATGACACATCCAGTAACTGTACTAGGTTTTAAAGTTGCTGATTTGTCAAGTGAATGTATCAGAAACTCATGCACAGCAGATGCCCAATCATATTTATTCATTTCCTCAATATTTTCAATGTATTTCAACCAAAATTCTCCAAGGGTGAAGTTTGAGTTGGAAAAAACCATTTTGGTGTAATAAATATTGTAAACAATAACCAATATAACACAAAACAAAATTACAAATATATGTTTTGAATTTGAATCACAATTTATAGATGTTTTTTCCTATTTCGGGGGAAGAAATATTTTGACAGAAGAATTTCCCTGAGTACATATGCTCTTTGTTTAAGCATGTCAGGGTCTTGAAAGAATTTTTGCATTTATTTGTTTCTGCTTATTTGCTCAATATAGTACATGCAGAACACCCCACAGTCAACCCTGAAATTACAATAAAACAAATATAAAAATTAGAATGATGTGATGAAATTTTTTGAAAGGATACAAATTAGTAATTTTTAGAAATGAAGTTTTTCTTACCCATTATATTGTTTAGGGCATTCGTGATCTCTTATTAGTTCAAATTTGATATCACTTTGCAACAAAAAATCTACAGTCCTTCTTTCTTGCTCTGTCAATGGATCATCATCCATTGTAAACTCATTTGGGGTGCCTTCCTCAAATTTCCTCTGAATTTTGTAACCATTGTTTTTCATTGTTTCTGCTTCAGTCTTCAATTCGGACAGTGATTTTTGGAAGACAGAAAACTGTTAAGAAGACAAATATTTAGTGTATACAAATAAAAGAGTATATGAAGATGAAAGAGTACACCCATAATATAAAAGTACACGCATATTTTATTTTTTCATATCACGTGTATTTTAAAATATGATGGGTGTACTTTGCCTAATGTGTTAAAAGTACACGCATACTATTAAAGTAAACGCATATTTTATTTTAAAATATCACGTGTATTTTATTATATATGATGCGTGTACTTTGCCTAATGAGTTAAAAGTACACGCATAATATTAAAGTACACGTAACTTGTTTTGGTTCATTACACGTGTATTTTAAAATATGATGCGTGTACTTTGATAATCTATTTAATTATGTACAACTAATACAAAGTACACGCATTATATAATGCACGTGTACAAGTGTATAATATAAGCACAAGCAACATTACTAATTAAGTTTAGGCACTAACCAATTTTTTTGCATCATCAAAGAATGTTGTGTTCTTTTCCATGTCATTCGGTCGGAGGGGATCCATGTGGACCACTTTATTTTCTTTAGTGTATATCACAAATAATGTGAAATGTCCTATACTGTGTCTAAGTACAATGAACAAATTATTACAACTGCCTAAGTATTCAAATAAATCCTTGTATAATTCCCCCTTCTTATTGACTCCGTTTGTTTTACAAGCTTCTATCTGAATAAAAATTATAGACAAGTGTTAATAAGAAAAACTGAAATATTGTTTATCAAAACTTTCATTTTATTTGTACTTACCCAACAATAATCAGAAAAAGTGTGTGAGTAGGAGAGCCCTTCCTCTGACAATTTTAATCTCAATACTTCGCAAAAGGCAAGTATTATCTGTTTCACACAATATAAAATGGTGAGGAAATAATAATGTTGAAATTTAATGGATGTCTAATATTTGGACAACATACTTGGCTTGAAATTTCTTGATTTTTGAGGACTTCAAGTAAATCTTCCCATGGGACATACGAAACCATCCCTTTGAAAATAAACTCCCTGCATTTTATATAATCAATAAAACAATAGTATAATAATATTAACCTTATTCTTTTGCACCAAAAAAAATATAAATTAGCGAAGTGATAAATCATAAAACAATAAACTTTACCCTGGCTCAGCAAATTTAATAAACTCTTCAATCTTTTTCTTCGAAGCTTCATCGAGATATTTATATGCTTCGATTGCTTCAAGCTTGACGCGAGTTTCCTTCATTTTTTCAGCTATTGTTGTAGGGCCTTTTCTAAGCTTTGACTCTTTTAGTTTCTTCATTGGTAGCTTTTCTGTTTCGCCGTCAGCTTTTCTTTTCGTCTGACCTCTAGTAAGAGGTCCTTTGCTTTTGGATATTTTGGGGCTGCCCTCAACTTTCTTTGAGGCTAATTCAATCTTTAAACTCGAAATTTCGTCAAGGAGTTGTTTATTAATGTTTTCCTGATATATTTAACAAGGAATGTTGGATTGTTAGCATTTTTTGAAAAAATGATTGATTTTCACTTACGTGTATTTTATATAATACACGCGTGTATTATATAAAAGTGCGTGTATTTTATAAAGTACACGCGTGTATTATAAAATACGTGTACTTTATAAAATTTATAATATAGCTAAAATTTATAATAAAATTAAGAAAGTGTAGCGTGTAATAAATATCTATTGTATTTTATAGATACCTGGTCAGCTTTTTTCAATTCTGATTCTTCAAGCATTTTCTTCAACTCCGAAATTTCATCATTAAGGATTTTATTATTGTTTTCCTGTAATACAAAAAAATGTTACATTTTAAACAATGCATTATTTTTAATAAGTTAATGCATGTAGTCTTCATTATATCTAATATCAAATAAAACTGCATTAAAATATTATGAAATAAAACTGCGTGTACTTTGAGAAACCTGCGTGTACTTTGAGAAACCTGCGTGTACTTTAGGAAAACTGCGTGTACATTAGAGGAAAACTGCGTGTACTCTGCATTCAAAAGTACCTGTTGAGTTCTTTTCGAATCTGACTCCTCAAGATTCTGCCTCAAAGTCATCTTTTCTAAGTCAGCATCTTTCCAGTGTTGCAATGTATCATCATACTTTCTTTTTAGATCTTCATTAGTCAGAGACAGATATCCATTCTTTTGTTCCAAAATTCGTGTTGATTCATCCAATTCTTTAATTCTATCTGAGTCACTCAAAGTGACTTGATCAAGCTTTTCTTTTAAAGAATTGTTTAACTCAACTAGTTGGGCATTTTCTACCTCCAACTTATTTAATAACTCTTTTTCCTTCAAAAGGTTGGAATTCTCCACCTTTAAGTTCTTCACTTCCTCATGGGCTTCAATAAGTGAATCATGATCTACCTACAACTGTACATTCAAAATGGCACTCTCCACCTCCAAAGAGGTCACCTTATCAAGTGCAACA
Organism: Sambucus nigra; assembly: GCA_949130495.1. Classification (NCBI taxonomy): domain Eukaryota; kingdom Viridiplantae; phylum Streptophyta; class Magnoliopsida; order Dipsacales; family Adoxaceae; genus Sambucus; species Sambucus nigra. Next base: position 213,450,020 of record OX422217.1, read on the forward strand.
TTAATGTCTACAGCTGCTTTAGATAGTTGGTTATTTTTTTCCAACAACTCCCTTTTCAAAACAACAATTTGTTCCTCCAAATTAACCTTTGGTTGATCTTTTCCCTTCTTTTTTTTTGGACTCCAATGTTTTTAAGGGGAATATTCCAACCATGTGAAAACTCATTGTCATCAATATCTTCAGCAACATTGTTTGATGATGAAGCAACACTTTCTGTAGATATGTTCAAAGAGTAGCTTGGCCCTTCAAACTGAGATTCCTTTTGTACAGGACAGTCCTTAGAAGCTGGTTTACTTGTAGCCTGCTTCAAAGTTGCTGTTGCGATGTCATTCTTCACAAACCATTGTTTCAAAGACGACAACTTCCACTTCAGGAATTTTGGAGTATTTTCTTTATATTCTTCAACAGGAGAAATGATTTCAAATTTCTCACATGCCCAATACTGAGATCATACAGAAAAAAAATGAATTTAATACGTGTACTTGACAGAAGATATAACAAGAGTATTTTGAGAGTACACTGGTTATATTTACAAAATATAGTACACGTGTACTTTGTAAAATACAAGTGTCCTTTCACATGATATAAGACGTGTATTTTCAAAATACAATTGATATTTAGCGTGTATTTTCAAAATAAACGTGATATAAGACGTGTATTTTCAAAATACACATTAAATATCAATTGTATTTTGAAAGAAGAAGAGAAAATATCACATGTATTTTGAAAATACACGTAATATTTTCAAAGTACAGGTGAGTATTGGTATGTAAATTTTGAAATATCAGGAATATCAAGTGTACTTTCAAAATACACGTGAAAATAAACGTGTATTATCAAAATACACGTGAAACATTCACGTGTATTTTGAAAATACACGTTAAAATAAACGTGTACTTTCAAAATACACGTGAATTTTTCATGTGTATTTATAATACACGTTTATTTTCACGTGTATTTTCAACATACACGTGAAAAATTCACGTGTATTTTGAAACTACACGTGAGTATTGCTGTGTAAATTTTGAAATATCAAAATGTTTTTTTGCTCACCAGTAGGAAAATGACACATCTAGTAACTGTGCTAGGTTTTGAACTTGCTGATTTGTCAAGTGAATGTATCAGAAACTCATGCACAGCAGATGCCCAATCATATTTATTCATTTCCTCAATATTTTCAATGTATTTCAACCAAAATTCTCCAAGGGTGAAGTTTGAGTTGGAGAAAAATAACATGTTCAAGAAGTGGAGAGACACAATTTTAACAAAATCACCAATTCCTTCATCTGTCTCCAATTCAACTGATTTCTTCAAACCATTCAAAATTTCTGACTTTCCTATTCTTTTTAAGAAGTATCGTGCTTGTAATCCAGATTTTTTAGCAGTATTCGGGTCCTTTTTCAGTTCTATTGATTTTAAACCCTCCACCAGGGGTATGACAAATATTTCACTTATATCTATTGGCATTATTCGAATACTGCTCTTCATACGAAAACTTTTGGTTTCCGTATTGTACAGCTCGATAATTGATAAAATATTTTTATCCGTCTTCTTGTGGTCCACTTCTACTACTTTCTCACTGTAGTAGGCATTGAAAAGCTCCCAAAATGGAGTCTTCTTAAGAAGTTCAATATGGCTATTGTTTATTTTATCTTTAATCTGATGCAAATCATGGAGAAAGCTAACAATATTTGACCGATATTGGTCATTCTTCTTTGGAGGACGTTTAGCTTTCAATGCCACCCTAGAACTGGAACTGGAACTGGAACTGGAACTGGATGAAGAACTATCATCAGAACTGCTCTTTTTTTGTTTCTTTCCTCTTCTTGCCTTCATCTTCATCCCCATTATATTGATCTATAAACAAAATTTAAATTACTAACCTATAATTATATGTACAAAAAATAAAATATATGCGAATTAGAATAAAAAATAGACTAAAACAATAAAATACAAGCGTATTTAACAAAAGTACATGCAATATTCTCACAAACAATTTATACAAGTCTCATCAAAATACATGCTAAAGGCGATAATATATATCGTCAGTTTCATGGTAATACCTAACCTTGGTTGTTCGACAAGTGAAAAACCAAGATTCTCTACTCCTAACATATTCAGTAAAGAAGTGATACAATAGTTGAATGCTAAAAGCTCCAACATTATCAAAACCCCTTAAGCAATACTGCTCAATTCGTTTAGCTAAATCCTTCGCTTTCGATTCAGTTACTTGAAGCTGTTCCACATCAAAAGTGCAGTAAATGTCTTCATAGAAGTAGTATAAACCAAGTAACCTTTTAGCTCTATCGTTAATGCGAAGAAGAAAACGAATTTCGTCCTCATTAGTACTATTCACTGTCAATGTGAAAGGTTTTGTATTGTTAAGATCTTCGAACGTGCAAGCAGCAGTTTTGTAGTTGAACATGCTTGGTCGTACGATTCCTAAACAATAACACAACAATACAAAATAGTACACTCATAATACACATTAGTACATGGACATTGGATTGAACAAATTGAATTTCAATGTTCGTGTACATGGACATTGGATTCAAATGCAGCTGGCTATTGTACAAAAAACACTCTTAACTAATAACAGAATAATAATACTTCTTAAAAACACATTGAAAATAAATCAAATGCCGCTGGCGCGGACCAAAATAACATAGGATTGATGAAATATGGATTTGAAATTAATAATCTATAGAGTACACGTATAAAACATAAAAGTACACGCATAATGAATTGAGAAATACAATTTCAATGTGCGTGTACTATGTGTATTTTGCGTGTACTTTATAAAAGTACACGCAAAATACACATAGTACACGCAACACAGGGCTTGTACATGTAGATATTCTATAGAGTGCACGTATAAAACATAAAAGTACACGCATAATGAATTGAGAAATACAATTTCAATGTGCGTGTACTATGTGTATTTTGCGTGTACTTTATAAAAGTACACGCAAAATACACATAGTACACGCAACACAGGGCTTGTACATGTAGATATTCTATAGAGTGCACGTATAAAACATAAAAGTACACGCATAATGAATTGAGAAATACAATTTCAATGTGCGTGTACTATGTGTATTTTGCGTGTACTTTATAAAAGTACACGCAAAATACACATAGTACACGCAACACAGGGCTTTTACATGTAGATATTCTATAGAGTACACGTATAAAACATAAAAGTACACGCATAATGAATTGAGAAATTCATTTTCAATGTGCATGTACTCTGTTAATTTTGCGTGTACTTTTAAAAAGTACACGCAACACAGAGCTTGTACATGTACATATTCCAATCCATATGATGAATACAATGTTTGATTTCATCAGTCCATATGATGAATACATTCTAAATATATGATGAATAATACGCATGAATAAGAAGAATGTGATTTCATCAGTCCATATGTCTACAAATTTATACATATGAGAACACAAAATACACAAGGACAAAAAGGTGATAAGAGAATGTATACATACTTGTTAGTGCTGTTTGGAAGAATTTGATTTAGAATGTTTGAAAGAAGAGAGTTAGGGTTTTGATTGAAGAGAGTTAGGGTTTTGATCGAACAGAGTTTCTAGATCTTCGATCAGGAGTATTTATATGTTGTTGTTGACTAAAATTTGATTGAGAAATAGAATCGTCTTGGGGTTTTGATCAAAGAGACGGTACGATTGATACAAGAGAGAATACAATGTTTTTGGCGCTTCGTTTTTTGAATAGTGCGTGTTTGTTCTACAATGTTTCTGGCGCTTCGTTTTCTGAATAGTGCGTGTTTGTTTTAATTTCGGGGTATTTATATGTTGGACCTAATCGTTTAAAATTTGTTGGGCCTGATTTTTTTGTCCAAAATTGCTAGTCTAAGGACTAGACCGTTAAAGCCTTAAATAAAATAACACGGATACTAAACCGATATTAACCCTGTGTCTAATATTTTCCTTTGATTTTTTTATATAAAGAGTCTTGTCTTGGCCAAATAGCGGTGACAGACACGTTCAAATAAACCCGACACGTGTAGCCCCTGTTTCTCACAACCCCGATAAAATCCCCCCACCCTCAAGAAAACAGAGACACTCAACTCATCTGGTGGTGAACTTGACAAAAACCAAACAGTGTCTGATCTGGTTAAAAAAAGAGAAGATGGTGTCGGACGCGAGTAAAAAGAAGGCAGCTCAGAAGAAGGCGGCGAAAAGAGGAGGAAAAGCAGCAGCTGCAGCGTCTTCAAAATCAACTGATTTGGCGAATGGAGTGGGGATGGGCTCACTTCATATATCTGATCGGACTTGTACTGCTGTCTTGTGTTCGCACCCTCTTTCTAGGGACATTCGGGTCAGTTTCATTCTCCTCTTCACACTTTATCTAATATATGCACTGTTCTAAAAAAATCCGCCAAGGCTTGTGGTCGGGAGAAACGCCCCGTCTTAAGATTTTCACGCCTTATTCTTAATAAAACCCTTAAGACGCACTTTTTTCTAAAAACAACGATGCTTGAGTGAAATGATATCACTTTTTAAAGAATTTTTTTACAAACCACACCAATATCTTATCCAAAATAATCAAATAGTATTTTAATTTGAAAATATTCATACATATTTTTATGATAGGTAGAATTTTAGTTTTTTAATAGCCTTGTTATGATTAAAAAATATTAAAATATATTAAGAAGGGCTAAACGCCTTTTGACGCCTTTTTACGGCAAGGGCCGCCTAGGCTTCTAAGGCTTAAGGCTTGGCCTCCACGTCTGGATCACGCCTCGCGTTTTTTAGAACCTTGAATATATGTGGTGTGGGTGGATCCATTTAATCAAGAAAATTCCAAATACATTAACGACGCACATGCCTTGTCGACGTTATTTATTTTTTCGACTTCAAAATATTTTTCAACAAATTCATCATTTTTTCAAGGATGTCCTTTTTAAGAATTGAACTTCAAATTGGTTTAAGTCCAAAAAGTAAATGGAAACTAGATGGCATTGATGTCCTTCATCTGTTCCTTCTGTCGTTTTTACTTGGAGATATTGAGAAAATCTAAATAATTTCTATTTTTAGGAGTGTAACCCAAAAATAGTATGGACATAATTCCGATTAGACCTGTCAAAATACACGATAACCCGTTAACACGACACGACCCGACACGAAATTATAAGTTAATGGGTTTACCCTTATTGGGTTTGGGTCATTAACGGGTTGACACGGTAGAACCGTTAACACTAACGGTTCGGGTTTGGAAATTTACCTGTACCCGTTTTAACCCGTTTCTACCCGTTAACACCCGTTAACACTAACGGGTACTATAGGGTCACCCAATCCGTACCCAATAACAATAACCATTAAAACCCATTATTTCTAAATCTTTAAAGACTAAAGGGTGCTATAGGGTCACCCAATCTATACCCAATAAAAATTACAATTAAAACCCATTATTTTTAAAGTATTGAAGACTAACGGGTATTATAGGGTCACCCAACCCGTTACCCATTTCGACCCAAAATGATTCGTTAATATTAACGGGTGTTAACGGTTTGGGTCGTGTACCCGTTAATATTAACGGGTCGTGTTTGGGTATTGTTATTAGACCCGTTAGGCTTAACGGGTCGTGTATGGGTTAGGGTGTTTTGACCCGTAACCCGTAACCCGTAACCCGTAACCCGTACACGACCCAAACCGACCCGTTGACAGGTCTAATTCCGATACACATTTAATAGGGTACGGATACTCACGTAGTCATACTTATTATTTTGAGCCTCCAAGGCACATGTTATCATTTTCCTCATTAATATAGCTTTATAAAAGAAACTCTAAATAAGCTCCAAATATCGATCTTTTAGCCAGCTAAACATAAGCTACCTTTAACAAATCCATGAACTTCGTTTTTTTCCTCTCCTTTGTATATTTTCATTGGAGGAGAATTATTGAGGACTGCAACTCGGTTTAAACTATCATTTGAGATGAAAACTTTCAAGATATGTTTCCATATTTTCATTTTGTTGAGCATTGTATGATTGAGAATCTTCCTCCATTTTTTAATCAAATGACGATGATACCAAGTACGATTCCCGACCTCAAACCTCTCTAAAAGTACTCCACACCTCAAGCCGAGGTAAGTAGAGGTCAAGGAGCTCCTCTTGCTCAAGGTTCCAACCAATGTTTGAAAACGTGAAGGCGATGCGTTTTGCCTGGGTGAGGTGAGGCGAGGCTAGGTGAGGAGATTGAAGCATAAGCCTCAACTTCTTTAAAAAAATAAACAAAATTTATCAAAAAATTGTAAATCACCAAAATAATGTAACATAACAATCATCATAAAAAAGATCCATAAGTAATATCATGAACACTAATAAAGCTCTAAAATCATCTTTACTAACGTAAATAGTGCATCATCAAATAATTAATTATTAGGGCATTTAACAAAAGGCCATGATATATTATTTATGTAATATTTAGTCCAGTATATTTTTCAAAATAACTCGTAGTCAACATATTGTTTAAAAACTTTTAGTCCCTAATGGTAACATAACAACAGGTGGAACATTTTTGTTGGGACTAAAAATTGTTTTTGAAAATATATTGGACTATACATTAAATGGAACATTTTTTAAGATCTAAACATAAATTAACCTTAATTATTTAATATATGTTGATTAGTAATTGTATACCAAAAAATATTGTAAATATAATAAAATTAGTACATGTAACGTCAAAGTCAAATTGAATTAATTTTAAAAAAGAGTTATATTCACAAAAGAACAAATAAGAATTAAAGTATATCATGCGACTGTAACCACTGGTTGTAATAGAGAGAGGAGTCGGTCCCACTCAGAAAAATTAAGGGAAAAAACAATAAAAGGGAAGCCGATTCCATATGAAAAATAAAAACAAAAGACAAGTTGGTCACAAACGCACAAAAAGAAGTGGCAAATGAGTAAAGATGTGGTAATTGAGTAAAGATAATACAAAAGCTAAAGAATAATCGATCTAAATAACAAGTCGATCAAATATGAGAAAAGAGAGAGACATACTTAGAGTTGTTGCCTTACGAGAGTGGAGAGTTGATCAAATTTGCCGAAAATGTCACGATAAGTTTCTTTTTCTTTTTCTTTTTTCAACTTTTTTGTTCTTGGATTTTCTTGAACGCTTCGCCTCATCGCCTTGCCTTTATACGCTTCTTCCCGTTCACTCTTGAGGCGTAAGCCTCTGTATTAACCATCGGGGCTATAGCCTTGAAGCGAAAATGTGCTACGCCTCTTGTAATTTCTAAAACATTGGTTCCAGCAACACATCAAACCACATAACTTGGATGTGGAACCACACAGGGCTTCCCCAACGTGTCAAATGCACATGACCCGGACCTCAACTCCTAGCCTTCAGGTTTGCAGCATGTGGTAAGGATCCTGACAGCTCCTTACAACACCTATACGACTATTGGGAGGTCATTAGGGAATTTTTAGCCACCACCGGGGCTCTAAACTTCCTGGAATTGTTAAGTTAGTTCACTAAAGCCTCACCAAGTCAGGATGAGTTACCTTCCTCATCAGACGTTAATCACATTAGGGTTTGAGTTAATATATTAAAAATCACAAGAGGTGTATGCCTCGAGGCGAAGCAACAAATTTTCGCTTGGAGGCTATTGCCTTAATAATGAGGCTTACGCCTCAAGGGGCAGAGGTGGTGAGGCAAAGCGATCAATAAAATCCTAGGAAAAAAATAAAAAAGAAACTTACCGTGACATTTCTGGTCTGGTCGACTCTCCACTCTCGTAAGGCAAGAAATCCAGGGTTATCTCTCTCTCTCTCTCCTCATATTTGTGATCAACTTGTTATTGAGATCAATTCTTCTTTTGCTCGTTTTTCCCTTTAGTTTTTCTAGCATGCTTCTCTTTTGTTTTTTTTCCCCGATCGACTTCTCTTTTATTTTTATTTTTCAGATGGAATCGACTCTCTTTTGATGTTTTTTCCCTTAATTTTTCTTAATGGGATCGACTTCTCTCTTTATTACAAACATCTCTCTTTATTACAAAGTGGAACACTCGCATGATATACTCTAATTCTTTTTTGTTGTTTTGTCAATGTAACTCTTTTTTGTTTGAGTTAAGTTAATTTGACTTTGAAGAATATAATTATGTGTACTAATTTTATTATATTTACAATATTTTTTTGGTATACAATTATTAATCAACACATATTAAATAATGAAGCTTAATTTATTTTTAGATCCTAAAGAAATGTTTCATTTAATGTTTATTTCAATATATTTTTGGAAAAAAATTATAGTATATACAAAAAATATTCCATCTGATGTCTGGGCTAAAAGTTATTATAAAGAATATGTTGGACTAAAAGTTATTCAAAAAAATATATTGGACTAAAAATTAAATAAAAAATATCATGGGCTTTTTGTTAAATGCTCTAATAATTAGTTACTTGATGATATACTATTTTCTGTTGGTAAAGATGATTTTTAGACCTTTTTTAGTGTTTGTGAGATTAATTATTTTAATTATTTTTTTGTGGTGATTTCTGTATTACATTATTTTGGTCATTTGTAATATTTTTTGATAAATTTTGTTGATTTTTTTTTATAAATAAAGTTGAGGCTTACACTTCGATGCCCCTCCTTTGAAAGTTGAAAACAAGTTCTCCGCCTGTGCGTGTGAAAGTCGACACTTACAGAAGCATTTTTGTTGTGATTTTTCAAAGATTTTGATCTATTTAAAATTGGATTACACCAAAGATATGCGACTTTTAATGTTTTCACCATTAATCACAAAGGCTTATGTCTAGCCTCGCCTCACGCTTTTTTTAAACACCGGCTTGCGAGCCCACTTGCTTGCCCAAAGTTGAGGCATCTCCAGCACCCCAATTTTCCAAGCAGGTCGAGAAAGTTAACAAATAAAAGAACTAGGAAGAGAGGGATAGGGTCTTCTTTTGTTTCTTCTTATCCGAAGGGATGGTGAGAAAATACTTCTACTATTCCATCAATTTCCACTCACATTGTGCAGATGTCATAGAGTATTAAATGATATTTAATGCTCACAGCAACTGCCATTCGGCCTGCAACTCCTTCCTCTCCGCTATTGTTATAGTGCTTAGGGTGAGATTGCCCATGCCGCAAACATCCCATCTCACCAGCTGACTATATTTTGGACACTTGGGGAAGGCAACAAGGGTCGATTTCAAGTTAATCTCGAATATATCTTTCATATTTACAAAGGGGTTAGATCACTTCCTTCCCTCATTTGTATCTTTCAGTCTGGCGAGTCCTATTTAAATTTGAAACACTTAGTGAAGTAAAATCAGTTACTTCCTAAGAGCTTCCGATCGTTTTATAAAGACCTCAGACAATCTCATACCACCTTAGCCAATCACATTTGTATTATTTATCATTGAGAAACACATTAACAATGAATGTAGGTACCTTGGTAAAACAACTATAAATTCTTCTATCACTATCATTTTAACTTAAAACACCTTTTCCCGCCTTAAGGCTTAAGGCTTAAACCTAATTCAGCCCCATCAATTAATATATATTTTCCGTCAGAAGTTAAAATCCTAAATTGGGTTTGCAAAAACTTTTTTTGGCTTTTATTTCGGAGGGAGAAGGATTTTGGGTTATATTTTATATCTTTTAGAGATGTTTGACAATCTTTTTTGGTATTTGAACCGGATTGAGTGGTGGTAAGCTACTTGTCTTCAATGTTTAAAAAGGCGGAAGAGGCGTACGCCTCGAGGCGAGGCGCTGAAAAAAAGCCTCAAGGCTTAAGCCTCAGGGCTGAATTTGAGGCTTACGCCTCAATGCGCCTCGAGGCTTACGCCTCGATGCGCCTCACGCCTTTTTGCTGAGGCGCAGGAAAAAAAAAGAAAAAAAAAATATTCTTTCATCACAAAGTCTGTTTGTTTAAAGGTTTAAAATTCTTCATTTTTCTAAAATTGCACCTTACTTAAAAAAATGTTGTTTTAATCTACTAACTCTTATTCTTTTTTTTTTATTTTAGTTTAGTTTTAAAGTTGCACTTAATTTTGTTTTTCTTTACTAATTTGTTTGAAATAAGTGTATAAATTTGTTTGAGACTATATTTTGTTACAAATATATAGTTTGTTTGAAATAAATGTAATTTCAATATGACTTTTTTTTTAAAAGGTTTCTATTTTTTGGTTTTCAACTTAGATTAATATGTTTTCTTTAACTTATACTAATATATTTTAAAGGTTGCTGTTTTTTTTAATAAACTTAGGTTAATATGTTTTATTACTTTTTTAATAAAGTTGCTATTTTTTTAATCTTAGCTTGAAAATCAATGTTTTTTTTAATAAATTTGCATGTTAAGTTGCATTGATTAATTTATTGTCATATTATAAAAGAACCAATATGTGAATGAAGCTAAAAAAATGATTTTGCCAATATGATTTTGCATTGATTAATTTATTGTCATATTTAAAATAACCAATATGTTCAAATTGATTTTCTTTTTCAAAAAAGTTATATTGGGGGGAACAAAAAAATGTCAAACTATGTGAGAAAGCCCTCAAGGATGTTTTTTTTGTAGTTTTATTTTATATTTTCTTTGTTATTTTATTTTTATGGTTTTATTAGTATTTTTTTAATATTATTTTGCTCTTTTTTTTTTAATTTTCGGTGAGGCTTACGCCTCAAACCCCTCGAGGCTTACGCCTCGCCTCGCCGCGACTAAAACGCCTCGCCTCGCCTTTCGCCTTTTTAAACATTGCTTGTCTTCCTAATTCTCGAGTCTCTTAAAGATTGGGTAATTGCTTTAAGTGTTTCTACCGACTCAAATTTAGCCCATCATTTGTAATGGAAGTGTCTAGTTTAAATTGGAATTCGTATTTTCTCTCTGGTAATACCAAATATCCATCTCCAGATCACAGAGCTGAGAAATGAGCTGTAAATTTGTTTAAGAAATAATCAATACCCTTAATTCTAGAATGAGGTTTTTCATTGGAACTGAAAAGTGCTTCAAGCTCTTGAAGAAGAAAGTCCGCATTAGGACAATTTGAAAGTTCTTGATATAGTATCTCCTTTTTCAATCTTGAAAAATCGATAAAAGTCACAATTTCATGTTTAGATATAATCCCAATATTTGAATTCTTGCCGAGAATGTTTTAATGATCCCGACTTGTTTGGATTTAGTCCCCATTCATAAGGGGCTTATTTTATGGATAAAATTCTTGAGAGGGAATTTGATAGAGTTGCTTCCTAATATAAATGAGTTATTCTCTCAGAAAACGTGAGTTTCTCTAACTCAATGCTCTGATACCACTTGTTGGAAAGCGATAGGCCCATAGGCCCCCAATTTTTAAAATCTTACAATAAAAGTAATTTCAATTTCCTTTTATAGATGCGGAAGCGAGAGATGGTTCAATTTAAACAAATTAACAAATTTTAATTTCTTTTCAAATTAAAATAAAACAAAGTGAAATTAAATTAAACACACACTTATACTAATTTCACTTAAACCAAATTAACTCAACCCAAGTCCTAGAAATTTGCCTAAGTCATATTTTCAATATTACCAAATTAGGCCAATCCAAATTTATTAAATTAAGTGATAACTTGAATTAAATTAACATATACCCAAATTAATTTAGCACCAAATTAAACAAGTAGGATTTAAACAAATTTTATCTTTTTACCTAAGCATGCGTTCTAGGTGAGTATTGCAAAAGATAAAATAAACAATGAACCACTACGCCGCGATGTACGAGGAAAACCTACAACGGGAAAAAAAAACCTCGGACGGCCCTAGCCTTAAGTCCACTAAGTATGATTTTACAGTTACAAGACATATGACTTACTTCCTCGACTCGACCCCTTTCAAGCCTCGACGCGTCTTCTACACCTCCGCCTAGTCGACAACCCCGGAGCTCCACTGGAATCTTGGAATTCACCAATGAGACATAGGTACACCGTCAACCACACATGGTGCCTTTCACCATGTGAGAATGCCGCAGCACAACAAACTCTTCTACTTTTAGGGATTTAGAAGTAAACCCAAACAATCTCTTCAATGCGGTAGAGAAAACCCGGTGCCAAACACTCCAAGCAAGATGTATATATATTGAAACTTGGAATAAACAATATGGGTGAAAACAAGGGTGTTTAATAAATTTTTCTTGAAAAATAGACACTCATAAACTTGAACTTTTTCTTGGAAGATTGAACTCTCAAAACTCTCTCTAGGAGATGGAGGATAGTGAAAAAGTTAACTCAAAATAGTTGGTTCCCGCGCTTGATAAGTCTGTTAAAAGTTAGTGGGGAAAGAAGTGAGAAAAGTGAAAAAAACTGCTTAAAACTGCCAAATAAACTGTTCCCGCCAAATCTCGTTCGAACGACCCTTCTAACGAAGTTCCAGTGTATGAAAGTTGAACTCGTTTGAAATCTCGTTGGAATTCTCGTTCGAACAGCATTGTTCGTTCGAACGACAATTCGAACGATGTTCCAGTGGGCTATATGGGAACTCGTTGGCAAACCTCGTTCGAATGACATTCTCGTTCGAACGACAATATCGAACGAACTTCCAGAAAGTATAAAAAATTGATTTTAGCCCAGAAATTCTATTTTAAAGTTTTAATGAAACTTTCTGAAAATAAACAACAGTTTAAACATAAATTACACCCATATAAATATTGTTCCAAGCTCCTATATATATATATTAAAATGCATTCATACCTTAGGAGCAATGGAACCATGTTGATGACGTAGAAACGAGGCACAATACACACGGCATTTGATGAAGCTTTAATATCTTGGCCGCTACGTCTTCAACAAACACGTCATAGGCTTGAATGGATACAATTTAAAACATCCTATGATATAAACATTTTTGTCCGGAATTGAGCCAAAACTACATTAAGGTTCCGTTTGGCAACCCAATTCCAAGTTTTCAATTCCACGGAATTGAAATTGGCCTTCCAATTCCAATTCCATGCCCTGGAATTGGGTTGCCAAACGGACCCCAAGACTCAATCGGAGAATTGTGTCCTTACAAAGCTCCCCCTTTGGTTATTTCTGGACAAAAACCAACAAAAATCCTATAGGGCCGTCAAGCTCTACTAGACTCAAACATCCCACCCAAACTTGACTCAAGACCCAAGGATCACTATCTTTGCCGATGAAGAAAGTTGCCATATGTAGAAGAATTCCTGCACACTTAAGCAAACACATTAAACGCATAGGGAATATTAAAATATTAAATGCAATATAAATAAAGACTCCCCCTTAATTAATTTTCCCCTGTTTCAACAATGATCAACCTAAGAAGATAGCACTCTCCCCCTAAGTAAAATCTCCCAAACTAAGATACGATGACAATATGATTAGATACCATTTCTCCCCTTATCATTCTCCCCCTTTTTGTTCAGGAATAGACAAAGGCTAAAGAATAAAAAATTAACTTATCTTCCCCAATTAAAGCATAGACACCCCCTAATCTAAACAAGGGATAAATAGAATGGGATAACAAGCTAAACATGCAATAGTGCGTAAAGTGATGAGAACATTAAAGCACGTGGGCAACAAAGTCATAACTCCTCCAACAAATAATAACGGATACCAACTAATAACGGATACCAACTAGGATGCAAGTAAATGATACCAATATGATACATAAAGTATTAAGCATGTGATATCAACAAAGAATGCAACAAGATAGATACCAATTATGAATTAAAGCATAGATGGACTAGAAAGCAAGGCAAAGACCAAATAAAAATATCATATATATACATACTCTAGATATACCAAGGATGCACACACACATATATATAGATATAAACACGCAAATGACACAAAATAATATAAGCTTTTCACACTCGTATGGCAAAAATGTGTCATATGGAAACGGAAGTGTTGGGGTGTGAACTAGCAACAATTAAATTTAGACCCAATCACTTAAAACATGTTAACGGAGTTCTCAATTGATTGCAAACTTCATCACATTTGAATATAACCTCATGTGACAATATAGATTGAACTCAATGAACAAACATACATAATGCATACAACCCTAGACTTTTGATGATTCTACAAACCAATAGTCATGACATTAAAAGTACAACTAGGATAAACGGACATTGTGCAAACCGTTGATATACCATCCAATCTCCCTCAATAAGCATATATTAATTTTGAATGAATATATTAATTAAATATAGGCCTTGACAATGATTTTTCTTTTTAATGCCATATATTATTTTAGGCCTTTGGATCACGTATTTCATTTAGGTCCAAACAAACGGTGGCTTACTATTCGCAAAGGATAATAAATCCTTTCGGAGCCCTTCCCTGTGCACATTTATATATAACATTTTTATTTCTCACAAATCTCACGTGTAACGGATTTTAACATGCACTAGTCCTCCTAGGTCACATAACATGTAGCTGACAAGATTGATAGGAGAATACCTCACAAAGCTCAAATATACATATGAAGTTAAAATTTCAAAAGAGCTCGTGCATGTGTGAATTGAGGCATATAAAAATAGAATCCATTATATCAACACAAAATCCAACTACTCCATGTAAGCATGGTAAAGAACATAATAAGGATTGACAATCTAAACCAAAAGTTCTAGCCACATGGGAGCGAAAAAGATGGGATTCTAACATAAGTGTATGCCACATAAAGTGTGTTAAACTAAAATGCACACAAGATAAAAATCTTTTTGAGTTTTTTGAAATTTTTAACCAAAAATAAAAATATAATATTTACTCAAAAGACACCCAAAAATTATTTGTATTTTTCATTAAGCATAAATTACGAAAAGGGTAAAACACAAATGATAAACAAAAATCTTTTTGTATTTTTCATTTAATGCAAACAAAAATGAAGGAAATATAATACAAAAGCTAAACAAAAATCATTATTCTAGCATGTGATTAAGCATGGTGCATAGACTAGAAAATGATTAAACAAGCATACAATTAGCATGATGATATAGCATGAGACACAAAAGCTAAAGTATGCAAATAAAACTAACACATTCAACCTTTAGATTTTGCGAGAGAGGAAGCATGTGAAAGTAAATGAGAATCAAATACCCTATCTTGTAAAGCTAGCAAGTCGGATCTCCTAACCCAAACTAATGATGAGTGACTATCTCGGGGTGTAGGAATCTGGGCTACTTTGGTTGCCTTACGTTGGGATTTTTTAGGACCTCGTTTAAGATCAAAACAAAATTTCCTAAGATGACCTTTTCGACCACAATGTGCACAAGTAAAAACACGTCGAAAATTGGTACCTAAGGATTGATCTCTAAAGGCATTCCTAGGTGATTCTCCTAAAACATGGGTTTTGGCTTTATGAGTAGATTCATTACAAGTATCGAAGCCTAAACCACATGTGTCATTTTTAATTTGGATCGTTCATAAAATTTTATCTAATTTCTCCGAACGACATTCCAAATCAAATTTGACATTACTAGAGTCTTTTAATTTATTTTGTAATTCTAAAATGTTTTAATAAAATATTGCGCTCTTCAAATGAGAGAAGCTCCTTTTTCAAGGATTCCATTAAACCTTTAAGGCTATCTCTCTCGCCTTCCAAATATTCAAGCTTCTCTAGAAGAGCTCTCTCTCGTGTCCTAAGGTCTTCAACCAACACCCTATCATCAACGACCTTGACACACTCTCTTAAGCTAACTTCTAACTTCAAATTAGCTCTTATTAATTTAATAGATTCATCATATAATTCTTGAAAAGCATTTTGAAGTTCACTCACATTAACCTCTTCTTCATTTTCATTCTCTCTTTCTTTTTCACTCTCACTACCATAAAAAACAAGGGAATCATAAACTTTGACCACGGAAGTGTCATGTGCTTGAATATCTTCATGGGAAGATTCATTATCGGTGCTCACATGACTAGCCATAAAAGCCACAAAGTTGGGCTTAGTGGGGGAATCGGGTCCCTCTTCCATATCACTATCACTAAGGGTTGCGTTATATGAAATAGGTTGACTACCCTCTCTCCTTAGTTTAGTGGGGCACTCAAAAGCCCTATGGCCATACACCTATTTGACTTGTCCCTATTTAAATTTTCATTAATAGTTTTAGGGATCTTCTCGGCTTTGTCATGCTTAGAAATTTCAAATTTCTTAAAATCATTTTTAAATTTATCTTTGTTAAATTTAAGAAATTTTTGAAATTTCCTAGCAAACAAGGACATATCTTCCAAGTCATTATCACTTTCACACTCTACTACTTGTTTTTCCTCTTTTCGGGCTTTTAAAGCAACGCCCTTTTCTATTTTCTTTTCAGTTTTAGAGGGAAACATGTCCAGTTCATAGGTTTGTAAATCACCTACGAGCTCTTCTAATTTCGTAGATGCTAAAGCTGGTAAATAATTTAAAACGGTCACTTTTGGAATAAATCTATCGGGTAGGGACCTTAAAATTTTCTTTACTACTCGGTTGTCGGGTATTTTCTCTCCCAAATTAAAAGATGAATTAACTATATCGGAAAGTCTAGCATAAAATTCATCAAAAGTTTCTTTTTCGTTCATTTTGATGGTTTCAAATTGAGTGGTGAGGTTTCGGAGTTTCGAAGCTTTAACGACACTAGTACCTTCATTAGTGAGTTGTAAAATATCCCAAGCTTCTTTAGCGGTTTCACACGTCATAATGCGTCGGAATTCATCCGGTGTGACAGCGCTGAACAAGGCATTTAAACCACGGGAATTAAAATTTGAAAGTTTAAATTCATTCTCACTCCATCTATCGGCGGGTTTGGGAACACGCACATTATCTACTAAATGTGTAGGTGGGTACCACCTGTTAACGACAGACATCCAAACTCTCTCGTCGATAGATTTTAGTGCCGATTTCATTTGCGTTTCCAATACGCGTAATTAGAACCATCGAAAATAGAAAATTTTGAAAACGGGGAAAATTCCATTTTTAGCAAAAAAATATTTAAAGGATCTTAAAGAAATAATTTATCGTTTTGGTTCTGATACCAATTTGAAAACGTGAGTTTCTCTAACTCAATGCTCTGATACCACTTGTTGGAAAGCGATAGGCCCATAGGCCCCCAATTTTTAAAATCTTACAATAAAAGTAATTTCAATTTCCTTTTATAGATGCGGAAGCGAGAGATGGTTCAATTTAAACAAATTAACAAATTTTAATTTCTTTTCAAATTAAAATAAAACAAAGTGAAATTAAATTAAACACACACTTATGTTAATTTCACTTAAACCAAATTAACTCAACCCAAGTCCTAGAAATTTGCCTAAGTCATATTTTCAATATTACCAAATTAGGCCAATCCAAATTTATCAAATTAAGTGATGACTTGAATTAAATTAACATATACCCAAATTAATTTAGCACCAAATTAAACAAGTAGTGATTTAAACAAATTTTATCTTTTTACCTAAACATGCGTTCTAGGTGAGTATTGCAAAAGATAAAATAAACAATGAACCACTACGCTGCGATGTACGAGGAAAAACTCACAACGGGAAAAAAATCTCGGACGACCCTAGTGTTAAGTCCACTAAGTATGGTTTTATAATTACAAGACCGATGACTTACTTCCTCGACTCGATCCCTTTCAAGCCTTGACGCATCTTCTTGTAACCACCTCCGCCTAGTCGACAATCCCGGAGCTCCACCGGAATCTTGGAATTCACCAATGAGACATAGGTACACCGTCAACCACACATGGTACCTTTCACCATGTGAGAATGCCGCAGCACAAAAAACTCTTCTTCTTTGAGGGATTTAGAAGTAAACCTAAACAATCTCTTTAATGCGGTAGAGAAAACCCGGTGCCAAACACTCCAAGCAAGATGTATATATATTGAAACTTGGAATAAACAATATGGGTGAAAACAAGAGTGTTTAATAAATTTTTCTTGAAAAATAGACACTCATAAACTTGAACTTTTTCTTGGAAGATTGAACTCTCAAAACTCTCTCTAGGAGATGGGAGGATAGTGAAAAAGTTAACTCAAAATAGTTAGTTCCCGTACTTGATAAGTCTGTCAAAAGTTAATGGGGAAAGAAGTGGGAAAAGTGGGAAAAACTGCTTAAAACTGCCAAATAAACTGTTCTCGCCAAATCTCGTTCGAACGAGATTTTCGTTCGAACGAAGTCTCGTTCGAACGACCCTTCTAACGAAGTTCCAGTGTATGAAAGTTGAACTCGTTAGAAATCTCGTTGGAATTCTCGTTCGAATAGCATTGTTCGTTCGAACGACAATTCGAACGATGTTCCAGTGGGCTATATGGGAACTCGTTGGCAAACCTCGTTCGAACGACAAACTCGTTCGAACGACAATATTGAACGAACTTCCAGAAAGTATAAAAATTTGATTTTGGCCCAGAGATATTATTTTAAAGTTTTAATGAAACTTTCTGAAAATAAACAACAGTTTAAACATAAATTACACCCATATAAATATTGTTCCAAGCTCCTATATATATATATTAAAATGCATTCATACCTTAGGAGGAATGGAACCATGTTGATGACGTAGAAACGAGGCACAATACACACGGCATTTGATGAAGCTTTAATATCTTGGCCGCTACGTCTTCAACAAACACGTCATAGGCTTGAATGGATACAATTTAAAACATCCTATGACATAAACGTTTTTGTCCGGAATTGAGCCAAAACTACACTAAGATTCAATCGGAGAATTGTGTCCTTACACTCAATTAAAGGAAAATCTTTGTTCAATTTCAATCAAAATATCTTTTGAGATCATGAAAATGGAACATGGGCATAGTCCATGTCTTTCTTATTTAAGACAATAATAAAATTTTCTTCCTCTATAAGGAGCATTGGAGTTTTTTTGGAGTTTTTTTTCAACATCTTAAGCTGCATCATTTGATCAGGCAAACTAAATTCAATTTACAATTATTTCTAGTAGAACTTTTTCCTTGGAGACCATTAGTCTCCCCCCTTTCTCGTGATTGCATCACAAGAAACTTCCCTGTGGAAATTCTTGATTTATCAGGAGGATGGGACACCTCTCCTGCTAACATTTTGGCCACCTCTCCTGTTAATGTCTTGGCCACCTCTTGTGCTGGTAATGTGTTAAAAAGGAAAAAAGGACATGTAAATATCATAGTAATTGGAAGATATTTCTTATTTAATGGAGTGTAAATAATGAGGGGGTCACCCTGTAAATAGAGGATAAGGCGACCTCCCAAAAAGCTTCTCAAACCAATGTGGGCAAGGTTACAACACAAGGCTCCAAACCATATGTAGACATCCACAAATATATAATAATATGTACAGTAATCTTAATATAAGATCCTCATCAATTTTAAATTTCAAATTTAGCCAACTTTTTGAGTTTTTGACGTTGTATGCACTCAAGTTAATAATATTTAAGGGTAAACTACATAACCTTGTTTTAAATGCAACTTTTGCATCTTATTTTCAAAATTGTATTTACTATGGTTTATTATATACAATGAAAATTACATGGACCTCCCCTCTTGGTTCTCGTAGTTATATAGCTACCTACAACCTATTTTGTTTTAAGTGGTACATGAGCATCCCCACTTGACATCATACCTTGGGTGCGATGGCAAGTGCTTTCACCCAAGCTAGGGTTGGTCTCGGGTTCGAGATATGGGAGCAACCTCTTCATATATGGGGGTCGATATCGGCCTCTCCTAGGACCCGCAGTTAAGCGGGGGCCATTTGCACTGGGTACAACCTTTTATGAGCATCCCCACTTGTTCTATTACGCTTACTTCTTGCTTCGCCCATCACTCTTCTCTTAAATGCAAGCACTCAAATTTGCACCTTGCGTGCACGTTGTACTCTAGGCGCAAAGCTTCAGTCAAGGTTTAGGCGTGCCCGATTAAATATTGGAGAAAACCCCTCTCAATATCAATCTTGAACGAGCTAATATGTTGCATTTCATAATTTTCCAACCAAGTCTGAACATTCGATCACATTGAATCCAAAAGTTAATCATAGTTCAAGAATGAAAGTGATGTAAAGCAAAGGAGTGGAAGGCGGACACACTCACATAACCCTCTTTCAATTTAAATTCATAATTAAAAACTATCTCCGAATGAGGGATTACAAGACAATATGAACCATTGGGCCTAGCTCAAATTCAATGTCCAGAACCCACCTCTATTAGGATTGTTTGAAGTAGTAGGTGATCTAAGGTGTACCGAACACCTCAATGAATCGCGAGATCCACTATAACCGAACTTCTTGTTAAGCCTCCTCTAATCATGCGAATGAATTCTTCACAACCGCACATCTTGTCCTCTTTGCCAGTATCCCGACCTCCTTTGTTCTCTGTCATCGTGGCCTTCTATTTCTACTTGCACGATTCCACCCAAGTTGACTGCCGTAAAGCCTTGTTTATTTTGCCCGAATGACAGGTCCACTACATTGGTGACCTGCGTTGGTCTTTGCCCTCCCAACCTCCTAACTCTCCATTGAGGCCTTTGTGGACCCAGTTTGCAAGATCGATCCTCACGAAGTCCACGATCCATACGATTGGGTTGTTCATTGGCGTCAGCTTGTCAGGGTCTCAACACCACCTATGTATTGTCGCCGAAATGTTAGCACCATCCGCGACCTTCGCTGCCGAGATTCTAATGACGGTTGCGGTCCAGCAGAAGGGAGTCGAATGTAAGCACCAACTGCTAGGGAAGCTCTAGTGATTACGTGCATCATTGTTGCGGCCTTCTGCGTCACCCCTTCAAGTACAATTCTCATCACAACTTTTCGTCGATGGGGATTTGTAACAAATTGGTAATCCTCAAGTTCGGCAACATCGGCTAGAGTTATTTCAGTTTCATCGCTATCCACGTCGCCCTCGAGGATTGACGCCTTCAACCCTTTACTCAAATCGTTTTTGAAACTGAACTTAATTTGGAATTTAATCGATCGTGAACTCATGATATAATACACACGAAGAACACACGCTAGTACACTACCGCTGCTCTGATAACATTATTTATTTTTTGCTCTAATACCAATTTGATCCATGTCAAATGCGACGGAAGTCCTGGAAACACTTGTAAAACAATTAAACTCCTCGTTAAAAACTAATTCCATATGAGGGATTACTTCAAGGCTTGGTGCCCTAGATATAACCAGAATGGATTAAATACAAAAATTTCCCTTAACACTAATAGGATAATATTCCTAATGAATATACCTTTATTCCGCTAACATTAAACGTTAAATAAAAATTACAATAGAAATTAACTCTTCAATTTTTGACCTCCTTGCACTTGTACAAGCTCCATTATTTGCATAAAAAAGCTTCAATATCTATTTAATCTTGATTTTTCTAAATCTAGGTACATCTTATATGTCCTCTCATAACTTGTTACGTACTATGTATATGTTAAAGAATCAAAAGCTGGAATAAAAGATTGAGTATATGGAGAGATGATACTAAGCTTACTTTCTCTGTCAAATGAAGGTAGGGGGCGTAGAAAACTCTAGAACGAATCTTGTGGGTTGGGATTTTTCATTGGTCTCAAAATTGCATTGCCGCTGTGACGAGACCTGGATGAAATGTAGTGTCCAACCTACGATTCAACCGACATTCAACAAGATAACCCTGAAACGAGGCAACCTTGTTTGTTCAGACAAGAAAGGTGTCAAGTCTGTGCGCGCAACTAGATCTGGTTAAACTGAATATGGGACTTGGATAGGCCCTAGCTCCCAGCAAATATGCTAGACGAGATAGTGACAAAGGGGAAAGTTAAGCCCCTTATAAACATAAAGGCAACGACCTCGATATGTGGAATCATCTTGCGCCATATGTATTGAGATTGTTCGGGAGACATGGTCCAAGCTTCCATACTTTCTACAATCAGTTCTAGCTATTTTCTAGCTATTTCTGCATTTTCAGGTCTTCTGATCGACCTGGACAACATATATGGATCTCCTCCACCCTTTTTTTCATTAATAATCCAATATTCTTCACAATTTATACCAACTTAAAATGTTTCCCTTAAAATGAAATGTGACAATTTGGACCTTTATACCCTTTAAAAACCATAAATCTTCCAATTAGCCATTAATAATAATGACCATTAGATGGATTAATCTAAGACAAATTCAGGGGAGTACTATCAATCATTGCTTTTGCTTATCAGCCTTGTATGGATTCATAATTACTGGTTCTACTACTTCTTCTACCTTTTTTAAGTTCAAAAGGAAATCTACGTCAAAAGTAATTACCATATTATATTCCTACCCAGCCCTAGCTGTATATTTTTTGTTATCATACCAAAATACAGTTAAAAAAGTCCATATATTTATGCACTATATATATTTGGTTACCTCTAAGCATTTTCTTATTTATACATGACACTTTGCATCTCTCTCTACGAACAAACCTCGCCTTCCGCACCTATTTCCGTTCCGTCCCCCCCTTCCATTAAGAGTGTATTTAATGGTGTTATTCAATAAACTAAGCCTCTCGGTGATGAAAAGAAAAAGCCCCTTGGTCTCCCCAAAACGCTTATAAAATGCACCCCCCACTTCTTACCTCTTTGTTATTGAATTTTTTCGTGCTTTCTTGCTGGTTTTAATATTATTTCATTAGATTATCTGATATTTTTTCAGTGATCATTAATGCATACTTTGGTTTCACCGTCATAATAATTCATATGCTTTCTAACTGTTTGGTACTTATTTGTATGGACCCAATTGTGTAACACAATCCGATAGCGAGGGGAGAGATAACAAGTTGAGTACATTTCCATTTGGTAGTGATTGAACCATTCAAACTGTTTGATGTATTTGATCTGTCGACTAAACCACTCGAGTTATGTTGAGATTCCAATCCAATGTTGGCTTGTACTCTGTTGTGTGTGATATTTTTGGAAACCCAGTAATAAAAGATCAAGAGGAGACAGAGAGAGAGAGGACATTTTGTTTGGTACCCATTTGTTGTGTTGTGTTGATGAAGTAGTCGATTACTCAAAAAGCAGGCCAAGGCCATCCATTCCTAGTATAGGAGGGCTCAACGATAAGCCTCTCATTTAATTATTAAAGGAGATTAGAGACGATTAATATTGATAAAAGTCCACGTGTTTATGCGACTGGGGGTATAATTGTGCGCATTCATCATATCGTGCGTATTATTTGAGGGTGCAACATATGTTCTGGGACACATGTCATCCAAATTGGGACATGTGTCACCACGTTTTTTTGACACATGCCTCCACAATACATTTGACACGTTACATGTGAACAAGTTTTGGAAGAGAAGAGCTTTGGAGAGAGTTCGAAAAATATTTGGAGAGAGTTCGAAAAGTATTTTGAGAGGAGTTTTGAGAAGAGTTTCACCAACTCTCACCTCTTTGAGAACCTGCACAATAAGTTTTTTGGCGAATAGTACGAACCCATGAACTTTGATTCTGATTATGATGGATGCGTAGGTGCTTTGCTCAAGTCAAATACGTACTAAAATCCGGTATTTCCCGAGCAGTGTTGCCAAATGTAAGAGAGTAGGATTTTATGTAACTAATAAATTATCACATATTTATAGGAGGCGTGTAGCTAACATCATTTATTACTAAAAAAACATTTGAGTAGACAATGCTATAGCTCATTATTTATTACTTGGACTTAATAAGCTGGTCAATGTCGTCATTTTGGTCAGAACTCTCAGACCACAGGATTAAAATCGACACAACACAACACTTTGAGACTTTACAGCTCATGATCAGTTGGAAGAGGTTTTCCTTTAGTAGGAGTCTAAAATCCATCTTATGATTCGATCAAGCCCCGGTTGTCCATCGTTTCTCTTCGGTGATAGTTTTTTTTTTTCTCTCTGGCCGAGCGCACAGTTCTGGTAGTTCGACTTTGTTTTCTCTCGTTTGGGAGATAAGGTGTATCGGTCGTGATTATTTCCACTAATGCTACATCGGAGATTCATTTTTTTGTTACTGCTTGGACCCAACAAGGGTTCTCTTAGGTATCTTACAGTACCGGAAAAACACAGAGATTTTGAGTCACCTTGGTTGTTGAAACCCAAAAGCGATTCAACCACGGTTGATTCAACAAAATAGTTTTTTTTTTTTCTCTCTGGCCGGGCTCACTGTTCTGGTAGTTCGCCTTTATTTTTTTCCGTTTGGGAGATGAGTTGCATCGGTCGTGATTATTTCCAGACCAATACTAAATTAGAGATTTCATTTTTTTGTTACTGCTTGGACCTAGCAAAGGTTCTCCTGGGGATCTTACAGTATCGGAAAAACACGGAGATTTCGCGTCACCTTGGTCGTTGAAACCCAAAAGTGACGCACCACGGTTCATTCAACAAAATACCGACTCACAATGAAAATTGGTAAGCCATTCAGTTGAGAATTTAAACTTAAAACTGATCAGTTGAGAATTTAAACTTAAAACTGATTAACCATTGAGCGAACAACCTCACATTTCAACTGGGTACAAACGGATATCCTTGGACCTGTTGCGTTTATTCCGATCCACCACGAAAGTGGGTAAACCGATCCACCATCAAATCGACCCACCCTTACTTTACAACTGTGTAGAAATCGACAAACTTTGGAAAAATCGACACACTATGAGAAATGGTCAATCGACCCAATCTGTGTACAAATTAACCCACCATTGAAACCGATTAAGCATAAATGGGTATTAACCGAGTCACCATAGATTTCAGTGGGTATGAACAAACCACCATGGAAACTTGAAAACCGACGAACCTCGATAAAATCCGATGGAGCATATAAAAAAACAACGGACCATTTAGATGGGAGGTTCCACAACAGTAGAAAAGGAGAAAGAGACCCACCATTAGAGTTTGGAAACTGAGCTGAGAATTAAATCCGAAAGACCTTGTTTGATACACATAAAAAAACCAGCTATAAAAAAGAAGCCCCATCATGTTATTTCAACAGATTTTTCTCCGGTTATCTTGAAACGAAAATACCGACCTGCCATGAAAAATCCAATTGACTCATCGTGGAACGAGTCACCATGGAACTTGAATTTGAAACCGAGTCACCATATGACTGTAATTTTTTGAAGAAATCGATCCACAGTGGAGTGAGTTTAACCCTCGACACACCGTATTTGTTAAAAAGGAAAAAAACAAAGAATAAAAGCGACCCGCCTCTATTTAAGAAGTTGTGCTAAATTATTTATGATTAATAGTGATTTATTGCAATATAGTCAAACTATCAATATTTCTCAACTATAAGTTTCAAAATGAGAAATATTTTTCTCGTGATAAATTGTTTTCGATGGGCACTCTAGTATATGTGTAAGTACACAACGATTCATCGCATAAGCTGTGTTTTGGCACCTGATAAAGCATGATTTCTTTTGTTTATACTTTATGTGTAAATATATATGAGATGAATTTGAATATTTAAATGTATATGTATTATCATGATTATGAAGCACGGTATAAAAGTATGTTAATTATTGATATGTGCGTAGCTTATATCACGATATTTGAAAAGAGATTGTACTGACAACTTGAAAGTATTCGACACACCGGGATTATGCAAATCAGAAGTATGCCGTCCATAACAAACTGAGTAATCTTGTTAGATTTATGCGATATATATTCCCATACGACAGTATTTTTCAATTGAGCACCACAAACATGCAAGAATGCGTGCATACTTGATTTTCTTTCACTATGAGAAAGTATTTATTTTGATACTTGTACAATTACCATATGGTACTACCCAAACTCATATGATAAATTCATGAGTTACGCTGATGATTTAGGATAAGCTTTATAAAAGCATTAAATCTGGTATAAAGATATATTTTATTTTTTGAGATTGAGGAAGCATAATGAAGCTTCGTTTTAGTATTCTATGACACTTGCAAATGTTACTATATGTTTATACATCATATTCATACATTATGAATCGTTTACGAAATATTTGAGTATGTTTTACAATGCAGGATTCACCATGAGATTTTGTACAACCTCAGATTTAATATGGCGTGTACTCGAACAATATTAAGTGTTTGCGCGCGACACACCTACTCGAATGGTTCCTTCTGTTCATTGCACAAATATTCACGCACTTTAGTTTATTTTATCTTTATTTATTAAATAAACTAAAACAAAGGGGCATGATGACGCCTACATAAAGATATCATGAAATTAAAAATTCATATATTATGATAACTTTGTGTATGCACAAGATTTTTGTCCAATTTGGATGCATAACTAGCATGTGTATGCACAAAAATCTCTTCGTGAGTCAAGCGAGTCACCAACATGCGTGTGCATAAAATCTTGCCTAACTGGAGCAAGTCACCAGCACGTGTGCACAAAATCTTGCCCAAAATAAGGGGCAACTGTAATATTCAGTCTTACCAACGCATGCCGATTCTGGCAAAGCAGAGTTACGAACAACAACAATGAAATCGTAGATGCATATTCATTCGAGAGGAATAGAGGCAACCCCCTAATTCTCCTCCAAACCAAAGATGGGGGCAACCCAACAAACAAGCATATCATTCGCATAAAAGAATGACCATGGGGTTCGTCGGAATAACCTGTGCGATCTAATTATAAAATATGAGATATGAGATTGACGTATGTCATCAAATTGAAGTATGAGATATGAGATCAATACCTCCTATCCACGTGTTGATCGAACATGTCAAAACCGATTTAAAATGTTTCGTACACATAGTCAATATGTTTCAGCCAGACATCAACACATCAACGGTATGTCCGAGAGGATAAATGTATGAAGGGCTTAACGATAACCCTCTCTTTTAATTATTAAATGAGATTATAGATGATTAATATTGATAAAAGTCCATGCGTTTATGCGACTGAGGTATTATTGTGCGCGTCGAACATATCGCGCGTATTTGTGTAGTATTCATGCATTAACTGGACATTCTGGTGTTGAGGGTGCAACATATGTTATGGGACACATGCCATCCAAATTAGGACTTGTGTCACCACATGTTTCCACTATCTATTTGACATGTGGTAGCCCACTTGGGTTTGTTTTGGCTATAAGTAAGCCTCACTTCTTTACATTTAAAAAAAAGCTTTTTGGGAAGAGTTTCACCACCTCTCACCTTCCGAAAACCACCACAATGAGTTTTCCAGCGAATAGCACGAACCCACAAACTACGTTGACTTGATTTCGACTATGATGGATACGTAGGTGCAACCGAAGTTGCTCAAGTCAAATACATACCAAAATTCGGTATTTCCGCAGTCAAACTACTCTCTTACATCTACCATTCATGATCACACATAGACACAAATTGAGGCCTCTTTGCCCTACCTACTGTGAGGCTTTTGGATCCACACCATGTTTTGATCAAGGTATCCTCATCTAGGCTTGTAAACGGATCAGGTTCGCACTGAATCGGGGTCAATCCTAATCCATTCCTGGTAATAATTTTCGGATTCGGATCTGTTTCGATAGTTCGACACCGGATCCGTTAATGGTCCGTTTACCTGGTCCGCCCAATTAATTTAGTGATATATAACACAAAAAAGGAGCCCAAAATACACACACATGCGTGTGTGCGTGCACGCGGGTCATGATTTTATCATATTTAATTATATATATATATATTCTATTTGTATAAAAAATAAATATAAATACATATGTATAATAATTAAACGGATCGGATCGTATCATAAGCGGACCGAATCAACCTAAATCCATATCCGGTCTGATTAATTATTGGGTTATCAGATTTCGTATTATAGGATTCTTAAATTAAATCCATATCCGGTTAAACAAATCGGATTCAGATTCGGATCCGGATAAAATCCGGTCCGTTGACAGGCTATCCTCATATGAGGATCTTGTTAAAGCTTGTGCTAGAGACAGGCACATGATTGATTGCACTTTGCATCCTCTCTTTTGCTGGACTCCAACATTCAATCTCCGGATTAAATCATCTTTTGCTGCCGCGTGGGTCAAACTCCTATACCTCTCTTTGCCTTTATTCAATATTATCGTTCTTGCCTTCCTGAA
Organism: Sambucus nigra; assembly: GCA_949130495.1. Taxonomy (NCBI): domain Eukaryota; kingdom Viridiplantae; phylum Streptophyta; class Magnoliopsida; order Dipsacales; family Adoxaceae; genus Sambucus; species Sambucus nigra. The sequence goes on from OX422217.1 coordinate 213,478,010, forward strand.
ATGGCCAACTCTTTTGGAAAATTAGTCGAGGCAGATTAGAAAATCTTAGATCTCACTCACCAAATGCAATGCTAGAATCTGTGAAGTGGATCTTGCGCAGATCATCCCCTCTCCTCCTTTTATAGGGTATGTGTTATGATCTAGGTTATTGGCAGGAGTTATGTTTTGAAGGTGATATGGAGTATTACCCTTCTTGCAAGTTGCATGGTCATTTCTTTCAGCGTGTAGAAAAGTTGATCAAAGAGAGACGCAGCTTTATGGCAGCAACTCTTTTGCAGCTTCTGACGACATGCCCCTGGAGTTAATGGGGAAAATTCTCATAAAGTGGATGGGCACCCACCTGTAACAACTAATGATAAGGATGCACTGTAACTGTTTGGGATAATGGGCAGCAGGACGGTGAATTTATTTCACCTAATCACAACAGAGGTAGTGATACTCCTCAGTAATACCGGAACCATCTTGTTGCTCAATTTTGAACATTGTTAATATGGTAAAGCCTATGGAGGCCACTGAGCAGGAAATTACGGAGAAAAGCTTTGATCAAGATCTTATAGATGAAATTGCTAGTCTCCACTCTCCAATATGGTTTTGGCTCAAAATAAATAAGACGAACTTTTGTCCTCGAAACAGACAATCAGAGAGCCATCCACTTTTGATTAGAATCTATAACCGGACATGCATTATAGATGATTTTTATATTTATTTTTATGCTGTTTGATGTTTGTGCTTTTTTGTTCTTTATATAATTAAATATTCTGCAAGATTCATTTATAAAGTTGACAAGGGGCCTTCGTTGGGAGTCACTCCAACCATCACTCACAGTACTTACACCTTTCTCCATCCACATGGATCGTGTAGGTCCCAACAACCGATCAATATTTGCTCTCTCTCTTTGCAAAAGAGCAGTCCTCAATAAATTGTAACCAGGACAACCCGGAATTGAAGTGTTTACGGCAAATTCAATGCATTCCCTAAAATAAGGGTTACGTGATAAGTGGAAAGGCAAACGAGTAAAATGCCCTCGCAACCAAGGCATTCATTTGCTCCCGTACCCCCATATTAAACGCCTTCTCAAGGGATCCACTTGCACTCGAATCTGCCCTTCTCTTTCTCGCGCTACAATTTTGAAACAATCCACCCATAACAGTTGAAGGTGGTAGTGGTATATTCTGAGGCTGTGATTGCTCTTTCTTTCTCTCTACTTCTTCTAATTTCTGCATCTCTACAAGATCCTCTGATTTAACCTTTTTACACGCACCAATGCCTTGTCCCGAGATCTTAAGCAAATGTGCGCGCACTCTTGTATATGTGCTTGTGAATTCTTTGAAACAAAAATTACAACTCCACTTCATATTTCCACCACCTGATTTAACCTTTGTAGTGTAAGCCCAAAGTGGCTTGGAAGAATCCTCATCCATTGATGCTGCTGCTGCTGTACTGTTTGTACTAGATTGTGTAGCTCCAGATGCCATTTCAAATAAAATCTACAAACATAATTAGAAAACACAAAAAACAGTTAAGAAAAAAATCTAAAAACAATACAGCAGTAGCATCTCCAAATGAGGTCTAGAAGTGAAAAAAAAAACACAGTTAAGGGGGAAATAAAGCTCCAAATGAGGTCTAGAAGTGAAAAAAGAATACATAGAGAGAAAAAAAAAGCATAAAAGAACAACACAGAAATAAAAGCATAAAAAAACAGTTAAGAAGAAAGAACAGCACTAAATAATGTCAGTAATGAAAAAAAAAATCCCGGATGTGAAAAAAAAAAACATACCTGAAGGGTTTAAACCCTAGCCGGAACTCCAGATGGGTTCGATTGAGGTGGATTGAGGTCGGATTGAGGTGGGAAATGAAAACCCTAGCCAGAATAGTTAGATGGGTTGAAAACCGTAGTTGGGTTGGAGTTTTGTTAGCCATCGGGTGAATGAAAACCTAACCGGGGAGGAGTTTTGTTATGAGTTAAAGCAGGTCGTGAGTTTTGAGTTTTGTTATAGCTTAAAACTTTTCATTTGTATGCTTTTATCCACAAAACATATGTTTTAAAATTTCAAAAACACCCCACGTATCCTAAAACGTATCTTAAAACGAATCTTAATGTGTCCTCAGCGTATCCGAAACGCATCCGAGCCATTTAAAAATTAAAAAAAAATGGGATACTCTAGGATTCACGTATCCTAGCGTATCCTAATGTGTCCTAGCGTATCCCGTATCCTATTCGTGTAAAAAAAAAATTCGCTACCTCCAGAGAGTATCCGTGCTTCATAGGTTACGCCTAAAGATGTTTTAAGTGTGAATTAATGTCAATCATGTATTGCTGTTCGTTATGCGACATTGATGATTATATACATAAAAACAAAGAAGCAACATTGATGATAAGTTATTTGTATGTGATGGTTGCAGATAGAGTCTCTATCACTCACTTTCCATGGGCATGATCTTATTGTTGATTCTGAATTGGAGCTTAATTATGGGAGGTTCGTGATCTTGACTCGTACTTTTGTGAATGTAGCTGCTGTTTGGTGTAGTTATATACAATCCATAACATCTTTTTACTCTTTTCAGGCGATATGGTTTACTTGGATTGAATGGCTGTGGAAAATCTACTCTTCTTTCTTCAATAGGGCGTCGAGAGCTTCCCATTCCCGCACACATGGATATTTTTCACCTCACTAGGGAGATTGAAGCTTCTGATATGTCTTCACTTGAAGCCGTCATTAACTGTGATGAGGAGAGGTTGCAACTAGAGAGAGAAGCTGAAGCTTTGGCTGGACAGGTGCGTTTGTGTGCCTGAAGAGTAATATTTTGTGTTTAAGATCTTAGTTCTAATGGTTCAGAAAATTTAATTTTTCTTGGGTTGCATTAGGAAGATGGCGGTGGAGAAGCTCTTGAACGTATTTACGAGCGATTGGATGCGATGGATGCATCAACTGCCGAGAAACGTGCTGCTGAGATCTTGTATGGTCTTGGTTTTACGAAGATGATGCAAGAAAAGAAAACACGCGACTTCTCTGGTGGCTGGAGAATGAGAATTGCTTTGGCGAGGGCTCTCTTCATGAACCCAACCATCCTGTTGCTTGATGAACCCACAAATCATCTTGGTAAGTATTCTCTCTCTCTCTCTCTCTCACTCTCTCTTATGGGACAACATAATTCTATTAATTGAAAATAAATTAGAAGTTAAGAGGACAAAATCTCCTCAAAAGAACTAAGGGTCTGTTTGATAGCTGGCAAAGCAAATTATGCCATGGCAAATAAGGAATTTTTTGGATTTGGCATCTTTTGGCAGGTTTGATAGGGGATTCATTTGCCATAGCAAAATTTTCCATCTAACATTCAAGTACGTCATACCAGCCAAATTTTCTTTGGAGATGGGTGAGTCAAAATTATCCATGGTAAATATTGCTACCCCATTGTATCAAACCAATCCTAAAGGTCGCATTTGGTTACAAAGTTGGAAAAGATTGAAAAAGAGTTCATTTTCATAAAGTCTGAAGAAAGAATTGAAAGAGAGGCGAGTGATTGGCTGGGATGACCCCTTTATTTTTCGGTTTCTATATCGGTTTCTATAGAATAAAATTCTGTGGCAGTGAATGAAAAATGTGTTTCCTAAAAAAATAATGAACTCACGAACACATTTACGGTGTGTTTGGCAACCCCGACTCCATGCCTTGGAATTAGAATTGAAATATTTCCAGTTCAAAAATTTCAAATTTGAACCGATTTTTTTTTTTCCAATTCCAAGGCACAGAATTGAGTTCCCCAAACACAGCCCTGAGACATTAAACATATTTCCAATCAAGCACAAAAGTAAAATATGAGGTGAAGTGTTTCCATGAATACAATTCAATCAACCCACCCTTGGAAAAAAAAGTAATGAGGAAGAAAGAAAACAATAATGTTGCTGTAAATATGAAATAGATATTTCTCTTCTACCTGCATTTGCTGGTTTGTTTACTTGGTTTGGGGACTAATGGTAATCTTTTATTATGCCTTTTTGTGTGGAAACTAATTTGAAGAGAATTAACTATTATGCACTGCTAAGATGATGTGGTTTCATTATAGAATGTACTGTCAGTTATTAGACCATAACATGCCATGAATTTTTGTTTTTTCTTCTCTATCTTTCAAACAATATTTCTGAGGGAAACAGTTATGCTTTCTGTGTTCCTAGTTTCAATGCATATAATACACATATGTTGGACAATTTATTTTCTACTCGTTGAATCTATACAAACTGCAAATACACTTTTGTTCATGAAAGAAACTACTTTCCATCTACAGATCTAGAAGCTTGTGTCTGGCTGGAGGAAACCCTGAAGAAATTCGATCGTATCCTGGTTGTTGTTTCCCACTCCCAGGACTTCCTCAACGGTGTCTGCACCAACATCATCCACATGCAAAACAAGAAGTTGAAGATCTACACGGGCAATTACGACCAATATGTCCAAACGCGATCTGAACTCGAAGAGAACCAGATGAAACAGTACAAGTGGGAACAGGAGCAGATCGCTTCAATGAAAGAGTACATTGCCCGGTTCGGCCACGGGTCCGCCAAACTAGCACGCCAGGCCCAGAGCAAAGAGAAAACCCTGGCGAAAATGGAGCGTGGAGGGCTCACTGAGAAGGTAGCCCGCGACAAGGTTCTCGTTTTTCGATTCGTCGATGTGGGCAAGCTCCCCCCGCCCGTACTCCAGTTTGTGGAGGTCACGTTTGGGTATACGCCCGATAACCTCATTTACAAGAACCTTGACTTTGGGGTTGATCTCGACTCGAGGGTAGCCCTGGTGGGACCCAATGGGGCAGGGAAGAGCACCTTGCTGAAGCTGATGACGGGGGATTTGGTTCCCCTTGATGGCATGGTTAGGCGGCACAATCATTTACGTATTGCCCAATTTCATCAGCATTTGACTGAGAAGCTGGACCTTGAAATGTCGGCCCTAATGTTCATGATGAGAGAATACCCTGGAAACGAGGAAGAGAAGATGAGGGCGGTGGTAGGTCGGTTTGGGCTTACGGGTAAGGCCCAGGTGATGCCGATGAAGAACTTGTCGGACGGGCAGAGGAGCCGAGTGATCTTTGCATGGTTGGCGTGGAGGCAGCCCCACATGCTGTTGCTGGACGAGCCCACTAACCACTTGGATATCGAGACAATTGACTCACTGGCTGAGGCGTTGAACGAGTGGGATGGTGGGTTGGTTCTTGTTAGCCACGATTTTAGACTCATAAACCAGGTGGCTCATGAGATTTGGGTCTGTGAAAACCAAACCGTGTCTCGGTGGGAGGGTGATATTATGGGCTTTAAGGAGCACTTGAAGAAGAGAGCTGGTCTATCTGATTAAAGCAGCTGAAAAGTGGCATTTGTACTATTTTGGGGTTCATTTGTGAGGTTAGGTTTAAAGTTTTTATTATTATGACTTTGGAATCCTAGAGTGTGATAAATACTTCAAAACTGTTAAAAAAAGATCATATGAAAACGGTAGAAGTGATTATAAAAATAAATTTATGACACTCTTAGGTCCTAAGTTCATAAGATGACGAACTTTGGATTCCAACCTCATTTTACGTATCAAATATACCTCAAAAGTGCAAATAGTCTTTATATATATATATTAAGTTGAGGTAATGCTTTGCACTCCTTCGTTTTTTGGCTATTTGGTAATCATGGGGAAAGCGGAGGGCGTGGGAGAAGGTGATTGACTTGGTCTTGGTGCTTGTTTGAGACTTCGGCGGTTGGTTCCCTCTCCTGGTTTATTAGTTCAGTTTCCCCCCCGCCTTCCCCCCCCCCCCCCCCCACCCACCCACCCAACCCCCCACCCCCACCACCACCACCAAACCAACCAACCAACCCACCAACCAACATTTCATTTTCATATTTATTGCCTTCTATGCTGTGAAATGCCTATGTGAGCCTTTTCACTGTGAGGTGATAATTTATGATATGTGAATTAAATGTAGTACTTTCAATTATGGGGCTAAGTAGTTTTTTTTTTCTTTTTTCTTTTCTCTCTATATGTATATATCCGTGTTGTGGATGTGAATAAAAGTGCACTCTCTAGAAGCAATAATTCTTTGTGACACTATTCTTCCAAATCAAAAACATCACCCCATTGCTCCTGAGAGTGCGCAAGCATTATGTCTTTCAATTGGTCTCTTAAAACATTGATCAACAAGGCTAGCACAACATAATTTTTTAAATTAGCTAATAAATAAATTATTTTAACCAATTTCAGTGAGGAGATTTTAAAAAATTTGTTTGAAAAATTCAATCCATAATTGAGTGAAATGCGAAGTTAGTATGTGCATTTAAGATTGATGATCTCGTAACTGTAGGCATTATCTTTGCCAAGTTTAGTTAAAAAACTTCCTTCGTTTATAAAGTAGCTTATTCAAAATTGGCTCATTCAAGAATTGTCTTCTTATCACTGTTTGGTTGTATAAGAACTAACAAATTTAAAAATTTAGCAATTCAAGTTGATTCATAAAAACTTAATTTCAACAAAAAATTGAAATTGCACAATTTAAATTTTATAATGAGTATTAAATAGAGGACTTCCATAGAGTTTTATAACTTGCAACTAGCATCAGCACACGTGTGCGTGTGTGTGTGTGTGTGTATCAAAGATGAGTTACTCTATTTTACTTTTCAAAATACTACACAAACTAGATTATATCCATTTCAAATTATTACATCCAGAATCTCTTAGTTCAAAATTGACTAATTTAAGTAATAACATAATTTACATACTCCACTCACCATTTCATTCAATCACTCTCATAGTATTTGATATATTTCGAATTTATGATACTATAAAATATTTTTCTTTTTACTCATTCATTTGTCCCATGTATTCAAGAGCACGACTACTTAGAATAAAAGGGAAAAAACGCTATTTCAAAGATTCAAGCTTCAATTTATACACCTTTAACATGTTGGGATCACACTATTTGTTTTAAAATTTTATCTTACATTTTTATATTTCTTGTTATTATCTAGAAGGTACATTACACTAAATCCCTTGAACCATCTTGGGTTTACGGGTCACCCCCTTAATTAAACTACTTGACAAACTCACCTTCTAAATTATCAACCCGTTTCAAATAAACTCAAAGATTGGGTTCCTCTTTTTTGAACGTAAAATGACATAATTTCCCCTAGACCAGATACTTTAGTATGCATAATTATCTTACTACACTTGCCCTTTCTGATAAAATTACCCAAAACACCAAAACACCCACTCCGGCATCTCCGACACCTCCCCTCTCAACTCCATCACCCACCTCAACTCCATCATCATCCTATCCGCCGGCCCCCACTCTGTCTAATCTCTCGACGTTTTTTCCCAACTAGGTTTCCCACCTCACAGTTCTCTCAGACAAAAAGACACTAATTTTGTTTGGTTTAAAGAACCCCCACGAAGAAGATGAATGAGGTTGTTTAAAATTTGAGCATCACTCAATGCATTTTTCTCTAAACTAGCGTGACAAGAATGGATAATGATTGTTGCACCGAGTCCAGTAACTTTTTTGTGGTGGAAATTCAAGAGAGAGAAGCAAACAAAAATTAATCTGTCATGGTGCTTTTCCTCCAAGTCTTCACTTGATGTATAATTTCAAGTCAATAGCCTCGATAAAAAAGACATTACGGCATAAAAGTTTGTTCCGAAATGAAGCCAATACAAAACAAAAACTAAGTTAGTGTAAAGCATATCCTTACATCTAAGATTAAAGACCTTAAGAGCTTTTATACAACACTTCAAATACAAACATTTACACAATAAAAACATTGAACTTTCCATATGCGTTTCCAACAAAATAAAAGAAATATGCTTCTTTTAAAATCGGTCACAATAGTCCCAACCGCAAGAAGATCAACAATGTAACGAGAACATCCCATTGACAATAGTTAGGTTCCCCTAATACATGTTGAGATCTAATTAGTCAAGAAGGACGCTGAGATGAAATCAAAAATATTTATTATAGGAACAGTAGCCTGCAAAATTAAATCCTAGAATTCGAGTGTGTGATGCCTAAGCATGAAAGCTCCTAAATCCTCTCACTGAAATAATTCATACTTCAATCTCAACTAAATTCCCATATAACAGTTGCCAAAACTCCTCATACACATTTTCTCTTTATTCCCTCCTTTTCTACCACGAAGTATCTTGTAACTGTGGAGAGTTTTACATGGGGCGAGGATAGTGTTTTTTATAAGGCACTTTTGGAAGTAAAAAACAAGTTTTTCATTATTTGTAAAAGCACACCATACGGGTGAGAAAAATAAATCAATGGATGCAAAATAAAAAGACCCTGAAATCTAACATTCAAAATCACCCTCTCCAAAGACTATGTGAATCTTAAAAGTGAATTACCAATTATCAAAAGATAAAATTGATCCATAAAAACTAGAAATATTAACACCCATCTACATACATTTTTAATAGCCTAATGCTACTAGTATTAACACTCCGAATCACACACAAATAGTAAGATATTGCACATTTACATTTGGAATCCATTACAATGAAATTTCACCTCAATAATAGAATCATATAATAGTTAAATCAAAACTTCATATTGAATAACATAATGAGCACTCGTGTGCAAATATGATAAAGTATTAGAAACAAGGAGCTCTCTGTCATGACTACTGGGTAGAAGAAGGTAAATGATGAGCACAACAACAACAATTATACACATATATTCAACACACAAACACAACTCGCCTCTCTTTCATTTATCCTTATTCTTTCCCCTTCTCTGCTTTTTCTTCCATCCAAAAATATATTTACACCCACACATAACCAGCACTTATATACCGTTTCTACATATATGCATACCCCAGTCAGGCTCCCGTGCGGGATGTTTTTCAGAAAAAAAAATGTTTTTTATTTTTTTATTTTTGTGTGGGTTATAAACATTTCAAGGTACTCCTGTAAAAAAAAAATCAGCTCAAAATAACATTTTTTGGTATTTTAAAAAATGGGTCAATATTTAATAGTATTTTAAGCAGCTTAAATATTATAAAAAATTGATCCATTTTTTTAAAATACCAAAAAGTATTATTTTGAACTGATTTTTTTTACGGGGTGCACTGAAATGTTTATAACCCACATAAAAAATAAAATAAAAAAAACATCTTTTTTTTCTAAAAAAATCCCGCACGATTGTTTCGCATTTGGGCTCCCGCACGGGAGCCTGACTCATGCATACCCGACATACATACCCAACATTACACACATACACACACAATACCCATCATAGATGCAGCACATAACCACAATACCCACTTAATCACAAAAACTCAAAGAAGTTCTTAGAAGAGTAGTGTTGAGGGGTCATGTATTCACCCCTATCTTTGTTTCTTCCCTCAATTTCTTCTTGGCATTTGAGAGCTTGTTAATTCACTCTAGTTTGACAAGTGTCAACTGATTTATAAATGAATACACGATTGGTGAATATCACCAATAAATAAAAGGGCCATATACCAAATAGTTCCTCGAACTTTTTTTTAATACACGTTTAGTCCAAGCCTTTTTATTTTGCACCAAAAAGTCCTTCACCATGTCAAAAAGTCTTTACCATGTCGCTGGCGCAGACCTTTAAAGATAAGAGAATAAGCGACTTTTTGGTATAAAATAAAAGGCTTGGACTAAATGTGTATTAAAAAAATGTTTGAGGGACTTTTTGATATTTGATCCTAAATAAAATGATGGCCTTTTAACATTTTTTATATTTTACCTTATTCAATTCCCCCAACATTTTATTATAATAGTTAAAAAATCACGAGTGAATCATTTGTTACAGTTTTAGACCGTGACAAAAGAAGAAACGTGTGATTTGTCATTGTGAGCTGATACGAACCGTGACAAATTATTTATTTTATCTCAAAATGTCCTTTTCACGGGCAAAGGTTGTGACAAATCTTGTCACAATCCATGAGCATTACAAAGTATCATTATATAAAAGTGACAATATTGCTTGTTTTGGTACAGTGCAACCACAATGATAATAAAAAAGAAAAAAATATGGTGTAAAAGTGGATCAAAGGATAAGATGGAAAATGGGTAAAAAATACCAACTTTGTGCCCTAGATTTTGCATAAAACTTGTCAAATGTAACAAAAGACATGATAAAGGCTTAACCATCAAAACGCGTAACTAAAACAAAATATTACATGCTAGAAAATGAGAAGAGAGATAGTTGAAAAGCTTAAAACCAAGTCTCTTATGGTAAAAGGGAAAATTGTGGTTCCCTATTCCCTATCATTAGAATAAAACAAATGATTTGTAAAAGTGTCCTCAGAAGGAAATAATGTTTTTTTTTATAAGGAATATCAAAGTGGCGGTTGCTTTGTGTAATACATCGTTATTTTGGACCGTAAATATCTTTTTATAAATAGAAATTTGATTTTTTTTTGGATTCAATTATTTTCAGTATTTTAAAATGTTGGTTTTGATATATAAGAAATAAGTTTTAATCGGTTTCGAAATCGGGAACAAAATTGAATTTTTTCAACTTTTCTTCTTTGTTGGCTGAACGGGGGGGGGGGGGGGGGGGGGGGGGGAATTGATTCGGTCCCAGAGGAGAATCGATTCAGACCGTGGAAGATTTGACGAATTTGTTAATTTTAAAGTGTTTGTGTTGGTTTCAGACTCTTTTGTTTTCCTATATTAAAAAGGCTCGGGGTTTCACCTTTTAAACACATTTAGATCATCTTAAAAAGACATAGCCTCCCAAGTTTTCTTTTTTCTCTTCTACAAAACTTAAAACCCCATTAAAAATAGGTTGTAACTCAACTTTTGAAGATTCTAATCAAGTTTTCTCAAGAATAATAAAAAATGAGTCTTTATTATTATCGCAAGAGGATTACAACCGTGTAATCAGATTTTTGAAGCCACTTCTTATCAGGCATGAATATATCTATTGTTACTTTTAAGTGTTATATGTTTTAAATCTTGCCTAAACCTTAATTAATCATGTTTTCTTAAAAATAATTAGGAAGATTAATTAGGGAAGTGAAAGTAAATTCGGGGTTATATTTATTAAATCTAAAAATATGATTTAAGACTTGAAACAATCGGGTGCTTAGATTTGTGTTTTGGGTTACGATAGATATGTGGGACGAATCGCATGTTATAATAAAAATATCAACTTGGAATAATGTTTTGACTTGCAAATCCTGTTTTTATATGTGTATCTTATAGAACGAACTTATTATTCTCTAGGATTGTTATTATGCATGTTTAGATTGGACTATGTGTTGAATTGTTAAAATATCACTCAAATTGGAATTATAGAATTTGACAATTTGCGTAACCATTTGGTGGAATTTGGTTAATATATGATTAAATGGATATAATTTGAATGGAAAAAAAATTGTAGGATTTAATGGAGAATTGTATTGTTAGATTAAAATATAATTTATGCGGAGATTTTTCGTGTTAATATTTTGATACTGTGGGAGCACTGGTATTTATAAAAGTAGTTGTACTTTCACTTGTTTTATAGGTTGCTTGTTAGTTATGAGACTAGTAGGTAGACTTTGTTGTTATTGTCACTTTCTAGGTATGGAACTAGTGAGTTTGTGCTTGTATCATTAGGTATTTTCTGGGCGGGGCTAAGTAGTATGCTGTTACTTTATTCCTGTAAGCTTAGGTGGTGATTTTTAGTAGGTATTATTCCTAAGTGATAAACTAGAAAATACTTTTGGTTTGGTGATTTCTAGGTATGAGACTAGGGATGATTTTAGGTTGTGATACCCGAATTATGGGTGGGGATAATTATGGATAAAGAGAACTTAATTTAGAACTAATAATTAATGCCTATGGTAATAAATGGGTATTAAAATGGATTTGACATCACTGATATGTACAAGGATAACGATAATTGGACTGACTGGCTATAGCGACGTGGCTGTGTGTTTGCATTGCGAATATGTGCATGGCTAACGATAATTGAGCTGACTGACTATAGCGACATGGGTGTGTGTTGGCGTCATGAGTATGTTCAGGGCTAACGATAATTGGGGTGATTGGATATAGTGACATGTCGTGCATGGAACCTCACGAGTATGTGTAGAGCTAACGAAATTGGGCTAAATGGCTATAGTTAGGGGAATTGGTGTAATAAGTTGGAACTTATTCGTGCTAGGAGTATGTGCAGGACTAATAAAAAGGTTAACTGGCTATAATGGCATCACACTAATAAGAACAATTAAATTGAGTAAGATAAAAGGTATAATTCTAATTCACTATTGAAATCACATAATTGGGCTTGAATACTGGGGTGGTTTAGCTATGTGGATACTTAGTTTATTTAATTTTACTTGCATGTTCTTATATTGCGTAATTTATAATACTCTATGGTAATATTTATCTCATATGATGCTTATGTCTTAATTCATGGATCCTAATTGACCCATCCAGTTGACTAACATTTCAGGTATAGTTGCTGGAGTAGCTGCCTAAACTGGATTGGATATTCGTAGAGTGAAGCTGGAGTATTTTATTACTTTAGTAGTTCATATTGTTCCATTCCGTCGTCTTATTTATAAGACAGTTGCTTATGGATTTGGTGGGCCATTCGGTTCCACATTTGTTTACGGTTTCTTTTTAGTTCGAGTTAGAGCTTGATGATTTCATTTAAATATTAATCTATCTCTTGGAGTTGAGTTTTTATTTTGGAGTTAGCATGGTGATGAAATTTCTTGTGTGGATGTTTATATTCATTGGATAAAATTTGGGATTACATCTGGTGAAAAAGTTTTTTAATGTCTCATATTGTTTCACATGCTAAGAATAGTATTTTAATTCTGATCCCCAAGTAGTTTGACAGCGGGGACTGGCCACCTCCAATATCAAAATATGCAGGGTGTCACACGTTGTTTGGGGAAGCTAAGAAGGTAAGTTTAAAAAGTGGTGTATGAGAGATAATGTGCATGTATCATATTGACGCTTGCGACATTTCGCAAGAAACTAACACGCATCCAATTGAACCCAAAACCCAACACAAAACATAGACATTACCCGTTATAAGGCTAGTTCAATATCTTACGACCAAAGCCTTGGTAGAAATTATTATACCCTAAATATCACTGAACACATGGAGACCTGAGAGAATATCACAAGTCACCCATATAACTATGCTTCATCCATTTTAGAGGCAAATATCTTTCTACGTGTATACTGGGGGCAACCCCCAGGAGAGATAGGTCTCGAACTTAGCCATGAAAAACATAAATATTTTGGGATCACTTCGATAAAGGTATTATTAGTGAAATCAGAAACACCACGTGACATCTGAAGTCAACTTGAAGTAGTTATGAGAAATGAAAAGAATATATGGAGATATTCTTACCCACGTGTTAGAGTAGTTGACTAAACCACGCTTTCTGTAATATTTTTAGTTATGGATTTATTCTTTTAATAAAATAAAAAATTTTCAGTTTTAATGAGAATCATATATGGGCATATTGTTTGCATAATTTTATATATAATTGTTGTATTTTATTATTGTTAGTAGGGGATCTGGTGTGTAGAGTACGACTTACACATAGAGGATCAGATCACGAGTTCTTGTGGAATATAAGTCTCATCGTTCACACTCTTAGATAAAGATGGGCACACTATTAGTAGGGATGTAACACAATATTTTAGCAGGCCTATCTTGATTATGGGAAAGATATAGTTTTAACTTATTGTGCTAGTACACTTTGTGTGTATTGAACGAGACCATCTTGAGGTAATTGTCTTTATATTAATTTTATAAGACAATGTGAACCTCACGATTATTAGGTCTGCAGCTTAATGCTCTTAATATGAATATGATTGATGGACGCATGTACTAGTTATCTATTTCTTTGACCTATCGGGTGAGAGATTCATTATTAAATCAGTAATCTTGATAGATTAGGTAATGATGATTAATGTATGATGAAAGTCATAGATGAAATCCATATCTTGGTGTAGATATTGGTGATACCCCCTTGAGATGATTATAAGTTTTGTATGTGTCAAACATTATAGGTGGATTATGTTAATCCGGCACTACAAATGAGTTAAGCTGCATTGCTCAAGGACTTAAAAAGTTTAATCAAAGAAATTATTAGTAATTTATTTTATTAAGGGGTATTTGTAACCTTAGCATGGTAAGTAATTAATAATAAGGAGCTCAAAATATAATTTTGGGTTAAAGAGTGGAGTTGCAATTATAATTATTTAGTGATATTAATTATAGTTAATGGACTGAGATTAGAATTCAGACTGGGTTAGGTTTTTCCAGGCCCATTGGGAGCCACCTCCTTATCTCTTATAGGTGGTAAAATCCTATTATAATGAATTCAACAAAACAAAACTAATCATAAAGTAAAGATCATAATCACACAGAGACAATATATACATGATTCAACAATGTGCCTATGTCCACAGGGTGTTGCTCTTCTATTCATTGACCGATTCTTGATAATTCCTCCACAATTGTCCCCAAAGCATTGCATCATGTATGGGGTGTAGAGGTTTATTCTACCATTGAATTTAGTCTTAATCATGGTCAGCAATGGAATTTGATCTTCCATAAAATCTATGGTTGAAAAATGATTTTATTCTGCTTGTTAAGCTCAAGGGCACGCTTGTAATTTGTCCCGAATTTTTAGGGGTACGCTGGTGATCCTATGTCCTTTAGCTAAAGGGTGGTAGCGTGTCAACCTTTATTTGGGGTCATGTGGGATAATGATAATTCTTGTATTGGAAGTTAAACCAAGGCATTTTAATCACTTTTTACGGTTATTTGGAGCTCATTTCCATCTTCAATCTTTTAAAAACAACTTAGAGTTTGTTTATCTTCGCTTATAATTGTAAGTTCTTCTCTCTTCCCTTTTTTATTTCTATGTAATTTTCTTCAAGTGATCATCTTCATTTTCTCTGTTATTCGTCTTTCTAACATGGGAAAATGATTTATCCAGTTAGTGAGGATTCTATAAAGAAATTTAGGGGACATTTTTCTATCCTTGAGTGGGTTATGATAGAGTTTGGGCAAAACACCACGGATTATTAATATATAGAGGGAAGGCATTGATTGTTATCCCAATTTATTGCCAAAGCGAGCATAACCCTTCCCCAAGCCAATCAGACTTTGTTGTCGCTGAAGTACACTTGCACTACTACTTCTTTCGTCGCCTGACTAGTCGATAATGAACTAGAAATTCTTGTTACATACGAGGAGGAGTCTTCAAGTTCGAGCTCATCAGTCTCATTAGAGTTTGGATTCATAAAATCAATTCATGTAGTGGTTCTTTTTACTTCAGAAGATGAGATGCCGATGATGACAAAGATTCAAAATTTTTTAGAGGAGGACATTGCCCCGTCAATATAGGGGATTCCCCTACAAATCGCAAGCCCAATTTATGAAGAAGAGAAGGAATGAGATGAGTTTGTCAGCTACTATTCCCACCAAGAAGGTGCATGTCCCTGACAAGGGGAAGAGCCCCGCCATTATGTCAGTGGATAAAAATGTAAACCTGGCCCCCACACTACCGAGGGGGCCTTCCTGAAGTCCAACCAGGTCAATAAGCTATCGACTGATCGAATGGTCTTCCAAACTGATCAAATGCTTTCCTTGGTAAGTTCTAGTATTTTTTTTTGGATTTTCCTTTCTTTGAAATTTTTTGCTATACTATTTTTTTTATTGCCTTTTTTCGTTGTAGTTCCTAGTGGTCTTTTTTAACATCTTGAGCGAAAGGGATGACCAAGACAAGGCCAATGCTAATTTGGACCGTGCTTTGAGCGAGTCTCGAAAGGGCTTGAAGGCGCTTGAGAAGGATCTCAATGCCACGATAATGGCCAAGTACTTGAAGATGGCCAAATAGAAGCCTAAGATCGAACAACTAGAGAAGGCTGCCGAGGAGTCTTCAGTGACCTTATATGAGGCATTGGAGGTTAAGGACAAGGACTACAACTAGGGGTGGGATGATGCCTTCATATTGGTCAAGAAATAACTTGAATACCTTCGTAAACCATCCTTCAAGAAAGGCTGGGACGAAGCCTTGGTTATGGAAAAAGTCCCAAGTGAGTCTAAGCTCTTTGGTAAGCACAATCGAGGTTTTCCTCCAAACTTGGATGAAGAAGAGGGTGTATTTGCTGACGTCAAAGAGTAAAATTAGGGCTCCTAACAAGTAAAAGAGGCCACGAATCTAAATAAGATTGTGGTCGATCAAGAGGAGGTGGCGAAAGAGAAGGAAAACTGATATAGTTAGATTAGCCCATGACTTCTTATACTTTTTACTTCCTGTCTTTGGCTGTTTGTCTTTACGGGTTTGCCCAACTTTTATATTTTAATAAAAAACTTGTCATTTTGCCTTTATTGCATCCCGCTTGATCACTTTGTGTATACTTGTTTCGCTTTCACTTTCTGATTGCCTTTTTTAATCTTTGTAGCCTTAAAATAATTGGCCATGACACCAATATATTAAGAAAGTGAAGACATAGACTTTATTCTTGGTCGAGATGCTTCCGGTCAAGCCCAGGAAGCATTTTTTCTATTCAACAATAACTGCAAAATATGGCAATTGCTTATGGCGAGTAGAACCGTCTATTTTTTTCGTTTTGGCTTGAGATCAAAGACATTAGGGGCATTGCCAATCTGTTGCAGAATGAAAATAACTACTTAAGGTAGAAGCTCGAAAAATTCGAGCAAACCTTTCAAGAAGACCAAATAATCAAGATGAGTCTTCAACAAAAGGTTATGAGACCAAGATATCAGTTTCTCCATCATCATTTGCTAAGGATTCTCTTGTAATCCATTGTCTTCTTACAAGAAGGGGATATACGAGAATTCAAGACATAGACGAGTGCATTTCATCTTTAATATTTTTTGGTTTAAAAATGAAGACTTGAAATTAAATCAAGATATTTTCCAACCATTATATTACATAATTCAGGTTCACTGGTATTGGCCTTTTCAAATTTAGGACTCCTCACAAGTTCATCTAAATTAGATAAATCAATATTTTTGCCTTCGAGAGTTGGAGGGTGAAAAATTACTAGGTGCGATTCTGATTTCATGTTTAGGAAAAATATCCTCAGAAAGGTTACCATAAACAAATTAAATAGAAGGTTCCATGAAAATAAATCAATACCCCTATAACCAAGATTCTGATTTATGCACATGCAACATTAATTTTTGTAGCATTAAATCGGAACTCACTTATTTTGATAAAAGATGAACCATCTTCCATCATCGCCATGGGGAGGTAAAAAAATAAGTTAGAAACTGATACTTCTTGGAGCATATAATCTATGCCAAGTCTAAGAGTTTAACCGCGATGAAAGTAAAATGGTGAAATATTTATTCACATAATTTAAATTAAATTTGTATTGATTTGAAATTGAACAAAATTTAACTCTAAATAAGTGAATATATTTCTTCATTTTATTTTTTATCTCAATAAAAATATTTTATTTCGAACCAATTGGACCTAAAGAGTATAGGATTACTCTTTTTCTCTATGTCGTTTCTTTGAATATTAAGCACAAAAGCAATATTGACAAAATATAGTTTCAGGAAAAGTGAATATTGTCGAATTGTTTTATGGTTCTGTTATTGATGCTTGACGAGACGGAATCTATACCTCTATGAATAGTTGAAATGACTTGGTCAAAGCGTAAGAAAGTTTTATTAGAGGTTGATTTCAAAGCTTCCGACCTTTGATAATTCTTCCTATAAATGGCTCTAAATTCGAAACAAAAATTGAGGCTATATTATTACCACCTGTCACAAATAATACCATGAGACAGAACTATCTTCATATGAGAATATATTGTAAATAAATGCAAAATAAATTTAATTGTGAAAATAAAAAAGTAAGTATAAAAAAAACGACACAGTAATCAAATTATTTTCCATGTGCAAAGAGAAGGATAAAGGGAACATTTTACAAAATTGATTAATAGTAAGAAATTGCAGTTTCAATTTTAATTTAACTTCAACAATAGCTAGGTTAGTAGTGGAAAACATCCGCACCATCTCCTTATGGTGCAAAGATTGATACAAGCTTACTCCACTCATTGATCGGACAGCATGCCCTCGAGTTCGCTTGGACGGCAAGGAACCGTTAGCGCACCCTTGTGAACAAATCCATACTCATCAGCTGCTTGATCCAATAGTCTTAAGAACAATGGGTGTGTAAGATAACTCAATGGCACAACAAATCTCTTTAGCTCATTATTGTCCACTGCAACCACAGCGAAGTGTCCCTTTTTAACGTCTTCCGGAACTTTTACTTCTTCAAACTCATCAGAAAAAGAAGATCTTTTTACAATTAGAAGACTTCTTAGTAGCTTCTCTATTATTAACTTGAGCTTCACAATGCCCTTCTCTCTCGTGTTTGTTCTATCCTTTGCCATTGTTTTGTTTCTCTAATTTTGAACTATTCCGCAGGGCCTTGTGCTTTAAATTGTTAGGACACTTATATTATATAGTGTTGGAGAACCTACAGAGATAGAGTGAGGGGAGGGGGGGGGGGGGGGGGGGGGGGGGGGCTACGATCTTGCAATGACTTTTGGCATAGATATGGGAGACATGTGCATGTGATTTGCAATTGCATCTCAACTCATCACGCTCATGAAATGTCCTTTTGGCTACTCTTGTCTACCTACCGTCATATAAGACTTGTAGCTTTAGTCAAGCTTTACTTTCCCATGCAACCAGTGCCATTAGCAACGTGTTTAATTAAGGATGGCTATATAGCCTAAAATTCAATCTAAGTTCAAACAAGTATAAATGTTGGTACAGTTTGTTTCAAAGTTTTGGTATACATATGTTTCGAAAAGTGGGTACTGGCAATTACGACAACCCATGAGATGAAAGGGGAAAAAAGTTCCTTTGCTTTAGGGGCGGGTTCGACAATTTTTCCGAGGATCATTAATGCCTTCACGTTTAAGCTTATGCTTCAACTCCAATGTCAAGGGTATTAAAAATCCGGTTTGACCTATAGTCATTTAGTATAAATACAACACACTAGTCATAAATAATTATATTTTCAATCTCTTCTTTTGGTTGTTTCGTGAAATTTGAAAACAAAAATACATCTAGTCATAATTAACCGCCCCACCCCCTAGGTACATCTAGTCATAATTAACCGCCCCACCCCCTAATCCTAGTGTATGATCAATTAAGACAAAATGAAATATACCAACAAGATGATCACAAAGCTTCAGGCTAGATTGAGTCGAAAAATAATGAACAAATACCTACGAATGTGTCGCCCAACGACGTCGGATTGATAACATTCCAGCCATTTTCAATCCCGGCACGGGCTGGCACAAAACACAACGTGGAATTGATAATCAATTCCAAAATTTTTACGCAACACTATTTCAAACAACTGTCCCTTCTGAATCTGATAGAATCCGATTACTCCAACAAGTCACTGAAAAGGAAATATGGTCCACATTTCAACGTATGAGAAGAAATAAGAGCCCTGGTCCGGATAGCTTTACAACTGAATATTATCTTAACCATTGGTCAGAAGTGGGCACCACAGTGTGCAACTTAATACACGGCTTCTTTCACACCGGGCAAATGCCTTCTGAAATCAACCAGACGCTACTAATTTTTATCCCTAAAAGGCCAAACCCAACATAGGTGTCACATTTTTGCCCTATTAGCTTCGTAATGTAATTTATAAATTCATCTCCTCCATATTAATGGCTAGGCTTAGACCTCTCCTTCAATATCTAGTGTCCCCATACCAAGCATCCTTTGTGAAGCAACGTCACATTCAAGATAATATCCTGATTGCTCACGAAATGTTTCATACGATGCGAAAATCGAAATCCAAAAAAGGAAACTGTGCCATTAAAATTGATCTATCCACAGCATATGATCAGATGGAATGGCCATTCATTCAGTGGGTCTTTAAGCAACATGAACTCCTAGATTAATTGATTTCGTATATCACAACATGTATCTCCACCACCTCTTTTCAAACACTGATTAATGGACATCCTGGGTTCTCCTTTAGGTCGTCAAGAGGACTGAGACAAGGCTTTGTCTCCAATCGTCTTCATCCTAGGTTTGAACGTGTTGTTAAGGAAAATAGGCCAAGAATGCTCATTGAAAAATATAACTGCACTCAGACCTTCAAAGTCTGGACCGAAAATACCGGGGTTGGCATTTGCAGATGATTGCATCTTCTTTTTGCAACCAACCATCCAGACAATTACCAACTTTCGAACGACCCTGGAAGAATATCTTTTTGAATTTGAAAGCTTTGTAAATATTCAATCCTATTTTTGAAACCGTAATTTTCTTTCTCCAAAACCTCAATACATTTTGAAAACTTTAAATTCAAACGATGTAAGTCGTCAATGCTTAGAGAATCCATCGAGAGAAAAACAAACACACGGGATCACAAAACAAATAAATATGTTTTCTAGCTCTGATACCAATTTGAAGAGTGCCCAATTTGTGTGTTTCAAACAAAACTAATTTTTCTCCGAAAAAGATTCAACTTTTAATTAAGCACCAAACCAAGTTGTGAAAACCCAATTCTTACTTTAAACCAGTTTTATCTTGATTAATCCTAAACATGCATCTAGTGATTAAAACAAGTAAAGTAAAGTAAAGTAAAGTAAAGTAAAGAATACTCACAACGCCGGATGTACGAGGAAAAAACCCAAAACGGGGAAACAACATCGGACAGCCCAAGCCAGACAATCACTATGAACAATGGTTTTACAAAGACAAATTAGCCTTACACTAAGACTCGATCCCCATGGGTCTTGACGCTCCTTCTGATCTTCAACCGTTCTTCAATAGTGCCCACACAGAAATTCCGTCTTCCACGATACCTGTCCACAACACACGCGTCCACATATGTCTCGCTGTCCACCGAATGGATTTAATTCGTCTACGATGTCGAACAAGAAGTCCTTCTCTTTTCTTCACCGCAAAACCCTTTGATGTTCAATGTGTAGAACAAACAACTTTGGTGCAGCAAGATCACTTAAACATATAAGAATGATAACTCGGATCTCTGCAAACTCTAAGGATGTGTTTAAGACTTTTAAACCTTAGAAAACATGTGCAAATAATGTTCTGGTTCGTAAAACTATTTTTCAGAAAGCACACTTACGAAACTATGATGAAAATACTATTTAAATAGGATTTAAATGCTGTCTCGAAAAACGCATCATTCGAACAAGTTAAGGAACTCGTTCGAGTGACATCCTATCTCGTTCAAACGAGATTGGATGTCGTTTGAACGACAGTGCAAAAGTTTGACTTTTTGACTTTTTGTTTAAAACGTCTCTTCCAAAGAGAGATCCAAAAATGTTAAACTCTTTTACGAGCTTATCATCATAAAACGTAGTGTAAACCTTTAAAACACTTTTAAAACATTTATAAATATTTTTCTTTATAAAAATTACATCCTTATCTTTTATAAAATGATTCCGAGCACCATTTATTATACACATTCATACCTGAGTGATCTCGGAATGAAATTATCTTTGAAGACGATTAAACTTGCACCAATTAAACATCGGCATGATTACTTCTTTGAAGCTTTGCCGCAACGTCTTCAATTTCTTCAATACATCAGACCGAGTGGGATCGTGACACAATGAAAATCTCCCTATGACATATTACAAACACAGTTTTGTTCACGAAATTAAGTCAAAACAATAAAGGAACTCAATTGGAAATTTATGTCCTTACAATTCTAATAACCACATTTTTACAACCTGTCCAACGACGATCAAAGTGCGCCCTATTCAGAATGAGACCGAAATATCTCTGATCTACATTAGGCGACAATTGACAGGTATTTGCAAAACCTCAGTGCTCACTTTTCATGGCACTAAACCTTTTTTTGCTCTCCACAACATATGGCTTTCCGAAATGAAGTGTTATTTAGACATAAACCAATAGTAAAAGCTATAGTAGCCAACTCAACATCAGACCAAGTCATTCAAAATTTTCACATTCATAAAAACAAAACTCACCGGTTGTCCATCCAAAAGTGTCATTCCATATTGCCTAGGATCCCCACTCCCAACCATTCTACAAATGTAACACTAATGGGGAAAAATCCCATACTACGGGGTTAGCCTCCATTGGAGGCTTAATTAGAAATCATAGGGGAGATTTTATACTGGGCTTTACTAGTAACATGGGTTGTGTGTCATCATTGAATGCTGAACTTTAGGCCTTAAAAACTGGTATCGATCTAGCTTTACATGTAGGTATAGAATGTATTGAGATAGAAACAGATTGTCAAAATGCATTCAACATGATTTCTAGGAACCAAGTCTACCATTAAGTCCTTGAGGATTTACTCCACCCAATACATGAAGCCCTTCAGAGATTCCACCTTTAGTCATTTCCTTATGTTTTCGTGAAGCGAACAAGTGTGCTGATGCTCTTGATGCTTTTTAATTATTTAATCCATTTTTTTAAGTTCTATTCCTTATTTTTTATTTCGTGTTTTATGTCATGATCAAAGTCGTTGTACAGTAGTTAGGTTAGCAGTAACGAATATCTCATGTAAAATACTTTTGGTTTGAATAAAGCTTCGCTTTTGAGGAAACACATACCTATGAAACTCAGATAAAAGAAACCAATTATGCACGCTTGCTCCCCCTACTTGGGCACAAGATGATCAAATTGATAAAAATACCTCTTATGCATAACTGAACATATAAACTCACAGAACGATAACATAGAGATTGTTTCTCAATTTAAGCTTTCAAATCAACAAAGCTCCTCCTAAATGTGATCATCATAAAAAAAATTTCTCCTCATTTTTGTCGAAAACTTTTTGAAATGAACAAATATCTCTTTTATGACATAAAAAGCAAGTAATATCTCCCTATTTTCAAAGAAAAATATTCTCCCACTTTTTAACAGGGCATATGTCAAATATAAATTACCAACAATTGAGATATAAAGAAGTCAAGTAGATCATAAGATGTCACATAAGAAGTAAAAACATCCCGCATAAAGAAACAAAAGTACATTATAACATCAAAGATATACTAGCTTAAATCAAATTAGAATAGTAGAAGAGTACCAAAATCGGTGTGCAAAACTCTACCAGAGTCATGCGTACGAGGGTAAATTCAGGGTGTGCACACAGATTGTAAGTATTACCTAACAACATTATTGGTGTCTAAAATTGGTTTACTGATTTAGAATATTCTTAGCTCAATCAAACCAATAAATATAACCATAGATAAAATAATAAGATAAAGAGGGATAAAAGAAAGGAAGAGACATAAATATTTTTACGTGGTTCATCCCAATATGGTGCCTACATCTACGGGTACAATGCTACTATATTTTAGGTTTTAGTACAATTCTCTCAAGAGATCTCTAGTGTTTAAAGATTTTTTTTTTCATTTTTTAGCAAAGAGAGGCCGTGATCTATTTATAACAGTTGGAAGTTAAAGAGATAAAGTACCTATATACATTAGGTATTTACATCGTTGCATAATAATAGGAAATTGGATATTATTCACATGCATATGCACGGAGACTGTTTAAAATCCCACGTGTGTTTGTTCATATTACAAACAGTTCATATTCATGGGGGTGGTCAATAACAAGATAACTGAGCTGACCACATTTGTGTGCTATTTGAGGGCCCATGGATCATAATGACACGTGTCACTCTTTTATTGATCCACATGGTCTACTTATTTTAGGCTACAATAAAAGCCCCCAACACTTCATTCTGGAGAGGAATGATATAATGAGTGAAAGGATACAGTATTCTCAGTGTGGAACTGTTCGGCTATGTGGAATAGGTTGGTCGGTTGCTGACCTCTGAGACTTCTAAATCTCAAACTATCATATTAAGGTGGTGACAATTTTGTAAATAGTTGGAAAAATAGTTAACTATTGTACAACCTACGATTTTCAAATTCTAATAAGTTATACACTAGAAGTCGAAAAATTTGAGGGTCCACCCAAAATACAATTTGACTTTGAGGGATTAATGGTGTACCCTCACTAGAAAGCATGCCTCCCAAAAAAATATAATTCCGTTTGACCAACGGAAGGCATGTGTGAGATGGAAAAAATGAACCATCACTAATTAAAAATTTTAACGGGATGATGGGTGGTTTGGATGCTAGGTGGGACAAGTACAATTGAGATCTAAGAAAAATAGAATCACTTCCCAAATATTTTCCAAGAAGTAGGGGGAGAGGGGCACACAAAAAGGAAGTGTCCATATTAGAAAATAATTCTAGCAAAGTGTCTTTGTCGGTAAAAGGTGTAAACGTTTCAGAATTTTCAACCGACTGATAGGAATCTAGCGATACTTCTAATGGTTCAATAACGGTGAACGAAAATGGTGATGAAATAAACTCAATCTCAAGTGATTCATCATCACTTGGAGATTGAATTTCAAGAGAGTAAGACTCACTTTCAATGAGATGTTCTTCAAAATTTTGAGGTGACACATGAGTCTCAACCTCCTCTTTGTTTTCCAAAGAAGAACTAGTCTCCTTGCAAAGTGTTCCAATTTCCCAATCATCACCAAGGATCCTCTTTACCGTTTGCATGTAAAGCTGGAAGGTTTCTTTCAAAGTAGGCTTCCTTGGCTCTAGCACCTCGGATTCCTCATTTGGTTGAAAACATTCCTTGTCTTTAAAAATATCGGAAGAAAATTCATCATTGGATTCAAATAGTGCATTCAACTCGTGCTCCCCAAAACGATTTTCTTCTCGATATTTGTTTTCAAGCTTTTCATTCTCAAGATTTCGAATAGCCTCACCAACGGTAGTATGTCGAGGCGCGGGTTCTGGCACACAAAAATCTAGAGAACTACTCCCATACAAACGTAAGTTTTCAAGCCTTTCTTTCTGAATAATTCGAAGACCCTCACCAATGGGAATAAGTCGAGGCCCTTCGAATTCTTGAGAATAAAAAGTATGAAAACGATTCCCATATGAACCAATATAATTACCGAACTCACTATAAAAAGACATGACTACCGAATGGTTTGTAAACGGACAATCCACGTAAAGAGGTGTGCGGCTAAGGATTCAACGTTTCTTGGCGCTCAATTGTGCAACCCCCCCAAAAAAAAGAAAAAGAAAAAAAATATCTTGCGAAATAGTAAATCAATTATAATCTATAACAAAACACTCCCCGGTAACGGCGCCATTTTGATCGTGTGGGAAACCGAGCGTCCGTGTAAATACGCTAGTCGTTGTTGTCGGCTTCCAACCACAATACAAAAAAACCTAAACTTTAACTACACTCTTGCGGAGTATAGTGGCGAGTCTGGGTATCGAATCCACAGGGAATGTTTGATAGATTTTAATTGATTTATTACTTCAAAAAAATAAAGTGTAAAAGATGATGATTGAGTGAGAAAGGAAAAAGGAAAAAATAAAGAAGTTAACTAAAACTAATTGGAAAAATTAAGGTAGAGACACAATCCCCCAACCCTAGTGCATTGATGGTATAAAACTAATCGTAAATTTAACTGATTAATTTGACCCAGAATTTAGTACTCCCAAGCATTACGCATACGAGGTTCAAGCCCGCGTCATACTTAATCTGAGGATGAATAAATCAGTATCGCGATAGTAGCACTCGAATTGCACTCTAAATCATCAAGAGTACCCAGAGGCAAACGAGATATAAAGATCTACAATTGTTGTGTAACTATGCAATACGGTCATAATCAATCACTAAATTCAGCGGATTAATTTTATACACACGCACTAACACATCAGGTTGGGTTCATGCATCCCAACCTTTAAAAACCTAGCCTAACATGGTGAATAATAATAAAAGTGCTGGAAATTAAAGTTACCACGATTGAAGAACAAGAACATGCAAGAAGAAATCAAAGATTGAAGACAAACTCGAAAAGCTCTTGAATTAATGGTGCAAAATATGTGAATCTTTCTCCTAGATGTTCCTACTTGGTATGGAGATTTTACCTCAATGAAATCTTAATAAAAAGAGTACTAATGAATAAATATATATGCTAGAGGTCGTTTAGAAGAGTCCCCAAAACATAAAACTCTTTTGGCTAAAAGATAAGCACAAAATAAAAATCCCGTATCTGCCAATTTGTCACACTTAGAAAGCGTGACTAAATTTGTAACGGTTCTGGAGCGTGGCAAATAGGCGAACCGGTTCGGGTTCTGGGTGTACCGGTTCGGGTGAATTGGCTGGTTTCTGGGCCTCTTTCAACACTTAAAATATTTTCCAACTTTCTTCTTTTCTTCCTTGGATTTTTTCTCAACTTCAAATGATCACAACTCCTTCACCGTAGCTCGGATTTGGGTGCCGTTTTTTCCAGTATTCTCATTGTTACAAGATCTTCAACTTTCTAGTTGACTCCACCCACGGGATAGGGCTGAAGAATTACGAAAATACCCTTGAACTTGCCTTCCTAGCCTTTCTTCTATGATTTTTCCGCAACTTCAAGGGATCATAACTCTTTCACCGTAGCTCAGATTGAGGTGCCGTTTTTTCTAGTGTTCTTGTAATTGAAAGCTATTCAACTTTACAGTTGGCCCCACTTCCGGACTAAGGCTGAAAAATTACGAAAATGCCCTTCAACACCCCGATTCTTGGTTTCTTTCACTATTTTGAGTTCTCTTTTCCATCTTTCTTGCATGAAATACCTGTAAAACACATAAGAGATACACAAAATTCGAAATACTTTCCAAAAAGGGTTAGTAGAATAAATATGAGACAAATCCAAGTTATTTACACCGCACGGGATCATAAAAATACTGAAATTAAGGGGATAAATGTGAAGAATGTATGCCTAATCATTGGTCGGTTGCTGACCTATGAGACTTATAAATCTCAAACTATCATATTAAGGTGGTGACAATTTTGTAAATAGTTGGAAAAATAGTGAACCGTTCACGGGTATGCTAATCATTTAGTATTCTGGGAAAACGAGATGCCATCGATATATGAAACGATGGTACACTTAACCATTTCAAAATTAGCAACCCAGGAGACGTAACAAATCCTATAAATAGTCCTTTACCTCTCAGTTTCTTCTCATCTTGAATTTTAAACTCACTTCTTCACTTTTGAGCTTTTACTCCGCTTTTTGAGAGAATTGATGCCGTGTCTTTGTTTTCACTATAAGAACTATCTTTCTTGTATCTTCCTTTCTTTATTGTCACGATGGCGTATATCGTAGATGAGAGCTCTTTGAAATAATTTAGAACAATACGTAGGATACTTATGTCGTAGAAAACAAAGCTAGTGATAGGTCCTTGTGACCTGTGTTAATTATAAGTGGGTCATTGGATTCCTACTATTTTTATATCACAGTGTGTAGTTACTTTCTCGCCCAATCACTTATTCCTTGAATTTTGTTAATATTTTAATGTGTTCCTAGTCCAAGTGGCACCTAATACTTAGAAGTTAGTAAATGGGGTCAATCGTATTAATAAATGATATAAAACCCACATAGGAATGACTAAATTGATGTATTGATACAACTAGGGGACCATAGCTGAAAATATTCATTACTTGAATATCGAATATACTAACTGGGCTTTGGTAGTAAATTTTTCTGATTCCAATAAAGATTATTGGGATTATACACTGATAGTAAAGGATTAGCAATTTTCCCCTCTTCCCGAGGGCGAGGAGTACACTGGGCCCCACTTCCCTCAGGAAGGATAGGGCATAACTCGATACCCTTTTATTATCCTCATATATTTTTCTCTCATTTATTCTTTTAATTTATTCAGTTGCTGATCAACATTTCTATTTATGCGTTTGTCAACGAAAAGAGAAAAAAATGTTCCCCGCTTGTCTGAAGTCAATTTTGCCGACTTAAAGATTGTCTGGTCTATTACAACAAAACATTTGGGAAAAGTCATCCCATTTGGCCTTTGGCTTGTTGGATTACCAAAGTTCCATCACATCATTTATTTCCCAGTCAATCGAAGATATTCCCTTAGCCCCCATTAATTTAGAGGAGCCAACCTCGTCTTCCTTGGCGACTGATTTAAAAACTTCTCCCCAATTTGTGGGAGGTTTCGCTGCTGGACATACGTCTTCCTCCTTTGAATCTTTGGACATCAACCTCATGCCGGTCACAACTCCTTCTCCATAGATAATGAAGAGGAAGATCCCAAATTTATTTGTTGGAACTAAGTCTCCATCTCCAGCTGAGAAGAAGAACATTGAGGAGGGAAGCTCCAAACATCCCGTGGTTGTGAAGTGTGATGAGATAAAGAACCAGGAGTGTCAATTTAAGAGACCGATGAAAGGACCTACTTCTCGTATGGATCTTTTTGGAAAGGATCAGGGCGATTAATGTTTAGGAGGTGCTCATTTTGTGGAAGTGATCACTGGTCTTTCTTGGGGGCTGATAGGTTCAGGGGTTCTCCCTACTGATGAAGGTACTACTGACCTCTTTAGAAAAATATTGTTAGAAAGAGCCAATCAAAACTTGGAAGTGGTAATATCTTCTTTAACCGTTCTCTTTTATCCACTTGTGTTCCTGTTATCCATTTATTGACTTATGTAATTTTCTTTGACCTTGAAGTTTTTGGTTGATTACGATAAATTACTGAGAAGAGACAACCAGTTGAGGGGTTCTTCAGTGGTTATTGAGGCTAACTTTCGAGACTCAAAGGAGTCTCTAGATGCTGCCAAGGAGGCCCATGTGACTGATTATAAAAAGTGGAAGGAATTGGTGACGAAGGTGGAGAAGGATATAATATTATCGATAAGGATGATGGTGATGCTGTTAAGAGGGCTGAATAGGCTAAGAAGGTTGCTCAAGGTGCCGATGATAAATTCTAGGAATTAAAGGCGAAGGCAAAGAAGGACAAGGAAGATGCCTACACCAGGGGTTAGGACAAAGTGATAAGCACCCAAAAGTGTACATTTTATACCCCATATAGACATATTTTAGTTGCTAATTCTCGGAAATTTGGGTCTTATATGCGTAAATATTTAATGTGTAGGCTTGATCGTCGTTTGCGGAAGTTCGATGCTTATTTCAAGGCAGATGTGCGATTTATGGAGCTAATTCCCCAATCCCGTACCTTACCCGAGCCTAAACCTACCCCGAACACCATGTGTGTTTAGTTTGTGCTTTTTAGATATTTTATAGATTTGTAATCGTTTAGGATTTATTTTAGATTTATTTAGAATTTTTTAGAATTTATTTTTTATTTCTTTTTATTTTTTATTTTTATTTTTATTAGTTTTTAATTTTAGTCTTTATTTTTAGTTTTGCTAGATTTATATATTTAGGACTTTAGGTTTTATTTTTACTTCTTTTGTAGTTTTTATTTTTATTATTTGAGTTTTATTTTTTTAATAGATTTTATTTATTTTTAGAGGATTTATTTCTTATGTTTTATTTTAGTGCGTTGAGTATTTTTTTATTCTATTTTTATTTTTAGTTTTTAGTTGTTTCCTTTATTAGTTCATAGGATTAGGAATTTAATTTTTAATTTTTAATACATTTTATTATTTTAATTTTTAATTTTTAGTTTAGTTTTTTTTTTTTAGTTTTCTAGATAGTGTTATTTTAATGGGGTCACAAGTTAAACACACACAACATCTTACACACCCTACACCCCAATCCATACACCAAACAACCCCTTAACTAACCTACACTCACCCACACCCAAACACATCCTGACCCACACTCTACACTAACCTACACCCTCAAACACACCAACACACCTCCATAACTATTCATCATCATCCCCATTCACCATACTCTATCTCTTTCCACCGTAAAAAACCCCACACAACTCATGGCAGTACCCATTTCACTACCTCTAACCTCACTCAAACTCACCAACTCAAAACCCATAGAACAAGCTCCTTTCAACCTGCGAAGTTAACCGAACCACCACCTTAACCAGAGAACTACCATCCCCAAACCGAGACCCTACTGACCCAGGCAGCGAATAAAAACTAGAGCCCATCTCGGCCTTAAACCCACCACCTACCCCGATCTAACCACTGCCCCAGAACCCCTCAACCTCCTGCCCATTTCGGATTAACCCGAGCCCATCTCGAAGCTACCCAAACCAAAATCCACCCATTCTCAAACCTTTACCCATTTCATTCTCCAAAACCCCAAGCCATACACGAATTCTTCACCTGCCAAAGAAACCAAGACCAAATAAAATACAAAGTAAACCAAAGACTCCAACATGTTTTAAAATAACCCCATGTGTTGGCTTAAACCCCTTTTTCCAAATTAACCCCAACTAAAATCATTTAACCCCATACCCATTTTACCCCCAACTGCCTCATTTCCCCACTTCCCACATGCAATGATGTGTATTACCAAATTACCCCCCTCACAAATTCCGAAACCTCTCCCCATTTTATCTTACACCATTAACCTTTCCAATTTACCCCTAAGCTCCATGGCCACTCTATTTAAAGAATAAGAAGACCCAATTTGAGGGATATATGATGTTTAGAGAGAAACTTTTAGAGAGAGAAACACCATTTTAATGTACTTTTTTTTAGGTTAGAATTTATTTTATTTTATTTTTTTAGAGATTGTGAGAAAATAAATTTGTGAGATTCAAGTTAAGTGAATTTTTCATTTATATTTTTGTTGATCACTCACTTGGAGGGTTGTATGCTTCTAATTCAAGGATTGAAGTCAATTGAATTCAAGATATTGGTTTGATTGCTATTCTCTCGACTCTTTTATATTAAATGCCTATTGAATGTTTGTTTATCATGTTTGATATCAGGTTAGGCTAAAACCCCTTTCAAGGGGTGGGATGATCCATTATTTGCTGTTAATCCTAATTTAATTAATTAATTTAAATTGAAATGTCCCTTTGATGATTAATTTTGCATTCTTACATTTTAATTTACGCCTCGAGAGAGGGTAAATGATTTTTGAGAGAAAATCAAAATTCTAGTTATAATACCCATTTTAGATTCGAACTAGAGATAGGGGTTTCTATAGTATGGTATTATTCCTCTAATTTCAAGTCTAGGCTTACTTACTTTTATGATTTAAACTAGTTTAATCGATCGATCCTAGCGGGGGATTTGTTAGATGATGTTTGAATCTACAATTCAAGAGTTGTAGGAGTGTTAAATTTAATTTTCTAAGATGTTATTGTCAAAATTACATTTGCAACGAGAGTTGATTTGTGATTTTAATACTAATTTGGGATAATTAATTTTAATAAATTAATTAATTTTAATTAACTAGAATATATAGTGTCATCCTATCACTTGTTAATCCTCACTTTTATTTTCTCACCCATTTTATATTTTATATTTTTATTTAGGTAGATTTACATAGTATCTTCACTTACTTTTATTTACATCTTTGATTTTGTAGTCTTACTTCACCTTAATCTCAAAAATTGTTTTAATATTTGAAAAAGCTAAAAAAAAATTAGAAAAAGCAAAAAGTCCAAAAAGAAAATAAAAATAAATTACATTTTTCCTCTCTTGAATGTTTCACCTTTAGATTTGAATGGATGCCATCACTTACCTCTACACTTTAGTATTGATATTTTTTGTAGGTATGAAAGGTTTTGATTA
The DNA here is from genome assembly GCA_949130495.1 of Sambucus nigra. Classification (NCBI taxonomy): domain Eukaryota; kingdom Viridiplantae; phylum Streptophyta; class Magnoliopsida; order Dipsacales; family Adoxaceae; genus Sambucus; species Sambucus nigra. The sequence continues at coordinate 213,509,564 of OX422217.1, forward strand.
GAGGAGCTTTTCAAGCAACGACACAAAACACAAAAAACATTTCTATCAAATGGCGCTATTGCCAATCTTTGGAGCTTGAAGCATTGGATAGAATTTTTATTGTGATTCATTTGTATTTCATTTATTTTTATTTTTTGTACCATTTTTCATTTTTTAGAAGCCTTGTGTTAGGATTCTATTATTTTGCTTGTTTTGCAGTACTTATAGACACCGTTTATTTTTCATTTAAATTTGTAATAATTGAAGAAAAGCGTGATAGGGAAATCGGACAAGGTAGAGAGAGGGCGTCCCAGGCGAGGAAAAGAAGCCTTTATACCTTGGGTTGGTAGAACTCCCAGGGTCGACTGAGATAGGCGTGATCTCCCCCCGTTCTACTCAAATCGTTCATCACCCCACGACGTAAAAACCATGGGAGGTACATCTCTAAAACCCTCGCACCTCTCCTGTTAGCAAGTCAATTTTTGTGTGTGATTACGTGCTCTTGTCTGATTTTATTCTCGCATCTATTTTTGAATGGTGTGATGAACTAAATTACTAAGACCAACACCTGGTCATTCACGAGAAGGAATTTCATCACCCGACTCACTCGCTTACCAATTGTGTGCTACCCTAGCCATCACTAAATTTAAAATCAATCAACTAGGTATCCTAATAGGAGAACACTTTTGCAAAGGCGATCACTCATATGAATTTCCTGATTTTTATCGCTCGCGGACTTCATTAAAATTTAACTACCCTTTCACTAAATTTAAAGATAAAAATTGGCTATGTGCTAGTTAGGAATTCTCCTTGACTTGTGTGTGTCCAATTCATTTTTTGGTAGTCAATTTTAGTAAGTTCGTTCAAATTTCAAAGAGTCCTTATTTTTCTGCATCTTTTCTTCCAAAAGCTCCAAAAACATTTTCTTCCTTTATTTTTATAAAAATCCAAAAATATTTTCTTTCTTTCATTTTCAGAAAACTCCAAAAATATTTTCTTTCCTTTTGAAAAATATTCAAAAAAATCCAAAAATATTTCTCTCATCATGGCCGAAGAACGTCCTTTAAGGGATTACTTTGGCCATTTCTCATTTTCTCATAACATGTTTAAAGTTGAGACCGAGTCGAACCTCCATACCTCACTTCATGGCTTTAACTCTCAACCATACACCGTTGATACTCATGCGTCGCCCACACACACATCTAACATTTCATCACCTCCGATGATGAGTGTCAATGCGTCACATACTTTGTTGCACCCATTGTTCATATACCGATTACTTATCCCATGAGTGCCCGTACTTTTCATATCTCTATGAACCCACCATGGAACATGTGTATCTATATGACACTATTTTGGAACCCACCTTGGCCTATTGTTATGATGTATCAAATCCCGAGTGGTGTGAGTACCCTTGCTATTCGTGGAGGCCTGATCACCCTTTCAGGAAATACGAATCCCAACCCGATGTTATGGATCCTCATACGTTCCAACAGTTGTCATGGCAACCTAGTTCACCCATTCACAATCATTTCCCTCACTATGCTAACCCCTATTATTAACCATTTATCTCTCACATATATGTTTCTCCCGTGTATGATACACTTGACCCCGATCCTCATGATTCATAAGCGTATTCTCCGTTTTCACATGTCAATAGTGAGTTGTGTCCATCACCACCAACCCTCACTTCATCACCATCATCCACCTCCGCTCTCAAAAGCCTCTTGCAAAAGTTCATCGTCGAGCAAGAGCAAGCCACTGACATTCAAAATGAAGCCCTCTAATGGATTGAACAAAGATTAAATGAAATTTCATGTGAGCGAGAGTCGAACTTCACCTCAAGTCAACTTGTTGTTTCCCCCACATGGAGTGATGATGAGTCATCTTGTTCCATAGATTTTGAGTGTGACCAACCCTCTCACCCCGAGAATCTTAAAGTTGAGACCATCCCATGATCCAGCCCCCAAGTCGACAATTGTGTTGACTTACCTTTCATTAGTGAGACTGATTTGCTCCCATCATATCCAAATGAACCCACTCTTGAGGTTCACATTCCCTTACCCGAAAAATCCCAAAAAATGCCCAAGTCTACACCTATTGAGCCCACCGTGTGTGTTCCCGAGGAATCACTACATCCTAGGTTAGCTCCGGCTACGAGTGCTCACCATTTTCTCGAGATTGAATCTGAGATGGTTTCTACCTCTCCGGATATGGATCTTGTTCCACCATGCATGGATCCCTTTGAGCCCAATATTTTTAATGATTCCTCTATCTCCGATCTTGGTACCTCATTTGAACCACCCACCATATTTATTGGTGGTGTTCTTGTGGAGAAGCTGAACACTCCATCTTTAGATACCACACTTCCTCTTGTGAGTGCCCTTGAGGATCACTCCATGCTTCATGAGGAGTGTGTGTCCCTTACTCTAGAGATAGATCATCTTCCTCCACCATTTATCCCACCCGCTCCACCATTTATCCCACCCGATACACCCTTTATCCCACCCGACCCCCCATTGTCCCTTCCATCTCACCACCTATTTTGGATCTTGATTTTACACATTTCATGTTTCCATCTAAATTTTTAGATCCTCACCTGAAACCAACATCCACCACCCATGCGAGTATATGTGGTGCTACTGTCTACTTACGTGACATTGAGCTTGTTACTCTATGCCCGACACTATCTTGTGGTGTTTATTTTTTCCATCGACAGCTCCCTGGCGTGTCACGACGCCACTGTTATCATTGCCCATTCATAGAAAAGTCTTGCAATTTCTATAAGCCCCACCACATCCCACTTACCAAACCATTTTGCATCCCCATACAACTTGAGCACCATTCTTATAGGGCCCTTGTTGCCCTCACCTTTTGGCTCAATAAGTCCTGAGACCGATGCCTCTTCATTCTTACCCTAATAGCCACTCGCCCATGGTCCGTCGATGCTTTGCATCGCGTGATTCACTTTTCCATATAAGTGCATTGACCATTTTTATCCTTTATCCAGTAAGACTGATGCTTCAGTCTTATTTGGGGGTGATTATCATCACCCAATTTTTCTGCCGTCCCGTGCTTTAATAGATCTTATCTTTAGGTGAGATTCCTTCGGTCTGGCTGAAGACATTAAACTTAGCGCAATCGGGAGGCATCCCATCATTTATTGTATGAGTCTCATCCTGTTTGGGGTTGGTATTTCACATCACCCAATACTTTACCACATTTATAGACTCATACACATTTTTTTCTTATCACTCATTCAGGTTTCATATTGTCTTTATCTGTCCACTTCATTAGCGATTGATTCTGGTAATATATTTCTTACCTTCTTCTCTCAATTTTACAAATCATTTTACTTAACATCGAGGACGATGTTCCTTTTTGTTTGGGGGTGGGGAATTTTATCAAAATCGTACATCTTTTGAAATTTTTTGATTTTTAATCCTGATTTTTAATTTTTTCGTGCAGTTTCTTTCATCTCACTAATTGACGTGAATTTTCTATCATCCATCTTTTAAGTCTAGGAATCAAGATAGAGAATTTTTCTAAATTTCTTATGTAATACATATCAAGGCATTTTGCACCATGAATTTCTAGACTCAACAAAATTTGCGGATTTATCATGTCAATATGTTTTAAAGTTGAAGAGTACTACAATTCCCAAGAAAACCTTAAGGATCACTAGTGGAGACTTTAACTTGTGAGATTCGTGCCCTTCACCCTTTTAGAGTGTTTTATGTAATGTCCGAGTCACAAGTTGATTCAAATTCTTTTGGGTCCGCATTAAATCGTTGGATGATCTCATTATTCTTCATTAAATTTTGGCTCGATCACTGAGAACGACATCACTTTCAAGTTGTAAGAAACGCGTTTCTTGAAATTTGTCTTGAATACTAGATTTTCATCCATACACCTACCATTTACCATATTCTTCCATATTCCCACATATTTCCCCACAACATCCATTTATCATCTTCATATCATCTTTCATTTTTGAGGAAAAGAGTGTGTCCAAATATAAAATGTCTTCCATGTTGAGAGTGTTAAAAAAAAAATAGAAAATTAGAAAACAAAAAAAAGAAGAAAAAATAAAAGACAATTAAAAAAAAAAGAGAAAAGAGATAAAAGCCAAGAGAAAGAAAGTCTGTAGCTAGTTTTTCTGAAATAAAGACATTTGTTCTTCATGTATTGAACACTCCTCTCTTATAGCATCCATCATCCATCAATCATTCATCATATCTCCATCCTACCTCATCTCATTCCATCCTTCCCATTTCATTTCCCCTCACCCATAATCATTCATGTTCCCCTAGGTGTTCGGGCAAATGAAAGTCAACGTGGTAAATAACTCGACGTTCTCACTATAGTGATTAACATTCTTTCATGAGATCATTTTCTTACTAAATGTCGTTCTTTCTTATGTGTGTGTGAGACATTTAAACTTACTTACATTTACCCACCTCCTCACACACAAGAGATATACACTTATCCAAATCTCGTGAGTTCGTTTGAGAGAGATATATCCGTGAGATTTTAAAGTTGAAGCGTTAATTCCGAAAAGGCGATCTAGAAATTACTCTTATGATGCTCGACCCGTTTTGACAGATTCACACCACACACGTTAAGTTCTAGAAAGGATGTGCCTTGTGTATTCATATAGCCAAATTTTTATACACTTCTAGCTTGTATTTCCCAAAATCTTTCTCATGTGATGGATTGTGCGATTATTCTATGTCTAATAAGAGATTGACTGCCGTTTGAAAAAAAAGAATTTCGTGGGTACATTCTCTGCAAACCCTCATGAGAGAAAACTCATCCTTTAGGGCAACCTATAGGTTTAAAGGCTTTTTGCACATGCTAAGTGCAATCACAAGTGCCTGCGAAAGTGGTACACTTTTGGTTTCTTATCTTTCTCTTTCTCTCTATCTTTTTGCTCGAGGACTAGCAATATTCTGTTTGGGGGTGGTGTGATAAGCACCCAAAAGTGTACATTTTATACCCCGAATAGACGTAATTTAGTTGCTAATTCTTGGAAATTTGGGTCTTATATGCGTAAATGTTTAATATGTAGGATTGATCGTCATTTGCGGAAGTTCGATGCTTATTTCAAGGCAGATGTGCTATTTATGGAGCTAATTCCCCAATCCCGTACCTTACCTGAGCCTAAACCTATCCCGAACCCCATGTGTGTTTAGTTTGTGCTTTTTTAGAATTTTTTTAGATTTTTAGTCATTTAGGATTTATTTATAATTTTCTAGAATTTGTTTTCTATTTCCTTTTATTTTTATTTGTTTTTAATTTTAGTCTTTATTTTTAGTTTTGCTAGATTTTATATTTTTAGGACTTTAGGTTGTATTTTTTACTTCTTTTGTAGTTTTTATTTTTATTATTTGAGTTTTTATTTTTTTAATAGATTTTATTTATTTTTAGAGGATTTATTTTTTATGTTTTATTTTAGTGCGTTGAGTATTTGTTTTATTCTATTTTTATTTTTAGTTTATAATTGTGTCCTTTATTAATTTATAGGATTAGGAATTTAATTTTTAATAGATTTTTTTATTTTTTATTTTTAGTTTTGTTTATTTTTTTTAGTTTTCTAGATAGTGTTATTTTAACGGGGTCACAAGTTAAACACACACAACATCCTACACACCCTACACCCCATTCCATACATAAAACACCCCCTTAACTAACTTACACTCACCCACACCCAAACGCATTCTAACCCACACTCTACACTAACCTACACCCTCAGACTGACCAACACACGTCCATCACTATTCATCATAATCCCCACTCACCATACTCTCTCTCTTTCCACCATAAAAAACCCACACAACTCATGGCAGTACCCATTTCACCACCCTCTAACCTCACTCAAACTCACCAACTCGAAACCCGCGGACGACGCTCCTTTCAACCCGCGAACTTAACTAAACCACCACCTTAACCCGAGAACAACCATCACCAAAATGAGACCCTACCGACCCAGGCAACAAACCCAAACTTGAGCCCATCTCTTCCCTAAACCCTCCACCCTGCCCGATCTTACCACTGCCCCGGAACCCCTCAACCTCCTACCCATTCCATCTTAACTCGAGCCCATCTCGGAGCTACTCAAACCAAAATCCACCCATTCTCAAACCTTTACCCATTTCATTTTCCAAAAACTCAAGCCATACACGAATTCTACACCTGCCAAAGAAACCAAGACCAAATAAAATACAAAACAAACCAAATACTCCCACATGTTTTAAAATAACCCCATGTGTTGGCTTAAACCCCTTTTTCCAAATTAACCCCAACTAAAATCATTTAACCCCATATACCCATTTTACCCCCAACTACCTTATTTCCCCACTTCCCACATGAACTCATGTGCATTACCAAATTACCCCCATCTAAAGTCCAAAACCTCTCCCCATTTTATCTTACACCATTAACCTTCCTAATTTATCCACAAACTCCTTGGCCACTCTATTTAAAGAAGAAGAATATCCAATTTGAGGGATATATGATGTTTTAGACAGAGAAACACCATTTTAGTGTAGTTTTTTAGGTTAGAATTTATTTTATTTTATTTTTTAGAGATTGTGAGAAAATAAATTTGTGAGATTCAAGTTAAGTGAATTTTTCATTTATATTTTTGTTGATCACTCACTTGGAGGGTTGTATGCTTCTAATTCAAGGATTGAAGTCAATTGAATTCAAGAGATTGGTTTGATTGTTATTCTCTCTACTCTTTTATACTAAATGCCTATTGAATGTTTGTTTATCATGTTTGATATCATGTTAGGCTAAAACCCCTTCCAAGGGGTGGGGTGACCCATTATTTGATGTTAATCCTAATTTAATTAATTAATTTAAATTAAATATCCCTTTGATGATTAATTTTGCATTCTTACATTTTAATTTACGCCCCGAGAGAGGGTAAATGATTTTTGAGAGAAAGTCAAAATTCTACTTATAATACCCATTTTAGATTCAAACTAGAGATAGGGGTTTCTCAAGTGTGACATTATTCCTTTAATATCAACTCTAGACTTACTTTTGTGATTTAAACTAGTTTAATCGATCGATCCTAGCGGGGGATTTGTTAGATGATGTTTGAATCTACAATTTAAGAGTTGTAGGATTGTTAAATTTAATTTTCTAAAATGTTATTGTCAAATTTACATTTGCAACGAGAGTTGATTTGTGATTTTGATTCTAATTTAGGATAATTAATTTTAATGAATTAATTAATTTTGATTACATACAATATATGGTGTCATCCTATCCCTTGTTTGTCCCCATTTTTATTTTCTCACCCATCCCATATTTTAGATTTTTATTTAGTTAGATTTACTTAGTATCTCCACTTACTTTTATTTACATCTTTGATTTTGTAGTCTTACTTCACCTTAATCTCCAAAAATTATTTTAATATGTGAAACAACTAAAAAAAATTAGAAAAAGCAAAAAGTCCAAAAAGAAAATAAAAATGAATTACATCTTTCCTCTCTTACATGTTTCACCCTTAGATTTGGATTGATTCTGTCACTTACCGCTACACTCTAGTATTGATATATTTTTGTAGGTATGAAAGGTTTTGATTAGAGGAGCTTTTCAAGACACGACACAAATACCGAAAAGAGATCTTTATCACAAAGCATTCTCCACTACAGCTGTTTAGGTGGTGTATTTAAAGAAATCCTCCTTTAAAGAAGGATCGAATGCCTCCCTGACCCAGGTCGGCACTGCCTTAGAATCATAACTCTTTCAACATAACCATGGTACTCCTCCTATGATTGAAGGGGAGATTGATGATAAAGAGTGGGTGGATGAGTCGTCGACCATAGTTACTACTCGTTTTGAGGATGAAGTCACCTAGGACAAAGATAAGGTGTAGATGTCTAGGGTTATTTTTTGTGGATTTTTGGCTTGTAATCTTATTTTTTATTATATGAACCAATTTCTTTTTATTACTCTCCTTTATAATTTTATTAAAGTTTCCTTTCTTTTTTCGATAACACCGTTGTCAGTTGTGAACTTTCTCTTGACCTTTCCATACTTATGCCATGTGTTATTCCTTTCAGTTTAATTCCAAGAAGGTTATTCTGAAAGCTGTAGAGAGCGATTTATATAAGAGAAGTGTATAGGTATTTGGGGCAGGTCATGAAGAACTTGATAGATGAGAGTTGGAAAAACTGCTCAGAATAGGTGTTTCTGACCAAGTCAAAGAAGAAAATCTTTATTTTCACAAGATGTTTAACCAAGTAGTGGAGACCAATGCTTCTTATTAGGAAAGGATACTCCAAATGCAAGAAGACCATAAAGAAGCTCTCTCTAGCTTATCAGACGACTAGAATAAGAAGTTTGCCCTGCTTAGTAGCGACAGTGGCTTTGATGAGAAATTATAGGATGTATCCTCGGCCTTTGCTAAGAAGGAATTTGTGCTGAAATCTGAGGTGAATAGTGCTCGAGAAGTGGTTGGTTTGCTAGAGCAAGAGAATAATGTGCCGCGAGATGAGTTGAAGGGTATGGAGAAGTTTGTTAATGCTAATTAAAGTGAGGGAGCCTCGTTCTTAGAGCAGGAAAATGCCTAAATGATGTAGGAGATAGAAAGGTTAAAGAAATCTAAAGGTGGTCAATTATCCAAGTAGGCCATTGTCGTTCGCCCATCAATTAAAGATGAGACGTCCAAAAGGACTCTCGTCGAGCAAGCAATTCTAATAATGAATCAATCTACCACTATCAAGAGATTCAATGAGAAAGTTGACCGTTTGACTTACCATTTTCATAAGTAGTCACACACTCTTTGGTTGAACGAATATGATGAATCCTTGGCACAATTGGGTGAAGAATTAGTGCAATCCAGGAGAGAAGGTTACAAATAGGGGTGGATCAATGCCCTTATAGTATTGAAGGTTCCATATACATACTCTTTGTTGTATTGGCGTGATCCAGGGTGCTTGAACCACCCTATTCCTCCTTTTAAATTGGACATTAAGTGAATTTGTATTGATGCAATCCCTATAAGCTCGATTAGGACATATCTGGGTGACTAGGGTATTCATGGGGATGATACACTCAGCCGACTTCTGCACTTAGTGGATATGCCCAAATCTAGTATAAAAAATATGCTTAAGGAGTTGGGGTCTATTGTTCTTCCTTCGACTTTTGATGTTCCTCCTGAAGGAATTGAGAAGACTATTAGGTGGCGTCCAACTGAATGAGAACCTTTTATAATTTTCTTGTAATCTTGTGATGAACATTGTAATAGTAATGAGAATTTAAAATAAAGACTTTGTTTTTGAACAAAATTAACATTGTTACTGTGCCTGATTGTGGCCTACCAGTAGTTTAGTATTATGATTATGTGGTCGGCTTTTAGCTGACTAATATACCTTATTAGTTACCAGTTTGGACGATCATAAGTTGTCTAGCCTTAGGTTTTACAAACGCATTTATGGTCGTTCAAATGGATCTTGTCGTTTTGAACAAGTATTTATGTTAGTTACCCTTGGCGACCAAATGCTTTAGGATTTTTCCTTAATTCGGTGTGGTAAAACTTCTTGTTCTTGAAGTTGAGGAGTCATACATGAAGTTTTAGGTTTTGTTACTTCTTGTTCGTGGCTTGTTAAAGACGAAGCCATACATGAAGTTGGAGTTTATTATTGAGGTTTTTTAGATTTTTACTACTGTGCCACTATTTATTGTGTTTAAGATTTGTAATCTCCCACTCTAGAAAAAATAAAAAAAAATGGAATAGGAAATCATTCTATTATGAACTGGATAATTCTTATTGAAGATGGAAAAATGCATTACATAGATATTAGAAGTTTGCATTCCTAACAATTACTGATAGTACTTACTCAAGTTCTCAGTATTTCGTGGGTTCTTGGACATTCTCCTTCCAAGGTTTCTAGGCGATAAGTACTTGGTCAGAAAATTGAATAAATACGGTAGGTACTATGCTAATTTACATCCAACTTGATTTCCTTTTGAAGAATTTTCTTCAAAACATTGTCTCCCTCTTTCAGATTGCTCATCTTAAACCTCCTATTATAGAAATAGGCAGTACGTTGTTGGTAGGTTGCGACACGTAATGCCAAATTTTCTCTGACTTCTTTAACTAAGTCTAAGTCCAGTCTTCTCATGAGGTCGCTTTTATGGGAGTTAAAATTGAGTAATCTATGACCGGGAAGACCAATTTCTATGGGGACTATAACTTTCATCCCGAACACCAACATGTGGAGGGTTTCGCCAGTAGCTATCCTCGGCATGGTTCTATAATCCCGGATTACACTTTGTAGCTCATTGATCTATTTTCCTTTGGCATCATGTAGTCTTTTCTTTAGGCCATAAAGTAGAGTTTTATTTATTACCTTTGTTTGACCATTTCACTAAGGGTGTCCAAGAGAAGAGTACAACTTTAGGATCTTGGACTGGATACAATAATCTTAGAACTCCTAGTTGTCAAATGGAGTCCCATGGTTAGTTATAAAAGCATATGGAATACCATACCAACATATAATATTCTTCCATATGAATTGAAAGCCTCTCTCTTAGGTCATGTCAAGAAGAGTCTCGACTTCCACCCACTTGGTGAAATAATCTATATCAACGACTAAGTATTTGCACCTTCCTTTTGTCTTCAGCAATGGGACGAACAAATCAATCCCCCATATGGAAAAAGGCCATGGGGATGTGATAAGTGTAAGTGCAGCTCTAGGGGTCATATGGATTGTTACAAACTTATAACATTTGTTACATCGTCTTGCATATGCGGTATAATTTTCTTTCATAGTTTGTCAGTAATATTCCTAGTTGGCCACTCATCGAGCTAGTGATCTTCCTGTCAAATGAGCTTCGCAAGATCCTTCATGAACTTCCTCAATCATACCTTTCACTTTTGAAGGATGAAGACATCTGAGCAATAAGAAAATGAATCCCCTCTTATACTGTAACAATTCGCGTAATTTTTGGGGTATTTTTCAAAATAAAGAGGAAAAATAAATTTTGAGATAAAATTATTTTTATTGCTCAAATATGTTGGTTATGATTTTAAAAGAATAAAACTTCTAGCGGAATTGAAATCGGAGTTAAAACAGATTTTATATGATTTTTTTTATATTTTGCCTTATGGCATTTTTACAGGAAATTGTCAGATTTTAGGCATGATCGATCGATCGATCGATGATTTTCATAGATCGATCGATCGATCGATGGTCCCAGAAAACGTGAACAACAAATATTTTTGAGGAGTTGTGGTTTGATTCAAACTCTTATATTTTTGCCTTATAAAAAGGGATCGTTGACTATTGTTTTGGAACAGCCTTGTGCATAAAAATACTCAGAAAACATATTTTTTTTTCCGCTCTTTTATACACAAACAGTGACCTTTATTTTATGCATTCAACCTTAGGTTTTGAGTTGTTCTTGGGCCTGTTTTGAGGTTGATCTTGGAGGAAGTTTTGATGATGTTTGAGGACTGATTTTGATGGTGTTATCTACTTTTATGGGTAGATTGTTATTGTTTTTTTTTTTTTTTTTCTGGTTTGAGGTATGGAGTTTTACACAATATGCTCCTAAATATCGCGAGTGTTTATTCCGTTGATTTAATGTTTAATTGAACTCATATTTGAATTGATAAATTCTTGGAAATCTGGAAAAATAATTATTGGAATTATTTTGATTCTTGTTGTTGTTGATCATGTTGTCATAAGATTTTAGTATGACACGGAGGTTGGGCACCCGCCAAAATTCTCGCTTCCCGGGGCTATGTCTTGATAAAGCATATGCGGATGGGATGAGGTCTGGTGATCCGGTTAATGTGTTGTTAAGAAATTTATTGATAAAATGCTATTGAGATTTGCATTTGATTTGAATATTCGTACTCGTATTGTTGCTCTTTATTCATCTCTAACATATATTTATTGATCATCTTTCCTGTCGTATTGTGTACTTCCCCATATTTTCTTTTAGTTGGAAGGTTAGTGCGTATTTTAGTGCTTTGGATTTATTGGGATGATTTTACGAGGATTATTTTGAGAAGAATTTTTAATACAAGAGAGAAGACTTGTATTTATTTTTGATGTATAGAGCATTGGAGATTTATTTTCTACCGAGATAGTTAGATGTTATATTTATTTCGAGAGATTGGTTGTATTGTAATTTGAAGAGATTTGAGATTAGTGGTTTCCTTTCTTTTGTGGGATTTAGATGCTCTATACCTTGTTACATTGAGGATTTGATTAGTTTTATCGATGAGTAGCGCGTCGTTCGCTCTCCCCGGGTGGGCAGGGTGTTACAGAATGGTATCAGAGCTTAGGTATACGACCATTCTCGGGTCTTGGGTTCTGGGTCTGTTGCGTTTTGTGGTGCATGTATTTGGAGATAGTCATTTTAGATGATTGTTTCGCGTTAGGCATCTAGATTATATGTGAGGAATTTATTTTTGGAGACGGATTATTTTGGAGATTGTTGGCCTGATTTTTGAGAGTTAGGCATCCGCTGAATTTTGGGGGCGAAATTCCATTGTTAGTTGGAAAGTGTAACAACCCGCGTAATTTTTGGGGTATTTTTAAAAATAAAGAGGAAAAATAAATTTTGAGATAAAATTATTTTTATTGCTCAAATATGTTGGTTAGGATTTTAGAAGAATAAAACTTCAAGCGGAATTGAAATCGGAGTTAAAACAGATTTTATATGATTTTTTTTTATATTTTGCCTTATGACATTTTTAAGGGAAACTGTCAGATTTTAGGCATGATCGATCGATCGATCGATGATTTTCATAGATCGATCGATGGTCCCAAAAAACGTGAACAACAAATATTTTTGAGGAGTTGTGGTTTGATTCAAACTCTTATATTTTTGCCTTTTAAAAAAGGATTGTTGGCTATTGTTTTGGAACAGCCTTGTGACATAAAAATACCCAGAAAACATATTTTCTTTTCCTCTCTTTTATACGCAAACAGTACCCTTTATTTTATGCATTCAACCTTAGGTTTTGAGTTGTTCTTTGGTATGTTTTGAGGTTAATCGTGGAGGAAGTTTTGATGATGTTTGAGGACTGATTTTGATGGTGTTATCTACTTTTATAGGTAGATTGTTATTGGTTTTTTTTTTCTGGTTTGAGGTATGGAGTTTTACACAATATGCTCCTAAATCTCGCGAGTGTTTATTCCGTTGATTTAATGTTTAATTGAACTCATATTTGAATTGATAAATTCTTGGAAATCTGGAAAAATAATTATTGGAATTATTTTGATTCCTGTTGTTGTTGATCATGTTGTCATAAGATTTTAATATGACACGGAGGTTGGGCACCCGCCAAAATTCTCGCTTCCCGGGGCAATGTCTTGATAAAGCATATGCGGATGGGATGAGGTCTGGTGACCCGGTTAATGTGTTGTTGAGAAATTTATTGATAAAATGCTATTGAGATTTGCATTTGATTTGAATATTCGTACTCGTATTGTTGCTCTTTATTCATCTCTAACATATATTTATTGAGCATCTTTCCTGTCGTATTGTGTACTTCCCCATATTTTCTTTTAGTTGGCAGGTTAGCGCGTATTTTAATGCTTTGGATTTATTGGGATGATTTTACGAGGATTATTTTGAGAAGAATTTTTAATACAAGAGAGAAGACTTGTATTTATTTTTGATGTATAGAGCATTGTAGATTTATTTTCTACCGAGATAGTTAGATGTTATATTTATTTTGAGAGATTGGTTGTATTATAATTTGAAGAGATTTGAGATTAGTGGTTTCCTTTCTTTTGTGGGATTTAGATGCTCTATACCTTGTTACATTGGGGATTTGATTAGTTTTATCGATGAGTAGCGCGTCGTTCGCTCTCCCCGGGTGGGCAGGGTGTTACAGAATGGTATCAGAGCTTAGGTATACGACCATTCTCGGGTCTTGGGTTCTGGGTCTGTTGCGTTTTGTGGCGCATGTATTTGGAGATAGTCATTTTAGATGATTGTTTCGCGTTAGGCATCTAGATTATATGTGAGGAATTTATTTTTGGAGACGGATTATTTTGGAGATTGTTGGCCTGATTTTTGAGAGTTAGGCATCCGGTGAATTTTGGGGGCGAAATTCCATTGTTAGTTGGAAAGTGTAACAACCCGCATAATTTTTGGGGTATTTTTAAAAATAAAGAGGAAAAATAAATTTTGAGATAAAATTATTTTTATTGCTCAAATATGTTGGTTAGGATTTTAGAAGAATAAAACTTCAAGCGGAATTGAAATCGGAGTTAAAACAGATTTTATATGATTTTTTTTTTTATATTTTGCCTTATGGCATTTTTAAGGGAAACTGTCAGATTTTAGGCATGATCGATCGATCGATCGATGATTTTCATAGATCGATCGATGGTCCCAGAAAACGTGAACAACAAATATTTTTGAGGAGTTGTGGTTTGATTCAAACTCTTATATTTTTGCCTTATAAAAAGGGATCGTTGGCTATTGTTTTGGAACAGCCTTGTGGCATAAAAATACCCAGAAAACATATTTTCTTTTCCTCTCTTTTATACGCAAACAGTACCCTTTATTTTATGCATTCAACCTTAGGTTTTGAGTTGTTCTTAGGTATGTTTTGAGGTTAATCTTGGAGGAAGTTTTGATGATGTTTGAGGACTGATTTTGATGGTGTTATCTACTTTTATGGGTAGAATGTTATTGGTTTTTTTTTTCTGGTTTGAGGTATGAAGTTTTACACAATATGCTCCTAAATCTCGCGAGTATTTATTCCGTTGATTTCATGTTTAATTGAACTCATATTTGAATTGATAAATTCTTGGAAATCTGGAAAAATAATTATTGGAATTATTTTGATTCCTGTTGTTGTTGATCATGTTGTCATAAGATTTTAATATGACACGGAGGTTGGGCACCCGCCAAAATTCTCGCTTCCCGGGGCAATGTCTTGATAAAGCATATGCGGATGGGGTGAGGTCTGGTGACCCGGTTAATGTGTTGTTGAGAAATTTATTGATAAAATGCTATTGAGATTTGCATTTGATTTGAATATTCGTACTCGTATTTTTGCTCTTTATTCATCTCTAACATATATTTATTGAGCATCTTTCCTGTCGTATTGTGTACTTCCCCATATTTTCTTTTAGTTGGCAGGTTAGCGCGTATTTTAGTGCTTTGGATTTATTGGGATGATTTTACGAGGATTATTTTGAGAAGAATTTTTAATACAAGAGAGAAGACTTGTATTTATTTTTGATGTATAGAGCATTGGAGATTTATTTTCTACCGCGATAGTTAGATGTTATATTTATTTCGAGAGATTGGTTGTATTGTAATTTGAAGAGATTTGAGATTAGTGGTTTCCTTTCTTTTGTGGGATTTAGATGCTCTATACCTTGTTACATTGGGGATTTGATTAGTTTTATCGATGAGTAGCGCGTCGTTCGCTCTCCCCGGGTGGGCAGGGTGTTACAGAATGGTATCAGAGCTTAGGTATACGACCAATCTCGGGTCTTGGGTTCTGGGTCTGTTGCGTTTTGTGGCGCATGTATTTGGAGATAGTCATTTTAGATGATTGTTTCGCGTTAGGCATCTAGATTATATGTGAGGAATTTATTTTTGGAGACGGATTATTTGGAGATTGTTGGCCTGATTTTTGAGAGTTAGGCATCCGGTGAATTTCGGGGGCGAAATTCCATTGTTAGTTGGAAAGTGTAACAACCCGCGTAATTTTTGGGGTATTTTTAAAAATAAAGAGGAAAAATAAATTTTGAGATAAAATTATTTTTATTGCTCAAATATGTTGGTTAGGATTTTAGAAGAATAAAACTTCAAGCGGAATTGAAATCGGAGTTAAAACAGATTTTATATGATTTTTTTTTTATATTTTGCCTTATGGCATTTTAAGGAAAACTGTCAGATTTTAGGCATGATCGATCGATCGATCGATGATTTTCATAGATCGATCGATGGTCCCAGAAAACGTGAACAACAAATATTTTTGAGGAGTTGTGGTTTGATTCAAACTCTTATATTTTTGCCTTATAAAAAGGGATCGTTGGCTATTGTTTTGGAACAGCCTTGTGGCATAAAAATACCCAGAAAACATATTTTCTTTTCCTCTCTTTTATATGCAAACAATACCCTTTATTTTATGCATTCAACCTTAGGTTTTGAGTTGTTCTTGGGTCTGTTTTGAGGTTAATCTTGGAGGAAGTTTTGATGATGTTTGAGGACTGATTTTGATGGTGTTATCTACTTTTATGGGTAGATTGTTATTGGTTTTTTTTTTCTGGTTTGAGGTATGGAGTTTTACACAATATGCTCCTAAATCTCGCGAGTGTTTATTCCGTTGATTTCATGTTTAATTGAACTCATATTTGAATTGATAAATTCTTGGAAATCTGGAAAAATAATTACTGGAATTATTTTGATTTATGAGGTATTATTCATGTTGTTGTTGAGCACGTTGTCATGAGACTTTAATATGGCACAAAGGTTGTGCACCCGCCAAAATTCCTGCTTCCCGGGGCTATGTCTTGATAAAGCATATGCGGATGGGGTGAGGTCTGGTGACCCAGTTAATGTGTTGTTGTGAAATTTATTGATAAAATGCTATTGAGATTTGGATTTGATTTGAATATTCGTACTCGTGTTGTTGTGCTTTATTCATCGCTAACATATATTTGTTGAGCATCTTTCCTGTCATATTGTGTACTTCTCCATATTTTCTTTTAGTTGGCAGGTTAGCGCGGATTTGAGTGCTTTGGATTTATTGGAATGATTTTACGAGGATTATTTTGAGAAGATTTTTTAATACAAGAGAGAAGATTTGTATTTTTTTTTGATGTATAGAGTATTGGAGATTTATTTTCTACCGAGATAGTTAGATGTTGTATTTATTTCGAGAGATTTGTTGTATTGTAATTTGAAGAGATTTGAGATTAGTGGGTTCCTTTCTTTTGTGGGATTTAGATGGTCTATACCTTGTTACATTGTGGATTTGATTAGTTTTATCGTTGAGTAGCGCGCCGTTTGCTCTCCCCGGGCGGGAGGGGTGTTACATGTACAAGCCTCCTTCTTCCACCACATATCTGGCTACTTTGTACCTCAGCTTTCTTGTGAAAGAGAGTGCGCGATACTGATTAAGACGAATTAGTAGATTTCTAAGATAACCTTATTTAATCGGTGTCAAATATCAAACCTTCAACCCCTAAACATGCAACTATGTGTGTGTGTTTCAAACCATCACAAATAAAATTTCAAACTCACAAATTTTAGGAAAATCCCTTTCGGGTAAGACCTTTATTTCACTATAAAATAGTAAATCGAAACTTACAAAGATTACAATGAAATCTGCAATGATCACTCCTCGAAACAATCACATAGGCACGCAACCAAGAGTTAGCAATTGAATAACCGTAGCAGTACACATGAACATGCAGTCTAAATCTTCCACGAACACCCTCGAGCACTCCTAATGGACATGCAGTCATCAGCCGTAAATTTACCCTCTCTATAAGAGAAATAACTTCACCAAAGTTGCATCTTGGGTTCCAAAACAATTCACATAAAGATTGGGATGTTTTGTGAATTTAAAAACAGAACTAAAGCTCTCAAAAGTGAGAAGACAAACGTTTTTTTCCAAATCAGTTTTGATAAAATAAAATTCTCAGGTCTTCTTGAAGAAAAGAAGTTGTTAAACAAGATATTTATAAAAATTTTAACCTGGCGCGTCGCCCAAACGAAATCACCATCTCGCTCGAATATTGACAGCTGTTACTCGAACGATATACGTAAGTCACCAGAAAATACTCTGCCTCAAAACTTTAAATATTACTTTTGACAAAAAACTCCGCTCCAACACTTTTGAATATATTTTAGAAAATTTATCCCAATACTCTAAGGGAACCGTTAAGGTATAAAAATACAACCTTACCAAAATTAATCTTACGGAGGCTTAATGGTGAAGAACATTGATATTCGGATCCGTCTTGACGCATGATTGAACTTGAATAAGTCTTCGACGGTTGTAGCGGTATACGACATACTCAAATGTAAGTCGGATAATAGAATAATGTCCTTACATTTCTAGCTTTTTTTAAATCTTCACATATGAAACCTTTTTTTAATATACCTTGTATTCGTATACATCCACGATCGACCCAAATCTAATGTGATCAAATTAATATTCTCCTCATCGATACTCCTATTTGCTAGTATTCCTAATGGAATAGTTCTCCTTAATTTCGTCCTTGTTACCAAAGCGAGCTAAACAAGTGCATTTGCTCAAGAATTTCTGGTTCTATGTATTGTAACCATTCTGACTACTGGAAACTTGGATATTTAATCTTGAGCCTTGGCCAAATACCTTGTCATAAATTCTCTTTTGACCCCGTATATTCCCAACACTTGATTGACGATCAACTGGGAATTGCTATGAGCCGATATCTTCTCAACACACAATGGTAGAGCTAACTCAAAGTCTACAAATAATGCCTCATATTTTGCCTCATTATTAGAGGCTTTGAATTAGAATTTGAGAGTGTATTCCGTATTTATATCATCTCGAGTATTCATTATTATCCCAATGTCGATGCCTATTGTGAATGATGATCCATCTACGTACATCTTCCATACGAGCAGTTCCTCCTTGAAGTCTCCATCAACTAAGGACCCATAGTTGATTTTTTAGACTTTGCTCTAAGTATTACGCAGTGGATATCTCTGGTTTTCCAATCATAAAGATGCCTTCCGAAAAATTCTGCCCGACTGGCTTTACTATGGATCTCTCTCCTGTTGGGGTCTCCTCGGTAGTTTTTTCTTCATAAGTTAACTTAACAGTGAAATCTGATACCGTCTAGCCTTTAAATGCCGACTTGGGTTCGTAATATATATTATACTCTCCATGCTGCCATTAATCTCCCTGACTGCTTTGGCTTGTAAATGGCTTGGCGTAATGGAAAGTCTACATAAACCAAAATAGTATGGTCCTGGAAATGTGGTTTCATCCTTCGTGAATCTTTAATAAGGGCTAAGAAAAGATTTTACAGACGTGGGTAACGAATTTATGCATTTAATAGGGCCTTTTTGGTACAATAGACTGACTTTTGCACCCCGTTTGCCAGTCGGATAAGCGCCGAGCTAACTGTCGACTCAGATATCGCCAAATATAAATATAATGTTTCTTCTATGAGTGGTCGAAAAGTTAATGGTGGAGATCCTAAATATTTCTTCAATTTTAAAAGGCATTCTCACACTCCGCATTCCACTCAAAAATCATTCTCAATACTTCCTCATTCTAAAAGGGTAAGCACCTGTCAGTAGCTTGGGAGATAAATCTGTTAAGGGATGTTACTCTTGTAATTAACTTTTACACATCCTTCTTATTGGTGGGAGAATGCTCTCTATCAACGCTTTAATCGTGTATGGATTGGCCTCAATACCGCTTTGATTTACTATGAACCCTATTAACATCCTTTCTTGCGTGCTGAACACATACTTGGTTGGATTGACCTTCATCTGATGCTTCTCCAACTAATCGAACGTCTATCCCAAGTCCTTGATACGGTTGGATGCTTTCTTCCTCTTAGTGAGCATGTAATCAACATACACTTTTGTATTTTTATTAATTTACTCCTCGAAAACCTTATTCACCAGCCTTTAGTATGTTGCTCCGATGTTTTTGAGCCCAAAGGGTATAACGTTGTAACCGTAGGTACATTAGTTGATGATAAATGATGTTTTCTCCTAGTTTTCTGGTTTTATTTTAATCTAGTTATACCCTGAATATGCACCCATAAAAATGAATAATTCATGCCCAGCAGTAGCATCGATCAGTTGATCAATCCTATACAAGGGGAAATGATCTTTTGGATAAGCCTTATTGAGATCTGTGAAATCAATACACATACACTAATTTTTCTTCTTCTTTCTTACCATTAACACATTGGCCAACCCATCAGGGTATTTAACACCTTCAATGAAACTTTCTTTTTACAGCTTTGTCCACCTCTTTTTGGATGGACATGTTCTTCTCAAGGATAAATACACGACGTTTCTGTTTGGTCGGCTTAACATCCTTAAGAATTTTCAGTTCATGACATATGAATCCAAAGTCAATCCTAGCATATCTTCATGGCTCTAAGCAAACACTCTATTGCTATTTAAGGAATTTTATTAATTCTTATCTGAGGACTGGATCCATAGATGAGATGATTTGGGTAGTTCTTTCTGGACTATCATCATCAAGGATGAGGTTTTTTATCACTTCCATAACTTGACCATTAACTAAATTAGCTTCTTCGCGAGGGCTTAAGGTGTCAATCTGGTAAGTGGTGGTTAGATTTTTAACTTCCTTGTAATCGACTGATGTGTAATAACATTCAGTAACAACCCCGATCCCATAGTGTGTGGGAAATTTAAGGCATTGATGGATGGTAGATGGCACTACTTCAAATTTTTTTCAATTCGACTCTGTTGATGATCATGTTATAGGTCAATTGGACTTTCTTGTCGAAGAAGCAGATCATCTTAGTCCGACTGACTGGCCAAGTGCCTATTAATACCTGCAATTTGACCGTCCCTAAAGGATATACCTTTTCTCTTGAGGATCCTACGGAGGATCTGTGATATGGATCTAGTTTGCTATCGCGAAGCTTCAATCCTTTAAAGCAGTCATAAAACATGACGTTGGATGAGCTACCATTGTTCACTAAGATTCTGTCCACTCTTGGTTCATGTACTTTTATTGTGACGACCAGAGGATCATCATGGGGATAAAGTACCCCAGACAGTTCATTATTGGAGAATCTTATCACCAGCTTATCTTTGTTCACTTTTCTGGGGAGAGCATCAATTTCATCAGACAAATTTATTTGTCGAATGTATGAACATGCTTTAGCTTCATTCAGCTATGCCTTTACTTTGACTATTTTGTTTCCACCACCCGTATTGCCACCTGTAAAGAAATTAAAATCAAAAGAAATCATTTTCACCTCGAGCTCGGGCTCTCTAGGTTTTTTCGACAGGCCTGGATCATCTTCAAAGTACTCATCTCCATCTCTTTTATTATCATCTCTTCCCTTACATGAGGATTCTGATCGTCTCCCAATTTATCTTCCTTCTATCCTGCCTTCTTTGTCAACAAATTTGGAAAGCTTGCCTCTTCATATTAAACTTTTCACTTCATTCTTTAGAGCTATGCAACTATCTGTAGTATGCCCATGGTCTTTATGAAATTCACAATATTTGGATTTATCTCTCCTGTTTGGAGAAGACTTCATTTTTTTAGACCATTTTAGATCCTTTCTTCCTCGGATCTCTTCTAGAATGTGGTGTATACCAACAGTGAGGGGGGTATATTCGTCATACTTCTTAGGTTTTTCGTCCTTTTTATCTTTTTGATCCGTCTTTTAGAGCTCATGTTGTTGTTGACTTTGGAGATATGAGACTGCTTAGCAGCCATAGCTTCCTCGATGTTCATAATTTTACCAGCTTTAACCATCAACTCAGTCATGGTTTTGGGGGGATACTTGGCCAGAGCATAATAACTTTTTAGGAAAGAAACTGCTCATCAAGTCGTAGTCCACCACCTCCAGTTTTTTGCTATCAAAACGAGTGATATATTCGCAAGTGGTTTCCCTTGGTCGTTGACGAACACCTAGTAAGTGAGCTACTCTCTTGATTGGTTCA
The DNA here is from genome assembly GCA_949130495.1 of Sambucus nigra. NCBI lineage: Eukaryota > Viridiplantae > Streptophyta > Magnoliopsida > Dipsacales > Adoxaceae > Sambucus > Sambucus nigra. The sequence continues at coordinate 213,531,218 of OX422217.1, forward strand.
TCTCTAAAGTAGAAATTACTTATAAACATCTCAACAAGTTATTAGAAGATAGATATTTTCCCATGAGGCAATTGTTATACCAAATTTATGCTGACCCTGTAATGGTGCTTAACAATGCTCGGCAATGCATCTCATCTTGAACTGAGTAGATATCGATGACTGCCTGTTATTATTTCACATGAAGTACATGACCAGTTTTACCATCATACCTGGGATTGACCATGTGTGGCTTGAATTTTTCAGGTGTTGGGAAATTCATAATTTCTAGGATGAAAGGTGATCCCTTGACAAAACTCTAGTTTTAGTTTTTTTATTTGTCCTTGTATCCAAACGATCTTCCAATCACTAAATAGATCCCTTCCAGGGATGATCTTCTGGATTTGTTTTATGGAAAGTAGTTTTAGCAGCTCGGCCAAGCATTTGTGCTAAGCTCTCCTCCTCGAAAGTCTTCTCGGCACGTGCAGATCCTCACACGCTGGTTCTTGATATGATAGAGCCTTTTTGACGATCTCTTGATCTAGACGAGTCTCTACTATTGTGTCCTAAAGTTTCTTGAGGACTTAAACGATCAAAGGTCGATCCCCTGCTTAGTCTGTCTAGGGCGCTCGGCCATTCTCGAGAGGGAAATCCCATAAAAGGAATCAGTGGGTCTGTGGGAAGAGGTCACTCTAGGGTGATAAAACCTGTTATTCGAGGATATAAAATATCTAGATCTTATTCTTTCTTGCCCAGGTGCTGGGGGAAACATATCTCCCCTGGTGGATGGGACAATAGGTGGCCCGGTTTGATGCATCTGAGTAAGCTCTGTCTTTTATATTGCTTCTTGACCTTTGGCTATGTACATCATGATTCCTTAAAGACCTCCCATACCAAGAAGCAGAAGGACCAAAAGCGTTTCCAGTGGTGTGGCTACCTTATGGAATATCTGTCGTTCTTCAGTAGTGTGACTGAGAAATGGTTACTTAAAGAGAATAGGTAGATTACAATAATAACTTGTAGTTTCGTACATACGATGCCAATCTGTTGGTGTCTAAAATTGGTTTACTGATTTGGTATACTCTTAGCTCAATCAAACCAACAAATATAATCACAGATAAAATAATAAGCTAGAGAGGGATGAGAGAAAGGAAGAGACAAAAATATTTTTATGTGGTTCAGCCCAATATGGTGCCTACATCCACAAATGCAACGCAACTATTTGTAGGTTTTAGTACAGTACTCTTAAGAGATCTCTATGGTTTAGAGAAAATGTTTTTCATTTTTCTTAGTTGAGAGATGCTTCGATCTATTTATAGTAGTTGGAAGTTAAAGAGATGTAATACCTTTATACATTAGGTATTTACATCTTTACATGATAATTAGAAGATGGATATTATTCACGTGCATGTGCATGGTAATTGTTGAAAATCCCACGTGATTCTGTTCATATTACTGACTATTCATAGTCATGGGGGTGGTCGTCTAGATATCTGACCAGTAAGATAACTGATCTGATCACATTTGTGTGCCTTTTGAGGGTCTAGTAATCATGATGACACGTGTCACTCTTTTATTGGTCAATGTGGTCTACTTATTATAAGCTACAACAAAGATGATGAATTATGTGCGTATGGTGAAAAATTGGGGTCATAATTTTAGATTAACTCATATTTTGGACCATGCGTATGGTGGAGTAAAATTAGTGTGTATGGACAATTCCATAGACATGGTGGAGAAATATCGCGCACACATGAGTATTTGTGGCTGTGCATATGAACTTTTCCAAAGAGTTAGTGAGACAAAACTGTGTGCATAGTTTTTGTTGCCTCAAAAATATATACAAAAGGGTGGTGAATTGGGTATTTATAAAATCAATAGAATTTCAAAACTTTCTGAACATTCTTTATGGAATAATCACAATATGATAAATCAATTAAAATATAATTAATTAATTAAAAATAACACAAATAGTTAAGAGAGAGTTTAGATAAACTTTGTACACCGACGTTTTAATGTGGTTTGGCTTTGCTTACTTCCATGCTCGAGATGATACTCGAGAAAATTCACTATCTTCGGTTCACAAGATGGAACCAAAACCTTTTAATGAATTATAACGCATTGAAAATCACAACCAATAAGGGAACTAAACTCGTCCTTACCCAAGCAATACACACAAGAGCCCAAGGTCTTATCACGCCTTGACTCCCTATAACTACAACTTTATCGGCCATGGATGTATAATAAAGAGCAACCGTAGTAATTTAAAAGAATGTTGCTCAAGAAACTTTGATGATATGGGTTTACTTTCTCTATCTATAAATGTAAACTCTCTAGAAATCATAAGTACAATTTTCAAATTGATTTTTGTTTGATTCTTTAGCACAAATAGGTATTGGATTTGAAACTTAGCTAAATACGGGGTTGAGTTTGAAACTTTGCCTTGAATGGGGTTTGGTTGGAACTTCGCTTCAATAGAGTTTATAGTGTTTAAAACTCAAACCTTAGATAAGGATATTGGTTTATCTCTCTAGAAATCGAAAAGTTTCTTTTTGGATTCTTGACAAAAATATTATTTGGGGTTTGGATCTTGGCTCAAGAATGCTTTGGGGTTGATATTTTACTCAAATTAATTTTGAGTAGCTTTAATGAATATTTTGGGTCTATATCTCATATCTTTAGAAATAAAACTTGGTTTCTCTCTCTAAAAAGCTCAAGTATAAGGGATAAAAGCTATGAAATGGAATTTTGATCTTTTAAAGACGGTGCAAAATTTTATGTGTTTGAAGAAGGAATCCAAAGGGTCATTTTATAGGCCTTTCAAGAATTAATCGTCGGAAGGTAGTATGGTAAATTCCAAAAATTTTAGAATTTTAATATTGGAGATTAGCAGTTGGAATTTTGTCCACCTAGGAACTTTGAGTCGACTAAAATTACTTTGAGTTGACTTAATGTCCTAGGTCCAATTTTGAAATTCTCAAAACCCTTTTCTTTGAAAATAAAATTGGAGGCCTTTCAATTTAGGCAGTTTAAGTCGACTTAAAGTGCCTGACTTAATGTCTTGGTTATTTTAGGTTTGGGGAAGGTTTTGGTTGGTTTGAGCAAGTACAAGGTCATATAAGTTCATTTACACTATTACAATCATTCCCTAATCACTCAAATATCTAAGATAGTGTTTTTGAATTTGATTACTTCTCTTTGATTGTATGGAACATATGATTCTTCTTCTAATTGATTATGATGATATTGATGATTGGCTGTATGGAACATGTGATTCTTCTTCTGATTGATTATATGGAACATATGATTCTTCTTTTGGAGTTTGATCACTTTACATATGATTTTTCTTTTCGATTTTGATCACTTATCTTTGTTATGCTTGGTTTGAGAAAATATTAGAAGTCCCCCCTTTCTTTGAGACTTGGTTTTGATAAATACTTTTTCTCCCCCTTTGCTATACCTCTCCCATTTATTTTAGCTTTTTCCATTTTTTTTATCCTCATATAATTTTTTCTCCCCCTTTGGCATTTGAAAAAGTAACTTCGAAAGAGTGGAATGCCAAGATGGGTTTTGAGAAGTAGATTTTCGTTCCTAAGAAAATACCAATATTTTGAAGAAACTGGGGAGTTTTGGAATATCCTTAGGTTTTTGTAATGTTGTTTTGAATTTTCTTTTTTGACAAATTTCCAATCATTTTTTGCAAAAAAGTAGTTAGTGTAGAAATATTAAGAAGGAAAATATTTCATCCATAATGTATAAAATCATATTTTCAAGATGATTTTTCCAGTTTGCAGGTGCAGATCATGCATCAAAAGTGAGTGATTGATTCAAGTTACATTATGTAATAATTCTTACTTAACATTAAATGAGTGTGCATGAGCTAATTATAGAGTGTGAATTATGTGGGTACATGCTTCCGAAGCTCCTAAAATATCCCTTCTCATTTTTTTATTATATATCCTGCATTCTTTCGGGATGTTTCCATGATAATATTCCATGTGGGATTTCCATTTTTCTTGGATGAAAGACATCTTTTAAGGATAATGGATTATAGGGTTGATCATATGTGCTTTTTTATGAAGAAGTTATAATAATAATATATTTTTCCTCGCGCGTGGACATGTAGATGTAACAATTAATTTTTGTGAGGTGAAACATGTAAATATCATTGATATGCCCAAGTATAACCTCAGCCAGGGATACCTACCTCGGCCGAGACGGTGGCCGAGACATTGGTAGGCCCAATAAGGGGTAAGGACCACCGGTATCATCCCTCGGCTAGGACTACCTCGGCCCTGGCCGAGGGTACTACATGCACCTCCCCAAGGCTACTACGCACGTCGCAGATATCAACAGCACCCTCAAGTGCCCAGGAATAGCAACCTCGGCCATCAGTAGGCCGAGATAACAAGGAGCCACCAATCCACCTTCATCATGAATCCTACCTCGGCTTGGGCCGAGGTTACCATAGGTATTAGTAAACATCAGCATGCCACATGCCTAACCTCAGCTCATGCCGACCCTAGCACATACCTTGGCTGACATCAGGCCGAGATTCCTCATGACACCGCGGATTGAGCGGACATCCAACCTTATAGCTCGGCCTCTCCTAGGCCGAGGCCATTCACCAACCTGACTGCCGAGCATCTGTTAACATTTGGATAAGGACACCTGGACACAAATCGGTTGTAACAAGATTATTCTCCACATGGGGGAGAATATTTCATCATCATTGCTTACATGTGACTAGGACAGGTGGCATTCCCCCATTGGTGAGGATATCACACACATGCTCACTGCATGCATGGGGGGTACATTACACCCCCTAGGCACTATATATAGGGGTCATCCCCTACCTTGCAAAGGGATCTCATTCATGCAACCCTAGCAAAAACCCTATCAAAATATACAATAGAGAGAGAGCTCGAGGGAATTGTATCCATGGTCATTAGTACCATCTGTCAGTGATATTACTCACACGCTCACTATGGACGTAGGCCAGAATAGGCTGAACCACCCATATTCCGGTGTTAATCTCCTCATATCCTCACCTCCTTCTCTCCACTTTTCATAGCTGCACTGCCATTGTTATATACATAAGAGCTTGGAAACACCTTACCTGGTGGTGCTGATTCCTAGCATCATCATTTTGGCGCTGTCTGTGGGAAACAAGAGGCTATCTCTTCCTCTTTTTCTGCTTTACCTCACCAGAGACTCTGGTGGTGAACCAGGAACCACCCCTTGTGTGGAGCTGTTTCACCATTGAAAGATGTCCTTTAAGGTATTAAGCTCACCTGCTACTAAAGCTCTATACAGTTAACGCATGGCACCAGACTTACCGCCGCCTCTTCCGCTGCCTAGAGGTGGAGGAGCTAGCTCTAATCAGGCTCCTCCCCAGTCCAAAATGGCGGAGGTGGCAGCTGCCTTAAAATCTTTGGCTGCAACACAACAAGCGATGAAGGAGCACAGCTCAGCCAAACCATGATGATGAGACCGCCTGGGGTCTCACCGGATATGATCACTCCGGCGGCGGTTCATCCACAGCCAGATGCCAGGGGACCACCCCAGGCACTGATGAAGGACCAACCTGCACCTCAGCGGAGGAGGGACGTTGCTGACCCTAGGCGCTTGCGCCTGGGGAGGCAAGGAAACCCTTGCCCAGAGGACAGGTATGATGACCTGGGAGCAGAAGAGGCCCCAGAAGACTGCTGGGAGCCATATGAGGTGTCAGATAACACCGTACGACCTCTTAGGCAAAGCCAAGGATGTGTCGGCCGAAGAAGAGAAGATGACCAACAAAGAGGGTCGGCCGTTGATAGGCAGAGCCAAGGATGTGTCGGCCGAAGAAGAGATGAGGTCCAACAGAGGGGGTCGGCCTTCAACAGGTTGAGCAGAGGCTCGACCTTCGAGAGGATGGGACCAGTTAATGACCTAAGACACAGGCTATCAAGGTCAAGGAGTGCGGCAGGCTCCCAAAGAGGGGATAGGCAGGCTCGACCAGATCAAGGCCGACCCATGGAGAGAAGATCCAGGGAGCAAGAAGAGGTCAACAGTCAGCGAGTCGCGGCTGGGGAACCCTCTGTCCACCGCAGAGAGGTGGCAGGGGATAACCTCGGCCAAGTTGATGAGAGAAGACCCTGGAATGACTCAATCCAACGTCTCGAGGAGAAGATAGGGGACCTCATGAAGAGTAGGGACCCATTACAAAGTGGCTACTCGGAGGGCTCCCCGTTTGTAGCTAGGATAGTGGGGTTCCCAACCCCCGCTAAGTTCAAGCCTCCTACGGTGACTCCTAAGTATGATGGCAGCACTAACCCAGTGCACCATATCGAGATGTATCAGTCAGCCACAGATATTTACTCAATACCTGATGAGAGGAAGTGCAGGGCCTTCTCAGGAACCTTGACAGGGGCCCCTACTCTTCATGAGGTCCCCTATCTTCTCCTCTCTTCCAAAGAATTCAATCGAAAACTTCAAGGGGTTGGCCGAGCAGTTCATCCATAACTTTTGCTTTGGGGTAAGACCTCAGAAGAAGACTACCCACCTCCTATATGTCAAACAGGCTAAGGGTGAAAACCTAAGAGACTACATAGCAAGATTCAACAAGGAAAAGTTAGAGGTGGAGGACTATAAAGAGAGCATAGCCATGACCGCCCTTATAGGAGGCCTCCAGAAGGGAAAGCTACTATGGAAGCTGGCGGAAGACCCCCCCAAGTCTATGGCAGAGCTGTTGTCCACTGCAGGGAAAGTGATGAATGCGGAAGAGGCGATGGCCGCCAAATACGAAGAGGAGAACCGTGGTAGCGCGGGGAGGTCCTAGGGCAAGAAAGAAGGGAAAAAGCGGTCAGCAGATGACAAGTTCGCTCATTACACTCCTCTGACTATGAGCTGTGAACACATTCTTAATGAGATCAAGACTGAACGGGCTCTGAGGTGGCCAGAGAAATCGAAGGCCCCGCCACATAAAAGGAATAAAAACCTCTGGTGTGAGTTCCATCAGGATCACGGCCATGTCACAGATAGATGCTTTGCCCTGAAGGACGAGATTGAAAAGATGATGAAATCCGGGAAGCTAAGAAAGTATGTGGATGGCAAGGCCCCAAAAGGTGGAAAAGAAGACCCTAGGAAAAGAAGAGACGACAGGTGCCGTGGTGATGTCCCAGCTAAGAGGCATGATGATTCAGAGGGCGATGATGGAGATGACCCGGATCTCCCACCTAGGGATGACAACACCCCAGTGAAGAGGGTAGGAATGGTCTCCTTTGGTGTTAGCACCATATGTGGGGGATTCGCAGGAGGTGGCTTTGAGGTAGCCGATAGAAAGGCTCATGTAGGGGAGGCCAAGTCGGTGGTCAAGCCTGAGGTTGTGACCCTGACGTCTTCTGATGCTGTGCAGAAGAGAACGACGGTAGACATGGACACTCTAGTGGTGGGGTTCTCCCGGCTCGAATTCAAGGGCATCTTAGCCCCCTATGATGACCCCTTGGTCATAATGACAAGGGTGTATGGGTGCTATGTAGGGAGAATCCTCATAGATGGGGGAAGCTCAGCAGATGTGATGTTCTGGCCTTGTTTCAAGAGCTTGGGTCTTAGCAGATCAAGGCTAGTTCCATACCACCACCCCTTGATAGGCTTCAGTGGTGAGAAAGTTCACCCATTAGGCATGTATGAGATGGATGTGCGCATGGGGGATGAGTGGCCTAAGAGGCTGACTAAGAAGATAAACTTTTTTGTTATGGACGAGAATGTCTTCTCGTCTTACAACCTCATCATCGGAAGAAGACGTGTGGAGCCTCTTCGTGGATGGATCCTCCTGTGACGGTGGAAGCGGCGCGGGGCTAGTACTCTCGGATCCAGATGGCGCCAACATTGAATATGCCTTGAGATTCAACTTCCAGTCTTCAAATAACAAGTCTGAGTATGAGGCCATGATAGCGGGTCTCCTACTGGCAACAACTCTGCGGGTAAAGCGGCTCCTACTGCATAGCGACTCAAGGTTGGTTGTTAACCAGGTGTTGGGGGCATACGAGGCTAAAGATGAAAGGATGGACAGGTACTTAAAAAAGGTAAGAGGATTTCTAGAGTTTTTTGAAGAGGCCAAACTGAAGAGAGTGCCGAGATTGAGCAACAATCACGCTGACGCATTGGCAAGACTGGCCTCGGCAATGAAGACAGACTTGGGAAGAACCATCCCAATTGAAGTCCTGGGAAAGGCAAGCATAGAGGAGGACGAGGTACGTAGCCCTTGTCACAATGTGAACCCAGGAGACTCTTGGATCGACCCGCTCGTCAGATACCTAAGAGAGGGGGAGCTACCTGAGTTTTGGGTGGAAAGAAAAAAGTTGAGATACAGGGCTGCAAAGTTCTCATTGATAGGAGACGTCTTGTATAAAAAGGGGTTTCTTTTGCCCCTCCTCAGATGTGTGCATCCTGTGGAGGTACCTCGGATCTTACAGGAGGTTCATGAAGGCTCCTGCTCCAGCCACATAGGAGGAAGATCCTTAGCCAAAAGGATCATCACTCAAGGATACTGGTGGCCAACCTTGTTTAGGGACGCTGCTGACTATGTGAAGAAGTGCGACAAATGTCAGAGGTTCACCACTATCCCCCACCAACCCCATCAGCCTATGACATCAATCTCTTCTCCGTGGCCTTTCGCGGTATGGAGAATTGACTTATTAGGACCTTTGCCAAGAGCAGTCAACAACCATAGATTCTTGATAGTTGCCATTGACTACTTTTCAAAATGGGTAGAGGCTGAGCCAATGATAACGATTACGGAGCAGAAGACCTTTCAGTTCATCTGGAAGAACATCATATGTAGGTATGGCCTCCCAAACACGCTCATCTCAGATAATGGGACCCAGTTCAAGAACTCCTCCTTAGAGAAGTATTGCCAAAGTGTGGGAATTAAACAGTTCTTCTCATCTCCTGGTCGACCTCAGGCTAATGGCCAGACCGAGGTCACGAACAGAACCATCTTGGATTGAATCAAGAAGAGGTTAGAAGACGCGAAGGGGAGATGGATCGAAGAGGTCTACGCCGTGCTGTGGGCTTACAGGACCACAACGAGGACGCCCACGGGAGAAACCCCATTCATGCTGGCACACGGTTCAGAAGCCATCATACCAACGGATATAGGCTTACCAACTCATCGGGTTCAGACCTACGATCCTGACAGCAACGAGGAAAGGAGGAGGTTAGACCTGGACCTAATTGAAGAAAGAAGGGAAGACGCAGAGGTCAGGAAAGAAGCATACCAACAGAGAGCAGCAAAATTCTACAATCAAAGGGTGAAATCAAGACCCATTGCGGTAGGGGACCTAGTGCTTAAGAAGACCCTACAGAAAACAAACAAGCTACACCCGAACTGGCATGGCCCCTACAGTGTAACGGAAGACGTTGTGCCTGGCACGTATAGGCTAGAAAACCTAGAGGGAGAACCCTTCACCAACCCATGGAATGCTGACCACCTAAAGAGATACTTCATATGATGTTGCATCTATTTTGTAAATTATAAATGTACCATCTTATTGAGAAGAGGTTGTTAATAAAGATCAGTTTCCACGACAAATTCTCGTTCCATCCTTAACATCATTAATTTGGTGATTTATTATGAGGCATACCTCGGCCCAGGTGATGACCTCAGACCCTCATAACATCACTCGATGGTGACGAGGTCTGAGCTCAAACACCTTAGTTAGAGGACCTCAGACCCTTAACATCATTAATTTGGTGATTTATTATGAGGCATACCTCGGCCCAAGTGATGACCTCAGACCCTCATAAAATTACTCGATGGTGACGAGGTCTGAGCTCAGACACCTTAGTTAGAGGACCTCAGACCCTTAACATCATTAATTTGGTGATTTATTATGAGGCTAACCTCGGCCCAGGTGGTGACCTCAGACCCTCATAACATCACTCGGTGGTGACGAGGTCTGAGCTCAGACACCTTAGTTAGAGGACCTCAGACCCTTAACATCATTAATTTGGTGATTTATTATGAGGCTAACCTCGGCCCAGGTGGTGACCTCAGACCCTCATAACATCACTCGGTGGTGACGAGGTCTGAGCTCAGACACCTAGGTTAGAGGACCTCAGACCCATAACATCATTAATTTGGTGATTTATTATGAGGCATACCTCGGCCCAGGTGATGACCTCAGACCCTCATAACATCACTCGATGGTGACGAGGTCTGAGCTCAGACACCTTAGTTAGAGGACCTCAGACCCTTAACATCATTAATTTGGTGATTTATTATGAGGCTAACCTCGGCCCAGGTGGTGACCTCAGACCCTCATAACATCACTCGGTGGTGACGAGGTCTGAGCTCAGACACCTTAGTTAGAGGACCTCAGACCCTTAACATCATTAATTTGGTGATTTATTATGAGGCTAACCTCGGCCCAGGTGGTGACCTCAGACCCTCATAACATCACTCGGTGGTGACGAGGTCTGAGCTCAGACACCTTAGTTAGAGGACCTCAGACCCTTAACATCATTAATTTGGTGATTTATTATGAGGCTAACCTCGGCCCAGGTGGTGACCTCAGACCCTCATAACATCACTTGGTGGTGACGAGGTCTGAGCTCAGACACCTAGGTTAGAGGACCTCAGACCCTTAACATCATTAATTTGGTGATTTATTATGAGGCATACCTCGGCCCAGGTGATGACCTCAGACCCTCATAACATCACTCGATGGTGACGAGGTCTGAGCTCAGACACCTTAGTTAGAGGACCTCAGACTCTTAACATCATTAATTTGGTGATTTATTATGAGGCATACCTCGGCCCAGGTGATGACCTCAGACCCTCATAACATCACTCGATGGTGACGAGGTCTGAGCTCAGACACCTTAGTTAGAGGACCTCAGACCCTTAACATCATTAATTTGGTGATTTATTATGAGGCTAACCTCGGCCCAGGTGGTGACCTCAGACCCTCATAACATCACTCGGTGGTGACGAGGTCTGAGCTCAGACACCTAGGTTAGAGGACCTTAAACTCTTAAATAATGGTTATGGCATCATATTAAGTAATGACTTTAGAGAGTTCATAGCATTCAAATACATTCACAGATCAAGATGAAGGAAGACCTTGGCATTCAATAGAAGAAATTACATAACATTTAAATGTCTCAGAAAAAACAGAGGTACAGAACATTTATAAGCAAGATTACAAGTAAAAAAAAAAAGCAGAGAAACAAAGGCCAAGTCAAACATCTGAGGGAGGAACATTTGATGTCTCGTCTGGATTGGTCTGCTCAGCATTGGTCACCTCAGCCACTTCATTTGCGGGGTCAGTCCCTTCTAGATCAGTCCCTCCCAGAGTAACAGTCTGACCAGGGGCAGTAGCCTCGTCCTCTATCTCTTGCAAGGCCTGGGCAAACTGGGCGTCAGCAAGGCCGAGGCCCACAAAGTCTGAGGCCTTTATGGTACCAACCTCGGCCTCCCTGACCTCGGCCCATTTGGTAGTGTCCTTGATACCCCTTTCAAGGTATTCAAGACCAAAACCTACAAACTCGTCGGAGACCTTGTAATCAGCAATTATTTTCTCCGAGGCATCTGCAAGAGAGGCCTTCACGGAAGCATTAACCTTCCTCTGCAGGGCATCATCTTTGTCCTTCAGGGCCTTGGTGTGGCTCTGGACGAGTGCAGAGATGTCCTTTTCTAGGCCTTGGGCCTTGTTTTCAGAATTTTGTGCCTTGGTCTCGGCATCTTATAACTCCGTCCTCAGACGGTCGACCTCGGCCTTCAGAGTGATCTCCACCTGCTCAGCCTCCTGCCCCTTCTGGATCAGAGGCAACTTCCTCAGGGCCCAGTTAGATAACTGGTACATGGCAGTCACACTCTGCACAGACAGTGAAGAGGTAAGAGGGAAATAAATTCAGTAAATTCAGAGGTAACACAATGGACGAGCCATACCTGTACGGCTCTGTGGAGGCCGAACTCAACCAGCATATGAGTGTCCATGGCCCTGTAAAAGAGCTTGTCTGCATCAGTCATCACGTTGGCAAGGGCGTCCATGGCCTGCCTGCTGTTGCCGACCACGCTCTCGGTAAGCTTCAGCTGATCCAGACGAGCAGCTAAGGTGTCGGCTGTTATGGGAATCGCAGCATCTGGAGTCTGCCTTCGCCTGGAGCTCGGCCTCTGATCCTCAGGGGGATGGACCTCAGGAGCCCTCTTCTTGGACTTAGATGTTGAGGGGGCAGGTGGAGGAGAATTTAAACCGGTCTTCTTGACAAGCCTAGCTAAGCTTGGGGCTGCCATCTCCCACAACTCTTCTGAAATGCCTGAGGGTCTCTCTGTAAAAGTGAAAAGATAAGACTCAGAGATAAAGTATGTATGATAAGAGGCTACACTTAGAATAAAAAGAAAAATCCTTACCAAAGTCAGCTAGGGGACTTCCACCCAAGCTCATCCCCGAGAGATACTGGGGGGTTAGCAGATGCTCGAACTTGACAAACATCCCATGGGCCCCCTGGTCTTGCAGGGCCTTCACCTTTTTGCCGTTTTGAACACTTAGTCCAGGATCGTCCCTCGCAGACATGGTGACTTTACCCCATTTCAGGGGTATTCTCGGCTCATGGATGGAAGAGGAAATGGAAGAACCGAATTCCCACGGCCCTGAGGCAAAAAAGTACCGAGGTTTCCAATTATGATTAGAGGTCTGAGTGACCAAGAGAATCTTTTTCTCAGGCCTCCGAGCCACGAAGTGATAGTAGCTCGGATGATTCTTGGCCGAGGTGGGGACGTAACAACCAGCAAAGACCTGAACGGGAAGGTCAGAGTGGTGGACCGCCCTCCACAAGATGATGGCCCCTATAATAACTCTCCAAGCATTGGGAGAGAGCTGTGAGGGGGCCAAGTTAATGAAGGAAAGGATGGATCTGATGACAGGGTGAAAGGGAAGACGAAAACCTAACTTGAACATCTGCTCGTACAAGCAGATCTCTCCCTCTTGGCCGTGGTAGGCCCTCTCCTCCCGCAGAGGTCTTCTTAAATGGATAGAAGGACTGATGGAGTATAGGTACCTGAAGTGCAATAGGTCCACCTCAGTAACTGTGCTCTCATACTCGGCCGCCTCAGATGTGTCAACATCACTCTCGGTATCCTCATCGTCGTCGGACTCAACGTCGGCTGGAGCAGACGTGGACGGATGACCAGGGAACCTCTGAGAAAACTCGGCCCCGGTAATGGCCGACAGGGGGATGGCGTTTAGAATGGGTGGCACAACCACACTTGGCTCAACAAGTTCAACCTCGTAAGAAGAACCTGAGGTACCCGTGCCATTTTGAGACGAGGCGCGTCTAGAGACCTCAGCTTGGCCAGGGTCCTGACCAGCCTGAGGAGTATAATCCATGGCCTCTTGGAAAGAGTCCAGAGACATTGGGTCAGAGGTGGAAAACTCAGACTCAGACATCGGCAAGTTATTGACAGAGACGTCCGTCTGATAGAAATTCTCAGGTGGACGAGGGTATACCACCTTGAGAGGTGGAGGAAAGAGAGGTCTGACAAGGAACTCCTGTGACCTACGAACTTATTCCCGAGCTCTCTCTATTTGCCTAATTTTCTCTAAGGTTTTTTCGCTAAGATATGGGAAGTCTTGAAGAAGTTGTTACAGGGGTCTGAGCATTAGGGGACGACCCAAAGCTTTCGCAGACCCTAAACTTGAGGAAAAATCCTAAAAACTACAAACGAATTTGGCTTGAAAAGTTAAGGGGAACAAGGATCAAACCAAGGAATATTTACAGGAAACCTAGCTCACCAGAAAACTCAAGTTCTCACCGGAAAACTTAAATGCTCACCGGAAAACTCAAGTGCTCACCGGAAAACTCAAGTGCTCACCGAAAAATTCAAATTAAAAAGTACCAAAAGTGAAGGAAATGGAGAGGGAGGATACCTGAAGGTGAGTTGATGAATAAGATAGAAGAAGTCGCGCAAGAAGCGAGGTATTCCCCTGCAGAATAAGCACTGGAACGAGGGCAAGCTTCGGAGAGAGTAGGTTGCAGAAAACTGTGTGCGAAGGCGCGAAATGAGAAAGAAGAAGGAAGAAGAAAGGTTTTTAGCCCTTTAAATACTTGGGCACATTTCCCAAGGCTCATCATTGCCTTGGGAAGCCCAAGGGACAACTGACAGCACATGCCAACCAAGTGGGCACGTCTTGGCTTGGGACAGGTGTCACACAGGTGTTGGCCTCGGGGTGAACAGGCCTCGGAGGCAAGAATCCCCTAGCCACCTGCTCTCGCAAATGACTAAGGGCTGGGGGTGATTGATATGCCCAAGTATAACCTCAGCCAGGGATACCTACCTCGACCGAGATGGTGGCCGAGACATTGGTAGGCCCAATAAGGGGTAAGGACCACCGGTATCATCCCTCGGCTAGGACTACCTCGGCCCCGGCCGAGGGTACTACATGCACCTCCCCAAGGCTACTACGCACGTCGCAGATATCAACAGCACCCTCAAGTGCCCAGGAATAGCAACCTCGGCCATCAGTAGGCCGAGATAACAAGGAGCCACCGATCCACCTTCATCATGAATCCTACCTCGGCTTGGGCTGAGGTTACCAGAGGTATTAGTAAACATCAGCATGCCACATGCCTAACCTCAGCTCATGCCAACCCTAGCACATACCTCGGCTGACATCAGGCCGAGATTCCTCATGACACCGCGGATTGAGCGGACATCCAACCTTATAGCTCGGCCTCTCCTAGGCCGAGGCCATTCACCAACCTGACTGCCGAGCATCTGTTGACATTTGGATAAGGACACCTGGACACAAATCGGTTGTAACAAGATTATTCTCCACATGGGGGAGAATATTTCATCATCATTGCTTACATGTGACTAGGACAGGTGGCATTCCCCCATTGGTGAGGATATCACACACATGCTCACTGCATGCATGGGGGGTACATTACACCCCCTAGGCACTATATATAGGGGTCATCCCCTACCTTGCAAAGAATTCTCATTCATGCAATCCTAGAAAAAACCCTGTCAAAATATACAGTAGAGAGAGAGCTCGAGGGAAGTATATCCATGGTCATTAGTACCATCTGTCAGTGATATTACTCACACGCTCACTGTGGACGTAGGCCAGAACAGGCTGAACCACCCATATTCCGGTGTTAATCTCCTCATATCCTCACCTCCTTCTCTCCACTTTTCATAGCTGCACTGCCATTGTTATATACATAAGAGCTTGGAAACACCTTACCTGGTGGTGCTGATTCCTAGCATCATCAATCACATTGTAAGGAGATGTATGGATTCGTTCTAAAGGTGTTCGAATGAGATTCATGGCTTCGTTCTAACGATATATACCTCATTTGAACGAGTTGACAAATTTTTAAAGAATTCAAGATTTTCCAAACTTCTTTTCACTCTTATATCATTTTTGGAAAACCTCCTACAAATATGATTGCAGAGCAACATTTTTATTAGAGACATTTTCACTGCTTTTTAGTTCCGAAACTCTTCTAAAAAGCTCTTCGATTTTATCCAAACCTTATGTTTATGCCTAAACAATTTTAGATCCAAGTTTCATCTTATTGTGTTTTGTTTCATCTTATTGTATTGTTTATACCTATATATATGTCCATGTGTACCATTGGTATACATTTCACACACACACACATATATATATATATATATATTGTTTGTTTGTTTTAACTCTTTGCATTTTCATCTAATCTATGTTTTCCATACGCTTTATCTTTGAATAAAATTGGCATGATATCTAATAATATTGGTATCTCTTATTGCTTGTTTACATTGGTATCTCATCCTTCATTGTGTATTCAAGTTTGTATCCCTTTTTCATCAATATTGGTATTTATTGATCATTGTTTGCATTATTTGTTCCCTTATTACCATGATTATGTTTGTTGCACTTTACACCATTATATGATATTATTTTTTCCTCCATATTTCCAATGATATCACATGTCCTCACATTTTGGGGAGATATGATTTATGGGGGAGGAATAGTTTATTATCCATTCTTTCTTTTTCTATTTTTCAACAAAAAGGGAAAAATGGTATCTTTCACTTTAGAAGGGGTGGCAATTCGGGTTAGTCGTGTCATTTTCGGGTCGCGTTGATTTTTATTTGAGTATAAGTTTGGGTATTCTTAAATCTATACAAGCTAATCGTGTCAAGTTCGGGTCATTTTGGGTTATTACCATAAACGAGTTATCGTGTCGAAAATTGCCAGCCCTATAAGGAGGTGATCTTTATCTTATGGGGATACGTCTTACCAAGGCTGGGATCATTACACATAGAGGGAGTTTTATTCTTATGCATATTTTGTACTTATTATATTCTCCTTCCATTTGAAGATGTGTTTAAGTGTGAATAAATTTAACATGCGACAAAGTTTTCAAGCGAACAAAGCTACTTATAGTGTGTTTATCGAGTGTTTGTACTTTTCCTTTTGGGGTTAGAGATTGAGTCTTAGATAATCTTGATGGCCCATATGAGATTTTATTTTTGGTTTTGTCCCAGAATGGCCAAATGGGGAGTTTTGTAAGGACAAATTTTTGATAGAGTCAATTTGTATGTATTTTGTCTTTATTTCGTGTTAGGACAAAAGTCTGAGTCATAGGGTAGGACTTGAGAATGTTGAACTTTCAAGCTAGTGATGTGTTTTCTTGAAGACGTATCATCCAAGCTAGAAGATCTACATTATCGTGCCGTATTTTATGCTCGTTTTCGTCTTATGATCTGAGGGTCTCTTAGGTATCATGCGTACATATTTTGATCCTTGAATATTTTATATTTGGGTGTTAAAATGTTTTATAAAAATGTTTTTAAAATTATTTTATCTATTTTAATATGTTTTAGAAGAAAAATATTTTTTCGAGAGGTCGTTAGAACGATATTATGTTGGTCGTTTAAATGAGTGCATCTACCTCGTTAGAACAACTTCCAAAAAGATCTATTTTGGCAATTTTTGGCCCGTTCTAGAATCTCAATGTAAGTGTCATTTGAAAAGTGTTTAAATGCTATGAATGTATTTGTTCGAATGAGATGTACCTTGTTCGAATGGGCTAGCAACTTTCTGAAGAATTCAAGATTTTCCAAAGTTCTTTTCATCTTTATCTTGTTTTTGGAAAACCTCCTATAAATAGGAGTGTAGAGAAACATTTTATTAGAGGCTTTTTCAATTATTTTGATTTCCTAAACCTTTATAAAAATCTCTCAAATTTTACCCAAACCTTGTATATACACCCAAACACTTTTAGATCTAAGTTCCATCTGATTACGCTTTGAGGTATAGTTTGTGGGCACGAAGTTTATTCTCCACATCTTTGTGAGAGATGTTTCATAATATGGACTCCTTATTTGCTATTTACATAGGGTGGAATCCATGGTGTGGTGTCGTGGTGAAGAATTGGTGGATTATGTGTTTCAATCCGTTGATGGTTGTTGGGCTATTCGGTGGATACTAAGGCGTGTGGGCACACACATTATGGCACTTGTGTGGGTGGATTCCTACTTTGTCGTTATGAAGGAGCAGTTAATGATTCGAGATGCGTTAAGGTTTGCGAGGGTGTCGAGTCATTATCTAACTGATCTTTCGGCTTCTGTAAATCCATTATCATAGTGAATTTGCGTGACTGGGACGCTCGAGATTTTTTTCATTTGGATCTTCCTCATACATCAGGCATTGTGATTGTTTTACTTTATTTTATCCTTCACTCACTTAGATTCATGTTTTGGTTATGATAAAATTGATTAATCAGTTTAATCATAACTTTTTTAAAACTGGTGTTAAGTTTGATTTAGGGTAATTTGTTCATGTGAACATTAATCAATAGATAATTTAATTATTAGGTGTGAAGGTGGTATGGGAAAGATTGTAGGATATGATCAACTAATCCTTAAAAGTAGTTAAATATTTGAGTCAAAGGGCAGTGGGATTTCAAGATTCTCCAAGGGTTTCCAAAGTTTCATTTTCCTAACAATTTTATCTTGTTTTCAAAGTTGTTTTTCTCCTCTAATCATTAATAAATTATGGAACAAGGTTTTATTTTGTACTAGTTCTTCGTGATATGATTTTTCCAAAGTTGATAAGCTTTTTACGTTTTATTCTAGACAAAAAATCCTTTTCATAATCTTTATCTTCCATTTTTTCCATAGAAATCACAATATCAATATTTTCCTTTGGATGTATCTGGCACAACTATTTATGAAAAGGCGGGTTTAAATCATGTTTTCTAGATTAATTTTTCTTTTGAAACCTTTTGTGTTCACATGATTGTGACTTTTTTTGAAAGTTAAATGCATTTAAAAATAATTTGATGATGCTACACTTCAAGTGTTGTGATTCTCAAGATTTTTCCAATGTTATCAAAATGTAAATCAGTAGCATTTGTTATGAAGAAGTAACGTGGGATCAATTAGGTGTACAATTATCTTCATTTAGTCTCCAATACATGTGGGGATAATGCGAAAATTTGTCATAAAATCATTTATTATGATAATACTAAATGTGTGATATCTATTCATGTTTCATGTGTACGTAAAATTGAGAGATTTAACAAAAAATGTATATTTCCATTGACAATAATTGTATCTTGTGAATGTCTAAGAGTTCACATAAAAATAAAAGTTAAATTTTTTTATAGGAGTCCTAACACGGGAGTTCTTAATGTGTACAATAATGTAAGTGTGAGATTTAAAATGTCATTTCAAGTGCGGGTGGCATTATATAAGAAAGGTGAGAGATTTCAATACATTACATACGAACTCAAATAAATTACATCAAAATGAATATTTTTAGATATTTTTGACTATTTTCTTTACACTCATTCTTGAAAAAATAGTTTTTCTTTCTTTTATCACTTATTTCTTTCTCCAAGGAATTTCCAAACTCAATTTTTTTAACCGCCTTTATTTTTCAAAGATAAGAATCTTTAACATTTTTGAACATCCATTACAACTAATTTTTTTCTTTAAATAATTTTCTAATAATTTTTGGAAATATACTCTCATAACAAATATACATTATTTTTTGGTACCTTTTGAGTTTTGATTCCTTGTTTGTTAGTGAAGGAGGACAGTGGTATGGCCATACCCGGGGCTTCCCCATTTTCTCTTCCAATAATTACCTTCGGCGCGCATGGGATTACACCCTTTCTCGGGGCACTCGACCGTCATCAATGTGGGATAATGTGTAGATATAGATTCGCCAGTGTATTTTGCACAAAATATGTAAAAAAATATTGCCGTATTGAGAGAACGACATCAAGGACAATACTGATGCTTGTAAAACCAAGTAGTTCAAAGGTTCGGGGACTAAGTTATGAAATGGTAAGGTGTTAAGCACCCATTCCTCCCTTTCGATCTCTCATGGACATGTGTTAATCTTCTTCTATTAGACTCTGTGAAGTGTGCACTTATATGCATAATATAGATGAAGAACATAATCATTCAACTTACTTCATGGAAAAGGACAAAGTGAATTCATCCTTAGGAGTGCTCCCCAAAATAATTATTCAAAATATAGTATGGGTGCTTGCCTAATCACAAGTTGTTAAAGAAGAACGAATGTATATATTCGACGAAACACAAGCGTGCAAGAATATGACATTCATTAAGAATATATATATATATATATATATATATATATATATATATATATATATATATATATATATATATATATATATATATAAAGGAGATCCTGAATCTCGAGATTAACCCAAGATGCCCGCGTATCCCAAAGGGCATCAAAGTCCACATCGTTCGGAGATAACATACGGTGGGTCCATAAATCTAAATGGGGGATTTCTCTATTGTGTGTGTAGAGAGAAATATGCTTTGAAAGTGAGAGTGTGAGATAAGAATCCCTCTTTTGGAATTTATAGATAACCCCTATTTTTCTTGTTTTTGTCTTGTTTATGTAAACAGAGTATTTGAAAATACTAGTAATCAAGGTTTAAGATTAATGTATGTGATGTAATGAAATAAATTGTAAAGTAGAAATAAAGAAACTAATACTAAAATAAAATAATTACAGGAAAGGATGGAGAATTGGACCTCCTTATGAATGCTTGTTGTCGATTTTGAGGGTATATATGCTGATCTTGCAATGAGATGAAAGTGGAATGAAGAAATGGGGGGAATTGACTAAAAAAACTAAGAAAGTGATGGAATGGAATGTGGGAAATGGGATTTTTAGGAAGGGAACAACTCTGAATTTGTGAGAATATTCTCTGAATTACTAAGAGGGATGTTTAGCGGTTGCTTTTCAAAGTTAGGTCATGGGCTGTATTTATAGGACCAAGGGGGTATCGATCGGTATGGTTATGGACTTGCCTATATCCATAGCACCTCAGGCACACTGTCGATATGCAGGGTCCTAAGGGTTCCATTTGGCCATCTGGGATAATTTTTTTGAAAAATCAATCGTAAAATGCAATCCGTAAGTTAGAATCGTGCACAGGGTGGACCCTTGAAAGAAATTTTCAGAGTCCTTTAAGAATCCATTGAGACACAGAATGGACCATTGAAAAGGGTATTCAAATACCTTAAATATTTCATTCATCTTCATTCGGTTCGGCGAGTTGACTAAGGTCAAACAGGGTTCGAAAAATCCATTGACCCTTCAAAGTAAAATTAGTCGTTCATCCGCACCGTAAGGCTGATTTGTGCGTGGGTCAGACTGTTTGAAAGGAGATTCAAAACCCTTAAAAGATTCATTGAGCTTCTCTGAAGGTGGAAAGTTGACCGGAGTCAAACGGGGCTTGGGAGCGCCCGATGGCCTCTAGATCAGTTTTTGACGTAAAACAGACCGTTCATCCATACCGTAAAGCCAATTCATGCATGGGTCGGATAGTTGGAAAATTGATTTAGAGCCCTTCAAAAATTCATTGAGATTTCTCTTAGGTGAGAAAGTTTACCGGAGTCAAATGTGTCCCGAGAGCGCCCGTTGGCCTCTAGATCGATACTCAAAGTATGACCTAGGGTTTTCTATAAGCGAGTGACTATTAGGGACCCAAAGAGCTGCGTAAGGGGTCCTAGGATGGGATGTCTATAGAGATATCCTCGATGGGTGAGTTTGAAATAAGTGAAGGCCATCGAATAATAAACACCACATCAATGTTAAAGAAGAGGATTTTGGGTCAATTTTTCAAACCTAGAGGATGAGGATGACTAATTCAGAGGGTCGAGGCCAATTATGAGGGCATAAGGAGATGAGGATGACTGATTCAGCGGATTAAGGAGGTGTTAAGATTGATTCCAAGGGCATAGGTGAGCAATTCAGTGATCCGAGGTCAATTTTGAGGACCTAAGAGAATGAGGATGATCGATTAAGCATGTCGAGGTCAATTCCAAGGACCTATGATGATGCTATGAAATCACCCCTAAAATTTGTATGTGCAACTCAAGCTCAATATGATATAACAATGAAGATATATGAATGCAGGTATGGAAATAAGAGAAATAGATGAGGTAAATAGGAAAACACAATATTATAAGTGGTTCAGCTTAATAGCCTACTCCACTATGCAAGGTGTTGTGTGTTTATATTAGCTCTGGAGCTCTAATTGCCCAGAATTATAAATCTCAAGAATTTTCTCTCCCTACAGCGGTCTTAATAGAGTTTCGATTGTGTTTCTATTCTATATCTCTTGAGGAAGGATATGAAGTTCCTTTTTATATCTTGGGGGTGACCCCAAGCATGCCAAAGAGGTGCATAAGGTAACTGCTCTATTGAGATGATGCCACTTGTCAATTATATAGTGACTAAATATTCCCTCACATGGGGGAAGATCTTATTATAACTGTATGCCCACTTGGACTAACCATGCTTGAAACTTGTGCCACACATAGTATAGAAGTTATCCCTAGTGGTCTCGCTCGAGCTCAGACCGACAGAACTAACGTCCATATAAACAACTGTTGAGCTGGGTAGTCTAGTCTTGGCCTTGGTAAAGTGGCACAGAGTTGAGATAAGATCTCTAAGGCTGAAGAGCAAACTCTGAGAGATCTCTATGATGTACTGAATGTGTGGTCTCAGAGGACGAGACCGCAATGGGTTATTTATGCAATATTAGTTGATGGGTAGACCTAGGTGATGAGTGTTGAGTAGTGTCGACTGGAATATACTGAGTCCATCCGGGTACGAGACCATAATTATGTATATCAATAACCCCTAGCCCTTAATCTTTAATATAACTGGAAGGCTGAGGGGTATTGTCAGCTAACCCCCTAGTGAGGATGAGACCCCATAGTATCTAAGGGTTTGTAGGATGTGAACCAATTTGGTTGAGGGTAAGATCATCATTTCAATGCCCTAATTAGTTGAAGTGTCTTTCCAGTGTCTAAGGTTGACACTTGGCATTGGATGTGTGGATTGGTGTGTTAACCAAGGCAGGGCGATTGTAGGCTTGCCTTAGTTCCAGTTCCCAAATGATGACTTCTTGGGAATTCGCGTCCAATGATTAACCCAAATTACCATTATCTTTCTTCTCCAGCTCATTGTACCACATTCCATTTTTCTCTGCAACTCCAAGATTTCACTCTCTCTCCCTTCAAACCAATTTTTTTAGCGTGCTTTAGGGCTCCCATTTGTCACCAATTCTCCGTCCCATTTTTTTTCTTTTTTTAGTCATAATTTCTTCCGGTTTTGTATTTTAGTTTTTTTCGACGAGCTTTGAGTTTTTCGGTGGGTGGTGTAGGTTGATCTAGGGTAGATTTGGTGGTATTAATGGTTATTTTTGGTATTGGACTTTGAGTGTAGGAGGTTTTATGGGTACCTAGGAAGTTTCTATCATTAGTTGGTTTTTTTGATCATGCACCGGTCATCTTCTTCGGTGGCCTTCTTATCCACGGTTCTTAACATTATCTTATTGAAAATGATAGAGTTCTGTCTTTTATATCCAAAAGTCAATCATAGTCAAACCTAGGGTTATTTGAATGTTTAAGACTTTATACGAATTACTTGACCAATTTCCCCTTCTTAGTGCCCAAATTCTTAGGGAGATACGAAAGGGTGAAGCTGAGGTCAAGGCTAAAAAAAGTTGGGGCTGACCTTACACGTGCCATTTACCTTGTTCCTTTAGATGTCATACCTCCTACCATAGTTTAGATTAGTGGTGACTCCATGAGTGAGGAATTATCTCTGGGTTCTCAGTCTTCCTTCTCAAGGTTCTAGTCCTTCTACGTCTCATATCTCTAGGGAAGCTGACTCTTTTGAGGAATCCATGCAAGCCCCCTATTCTCAAATGGTAGATTTTGGTACTGCCAAGCTTAGTGGGAATTATAAATCTCCCTAAGGTCTTGATTTTTTGGGGGACGAGGGTCACGGTTTCTCAGACCACACCCGTCACTGTTATTCCCTTATCGGCCATGATCGGGGATGTATTTCACGAGAGATTTCCAAGTGGAGTACCTACTGTTGAGATCATCATTTCTAAGGATGAGGACAAATAAACACTAGACATTTCTTATGCTCAGACCTTTAGAATCACCATTAAGGAGATAAACCTTTTATTCTGGAGGCACATGTATGTGATCAAGCCTACCATAAACATGAGAGTACCAGACGACAATGAGAGGGCTTTCAACAGTCAAAAGGGAGAATATATGTATATGAAAAAATGTTCAAGGCCGACTTTAGGCTTCCCGTCCACCCTACTATGATAACCATCCTAGCCATCATGGGACTCGCTCCATCATAACTTTCACCGAATGCATAGAGGATTTTTCTCGGTTTTGTCTCCCTTTGGAAGTTGGTCAACAAAGATGATCTTCCAGTTAGCATTTTTTGAGTGTGCTATAATGTATCATCCTCCAAGACTCAGCCTGGATACTACCATCTCGTGGCCAAGAAATCTGATAAAAAATTTCTAAAATTGAAACAAACAAGAAACCATCACTGGCAGACCCAATACTTCTTTGTGTCAGGGGCTTGGGAATTTGATGCCGACATTACCTTAGTGCCTCTGAGTTGAGAGTTCCCCCGAGATGGGATAAAGCTTCCATGGCTTCCAAGATTGATCCTAACCTGAGTACTAATGACCAAGGTAAGTTATATCAGATGTGAGGTCAAGGGGCTAAGGTGGTTTAGTGGAGTTCAAATAATTGATGACTCCCCACTTCCTTGAAGAGATGGGTTTAGGGTTCAACCCCCTGACTGATTTGTGTAAGTGTCTTTATAGTTATTTTTCTTTGCAATTGTATTATTGTCTTTTATTGTCGCTTTGGATACTAACCCTGTCTTAATTTTTACAGGTCGTCGAGAAAATACCCCAGAAGATATTTGGAGAATGAAAGCACCAAACATCTCTAACGTGATGAATACGTTCAGGAAGAATTCGATAGTACCATCTCAAACAAAAAAAACAACTGGCAGTCCCAGTAATGCCGAGGCTTCTAACAAAAAAAAGGAGGTCATCTTTTTGTAAGGACATAATTTTATAAATGTTCGGGGTAGAATCTAAGAATTTTCTGTTTTCCTTAGATCACAGTTTTTATGTCTTATTCCGCTACATTCGGCACGTCAACACGATCATCCACGACGACCTTGATCCGAATCCATGCATCCATCATCTTTACACGTGCATCATGCTACATGTGACGTGCTGCTCAACCGGTTCCCACTACTCTACGACGCATTATTGGTAAAATGATTTATTGGAGTTGTTTATATTTGCATAAATATTTGGGAATTTTTCAATTTTTTTTTCCAAGTCTGATTTATTTTTATCAAAAGCAAATTTTTTTCTAAGTGTAGAAGTGGAGTGCCTCGGTCCATGAGCTCGTTCAAATGAGTTCACACTATCATTCAAGCGAGATAAACATCTCGCGCGATGTCATTCGAACGACAGATGTCCTTCGTTCGAGCGAGATGCCTATCTCGTTCGAGCGCCGCCACCGCCTCGATTTTCGTATAAATATCTGGTCACTTTCTACACGTTTTCTAAGTCTTTTTCAAATACAATTTCTACAAAAAATAGCCCAGAAAATAGACTTCACCTTTTAAGGTTTTATGACTTCTTTATTCATATAAACACTCCCATTTATGTATGTGAATCGTTAAACCTTGATGAGGATCATTTTTACTCATCTGGAGTAATTTGTGGAGAAGCCGTTCTCTTCTTCATTGTTGCCCACCTGGAGTTCTTGCGGGAGATTCCAGCCGAGACATCAAAATCGACGCCTGAGGGTATTTCGTATGTCACTCTTATTTTCATTGTAATCCGTGTAACCGTTTTTACAAATTATAGTGAAAATAAAAAGGTTTTGCCCTTTTGGGGGATTTCTCCTCAGTTGTGTGTTTTGTTTGTGATTGATTGTTCTTGCATGTTCATATTGATTTCAATAACACCTAGATGCATATTTTAGGATTTAATTGAAAAACTGAGTTTAATTAAATAATTTCTTAATTTGAACAAAAGCGCACTCTTCAAATTGGTATCAGAGCCAATTACACAATTGTACCATGTAATTTTCTGCAAATTTTTTCTAAGATATCAATTTTCTGAAAAATTGATTTTTGAAAAAGGGCTTGTTCAAAATAGAGAAATTATATAATAAAATGCCAGTTTTTGACGGAACAAACTATGGTTACTGGAAAACCCGCATGAAATCTGCTTTAAAAGCCATTGATGAAAGAGTTTGGATTTTGGTTGAAAGAGGGTGGACACCTCCCTCCTCACTGTTGATAACGTGACTAATTTAAAATTTGTCACTGCCTGGACTGAAGAAGAATTTAAATGGTCGTCTTTTAATTCTAAGGGTTTAAGTAAGATTTCTGGATCCGTCACACCTGACGAGTTCCGACGCATAATCACGTGCACCACGTCAAAAGAGGCATGAGATGTTTTGCAACTTACCCATGAAGGAACTAATGCTGTGAAAGAGTCTAAACTGCAAAATTTAACAACTCAATTTGAAACAAACACCATGCTTGAGATTGAATGTTTTGATGAATTTTATGCTAGGTTATCTGATATTGTAAACACTAGCTTTAATCTTGGTGAACACATTCCTAATGCTAGAGTTGTTAAAAAGATTCTAAGATCATTGCCTTAGAGTTTTATCCCTAAAGTCACTGTGCTAAATTCTATGGGTAATTTAAGCACGCTTAAACTGGAGGAACTTGTAGGAGAATTAAAACATATGAAATTGATATGTTTCCTAAATCTGTCAAGACTAAAGATAAAGGAATTGCACTTAATGCCCAGGATAGAAAGAGTGAGGGGTCGGGAAGAAAGATAGTTGAGTCATCTAGAAAAAGGGAGATAGAAACGTCAGATTCTGAGTGTGACTTGATTTAGATGATTTGGCCCTGTTTGCTAAAAATTTCAAGAAAATTGTCAAATTCAAGAAAAATGGAAATTTCAAAGATTAAAAGAATTTTGAGAAAAATAAGAAAAATGAAAAATATTTTAAAGACCCTCCTAAGAAAGACAGTGAGAGATGCTATGAGTGCGACGGTAAGGGTCATAGAGCTTTTGAGTGTGGTACCAGGCTGAACATACTTGCTAAAGAAAAAGGCAAAGCTGTCCTTAATGCTACCCTTAGTGACGATAGTGAGGTCGAGTCGATGGACTCTGGAGATGAGTCACCGCATTCATGGATAGTCATGTGAGTACTTCTAGTGCTCCTCACGACGATGAGGATGCTGCTTCACAGGGACACCTCGACAGTGAGAAAGATGTGAGTGAGGGGGAGGATGATGCAAGTGAGAGCGGGAGTAACCTTCAACGCGCCTACGATGAGTTATATATTGCATCATTTAAAACTAGAAAGCGTAACAAAGCATTAGTTCTTAGGATCACCGCTTTAGAGGAAGATTTAGAAGACACGCGCGAGAGAGAGAGATACAGTTTAGAGAGAGAGAGAGAGAGTTATTTTGAGAAAGAGAAAGGGGACTTGACTAAACAAGTGGTTAGTCTTACGAGTGAGCAGAGAAAGGGGACTTGACTAAACAAGTGGTTAGTCTTACGAGTGAGCTCCATTACTCCCTGGAGACTCGAAAGAAACTTGAAGCCCTTATAGCCCAACTTACTCATGATCTTGAGAGAGAACGGGAAGTCAAGGTTCAAATCGAGGACAAATCTAGAAAAATGGGAAAGTTGCTCCTCGGCCCCACTTTAAGTTTTGGTGATAGGCAGGGAATAGGTGTTGATGGTGCTTCCACATCCCAAATTTCACCTAGATCAGTTCCTGAGTTTACTACTATTCTATATGGCCATCGTAAAAAACCACGAAGGAGAGTTTGACCAAGAAAAGCAAACCCAGGTCCGCCTAAGACTGTGTTCTTCTGTACATACTGCAAAAGAAAAGGCCACCTCAGGGAGTTTTGCTATAGTTTGGGTCGGACACGACGTACTACTGCTCCACCACATCTTACTAATGATTTTTCCAGTCTGAGAGAGCGTGTTGAGTTTTTAGCTTCCAAATCATAGAGTTTGATGGAGGAATGTTGACATATGCCTTTGCCGTCAGTGAATGCTTCCCGCATCTCGGCTAAAACCAATAACAATAAGGGTAAACAAAAGGTTACCACTTCTTGGGTACCTAAGAAAGATGAAAAGGTCCTCATTGTTCATGTTGCTGTCAAATCACATAATACCTCACAGTGGTATTGTGATAGTGGGTGCTCCAGACATATGACATGCGATGTCTCATTTTTTACCTACCTAGAGGAGTATAAGGAAGGTCGAGTCACCTTTGGAAATGGGAGAAAGTCTAGAATCGTAGGACGAGGTACAGTAGAGTTACTAGGATTTCCTAAGCTAGATAATGTTTTGTATGTCAAAGGTTTGAAGGAAAACCTTCTCAGCATTAGCCAGTTGTACGATGCTGACTTTGCCATAAAGTTTGACCGGGACGCGTGTAATGTCTATAATCAATCCAGTAAAATTTTAGTGCAAGGGGCGTGGACAGAGAATAATTGCTATGGGACTGTGCCCACATTCTCACTTGTTTGTAACATCTCCACGATCACTCCTATGGATCTGTGGCACCAATGTCTAGGTCACGTGAATGTTAGAGATTTGACACGTTTAGCTGAAAAGGACGTAGTAAGTGGATTACCATCATTTGGAAAGCCAACTTCCACGGTTTGTGGACCCTGTCAGTTGGGAAAGCAAATCTGTAGCTCCCATAAGAAGCTGCATTCTATTACCACCTCCCGTGTGCTTGAGTTGATTCACATGGATCTTATGGGTCCTACTCGTACTGAGAGTATAGGTGGTAAGAGGTATATCCTTATGATGGTGGATGATTTCTCTAGATTTGTAGGTTTTTTGAGAGAGAAATTCGATGCTGTAGAGTTTTTAATAACCAAGTGCCGTGTCCTGCAAAATCAACATGGAGTCACTATTAACAGGATGCGTAGTGACAACGGCACAAAATTTAAGGAAGCAAAGGTAGATCTTTACTATGATAGCCTTGGGATCAAACATGAGTTTTCTGCTGTGAAGACTCCTCAGCAAAATAGGATTATTGAGAGAAAGAACAGGACGATTCGGGAAATGGATAGATCTATGCTTCTAGGTCATAAGGTTGCTAGGAGATTTTGGGGAGAGGCAGTGTTTACTACATGCCACACGGTGAATAGGGTTTACCTGCGTCCACACACACTTAAGAAGCCTTATGAATTATGGACTTGTAAGAAACCCAACCTTGCATAATTTCGTGTCTTTGGAGTAAATGCTACATCCTACGGGATAGAGAAAAATTAGGAAAGTTTGACTCCCAGAGTGACGAGAGAATATTGCTAGGATATTCATTAAATAGTAGAGCATAATGGGTTTTTAACCTGAAGAGCTCTAAGGTTATGGAGTCAATAAACATCACCGTGCAAGATGACGAACCTTCAACATTTATTGATCTTAGCCTTCAGTGTGAGGATGAGGACTTTTCTGGCAGTGATTTACTTATCCCACACCCACACTCTGTGGACCCTACTCCTGTGTTAGGGAACACACCTGCTTGGGTTCGTAAGAGTCATGACCCTACCTCTATTGTTTGCGATCCCACTTTAGGGGCCAAGACTCATGCTCAGTTAGATAACGTTGTAGACACCCCATTCTGTTACCCCTTAAACTCTCCTTAGGTCCCTAACACCTCCCTTCATCACTACAAACTCAGGTCATACCCCGAGTACTTACCTTGAAGCCATCGGGCGCTCCCAGGCTCCGTTTGACCAAAAAGTCAAACTCTTCAGCTCGATCGAGATTGAATGAATCTTCAAAGGGCACTAAATCCCATTTCCAACGGTCTGTCCCATGCACGATTCTGACTTACCATGCAGACGAACGACCCATTTTCCTTGAAACCTGATCTAGAAGCCACCGGGCACTCCTGAGATCCGTTTGACCAAAGTAAACTATTCATATTGACCAATATTAAATGAATCTTTAAAGGAAACTGAATCCCCTTTCCAACGGTCCACCCCTGGCATGATTTTGACTTACGGTACAGACGAACGATCTGTTTTACTCCGAGAGGTCACCAAATGCTTCCATGGCCCGGTTGACTAAAGTCAACCCCCCGAATAGGGTCAAACTCTTTGGAATGTCTAATTAAATCTCCTAACCTTTCCAACGGTCTGCCCCATGATCAATTTGGACTTACCATGCAGATGCACGATCCATTTGCGTCCGACGATTCCCCGTCCAATGGACCGATGAGCGCTTCCGAGCCACATTTGACCCAAAGTCAACTCCCGAACCCGGGAGCGGTCCAAAGGACTTTTGAAGGTATCTGAATTACCATTCTAATGGTCCACCCCATGTACGATTCAGATCAATGGTTCGCACTCTGCGGTCAATTTCTCGAAAAGGCCAGAAAGACACTCCCAAACGGCAGGTTCTTGACCATGCCTATGGCAGTGTGCCTAAACACACCTGCCGATTGGAAGGACTAGGGCTATGCCGATCGGTAATGCTCTAGGCCTATAAAAAGGAGTCCATGCCCTCATTGCATAGGGAGCCTAGATCTGATAGATATCACTCTCAGCAAATCTAGAAAACCTCTCTCGAAGTTAGTGAGATTTCCACATCCAAAACCCTTTTCAACTTTCAACACGCATCATCCTTTTCATCAAACTTAGTGAATTCACTACCCTCCATCATCATCCTAGTGCAAGGGATGCTCTCCAACATTCAAGATCAAGCTCAAGATCTTCAAGAAGGTCCAATTTTCTCAATTCTCTCCTTAAATTCCCATAAATTTATATTAACTTGTTTTATTACTTAACACTTTTATTCTCTCATCTCACATATCCTAATATACTTTTTATTTAGTATTATTGCACATCTCTTATTTTCATACAAATAAAAAACCCAAAAAATAAGAAAAATAGGGTTTGCTCAGAAATTCTAAACGGGAATTCTCACACTTTTCTCACAACTAAAACACTTTTTTACACACACACACACACACACACACACACAAATAAGAGAAGTCCCCAGTTGGATTTATGGGATAAACCCCACCCCTCATTTTGCATACGAACTACGTGGACTTTGATGCTTCTATAGGCTACGTAGGCGTCTCAGGGTAAAACTCAAGACTCGAGTCCTCTTTTTTTTCTTTTTCCCATTTTCTATCTTCTCTAAATTTAATTCTCTTAAGTCACATATATGTATATTTGTTCTCAGTGACGTATTATTCCACATACGTTATTGTTTCCTTATAACGATCAACGCATGGATGATCGCGCAAATCCTATTTTTAATGTTATCTTTACCTTCCTACGGATGACTCGCTTTATCTCTTCAATGATACAAGTCGAGGATTCATATCTCCACTATATATACACATGCACACATATCACGGGGAAAATAAAGGAAGATATAAAAAGCCCACGAGAGACCATAAGGGCGGAATGTGTGCCTAACACCTTCCCATTTTGTAACTTAGCCTTTGGACCCTTTTCAAATCATTTTGGTTTCCTATGCATCAGTATGTATTTGGATGCTGTCCTTCGGGATGGCTCCCTTTCTTTTGTCTGTTTTGAGTAAAATAGACTGGCGACTCCATCTCTCTACATTTTTCACCTCATCAATGACCCGGCCGAAGCGCTCCTGAGAGGGACGCGCGGGACCTAGGATCCTCACTCTACCTGCCCGTCGCGATGATCGGGGATGGCCACAGTGTCGACTCCGATGGGGACTATTTTATTTTGAGGGCTAGACTCTATTTACATGGGTGTTATGTTTGTTTATATTTCCCCCCATTTTTGCGTGTTCCACTTTTCCATGCGTCTCCAATGCTTATGCTTCTATTCACACACTTGTAGAAAATTCTCCATGTACACTTCGCACCACGTGCACCTAGGATCACATATATCCTCATGTTGCACGCATCACCCATACTTGGTCATTTGTACTTGTACTTTGCTCCCTGTTTGGCATGATCAAGAAAGAAAATCTCATCATAAGATACTAATAAGAGGATCATGCATGATTCACATGACATCACAAAAGAGCATTGTGATTGACCAAATTTTTTCCAGTAACTGGAGGGTCACTTCGTGGTGGGAGCTGGTCCGGAAGGGTGCAGTTAGCCTAAGCGATATGAAAATCACCTTCGATTGGCCAAGTACCTTCGACGTATATCGAACCGTTCCCCATCATCGTATCGTTTGACCGAAGTCATGATGGGAGGTATATCGTAGGGAACTCTTTCACGTATGCCGAGTATATCAAATTTGCTCTCACACATACCGTCCCCACAAGGTATATGGTGGGGTGGTTCACGTACACTCAGGTATATCAAATGGCTTGTCCACACGTAATGATTACCCGCAAGAGAAAGAGGTATTTCGTGGAAGTCACACCAAAGGGCGGAACCCTTTCCGATTCACCCAACCAACTGCATACCCGCATACAGGTGTCAAGCCTAGGACACACATATAAGATTGTCGGTTTCAACCCAAAACTATGCCAAAATTTCTGGTCGGCCTGCAGCCCAAATTTTCGTGCATTTTTAAAACGGGATCTTGTTCGTGATCCTGGTCACAAGTCTAGCCATAGCTTTGCATATATTACAAACCCAATTATTTCCAAGCTCGGGTCCCGTTCGTCATTTCATTTTGCATTTAGGAGAATTTAATATAAGTGAGAACATAATAATTATAATAATCATGCTGAGACCGTCTTCTAATTTTTTTTCTTTTTCTTTATAAAAAATCCAAAAACATTTCTCCCCTATTTATCAAAAATCCAAAAACATTTCTACTCTCTTTATTAAAAATCCAAAAATATTTTGTCTTCCAATCTAAAAAAAAATGTCAAAATTTTTTTCATCCTTTTTCTCAAAAAAATAAATCCCATTTTGCGCCTTCTCAAGTCGATCACACGCCCTTGGCCTGGATCCTTATTGGCTTTGGTCTACAATCAAATCACCCCGGAGCTCCGTCCGTTCCCCTGCTACTTCTTTCGAGTATGATATCCATCCATTTTCCATGGAGAACACATATCAAGTACCAGTTGTGCATCCAGATCTGATGGCAGTCTTAGCTCAGCTCGTGTCCAAGATCGATAACCTTCAAACTGAGGTCCGAGAGATGCAACGAAACTAGGTTCTTGTTCCTCAAGATCCTGAGGTCTTATTCCCTTGCGCTATGGGTCCACCATAGCCTATTTGGATTCCCAAAGAATATCAGCACGCTCAATGTTCCCCTCCCGTTAATGGGCCATTGCCTGCCCAGCTTCTTATGCCAAACCTTGCCCAACCTAGGGCTAACTTACCTGCGATCGTTGATCCGAAAGAGGAAGAATTGAGCAAGGTCAAAGAAGATCTCAAGATGCTCACTAAGAAGTTTGACCAAGTCAGAATCTCTGAAAATTACATGGACTACACCCATATGTCTCCTTATCCAAAGGCGAGGTTACTCGAGAAGTTTAAAATGCCAAATATTGAGAAATTCGGAGGAAGTGGACCTCCGATTGTTCATCTCACAGTTATAACCGTTCCATGACTCTACTAGGGGCTTCTAAAGAAGTGATGGCCCAATTGTTTCAGAAAACTCTGAAGGATAGTGCCCTCCTATGGTTTTTGTCTCTCGAAGAGTCCAGAGTTCGTAGTTGGGAGGATGTAGCCCGAGAATTCATGTCATAATACAAATACAATGAAGAGCTTGGGCTCAGTCGTTGTGATTTAGAGATGCTCAAACAGAATTCTAGGGAATTAGTCAGTAACTTCATAGCCTGATGGAGGGAAAAGGTAGCCACTATGACCAATCTGCCATCCGAGGAAGAACAAGTCAACATAGTGAAGAAGAACTTCTTGCCCCATGTTCGAGCGATCATGGGAGCACAATACTATCCCCACTTTCGATCTCTCAGAGAAGAAGGAGTAGAAATCGAGGAAGGTCTTGCTAAAATAGAAATTGAACCGAAGAAGGTGTCCGGACAGTTCACCCCCATAAAATATGACAAACCTGGCGGTGCTGCAGTCTCAACCATCAACAACATCTCTCAACCAGCCACATCATGGGCACTGAAAAGCCGTCCTATCCCAGTCCGAAAATAATACACCGAGCTCCACGCTCTCCTCTCCAAAGTTTATCAAGCCTTGTTAAGACAAAAACTTATCAAACCCTTGGATCCCCATCCTTTGCCAAATATGCTCCCAAGAAACTTCAAGGCAGATGCTCATTGCGCCTTTCACCAAACTGCTGGCCATACCACCGACCAGTGCTTTCACCTTCAAAATGTAATCCAAGGTCTAATTGATCGGGGAACCATTTCCCCACCAGCTAATCCTAAGCCAAACACTACTCCAACCCACTCCCAAATCATACCAATGCTATCTTCCCATAAATGAACCCAAGATTTGATCCCTTAACTCAAATCACACCCATACACTCTCCCAAACCTCTCCAAACCTGCCCATATTTCCTCCTACACCCTACTAGCCTTGCTGATCAGGCACTGTCACTCCTTACCAGAGCATGCATCACTTTCTATACCCGTTCTTAAAATGGAAGTATGGAATTATCAGATGTCTTAAACCAACTCCTAGAGTTCAGGCGAAAACTGCCCTCACAGATGATCATTGATTGCTAGAGGTTCAGCATGCTGTTCTTAGAAGCATGAAAATGGGCCCAAGAGTCAGACAATTGGGTAGTACCAACCGATGAAGTCAACTTAGATGATGTTATCCAGGTTATAGCATATACATTCAAGCGAACCAATGATATTTGCAGTATAACTGAGTTACTTGATACTCTGAAGCTATAAGGGTGCCTGGTCCCTTCACCTTTGCATATCCCCACAGAATGGGAAGACCTTTATGAAGAAGCCGTTGAAGTTATAGAATGCATTGACTTTACATGGAAAGACAAAATTGTTGTCGCCGGATGGGGGTAAGAGTTCGAAGATTCGAATGAAGAGAAAGCTTTAGAGAAAATTAGCCCAGTCTTCGACATGTGTGGGATGATATCATTTGAAGAACTCCTCGAAGAAATAAACAAGGTGGCAGAACAACCCAAGATTGATGAGAAAATGGGATTCATATTCTTCCCTTCTTCAATAAATCACATGACCACATCATGGAGGCATTACCATATTCCCATCTCCCTACCAGCCAATAACAAAGGGAAGAGCATTGAAAACCTTCCTATGCCAGAAATGACCATCAAGGAGAGAAAGACCCTCGATCAACTAAAGAAAACTCAAGCTAACATCACTCTATGGGGGCTTTTCATGTCTTCTCAGATGCATAGAAATTCTTTGATCAAGTTACTCACTGGACCCACAGTCCCTCCCTCTACCACACCGGAAGAAGCAGTAAATTTAGTCAGATCCCTAACCTCTACCCTAATGCTATCCTTTTCCGAAGAAAAAATCTCCAAAATTGGGCAAAACCACAATCATGCCCTCAACATCTCCATTGAAGTTATGGGGAATGTCGTACCACTCTCTCTTGTCGACAATGGATTCGCCTTGAATGTATTCCCACTAAGAACCTTCAAGTGCTTAGGCTTGAAAGAAAGTGACCTAGCTCTAACCTCCGCTGTTGTACATGCCTACGATAATACCCGTCGGGAGGTGGTGGGATCCATAAAGCTTGTAATGGGGGCTGTTCCTATAAACCCTATCGTCAAAGTCCAAGTTATTGACATCCAAGCTTATTTCAACCTGTTACTCAAATGACCTTGGCTACATGGTATCAAGGGTGTGTCTTTCTCACTCCATCAAAAATTGAATTTCTTTTCCAACGAACGAGTCATCACCATTTTTGGCGACGACGATAATGCCGAGGGTGCAAGCACCAGCAGTTCGATCCTTGAGATACAATAAGGGTCAAATTATATGCTACTATCAGGATTCCGAGTTGAGCCACTCTTACTCTCGACAGGGGACAATTTCAAAGAAAGGGTTTATCTAGAATATAACCCTCATGGCAACGTCAATGTAATTCAGATGTTCAGAAACATGCACTTCATAACCGGACTGGGGCTAGGACAAAGACAACAAGGGATACTTGAGCCTATTAAACTGAAGAAAGCTTTCCCTCCTTGTAGTTTGGGGTATCAACCATTAGAATAAGAGCTTAGAATGATCTGCCAGTCTCGACCAAAGAGGAGACTAGACTGCATTCAGAATATCACAGTTGAATCCTTGAATGGACGATTCATCAAAGAGGGTGAAGATTTCCCCTTTTGCGATTTTCTTGAACCATGGTATAACCATACAAACAAGAAGATGAAGCCCGGAATGGAGATTTTCTTCCAAGATAGCTACCCATGGGCCGAAAGTTCCCAACATTATGTACAACCGCTCATCAAATATACCGAAGATTCTGAGGAACGTGACTCCGAGGACTCATTCAATTTACAGACACTGGGGCAGACACTCTGTATGGTTCATTCAGGCACTACATCACTGGATCCATCCCACCTGATTAAAGCTGCTGTATACCTATCCTCAACTGGCATACTGCGTCAGTTCTACCTATTGAAATCCCCCCTAATCCCAATGTTTACCCATTTCTTCTTCTATTGTCTATCCTTGTTCAAATGTAATCGAGTCCTCCTTTGATGAGGTTCTCAATGATGTTTTTCCTATAAATGAAATAAACGAAGATTTTGAGTATCTTGTTGTGACTTACATTAGCTATTTGGATTCTAATCAAACTTTTGATGATGATGATTTTGCAAATGAACAATTCTTAACTGATTTAAATAAGGTTAATAATAAACAACATAACCGCGTTTAAGTTAATGAAAAAGAGACTGTTGTTATTAACGTCGTCTCTAGTATCCAACAACGCGAGATTAAGATAGGGGCTGCCCTTGACGAGCATGATCATGCACAACTTGAAGCATTGCTAAAGGAATTTGTGGATGTCTTCGCATGGTCCTATGACGATATGCCCGACATTGATCCTGAAATAGCTTAGCATGAGATTCCCACTCTCCCAGATTACAAGCTGGTTAAACAAAAGCTAATAAAGATCCGCACCGAATGGTCGCTCAAAGTCAAAGAGGAGGTGGTCAAATAGTTGAATGTGGGATTCATTCGTGTGATCGAATACACCACGTGGCTAGCCAACATATTGCTTGTGTCAAAATCAGGAGGGAAGGCTCGAATGTGTGTAGACTACTAGGACTTGAACTAAGCCTCTCCAAAGGATGATTATCCGTTACCCAATATTGACATGATCATGGATAACATAGCCAGTCATGCTCTCAAGTCATTCGTCGATGGGTTTATCGGATACAACCAAATCAAAATGCACCCAGAACACCAAGAAAAGACCGCGTTCATCACCCCATAGGGAACCTTTTATTACACTATTATGCCATTTGGTCTCAAGAACGCTCGGGCTACCTACCAGAGGGCTGCCACAATCATCCTACACGATCTGATTCACAAAGAAGTTGAGGTCTATGTGGATGATATGAGTATTAAATCCCAGACTAGAGAAGGTTATGTTCCTGCTCTCCGAAAGTTCTTCGAACGAATGAGATAGTATCAGATGAGACTCAATTCGAAAAAATGCATCTTCGACGTTACAAAAGGAAAACTCTTGGGATTCATGGTCAGTGAGAAAAGGATAGAATCAGATCCCGCCAAAACGAAAGCCATACTTGATATGCCACCTCCCCGAACAGAGAAAGAAGTCGGAGGTTTCCTTGGAAAAATTGCAATACATCAGTCAGTTCATCAACCAGTTAACTTCCATCTGCGAACTTACTTTCAAACTCCTCTGAAAGGATTCAACTAAGGTTTGGAACGAGGCCTGCCAAGAAGCCTTTGAGAGAATCAAACAATATCTAACCCAACCCCCGATACTTATGCCACCAAAGTCTGGTCTCCCCTCGCTCCTTTACCTAACCATAACCGACACTGGAGGTGGGGCTTTGCTAGCCCAATACCTTGAAGACTCCCCCAAGGAAATAGCCATCTATTATTCCAGTCGCAAACTGGCCGGGTACGAGGTCAACTACACTTCTTTGGAAAAGGCATGTGTCGCTCTTGTATGGGTCACCTAAAAGTTGCGACAATACATGCTCGTCTTCCCTATCAAACTTGTATCCTAAGTGGACCCCATCAAATACCTGCTTGAGAAACCCGCCCTATCTAGTCGAATGGCCCGATGGTTGATGCTCCTGGCCGAGTTTGATATCATATATGTCACGCAGAAAGACATGAAAGGAAGAGCCATCTCTGACTACCTCGCTGATTACCCCATGGATGAAGCCGATGTCTGGATCTCCGAATTTCCAGATGAAAACATCCTCTCCACTACCCAACACAATCTTCGATGGAAAATGTTCTTTGACGGCACTGCTAAAAAAGGAATATGGTATTGGGATACTTTTAATCGCCCCAGATGACTCCCACACTCCCATCGCCATCAAGCTGGATTTACCTTGTACCAACAACATGACTGAATATGGGGCATGCACGGTAGGCCTCAAAGTTTCTCTGAAGAAAGATATTCATTGCCTAGACGTCTATGGGGATTCTGACCTCATCATTGGTCAAGTGCTCAGAAAATGGAGAGTTAAGGACGAGAATCTTCAACCCTTCTATGCCCACTTAGAAGAACTAGCCTCCCAATTCCAAGACATCACCTTCCATTACCTACCTCGAGCAAAGAATAACCTAGTCGAGGCCCTTGCTACCTTGGCCTCCATGGTCGATATGCCTGAAGGAATAACAATAAGTCCCCTCCTGATTCAAAAGCAAGACAAAC
This sequence comes from Sambucus nigra, assembly GCA_949130495.1. Lineage (NCBI taxonomy): Eukaryota > Viridiplantae > Streptophyta > Magnoliopsida > Dipsacales > Adoxaceae > Sambucus > Sambucus nigra. Next base: position 213,569,397 of record OX422217.1, read on the forward strand.
CAACCCATTGCTACCACATTGAGCTCGTCGCCATAAAAGATCCTGAGCTATCTAATTACTGGTACTATGATATTTGGCTCCTCCTCAAGCATGGTAGGTATCCCGAGGGTTCCAAAAATAAAGATCGAGAAAACCTTCGAAGACTGGTTGCCCAGTACATCATCTATCACAAAGCACTACTCAAAAGGAACTTCGATGGAACTCATTTGCACTGTATTACAGGGGAAGATATTGAAAAGATAATGCAGAAGATCCACAGCGAGGAATGTGGACCCCACATGAACGGTCACATGCTTGCCAAGAAGATCATTCGACAAGGCTACTATTGGATCACCATGACCCAGGATTTCACCGCCTATGTCCGGAGATGCCTCAAATGCCAATAATTTTCCAACCTTCAGCATCTACCTCCGCGTGAATTATACAACATGATTTTTCCCTGGCCGTTCTTCACCTGGGTTATCGACATCATAGGGAAAGTTACACCAAAGGATTATAATGGGTATGAGTTCATCCTAGTTTCCATTGATTACTTCAACAAATGGGTCGAAGCCGAGTCATACACATTGCTGAATGCCAAGAAAGTGGCCAAATTCATCAAGAAAAACATCATCTGCCGATATGGGGTCCCGCACGAGCTGGTATCAGACAACGGGTTGCATTTCGAGGAAGAAGTCACAGAAGTGGTCAACGAATATGGGATTCAGAGACACAAATCTTCTCCCTACCAACCTCAGACAAATGGTGACATCGAAGCCGCCAACAAGAACCTCAAGCCATCATCAACAAGATGACCGAAAGTTATCGAGATTGGGCCGATCGGATCCCATACGCCCTCTGGGGCTACCTAACCTCAATTCGAACCTCTACTAGGGCTACCCCTTACTCTCTAGTATACGGTATGGAAGAATTCCTACTCATGGAGCTAGAAATACTCTCGCTGCGCGTCATGCTTAAAAACAAGGTCAGTGAAGAAGACTGGTGCCATAGCCGTCTTGACGAGCTGACCCTCATAGATGAAAAAAAATTAAAAGCTCTATACCATATACAAGGGTACCATCGCCGAATAGAGTGATCATTCAATAAGAGAGTCAAGGACCGTGGTGTCCGGGAAGGGGACCTAGCCCTCAAAGAGATAATAGAACCCATCTGGGACCCCAGAGGAAAATTCAAGCCCAATTGGAGCGGCCCTTACATTGTAAGGAAGATCTTGTTCGGCAGTTCCGCCATGCTCACCGATTTAGATGAGGAGGAAATGGATAGTCCTGTCAACTTGGACTGTCTCAAGAAATTTTACCCCTAGTCCGAAATCTCGGCGCACTATGGCTCTTCTCATTTCCCTTATATTCTAAAAAAAAAACTTCATTTCCCTCTACCCAGAATTACGTGGGCCTGATCCTCTGCAAAACCATTTTCAAACAAATTTAAAATTTTCAAAACCCCAGAGGTACGTAGGCATCTCATACACCTTACATGGGCACGACCCTTTCTTTGTCACAAAATACTATTCTTTTCTTATCTCTGAGAACAACAGTTCATTCTAACATATACTTGAACAAAAGGATTATGTATGCGTTAGCGATCGGTATAGATAATTCAAAAATACAAAAGTCATCAAAAGGCACAGCTGGATGATCAAAAAACTTATTTATTTCACTAATAAGAAATTACAGTACAATTACATAATAAAAGGAATGGAAAACTCCCTTCCCCATACTTTCCTAAAAAGCCAAATAAATCCCTAAATTTATCCCCCATTACAAAATAAACTCTCCAGGAGTCCTATCCACAACTACCAGAGGATCCCACTCCATCATCATCATATACATCCTGGGTCCCTAAGCTTACCCTGCCTAAACAGAATGCCGCAGATGCTTCATGGACCGATAGGCTCGAACCAACCTCGAAAAAACCACAATGCCTCCTTTCATGGTATTAAATAAAATGAGCCACCTTTGTCCAGTCTCCACTACCAACATCTTGCTGACTACTCTCCTCCACAACCACTTCATATAATTACCAAGGATATGCCAAACTCTCCCAATAGATTAAGAAGGACGGGTCGACGGATGCCGATTCTCCCACATAGAGCCAAGCTGCATGTGTAGACGCTCAGTCAAATCTTTTATCGAAAAGAAGTCTAGTGTCTGAGGTGGCACGACCTATTCCCAGACAAATTGATGCAGAAGCCGCCAAGAGAAATAGAAAGAGGTCTTTCTGAGACCAGCCAGCCGGACATACAGGTATTCTCCCAGCTCCAGAATAGGCAGCAATTGTCCCCACCAAGGCACTGACCAACACAGATTCAGAGCCTCGTGCTCCACAAACCAGTTCTCCCAACTCTCGATGTCCAAGCCAACGCTGATGAAATAGCACGAAAAGAAGTTGGGTACAATCGACAAAGGGTATTCAGGAGGAGTCACCAGGAGGAGTCTCTCAGACAACCACATGAACATCATCATGGGTCTACCCGTGAGAAAGTCAGAACGATCTTCATCCAGGCATCCAGACCATTCAAAGTCTCCACTAGTATCACTGCTGCAAGATTATGACGGTATGACATCCATGAAGTAATAGCTGCAGGTTATGGGTCCACCAGCAGTTCCTCAATCACCAGAAACAATTTTGATACTAAACCCAGAACAACGACTCCGGCGTATCCAGCATCGCCAGCCTCCTACAAATGCACGGACTGTAACACCGCCGAAAGGGAGATCATTCCCCCAGCAACTAGTGGTCTAGAAGTCGAAGGTGAAATACGAAAAAATCTGGCCAACAAATCCCTGGGAGAACGGGAAAACTCAGGAAGAGCTGCAGTAACACTGGGATTTATCCCCAGCATTGCAGAAAATTCCTCGTAGGTAGGACAAACTTCATCCAACCCAAAGAGGAATACATTATCTTTGGGGTACCAAAATTGTACCACCGACATCAATATGTTCCACTCAATGGGCCGGTTGCGCCACAAATAAACTCGACGCATACTGATAGTCGACATTATAAGAGCACATTACTTCCAAGGCTTCGAGGTAGTTAGCAAATTCAATGCTACTAGGAAGGTCCATCTTGCAAGACTAAGAAATAATAGGCAAGTAAGTAAGATTGTGAAGGAGTGATGAAAACACTCCGCCCTTACCCGTTTTTATACTTGAAAACGCTCACAAAAAAATATGACCCCTGCAAAAATCGGAGGAAATCCTACCCCATAAAGTACAAGAGGCTGAAGAGGGCACTAATCAAAGCTTTGAATTGATGGGACTGGACTTGACTGGCGATAGGCAGGACAAGGGTCTTGCCGATCGGCACCCCCTATTTTTTGAAATTTTCCTTTTTCCTCTTTTGTCAAAATCAGAAGCTCATGTAAAAAATAAATTGATATTCCCAAACAGAATTTCAAAAATCCTCTTCCACCCCTATATGATTTCTCATTTTTAAAAATTTCCTCCAAATCCCAAAAATATCTCTTTTTACGGTATCAGCAGCAAAGTAAAAGCGCATGTGCATGCATTCACCATTAACAAAAGATTATAAAAAATCCCATTGCATTGCAGATATATATTCTTCTGTGTTACATCAAATTTTGCAGAAATAAAAGAAAAGCAAAAAACAACGGGACTCAGCCCAAACCCATATTCCCTCTCTCTCACCTACTCTTCACCCCTCTCTCTAAGAGCTTCCACCCCTGTGATGCGCTCTCTTTCCCCTACGGCAAGACGACGCACCACCGCTACCCGAGCCATAGTCCTCCCCGAACGAAGAAAATAACACCAAGCAAGAAGGAACCGGGATCGCATCTTAAATATGGGCAGTCACCGAAGATATCCAGTCCCTAATGTCCCTCAGTCAAGTGGCCGACACCCGAACTTGCTGCAAGTAAAAGGAAAAATCAGTATCAAAGGAAAAAGGATCAAAAAAGAAAAGAAACCAAAAAGAGGAAAAGAACAGAAAGGTATACCGTAGGATGAAGAACCTCCTCTGTTAAACCCAACTCCTCCAGATCCATCGCATGAGAACGGTGAAATATGGGGACCATCCCTCCATCAGCACGCCAAATGCTATATGAAGGAGTATGCAATAGAACGAAGGGAACCTTTGAAGTCGTCGCCGCCGCAGATGCCGACGGACCACCGCCGTTGTGGGAAGACCCCACCGCCTGACTCGAACCTGTAGTAGGGAATGACAAGGCATCATATATGCTGGGCGCCATCAACCAGCTTGTTACAAAGTCCATATAGTCATACGGTGCATCCATATCAGTGTACAATAGGTAGGACTCACCGATCATCGCCGTGATCCTCGCATCCTTTGGCAATAGCCTCTCCCGCCTCATGGACGTAGGAGGCTGCGCGGGTGGCACCATCACCTCCTCCTCGGTAATATGCCGAACCATCCTCTCCCCAAGATACCAATAATGTCTAAACTCATGCGCCAGCAAATGCCTCATCTGCGCATTCACCCCAGTCACCCCTGTATCCTGAATGGCTATCCCCCAAGGGTAAAAAGTGAGAACGCAAGGCTGTGTGATAATTGATTATCTTCGCAACTTTCTAATATAGCACACTTATTTAATTTCAGCCCCTAATCATGCATCTAAAGTGCAAGTGTCAACCCATAAACAAATAAAGCAAGCGACGCAAAGTTAAGAAAAAATCCCCGAAGGGCAAAACCTTTTATTTCTTGAACTTTGAATAATTTACAAGACCATTGACTTACATACAACCTAATAATCGCCCACAAGTGTAACGCACGGTGTCTTCATCAAACCTTCAAAGCAACGGCTAGAAACAGTGTCGGCTGGAATCTCCCGCAGGAACTCCAGGTGGTCAGCAATGAAGAAGGGAGACGGCTTCTTCACAAGGGTTGAACAATAGCAAAACTTGTGTTCTAGGGTTCCAAAAGATTCACAAAAGTAATTGGGATTTTTGTGTGTGAATCAAAAAGAGTTTTGGGACTCAAAAAGGTGAAGACTTAGAGTATTTAGGACTCTGAAAATCGTCTTGAAAAGTCTTAGAAAACAACTCCCCGAAGTTGGCTTAAATAAGAAAACTTTGAGCCTAAAAAATCTCGAACAGATCTGGCCGAATTTATCCCAGGCGGACCGGTCCGGCTTGGAGACGGATCGGTCCGACTTCGGATTGGTTCTTTTAAAATATGGCTCCATCGGTTCTCTTTCGGTCCGGGATTTACTGGATCTGCAGCAAGTGGATTGATCCGGGATAGAGGGCGGACCGGTCCGGTTTTCCCAAAAAAATAAAAAACTTTTAAAAGCCTCATTTTGCTTGAAAAAACTTACTTCTTATTTTTATAAAAAACATTTTATAAAAATTTCCCAATACTAAATATGAACTTTAAGGAATGTAAAAACAAAATTTTACCAAGTTCATTCTTGCAGAGGCTATGATATTGAAGATGCTTTGATATTCGGATTCGTTGATGTAGGTGTGATCTTGAGTTTCTTCAACGGTGTAACGACGTACGACATATAAATTGATAATGGAAAAAATGTCCTTACAAAAATTCACCTCAAAATCCCCAGCATAACTCTTAAAAGCCAAGTGAATCTCCTCCCGGCAAACCCCCCGGAGGATCTTTAAGGATCACCTCCTATGCCCCAAACGTCTCAGACCTCCCCGAGGGATACGTCCAAAAACTGGACCACTTAATCACTTCCCTAGTGGAATTTTGGCTATTTCTTGGCAAAAATCTCCATAATCACAAGGATTTCCCCAGCCATCAGCTCCCCAACTCAAATCGAGATCACAAGGTAATTTTCCCCGACAGAATTCTAAAGAATCATTCTCCCCAGCTCATTCACTATTCCCCAGTGGAACCCAATCTTTATCCACAGCAAAATCCCTGATTTTCTCCAAGGAAATGTATACCTTAGTAGGTAAGAATTGACCTCGATCTTGGATCAGGATTTACCTCGATCCTCGGTCGTCACCTCTCTTAGGTCTGAATCGACCTCGATCTTCGATCGTCACCTTAGTTAGTTCGTAATTGACCTCAGTCTTGGATCATCAACCTAAGCTCGCAAAATGGGCTTTGACCTGCATAATTGGTCATCCTTGTTTCCTTTAGCCGGCAGAATTGTCTTCGACTCGCAGAATTGGTCATCACAACCTAAGCTTATATAATTGGCATCGACCCGCATAATTGGTCATCTCAACTAAAGCCCGCAGAATTAGCTTTGACCCACAGAATTGGTCATCGCAACCTAAGCCTACAGAATTGGCTTCGACCCGCAACATCGGCCATCTCAATTGAAGCCTGCAGAATTGGCTTTGACTCGTAAAATTGGTCATCCTTATTTCTTTAAGCCCTTAGAATTGGATTCGACCCGCAGAATTGGTAATCTCAACTAAAGCCCACATAATTGGCTTTGACCCACATAATTAGTCATCCTTGTTTCCTTAATCCCGTAGAATTGGCTTTGACCCATAGAATTTATCATCTCAATTAAAGCTCGCAGAATTGGCTTAAACCCACAGAATTGGTCAACGCAACCTAAGCCTGCAGAATTGGCTTCGACCCGCAGAATCGATCATCTCAACTAAAGCCCGCAGAATTAGCTTTGACCCACAAAATTGGTCATCCTTATTTCCTTAAGCCGAAAAAATTGGCTTCGACTTGAAGAATTGATCATCGCAACTTAAGATCGCAGAATTGGCTTCGACTTACAGAATCGATCACCCTCATCTTCAAGCCCTCTAAATTGTCTTCGACCCGCATAATCGGTCACCTCATCTTTAAGCCCACATAATTGGCTTTGACCTACAGAATTGGTCACCCTCATCTTCAAGCCCTCAGAATTGGCTTCGACCTGCAAAATTGGTCACCTCATCTTCAAGCCCGTAGAATTGGCTTTGACCCATAGAACCGGTCACCTCATCTTCAAGACCTCAGAATTAGCTTAGACCCGTAGAATTGGTCACCTCATCTTCAAGCCCACAGAATTGGCTTCGACCAGCAGAATCGATCACCTCATCTTTAATCCCTCAGAATTCGCTTCGACCCGCAGAATCTGTCACCTCATCTTCAAGCCCTCAGAATTGGCTTCGACGCTTAGAATCAGTTACCTCATCTTCAAGCCTGCATAATTAGCTTCGACCCGTAGAATCGATCACCTCATCTTCAAGCCCACAGAATTTGCTTTAGCCCGCATAACCAGTCACCTCATCTTCAAGCCCTCAGAATTGGCTTCGACTCGTAGAATCGGTCACCCTCATGTTTAAGCCCTCAGAATTGGATTCGACCCACATAATCGGTCCTCCTCATCTTTAAACCCTCAGAATTGGCTTTGACCCATAGAATCGATCATCCCCAGCACCTCCTTAAGAATTGACCTAAACTTTCCTCCAAACCATCCCTAGTATTCTCCCCTTAGGTCTTCAGAATTGGCCTTAACCCTCTGAATTGGTCATCCTTACCCCCCAGGTCCTCAAAATCAGCCTCAACCTCCTGAATTGGTCATCCTATTTTTAAAAGCATCATGAAGTGTCTATTCGATAAGCATTGTTTTTTCCAAACTCACCTGTCGAGGGGCTCTGTAGACACCCCAATATGTTACCCCTTAAACTCTCCTTAGGTCCTTAAAACCTCCCTTTATCACTACAAACCGAGGTCATATCTCGAGGACTGACCTAGAAGACATCGGGAGCTCTTAGGCTCCATTTGACTAAAAAGTCAAACTTTTCAACTCGACTGAGACTGAATGAATATTCAAAGGGCACTGAATCTCCTTTCCAATGGTCCATCCCGTGTGCTATTTTGACTTACCATTCGGACAAATGACCCATTTTCCTCAAAACTTGATCTAGAAGCCATTGGGTTCTCCCGGGCTCCATTTGACCTAAGTTAACTCTTTAGCTCGACTGAGACTGAATGATTCTTCAAAGGGTACTGAATCCCCTTTCCAATGATGTACCCTGTGCACGATTTTAACTTACGGTATGGACGAATGATTCGTTTTACTCCGAGAGGTCACCGAATGCTTCCAGGGCCCAGTTGACCAAAGTCAACCACCCCAAACCAGGTCAAACTCTTTAGAATGTCTAAGTACATCTCCTTAACATTCTAATGGTCCACCCCATGCGCGATTCGAACTTACCATGTGGATGAACGATCCGTTTGCGTCCGACGATTCCCCATCAAATGGATCGACGAGCACTTTTGAGCCATATTTGAACCAAAGTCAACTCCTGAACCTGGGAGTGGTCCGAAGGACTTTTGAATCTCTCTAAATTACCTTTCCAATGGTCCAACCCGTGTGCGATTCAGATCAATGGTTCTCACTCTGCGACTGATTTTCTAAAAAGGCAAAAAAAAACACTACCAAACGATAGGTCCCAGACCCTACCTATCGGTAGTGTGCCTAATCACACCTGCCGATTGGCAGGACCAAGAATATGCCGATCGATAATGACCTAGGCCTATAAAAAGGAGGCCATGACCTCATTGCAAAGGGAGCCCAGATCTGATAGATATCACTCTCAGCAAATCCAGAAAACCTCTCTCGAAGTCAGCGTGATTTCCACATCCAAAACCCTTTCCAACTTTTAATGCTCATATCCATTTCATTAAACTTGATGAATTCACTACCCTCGATCATCATCCAAGTGCAAGGTATGCTCTCCAACATTCAAGATCAAGATCAAGCTCAAGCTCAAGATCTTCAAGAAGGTCCAATTTTCTCAATTCCTCCTTAAATTCCCATAAATTCACATTAACTTGTTTTATTAATTAACACTTTTATTCTCTCATCTCACATATCCTAATATACTATTTATTTAGTATTATTACACATCTCTTATTTTCATACAAATAAAAAACCCAAAAAATAAGAAAAAGAGGGTTTTGCTCATAAATTCCAAATGGGAATTCTCACACTTTTCTTACACTTTTCTCACAACTAAAACAATTTTTTACACACACACACAAATAAGAGAAGTCTCCGATTGGATTTATGGGATAAACCCCACCCCTCGTTTTTCATACGAACTACGTGGACTTTGATGCCTCTATAGGCTACATAGGCGTCTCGGGGTAGAACTCGAGACTCGAGTCCTATTTGTTACTCTTTTTACCATTTTATATCTTCTCTAAATTCAATTCTCTTAAATCACATATATGTATATTTGTTCTCAGTGGCGTATTATTCCACATACGTTATCGTTCCCTCATAACGATCAACGCATGGATGATCGGGAAAATCCTATTTTCTAATATTATCTTTACCTTCCTATGGATGATTCGCTTTATCTCTTCAATGATACAAGTCGAGGATTCCTATCTCCACTATATATACACATGCACACATATGATGTGGAAAATAACAAAAGCCCATGAGAGACCGTAAGGGCGGAATGGGTGCCTAATACCTTCCCATTTTGTAACTTAGCCTTCGAACCCTTTTCGAATCATTTTGGTTTCGTATGCATCAGTATGTCTTTGGATGCTGTCCTTCGTGATGGCTCATTTTCTTTTGTCTGTTTTGAGTAAAATATACTGGAGAATCCATCTCTTTATATTTTTCACCTCATCAATGACGCCGGCCGAAGCGCTGCCGAGAGGGACGTGCGGGACCTCGGATCCTCACTCTACCTGCCCTCTGCTAGGATCGGGGATGGCCACAAACGTTGAGCCCAAGAATCATAAATAAGCACTCAAGGATGAACATTGGATATCTTCCATGTAGGATGAGTTGCTGCAGTTTAAAAAGAATAATGTCTGGGAACTTGTCCCCCGACCTAGTGAGACTAATGTGATAGGTATTAGGTGGATTTTCAAGAATAAAATCAATGAAAATGGTACCATAATCAGAAATAAGGCTAGGTTGGTCGCTCAAGGCTACACACAGATAGATGGTGTAGACTTTGGGGATACATTTGCTTCAGTTGCAATGCTTGAGTCCGTCCGCCCGTCCGCTTACTAGTCGCCATCGCATGTCATATGCGCTTCAATTTATACCGGATGGATGTCAAGAGTGACTTTCTAAATGGCATTCTATAGGAAGAGGTTTACGTGGAATAAACAAAAGGGTTTGAAGACCCTAAGCACGTGGAGAACGTCTACTATCTGAGCAAAGCCTTGTATGGTTTGAAGTAAGCACCCATGCTTGGTACGAAAGGCTTACTTCCTATCTCTTAGCCCGTGGCTTCAAGAGAGGGGGAGTTGATATGATGTTGTTCGTCAGGAGAGATGACTGTTCTATTTTGGTTGCCCAGGTCTATGTGAATGACATAGTATTTAGATCAACGTGCTCCCAGCATGCTCACCACTTTGAGGAGAAGATGAAAAGTGAGTTTGAGATGAGCATGGTAGGTGAGCTTATTTTCTTCCTTGGTCTCCGGGTTCGTCAGCTAGAGGATGAGATGTTCATCTCCCAATCCAAGTGTGGCCATCCCCCGATCCCCATCGGGGAGGGAGAAAGGGATCCTTCGGGTCCCGCGTATCCCCTCTCGGGAGAGCGCTTCGATCGACGTCGATTTGTGAGGTGTGAAAATGTAGAGAGATTCAGAGTCGCAAGTCTATTTTACTCAAAACAGACAAAAGAAAAAGGGGAAGCCAGCCCGAAGGATGGTATCCAAAGACATACTGGTGCGTGCGAAACCAAAATGATTCGAGAAGGGTTCGGAGTCTTAGTTACGAAATGGGAAGGTGTTAGGCACCCATTCCGCCCTTTCGGTCTCTCATGGATATTTGTTATTTTCCTTTATGTTTCCCCCCATGATATGTGTGCATGTGTATATATAGAATGGAGGTAGGAATCCTCGACTTGTATCATGGAAAAGACAAAGAGAGTTATCCGTAGGAATGTGAGATTAGTGTAGAAAATAAGATTTACGTGATTACCTCTACGTTGACCGTTATAAGGGAACGATAACACATATGGAATAATACGTTACTAAGAACAAGTATATAGAATATAATGAAAAATGAGATAAAGAGAAGATAGAAAATAAGAGAAAACGTGAGATAAAGGAGTCGAGCCTCGGGTTTTACCCCGAGACGCCTACGTAGCCTATAAAGGCATCAAAGTCCACGTAGTTCGCATACAAATGAGGGGTGGGGTTTAACCCATAAATCCAAATGGAGAAATCTCTTATTTGTAAGTGTGTGTGTAGAAAAAGTATTTTAGTTGTGAGAAAAGTGTGGAAAAAGTGTGAGAATCCCTACTTGGAATTTATGAGCAAACCCTCTTTTTCTTGTTTTTTGTTTTTTTTATTTATATGAAAATAGGAGATGTGCAATAATACTAGATAAAAAGTGTATTAGGATGTGTGAGATGAGATAATAAAAGTGCTAAATAATAAAACAAGTTATTGAGAATTTAAGAGAATTAAAGAGAGAGTTTGAGAAAGTTGGACCTTCTTGAAGATCTTGAGCTTGATCTTGAATGTTTGGAGAGTAGCCCTTGCACTTGGATGATGATGGAGAGTGGTTAATTCATCAAGTTTGATGAAAGGGATGATGAAAAGTGGAAGTGAACAAGGGATTTGGAAGTTGAAATCACGCTGCCTTCGAGAGAGGTTTCTGGGACTTGCTGAGAGTGATTTCCTTCTGATCTGAGATCTCCTTGAAAATGAGGCCAAGGCCTCATTTTATAGGCCCAGGGGACTGAAAATTGGCTTAGAGCCCTTCCTGCCTGTCGTCAGGAAGGTGCCGATAGGCAGGCTCTGGGACCTTCCGTTTGGTAGTGTGTTTCAGGCCTTTTCGGAAAATTGATCGCTGAGGGCAAATCGTTGGTCAGAATCGTGCAGGGGGCATACCGTTTGAAAGGTATTTTAGAGACCTTCAAAAGTCCTTTGGACTGCTCCCGAGTTAGAGAGTTAACTTTGGGTCAAATGTGGCTCGGAAGCGTTCATCGATCCGCTGGACGGGGAATCGTTCGGACGCAAATGGATCGTTCGTCCACATAGTAAGTCCGAATCATGCATGGGGCATACCATTGGAAAGGTTAGGAGATGTAATTTGAAAGTCCAAAGAGTTTGACCCGGTTTAGAGAGTTGACTTTTGTCAACTGGGCCCGGGAAGCATTCGGTGGCTTCCCGGAGTCAAACGGATCGTTCGTCCGCATGGAAAGTCAGAATTGTGCACAGGATGGACCGTTGGAAAGGGTATTTAGTGCCCTTCGAAGATTCATTTAGCCTCGGTCGAGCTAAAGAGTTGACTTGGGTCAACAGAGCCCGGGAGCTCCCGGTGGCCTTTAGGTCAGGTTTCGGGTGCAAACGATGCGTTCGTCCTCATGGTACGTCAGAATCGCGCACGGGGTGGACCGTTGGAATAGGTATTCAGTGCCCTTCAAAGATTCATTGAGTCTCGGTCGAGATGAGTAGTTTGACTTTTGGGTCAAATTGAGCCGGGGAGTGCCTGATGGATTTTAGGTCAGTACTCGGGATGTGACTAGGGTTTACAGTGATCAGTGGAGGTACTAGGGACCTAAGGAGAGTTAGGGGGTAATAGAATGAGGTGTCTACAGAGCCCCTCGACGGGTGAATTTGGAATAAATGATAGCCGTCGATTAGACACCGCATGATGCTTCTGAGAGAATGTGACCGATTTAGAGGGTCGAGGTCGATTCCGAGGACGTAAGAAGTATACTGGGGATAATTAATTCTGTGGATCAAAGCTGAATTTGTGGGCCTAAGGAAGCGAGGGTGACCAATTCAGCGTGTCGAGGTCGGTTTTGAGGACCTAAGAAAATGAGGATGGCCAATTCAGAGGGTCAAGGTCAGTTCTGACCTAAGAATGGTGACGACTGAGGTCCGAGGTTGATTCCGACCTGATTTAGGTGATGATCCAAGATCGGGGTCAATTCTGACCCAAAAGTGGTGACGACCGAGGACCGAGGTCAATTTTGACCTAACTGAGGTGACGATCTAAGATCGGGGTCAATTCTGACCCAAGAGTGGTGACGACCGAGGACCGAGGTCAATTTTAACCTAACTAAGGTAAAGATCCAAGACCGGGGCCAATTCTGACCCAAAAGTGGTGACGACCGAGGACCGAGGTCAATTCTGACCTAACTAAGGTGACGATCCAAGACCGGGGCCAATTCTGACCCAAGAGTGGTGACGACCGAGGATCGAGGTCAATATTGACCTAACTAAGGTGACGATCCAAGATCAGGGTCAATTCTGACCCAAGAGTGGTGACGACCAAGGATCGAGGTCAATTCTGACCTAACTAAGGTGACGATCCAAGACCGGGGTCAATTCTGACCCAAGAGTTGTGACGACCGAGGACTGAGGTCAATTATGACCTAAATAAGGTGACGATCCAAGACTGGGGTCAATTATGACCCAAGAGTGGTGACGACCGAGGGCCGAGGTCAATTCGGACCTAACAGAGGTGACGATCCAAGATCGGGGCCAATTATGACCCAAGAGTGGATAAAGATTGTATTTTGATTCTGCTGGAGAAAGAGCTTTGTGATTCCGATTTGAGATGGGGAGCTAATAGCTGGGGGAAGCTTTATAGGAGACCTCGCAGGGGGGAACAACCTATTTTGGGTGTTGTGAGAGAATTCCGCTGGGGAATTGATCACGTGATCCTTTAGGGATTTTTCGGAGCCTTGTCGGGAGGAGTTTTCACTTAGCTTTTGAGGATTCCGCTAGGTAAGAGGGGTTCCGTTTGGGGGATAAGAATTGGATTTGAGGTTCCGCTGGGGAACGATGAATGAGTTGGGGAAAATTTGGATTTCCCCTTGGGAGGGATCGCTCAGGGCGAGTGGTTCCTTTGATTTCTGCTGGGAAAAATACCATGTGATAATGTATCGTACCGGGTAGTTGACGGTCGGGGAGGCCTATTGTAAAGTCTGATGAGGAGGTGATTAGGTGGTCCGAGCGCCTTGCCCGAGAGGTCATTCGCTTGGATTTTGAGGGCTCCGTTGGGGCAAACGGTGTGTCACCTGAAGGAGTGCGAAATTTTCTTGGTGAAAATGTTCTATATCCGTCCTGGGATTTTTAAGAATTTTTTGAGGATTTTTCAAGGCTTCCTGGTATTTTCTGGAAATTTTTGTACGAAATTTTAAGGGGAGTTCCGGTCGGCATAGACTGAGAGGTGCCATTGGGCAGTGGCACAGACTTTTGGGCTGCCTCGGGAAGGTGAGGAGACAGTGCCGATCGGTATGGAAGGGAGAGATGCCGATCGTCATGGCGCTTGGCCTCCTATATAAAGGGGGCGAATCCCCTTCATTTTTCGCAGTTTCTTGAATTCTCTCTTTCTGCGATTTCTCTCTGCGAATTGTTCTAACGTTCCTATCTTCAAGAAAATGACCGCTTTTGTGAGCACCACTATCTACCGAGAGTGGTTGACCATTGATGACTGGGCAAATGTGGATTGGAGCAACAGGGTGCCTCTTGCTTTAGGAAATGAGAATGACTTTGATGCATTCGATCCGGTTGTGGATGAGTGGACCTTACTGCGGGAGCCATCACATCATCGCTCTTCGAGAGTGATTCCCGGTGGTTATGTAAGTAACCTGAACTTTTGGCATTCTTTCCTTTTTGGGTGATTTTCCCCTTTTTCTTGACCTTTGACTGAATTTTTCCTTTTGCCAGTCGAATATTTCCTTGAAGAACATGTGTGTCCATGGGACGACGGGGTTTAGGGATGTTTGGGAGCATCTTCCACCTGTGGTGTGCTGGATTGTAACATTAGTGGGTTTTGGGAGGTTGGCGGCTGCGCTGGAGGAGACGCCTCGTTCGACAGCAGTTTTGTGTGCCTTGGGGGAGAGGTGGTGGGACACTACCCACATTTTTCATTTTGGCTTCGGGGAGATGACGGTGACTCCCATAGATGTGCAACAACTGCTGGGTCTGGATTGTGATGGGGAGAAGATAGAGGAGGATCGCTCCTTGCGGGTGAGGCCGGAGGCTGTGTATGCGGCACCTGTTGATGTGAGGAGGATAGTCTCTGGGGATTCTATCTGGCTATCCTTGCTGAAGGATGTTTTGCTGAGCAGTGTGGTTGATGTGGAGGACGGGCTGCAAGTGAGGCAGATGGCCCGATTATTCATCTTGTTGGTGCTGGGAGGTTTTATGGTGGCGCCGAGCGGCGACGTCGTCCATTTGTGGTTTCTGCCGTACTTGAGGATGTTTTCGAACATCCCTTTCTATGATTGGGGGAGTCTGACCTTGGTGAACTTTACTCTTCTTTGGATGCATTCAACCGGTGCTGCCGACAAACTTTTACGAGAGCCACTTATCTCCTGGAGGTATTCTTTACTTTGTGCATTTTCATTTCATGCATTCACATTGTCCTTTCATGCATTCGCATTTTCCTTATGCGTCCCTTTTTGCTTGTGAATTCAGACGTGGTTTTATGAGGTGATTGGGTGTAACACCTCGCTGATTGCTTTGAAGGAAGACACTGTTGGGGACTTTTGTCAACTGTACTGATGGCGTAAGGCCAATCGGCAGTCGAAGGGATCTCTTTCCCTGGAGGCTGTGTGTCAGGTCTTGAATGACCTGACCAGTGGTCGGGTAAGATTTTTTCCATTTTAGTTTTGGTTTTTGCACCTTCTGATCTTGTACTGACTCATGCCTGCTTGGGGACTTTCAGGTGACCTTTTATCCTTAGGGGACAGCTATTCAGGATACGGGGGTGACTGGGGTGAACGCGCAGATGAGGCACTTGTTAGTGCATGAGTTCGGCCATTCCTGGTACCTCGGGGAGAGGGTGATCCGTCAGATTGCCGAGGAGGAGGTGGTGGTGCCTCCCGCATAGCCTCCTATATTTATGAGGCAGGAGCGATAGTTGTTGGAGGATGAGAGGATCGTGGCGATGATCGGTGAGTCTTATGCTTTATACACTGATACGGCTGCGCCGTATGATTGTATGGATTTTGTGACGAGCTGGTTGATGGCGCCCAGTATACATGATGCTTTGCCTTTCCCTCCTGCTTGTTCGAGTCGGGCGGTGGGGTCTTCCCACAGTGGTGGTGGTCCGTCGGCACCTGCGGATCGGAGGTCCCTTTTGTTCAGCTGCACACTCCATCGTACAACATTCGGCGGGCTGATGGAGAGATAGTGTCGATGCTGCATCATCACCTTGCGATGGATTCAGAGGAGATGGGTTTTACAGAGGAGGTCCTTCGTCCTGCCGTAAACCTTTCAGTCCTTTTCCTCTTTTTTTTTATTTCTTTTGCTTGATACTGATTCTGCCTTTTCCTTGCAGCAAATCCGGGTGTCAACCACTTGGCTGAGGGACATTAGAGATTGGATATCATTGGCGACTGCCCACATTCGGGATACGATTCCCGTTCCTTATTTCTTAGTGCCAATTTCTTCGTCTGGAGAGGACTCTGGCTCGGGTAGTGGTGGTGCATCATCTCGTCGTAGGGGGAAGAGAGCGCGTCGCAGGGGTGGAAGCTCTTGAGAGAGAGAGATAGGGAGTGAAATGGGGGTTCGGGCTGAGTCTCGTTATTTTTGGCTTTTTCTTTATTTTCTGTAAAATTATGTAACACAGAAAACATATATATGCAATGCAATGTAGTTTTTTGGCTATCTTTTATTTTAATGATGAATGAATGCATGCACATGCGCCTTTTAATTTGCTACTGAGACCGTAAAATAGGAGTATTCTTGGAATTTTTCAAAGGGAAGTTGTTTTATTTAAAATGGGGAATCCCATAAGGAGGGAACAGGATTCTCGAAATTCTTTTGAGAATATCAATTTATTTTTATGGAGTTTTTCTGATTTGGCAAAAAAGGAAAGGAAGAAATTTCCAAAAATGGGGGGTTGCCGACCGGCAAGCACTCTGGCCTGCCTATCGGCAGTTCAATCCAATCCCATCAATTGAAAGCTTTGAATGGTACCCTCTTCAGCCTTTAGTTCCTTGTGCGGTAAGATTCCTTTCGATTTCTACAGGGATTATGTCCTTTGTGAGGATTTTTAAATATAAAAAGGGAGAAGGGTGGAGTGTTTTCCTCACACCTTTTGCATTCTTACATACCCACCCATCATCTTTTAGTCTTGCGAGATGTCTCTCCCTGGTATCATTGAGTTTGTCAATTACCTTGAAGCCTTGGAAGCTATGTGCTCTT
Source organism: Sambucus nigra (assembly GCA_949130495.1). NCBI lineage: Eukaryota > Viridiplantae > Streptophyta > Magnoliopsida > Dipsacales > Adoxaceae > Sambucus > Sambucus nigra. Next base: position 213,586,448 of record OX422217.1, read on the forward strand.
ATAATGTCGACTATGATGCTTTCAACATGCACCGAGTCTCCTTGTGGCACAATCGACCTTTTGAGTGGAATATGCTGATGGCGGCAGTACAATTTTGGTACCCCGAAGACCATGTATTCCGCTTTGGGTTGGAAGAAGTTTGTCCTACCTACGAGGAATTTTCTTCCATACTGGGTGTGAATCCCAGTGTTGCCACGGCTTTACCCGAATTTTCCCGTTCTCCTAGGGATTTGTTGGCCGGGCTTCTTCATATTTCTCCTTTGGCGTCCAGGTCATTGGTTGTCGGAGGAATGATCTCCCTCCCAGTGGTGTTGCAGTCCATGCGTTCGCGAGAAGTAAGTGATGCTGGCTATGCTGGAGCCGTTGTTCTGGGCCTGGTTTCAAAATTACTGTTGGTGACTGGGGAGGTGCGAGTGGAATCACCTATCGTTGCAATCCTGCGGTGGTGATATTGGTGGAGACTTTGAATGGCCTGGATGCCTAGAGAGAAGGTCGTTCCAACTTTTTAAGGGGTAGCCCTATGATGCTGTTCATGTGGTTGTCTGAAAGATTCCTCTTGTCGACTCCTCCAGAATATCCTTTGTCGACTGTACCCAATTTCTTTTCCCGCTACTTCATCCACATGGGCCTGTATGTTAAGAATTGGGAGAATTGGTTTGTGGAGCATGGGGCTCGTGGGCTGTATTGGTCAGTGCCTTGGTGGGGATAGTTGTAGCCTGTTCTGGAGCTAGGAGAATATTCATATGTGTGGCTGGTTGGTCTCAGGCATACCTCTTTTTATTTACCTTGGCGACTTTTGCACCAATTTGGCTGGGCATAGGTCGTGCCACCTCGGACCTCAAATTTCTTTTCGGTAGAAGATTTGACTGAGCGCCTGCGTCTATTGCTTGGATCTCTGTGGGAAAGTCGGCGTCCATCGACCCATCCCTCTCAGTATGTTGGGAAGGTTTGCCATGTCCCCAAAGATTATATGAAGTGGTTGTGAAGGAAAGTAGTCATCAAGATGTTGACAGTAGAGACTGGTCAGAGGTGGTTTGTTTTATCTGACTCCATGGAAGGGGGTGTTGTGATCTTTTCGAAGATGGTTAAGGCTCATCGGTACACGGAGTGTTTGCGGCACTCCATTCAGGCAGGAGAAACTTAGGGTCCTCAGGATGTAGATGATGAGGGTGAAGGCTCTTCGGGTAGCCGTGGGTAGGACTCCTGGGGAGTTTATTTATGTAACAGATGTGGGGGATTTTATCTGGTTTTTAGGGTAGTAGGGGGGAAAGGAGTTATCCGTCCCTTTTTCTTATGTAATTCGTACTGTAGTTTCTTATTAATGAAATAAACAAGTTTCTGATCATCCGGCTGTGCCTTTCGATAAATTTTGTATTTTGAATTATCTATACCAATCGCTAAGGCATACATAATCCTTTTGTTCAAGTAGATGTTTAGAATGAACTGCCGTTCTCGAGGATAAGAAAGGAATATATTTTTGTGAAAAAGAAGGGTCCGTGCTCATGTGGGGAGTATGAGCTGCCTACGTACCTCTGGGGTTTTTGAAAAAGTTCTTATCTGTTTGAAAATGGTTTTTGCAGAGGATCAGGACCACGTAGTTCTGGGTAGAGGGAGATGGAGAGAGTTTTTTTTAGAAGGGGGTGGGAGGAGTCGTAGCGCACCGAGATTTCGGACTAGGTGTAGAATTTCTTGAGGCGGTCCAGATTGACTTGACAATCCATCTCTTCCCTATCCAGGTCGGTAAGCATGGCGGTACTGCCAGATAAGATCTTCTTCACAATGTAAGGGCCACTCCAATTGGGTTTGAACTTTCCTCTGGGGTCCCAGATGGTTTCGATTATCTACTTGAGGGATAAATACCCCTCCCGGACATCGCGGTCCTTGACTTTCTTGTTGAGCGATCACGCTATTCGGCGATGATACCCTTGTATGTGGTAAAGATCTTTTAATCTCTGTTCATCTAGGAGGGTCAGCTCATCAAGATGGCCTTGGCACCTGTCTTTTTTACTAACCTTGCTCTTGAGAATGACGCGTAGCGAGGGTATTTCTAGCTCCAAAGGTAGGACTGCTTCCATGCCTTAGACCAGGGAGTAAGGGGTAGCCCCAGTAGAGGTTCAGATTGAGGTTCGATATCCCCAGAGGGCGTACGGGATCCGATCGGCCCAATCCCTATAACTTTCGGTCATCTTGCTGATGATGGTTTTGAGGTTTTTATTGGCGGCTTCAACTGCACCATTGGTCTGAGGTCGGTAGGGAGAAGATTTGTGTCTCTGAATCCCATACTCGTTGACTATTTCTGTGACTTCTGCCTCGAAGTGCAAACCGTTATCCGACACTAGCTCGTGCGGGACCCCATATCGGCAGATGATATTTTTCTTGATGAATTTGGCCACCTTCTTGGCATTTAATAATGCGTATGACTCAGCTTCGACCCATTTGGTGAAGTAATCGATGGCGACCAGGATGAACTCATGCCTATTTGACGCTTTTGGTGTAACCTTCCCCATGATGTCGATACCCCAGGTGGAGAACGACCAGGGGGAAGTCATGTTGTATAATTCCCGTGGAGGCAAGTGTTGAAGATTAGAGAATTGTTGGCATTTAGGGCATCTCCGAACATAGGAGGTGCAATCCTGGGCCATGGTGGTCTAGTAGTTGCCCTGTCGGATGATATTTTTACCAAGCATGTGACCGTTTATGTGGGGCCCGCATTTCCCGCTGTGGATTTTCTGCATTTTTTTTAAATGTCAGCCCCTGCGATACCGTGCAAATGAGTTCCATCGAAATTCCTCTTGAGTAGTGCTTTATAACAGATGATGTACTGAGCGGGCAGCCTTCGGAGGGTAGCTCGGTCGTTCTTATTGAAACCTTCGGGATACCTACCATGTTTGAGGAGGCACCATATATCATAGTACCAGCAATCGTATGGTTCGGGGTCTTCTGTGGAGACAAGATCAATATGGTAACAATGGGTCGGTTTGTTTTGCATTTGAACTAGGAAGGGGGTCATTGTTATTCCCTCGGGCATGTCGACCATGGAGGCCAAATTAGCGAGAGCATCGTCTAGGTTATTCTTTGCTCGGGGTAGGTAATGGAAGGTGATATCTCGGAATTAGGAGGCTAACTCTTCTAATTAGGCATAAAAGGGTTGGAGCTTTTCGTCCTTGACCTTCCACTTTCTGAGCACTTGACCGATGATAAGGGCAGAATCCCCGAATACATCAAGGTGTTGAATACTTTTCTTGAGAGCGACCTTGAGGCCCACTGTGCATGCTTCGTATTCTGTCATGTTGTTGGTGCAAGGGAAATCCAATTTTATGGCGATAGGAGTGTGGAAGTCATCTGGGGCGACCAGGAGTATCCCAATTCCATATTCCTTTTTATTGGTAGCGCCATCGAAGAACATTTTCCATCGGAGGCAGTTTTGAGTGGTGCAGAGGACATTTTCATCTGGGAATTCGGAGATCCAGGCATCTGTTTCTTCTACAGGGTAGTCAACGAGGTAGTTAGAGATGGATCTTCCTTTAACGGCTTTCTGTGTGATGTACACGATATTGAACTCGGTTAGGAGCATCAACCATCGGGCCATTTGGCTGGATAAGGCGGGTTTTCGAGTAGGTATTTGATGGGATCCATTCGGGATACAAGTTTAATGGGGAAGGCGAGCATGTAGTGTCGTAAATTTTGGGTGACCCAAACAAGGGTGACACATGCCTTTTCTAAAGCAATGTAGTTAACCTCATACCCGGCCAATTTGCGATTGGCATAATAGACGGCTCTTTCTTTGCGGGAGTCTTCAAGGTATTGGGTTAGCAAAGCCCCAGCTGCAGTGTCGGTTATGGTTAGGTATAGGATCAAAGGGACACCAGGCTGTGGTGGCATGAGAACTGGAGGTTGGGTTAGATATTGTTTGATTTGGTCAAAATCTTCTTGGCAGTCCTTGTTCCAAACCTTGGTTGAATCCTTTCAGAGGAGCTTAAAGATTGGTTCACAGATGGAGGTTAGCTGGATGATGAACCAGCTAATATATTATAATTTCCCAAGGAAACCTCAAACTTATTTCTCTGTTCGGGGAGGTGGCATCTCAAGTATGGCTTTCATTTTGGCGGGGGCTGCTTCTATCCCCTTCTCACTGACCATGAATCCTAAGAGTTTTCCCTTTGTAATGCCGAAGACGCATTTATGTGGATTGAGTCTCATCTGATACTGTCGCAGTCATTCAAAGAACTTTCGGAGAGCGGGACCTTGACCTTCTCTAGTTTTGGACTTGATAATCATATCATCAACGTAAACCTCGCCTCTTTGTGAATCAAATCGCATGGTTATGGCGTCCCTTTGGTTGGTAGCCCCAACATTCTTGAGACCAAATGGCATTACGGTGTAGCAAAAGGTCCCCCATGGGGTGATGAATGCGGTTTTCTCTTGGTGGTCGGGGTGCATCTTAATTTGGTTGTATCCGACAAACCCGTCAACGAATGACTTGAGAGCATGACTGGTTGTGTTGTCCACGATCATGTCGATGTTGGGTAGCGAATAATCATCCTTCGGAGAGGCTTTATTTAAATCTCGGTAATCCACACACATTCGAACCGTTCCTCCTGCTTTTGGTACATGTACAATGTTGGCTAGCCATGTGGGATATTTGATTACTCGAATGAAACCAACGTTCAACTGTTTGACCACCTCTTCTTTGACCTTGAGCGACCATTCTGTGCGGAGCTTTCTCAATTTTTATTTAACTGGCTTGTAATCTGGGAGAGTGGGGATCTCATGCTGAGCTATTTCAGGATCAATGTCGGGCATGTCATCGTAGGACCAAGCGAAGACATCCACGAACTCCTTTAGCAATTCTTCGAGTTGTGCGTGCTCATGCTCGTCAAGGGTGGCCCCTATCCTAATCTCGCGCAGTTGGCTACTAGAACCGAGATTAATAACAACAGTCTCTTCTTCATTAACTTGAATGCGATTATGTTGTTTGTTATTAACCTTATTTAAATCAGTTTAGAATTTTTCATTTGCAAAATCATCATCATCATCAAAAGCTTGATTAGAATCCAAACAGTTAATGTAAGGCACAACAAGATACTCAAAATCTTCGTTTATTTCATTGATAGGAAAAACAGCATTGAGAACCTCATCAAAAGAGGTCCCGATTACATTTGAGCAAGGGTGGACAACAGTAGAAGAAATAGGGTAAACATTGGGGTTAGGTGGGATTTCAATAGGTAGAGTTGGCGTTGCATGCCAGTTGAGGAGAGGTGTATCAGGAGCTTTGATCAGATGAGAGGGATCCAGTGATGTAGCGCCTGAATGAACCATGCAGAGTGCCAGCCCCCGTGTCTGTAGGTTGAAGGAATCTTCGGAGTCACTTTCCTCAGTCTCTTCAGTATCTTTGATAAGCGGTGGCACCTGGTGTTGGTAAATTTCGGCCCATGAGTAGTTGTTTTCGAATAAGATCTCCATTCCAGGCTTCATCTTCTTCTCTGTGTGGTCGTACCACGGTTCTGGAAAGCCGCAAAAGGGGAGGTCTTCACCCTCTTTGATGAATCGTCCATTTAAAGAATCTCTCGAGATAGTTCGGACACAGTCTAACCTTCTCTTTGATCAAGACTGGCAGATCATTCTGATCTCTTGTTCTGATGGTTGATATCCCAAGCCGCAAGGAGGGAGAGCTTTCTTTAGTTCGATGGGCTCAAGTATCCCCTACTGTCTTTGTCGTAGCCCCAGTCCGGGCATAAAGTGCATGTTTCTGAACATCTGAATCACATTAACATTGCCATGAGGGTCTTATTCTAGACAAACCCTTCTTTGAAACCGTCCCCTGCCGGGAGTAGAGGTGGCTCGACTCGAAATCCTGACAGGAGCGTATCATTTGACCCATGCTGTATCTCAAGAATTGGACTGCTAGTGCTTGTACCCTCGGAGTTACCGTCGTCACCCAAGATGGTGATGACTCGCCCATCGACAAAGAACTTTAATTTCTGATGAAATGAGGAAGAGACACCCTTTATATTGTGGAGCTAGGGTCGTCCGAGCAACAGGTTGAAACAGGCTGGGATATCGATGACTTGGAATTCGACGTCAGGGTTTATAGGACTAGGCCCTATTACAAGTTTTATGGATCCCATCACCTCCTGACGGGTATTATCGTAGGCACGCACGGCAGTGGAGGTTGGAGCGAGGTCACTTTCTTTTAGGCCTAAACATTTGAAGGTTCTCAGTGGGCAGACATTCAAAGCGGATCCGTTATCAACGAGCAAAAGTGGTACAACCTTCCCCATAACTTTGACGGAGATGTTGAGTGCATGATTATGATTTGGCCCAATTTTGGGTGTTTCCTCTTCAGAAAATGACAGCATTCGGGTGGAGGTCAAGGATCCGACCAGGTTCACTGCTTCTTTTGGTGTGGTAGAAGGAGGAACTATAGGTCCTGTGAGCAACTTGATTAAAGCATTTATGTGAAGCTGGGAAGACATGAAAAGCCCCCATAAAGTGATGTTAGCTTGAGTTTTCTTTAGTTGATCGAGGATCTTGCTTTATTCGAGGGGTTTCTGGCATAGGAAGGTCTTCAATGCCCTTCCCCTTGTCATTTGATGGTAGCGAGCTTGGAACTTGGTACTGTCTCCCAGATCTGGTCATGTGATTTATTTAAGAAAGGAAAAACTTAAATCCAGTTTCCTCATCAATCTTAGGTTGTTCTGCCACCCTATCTATTTCTTCGAGGAGTTCTTCAAATGATATCATCCCACATATGTCGGCTATTGGGCCAGCTCTTTCTGAAACTTATTCTTTGCTCGAATCTTCGAATTCTTCGCCCCATCCGGTGGCAACAAATTTATTTTCCCTTGTGAAATCAATGCATTCCACGACTTCAACGGCCTCCTTATATAGGTCTTCTCATTCTGTGGGGATGTCTAAGGGTGAAGGGACCAAATGCCCTTGCAGCTTCAAAGTGTCAAGTAACTCGGTGATACTGCAAATGTTGTTGGTTTGCCTGAATGCTTTCGCCATGACCTGGATAACATCATCTAAGCTAACTTCGTCAGTTGGTACCACCCACCTATCTGATTCTCAGGCCCATTTTCGTGCTTCTAAGAACAACGTACTAAACCTCTGGCAGTCGATAATCATCTGTGAGGGAAATTTCAGCCCGAACTCTAGGAGTTGATTTAATACCTCTGACAATTTCATACTTCCACTTTCAGAATGGGTACGGACAGTGATGCATGCTCTGGTAAGGAGTGATAGTGTCTGATCAGCGGGGCTAGTAGGGCGCATGAGAAAATATGGGCAAATTTGAAGAGGTTTAGGAGGGTACAGGGGTGTAATTTGAGTTGATGGATCGAAATTCAGGTTTTCTTCCAAGAAGATGGCATTGGTGTGGTTTAGGAGTGGGTTATGAGTAGAGTTTGACTTAGGATTGGCTGGTGGGGCGATAGTACCCCGGTCAATCAGATCTTGGATTATGTTTCGAAGGTGGAAGCATTGGTCGGTGGTATGACCAGCTGTTTGGTGAAAGGCACAATGAGCATCGGTCTTGAAGTTTCTTGGGAGTGGGTTTGGTAACGGACGGGGATCCAAAGGTTTTATAAGTTTTCGGCTTAACAGGCCTTGATAAACTTTGGAGAGGGGGGCATGAAGCTCAGTGTATTCCCTTCGGACGGGGGCAGGGCGACTCTCTGGTGCCCACGATGTGGTTGGTTGAGAGATGTTATTGATGGTTGAGACTATAACATTAGCAGGCTTATCATACTTTCTAGGGATGAATTGTCCGGACACCTTCTTCGGTTCAACTTCTGTTTTGGCAAGACTTTAATCGATTTCTACTCCTGCTTTTCTGAGAGCTCGAAAGTGGGGGTAGTACTGTCCTCCCATAGTTGCTCAGACATGGGGTAAGAAATTCTTCTTCATTATGTTGACTTGTTCTTCTTTAGATGGTTGATTAGCTGCTTTTTCCCTCCATCGGGCTATAAAGTTACTGACTGATTCTCCAAAATTTTGTTTGAGCAACTCTAAATCTTGACGGGTGACCTCAAGCTCTTCGTTGTATTTGTACTGTGATATGAATTCTCGGGCTACATCCTCCCAACTACGGATTCTATATCCCTCAAGAAATAAAAACCATCGGAGGGAACTATCCTTCAAAGTTTGCTGAAACAATTGGGACATTACTTCTTCTGAAGCCCCTAGTAGAGTTATGGAACAATGATAACTGTGAAGATGAACAATTGGGGGGCCACTCCCTCCAAACTTCTCGATATTTGGCATCTTGAACTTCTCGGGTAACCTCACTTTAGGATAATGAGACATATGGGTGTAGTCCATGTAATTCCCAGAGATTCAGACCTGGTCGAACTTCTTAGTGAGCATCTTAAGATCTTCTTTGACTTTGTTCAGCTCCTCCTCCTTTGGATCAGCGACCACATGCAGGTTAGCCACAGGCTGGGCAATGTTTGGCATTAGAAGCTGGGCAGGCGGAGGCCCATTAGCAGGAGGGGCACGTGGAGCGTGCTAATATTCTTGTGGATCCATAGCACGAGGGAATAGGGCCTCAGGCTCTTGAGGAATAGGGACTTGGTTTCGTTGCATTTCTCGGACCTCAGCTTGGAGGTTGTCAATCTTGGCCACGAGCTGAGCTAGAACTGTCGGCAAATCTGGTTGTATGACCAGTGCTTGATCTGCATTCTCTATGGAATATGGATGGATTACGGACTCAGAAGAAGTAGTAGAGGATAGGATAAAACTTCGAGGTGATTTGACTGAAGACCGAAGCCAATAAGGAGCCAGGCCAAGAGCGTGCAATCGATTTGAGAAGGCGTAGGATGAGATTTATTTTTGAGAAAAAGGGAAGAAAATATTTTTGGATTTTTGATAAAGAAGGGAGAAATGTTTTTGGATTTTTAATAAGGAAGGGAGAGATGTTTTTGGATTTTTTTTTTGGAGACGGAACTCAGCATGATTATTATGTTTTCACTTGTATTTAATTCTCCTAAATGCAATGCCGGACGAGACCCGAGCCTGGAATTGTGGGGGTCTTAATATATGCAAAGTTATGTTTTGGACTTGTAACCAGGCTCGCAGACAGAGTCCCATTTTAAAAATGCACAAAAATTGGGCGGCAGGCAGACCCAAAATTTCGGTAGAGTTTCGGGTTAAAACCGGCAATCTAAAGTACGTGTCCTAGGCTCGACACCTATATGCGGGTATGCAGTTAGTTGGGTGAATCGGCATGGGTTCCCCCCTTTGGCGTGACTTCCACGATATACGTCTTTCTCTTGCGAGCAATCGGTACGTGTGGACAAGCCATTTGATATACCTGAGTGTACATGAATTGCCTCACCATATACCTCGTGGGGACGGTACGTGTGAGAGCGAACTCGATATACTCGACGTACGTGAATGAATTCCCTGCGATATACCTCGCGTTATGACTTCGGTCAAGCGGTACGATGCGGGGGAACCGTTTGATATACGTCAAAGGTACTTGGCCAATGGAAGGTGAGAGTCATATCGCTTAGGATAACTGTGACCTGCCGGTCCAGCGCCCATCACAAAGTGACCCTCCAGTTACTGGGTGAAATTTGGTGAATAGCAATGCTCTTTGGTGATATCGTGTGAATCATGCATGATTCTATTATTAGTATCTTATGATGAGAATTCCTTTCTTGATTATGCCAAATAGGGAGCCAATGTACAAGTACCCCCAAAAGGTACACCAAGCATGGATGGGTGATGCGTGCAACATGGGGATATACATGTGATCCTAGGTGCACGTGGTGTGAAGTGTACATGGAGAATTTTCTACAAGTGTGTGAATATAAGCATAGGCATGGGATATACATGTGAGAAAGGGGGATAGGCAGATATGGGGGAAACATAAAAAAATATAGCATCTATGTAAATAGAGTCAAGCCTTCAAAATATAATAAAACAAGTCCCCAGCAGAGTCGCCACTATGGCCATCCCCCGATCCCCTCCGCGGAGGGAGGAAGGGATCCTTCGGGTCTCGCGCATCCCCTCTCGGGAGAGCGCTTCGGCTGGCGTCGATTTGTGAGGTGTGAAAATGTAGAGAGATTCAGAGTCGCCAGTCTATTTTACTCAAAACAGACAAAAGAAAAATAGGAAGCCACCCCGAAGGATGGCATCCAAAGACATACTGGTGCGTGCGAAACCAAAATGATTCGAGAAGGGTTCATAGGCTTAGTTACGAAATGGGAAGGTGTTAGGCACCCATTCCTCCCTTTCGGTCTCTCATGGATATTTGCTATTTTCCTTTATGTTTCCCCCCGTGATATGTGTGCATGTGTATATATAGAATGGAGGTAGGAATCCTCGACTTGTATCATGGAAAAGACAAAGCGAGTCATACGTAGTAATGTGAGATTAGTGTAGAAAATAAGATTTACGTGATTACCCCTACGTTGACCCTTATAAGAGAACGATAACGCATATGGAATAATATGTTACTAAGAACAAGTATATAGAATATAATGAAAAATGAGATAAAGAGAAGATAGAAAATAAGAGAAAAAGTGAGATAAAGGACTCGAGCCTCGGGTTTTACCCCGAGACGCCTACGTAGCCTATAAAGGCATCAAAGTCCACGTAGTTCGCATACAAACGAGGGGTGGGGTTTAACCCATAAATCCAAATGGAGAAATCTCTTATTTGTAAGTGTGTGTGTAGAAAACGTGTTTTAGTTGTGAGAAAAGTGTGGAAAAAGTGTGAGAATCCCTACTTGGAATTTATGAGCAAACCCTTTTTTTCTTGTTTTTTGTTTTTTTTTATTTATATGAAAATAGGAGATGTGCAATAATACTAGATAAAAAGTGTATTAGGATGTGTGAGATGAGATAATAAAAGTGCTAAATAATAAAACAAGTTATTGAGAATTTAAGAGAATTAAAGAGAGAGTTTGAGAAAGTTGGACCTTCTTGAAGATCTTGAGCTTGATCTTGAATGTTTGGAGAGTAGTCCTTGCACTTGGATGATGATGGAGAGTGGTTAATTCATCAAGTTTGATGAAAGGGATGATGAAAAGTAGAAGTGAAAAAGGGATTTGGAAGTTGAAATCACGCTGCCTTCGAGAGAGGTTTCTGGGACTTGCTGAGAGTGATTTCCTTCTGATCTGAGATCTCCTTGCAAATGAGGCCAAGGCCTCCTTTTATAGGCCTAGGGGACTGCTAATCGTATTAGAGCCCTTCCTGACTGTCGGCAGGAAGGTGCCGAGAGGCTGGCTCTGGGCCCTGCCGTTTGGTAGTGTGTTTCAGGCCTTTTCAAAAAATCGGCCACCGAGGGCAAACCGTTGGTCAGAATCGTGCACGGGGCATATTGTTGGAAAGGTATTTCAGATACCTTCAAAAGTCCTTTGGACAGCTCCTGAGTTTGGGAGTTGACTTTGGGTCAAATGTGGCTCGAAAGCGTTTGTCGGTCCGCTGGACGGGGAATCGTTCGGACGCAAATGGATCGTTCATCCTCATAGTAAGTCGTAATCGCGCATGGGGAATACCATTGGAAATATTAGGAGATGTAATTATACATTCCAAAGAGTTTGACCTGGTTTGGAGAGTTGACTTTGGTCAACCGGGCCCGGGAAGCGTTTGATGGCTTCTCGGAGTCAAACGGATCGTTTGTTCGCATGGAAAGTCAGAATTGCTCACGGGATGGACCATTGGAAAGGGAATTTAGTGCCCTTTGAAGATTCATTAAGACTCAATCGAGCTGAAGAGTTTACTTGGGTCAACAGAGCCCGAAAGCGCCCGGTGGCCTCTAGGTCAGGTTTCGAACGCAAACGACGCGTTCGTCCTCATGGTAAGTCAGAATCACGCACGGGGCGGACCATTGGAAAGGGTATTCAGTTCCCTTTGAATATTCATTGAGTCTCGATCGAGGCGAGGAGTTTGAGTTTTGGATCAAACTGAACCGAGGAGTGCCCGATGGCTTTTAGGTCAGTATTCGGGATGTGACCAGGGTTTACAATGATCAGTGGAGGTACTAGCGACCTAAGGAGAGTTAGGGGGTAACATAATGAGGTGTCTACACCAATTATGCTAGAGACCTAGTGAAGAAATTTGGTTTAGACTCCTCTAAGCATACACGTACACCTATGAGTACTTCTATTAATCTTAGTAAGGACACTTCAGGCAAGGACGTAGAGCAAACCTTGTATCGGAGTATGATAGGTAGTCTTCTCTACTTGACTGCCAGTTATCCTAACATAGCCTTTAGTTGTCCCAACACTTCAGGCAAGGACGTAGAGCAAACCTTGTGCACGATTTCAGGCATCCACGAAAGAGTCACACTTACTCTCTTTAAAACGTATTATTAAATACGTGAGTGGGACTCTCTCGTACGATATTTGGTATTCCTTTGATACCGATGATCATTTGTCTGCCTATTCAGATTCCGACTGGGCCAGGAATGTAGATGGTTGTAGGAGAACTTATGGTGGGTGTTTCTATTTTGGTTCTGCTCTTGTCTCCTGGTTGAGCAAGAAGCAAAACTCCATCTCTTTGTCCACTGCGGAGGCTGAGTACATCGCCGTTGGGAGTTGTTGCACGCAACTCTTATGGATGAAGCAAATGTTGGAGGATTATGGAATTTCATAGGACACCATGACCATTTCCCTTGATAACACGAGCCCAATACACATATCCCATAATCTAGTACAACATTTGCGCACAAAGCACATCAGGATATGCGAGCAATTTATACGATAGTTAGTTGAGGAGAAAGTCGTATCCCTGAGTTTCCTACCCACCGACCGTCAGTTGGTTGATATTTTCACGAAACCTCTAGATGCCCTTAGATTCTAGAGTCTTAGGAAGTCTTTAGGGATTTGCACAGTTGACTGAGGGGTTGGTCCATGTCTAGGATAGGATGCATTGGCATGTTCATATCATATGATTCCTATTGCTAGTTTGTATCATGTGTATGATTATTTTTTCTTTTTTATATTTTTTTTTTAAAAAATCCAAAAATATTTGCTTTTTATTAAAATTTTAGAAAAGCACAAAAAGATTTTTGTATTTTATTTGCACCTTTTATGGATGAGCATTTAAGATAGCCAAGTCACAAATTTCATTCCATTTTTCCATGTGACTGTTTAATAGTGATTTGAGACACTACATCATTGCATCCATGTGCTTTACATTGTTTGGAGTCTTTGAGATGTGATTAGTGATTTCTTTCTACATGTTTGGCTCCTTATCTCCTTTAGAAAAGCACAAATATGAAAAATCTATGATTTGCTTAAGCTGAATTGATCTTTGATTTTTGCATATCATTATATTTCAAACTATTGCGTGTCACGGGTATCTACTTTATCTCATGTGTGTAGTTACAAAATTGATATTGATTGGATTGCACATCCCGATGAGAAAAGCTTTGGGAGTTTTTAAAGAGCTGAAAATTTGAATATGTTGAAGTTTGATTGAAGACATGTCATTTAGTATTCTCCGTTTGAAGGTTTAATGGGGATATTATATTGTATGTCATTGTAATTTCATAATTCAGATTTTTTATGTATGTACCAGCATAGACATAGGGGGAGATTTGTAAGGACATAATTTTATAAATGTTCGGGGTAGAATCTAGGAATTTTCTATTTTCCCTAGATCACAGTTTGTATGTTTTATACCGCTACATTCGGCACGTTAACACGATCATCCACGACGGCCTTGATCTGAATCCATACATCCGTCATCTTCACACGTGCATCATGCTACATGCGACGTGCTGCTCAATTGCTTCCCACTACTCCACGATGCATTATTGGTAAAATGATTTATTGGAGTTGTTTATATTTGCATAAATATTTGGGAATTTTTCTAGAAAATGTTTTTTCGAAGTCTGATTTATTTTTATCAAAAGAATTTTTTTTTCTAAGTGTAGAAGCGGAGTGCCTCGGTCCACGAGCTCGTTCAAACGAGTTCACACTGTCATTCGATCGAGATAAGCATCTCACGCGATGTCGTTTGAACGATACATGTCCTTCGTTTGAGTGAGATGCCTATCTCGTTCGAGCACCACCGTCACCTCGAGTTTCATATAAATATCTGGTCACTTTCCACACGTTTTTTAAGTCTTTTTCAAACACAATTTATGCGAAAAATATCCAAAAAAACAAACTTCACCTTCTAAGGTTTTATACTTTCTTTATTCAAATAAACACTCCCATCTATGTATGTGAATCGATAAACCTTCATAAGGATCATTTTTACTCATCTGGAGTAATTTGTGGAGAAGCCGTTCTTTTCTTCATTGCTGACCACCTGGAGTTCTTGCGGGAGATTCCAGCCGAGACATCGAAACCCATGCCTGAGGGTATTTCGTATGTCACTCTTATTTTCATTGTAATTCGTGTAACCATTTTTACAAATTATAGTGAAAATAAAAAAGTTTTGCCCCTTTGGCGGATTTTCCTCAGTTGTGTGTTTTGTTTGTGATTGACTGTTCCTGCATGTTCATATTGATTTTAATCACACCTAGATGCATGTTTTAGGATTTAATTGAAAAACTGAGTTTAATTAAATAATTTCTTAATTTGAACAAAAGTGCACTCTTCACTGTGACACTTCAGTTCCTCCCAAAAAGAAAAATAAGATGGACGTCTCGTCCATAGGAGGGTCGGACCAGGTGATCCCCATCTCGTCTAATGCGGTTTTGGTGGCCCGTTTAGAGCAACTGACCCTCATCAATGATACTTTAATCGGCAACCTAAAAATAGCGAGGCTACTGCAACATCTATGATGCCTAAGACCTATAAACGATTTCTAGAGGCCATGGATGCCTCTTGTCTCATTAACTTTAGGTTTTATAAGGCCTCTCAGGTGGCTGTCTAATTTCCCAACTTGTTGTTGATATATCTATTCAAGTGTTGTATCCTACTAAATTTTTTTCTTTCATTCTTTATAGTTTTTACTGACCTTTGTACGGGTCGACGAGTGGATCAAAGATAAGCTCCCTCAGAGCCAGAAGGCTCAGGATGATCTAAAAGTCGAGAAGGACTTACAAAAATAGTTGAACATCAAGGACACCGACCATCAGAAGGAAGTAGAAACACTTGATCAATAACACTCTGATGCCTTGGCCATGCTAAATAAAGAACACGATGCTGCACTGAAGGCCCAAGACTATAAACATCAGATCGACACTGAGTCCGTCATCGAGAAGGCCGTGGATGAGGCCAAGGATAATGCCCTTGTCGATTTTAAGGCTTCGGGTGAAGATGAGGTGAAGGAAAGGGCGGTTGCCAATTTTGAATCCTCAGACGAGTTTACTGGGTATGCCTTTCAATACATGGAGAGGGGTGTAAGGACATCCTGCCACTGGGATGTTCTTAAGTTCCCTGAGGTGGGGGATACACTGAAGCAAAACTCAAAGGCTTTCAACCTCTTTGATCCTCTGGTATCCGTTGCTTTGGCCAAGGTAGAGGCTGTAGCTGTAGCACTTAAGTAGTAGGTGGTCAAGATCACTAAACAAGATGGGGCTGACACAATGGTTGGTACGACGAATCATGACGAGGATGAGACTAGTCCTTCAACTGAGAATGTCATCTCTGGGCAAGTCGACTAGTAATCCTAGGTCTTTTTAAGGAGTTTTTGATTGGGAGGCCGCCTATGGCCTATTGCTCATTTCCACTTGTATAATTCATTTTTAAAATAATTGTGATTATAAGAGCAACATCTGTAATTTTCTTATCTACTAAATTCGCATCGTTGTCTCTTTATGACTTTGTCTCTTTATAACTTTGTCTCTTTATAACGTGTTTAAATGTAGTATCTAAATTCCATTTTTATAACCCCTTTGGGATCTTCATACATACTGCTTCTGAGTATGATTTTATTAGGCCGATGTCTAATTTCAACTCGTAATTCACCATATTATGATGTTTAAGTAACCATAATAAAATAATTTTCAATTTTGATCACCAAATTAATGATGTTATGATACAAGTCCCCTATCATTATTTTTTAGAGTGTATAGATGAGTATTGTCTCTTCATACACTCTCGTCTTGCCGAGAGAGTTTTTGCTCAAGTTCAACACATAGTGATGTTTAAGTGATCATAATAAAATGACTTTCAATTTTGATCACCAAACTAATGATGTTATAATCACCAAATTAGTGTTGTTATGATAACCAAATTAATGATGTTATGATCATCAAATTAATGACGTCGTGATATAAGTCCCATCTCGTCATTTTTGGGAGTGCATGACCGAGTCTCTTCTCTTCATAGACTCTCATCTAGATGATTGAGTTTTGACTCTAAGATTCACCACATAGTGATGTTTAAGCGTGCTTGGACGAGTGTATAGCCAAGCCATGTAATGAATTTAAAGATATGATATAACACTTATATATTTTCATTAATGAAGTTTAACTTTCTTACAAAGTGATATTGTCATACAAATATTGAACCATCCTACAAAGTGATAAGGAAAACATGATATCACTAATAGTATCTCTTTAGATGGTCGGCGTTCTACGGATTAAATAAGGGTTCTCCCTATAAATTCTCCGATCTTTAGGTCCCTGGGATGACTTCTTCCATAACTCGATACATTCTATGCCAATTTGGATGTACTTTGTTCAGTTTCTGCTAACCTTTCTTCAAAACCAAATCTCCCACGACTATCGACCTTGCTTTTACTCTCTTATTGTAGAATCTAGCGACCCTCTGTCGGTAGCCAGCATATCTAACCTCAGAGTCCTCTAGTCATTCTTCAATTAAATCCAGGTACAACCTCCTCTCACTAGTATTAGCATTGGGGTCATAGGATTGGACTTTATGACTAGGGAACCCATGTTCGATGGGAATAACCTCTCTGGACCCATAGGCTAACGTAAATGGCGTTTCACCTGTTGACGTTCTCTCTATCGTCCTATAAGCCCATAGAATTACACGCATCTCTTCAGTCCACAACCCCTTAACATCCTCCAACTTCATTTTAATGCCATCCAATATCGTCCTATTTGTGACTTCAGTCTAGTAGCTGGCTTGGGGGGGGGGGGGGGAGGGGGGGACCCGATGCAGAATAGAATTGTTTTATGCCCACTCTTTCACAATACACTTATAAGGATTTATTTTCGAATTGTTTCCCATTATTTGAGATTAATATGTTGGGTAGGCTGTACCTGCAGATAATGTTTCTTTAAATGAATCTGAATGTCTTCACTTCAGTGATGGAGATCATGGCATCCACCTCTACTCATTTAGAAAAATAATCAATGACCACAATCGGACATTGGTATCCACATGCTTCCTTTGTAAGTGGACCAACAAGTTTAATTCCCCATACTACGAACTGCCACAGGGTAGTAATGGACGAGAGAGGCTGATGAGAAATAATCGCATACCTTTGACACTTATCACATCTTTCAAATGGTCAGACACATCCTTTGCTAGGGTCGATCACCAGTATCCTTACATCATAATTATCTTTGAGAGAGATCTTCCTCTGATGTGGCTTGCGCATGACCCATCATGGATGTCACGTAGGACATAATCAACCTCTATAGCCTGGACGCCTCTGAGAAGGAGTAGCAGGAAACCTTTTTTATAGAGCACATCTCCTATGATAGTAAGATTTACTTCCTTGTATCAAAGTTTCTTTCTCTTGGATTTAGTATCTGGGAGTTCCCCGTCTCTAATATATTTTATTAAAGTATCCATCCACGAGTCTCCTAAATTCAAGTTTAAGAGAAATTCCACCCCACTGTCGTCCTCCTCAACGCTAGGTCTATTTAGGATCTCCACGACAACGGTCTGCCTGATCTCCATTTTTATGGCTGAGGCTAATCTTGATAATGCATTGGATCAATTATTATCAAGCCGAGGTATTCTTTTCACCTTCACCTCTTCAAAGTTGACCATTACCTTCTTGACGATTTCCAAATATTTGGCCATTTTCTCATCTTTATCTTCGTAGATTCCTTGGATTTGGTTAACCATTAGCAGCAAGTCACTGTGCACAGTCATGACATTCAAAAATTTGTCCAGGGAGAGGACTTCCAGCAAAGCCTCACGATGAGGAGAAAACTGTAGGTTGTGTAGATATTCAAATCATTGTTATCGACTTCTGACTGCAATGAAAAAAACCTAAACTACGACTATGCTCATTATGGGAGAATAACGGCCAGTCTGGGTATCAAAAATCCACAGGGAATGTTTGACAGACTTTAATTAATTTATTACTTCTCGAAAAAAAATTTAAAAGGTGATGGTGGTTTTAAAAGGGAAAAGGGACAAACTATTTGAAATTAGACAAGAACGATAAAATGGGTTTAAGGTCACGTCCCGGCCGAGGGCCAAACAATGCGTAAAAAGGATTTTGGTTCGAAAATATTTAACCGAGCATACACAAATAATTATAAACACCAAACATGAAGAAAATTAATTCAACAATGAAAGATTAGACAATTAATAAAAAATGGTCACACATGTATTAAAATCGTATTATCTCTTTAAACACTAACGTTGCGTGCCAAAGAAAGTTAAACGCGTAATATTCCAACTCTAATACACGATGTTTCAAGTAAACACATTTTGAACTAAGACCTAGATTTCAAAGATCGAGATCCATTAATGGACGAACTATGACCCCAATCCTCAAGCTAGGTACAACACATAGTTAAATCAAGAAATAAACTACCTAACCAAAGCAAATAACAAATTAACTACCAACAACTAATTAATCAAGTAGGAAAAGTAACAACAAAGCAAGAACAAAAGGAAGTAAAGCATGTATATAAGGAAGATGACAATGAATAGTAAAATATATTTACATAAATGGGTATAAACCAAAAGAGGTGATGAGAGGGAAGCTCCTAAAACAAAGCCTAAAAATATGATCTAAAATGAATTATATCCCATAAAGTAAAAGCCCTAACTTTCTATTTATACCCTAAGAAAAATACAAAGAAAATAGACCAAAATAACCCCAAAAGGTTAATTTGAATCTTTATCTAGTGGGACCGGACAACCTTCAAAAGTGACCCATCGACCTCGCCCTAAAAATATGCCTTGGGATATTAGCAACCCCCTTTCTCACTCCAATTGATTTTGACACGTCGCACGGAAAGTGTGATAACTTCTTTATACGGAATCGGAATGATACGTGGTCAGAAGCCACGCTAAGATAATTAAATTATATACATGATTATATTTTTAAACCCTCCAAATTATGTAGTATGGAATTTCCAAAATTCCTTAAAATAGAAGAAAATGTCAAAACTTTGTAAAAATGATCATAACTTCTTCATTCGGGGTCAGAATGACGCACGATCAGTGGACACACAAAGATAATTAGATAATATACATGTTGGTAACTTAATTTCATACAAAATAGTTAGTTTAAAAAGACCTAATTTCCCTTGATGTTTCCTTTTGCGATTAAACTTTCCCGAAATGCATCCAGCTTCACACTATGCATCCATAATACCTACAAAAGCTCAAATATACCTCACAAAATTTATAAAAATATAGAACAAAGGTTATCCAATATATGAGAGTAAATATACGAAAAATGGACATGCGAATGATAGAATGTTCAAGAATAAAGGGTACTAAATGTAATATTCAAGACTAATCACACCCCCTAACTTACACATTGCTAGTCCCTAACAATAAAGATGAATGAAAATGAGAAAAAGTAATAGACCAACCAGAATATATATATATGATGATGATGCTGGAAATAACACCACCCGTCAAGGTGTTTGTAAGATCAAATCAGTGATAACAATGACATCACAAAAGTATACCAAACATAAGAGATTGAGATGGGGGGAATAGGATGAACACCAACATATAAGTGGTTCAGCCAATTAGGCCTACGTCCACAGTGCAAGTGAGCGAGTAAGGTCACTAAAATAAGGCACTAATGACCACAGATACAATCTCTCAAGCTTTCTCTCTCTACTGTATATTTGGACAGATTTTTTGCTAGGGTTGCTAATTTAGGATCCTTATCGAAGTAGGAGAAGGCAAATATATATAGTGGGGGTGGGGGTGTAATGCACCCCCTATGAATGCAATGAGCATGTGTGTGTTGATCTACCCAATATGATGAAGACATCTGTCACTGTCACATGTAGAGAATGATGAAGAAATATTCCCCCATGTGAGGGGATTAATTTGTTATAACTGATTGTGTACACGTGTTCCCAGCCACACATATGCGAATAAAGGCTCGGATACCTTTGATTGGTACCAACCTCGGCCTGAAAGAGTACGATGTTGGTGAAGTCAGTCTATTGCCCAATCCAAGATAATTCATAATAGCCTCGGCTCATGTGAAGCCGAGGTAAGGCAAATGGAGCCATAATGTCAGCCTGGGCCGAGGTTATGAAGTAGCAGGTTTGGAAAATTGGATGATTCTCAGTCGAGCTGGTTATGATGATGTATTCCTTTCAACCTCGGCTTGCATCCAGTCGAGGTTGCCAGCCTTGGACAACTTGGTGAATAACTGGACCCATGGATCATGAAGACCTCAACTGCCATCTGACTGTGAGGTAACTATTAACGTCGGCCGCCTCCGACCTTGCTTAGGACGAGACCACTGGTCGCCAATCTAAGCCCCTTCTAACC
This sequence comes from Sambucus nigra, assembly GCA_949130495.1. Lineage (NCBI taxonomy): Eukaryota > Viridiplantae > Streptophyta > Magnoliopsida > Dipsacales > Adoxaceae > Sambucus > Sambucus nigra. The sequence goes on from OX422217.1 coordinate 213,607,044, forward strand.
TCTGCCATATCCCTGGATGAGGTTGATGTCTCTAAGCTGTTGGATACATATAGGGCATATCAATCACCCCTAGCCCTTAGTTGCCTATGTGAACAGGTGACTAAGGGGTATGCATGTCCGAGGTTGGATTTCTGTTAGTGCCAATATTTTCTTGACAAGTGTTAACTGCAGAAGTAGATGGAGTGCTTGGCAAGCTCAATGATTGCAATCTTTTGGTCTCCCAAGGCAATGATGGGCCTTGGTACGTGTGCAAGAGAATATCGAGGGTTAAAACCCTTTTTCCTTTCCTTCTTCTTTATTTCCTCACTTTCACGCCTGTGCTTTCTCTATTTTCATCCTCTATCTACAAGATCTTGGTTAACCGTACTATGATATCTACTATGTGGCTAAAGTTGAAATGTAAAATAGTTATGTATGAAAACACTTAGTTGAATTGAATTAATAAGGGACTTATCCATGTTGAATCTAAATTGATATATATACTGCACCCCGAGACACAGCTGCGGTGATGCATTACTCTGCTATCTTATTACAATACATCACGTCGTCGTATAGCGGACTACAGGTTAGGTAAAGATTCCTCGAACCACAAATATCAATAAAAAATGGAGGTGAACATAGTTCTCATACCCACGGGTCACGCACATAGCTATGTTCCCATAGTCAGCGGACTTATCAACTTACCGATAAGTCTTTCATAGTCCTATGTTCTCGAGCGATAAAGGATAACAATACCTACACTACTTTTTAAACCATACAGATAAGACAAACCAAGTTATGAACTAAAAATGAAATCATTCTGACAGGAGTTAACTCCCGAGGAGTGCCGAATGCTGGAAATATCACAAATCTCTGACAAATCCAACTTGAATAGGAAATCGGGCGACACATGCCCTAACTATGAAGATCTAAAGTAGGAACTGATTTAATGACGAAGTCGTCTAAATCAAGGGCCTCCAATTCCCACATAAGCTGTAGCACGTCCAATCCAAAGAACCTAAGCATGACGCCCCTATGGCTGGGCACCTGTAATACATACATATATATACAAGAGATAAGGAAATAATAGAAAATGGGTCAGAGCCCGAGTGTAAAACAGTTTAAAATACATTAGCAAGTATTTAAAATGCCTACCGGTTAATATCACAACCATGTTAGTATGCGACACTCTCTTGAGAATCATCACCTCTCATCTAGTGTGCACTCCTACCGTACCTCTGCGACATCCTAATTATAGTTCCCACGCTAACTAGATTATTCACATGTATCCATTCTTTATAGCCCAAATTATTCCCACGTATTAACCTTATAATACATATAATGATGTTATAAACATATATATATATATATATATATATATATATATATATATCCATTTAGATTCAACATGGATAAGTGCCTTATTAATTCAATTCAACTAAGTGTTTTCATACATAACTATTTTACATTTCTACTTTAGACACATAGTAGATATCATTACATGTATATATATATATATATACTGCAGTGCACCCCGAGACAAAGCTGCGGTGCTTCATTACTCTGCTATCTTGTCCCAATACATGATGTCGCTGTATAGCGGACTACAGGTTTGGTAAAGATTCCCCGAACCACAAATATCAACACAAAAATTAGAGGTGAACATAGTTCTCATACCCACGGGTCACGCACATACCTACGTTCCCATAGTCAGCGGACTTATCTACTTACCAATAAGTCTTTCATAGTCCTATGTTCTCGAGTGACAAAGGATAACAATAACTACACTACCATTTAAACCATCTAAATAAACCAAACCAAGTTATGAACTATAAATGAAATCATTCTGACAAGAGTTAACTCCCGAGGAGTACCGAATGCTGGAAATATCACAAATCTCTGAAAATTCCAACTGGAATAGGAAATCGGGCGACACATGACCAAACTATGAAGATCTAAAGTAGGAACTGATTCAATGACGAAGTCGTCTAAAGCAAGGGCCTGCAACTCCCACATAAGCTGCAGCACGTCCAATCCAAAGAACCTAAGCATGACGCCCCTGTGGCCGGGCACCTGTAATACATACATATATATACAAGAGAGAAAGAAATGACAGAAAATGGGTCAGAGCCAGTGTAAAATAGTTTAAAATAGTTTAACAAATATTTAAAATACTTACTGATTAATATCACAACCATGTTAGTATGCAACACTCTCTTGAGAATCATCACCTCTCATCTAGTGTGCACTCCTACCGTACCTCTAGGACATCCTAGTTATAGTTCCCACGCTAACTAGATTATTCACATGTATCCATTCTTTATAGACCAAATTATTCCCACGTATTAACCTTATAATACATATAATTATGTTATAAACATATATATATCCATTTAGATTCAACATGGATAAGTACCTTATTAATTCAATTTAACTAAGTGTTTTCATACATAATTATCTTACATTTAAACTTTAGCCACATAGTAGATATCATTACATGTGTGTGTGTGTATATATATATATATATATATATATATATATATATATATATATATATATATGTTCACTATATTATATATACTATACTGCACCCCGAGACACAGCTGCGGTGATGCATTACTCTGCTATCTTGTCCCAATACATCGCGTCGCTGTATAAGGGACTATAGGTTCGGTAAAGATTCCTCGAACCACAAATATCAACGCAAAAATTGGAGGCGAACATAGTTCTCATACCCACGGGTCACGCACATACCTACATTCCCATAGTCAGCGGACTAATCAACTTACCGATAAGTCTTCATAGTCTTATGTTCTCGAACGACAAATAAAAAATCCCATGGATTCATCAGGATATGACTTCCCTCACGCGCAAACCTCCCGTGGATATCAAGTAAGCTAGGTATGTCATACACAGATACATAATATATGCACATTCATAAAGTCATACATATAAATATTCATATTTTCCAAATTAGGTTCGCCCACGATCCATAATTGTTATTATCCATTCTCAACACAAATTTTACTCAATTATTTCTCATAATGGATTCGTCTATTTTATTCTCATTTATTATTTACTTCGTTCTTACTTCTCATCTCTCGAAGTATTCTTTCTCACTAAGTATAAATTTCAGTAGTTATACCCTCACTTACCTTCTAGTCTAAATCTTTCACGAGTCTCAATCTTTTAGTAAACGTACGCACAATTCCCAAAGTATAAATAACTCCCCGTTAACCCAAAATTTCATCTCATATTAATTTCACTCAACTGAGTTTAGTTAAACCCTATTTGTCATCTTCATAATCCATTATACTCCATAAATAATAATCAAGGGTTCCTACGTATCTTAACCGGATTAAACAAAAAGGAGAAAAATATGCAGTTTTCCAGGAGGCCCAGGAGGGGTCGATCGATCGATCAAGCAGTTCTTGCCCACTTTTTCTGCAATATTTAACCCATGGGTTCAACTATTTTTACCCCTCCAAACCTCTATAATTTCACCCCAAACTCCCATCAAAGTAATCCAAGTGTATAAGCAATGTACATAAACAAGTTCTAACGTAACGACATCAATAAATCCTCAACGAATCAATCAAAAAGGGGTTTAATCTCAAATCTCTTTATAAAACCAAATTTTGCATGAATAATCACCACCCTCTATTTTAATCTAGATTTTCTTCCCAAATATTATAATAAATCCATGGGTAATCCTCTACATATGATCAAGATTTTAGACTACATGGATTCTCCCTACAACATATATGAATTCTCTTCCAAAACATATAATTCTTCAATTAAAACATATGATTTTCATTCCTAGACTAACATGGAAGGTATATTAACTTGGAATTTAGCAAAATAGATACTTTCCTTGGATTCAAGGGTATTATTTGTTGATGAAAATTATATGTATGCATTCCTCGTCATGCGATCTATGTTTTGGTGGTGCTGGCGGTGCAATCGGGTGAGTTTTAGGCCTTGGATTGCTTGAAAAACTCTTCACTTTCTTCTCAAATCTCACCACCTTCTTCTCTAATGATTGGCTTAGGCTTTGTGTTTGTTAATCCCAAGAGACAACTCTAAATGGCTAATAAATACTAAGAAAATTCGTGGGTTTAATTACCCAAAAATACCAAATGTCTAAAATACCCTCACGGGGTGTCAATTAGGCCTAAAAACGCCCCGAGACCCAAACTAAACCCCCGAGTATACTTTTATGACTATCTCGACCCTTCCGAACACTTTGGATCACTCAAAACGACTGTACGGACGACTTATAATTTATTCACTTTAATAATAACAATTTATTCCTGACACGACACAGGCGCGTCCCGAATTAAATTTCCATAATTGCCATTTTTTTCACTCATGACAACTTTAATAAAATCAATCTCATATATTACTCTTCTCATCCAGTAATATTCAACAAATTCCCAATAATTAATAACTCTTGTCACACTTGTAAATATTTAAAATAAATGCCGGATTAATATTAAATTAATATCGCAATTAAATTCAATAAATCCCTAATTTTAAAAGCCCTAAAAATATGGGGTATTACATACTTCCCCCCTAATAACGGAATTTCTTCCCGAAATTTAGAAAAATAAAGCGTAACTGGTAAGGACAAGTCCGGGTATTAATCTGACATCTCATGTAATTTTCATCGTACCACCCGTACAGTACATTACCGAATACCCCCACTAATGTTAGCCTTACCATTTAGTTTAAATTATATTGAGTTAAAATTTACCCAATCCGTACTATACCATCCTCATGGAAAAATTATAGGGAGTAACGATCCTAAGTCATCAAACAACTAAATTTGGAAGTCACAACTTTTACTTTCATTATCCTCAAGAATACTTACTGTGACACAAATATGGAAAATACTACAATCAAACCTTCTAGGGCGCCCATACACCCAATGTGTGTACATTCCATCATAAGGTCTAAATGAATGTGAGTCCTCTGTAAGGTTACCCTTAATTAACTGACTACTTAGTCTATAATCCGTATTTCTATGATTTCCACATTCTCATTTGGCGATTCCATTTGCCTCAAATCATGCTACAACTCATAACTTTATGATTAATATAAACATATACATATAATGGCAAAGGTTATAAACTCATATTCTAAAGACCTAACTTACTTCGACTCCCAACATTCTTTAGTTTCATGTGTGGGGTGTCTCACAGAGCGAAATCCAAATAAGGAACCCCCCGATACACTACTACCTAAAATAGTTGCTCATCAAAACTCCTCAGGTCCTTAGTGTATAGTATATAACATCCCAACAGGTTTTATCTATTTATAAAAAAGTCTACTTATTCACTCTCATAACAAAGACAATGCGCTGGCTATAATGATCAATCTTGGTCTCATAGACAACAAGTCAATCCATGCCGATAATCACATCCTACTCGGATATGTCTATAACAAGAAAATCCTCGATAAAATTAAACTCACGTTAAGATATATAAAAATAATAATAGGCGTCCCACTACCCATCGGTGAGTCTACATAAATAATAGTGCCAATGGCCAAGTCTAGCAACCCTATGGTCCACGCAATTCTAATAGCTACAAAAGAATGTGAGGTTCTAATGACAATCATTATGCGCCCCATAATTCCATAGATAGAAAATGTACCCTCATTAACGAGCGGTGGTTATTGACTCCCACTATTTTAACTTTGCTCTGATGAGTCAAGAAAAATTTACCCCAAATTTTCAGTTCTAGTTAACCACGCTCCACTATATGTCCAAGCCTTTGAATATATTGCCTTCGTTGGGTAACACACCCAATTCCCGCATTTCTAGAACTTCTACTGATGACTCTCCTCAATTTTCCATTTGACCCTCTCCCAAGCGTACTACATTGGGGGATTCTAATTTGGCATCACCTTCTACTATAGCAGCACTTGGAATTTGTAGGCTGCATCCTAACCGTCTTTACAGTCCTGGCCTTTCGTACCATAATAGGGGTGACCTCGACTACGGTCATCATCCTCGAACATACTTCATAACCTCCTAAGTATGACCTCCGCTATCCGTCCAATGTCCCTCATCTGCCATACTTCTTGTACAAACACGTAAGAAAACAAATAAGATTCACTAATATATACGTTATAACAGGAGAAATAAATATTACCATAGAAATCAACAATCCTAATCATAGGGCTCTATATCAAACAAAGTAACGCTCATCTGAAAGTATAGTAAGCCGTACAGACCCTAAAGGACACTAGAACCTGATGCTCTAATACCACCTGTAACACCCCTCCTAATTAAATACCGGTTGATCAGTCCTTTATTAAATTAAAACCAGGTGAATGGTTGGTTCAATCTCAGCATCACTGTCACAAAATATTATTTCCAATTTGAACACCCTAAATAATTAGCTAAGTGTCAAAACCATTTAAAACCTCATTTTTCCTTTATTAAATACCAATAAAAACTTTTTTAGTACCCAACAGTTTAAGAGTCACATAAATAAAAGGACAACAATAACTACACTACCATTTAAACCATCTAAATAAACCAAACCAAGTTATGAACTATAAATGAAATCATTCTGACAAGAGTTAACTCCCGAGGAGTACCGAATGATGGAAATATCACAAATCTCTGAAAATTCCAACTGGAATAGGAAATCGGGTGACACATGCCCAAACTATGAAGATCTAAAGTAGGAACTGATTCAATTACGAAGTCGTCTAAAGCAAGGGCCTGCAACTCCCACATAAGCTGCAGCACGTCCAATCCAAAGAACCTAAGCATGACGCCCCTGTGGCTGGTCACCTATAATACATACATATATATATACAAGAGAGAAAGAAATGACAGAAAACGGGTCAGAGCCCAAGTGTAAAACAGTTTAAAATAGTTTAGCAAGTATTTAAAATGCTTACCGATTAATATCACAACCATGTTAGTATGCGACACTCTCTTGAGAATCATCACCTCTCATCTAGTGTGCACTCCTACCATACCTCTAGGACATCCTAGTTATAGTTCCCACGCTAACTAGATTATTCACATGTATCCATTCTTTATAGCCCAAATTATTCCCACGTATTAACCTTATAATACATATAATAATGTTATAAACATATATATATATATATATATATATATATATCCATTTAGATTCAACATGGATAAGTCCCTTATTAATTCAATTCAACTAAGTGTTTTCATACATAACTATCTTACATTTATACTTTATCCACATAGTAGATATCATTACATGTATATATATATATTCACTATATTATATATATACTATACTGCACCCCGAGACACAGATGCGGTGATGCATTACTCTGCTATCTTGTCCCAATACATCACGTCGCTGTATAGGGGACTATAGGATCGGTAAAGATTCCTCGAACCACAAATATCAACAAAAAAATGGGAGGCGAACATAGTTCTCATACCAAAGGGTCACGCACACACCTACGTTCTGATAGTCAGCGGACTTATCAACTTACCGATAAGTCATTCATAGTCCACTGTTCTCGAGCGACAAAGGATAACAATAACTACACTACCATTTAAACCATCTAGATAAACCAAACCAAGTTATGAACTATAAATGAAATCATTCTGACAAGAGTTAACTCCCAAGGAGTGCCGAATGCTAGAAATATCACAAATCTCTGACAAATCCAACTGGAATAGGAAATCGGGCTACACATGCCCTAACTATGAAGATCTAAAGTAGGAACTGATTCAATGACGAAGTCATATAAAGCAAGGGCTTGCAACTCCCACATAAGCTGCAGCACGTCCAATCCAAATAACCTAAGCATGACGCCCCTGTGGCTGGGCACCTGTAATACATACATATATATACAAGAGAGAAAGAAATGGCAGAAAATGGGTCAGAGCCCGAGTGTAAAACAGTTTAAAATAGTTTATCAAGTATTTAAAATTCTTACCGGTTAATATCACAACCATGTTAGTGTGCGACACTCTCTTGAGAATCATCACCTCTCATCTAGTGTGCACTCCTACCGTACCTCTAGGACATCCTAGTTATAGTTCCCACGCTAACTAGATTATTCACACGTATCCATTATTTATAGCCCAAATTATTCCCACGTATTAACCTTATAATGCATATAATGATGTTATAAACATATATATATATATATATATATATATATATATATATATATATATATATATGAATAAGTCCCTTATTAATTTAATTCAACTAAGTGTTTTCATACATAACTATCTTACATTTCTACTTTATCCACATAGTAGATATATATATATATTCACTATATTATATTATTCTATACTGCACCCTGAGACACAGCTGCGATGCTGCATTACTCTGTTATCTTGTCCTAATACATCACGTCGCTGTATAGGGGACTATAGGTTCCGTAAAGATTCCTCGAACCACAAATATCAACACAAAAATTGGAGGCGAACATAGTTCTCATACCCACGGGTCACGCACATACCTACGTTCCCATATTCAGCGGACTTATCAACTTACCGATAAGTATTTCATAGTCTTATGTTCTCGAGTGACAAATCAAAAATCCCATGGATTCATCAGGATATGACTGCCCTCACGCGCAAACCTCCCGTCGATAGCAAGTAAGCTAGTTATGTCATACACATATACATAACATATGCACATTCACAAAGTCATACTTATAAATATTCATATTTTCCAAATTAGGTTCGCCCATGACCCATAATTGTTATTATCCATTATGAACACAAATTTTACTCAATTATTTCTCATAACGGATTCGTCTCTTTTATTCTCATTTATTATTTACTTCGTTCTTACTTCTCATCTCTCGAAGTATTATTTCTCACTAAGTATAAATTTCAGTAGGTATACCCTCACTTACCTTCTAGTCTAAATCTTTCACGAGTCTCAATCTTTTAGTAAACGTACGCACAATTTCCAAAGTATAAATAACTCCCCGTTAACCCAAAATTTCATCTCATATTAATTTCACTCAATTAAGTCTACTTAGACCCTATTGGTCATATTCATAACCCAATATACTCCATAAATAATAATCAAGGGTTCCTACGTATCTTAACCAGATTAAACAAAAAGGAGAAAAATATGCAGTTTTCCAAGAGGCCCAGGAGGGGTCGATTGATCGATCAAGCAGTTCTTGCCCACTTTTTCTGCAATATTTAACCCATGGGTTCAACCATTTTAACCCCTCCAAACCTCTATAATTTTATCCCAAACTCCCATCAAAGTAATCCAAGTGTATAAGCAATGTACATAAACAAGTTCTAACGTAACGACATCAATAAATCCTCAACGAATCAATCAAAAGGGGTTTAATCTCAAATCTCTTTATAAAACCAAATTTTGCATGAATAATCACACCCTCTATTTTAATCAAGATTTTCTTCCCAAATATTATAATAAATCCATGGGTAATCCTCTACATATGATCATGATTTTAGACTACATGGATTCTCCTTACAACATATATGAATTCTCTTCCAAAACATATAATTCTTTAATTAAAACATATGATTTTCATTCCTTGACTAACATGGAAGGTATATTAACTTGGAATCTAGCAAGATAGATTTTTTACTTGGATTCAAGGGCATTATTTGTTGATGAAAAATGTATGGATGCATTCCTCGTCATTCGATCTACGTTTTGGTGGTGGTGGCAGTGCAATCGGGTGAGTTTTAGGCCTTGGATTGCTTAAAAAACTCTTCGCTTTCTTCTCAAATTTCTCCACCTCCTTCTCTAATCACTTCACCTTCTTATCTAATGGATGGCTTAGGCTTTGTGTTTGTTAACCCCAAGAGACAACTCTAAATGGCTAATAAATACTAAGAAAATTCGTGGGCTTAATTACCCAAAAATACCAAATGTCTAAAATACCCTCCCGGGGTGTCAATTAGGCCTAAAAACGCACCGAGACCCAAACTAAACCCCCGAGTACACTTTTTATGACTATCTCGACCCTTCCGAACACTTTGTCTCACTCAAAACGACTGTACAGAAGACTTATAATTTATTCACTTTAATAATAATAATTTAGTCCTGACACGACACAGGCGAGTCCCGAATTAAATTTCCATAATTGCCATTTTATTCACTCGTGACAACTTTAATAATATCAATCTCATATAGTACTCTTCTCATCCTGTAATATTCAACAAATTCCCAATAATTAATAACTCTCGTCACACTTGTAAATATTTAAAATAAATGCCGGATTAATATTAAATTAATATCCCAATTAAATTTAATAAATCCCCAATTTTAAAAGCCATAAAAATATGGGGTATTACATCTATCATCTATTTTTCTCCAATTTTTCCTGCCTTGTTCTTCCATTTATTGCATTTTTCGGCGAGTTTATGAGTTTTTCGATTAGTTGGTGATCTTTTCGGCGAGCCTAAGAGTTTTCCAGTGAAATGTTCTTAATCATTCTTTTTTCAAAACCCAGTTTGATCCTTAGTCAGTTCCAGTCAAGTTGTTCATTTTTTTGGCTTGGGTCTACAAGTGTAGGGTCTTCCCCACATGCTCAGACCTCTTTATCATCTTTTAGAAGAATTCCCCTCTCTTAGAGAGAAGACTTTAGAAAAGATTAGGCAAATAGAGCGAGCCCAAGAGGAAGCTCGTAGGGCTGAGGCCTTCCCCCTCAGACCTATCTTTCCACCCCCTCTGAAGGTCATATGCCCTAAGCCAGCTGCACCAGTTAAATCAGTAGAGGTCCCAGTAGAACCTACTCCCATGTCTGAGTTTGAGTCGTCCACCTCAGACCCTATGTCTGTGGACTCTTTTCAAGAGGCTATGGACTTTTCAATTAGGCAGAATCAGGTCCCCGACCAAGCCGAGGTTTTGAGTCGTGTTTCGTCCCATAACGAGTTTAGCACATCCCTAACTTCTTCAGACGTTGAAGTTATCGAGCCAAACGTAGCTTTTCCTCCTCCCATTGATGATGTCCCCCTGTCGGATGCTATAGGGGCTGAGTTTGCTCAGAGGTTCCTTGAAGGTAATCCCTCGTCCTCTCCAGTCGACATTGATCGAGACGAGTATGATGAGGGTGAGAGTGATGTTGACACCTCGGAGGTAGCCGAGATAGAAAGCACTATCAGCGAACTTGACCTCTTAGGCTTCACACATCTATATTCCATAGGCCCCGCCATAAAACTTTAGATGACCTCTGAGGGACGAGAGAGCTTTCTACGGCCGAGATGGTGAGATCTGCTTGTACGAGCAGATGTTCAAGTTAGGGTTTTGTCTGCCCATTCATCCCATCATTAGGGCCATACTGTCCTATATTAACTTAGCTCCTTCCCAGTTATCCCCCAATGCCTGGAGGGTGATAATTGGAGATATAGTTTTATGGAGGGCACTCCACCATTCAGACCTTCCTGTCCAGGTCTTCTCTGGATGCTTCATCCCTTCCTCCGCTAGGAATCATCCAAGATATTACCATCTCTTAGCTCATAAGTCAACTAAGAAGATGTTATAGGTTACCCAAACTTCAAATCATAATTGGAAACCGCGATATTTCTTCACCTCAGGGGCATGGGAATATGGCCCCTATGTCCCCTTTTCGAACTTTGAGCCGAGGATACTGCTGAGATGGGGCAAGGTGTCAATGGCTGCCAGGGCTGACCCTGGGCTAAGCCAAAATAATCTTCAAAAAGTAAAAGACCTTCAAGATCAAGTGGAGCATGGTCTGTTGGTCAAGTTTGAACATTTGATGACCCCCTACTATCTCTCTGAGACTGGCCTTGGGGGAGTCCTTTGACTGAGCTCTATAAGTGCTTATTTTATTATTTTATCGAGTTAAACCTCTGAATTTTTATGTCTCTGATTTCTAACTCAAACCTTTCTATTTGCAGAGCGCCCTGAAGTCATTTCAGACGATATCTGGGAGATTTCTGCCCCCAGTCTCATGAAGTTAGTAAAGAAGGCAGGTCTGAATGCACCTCTTCCTCCCTCCTCGAAGCAGGGTGTCGGCACGTCTAAGGCCGACGCCATAAGGAAGAGGAAAACCACAACTTCTACTCCTGAGGATCAGAGGCCGAGTAAATCCCAAAAGGCCATCCCCATATCCTCTGATGATGTATTGACTGCTCGTCTGGAGCAGCTAAAAATTAATGACAGTCTGATAGGCCACAGTGTGCAGGAGTTGGATGCCATCGGCTCTGCTATGACCGATGCTGACAATCGCTTTTGTCGCTCTATGGATACTCCCCTGCTGGTTGAGTTTGTCCTTCACAGGTCTATCCAGGTAAGATTTGAATTTCAATTTGATTTTGAAGTGTAACCTCTGCTTTGAATTTGAACTCATACATCTGATCCTTGATTTGTAGGCATCCTCGCTATGCATCATTTGGCCAACTGGACTCTAAAGAGGTTGCCCCTCATCGAGAAAGGCAAAGAGGCAGAGAAGGTGCAAGGCTTTATGAATGTAGAGGTGGATCATCTGAAGTCTGCCTTTGAAGGGTCTGACAAGAAGGCAACAGGAAAATGGCGGCTGCCAAAGAGAAGGAGTCAAGGAGCTTGACAACCTCTGACTTCATTGGTTTGGGCTTTGCCAACCCTCAATTTCCTGAGGCCCTTCAAGAGGTTGAGGAGAAAGATGCTTCCCCTGCAGAGACTGTGCCACTGGATTCTACTGAGATTGAGGGTGCCAACCTCTGAGATGATGGGGCCGAGGTGACTAACATCGGCCAAGGGAATGAGGCCGAGGATGCCCACAATGTAGCTGCAGACCCTTAGGCCATTTTTGTGAATATTTTTGTAACTTTTTATTATGCATTTCAAACTGTAACCTCTAATTGAAAACTCAGTTACATTGTAACTTGCAACTCTTTGTCTATATCAACCACTGAGGAGGGCTTTATTTCTTTATTTGCTAAATGTTCTTTGAACGATTTTCTTTGTCATGCAATGTGTATGAAGTCTCAACATAATTTTTCACCGTATTATGTCTAAGGTCTGAGGTCATCCAAGTATGATGTCTCACCTCAGACCTTGTCACCAAATTATGATGTTGTAAGGTCTGAGGTCATCCAATTACGATGTCTCACCTCAGACCTTGTCAACAAAATATGATGTTATAAGGTCTGAGGTCATCCAAGTATGATGTCTCACCTCAGACCTTATCACCAAATTATGATGTTATAAGGTTTGAGGAAATCAACTAAGATGTTATCCCCATAAATAATTTTTTCACCAAATTAATGATGTCTAATGTCTGAGGTTATCCAAGTACGATGTCTCACCTCAGACCTTATCACCAAATTATGATGTTATAAGGTCTGAGGAAATCAACTAAGATGTTATCCCCACAAATAATTTTTTCACTAAATTCATGATGTCTAATGTCTGAGGTCATCCAAGTAAGATGTCTCACCTCAGACCTTGTCACCAAATTATGATGTTATAAGGTTTGAGGAAATCAACTAAGATGTTATCCCCATAAATAATTTTTTCACCAAATTAATGATGTTGTATGGTCTGAGGTCATCCAAGTATGATGTCTCACCTCAGATCTTGTCACCAAATTATGATGTTATAAGGTCTGAGGAAATCAACTAAGATGTTATCCCCATAGATAATTTTTTCACTAAATTAATGATGTCTAAGGTCTGAGGTCATCCAAGTATGATGTCTCACCTCAGACCTTATCACCAAATTATGATGTTATAAGGTCTGAGGAAATTAACTAAGATGTTATCCCCATAAATAATTTTTTCACCAAGTTAATGATGTCTAAGGTCTGAGGTCATCCAAGTACGATGTCTCACCTCAGACCTTATCACCAAATTATGATGTTATAAGGCCTGAGGAAATCAACTAAGATGTTATCCCCATAAATAATTTTTTCACCAAATTAATGATGTTATAAGGTCTGAGGTCATCCAGGTACGATGTCTCACCTCAGATCTTGTCACCAAATTATGATGTTATAAGGTTTGAGGTCATCCAAGTAAGATGTCTCACCTCAGACCTTGTCACCAAATTATGATGTTATAAGGTCTGAGGAAATCAACTAAGATGTTATCCCCATAAATTCTACCACTAGTGCAAAATGAACCAAGAATTGACACAGGAACTGATCTTCTCATTAATAATGTCTTCATAAGATGATACATTTACATGAAAGCTCTTGCAACATCATATGTAATACTTTTTTATATGATCAACATTCCAAGGATTAGAGAAAGGTTCCCCTTCGAGGTTTTCTAGCCTGTAGGTCCCGGGTACAACCTCTTCCATCACTTTGTAAGGACCATGCCAATTCAGGTGAAGCTTGTTTGCCTTCTGCAATGTCTTCTTCAATACTAGATCTCCCACGGCTATGGGTTTTGATTTTACCCTTTGATTGTAGAACTTTGCTATTCTCAGCTGGTATGCTGCTTGCCTGATTTCTACGTCTTCCCTTCTCTCTTCAATCAAGTCTAGGTCATGTCTTCTCTCCTCCCCATTCTTCTCAGGGTCATAGGTCTGAACCCTATGAGTAGGTATTCCTACTTCTGTTGGTATGACGGCCTCTGATCCATGTGCTAACATAAATGGGGTTTCCCCCATCGGTGTCCTAGACGTTGTTCTGTAGGCCCATCGTACAATATAAACCTCTTCAGTCCATCTTCCCTTAGCTTATTCTAACCTCTTATTGATTCCATTGAGGATTGTTCTATTTGTGACTTCGGTCTGACCGTTTTCCTGAGGTCATCCAGGAGAAGAGAAAAACTGTTTTATCTCCACTCTTTCGTAATATTTTTCTAAGGAAGAATTCTTAAACTGGGTTCCATTGTCCGAGATGAGGGTGTTTGGAAGGCCGTGTCTGCATATGATGTTCTTATAAATAAATTGGAAGGTCTTCTGCTCTGTAATCGTAATCATCGGCTCGGCCTCTACCCATTTGGAGAAGTAATCAATGGCAACTATCAGAAATCGGTAATTATTTGTAGCCCTTGGCATGGGACCTACTAAGTCAATTCCCCATACTGCGAATGGCCAAGGGGAACTGATTGACGTAATAGGTTAATGAGTTTGGTGGGGAATAGTTGAGAATCTCTAACGTTTGTCACACCTCTTTACGTAGGCTGCAACATCCTTGGCCAAGGCCGGCCACCAATATCCTTGCGTAATAATCCTCTTCACTAAAGGTCTTCCTCCTACGTGACTGAAGAAAGAACCCTCATGTACCTCCTGTAGGACACGAGGAACTTTTGTGGGATGAACACATCTGAGGAGAGTTAATAGGAATCCATTCTTATATGGACGTCTCCCACTATCGAGAACTTTACAGCTCTGTACCTCAGTTTTCTCCTCTCTAGCTTTGATTCCGGCAGTTCTCCCTCTCTAATATATCTGATAAGGGGGTCCATCCATGAGTCCCCTCGGTTTAGATTGAGGAAAGGGTTACTTACCTCTTCTTCTTCAATGGTTGCCTTGGGCAGGATCTCGATTGGAACTATTCTTCTGATGTCTGTCCTGGTTGCCGAAGCCAACCTTGCTAGTGCGTCTACGTGACTATTATTTTGATGAGGTATTCTCTTCGTCTTTACCTCTTTGAAGCCTTATAATATCGTTCTCACCCTCTTCAGGTATTTGGCTATCCTCTCATCCTTGGCCTTATAGACCCCCAACACTTGATTAATAACTAACCTTGAGTCACTATGAAGTAGGAGTTGTCTTACCCCTAGGGTCTTTACTAAGGATAGGGCCGCGATCATGGCCTCATATTCTCACTCGTTGTTTGATGCTTTGAAGTTAAATCTCAAGGCATATTCAACATTGGTACCATCTGAAGTCGAAAGTATTATCCATGCACCGCTTTCGCTGTCGCAAGAAGACCCGTCAACAAAGAGGTTCCAGATTCCTTTATCTGATGAGAAGCCCCCTTCTGACATGATTCCTTGCTTGAAGAGGTACCAGTCTTCCTCATTCTCAACTATTCCAATTCTGAATATCTTGAATATAACCTCTTCCAGATCTCGAAAGACGTTGTTGTTTGACCCCTCTGCAGTCTCTAGGTCATTCTCAACCTTGGCCTCTTCCCATGTGAACTTAGCAACAAGATTTGCAAGTGCCTGCCCTTTGATGGCCGCCCTGGGCTGATAAATAAGGTCATACTCTCCCAACTCAATGGCCCATGTCATTAATCTACCCGACTTCTCAGGTTTATGGTGGACCTGTCATAGTGGGGAGTCAGTGAGGATGACCATAGAATGGGCTTGAAAGTAGGACTTCATCTTCCTCGAGGCATGTATCAAAGCGTAGGCCAATTTTTCCATCCGAGGATAGTTCTGTTATGAACCTTGGAGGGCCTTACTATTGAATTATACAGGCCTTTGGACCCTAATGTCTTCACGAACTATGGCTGCAGTTATAGCTAATTCAGAGACTGCTAGATAAACATATAACTTCTCTCCTACTATAGGCGAGAAAAGAGTAAGGGAGATCCGAGGTAGGACTTGAGTTGATTAAAAGCCTCATCACACTCTTTGTCCCATTTGAAGGCCCTTCTGAGCACCCTAAAGAATGGAAGACACTTGTCCGTCGCTCTGGAAACAAATATGTTGAGTGAAACTACTCTTCCAGTGAGCCTCTGAACGTCCTTGATACTCCTTGGTGTCTTCATGTCGAGAAAAGCCTTGATTTTCTCAGGGTTCGCCTCTATTCCCCTCTGATTAATAATGAATCTAAGAAATTTCCCAGCTCTTACCCTGTAGACACACTTCACAGGGTTGAGTTTCATTTTGTACAAGTCCATGGTATCGAATGCCCTTTCCAGGTCTGCCACATGGGTGCGGGCCTTTAAGCTCTTCGTTAACATATCATATACATACACCTCCATAGTCTTTCCTATTTGGACCTCAAACATCTTATTCACAAGACGTTAGTATGTTGCCCCTGCATTTTTTAATTCGAAGGGCATAACCTTGTAGCAATATGTCCTTTTGTCAGTGATGAAGACTGTCTTCTCTGAGTCTTCGGCATCCATGAAGATCTGGTTATAGCCAGAATACGCATCCATGAAGCTCATGAGCTCATGCCCTGCGGTGGCATCTACCATTTTGTCGATCCGAGGTAAGGGATAACTGTCTTTTGGGCAGGACTTATTCAAGCCAGTAAAATCTACACCCATTCTCCATTTTTCGTTGGATTTGGGCACAATGACTGCATTCGAAAGCCACTCCGATATATGACTTCCCTGATAAACTCAGCCTCTTCCAACTTTTTGACTTCTTCTCGGATGATGTCGTACTTCTCCCTAGAGTAAACTCTTTATCTTTGTTTGATTGACCTAGCATCCTTACTCACGTTGAGTTTGTGGCACATAACCTCAGGGTTGATGCCAGGAATGTCCACGTGACTCCAAGCGAAGACATTCTACCTCTTCCTCAAGATGTTTATCAGCTCTTCCTTGATCTTCGCTTTTAAGGCTTTACCAACCTGGATGGTTTTTTCCAGTTCATCCTCATTGAGGAAGATGGATTCTACCTCTTCCGCGGCCTCTCCTTTCTTCAACTTTGTTTCATCTCTAGGGTCAAGTGTATCAATGTTATAAGTGGTAGTTGCTTTCTTATGGGACTCTTTCTCTTCAGCCGAATTGAAGTATCATTCTCGTGCTATGGTCTGGTCGCCCTGCACTTCCCCTACCCCATAGGGGGTCGAGAATTTTAGCATCTGGTGGACCGTCGATGGCACGGCCTCAAATTCCTTAAGGTCTACTCTTCCTATGATGAGGTTATAGGAGGAGACATAATGAAAAGATTAATCTTCCGGGTTAACCTCTTAGGCCACTCATCACCCATTCTCATGTCCATCTCATACATTCCAAATGGATGGACCTTTTCACCGCTGAAGCCCATTAACAGACGATGATAGCGTACCAGCCTAGCTCTGCTAAGGCCTAGGATTTTGAAGCATGGAAAAAACATCACATCTGTTGAACTTCCTCCATATACAAGAATTCTCTGTACCTCACATTTATTAACTCTTGTGATTACCAAAGGGTCATCATGTGGAGCTAGGATGCCTTTGAAGTCGAGTCAGGAGAACCCGACTATGAGAGTGTCCATGTCCACCTTCTTTCTCTTCTGTGTTGTCTCGAAAGATGTCAAATTTACTACTTTAAGTTTGGCCACTGACTTGGCCTCTGCCACATGAGCTTTCCGGCCAGCCACTTAAGAACCACCCCCTGCAAGTCCTCCGTATATGGTGTTAACACCAAAGGAGATCATACCAACCCTCTTCACTAGGGTGTTGTAATCTTTTGGTGGGAGGTCTGGAATATCTTCGTCATCACCATCTAAGTCACTATCTCTTCTTTTTGGGGTATCTTCACGACACCTGTCGTCTCTCTTATTTTTAGGGTCATCTATTCCCCTTTTGGGAGCCTTTCCATCAACATATTTCCTCAACTTTCCAAACTTCAGCTGTCACGACCCTGACCCAAAATAGTATTAGGGAACGAGTGTCTTGACATGCCACCAAGGCAACAAATATTTTGATTTAATTATTTCCTTAAATAAATGCAACGGATATATTATCACATGGTTATGAATCGTAAAATACTGAAAGTAAAGGAATTACGTCATCAGAGCTTTCTAAAGGAAACTTCATATATATTAAAAGTAACAACAATTTACAACTTAAGAAAAAATTTAAACCTTATTACAAGAGAGCCAGACATGCTCTAAATAAACATTTTACAAAAAGAGCTCTAAAAGATAAATCTTCAATATAATCCATTTTCATTCCATCCGTGAGCCTAAACGTTTCCTGAAAAATGTTTATTTATACAACATCATCTAAAAGACGAATGAGGTTCAATCTCCAGACATTCCAGGGTTTTCAGAAAATAGATACCTATTCAAGTCAAAAGAGAAGGCATATACATATATGGAGAGGAACTTGCAGTAAATAGATATAATTTTGAAATGAAATTATATATATCACAATTGGATAGCTCAGAATAAGAATAATGCAATAAATCAAATGTGATATCTTTTTCTTTCAATCATATCATTTTAATGGCCAAGTACACTCTAATACCGTATTCTTCTACCGTATTATACCCCGGTAGTTGAGGGTCAATCGAACATGTTCGTCACAACGCCTTATTTAGGGCACACCAGCGATAACCCAGATGGGAAGGTCAGTCAGTAAAGAGGTCCCTTAGGCCGAATCAGATTTTCAATATTCAATATCCTTTTCAATAATCAGTATGTTTATATGGACAAATATAAACATATCACAAATGAATCAATCATCGGTATCACATGCATTTTGAGAATAAAAGCAGTTCAAAAAATATATATTTTTTTGCATAATATCATATAATCAAAATACACAAGGAATGTCAGAGTACTCACCCAAAATAGAGGTCAAATTTACTGGTATTGAGTCTTCGATCACACGTTAATCTGATAAAGATTTAAGTACACGTTCTAAGGTCCAGTTTATACTATACTTTAATAATAACTTCCTCTTTTAAGGGATTACTGAATCTCTATTTGTTAACTTTTAAAACTCATTGATCGTAATTGAAGAATTCAATTCATAGTCTTTCCTCATCAGTCGGTTCCCAGTAGAGATGGAGGGTCACAGGGGCACCACTTAAATACTATCTCATCTAGACAGAACATTTTTGGATTCATTCCCAGTAGAGATGGAGGGTCACAGGGGCACCACTTAAATACCATCTCATCTAGACAGAACTTCACCGGGCCTGACTTTGGAATTACTTAAATCGGATTCCATAATAACGAGCAATTTCTTTAAAAAGAATTATTTTTAAAAGTGTATAATTTCAAACAAGTTTATAAAATTAACTTGGATTTGTTCTAAATTTTAAGTTTTGATTAGTGAATTCTTTATTGTATTTTACCAGCATAACTACTAAAAACAATAAATTAAAACTATAAAGATGCATTATAACATTAAGATTACCTTAAGATGAATATCCATAAGAACTTATTCTTAGACTTTCTCACACTTTCTCTCACTATTTCTTTCTATAATTCTCAAGGAATTGGTGTGAGTTTCAAATGATCCCCTAAAGGCCCTATTTATAGTTTTCCAAATATCCCATGGTGTTGACACGTGTCTTGGTGATAAGGTTTCACTTTGGTGAGTCGTCGTTCACGTGTCGTGCAACGGATCAGCCTTGCAGTCTTGGTTTACCAAACGACGACACGTGTTTTTTTCCTTTTTCTAGAGGATTTACATGAGTTTTATCCTTTCCTATAGAGGTGACACGTGTGCAGTGGATATGTTCAAAAACCGAGCACGAGGTGTCGAGGATAGGTATTAAGGGTATAAGGGTCATTTCGGACCTGAAGGGCATTTTGGTAATTTCACACCATATATTTTCAATATTTCTTTTTGGTCCCTGAAAATATTTTATTTATGAAAAGGCCCCTTTTTATTTTTCATTTTGGTCCCTGAAACTTTCTTTATTAAAACCAAGTCCCTAAAGTTTCATAAAATTGTATTTTCTACCCCAAAACTTATCACTTAGCTTAGGATGTGCCATAAAATCTCAATCTGACCCATTTTACCGTTGATTCTTCAAATTGAAAAATGGGATTTGTCAAATTAAGAACTCGGAATATCATATATGTAATAATATATCATTATTAGATAGTAAGTGTGACGAAATTGAAAGAAGACAATTATATATTGGCATAAGAAAATGGGGTCATTACATCCTACCCTCCTTATAAAAAGTTTGGTCCCCAAACTTTACTTACATTAATTTCCAAAAAGGTATGGATATCGCTCTTTTATTTCATCTTCCCGCTCCCATGTTGCTTCTTCAACAGAATGATTCCGCCATAATACTTTGACTAATGGAATAACCTTGGTTCGTAATATTTGATCTTTATGGTCCAAGATTTCCACTGGATGCTCAATGTATGTCAAATCTTCTCTAACTTGAAGAGGCTCGTGACTTAAGATATGTGCTGGATCAGGGATGTATTTCTTCCTCATTGAAACATGAAACACATTATGCACACTCGATAGTTCAGGGGGTAAGGCTATTCGATACGCAACAACACCTATCCTTTCAAGGATTTCAAAAGGTCCTATATATCTTGGACTCAACCTTCCTTTCTTCCCAAATCGGATTACTCCCTTTGTTGGTGATACTCGTAAGAAAACATAGTCTCCTCTTTGGAATTCTAATGGTCGATGCCGATTGTCAGTATAACTCTTTTGACGGCTTTGAGCGACTTGAAGTCGGTTTTGTATCAATTTCACTTTCTCTATTGTGACCTGAATCAATTATGGTCCCAATAATTTTCTTTCCCCAACTTCTACCCAACATGCAGGAGAACGACACCTTCTACCATAGAGTGCCTCATACGGAGCCATTTGAATACTTGCTTGATAGCTATTATTATATGCAAATTCCACTAACGGTAAATAATCGTCCCAATTCCCCTTCAAATCAATTACACATGCCTTAAGCATATCCTCTAAGGTTTGGATGGTTCTCTCCGATTTTCCGTCTGTTTGAGGATGAAAAGCGGTGCTGAAATTCAATTTTGTTCCCATAGCTACTTATAGGCTTTTCCAAAAGCGAGACACGAATCTAGGGTCACGATCAGAAATAATTGAAAATGGGGTTCCATGAAGCTTAATAATTTCCCGTATATACAATTTAGCTAGCTTTTCTAAGGAATGGGTAATCTTAATGGCAAGAAAATGAGCAAATTTAGTTAACCTATCAATAATTACCCAAATGGAATCATTACCATTGGAACTCCTTGGTAGCCCTGTCACAAAATCCATGGTAATATGTTCCCACTTCCACTCAGGGATTGGTAAAGGTTGTAATAGTACTGATGGTTTCTGATGTTCAACTTTTACTTGTTGACAGATCAAACACTGAGATACAAACTCTGCTATCTCCCTTTTCATGTTATTCAACCAAAACACTTCTCGGAGATCTCTGTACATCTTGGTATTTCCGGGATGAACTGTGAATCTCGAGTAATGACCTTCCTCTAAAATTTGCCTCTTTAGTTGGTCCTCACCAGGTATACAGACTCTATTTCCAAACCTTAATATATCATCTCGTATCACAAATTCAATTCTCTTCCCTTCAATAACCTCTTCTTTAATCCTCCTCAATTGTGGGTCATTTACTTGTGCAACTTTAATTCTTTCCATCAACGTGGGTTGTATTTGTAAGTTTGCGATTATTCCTCCTTCGCTATAAATACGTACATCTATTTCCATACTTCTCAAATCTTTCAATAGGGCTTCCTGGCTGGTAATAAGACATGCTAAATTTGGTGTAGACTTTCTACTCAACGCGTCGGCAACTACATTAGCTTTCCCCGGGTGATAGTGAATATTTACATCATAATCCTTCATCAATTCTAAACACCTCCTTTTCCTCATGTTTAATTCCTTCTGACTAAATATATATTTCAAACTTTTATGATCGGTATAAATCTCACAAGTCTCACCATACAAATAATGTCTCCAAATCTTAAGAGCAAAAATTAGTGCTGCTAATTCTAAGTCATGGGCTGGATAATTTTGCTCATGGGGTTTTAACTGTCTCGAGGCATAAGCTACTACTTTTCCATTTTGCATTAGCACACATCCCAAACCATTTTTAGAAGCATCACTATAAATCACAAATCCTCCTGTACCGGAAGGAATAGTCAAAATTGAGGCAGTTACTAATCGATTCTTAAGTTCTCGAAAACTATTCTCAACTTCCTCAGACCATTCATATTTCACCGTCTTTTGTGTTAACCTAGAGAGAGGTTTGGCAATACTAGAAAATCCTTCAACAAATCTTCGATAATAACCTGCTAACCCTAGGAAACTATGAATCTCCGTCACATTAGTTGGTCTTGGCCAATCTAGTATAGCCTCGATCTTTTGAGGATCAACCGACACTCCCTCCTTGGATATGACATGTCCTAGAAAAGAAACACTAGGCAACCAAAATTCACACTTCTTTAATTTTGCATATAATTTCTCTTTCCTAAGGATTTGTAATACTATCTCCAAATGCTTCTCGTGTTCTTCAATACCTTTGGAATAAATAAGGATGTCATCAATGAAAACAACCACACACTGATCGAGATATTTCCTAAACACTCTATTTATCATATCCATAAAAGCTACTGGTTCATTAGTTAATCCAAATGGCATCACAAGAAATTCATAGTGACCATATCTAGTACGAAAAGCTGATTTCAAAATATCCTCTTCCTTAATCTTCAATTGGTGGTAGCCTGACCTAAGGTCAATCTTCGAAAATACTTGCGCACCTTGAAGTTGGTCAAACAAATCATCTATACGAGGTAAGGGGTATTTATTCTTAATGGTCACCTTATTTAGTTCACGATAATCTATACATAACCTCATCGTTCCATCCTTCTTTTTAACAAATAACACTGGAGCACCCCAAGGGGATATACTAGGTCTAATAAAAACCTTGTCTAACAGATCTTGTAATTGAAATTTTAATTCCCTTAACTCTAAAGGTGCCATGCGATAAGGTGGTTTAGAGATTGGTGTGGTTCCAGGAACAAGGTCAATGGTAAATTCTACTTCTCTACTAGGAGGTAGACTGGGCAAATCATCTGGAAAAACATCTGGAAAAAGCCTAGCTATAGGGATATATTCTAAAGTAGGATCTTTTGTTTGTAAATCAATAACACTGGCAAGGAATCCTTGACATCCCTTCTTAATAAAACTACAAGCTTGCATTGCAGAGATAATACGCATGGGAGATAAGATGCTAGTTCCTTTAAAACTGAATTCTGGTTGGTTAGGAATTTGAAAATAACTCTCTTCTCAAAACAATCCACCCTAGCATGATATGATGCTAACCAATCCATCCCCAAAATGACTTCAAAATCTCTTATGTCTAAAACTATCAAATCAGCGAATAGTTTATGACTACTGACATTTATAGGGCAAGACTTATATACTAATGTTCCTGTCAATAACTCACCCGAAGGAGTAGAAACGTGTATGATATGATTCAAGGATTCAAGAATATTAGGAAAGAGATTAACAAAATGCACAGACACAAATGAATGGGTAGATACAGGATCAATTAAAACTTGAAAAGGTTGTGCACATATAGAAAGTGTACCTGACACTACTGCATTAGAAGACTTTGCATCAGAAAGATTAAAGACTCTACCTTGTCTGCCCTGATCCTTATTGTCATTAGAAGTCTTTGTTGTCGCCTTCCCTTTGTTAGGACAATCTCGCATTTTATGCCCCTTTTGGCCACACCCAAAGCAACTCCCCGTCTCCAGGTAACACGGACGCCCTCTATGAATATTACCACAACGTTGGCATTTATCAACATTAGAGGTTTTGTTTACTAAAGGTTGCCCTATATTAGGTATAGTCCTAAAGGGTTTATTATTGGGGTTCCTTCCTCTTTGTTCTCCAAACTTCCTCTTCCCCTCTCTACCCTGATTATATTCTTCACTATCCTTCTCAGCTATTGTTGCCCTAGCCACCACGTCATTATATGCTGTCAACTTTAGGATGGAAATTCGGCTACGAATATTCAACCTTAACCCACGTTCAAACTTCTTGGCTCTTAAAACATCGTTTATCACAACATGAGGTGCGAAACGGGATAACTCAGTAAACTTTGCCTCATATTGACTAACCGTCATATTTCCTTGAACCAGACCCATGAAGTCAGCTGCGTTTTGGTCTTGCACCGTTTCGGGAAAGTATTTCTCGTAGAAGGCCACTAAGAAGTCATTCCAACCTATGGGATTATTCCTTTCCCCATGCATTCTCTTAGTCATTCTCCACCAATGTTCGGCTTCACCTTCTAACATGAATGTTCCAAATAAGACCCGTTGTTCATCTGTACACTTAAGAACATCGAACATCTTTTCCATTTGCATCACCCAATTTTCTGCTTCAGTGGGGTTAGGAGTCCCTTTAAAAGACGGAGGATTCAACTTCTTGAACTGTTCAATAGTACAACTACTTAGTTCAAGATTCCTTGGTGCTCCATTATTCACCTGATGCTCCACAATTCTTGCTAGACTTTTAATTGCCTTGTATGCACCTTCCAGCCCTTCCATACTCGAACCACTAGTCCTTGGAGTTGATCTTGCCTTGGTCATTTTCTACAGTCATGGCCAAACGTAAGATGTATTATACTAGCCCAAGATTGCATTTTAGAAGAACAATGATATATAAATAATTATATATAGACTATAAGAAATATGGAGGGTTATCACATAAGTCGGATATTTAATCCTATAACCTATGTATGGAGACTTAAAATCGATAACATTCGAAACTTATGTTCAGAAGTCTACGGGTTCATAACCTATGCTCTGATACCACCTCTGTTATGACCCCGACCCAAAATAGTATTAGGGAACGAGTGTCTTGACATGCCACCAAGGCAAAAAATATTTTGATTTAATTGTTTCCTTAAATAAATGCAACGGATATATTATCACATGGTTATGAATCGTAAAATACTTAAAGTAAAGGAATTACGTCATCAGAGCTTTCTAAAGGAAACTTCATATATATTAAAAGTAACAACGATTTACAACTTAAGAAAAAATTTAAACCTTATTACAAGAGAGCCAGACATGCTCTAAATAAACATTTTACAAAAAGAGCTCTAAAAGCTAAATCTTTAATATAATCCATTTTCGTCCCGCCCGTGAGCCTAAACGTTTCCTGAAAAATGTTTATTTATACAACATCATCTAAAAGACGAATGAGGTTCAATCTCCAGACATTCCAGGGTTTTCAGAAAATAGATACCTATTCAAGTCAAAAGAGAAGGCATATACATATATGGAGAGGAACTTGCAGTAAATAGATATAATTTTGAAATGAAATTATATATATCACAATTGGATAGCTCAGAATAAGAATAATGCAATAAATCAAATGTGATATCTTTTTCTTTCAATCATATCATTTTAATGGCCAAGTACACTCTAATACCGTATTCTTCTACCGTATTATACCCCGGTAGTTGAGGGTCAATCGAACATGTTCGTCACAACGCCTTATTTAGGGCACACCAGCGATAACCCAGCTGGGAAGGTCAGTCAGTAAAGAGGTCCCTTAGGCCGAATCAGATTTTCAATATTCAATATCCTTTTCAATAATCAGTATGTTTATATGGACAAATATAAACATATCACAAATGAATCAATCATCGGTATCACATGCATTTTGAGAATAAAAGCAGTTCAAAAAATATATATTGTTTGCATAATATCATGTAATCAAAATACACAAGGAATGTCAGAGTACTCACCCAAAATAGAGGTCAAATTTACTGGTATTGAGTCTTCGATCACACGTTAATCTGATAAAGATTTAAGTACACGTTCTAAGGTCCAGTTTATACTATACTTTAATAATAACTTCCTCTTTTAAGGGATTACTGGATCTCTATTTGTTAACTTTTAAAACTCATTGATCGTAATTGAAGAATTCAATTCATAGTCTTTCCTCATCAGTCGGTTCCTAGTAGAGATGGAGGGTCACAGGGGCACCACTTAAATACCATCTCATCTAGACAGAACATTTTCGGATTCATTCCCAGTAGAGATGGAGGGTCACAGGGGCACCACTTAAATACCATCTCATCTAGACAGAACTTCACCGGGCCTGACTTTGGAATTACTTAAATAGGATTCCATAATAACGAGCAATTTCTTTAAAAAGAATTATTTTTAAAAGTGTATAATTTCAAACAAGTTTATAAAATTAACTTGGATTTGTTCTAAATTTTAAGTTTTGATTAGTGAATTCTTTATTGTATTTTACCTGCATAACTACTAAAAACAATAAATTAAAACTATAAAGATGCATTATAACATTAAGATTACCTTAAGATGAATATCCCTAAGAACTTCTTCTTAGACTTTCTCACACTTTCTCTCACTATTTCTTTCTATAATTCTCAAGGAATTGGTGTGAGTTTCAAATGATCCCCCAAAGTCCCTATTTATAGTTTTCCAAATATCCCAAGGTGTTGACACGTGTCTTGGTGATAAGGTTTCACTTTGGTGAGTCGTCGTTCACGTGTCGTGCAACGAATCAGCCTTGCAGTCTTGGTTTACCAAACGGCGACACGTGTTTTTTTCCTTTTTCTAGAGGATTTACATGAGTTTTATCCTTTCCTATAGAGGCGACACGTGTGCAGTGGATATGTTCAAAAACCGAGCACGAGGTGTCGAGGATAGGTATTAAGGGTATAAGGGTCATTTCGGACCTGAAGGGCATTTCCATAATTTCACACCATATATTTTCAATATTTCTTTTTGGTCCCTGAAAATATTTTATTTATGAAAAGGCCCCTTTTTATTTTTCATTTTGGTCCCTGAAACTTTCTTTATTAAAACCAAGTCCCTAAAGTTTCATAAAATTGTATTTTCTACCCCAAAACTTATCACTTAGCTTAGGATGTGCCATAAAATCTCAATCTGACCCATTTTACCGTTGATTCTTCAAATTGAAAAATGGGATTTGTCAAATTAAGAACTCGGAATATCATATATGTAATAACATATCATTATTAGATAGTAAGTGTGACGAAATTGAAAGAAGACAATTATATATTGGCATAAGAAAATGGGGTCATTACATCCTAACCTCCTTCTCGATCTCATCCTTCAAGGCGAAGCACTTGTCTATTACATGGCTATGGTCTTGGTAGAACTCACACCACAAGTTTTTCTTCCTCTTATGCGGAGGAGCCTTCAGTTTCTCAGACCATCTTAGAGACCTATAATTCTTGATCTCGTTGAGGATATGTTCGCAGCTAACCGTTAAAGGGGTATAGTGTGTGAACTTGTTATCAGTTGACCTCTTCATTCCTTCCTTCTTTCTTTGGAACTTCCTACTGCTGCCTCCGTTCTCATCCTTATACTTGGCATCCATGGCCTCCTCAGCGTTCATGACCTTCCCCGCAGTAGCCAAAAGCTCTGCCATGGACTTGGGAGGGTCTTCGTAAAGTTTCCACAACAACTTCCCTTTCTGGAGACCTCCTATGAGGGAGGTCATGGATATATTCTCTTCATAGTCTTCCACCTCAAGTTTTTCTTTATTGAACCTGGAAATGTAGTCTCTTAGGCTCTCATTCTTGCCTTTCTTGACGTGTAACAGTTGGGTGGTCTTCTTTTGAGGTCTTTCCCCAAAACAAAAATTGTGAATGAATCGTTCAGCCAACCCCTTAAAGTTCTCAATTGAATTCTTCGAAAGAGAAGTAAACCAGATGTGTGTTTCTCCCGTCAAAGTCCTGGAGAAGGCCCGACACTTCATCTCATCTGGTATTGAATAAATGTCTGTCGCTGACTGGTATGCCTCAATGTGATGTACAGGGTTGGTGCTACCCTCATACTTAGGGGACACCGTATGTGGCTTGAACTTGGCCGGGGTTGGAAAACTCACTATCTTGGCCACGAATGGGGAGCCTTTTGAGAAATCTCTTTACAGTGGGTCACGGCTTTTGATGAGATCTCCTATCTTTTCTTCAATACGTTGGATGGAGTCATTCCATGGTTTCGTAATGTCGACTTGGATGAGGTTATCCCCAGCCACCTCCAAGGGGTGGACTGAAGGCTCCCTAGCCGCAGCACAATGTCGGCTGTTGACCTCTTCTTGGTCTCTACCTCATCCCATGTGGGGTCGGCCTTGATGAGGCCGATGTTGAGCCTCTTCCCTTTGTGAGCCAGCCGCACTTCTCGACCTTGATAACCTCTGTCGTTGGTCATTTACTGGGTCGAGCCTTTCGAAGACCGACCCTCTGCTTAATCGATCAAAAGCTGACCCTCTTTACTGGGCTTCACCTCTTTGGCCTCCACAACCTCGGCTCTGCTGGATAGGACGAATCGTATTATTGAAAACCTCATACGGCTCCCAATAATCTTCGGGAGCGTCTTCTGCCTCTAAATCATCATACCTATCCTCAAGGCAAGGGTGTCCTTACCTCCCCAAACACAAACATCTAGGGTCAACAACATCCCTCCTCTGCTGAGGCATAGGTTGGTCTTTCTACGGTGCCTGGGGGTGGTCCCCTGGCATCAGGATGAGGTTGAATGTCCGCTGGAGTAATCATCTACGGTGAGACCCCAGGTGGTCTCATCATATTTTGACTGAGCTGTGAAAATTGCTCCTTCATTGCTTGCTGCGTTGTAGCCAAAGACCTCAAGGCTGCAGCCACCTCCGCCATTTCGGACTGAGGCGGTGCCTGACTGGAACTAGGTACTCCCGCACCAGGCGGCGAAAGAGGTGGTGGTAGTTCCGGTGCCATATGTTAACACTAAAGAGATCTTGAGTAGTAGATGAGCTTAATACCTTAAAGGACCTCTTCCAATGGTGAAACAGCTCCACGTAAGGGGTGGGGCCTGGTTCACCACCATAGTCTCCGATGAGGTTAAGCACAAAATGAGGAAGAGATAGCTTCTGGTTCCCACAGACGACGCCAAAATGATGATGCTGGAAATAACACCACCCGTCAAGGTGTCTGTAAGCTCAAATCAGTGATGATAATGACTGCACAAAAGTATACCAAATATAAGAGATTGAGATGAGGGGAAGAGGACGAAAACCAATATATAAGTGGTTCAGCCAATTAGGCCTACGTCCACTGTTCAAGTGAGTGAGTAAGGTCACTAAAATAAGGCACTAACGACCATTGATACAATCTCTCAAGCTTTCTCTCTCTACTGTATATTTGGACAGAGTTTTTGCTAGGGTTGCTAATTTTGGATCCTTATCCAAGTAGGAGAAGGCAAGTATAGATAGTGTGTGGGGGGTGTAATGAACCCCCTATGCATGCAATGAGCATGTGTGTGTTGATCTAGTCATTCTGATGAAGACATCTGTCACTGTCACATGTAGAGAATGATGATGAAATATTCACCCACGTGAGGGGATTGATTTGTTATAACTGATTGTGTACACGTGTTCCCAGCCACACATATGCAAATAAAGGCTCGAATACCTATGATTGGTACCAACCTCGGCCTGGAAGAGTACGAGGTTGGTGAAGTCTGTCTATTGCCCAATCCGAGATAATTCATAATGTCCTCGGCTCATGTGAAGCCAATGTAAGGCAAATGGAGCCATAATATCGGCCTGGGTCGAGGTTATGCAATAGCAGGTTTGGAACACCGAATGATTCTCAGTTGAGCTGGTTATGATGATGTATTCCTTACAACCTCAGCTTACCCAACCGAGGTTGCCATATTTGGACGACCTGATGAATAACTGCCCCCATGGATCATGAAGACCCCAACTGCCGTCTGACTATGAGGTAACTAATAACGTCGGCCACCTCCGACCTTGCTTAGGACGAGACTGCTGGTCGCCAATCTAAGGCCCTTCTAACCTCGGCCATATCCCTGGTCGAGGTGGATGTCTCTGAGCTGTGGGATACATATAAGGCATATCAATATATATATATATATATAAATGCCACTTTCTTAGGGAATATGATTGCATTTAGCATATGCTATAAGCCGTTAAACCCCTAGGTTACCCTAGTGGACGAGTGTTGTCGCATGAGGGTTTTCAGGGATGAAACCCACAAATATCACAGTTTCCTCAAAATGTATTCCTAACCACATGCGACCAACCCAACAATAGAGAAAAATATTTTAAACATGTTATTAGCAAAGTGAACGAATTCACACAAAAGTTTGTATTATTAACATTATATAATGAACTTCGTAGAGTCAAAACCTTACAAATGGGAGGAAAAGTGAGAAAATGCAAGGTATAATTTGGCAAAACTTTTATAAACTGGATAAGCATTAAAGTGTGCATAGATGTTAATGCTCGTCGGCTTACACTCTCAACAAATGAAATCATAATGAATGGAAGTTAATTCACGGGCATGCATGCATAGAGAGTAAATGTAAAGGGAAAGAAGGCCGCGCACATGTCACTAATGAAGAACGCTATCTATAAAATGAAAACATGTAATCTCAATGAAAGATATTGTAATTAAATGAGGCAAAAATTATTTTCACAATTTATCTCAATTATTTAAACTTTTGAATTGAATTCACCCTAGGATCACATAGGGCTTTAGAGGGTTGTAATGTATGTTTGGCGTTAGTTTTATGAAATGAAGGAATATGTTCGGATTCAAAGGTGTTCGGGGATGAAAAAACTTGGGATAATGAAAAATTGTAGGCAATTTCAAAATTACAACATAATTTCCATAACAAGTTTAGTTATGAAATTGGAGAGCAACAAGGATTATTGAACACTATATACATCATATGAAAAATGTAGACACCCCATTCTGTTACCCCCTAACTCTCCTAAGGTCCCTAGCACCTCCCTTCATCACTACAAACCTAGGTCATCTCTCGAGTACTGACCTAGAAGCCATCGAGCACTCTCAGGCTCCATTTGACCAAAAAATCAACTCTTCAGCTCGACCGAGGCTGAATGAATCTTTAAAAGTCACTAAATGACCTTTCTAATGGTCCGTCCCATGCGTGATTTTGACTTACCATGCGGACGAACGATCCATTTGCGTTCACAACTTGATTCGGAGGCCATTGGGCACTCCCAAGCTCTGTTTGACCTAAGTCAACTCTTCAGCACGACCGAGACTAAATTAATCTTCGAAGGGAACTGAAACCCCTTTCTAATGGTCCGCTCCGTGCGTGATTCTGACTTACCATGCGTACGAGCGATCCATTTTACTACAAGAGGTCACCAAATGCTTCCAGGGATCGGTTGACCAAAGTCAACTCCCCAAACTGGGTCAAACTCTTTTGAATGTCTAAGTACATCTCCTAACCTTTCCAACGGTCCATCCCGTGCACGATTTGTACTTACCATGCGGACTAATGATC
Organism: Sambucus nigra; assembly: GCA_949130495.1. Taxonomy (NCBI): domain Eukaryota; kingdom Viridiplantae; phylum Streptophyta; class Magnoliopsida; order Dipsacales; family Adoxaceae; genus Sambucus; species Sambucus nigra. Next base: position 213,638,902 of record OX422217.1, read on the forward strand.
CGTTTGCATCCGAATGATTCCCCGTCCAATGGACCGACAAACGCTTCCGAGCCATATTTGACCCAAAGTCAACTCCCGAATTCGGGAGCGATCCAAAGGACTTTCAAAGTCTTTGAATTTCCTTTCCAACACTCTTCCCTGTGCAAGATTTTGACCAATGGTTTGCCATCGACAACCAATTTTCCAAAAAGGGCTGAAACACCCTATCAAACGGCAGGTTCCAAACCCTACCTATCGGCAGGTGCCGATAGGCAGGACCAGGTCTATGATGATCAGTAATGAACTGGGACTATAAAAGGAGTCCTTCACCTCATTTGTAAGAGGAGTCCAGATCTGATACAAATCGCTCTCAGTGAATTCCAAAAACCTCTCTCGAAGGCAGCGCGATTTCAACATCCAAATCCCTTCTTAACTTCCACTTTTCATCATCCTTTTCATCAAACTTGGTGAATTAGCCACTCTCCATCATCATCTAAGTGCAAGGGCTACTCTCCCACATTCAAGATCAAGCTCAAGATCTTTAAGAAGGACCAATTTTCTCAACTTTCTTTCCAAATTCTCTTAAATTCGCAATAACTTGTTTTATTACTTAGCACTTTTATTATCTCACACATCCTAATATACTTTTATTTAGTATTATTGCACATCTCCTACTTTCATATAAATAAAACCCGAAAAATAAGAAAAAGAGGATTTGCTCATAAATTCCAAATAGGGATTCTCATACTTTTTCACACTTTTCTCGCGACTAAAACACTTTTTCTACACATACACATTCACAAATAAGAGACCCCCATTTGGATTTATGGGATAAACCCCACCCCTCATTTTGTATACGAACTACGTGGACTTTGATGCCTTTATAGGTTATGTAGGCGTCTCAGGGTAAAACCCGAGACTCGAGTCCTATTCTCACTTTCTCTCTCATTTTCTATCTTCTCTAAATCCAATTTTCTTATATTCTACATACTTGCTCTTAGTGACGTATTACTCCATATGCGTTATCGTTCCATTATAATGATCAACGTACGGGTAATTGCGTAAATCTTATTGCTAATATTATTTTTATACCTTCCTACGGATGACTCGCTTTATCTTTCCCATGATACAAGTCGAGGATTCATATCTCCACTATATATATACACATTCACACATATCACGGATAAATTAAAAGGGGAAAATAGCAAACATCCATGAGAGACCGAAAGGGCGGAATGGGTGCCTAACACCTTCCCATTTCGTAACTTAGCCTCCGAACCCTTCTCGAATCATTTGGTTTCGTATGCACCAGTATGTCTTTAGATGCCATCCTTCTGGATGGATTCCCTTTTTTCTTCTCTCTGTTTTGAGTAAAATAGACTGGTGACTCTGAATCTCTTTACATTTTTACTCCTCATCTCAAATGACGCCAGCCAAAGTGCTCCCGAGAGAGATGAGCGGGACTCGAGGATCCTTTCCCTCGCGCGCTGATTAGGCATAAATTCTTCCTAATTTATCCCTTGATTTAGTCACTTTTAGCACCATGAACAACGTAATTGAGCTGAATTTATCTCATAATCTTGCTACTAACTGATCCTAATGAGTACACTGAGTTTCTGGTATTTCGTAGTGATTTTACAGGTATTTGATGTCAAGAAACGGAAGAAGGAAATCGGAAGAATCAAGGAAGAAAGAAGGAAAGTCAAAAGGGCAAAAAAGTAATTTCCACCCAGAATTCGGATGAGGTACCTAAAGAGAAATTGAATATATCACATTCACGAGCACATAGGAAGAAACGACACCTTAATCGGAGTCCTGGAACAAAAGTTATGAGCAGTCAATGTTGTGCCAAAAAGTCAAATAGCTGTACCGGTCTGTCCCTACCCCGGACCGGTCCGCCTTGCCAAAGTCCAGAAGACACCGGATCGTAAGAAAACCGAAGAAGGCAAAAATAAAAGGAACCGGTCCGCCCCCAGACCAGTTCGCCCTAAAATAAAAAGAACCGATCCTCCTTGGAGGCAGACCGGTCGGCCTAAGGCCCGGACCGGTCCGGGCTTCGAGATTTGCAAATCCTATCTCTTCCTAAAAAGACTCCTAGTGCAGCTGAACTCCAAAATTGTTGTAGGGTATAAAAACCCAATTTATTATTGTTATTTGGAACGGAGAATTAGTAGGATTTTCCTCACCTTTTCCAGAAACCCTAGTTTAACTAACAATTTCAGTTTTAATTCAAGGATTGAAGATTTATTCAGTGACTTTTGTGAGTACCAGTTTCATTCATTGTTGCAAATATTGTGTTGCTGATTTTAGTGAGTTATTTCTTCTTTTCAATTTCATTCTACATTAATTTTTAAGTTTCCTTAGATTAATTATGAATTCCTGCACATCAATCATTGTTTCCTTTACTTTCAACATGCTAGGCTAGATTTTCCAAGGCCGGGATGCATGAACCCAGCCTGATGTGTTAGTGCGTGTGTATAAAATTAATCCGATGAATTTAGTGATTGATTATGATCGTATTGCGTAGTTACACAATAATTGTAGATCTTTATATCTCGTTTGCCTCTGGGTACTCGTGATGATTTAGAATGCAATTTGAGTGTCATTATCGCGATACTGATTTACTCATCCTTAGATTAGGTATGACGCGGGCTTGAACCTCGTATACTTAATGCTTGGGAGTACTAAATTTCGGGTCAGATCAATCAGATAAATTTATGATTAATATTATAACTGCAATACACTAGGGTTGGGGGATTGTATTCCCGTCCTATTTTTCCCATCACTTTGTCAAAAGTTTTAAAATAATTTTTCATTCATAATTTAGGTAAATTAGTGTAGTTGCATTCTTTATAATTTCATTATTGCATTTAGTTGTAATCGATCCTCAAAATCAAATCATTTTGTTTTTCTTTTTAGCATCAAAGTTAGGGTTCCTCCGCCTTTTCCCGTCGTCACAACTTTGTTGTCCTAGTTCCCTGTGGATACGATCCCGTCTTACCGGGTTTATTACTAACGCGACAGGCTTGCACTTGAGCCTAGAGTGAACGCACATTAGAGACACATTCTGAGTCGCGTCAAGTTTTTGGCGCCGTTGCCGGGGAATTAGGTAGACTTAGGATTAGATCGAGTCAATCCAAAGCTTTGACAAAAAATTTCCAAAAACATAAAAAAATCAAAAAGCACAAAAAGATTCACAATCATCATCTCTCCTAAGCTTTAATGAAAAATTCTGAAACCACTCCCACACCCCATAATACTCCAACAAACATTCACGAAAATCCAATTGTTGAGTATAATCCCGATATTCCCCACACTCCAAACGCCCCACAGTTCTGGATCCCACCTCCCACACCGTCGCACATAATTTCCAATAACACTCCGAGTACACCTAGTGAGAGAACCTAGTCGTTAAGTGAGGAAGTGATGTCGCAACATGGTAGTGCAACTGCCGGCGAGGAAGATCCCCCATACCGCCCGCTGCGAGAATTCTTATATCCCGAGCGCACTGTCACTCTGGGATACATTATACTCCCGTATAATGCCGGGCAATTCCGTTTCAAAAATGGGATGATCCAAATGCTACCACATTACCACGATATGGATTCTAAAAAGCCATACTCCATATTAGGGAATTTGAGGATGTGTACGATACGCTCAATGATCAAACCTGCATCCAAGTGGTGATCCACCTCAAACTCTTCCCTTTCTCACTCAAAGATAAGCTAAGACCTGGCATGGTCTTTACCTCCGATCTCGATTCCATCTTGGAACGAGTTACAATCGAGATTTCTCAAGAAATTCTTCCCGCCACATCGAACAATTTCCATAAAGGCTCAAATTCAACCGTTCAGACAACCTGAAAATGAGCCATTTCATTGATGTCAAGCGTTTCAATGAGTTAGTTACTTCATTCCCCCATCACGAATTTGATGCAGCACAAATCATCTCTTTTCTCTATAATGGGTTGAATCTCAACTCCAAGAAACTTGTTGAAACCATGGGAAGTGGTCCCTTTGTCGATTTAGATGCCCAAGATGCAGATCTTCATTTGAGTTATGTCGCCAAGACTACCCAATCCTGGGATACCTCTGACCCTAATGCTCAAAATTGAAATCGTCAAGTAACCACCACTCCGTCAGCGTCCGGCCTATATCATGTAGAAAATAATTCTATAGCGGACAGTCAGATTGATATACTTGAGAAAGAGATGCGAGACCTACGAGGGATATATGGGAAAGGACTACCTGGATCCATACCGAACCCCGTCGAGAAGGTGTGTGCTATTTCTGAGGCGGGCCATTCAACTGATGAATGTCTGACGATACCCGCCTACAAAGTAATGCTTCAGGAGCAAGTTAGTGGTATAGGAGGATTTAAGGGTAATTTCGGTGCCCCGCACGGGAATTCCTACAACCCTTTATGGAAAAATCATCCCGGTTTTAGCTATGGGCAACAACATGTCATAATTAACTCTCCTTCGCATGTTGCCCCTCCTCCACCACAACATTTTCAACAAGCTCCACACATGCAAGGACATGTGCAAGCACCACCACCTCAAGGAAATTATATCCCGCCACAGCGGAGAACTCTCGAGGATACCATGAATCAATTCATCACAATCCAGACCGCAACCAATGCCAAATATGATCGTTTGATTGGCGACATAAATGCGAATTTGTCAAAAATATAATCCTCATTGAGTGTCCAAGAGAAGGGCAAGATTCCTACCCAAGGCCAAAGACCTCCCCAAGGTCAAACTAGTGTTAGCTCCACCTCCACTGAACATCAGGAGCAATGTCAAGCTATGACCATTCTTCGTAGTGGGAGGGTCGTTGATTTATCAGCTCCCCTACACGACACAACGAAAGACAAGGAGATTTCGCCTGACACGAAAGAGGCCGAAGATCTCCCCTTGAATGAGAGTGACAAAGAAGACGCTAGTGAGCCAGAGGTAGAAGTGAAAATGCCCTCCGTGGCGCCGTTTCCTCAAAGGTTGATTCCCTCCCAAAAAGGAAACCCACGTGAAGACGTGCTAGAAGTGCTTAAGGAAATTAAACTTAAATTAACTTTTCTCGATGCCATTAAGCAAATTCCAGCTTATGGCAAAGTCATCAAAGATTTGTTAATGGTAAAGAGGAAGATGAATGTAAAGAAAAACATCTTTCGAGCACAGAATGTGAGCTCCATTCTACTAAACGAGCTTCCGCATAAATTCAAAGATCTCGATGCACCCACCATATCCTGCATCATTGGAGATAATAAAATCGAAAAAGCCTTACTTGACTTGGGGGTAAGTGTAAACATACTCCCTTACTCCATTTATAGGAGACTTGACTTGGGCGACCTCAAGCCCATAAAGCTCACTCTCCAATTAGCGGATTGAACAGTGAAGATCCCACGAGGCATAGTCAAAGACGTGATCGTCAAAGTTGACACTTTCTACTTTCCTGTAGATTTTGTCATTTGGGACACGGAGCCCTCTTTCAACTCGAGCAACCATGTTCCCATCATCCTTGGGCGCCCTTTCTTAGCTACGGATAACACAATCATCAATACTAGGAACGGGCGAATGCAACTCACGTTTGGGAACATGACCTTAGAGACCAACATCTTCCACATAGCCCAAAATGCAGGGGAGGAAGATGATCTTCACGCGGTGAGCCTCATATATGAGATAATAGAGGAGTATTTTGAGGAGAATTACTGTGGCGACACTTTAAAGACCAATTTAGCGGAGAGATACGAGAGTGAGGGGACATACACCGACTTCGAGAGGGAGGTTGGGGAGTTGAGAACGCTTCTCGATGAGAGTCCATCAAATGAGGACGTGAGATAGATTAATTGGGTTTCTAGATTCGAGGAATTACCTCCGAGGGATACACACATGGTTCCCTCAAGTGAAAAATTTCCAACCCTCGAATTAAAGAAACTTCCCTCCCATATTAAATATGCATACCTAGGAGAGGATGAGACATTTCCTGTTGTTATCTCCTCTACTTAGATGAAGGGCAGGAGGGTAAATTATTGAAAATTCTGAGGAAGCACCAAAGTGCTTTTGGTTGGTGCATTTCTTATTTGAAGGGGATAAGTCCTTTGATTTTCACTCATATGATTTATCTCGAAGAGGATGTCAAACCCTCTAGAGAAATGCAAAGAAGATTGAATCCCAACATGAAAGAAGTTATGAGAACCAAAATTATCAAATTGTTGGATGCTGGGATCATCTACCTAATCTCGGATAGCAAGTGGGTAAGACCTATTCAAGTCATTCCGAAGAAGTCGGGTATGACTGTGATTGAGAATGCCAAGGGAGAGCTAGTCCCCCAACGTACCACCACCGGGTGGCGCGTTTGCATTGATTACCGGAAACTTAACGCGGGAACTAGGAAAGACCATTTCCCCTTGCCATTTATTGATCAAATGTTTGAAAGAGTGGAAGGCCACCCTTACTATTGCTTCCTTGATGGTTATTTTGGATATAACCAAATTGAGGTAGATGTACTTGACCAGGAGAAGACGACCTTCACTTGCCCTTTTGGTACATTTGCCTACAAACGAATGCCATTTGGCTTGTGTAATGCACCCGCGACCTTTCAAAGGTGCATGTTGAGCTTATTTAGTGACATGGTCGAGAGAGGACTCGAAGTATTCATGGACGACTTCAGCATTTTTGGCATCTCTTTCGATCATTGTTTAGAAAAGCTGGAACAAGTACTTACCCGATGTGTGGAAAAGAACTTAGTGCTGAATTGGGAGAAGTGCCATTTCATGGTCACCCAGGGAATAGTTCTTGGCCACATAGTATCATCCAAAGGAATAGAGGTTGATAGGTCAAAGATTTATGTCATAGCTGATCTTCCCCCACCAAAATCACTGAAGGACGTGCGCTCATTCTTGGGCCACACGGGGTTTTATCAAAGGTTCATTAAGGACTTTAGCGCCATCGCTAGACCCTTAAGCAACCTACTCATGAAGGACACCCCATTCGAGTGGATAGAAGCATGACAAAGCTCTTTTGAAAAATTGAAAAACATGCTTGTGTCCGCTCCCATCATGCAAGTTCCAGATTGGTCCTTACCATTTGAACTTATGTGTAATGCAAGCGATTATGCAATCGGGGGTGTTTTGGGCCAATGAAAAGATAAGAAAGATTATGTCATATACTACGCTAGCCAGACCCTTACCGGACCTCAACTCAACTACTCTACCACGGAGAAGGAGTTGCTAGCGGTAGTCTTTGCCCTTGATAAATTCCGATCATATCTCATTGGTTCTCCCATTATTTGCTTCACCGACCACGCGGTTTTGAAATACTTACTTGCAAAGAAGGATGCCAAGCCGTGCCTCATAAGGTGGATCCTACTCCTACAAGAGTTCAATCTCTCCATCAAAGATAAAAAAGGAATAGTAAACGTCGTTGCCGACCACTTATTGCGGCTTTCGTCCGACGTACCTAGCGATCCCGTACCCATAGACGAATACTTTTCGGATGAGCAACTTTTTGCCACCTCTCCTTTACCTTGGTTTGTGGATATAGTGAAATATCTTGTCACGGGAGCCGTCCCTCCCGACTGGACACCATAGGATAAAAAGAGGTTTCTTACTTAGTCACGCATGTTCTTTTACGATGATCCCTTCCTCTTTAAATATTGTGCCGACCAAATCATCCGACGATGTGTACCGGATGACGAGATCCCAAAAGTCATCCAGTTTTGTCATTCGAAAGCTTGTGGAGGCCACTTTTCGAAGAAAAAGAAGGTTGCTAAAATTCTGCAATGCGGCCTCTATTGGCCCACAATCTTCCGGGATGTGAACGATGCTTGCAGATCGTGCAATAGGTGCCAATGAATGGGAGCCATTACTCGACGAGACATGATGCCTCTTACCCCCATACTCATCATTGATATATTCGACTATTGGGGTATTGACTTCATGGGCCCTTTCCCCTCATCCTTTGGTTTCCTATACATCCTTGTCGCGATAGACTACGTTTCTAAATGGTTGGAAGCTATAGCTACCAAGACAAATGACAACAAGGTGGTGATAAAATTCCTACAGGAACACATAATTTCCGGCATCGGTGCACCGAAAACAATAATTAGCGATAATGGCACGCACTTTTGTAATAGTCCATTCGCGAAGCTCATGAGAAAGTATGGTGTTGTTCACAAGGTGGGAACGACTTATCACCCACAAACGAATGGACAGGCCGAACTAGAGAATCGATAAATCAAGAACATTCTCGAAAAGACCGTCAATCCTACCCGGAAAGATTGGTCACTTAGGTTGAACGATTCGCTATGGGCCTATCGTACCGCATTTAAGAACCAACTCGGCATGTCCCCTTTACGCTTTGTATATGGAAAACCTTGCCATCTTCCCGTTGAGCTCGAACACAAAGCATATTGGGAGATTAAGCAATCGAATTATGCCATGGACAAGGCCGGTGAAGCACGCAAGCTTCAATTAAATGTGTTAGAGCAACTACGCAATGATGCGTATGAGAATGACAAAATTTCAAAAGAGAGGATGAAACTCGCTCATGATAGCATCATTTGACGAAAAGAGTTTCTCCCCGGGCAAAAAGTTCTCCTCTACAACTCTCAGCTTCACCTCTTTCCGGGCAAGTTGCGATCATGATGGTCTGGCCCCTTCAATGTGAAAAATGTTTTCCCCCATGGAGCTGTTGAACTAGATGATTTAAAAGGGGGAAATACATTTAAAGTAAATGGACAGCGCCTAAAGCCATATCTAGAGGTGTGTGCGGAAGAAGTCGACACCGTTTGGTTATCGGACACGGTTTACGAGGTCAATTGAGCTGAAAAAGTGAGGTCGTCGCACCCCCGATGCGTATGCGGTGAGATTCGTGTGTGTTTTGAGAGTCGTTAGGACTAGGTTTCGTTCGGGAGAAGCATTCACGTGTTTTGGGAATTTTGAGTCAAAGGGTGTTGACCAGCGAAATCGAGAGGGTTTTTAGTCCAGTTGGATAGAGAGTATGTCGGGAAAGTTAAATTTTTTGAAGAAGAGAGCTCGAAACCAAGTTAGGAGAATTCCAGCCCAAAACCCCTGGGGCGGACCGGTTCCTTTTTTAAGGCCGGACCGGTTCCTTTAATTTTAGAAGGAACCGGTCCGCCTGGCGAGTGTTGAAAAGTCAAAGGCCCGGATCGGTCCGCCTCTACCCGGGACCGGTCCACCTTCTGCAGATCTGTCTTCTCCCCTTCCCAAGATTCACCCCCCTTTCACCCCAATCCCATTCATTCCCTCCAATCCGTTTTCCCTCTTCCCAACCCCAACCTTTCCCTCCCTAATCCATCCCCTTTTCCCTCCAAACATCTTCCCTCCAAAACCAACCCCTCCCCTCACCCTTTCCACTATAAATACAACCCCACCCCTCCCTTTTTCCTCACACCTTCAACCCAAATACTCTCTTCTTCCTCTCTAGTGTTTCAAGCAATAAATCCCTGTTATTTCTATGGCTCCTCACATTGCCCCCACCAAATATGACTCTATCAAGATCCAACCCTCCGGTCACGGCGAGTTTCGCTCCCGCCAAGAGGAGCGATGGTGCAATCAATTCTTTGGTTTGGGCCGTAAACTCCATATGGAGCGAGCTGTCCAATGGGAACAGCTGCCCAACTCCGTCACCGCCCTATTCATGGCTCGGGGCTGGTGCCGATTCCTCAACCAACCTCACGAAGCGGTTTGGGCAACCGAAGTCCGCTCATTCTATGGTAACCTAGTCCGGACGGGCCAATTCGAGGCCGAAGCTTTCATGGATGGGACTTCCATTCCATTTTCCTTGGCCCGTCTCACGGCCAAGTTGGCCGAGTTTGATGTCCTGGACGTTCCCGAATTTACATATCCCCGAAACGTCCCCCCGGTCGACAAGGATACAATCATGGCCCACATTGCACCGAATGTGGCTTGGATGGGGAAAACCGGCACCGTTGGACGCCTAAAAGAGAAGGCGCGCCTCACATTTCAGATTGTGTGCGCCAACATATCGCAAACGTCCAACGATTCTGCCATGCGGCCTCGGCAAGCTACTTTGACATATCATCTCTTCGACCCCCAAACTTCCATCCATTTGGGCCGCACTTTATACGCGGAATCATTAATGCGTCCTTGGATGATAAGGGCGCCACCCCACTTCCCTATGCCCGTTTGATCACTTCCATCCTTAAGGATGCTGGCATAGCACCCCCGATCAACCACACTCGCATCCCCGGTCCTTTTGGACAAGGAACCCGCACCAAAAGTTCCAAACAGCTAGCTATCCTCCGGACTAGGCGGGGTGATGATGGTGAAGACGCGGCGGCCTCGAGCTAGAGCGAGGAAGAAGCAGGGCCAGCCGGTGAGGATGTCGAGATGGGAGATCTCGGTGAGGACAAGGAGTCGGCGGACGAGGAGGACGACCCATATTTCAAGTGGGAGGGAACGGACCTATCTGCGCGTATGTCGGCCCTTGAAACCAACTTCAACACCTTTCAGACCAACTACGAGCGCGACATGAGCATCGTTCTCCGCTTCCAAGCGTACATCTATCGCCGCATAGGGGATCCTAATGAGCCACTGCCTTCTTACTACCATAACCCCAACGCGCCCGGTTCCTCCCACCCCCCGCCCCGGTGAAGCTTTATATGGTGTTGGCAGCTTTTTATCTGTTTTTCCCTGTTCACAGTTGTATGTTTTTCCCTGCACATGTCACATAGTCCTGTTGTAATAAAAACTGCATTTTCTCCATTTGTTTGTTTTATTTATCGCCCTTATTATTTTGCCTTATTTAGATTTTAGTCCTTTTTGCTTGAGGACAATGCAAAAGTCTAAGTTAGGGGGGTCACAAGTGATTATGTCTAAAACTTCACAAATTTTCAAAAATGCCTAGAAATTTTTAAAAAAATCATAAAATTTTGAAAAATCCAAAAATATTTTTGTTCAAAATAAATAAAAATTGGAATTCAAAATTTTCAAAAATATCATTAAAGGTCGGTATAAAGTCTCAAATTGTGAAAATTCAACATACACAAAGCCGAAATTGACCAAAGATGGAAATTGAGCAAAAATTGATGACTTAACGAATAAGTGTGGAGATTAACAAATCCGGTGAGATTCGAGCCTATCTATTTTTGCGAGTTTTTAAATCAATCCGAGTTAATTGTTAACTCAAAGTTCTTTTCAGCGCCTAAAAAGTTGTCGAGGATCTCAATTCTATCGTTTTGATCGATTTTTTAAAAAATGTGTGTAATATTGCCTTGAAAAACGTGCCAAATTAATCTCTAAACTTAAATTCATCTCAAAGCGCATACGATAACGCAATTGGCATTTTGGGCAATGAAGTAGGCCCTCGTTTGTCACCCAAAAATATTGGCTATAAAAAGTCAGGAAAAATAACCCTTTTTGCAACCCAAATTTGAGCCAAACAAATTGTCCCTTTCGTTTGACAACCCGAAAAACCCAAATAGACGGAATTGTGAAAAATGAGAAAATTCAGAATTTAAGTCCGGAAAGTGCATAAAAAGGGGGAAGAAAAAATAGATATGCTCAACATAAATAGCAAGAAAATAAAAGAAGTGAAAAATAGAAAAAGAAGAAAACATGAGTAATAACCCGGAAAAAGCACAAATGGACATCATTAATGACTTTTCCGATTCCAACCTTCCCTACCTCCTTCATTTTACCCAATATACCTTAAAAACCCGAAAAAGTCCTAACCGAGTCCAAATTGCGAAAATTGATTACCGCATGGAGAGCTAAGACACCAAAAGATAATAAAGGAGATTAAATACGCGAAATAGAGGCAATGTTCCCGTTTTTAAAACCATAATCCTTTGATGACATCCTTTCACCATAAAATTTTCGTCTTTCTAATTGTATGCGTGATTTTGCTTCCATCAATATTTACTCTTTATATCACGCATACCGAGAGAATAGCCATAATCCGAGAGATTCGTTTGTGAGATCATTCCGTGAGAAATTGAAATCAAAACGAATTTTCAGATAAGTAACGTAATGATCAATCGGTGGAAATTAGCAGTTATATTTTCGGATTCGCACACACGCACTATGATTTGAGACTATTGAACATGACTTGATGATGATTATTTTCTGAAAAAGTTTGAATTGCACAATTTTGGCATATTTTGAATTTTTTTTTAGTCAATAAGGAATTTTGTGGGTATATTCACTGCAAACCCTCACGAGACAACACTCGTCCTACTAGGTTAACCTAGGGGTTTAAAGGCTTGTTGCATACGCTAAATTCAATCGCTTGCCCCCCAAAAAGGTATCCCAATAAAATGTTTTCTAGAGTCGAGCCTTGCTAGGATTCTTTTACATTGCTCGGGAAGCGCAAAGTCCTAAGTTAGGGGGGTTTGATTAGGCATAAATTCTTCCTAATTTATCCCTTGATTTAGTCACTTTTAGCACCTCGAATAACGTAATTGAGTTGACTTTATCTCATAATCATGCTACCGACTGATCCTAATGAGTACACAGAGTTTCTGGGATTTCGTAGTGATTTTACAGGTATTTGATGTCAAGAAACGGAAGAAGGAAACCGGAAGAATCAAGGAAGAAAGAAGGAAAGCCAAAAGGGAAAAAGTGTAATTTCCACTCGGAATTAGGATGAGGTACCTAAAGAGATATTGAAGATATCACATTCTCAAGCACATAGGAAGAAACGGCACCTCAATCGGAGTCCCGGAACAAAAGTTGTGAGCAGTCAATGTTGTGCCAAAAAGTCAAATAGTCGGACCGGTCCGCCTTGCCAAAGTCCAGAAGACCCCGGATCGCAAGCAAACCGAAGAAGGCAGAAATAAAAGGAACCGGTCCGCCCCCAGACCAATTTGCCCCAAAATAAAAAGAATCGATCTGCCTTGGAGGCAGACCGGTCCGCCTGAGGCCCGAACCGGTCCGGGCTTCGAGATTTGCAAATCCTATCTCTTCCTAAAAAGACTCCTAGTGCAGCTGAACTCCGAAATTGTTGTAGGTTATAAAAACCCGATTTATTATTGATATTGGGAATGGAGAATTAGTTGGATTTTCCTCTCCTTTTCCAGAAACCCTAGTTTAGCTAACAATTTCAGTTTTAATTCAAGGATTGAAGATTTATTCAGTGACTTTTGTGAGTACCAGTTTCATTCATTGTTGCAAATATTGGGTTGGTGATTTTAGTGAGTTATTTATTCTTTTCAATTTCATTCTACATTAATTTTCATGTTTCCTTAGATTAATTATGAATTCCTGCACATCAATCATTGTTTCCTTTACTTTCAACATGCTAGGCTAGATTTTCCAAGGCCGGGATGCATGAACCCAGCCTGATGTGTTAGTACGTGTGTATAAAATTAATTTGCTGAATTTAGTGATTGATTATGATCGTATTGCGTAGTCACACAATAATTATAGATCTTTATATCTCGTTTGCCTCTGGGTACTCGTGATGATTTAGAATGCAATTTGAGTGTCATTATCGCGATACTGATTTACTCATCCTCAGATTAGGTATGATGCGGGCTTGAACCTCGTATACATAATGCTTGGGAGTACTAAATTTCGGGTCAGATCAATTAGATAAATTTATGATTAATACTATAACTGCAATACACTAAGGTTGGGGGATTGTATTCCCGTCCTATTTTTCCCATCACTTTGTCAAAAGTTTTAAAATCATTTTTCATTCATATTTTAGGTAAATTAGTGTAGTTTCATTCTTTATAATTTCATTATTGCATTTAGTTGTAATCGATCCTCAAAATCAAATCATTTTCTTTTTCTTTTTAGCGTCAGTGTTAGGGTTCCTCCGCCTTTTCCCGTTGTCACAACTTTGTTGTCCTAGTTCCCTGTGGATACGATCCCGTATTACCGGGTTTATTACTAACACAATAGGCTTAGACTTGAGCCTAGAGTGAACGCACATTAGAGACACATTCTGAGTCGCGTCCCGCAGGCGAGGATCGAGGATGGCCACAATGGCGACTCTGCTGGGGATGATATGTATATTTTGAGGGCTTGACTCTATTTGCCTGGATGCTATATTTGTTTATATTTCCCCTATATCTGCACGTTCCCCTTTTCCATGTGTATCCTATCCTTATGCTTCTGTTCACACACTTGTAGAAAATTCTCCATGTACACTTCGCACCACGTTCAGCTTGGATCACATATATCCACATGTTTCACGCATCACCCATGCATACTTGGTGTACCTTTGGTACTTGTACTTTTCTCCCTATTTGGCATAATCAAGAAAGGAATTCTCATTGTAAGATACTAATAAGAGAATCATGCATGATTCACATGACATCACCAAAGATCATTGTTATTTACCAAATTTTACCCAGTAACTGGAGGGCCACTTTGTGATGGGCGCTGGTCTGGCAGGTCGCAGTTAGCCTAAGTGATATGGCTCTCACCTTCCATTGGCCAAGTATCTTCGACGTATATCGAATGGTTCCCCCGCATCGTACCGGTTGACCGAAGTCATAACGGGAGGTATATCACAAGGAATTCATTCACGTACGCCGAGTATATCGAATTCACTCTCACACGTACCATCCTCACGAGGTATATAGTGAGGCAATTCACGTACACTCAGGTGTATTAAATGTCTTGTCCACACTTACCGATTGCCCGCAAGAGCAAGACGTATATGGTGGAAGTCACGCCAAAGGGGGGAACCCATGCCGATTCACCGAACCAACTGCATACTCGCATATAGGTGTCAAACCTAGGACACGCACTTTAGATTGATGATTTCGACCCAAAACTCTGTCGAAATTTCGGGTCAGCCTGCCGCCCAAATTTTTGCGCATTTTTAAAATAGGACCCTGTCTGTGAGCCTGGTTACAAGTCTAACTGTAGCTTTGCATATATTAAAAACCCCAGTTTTCCAGGCTCGGGTCCCGTCCATCGTTGCATTTAGGAGAATTAAATACAAGTGAGAACATAATAATCTTAATAATCATATTGAGTTCCGTCTCCAAAAACATTTCTCCCTTCTTTATCAAAAATTTAAAAACATTTCTCCCTTCTTTATCAAAAATCCAAAAATAGTTTCTTCCCTTTTTAAAAAAAATAAATACCATTCTAAGGGTTCTCAGGTCAATCGCAAGCCCTTGGCCTGGCTTCCTATTGGCTTCGGTCTTCAGTCGAATCATCCCGGAGTTTCATCCGTTCCTCTACTACTTATTCCGAGTCCGAAATCCATCCACTTTCCATGTAGAATATAGATCAAGTACCAGTCATACATCCAGATCTGACGGCAGTCCTAGCTCAGCTCGTGTCCAAGATTGACAACTTCCAAACTAAGTTTTGAGAGATGTAACGAAACCAGGTTCCTATTCTTTAAGAGCCTGAGGCCCTATTCCCTCGTTCTATGGGTCCACCCGAGCCTATATGGGTCCCCAAAGAATATCAGCACGCTCCACGTACCCCTCCTGTTAATGGGCCGTCGCCTGCCCATCTTTCGATGCCAAACATTGCCCAGCCTTTGGCTAACCTGCCTATGGTCATTGATCCAAAAGAGGAGGAGTTGAATAAAGTTAAAGAGAATCTCAAGATGATCACCAAGAAGTTCTACCAAGTCATAATCTCTGGGAATTACATGGACTACACCTACATGTACCCTTATCCTAAAGTGAGGTTACCCAAGAGGTTCAAGATGCCAAATATCGAGAAGTTTGGGGGGAGTGGATCCCCGATTGTTCATCTTCGTAGTTATCATCGTTCCATGACTCTACTAGGGGCTTCTGAAGAAGTGATGGCCCAATTGTTTCAGCAAACTGTGAAGAATAGTGCCCTCTGATGGTTTTTGTCTCTCGAGGAATCCAGAATCCATAGCTAGGAGGATGTAGACCGAGAATTCATGTCGCAGTACAAGTATAATGAAAAGCTTGAGGTCACCACCCTGGGGAATCAGTCAGTAACTTCGTAACCCGTTGGAGGGAACAAGCTGCTACCATGACCAATCGTCCATCTGAGGAAGAACATGTCAACATAGTGAAGAAGAAATTCTTGCCCCATGTTCGAGCAACGATGGGAGGACAATACTATCCTCACTTCCGATCTCTCAGAGAAGCAGGAGTAGAAATCAAGGAAAGCCTTGTTAAAACAAAGGTTGAACTGAAGAAGGTGTCCAGACAGTTCACCCCCAGAAAGTATGACAAGCCTACCAGTGCTACAGTCTTAACCATCAACAACTTCTCTCAACCGACTACATCATGGGCACCAACAAGCCGCCCTGCCCCGATCCGAAGGGAATACACTGAGCTCCATCAAACCCTTGGATCCCCGTCCATTGCCAAATCCACTCCTAAGAAAATTCAAGGCCGATGATCATTGCGCCTTCCACCAAACTGCTGGCGATACCACCGACCAATGCTTTCACCTCCGAAATGTAATCCAAGATCTCATTGACCGGGGTACCATCGCCCCACCAGCCAATCCTAAGACAAACACTACTTATAACCCACTCCCAAATCATACCAATGCCATCTTCTTAGAAGAAAGCCCAGATTTTGATCCCTTAACTCAAATCACACCCATATACTCTCCTAAAACTCTTTAAAGTTGCCCATATTTCCTCCTACACCCTACTAGCATCGCTAATCAGGCACTATCACTCCTAACTAGAGCATGCATCGCTGTTCGTACCCGTTCTGAAAATGGAAATATGGAATTGTCAGAGGTGTTAAACCAACTCCTAGAGGTCGAGCTGAAATTGCCCTCACAGATGGTCATCAATTGCTAAAGGTTCAGTACACTGTTCTTGGAAGCACGAAAATGGGCCCGAGATTCAGACAAGTGGTTGGTACCAACCGATGAAGTCAGCCTAGATGACGTTGTCCATATTATGGTAGAATTATTCGGGAAAAACTAACAACATTTGTAGTATCACCGGGTTACTTGACATTTTGAAGCTACAAGGGCGCTTGGTCCCTTAACCATACATATCCCCACAGAATGGGAAGACATGTATGAAGAAGCAGTTGAAGTTGTGGAATGCATTGACTTTACATGAAAAGACAGAATTGTTGCCACCAGATGGGGGGAAGAATTCGAAGATTCGAGTGAAGAACAAGTTTCAAGAAGAACTGTCCCAGTAGCCGACATATGTGGGATGATATCATTTGAAGAACTCCTCGGAGAAATAAACAGGGTGACAGAACAACCTGAGATTGATGAGGAAATGGGATTCATGTTATCCCCTTCTTCAGTAAATCATGTGACCAGGTCAGGGAGACATTACCAGGTTCCAAGATCACTACCAGCAAATGACAAAGGGAGGGGCGTTGAAAACCTTCCTATGCCAGAGATGACCATCGAGGAGAGCAAGATCCTCGATCAACTGAAGAAAACTCAAGCTAACATCACTCTATGGGGGCTTTTCATGTCTTCCCAACTGCACATAAATTCTTTAATCAAGCTTCTCACTGAACCCATAGTTCCCCCTTCTACCACACTAGAAGAAGTGGTAAATCTGATCGGATCCTTGACCTCAACCCGAATGCTATCATTTTTCGAAGAGGAAATCCCCAGAATTGGGCCGAATCACAATCATGCACTCAACATATCCGTCGAAGTTATGGGGAAGGCCGTGCCACTCTCTCTTGTCGATAACGGATCCGCCTTGAATGTCTGCCCATTGAGAACCTTCAAGTGTTTAGGCCTGAAAAAAAGCGACCTCACTCTAACTTTCGCCGCTATACGTGCCTACGATAATACCCGTTGAGAGGTGATGGGATCCATAAAAATTATAATAGGGGTTGTCCCTATAAACCGTGTCGTTGAATTACAAGTCATAGACATCCCATCATCTTTTAACCTGTTGATCGAACGACCCTGGCTCCACAGTATCAAGGGTGTGTCTTCCTCACTCCATCAGAAATTGAAGTTCTTCGCCGACGGGCGAGTCATCACCATTTTGGGCAACGACGAAAGTGTCGAGGGTGCAAGCACCAGCGGTCTAATCCTTGAGATACAGCACGGGTCAAATGATATGCTCCTATCAGTATTTCTAGTTGAGCCACTCCTACTCCCGAAAGGGGACGGTTTCAAAGAAAGGGTTTGTCCAGAATATGACCCTCATGGCAATGTCAATGTGATTCAGATGTTCAGAAACATGCACTTCATGCCCAGACTGGGGTTAGGTCAAAGGAAGCAAGGGATACTTGAGCCCATCGAACTGAAGAAAGCTTTTCCTCCTTGTGGCTTGGGGTATCAACCATCAGAATAAGATCTTATGATGATCCACCAGTCTCGACCAAAGAGAAGATTAGACTGCATCCCAACTATCCCAGGAGACTCCTTGAATGGATGATTCATCAAAGAAGGTGAAGACTTCCCCTTTTGCAGTTTTCCAAAACCATGGTATGACCACACAGACAAGAAGATGAAGCCTGGAATGGAGATCTATTTCCAAGATAGCTACCCATGGGCCGAATGTTTCAAACACCGAGTACAACCGCTCATCAAATATATCAAAGACACTAAGGAAAGTGATTTCAAAGATTCCTTCAACTTGCAGACACTAGGGCTGGCACTCTGCATGGTTCATTCAGGCACTACATCAATGGATCCATCCCATCTGATTAAAGCTGCTGATACACCCCTCCTCAACTGGCATGCTGCGCCAGTTCTACCTCTTAAAATCCCCCTAACCCCAATGTTTACCCTATTTCCTCTTCTGTTGTCTATCCTTGTTCAAATGTAATCGATACTTCTTTTGAAAAGGTTCTCAATGCTATTTTTCCTATCAATGAAATAAACGAAGATTTTGAGTATCTTGTTGTGCCTTACATTAGTTGTTTGGATTCTAATCGAACTTTTGATGATGATGATTTTGCAAATGAACAATTCTTAACTGATCTAAATAAGGTTAATAATAAACAACATAACTGCGTTCAAGTTAATGAAGAAGCGACTGTTGTTAGTAATCTTGATTCTAGTAGCCAACTGCGCGAGATTAGGATAGGGGCCACCCTTAACGAGCATGAGGGCACATAACTTCAAGAATTGCTAAAGAAATTCGTGGATGTCTTCGCATGGTCCTATGATGATATGCCTGGCATTGATCCTGAAATATATCAGCACGAGATACCCACTCTCCCAGATTATAAGCCGGTTAAACAAAAATTGAGAAAGCTTCGCACCGAATGGTCGCTCAAGGTCAAAGAAGAGGTGGTCAAATAGTTGAACGTGGATTTCATTCGTGTGATCGAATATCCCACATGGCTAGCCAACATAGTAACTGTGCCGAAATCAGGAGGGAAGGTTCGAATGTGTGTGGACTAACGAGATTTAAAAAAAACTTCTCCAAAGGATGATTATCCACTACCCAATATCGACATGATCGTGGACAACACAGCCAGTCATGCTCTCAAGTCATTCGTCGACGAGTTTGTCGGATACAACCAAATCAAGATGCACCCAGACCACCAAGAAAAAACCGCATTCATCACCCCATGGGGAACCTTTTGCTACACCTTTATGCCATTTGGTCTCAAGAATGCTGGGGCTACCTACCAAAGGGCTTCCATAACCATCCTGCACGATCTGATTCACAAAGAAGTCGAGGTTTATGTTGATGATATGGTTATCAAGTCCAAAACTAGATAATGTCATGTTCCCGCTCTTCGGAAGTTCTTCGAACGACTGCGACGGTATCAGATGAGACTCAATCCACAGAAATGTGTCTTCGGCGTTACAAAGGGAAAACTATTGGGATTCATGGTCAGTGAGAAGGGGATAGAAGCAGATCTTGCAAAGTTGAAGTCCATACTTGAGATGCCACCTCCCCGAACAGAGAAAGAAGTCTGAGGTTTTCTTAGGAAATTGCAGTATATCAGTCGGTTCATCAGCCAGCTAACCTCCATCTGTGAACCGATCTTCAAGATCCTCCAAAAGGATTCAACCAAGGTTTGGAACGAGGACTACCAAGAAGATTTTGACCGGATCAAACAATATCTGACCCAACCTCCACTGCTCATACCACCACAGCCTGGTCTCCCCTTGCTCCTATACCTAACCATAACCAATACTGTAGCTGGGGCTTTGCTAGCCCAATACCTTCAAGACTCCCGTAAGGAAAGAGCCATCTATTACGCCAGTCACAAACTGGCCGAGTACGAGGTCAACTACACTGCTTTAGAAAAGGCGTATGCCTAACTTGTCTGGGTCACCCAAAAGTTAAGACACTACATTCTCGCCTTCCCATCAAACTTATATCCCGAATGGATCCCATCAAATACCTGCTTGAGAAACCCACCTTATCCAGTTGAATGGACCGATGGTTGATGCTCCTAACCGAGTTTGATATCATGTACATTATGCAGAGAGCCATTAAAGGAAGATCCATATCTGACTACCTCGCTGATTACCCCATAGAAGAAGCAGATGTCTGGATCTCTGAATTCCCAGATGAAAATATACTCTACACCACTCAAGACCACCTTCGATGGCAAATGTTCTTTGACGGCGCTGCCAGCAAAAAGGGATATGGCGTTGGGATACTTATGATTTCCCCAGAGGACTCCCACACTCCCATCGCTATTAAATTATATTTCCCTTGCACCAACAACATGTTTGAATATGAGGCATACACAGTAGGCCTTAATTTTTCTCTCAAGAAAGGTATTCAATACCTTGATGTCCACAGGGATTCTTCCCTCATCATCGGTCAAGTGCTCAGAAAGTGGAAAGTCAATGACGAAAAGCTCCAACCCTTACATGCCCACTTAAAAGAGTTAGCCTCCCGATTCTGAGATATCACCTTCCATTACCTACCTCGAGCAAAGAATAACCTAGCCGATGGTCTCGCTACCTTGGCCTCCATGGTCGACATGCCCAAAGGAATAACAATGACCCCCTTCCTAGTTCAAAAGAAAGACAAACCAACCCACTGCTACCATATTGTGCGTGTCTCCACCGAAGATCCCGAACTAGCCGATTGTTGGTACTATGATATATGGTGCCTCCTTAAACATGGTAGGTATCCCGAGGGTTCCAATAAGAAAGACCAAATCACCCTCCGAAGACTGGTCATCCAGTACATCATCTGTCATAAAGCTCTACTCAAGAGTAACTTCGATGGAACTCATCTACACTGTATCGCATAGGTTGAGATTGAGAAGATAATGTAGAAGATATATAGCGGGGAATGCGGGTCCCACATGAACGGTCACATGCTTACTAAGAAGATCATTCAACAGGGCTACTATTGGACCACCATGGCCCAAGATTGCACCGACTATGTACGGAGATGCCTCAAATGCCAACAGTTTTCCAATCTTCAACATCTGCCTCCACGAGAATTATATAACATGACCTCTCCCTGGTCGTTCTCCACCTGGGGTGTCGACATCATAGGGAAGGTTACACCAAAGGCTTCAAACAGGCATGAGTTCATCCTAGTTTCCATTGATTACTTCACCAAATGGGTTGAAGTTGAGTCATACGTAGTATTGAACGCCAAGAAAGTGGCCAAATTCCTCAAGAAAAATATCATCTGCCAATATGGGGTTCCGTACGAGTTAGTGTCAGATAATGGGTTGCACTTCGAAGCAGAAGTCACAGAAGTAGTCAACGAGTATAGGATTAAGAGACATAAATCTTCTCCCTACCAACCTCAGACCAATGGTGCAGTTGAATCCGCCAACAAGAACCTCAAGGCCATCATCAGCAAGATGACCATAAGCTATAGGGATTGGGCCGACCGGATCCCATACGCCCTCTGGGGCTATTGAACCTCAATTCCGAACCTCTACTGGGGCTACCCCTTACTCTTTGGTCAACGGCATGGAAGTAGTCCTACCCGTGGAGATGGAAATACCCTCGCTGCGCGTCATGCTCAAAAGCAAAGTTAGTGAAAAAGACTAGTACCAAAGCCGTCTCGATGAGCTGACCCTTCTAGATGAAAGGAGATTGAAAGCTCTTTACCACATACAGGGGTACCATCGCCTAATAGCGCGATCATTCAATAAGAGATTCAAGGACCGCGGTGTCCAGGAAGGGTATTTATCCCTCAAGGAGATAATAGAACCCATCTGGTTACCCAAAGGGAAATTCAAGCCCAATTGGAGCGGCCCCTACATTGTCAAGAAAAACCTATCCGGCGGTGCCGCCATGCTCACTGACCTAGATGGGGAAGAGATGGCTCATCCAGTCAACCTGGACCTTCTCAAGAAATTCTACCCCTAGTCCGAAATCTCGGCGCGCTACGACTTTTCTCATCTCCCTTCTACTAAAAAAAAACTCTTCATTTCCCTTTACCTAGAACTACGTGGGCCTGATCCTCTGTAAAAAAACATTTTTCAAGAAAAATAATTTTTTTTCAAAAACCCCAGAGGTATGTACGCAGCTCATACATCTTACAGGAGCACGACCCTTTCTTTTTCAAAATACTATTCTTTTCTTATATCCGAGAACGACATTTCATTCTAACAAATTCTTGAACAAAAGGATTATGTATGCCTTAACGATCCGTATAGATAATTCAAAAATACAAAATTCATTGAAAGGCACAGCTGGATGATCAGAAACTTGCTTATTTCATTAATAAGATTTACAGCACAGATTACATAAGAAAAGGAATGGATAACTCCCTTCCCCCTACTGCCTTAAAAAGCCAAATAAAATCCCCACCTCTATTCCCTATTACAACAAATAAACTCTCCAAGAGTCCTACCCACAGCTACCAGAGGAGCCTGCACCCTCATCATCTACATCCTGGGGTCCCCAAACTTCCCCTGCCTGAATAGAATGCCGTAAACACTCCATGGACCGATGAGCCCGAACCATCTTCAAAAAGACCATGACGCCCACTTCCATGGTGTCAAATAAAACAAACTACAATTGTCCAGTCTCCACTACCAACAACTTGCTGACTACTTTCCTCCACAACCACTTCATATAATCTTTAGGGACATGCCAAACTCTCTCGATAGACTGAGAGGGACGGGTCGACAGACGCCGATTCTCCCACAGAGATCCAAGCAACAGACACAGGCGCTCAGTCAAATCTTCTACCGAAAAGAAATTCGAGGTCCGAGGTGGCATGACCTGTGCCCAGCCAAATTGGCGCAGAAGTCACTAAGGGAAATAAAAAGAGGTCTATCTGAGGCCAACCAGCCGCACATATGAGTGCTCTCCTAGCTCCAGAACATGCTGCAACTGCCCCCACCAAGGCACTGACCAATACAAATTACGAGCCCCATGCTCCACAAACCAATTCTCCCAGCTCTTAACATACATGCCAACACTGATGAAGTAACACGAAAAGAGGTTAGGTACAGCTGACAAAGGATATTCTGGAGGAGTCGCCAAGTGGAGTCTTTTAGACAACCACATGAACATCATCACGGGGCTACCCCTCAAAAAGTCAAAACGACCTTCTCGCCAGGCATCCAGGACATTCAGGGTCTCTGCCAGTATCATGGCCGCAGGATTGCGACGGTATGACATCCACGAAGTAATGGATGCAAGTTTTCGGTCCACCAGTAGTTCCCCAGTCACCAGCAACAATTTTAAAACCAGGCCCAGAGCAATGACTCCAGCATAACCAGCATCACTTACTTCTCGCAAATGCACGGACTACAACACCGCCGAGAGGGTGATCATTCCTCCAGCAACTAGTGATCTGGCCATCGAAGGCGAAATATGAAGAAGCCCAGCCAACAAATCCCTAGGAGAACAGGAAAATTCAGGAAAAGCCGCAGCAACACAGAGATTTATACCCAGCATGGAAGAAAATTCCTCGTAGGTAGGACAAACTTCATCCAACCCAAAGAGGAATACATGGTCTTCGGGGTACCAGAATTGTACCGACACCATCAGCATGTTCCACTAAATAGGCTGATTGCACCACAAGGAGACTCGACGCATTTGAAAGCATCATAGTCGAAATTATAAGAGCACATTGCTTCCAAGGCTTCGAGGTAGTTAGCAAACTCAATGCTACTAGGGAGAGACATCTTAAAAGGCTAAGAGATAGTGGGCAAGTAAGTAAGAATGCAAAGATGTTATGAAAACACTCCACCCTTACCCCCTTTTTATACTTGAGAACCCTCACAATAGACATAATCCCTGCAAAAATCGAAGGGAATCCTACCCCGCAAAGTACCAAAGGCTAAAGAGGGTACCAATCAAAGCTTTGAATTGATGAGACTGGACTGGACTGTCGATAGGCAGGATAGGGTGCTTGCCAATCGACAACCCCCCATTTTTAGAAATTCCCATTTTTCCTCTTTTGTCAAAACAAAAAACTCAATAAAAATAAAGTGATATTCTCAATAGAATTTCAAAATCGTTTTTCCTCCTTATATAATTTCCCCTTTTAATTAAAAACTTTCCTCTAAAAAAAAATTTCCAAAAATACTCCTTTTTACGGTCTCAGCAACAAAGTAAAAAGCGCATGTGCATGCATTCATTCATCATTAATAAAAGATAATCAAAAAAATCGATTGCATTGGATCTATCTATTTTTTGTGCTAGATCATTTTTGCAAGAAATAAAAAGAAAAAGCAAAAACAACGGGACTCAATCAGAACCCACATTCTCTCTCTCAATAAGAGCTTCCACCCCTGCGACGTGCTCTCTTTCCCCTACGTCGAGATGATACACCGCCACTACCAGAGACAGAGTCCTCTTCGAACGAAGCAGATGGAACTAAGCAAGAAGGAATAGGAACCGCATCCCGAATATGGGCAGTCGCTGAGGATATCCAGTCTCTGATGTCTCTTAGCCAAATATCTACACTCGAACTTGCTGCAAGGTAAAGCAAAATCAGTATCAAAGCAGAGAAGACCAAAATAGAAAAGAAAGAAAGAGAAGAACAAAAAGGTATACCGCAGGTCGAAGGACCTCCTCTGTCAAACCCAGCTCCTCTGAATCCACCGCATGAGGACGATGCAGCATAGGAACAATCCCTCCATCAGCACACCGAATGTTGTACGAAGGAGTGTGCAACCACACAAAAGGAACCTCTGAAGTTGCCGTCGCAGATGCCGACAGACCGCCGCCACTGTGGGAAGATCCCACCGCCCGACTCGAACCCGCAGGAGGGAAAGGCAGGGCATCATATATGCTCGGCTCCATCAACAGCTCATCAAAAAGTCCATATAGTCATACGACGCAGCCGTATGAGTGTACAACAAGTAGGACTCACCGATCATCATCGCGATCCTCGCATCCTTTGACAGAAATCTCTCCCACCTCATAGACGTAGGAGGCTGCACAGGTGGCACCACCACCTCCTCCTCAGCAATCTGGCGAACCACCCTCTCCCTGAGATACCAGAAATGTTCAAACTCATGCGCCAGCAAATGCCTCATCTGCGCGTTCACCCCGGTCGTCCCCACATCCTGAATGGTTGTCCCCCAGGGATAAAAGGCCACCTGAAAATCTCCAAGCAGGCATAAATCAATACAAGATCAGAAGGTGCAAAAAAAAAAAAACAAGACTAAAAATGGAAAGAGTCTTACCCTACCACTGGTAAGGTCATTCAAGACCTGACGCACCGCCTCCAGGGATAGAGATCCCTTTGACTGCCGAATGGCCTTACGCCATCGATAC
Source organism: Sambucus nigra (assembly GCA_949130495.1). NCBI lineage: Eukaryota > Viridiplantae > Streptophyta > Magnoliopsida > Dipsacales > Adoxaceae > Sambucus > Sambucus nigra. The sequence continues at coordinate 213,664,453 of OX422217.1, forward strand.
AATCGACAAAAGTCCCCAACGGTGTCATCATTCAGAGCGATCAACGGGGTATTGCACCCAATCACCTCATAGAACTATGTCTGAATTCACAAACAAAAAGAGACGCATAAGGAAAATGCGAATGCATGAAAGGAAAATGCGAATGTATGAAATGAAATGCGCAGACTGAAGAATACCTCAAGAAGGTACGTGGCTCCCTTAAAGGTCTACCGGAAGTACCGACTGAATGCATCTAGAGAAGAGTAAAGGGTCACCAAAGTTAGACTCCCCCAATCATAGAAAGGGATGTTCGAAAACAACCTCAAGTACGACAAGAACCACAAATGGACGACGTCGCCACTCGACGCCACTATGAAACCTCCCAACACCAGCAAAATAAATAATCGGGCCATCTGCCTCACTTAAAGCCCGTCATCTACATCAATCACTCTACCCAATAGAACATCCTTTAGCAGGGACAACCGCATATAATCTCCAGAAACTATCCTCCCTACATCACCAAGTGCCACACGCACTACCTCCGATCTCACCAGCAAAGAGTGATCCACCTCTATCTGCTTTCTGTCACAATCCATCCCCAATAGCTGCTGTACATCTATGGAAGTCACATTTATCTCCCCTAAAACAAAATAAAAGGTGTGGGTAGTATCGCACCACCTCTCTCCCAAAGCGCACAGGACCGCTGTCGAACGAGGCGTCTCATCCAGCGCAGATGCCAACCACCCAAAACCCGCTGATGATACCACCCAACGCACCACAGGTGGGAGATGATCCAAGACATCCCTGAGCCCCATCGTCCTGAGGGCATGCATGCTCTTTAAAGAAATATCAGACTAGCAAGAAGGAAAAAATCTCATCAGAAGTCAAGAAAGAAAGAAAAATCACCAAAAAGAAAGGAATGCCAAAGGTCGGGTTACTTACATAACCGTCGGGATTCACTCTCGAAGAGAGATGATGCGATGGCTCCCGCAACAAAGTCCGCTCATCCGCAATAGGCTCAAATGCATCAAAGGAGTTCTCACTCCCCAAAGCAAGAGGCACCCTGGCCCTCCACTCCACATTTGCCCAGTCATCAACGATCAACCATGCCCCGTGGACTGCAATGCTCATAAAAGCATCCATTCCTTGAAGATCGTAATGCTAGAACGATTTACAGAGAAATCGCAGAAAGAGAGAAAGCAAAGAAGTTGTGAAAAAAATGAAGGGATTCGCCCCCTTTTTATAGGATGCCAAGCGCCATGCCGATCGGCACTGACCCCAACCATACCGATCGGCACTGACTCCTTACCTTCCCGAGGTAGTCCAAAAGTTTATACCACTGCCGAATGAAACCCCTCATACCATGCCGATCGGCACCCCCTTTAAATTTCGTATAGAAATTTCCAAAAATTACCAGAAATCCCCGAAAAATCCTCAAAAATCCCAGGAAGGATTTAAAACATTTCTCCCGGAAAATTTCACATTCCCTTAAGAGGAACCCCTCTTTCCCAGAGAAATCCTCAAAAATAAAGTAAATCTCCTCCCGGCAAAGCCCGAGGATCTCTAAGGATCGCCTGATCACTTCCCCAACAGAGTTTTTTTTACAGCACCAAAATTGGTTGTTTCCCCCTGCAAGGCCTCCTAAGGAAACAAAATCTTCCCCAACTATCAAATCCCCAGCTCATATTAATATCACAAAGTACTTTCTCCAGCAGAATCAAAATCCAATCTTTATGCACTCTTAGGTCAGAGCTGACCTCGGTCTTAGATCGTCACCTGAGTTAGGTAAAAAATGACCTCGGTCCTCGGTCGTCATCGCTCTTAGGTTAGAATTGACCTCGGTCTTGGATCATCACCTGAGTTAGGTCAAAATTGACCTCGGTCCTCGGTTGTCACCACACTTAGTTCAGAATTGACCTCGGTCTTGGATTGTCACCTGAGTTAGGTAAGAAATGACCTCGATCCTTGGTCGTCACCACTCTTAGGTCAGAATTGACCTCGGTCTTGGATCGTCACCTGAGTTAGGTCAGAATTGACCTTGATCCTCGGTCGGCACCACTCTTAGGTCCAAATTGATCTCGACCTTGGATCGTCACCTGAGTTAGGTCAGAATTGACCTCGATCCTCGGTCATCACCACTCTTAGGTCAGAATTGACCTCGGTTTTTAGATCTTCACCCTAAGATCGTAGAATGTGCTTTGACTCATAGAATCGGTCACCCTCATCACTTAATCCCATAGATTTGGATTTGTCCCACAAAATTAGTCATCCCCAGACACCCCTCAGGTCCTCAGAATTGGCCTCGACCCTCTGAATCGGTCATACTCCAGTAAAAGCATCATGAGGTGTCTATTCGACGATTCTCACTGGTTCCAAACTCACCCATCGAGGGTATCTATAGACACCCCATTCTGTTACCCCCTAACTCTCCTAAGGTCCCTATCACCTCCCTTCATCACTATAAACCCAGGTCATGTCCCGAGTACTGACCTAGAAGCCATCGGGCACTCCCAGGCTCCGTTTGACCAAAAATTTAACTCTTTAGCTCGACCAAGACTGAATGAATCTTTGAAGGGCACTGAATTCCCTTTCCAATTGTCCATCCTGTGCGCGATTCTGACTTACCATGCGGACAAACGATCCGTTTGCATCTGAAACTTGATCCGGAGGCCACCGTGCGCTCCCGGGCTCTGTTTGACCTAATTCAACTCTTCAGCTCGATCGAGACTGAATGAATCTTATAACATAACTAAAACCCCTTTCCAATGGTCCACTCCATGCGCGATTTTGAATTACCATGCGGGTGAATGATCCGTTTGACTCTAAGAGGTCACCAAATGCTTCGAGGCCCAGTTGACCAAAGTCAACTCCCCAAACTGGGTCAAACTCTTTGGAATGTCGAAGTACATCTCCTAAAATTTCCAACAGTCCATCCCGTGTGTGACTTGGACTTACCATGCGGACGAACGATCCATTTGCATCGTAACGATTCCCCGTCCAATAGACCGACAAATGCTTTCGAGCCATATTTGACTCAAAGTCAACTTCCGAACCCAGGATCGGTCCAAAAGACTTTCAAAAGTCTCTGAATTACCTTTCTAATGGTCTACCCTGTGCACGATTCTGACCAACGATTTGCCATCGACAGCTAATTTTCCAAAAAGGCCTGAAACACACTGCCAAACGGCAGGTTCGAGACCCTGCCTATTGGCAGGTGCCGATAGGCAAGACCATGTCTATGCCGATAGACAATGACATGGGACTATAAAAGGATTCCTTCACCTCATTTGCAAGAGGATCCCAGATCTGATACAAATCGCTCTCAGCGAATCCCAAAAATCTCTCTCGAAGGCAGGGCGATTTTAACATCTAAATCCCTTCTTAAGTTCCACTTTTCACCATCCTTTTCATCAAACTTGGTGAATTATCCACTCTCCATCATCATCCAAGTGCAAGGTCTGCTCTCCCCCATTCAAGATCAAGCTCAAGATCTTCAAGAAGGTCCAATTTTCTCAACTTTCTTTCCAAATTCGCAATAACTTATTTTATTACTTAGCACTTTTATTATCTCATCTCACACATCCTAATATACTTTTTATTTAGTATTATTGCACATCTCCTACTTTCAGATAAATAAAAATCGAAAGACAATAAAAATAGGGTTTGCTCATAAATTCCAAATAGGGATTCTCATACTTTTCTCACGACTAAAATACTTTTTCTACAGACACACATTAACAAATAAGAGACCCCCCATTTGGATTTATGGGATAAACCCCACCCCCATTTTGTGTACGAACTACGTGGACTTTAATGCCTTTATAGGCTACATAGGCGTCTTGGGGTAAAACCCGAGACTCGAGTACTATTCTCACTTTCTCTCTCATTTTCTATCTTCTCTAAATCCATTTTTCTTATATTCTACATACTTGCTCTTAGTGACGTATTACTCCATATGCGTTATCATTCCATTATAACGATCAACGTAAGGATAATCGCGTAAATCTTATACCTTCCTATGGATGACTCGCTTTATCTTTCCCATGATACAAGTCGAGGATTCCTATCTCCACTATATATATACACATGCACACATATCACAGGGAAATTAAAAAGGGAAAATAGCAAACATCCATGAGAGATCGAAAGGGCGGATGGGTGCCTAACACCTTCCCATTTCGTAACTTAGCCTACGAACCCTTCTCGAATCATTTGGTATTGTATGCACCAGTATGTATTTGGATGCCATCCTTCGGGATGGCTTCCCCTTTTTCTTTTGTCTATTTTGAGTAAAATAGACTGACGACTCAGAATCTCTCTACATTTCTACACCTCATCTCAAATGACGTCGGCCGAAGCGCTCTCGAGAGGGATGTGCGAGACCCGAGGATCCTTTCCCTCACGCGCCCACCCATAGGCGAGGATCGGGGATGGCCACAATACCAAATGCCAATGTATCATACTAAAATATTATAAATTGTATGCTATACTAAAACTTTAGCTGCACTAATGTAAGATGTGATATATAATGCCAATGTATCATATAACTCGTTATGTGAATATAATAGTCTTGTGGCTTATTTTTGCTTATGATTCTTATTAGATAAATTGGTTAACTTTTAGGATGTTTAGTTCCCGAATTCCCTCCGCTGGAACTCAACCTGAACAAACTCAAACTGAAGGAATCATGCAATGTCTTGAGGAACTTACTTCTTTAGCCCGACACAACAAATAACTCGTTCTACCCCAAAGGAAATTTTTGAAGAAATTCATAGAATGAATACTCTTAAATAATTTCTAGGGCAATTACCCCCATATTTTCTTGTAAATCCAGGTACCAATGAAGTTGAGAAATGGATTCGTCAGATTGTGAAAATTCTGAATGGAGTAGGCATATCTATTCATCTCTGAGTAACTTTAGCAGCTTATATGTTTAAAGGTGAAGTTGATTTCTGGAGGCAAGCACCGTCACGTAACCAGAATGTTTTTAATTTTACTTGGGAGCAATTTGAGTAAATTTTCCTCAAAAAGTACTTTCTCGAGACTCAGCGAGATCAAGGAACTGTTGATTTCTTAAAATTATAATAAGCTAACTTATTAGTTGCCTAATACGAGGCCAGGTTTACCGAATTATCTCATTACACTTTGGAATATGTAGATACTGAGGTAAAGAAATGCAAGAAGTTTAAAAGAGTATTACATCCAAGAGTTAAGAATTCAATCGGTCCTTTACAAATATGTGAGTATTCTCAACTGATTGACGTTGTGGCCATTGTGGAACGTAATTCTTCTATCAGAATTCGATCTTTTCCCTTACTATCAGATATAATCATGTCATGGAACTCCATCTCATTTTAGACCGCAACTTTATTCAAACTCGAGTGGAGAAGCTCATTCCCAGATTCATCATAACACAACATGTTCAACAATCTATTATCATGAGTGTCATGAAGTAGGACATATTTGGCCACAGTGTCCTAAGGTAAAAGTTGTTTCAATCCATTATTAGTAAAAAAAAACCTCACCAAATCCAAGATTCCATCCTATCCAGAATCAATCCAATCCAAACTCTACTAAAGAAATTAAGCCAATCCTGAGTTCTGGGAAGAATTACACTATACTTCCTACACAAAATACACATGACGTGATAGAAGGTATGATAATTTTTTAATATTTTCTTGCACATATTTTGTTTGATTCAGGATCAACACTTTTTTTATTATTTTTAGACTAGCCAAATTATTGCAATTATTACCGACATCTTTAACAGCACCATTAGATATTGAATTACCAACAGGTGATCAATACACCAACGCAAGGTTATAGGAATTGAAGAATTCAGCTTGATCTAGGAACACTCCTTAATTTGATGATTTTAGATATTTATGGTTTTGATATTATTTTTGGAAGTATGTTTTACCAAGACATCATGCTTATATCTATTGTCATGATAAGAAAACTTATTTTTGAAACGAAGATAATTGTTCTTTTGTGTTTCAAGTATCAAGTCCATCGGAATCGTTAAGTTTCCAGATCTAGATCTCTTCTTTAATTCCAAATTTTTTGGAACAATTCAAAGACATTTTTCTCAAGGATTTAACAGGATTACCCCCTTCCAGATAAATCAAGTTAAGTATCAATATTTATCCGAATACACTTCCTATTTCACAACCTCCATTTTGAATGGCTCCTTTAGAAATTTGAGAACTCCGTACCCAATTAGATGATCTTTTGGAGAAAGATTTTATTCGACTAAGTTCATCACCTTGGGGAGCTCTGGTATTATTTATCAAGAAACATAATGGAAGCTTTAGGTTATACATAGACTATCGTAAATTGAACTCAGTAACTATTAAGAATAAGTATCCTTTAATCCGAATAGGAGATCTATTTGACCAATGTCAAGGAGGAGGGTCTTTTTCAAAATAGATTTATGATCTGATTATCATCAATTACGCATTAGAGAGGAATACATTCCAAAAACTGCTTTTCGAACTCGGTATGGATATTTACAATTTACCGTAATGTCGTTTGGGTTAACAATGCACCTACAACTTTTATGGATCTAATGCATAGAATTTTCAGACCTTTTCTTGACAAGTTTGTTCTTAGAATCCAGTAGAATATGCCCAATATTTGAAAGCGTTCTTAAGTACTCTTAGAAGCCATCTATTACATGCTAAAAAGAGAAAATGTGATTTTTCAATAAAGGAAATCAAATTTTTAGGACATGTGATGTCTGAAAATGAAATCCAAGTCATCCAGTCAAAATTTCAGCCATTTTAGAATGGAAAAGTTCTATCAATATTACTAAAATAAAAAGTTTTCTAGGATTAGCTAGATATTATCGTCATTTTTAGAGGTATTTTCTCGCATTTCTCTTCTCCTTTTAAAACTATGTAGGAAGGTAGTTCCATTTGTATGAACTGATGAATGTAACCAATTATTCCAAGTGTTGAAGGACTAACTAACTACTGCTCCTATCCTCAATATTCCATTTAGTGACATAAGTTATGGTATAATGTTGCTTCATTACAAGGATTAGGATTTATGTTAATATAAAGTGAGAAAGTTGTAGAATATGGGTCATGACAACTCAAAACTCATGAACATAACTATCCTATCCATGATATCAAATTGGCTGCTGTAGTTTTTGAATTGAAAATTTGGCATTGTTACCTTTGTGGTGTGAATTTCCAAGTCTTTTCAGATCATAAAAGTTTGAAATATATCTTTACCCAAAAGGACTTAAATTTAAGACAACGATGCTAGATAGAATTTTTGGAAGATTACCGATTTAAATTAAATTACCATCCAGGAAAAGGTAATGTAGTAGTCGTAGTTTTAAGTCAAAATCTAGGAGAAAGACTCCACACTTTAATCTCCTACAATATTTCTAATACCATAGAGCAATATGACCTGAAGTTGATAATTCCCTTTGCAAAATTCTTTAATATTATTGCTTATCCCGAGTTGAGAGAGAAAATCTTTGTTCAACAAACCCAAGATTCTTTTGTACAAACCTTTTTAAACAAAAATCCTGATTTTTCATACGATAAAGAAACAGGGTTACGATTTATAAATAAATTGTATTTACTTGATAATGAATTTGTGTAAGAGGAAGTAATACAAGAAGCTCATCATTCGAAATTTATGATTCACCCTGGAAGTTCAAAAATGTACCATGCATTGAAAAAAAAATATTGGTGGCCAAATATGAAAAATAATATTGAGAATTTTGTAAGTAAATTTTTTACTTATCAACAAGTAGAGATAAAATACCAACACCCTGGTGGACTTCTCCAACCCTTACCAATTCTCGAGTGGAAATAGGATCATATTACCATGTATTTTGTCAGTGGACTACCTCGTACATCCCAAGGATATAATTCTATTTGGGAAATAGTAGATCGATTTACCAAATTTGCTCATTTTCTACCTTTAAATACCACCTATTTGTTCCAAAATCTTAGCAAACTGTACATTCGAGAAATTATTAGATTACATGTAATTCCTTTATCCATTGTATCAGATAGAGATTCCAATTTTGTAGGAAAGTTTTGGCACGCATTAAAAACCTCAATGGGTAATAATCTTCATTTAAGTACCACATTCCATCCAAAAATAGATGGACAATGAAAATGTACAATTCAAACCCCAGAAGATATACTACGTGCTTGTACATTAGATATTTCTGGCAATCGGAACGTGTATTTACCCCTTGTCAAATTTTCATATAATAATAGTCATTAAGCCACTATTAAATCTTCTCTGTTTGATGCTTTATATGAAAGACCTTATAGATAACCTATATGTTGGACAAAATATGGAAATAGTAAACAATTTGGTCCCGAAATAATCCAAGGAACCATTGTAAGAATATAATAGATTCGAGAGAAATTGAAGATAGCTCAAGACTGACGAAAACCCTTAGAGTTTCAACTTTATGATCAAGCATTCCTGAAAGTTTCTCCCCGAAAAGGAATTTTATGCTTTGAAAAGAAAGGAAAACTATACCCTAGATATATTGGAACTTTCACAATTTCTAAACGAATTGGCTCCATAGCCGATCGATTAGAATTAATTATGGAATTATTCAATATTCATAATGTATTTCACGTGTCACAATTATGCTAGTATATTTCGGATCCATCTCACACCGTTACATGGCAAAACATTTCCATCAAACCCAACCATGAATTTGAAATATGCCCTATTCAAATTCTGGATCCTCAAGTGATGTATCTCAGAAAAAAGGAAATTCCCTCAGTTAAAGTACTATGGGAGAATCCGAATCAGTAAGAAGATACATGGGAACCAGAAAAATCAATGAAGTCTCAATACCCCTACTTATTTCAAGGTAAAATTCGCGGATGAATATTTTTAGGTAGGTAGACTGTAAGAATCGAGATATTTTTTTTTTACCCTAAATACCGACGGATACTATTTAAACCCTAATAAAGTGTTCAAAATCGAAAGTCTTCTAAGAAAAAAGAAACTATAATTAAAAACCTACAATTTTACCGAATTAACTTAGATCCTCTAAAATTTTAGAAATCATAAAATAGCCCCTAAAAATTTCGAAGTAAGATAACTTGATGTATATTTTATCCCTAAACCCCAAATTTATATCAAATTAATTATTTAGACTCTAACTAACATAAAATTATAATTACATCCCTTGAAACTTTTTGAAATTATAAAGTTCCCCTATATTTTATAAAAAAGTGTATTTTTAAGGCTATAGATGTAATTACAAGACCAACCAAGGACTAAACCTCCAAGTTTCATTAATTTAAGTAAACCCCTTGTCCACCTAGTGTACCAAATCAACACTAGAAGTTGAAGGCACATGTGTACACCATCCACACATGTGAGCCACAGTTACCAACCTTGAAAACTTTATATAATAATCCACCACCCCATTCCACCAATCGAATCCCGTGAGTATGTATTACAAACACCACACCATTTTAGTAGTCGAGACATAACTCAAACTTCAGTTCAAAAACTCAAAATTCCATTTAAACTAGGTACACTATGATTTATGAGTAATTTTCAGTTCTTTCAGTTTCATGTGCTTTTTATGTAGTTAGTATACTTAGAACAATCATAATATGCATGGTTTTATGTGTAGAATAGTCTACGATAGAAAAAAAAATATGAAGATACACCATTAAAGCTTGAGCTTCAATGGTGAATCTTGATATAAAGCTCCAAACATTGATTTGAAGTTATATATAACTTCATTACAACCTAAGGATTTCGAGTGTAATGATTAAAAGCCATGAATGTTATCTATTAAGCTCAAATCGATTCAAACTATATTTTAAACTAGAAAACTTAAAATGTGAAATTCTCCATGTATAATCCATCTCGACCTTTGAAACCAAAACTAAATTACTCCTATATATAGCAGAAAACAACATCGTGTTATTATACTGCCATATTTCATATTTTGTTACATATCATTGGTATTTAAATTTATCACTAGTATTTGAATTTGTCTAAGGATCAACTTTAACCCTTCTCACCTAGTAACTGGTATTATGTTCCATACTGATTCAGTTACCCCTGCACTTTTGTGCCATTATATTATAAGCATCAATATTAACTAGGAAGTAGACTAACGTGTTGTCCCACAAAACTTTCTACTTGGTCTACTGGTCTCAGATTATTGAGAGCCATGATTATTGCTACATACGTATAAGTGCCACTTTAATTGTGTGCATAACCGGTTACTTTTCCCCAAAAGTTTGGGGTTGATTATTGATTATTATTATTATTATGGTTATGCTGATGGATTAATTACTTTTATACCCCTTAGTAAACTGATAAGTATGGGATTATTAGTTCAGGAATCCTTGACTTTCTTTACACGATCCTTAATAAACTAGTAATGAATCGGTAAGTATAGGATTATTAGTTCTAGAACCTTAATGTTCTTTTAAAACTCATAAGTATGGGATTATAAACTTATTTTTTTAGCGTTGTTAAAACATAATTTTATATGCACTCCAACTCTTAACTATACATATATACTTGTTATAGAACTGGTAGAGCCTGCTTAGCACATATGTGCTAATTCCTTTTTTCTATGAATGATCCCGAAGAAAGAGGATAATATCTCTTCCCTATTAGAGATAGTTACCGTTAACCTATTTGCGTACGTGACTGTTCGGGCAGAGAATAAGCCAGATGAGAGCAAGGAGTGACGCTTTTTGATTTTCAACATTATAGTTTGTACTAAAAAAATATAACTCACCCCTGTAGTGGTACAACCCTATGTAAACCTACTTAATAATGAATAAAGTTATGTTATTCCACCTTAGCTTTAATTCATTACTTTATGTTCACACTTATTCATTCATACCAAAAAGCAGGGTGTGACATTATGACAAGTGAGTATCGGGTTTAAAACTTTGGTAAAAACGGGTTGAGTTTGAAACTTTGGACAAAATGGGTTTTGGTTGGAGCTTTGCTTCGGTGGAGTTTTTGTGATTTATAAATCACATCTGGGAAATGGATCCTGGTTTCTCTCTGTAAGAGTAAATACTTTGAAGTTGCTCATAGTATAGGCATTTTTATACTTTAAGCTAGTTTGGCATATCCCAATACAAATCGTTACGTACCGTCACGACAAACTGACTCTAAGATTGCAGACTTCCCTACATCCTACAGAGGTATAAATCCATTAGTTTTTAAAATTATTCATAAGATTTATTTGGGATGTTTATTACTAACAAAAGTCAAGACTGTATTTCTAATTTAAAATATATTTTTTAACCTCGTTCAAATGAGATCAACATCTCATTCGAATGACTTTTCCTTATCATTAGAAAGGTCGGTTGATCTTATATCAACGGACATCATGAGGGACTTCTAGTTGAATTCGTTTAAAGCTCATTAGAAGTTGGTTCAAAGAAGATTGGAGTCTTTTTTGAATGAACTATATTTTCATTCAAACGAAATACCTATCTCGTTCGAATGAGCAATATTTATATTTGAACGAATCCCCGTCTTGAATTTTATGCACGACCTATAAATATTTGTTTCATTTCCAAATTTTGTAGAACTTTTGCCAAAATAATTTCTGCATATCTGTTGCGAAAGTTTTAAATATATTTGCTTACCAAAATACTTTTGATTAACAAACACATCCATAAATATATTTTGTGAATCAGTTTTGAACCTTATTTGAGTTATACTCGTTATGAAGAAATCATCTCTACGGCATACTTGTGAATACGGGAGGATCACTGCTGAAGAAATGTTGATCGGTGGGTACCGAGGGGGGACTGCCACCTGTGGATTGCTCTGGATCTGAGTGGGTTTCTTTAGAGAGTTTTGTAAGTAAGCTATCTTGTAAAACTATCTAAAGTGCACAAATAAAAGTTTTTCCCTTAAAAATGGTTTTTTTCTCAGTTGTCGTGTGATTGTTTATTTATTTCATCTATCTCATCACTTAGATGCATGTGTTAAGATAATGAGATAAAATTGGATTTATGATTGGAAATTTAATTAAATAAGTTATTCCATTAAGATCGCATTATGCACTCTTAAATTGGTATCAGAGCGAGTTACACAAAAATACCATGTGATCTTTTTTCGCAATTTTTTTGAAAAATTGTTGATCTTGAAAAAGGTCTGATTATAATGGATAATTTGTATAATCGAATGCCCATATTTGATGGTACCAACTATGCATATGGTAAAGCAAGAATAAGGCCAGGTTTAAAAGCTATTGATGAATGAATTTGGTTGGTTTCTGAAAGAGGGAGGTCTCCTCCCACTGTCACTGTAAGCAATGTCGTTGGCGCTAAACCTGCCTCTCAATAGATAGAGGACGACTTTAAGTGGAGTAATTTTAACTCTCACGAATTAAGTGATATTTCTAGAACTGTCACCCCCGACGTCTAAGATACAAAATTTGACCACTCAATCTGAGACCATTACCAGACTAAAGTCCAGGTCTTTTGATGAATTTTATGTGCGTTTGTGGAACATAGTTAATTTTAGTTATAATATAGGGGAAAAGATTCCTGAGACCAGAGTAGTTAAGAAATTTTTGAGTCCTCTCCCTATCCACTCCATTCCTAATCTCACCATACTTAATTCATTAGGGATCCTAGATACCCATAGGTTAGAAGAACTTATAGGAGATCTTCAAACGTATGAGATTGATATGTTTCGTAAAACCATTAAACCTAAGGAAGTAGGGATTTCTTTAAAGACTCAAACAAAAAAAAAAGAAAAAAGATAAAGTTTATGAGTCCAAATCTGAAGTAAATCTTGATTTTGATGACTTGGACCTTTTTGCAAAAAAAAAAAAGAAATCAAAAAGTTTCTCAATTTTCCAAAGAAAATTATTTTGAGAAAAATAAAAATAAGAATGAGGGAAGAGAGGGAAGAGAAAGAGGAAGAGATAAGGTGTTTTTAATGTGAGGGTAAAGGGCACAAGGAACATGAGTGTCCCACTAGGCTTAAGATAAAGGTTGCAAATGTTGCTAATAAAGCCACTCTTAGCGATATTGATTTTGAGTTGGTTGATTCAGGTGGAGAATCACGACATGAACCATGCGTTACGTTCATGGCTAGTAACGTGTGAACTTTTAGTTTTTCCCATACTGATGAGGACAAATCTAAATGTGAGAGTCTCGATGATGTTTTGATTCATTTTGGGGATAGTGAGAGCAAGGATGGTATTTTGAGTAAGAGATAAGGTTGTCTCCTAAAGGCATTTAGTGATCTTTACACCGAGACTTTGAAAATGAAAAATATTAATAAAGATTTGTCTCTTAGGGTGTAAGGTTTGGATAAAGAGGTGAAAGTGTTGAGCGAGTGAGGCATCGATGAGTCAAGCCACGAAGGTGAAAATTTCTTTATGTTAACAGTGGATTATTTTTGGTAGGGAAAAGACTGATTTGACCAACATCGTTGCTATTCTTAGGAGAGAAATTAAATCTTCATTAGAGACTTGTGAGAAACTTGAATCCCATGTATCCCAACTCGAGAGTGTGGTCTCAAACGTGCTGGGAGGTCAATATCACTTTAGAGGATACATCTAAAAAGGTTGCTAAAATGCTCCTCGGTCCCTCTTTAGATAACGTGAAGAGGCAAGGAATAGGTTATGACAGTACATCTGTAATACCCCACCCTTGAAATATATATATTTTGATAATAAATTGAGTGATTTATTCGAAGAAGTATTGAAAGAAAATCAATGCACAAGTGAATAAGTTACTATTGCACATAAATGATGCATTTCACATGACTTCTTGGCATGTTTACTATGCATGGGCATGCTCAGGGATGTGCGACACCCATTTTAGGTTAACATAATTAAATTGGTAATACATCGATATCAAGTTACATACATAAGAATGTGAATTGAGAATCTAGTAGGCACTCGATGCGTCAAATTACAACTTTGCGTAATTTTTAAAAAATTCATCGTAAGGGATAAAAATGAGCCAAACTAATATTTGGGGTTCTAAAATAGGGGGTTTGAGTACCATGGGGTCAAAATGGAATTTAGGGAAGTTTTGGACAAAGTATCGATCGATCGACACATTTTACCCTTGGGACTCGATCGGTCCATCCACCGATCGATTGCTGGATTTTGTTCGATCGATCGAATGAGCAGGCCTGCAGAAAGTCATCCCTTATTTTTTGTGTTATCGTAATTATGGCCCTTGATCATTTGAGGTGTCAATTTGGGGAAGCTTAGGACTTGATATTTAAATATTTGAAGATAAGAATCCTCCCATTCATACATAAGAGGCTAATAGTTTGGGTCATAAGAGAGAGAAAATCGTAAGGGGGATCATATACACAAACCCATCAGATTTTTAACTCTCTAGCTCTCTAGCTTGGGCTCCCATGGGGAAAAACCTTCTACCCCAGACCAACCCATGAACATACACTACTATTTCCATCATGAAACCACCACTAGAAGGCGTTCAACCATCTTATATCATAATATAAAAGCCTATGCAAATTTATTGGGTTAAAGAAAAGGGTGTTCTTGAAGTTGGTTGGAGGTTTGAAGGGAGTGTTCATGGAGGAAGAAGACGAATTTCATGGAAAAAAAGGAGAGTTTCAAAGGAGCTTCCATCGACCAAGCTTGGGAAGAGCTTTTAGTAACTCCTTAAGGCCAACTTTGGAGGTGGGGGTTGCTCCTCCTACACCACCATTTACACCACCATTTTGGAGACTTTAGATGTGGGAATACTAACCCTAGTTTAGGTTTAAAGTTGTTTATATCTTTATCTAGTTTATTTACATATATTAGACTTCATATATGTAGGATATATGTTAGTTTGCATCCATGGGTTAAGTAGTTGTATTCTATGATTTTATGTGTAAATGGGTTTCAAAGATTTGATTTTAAATGGATTTTAAAAATGAATAAATTTTAGATTGTGTATCATTAAAATTTTATGAAATAAAATGTGTTCGAATGATGTTTTAAAGATAAATAATTGTGATTTTTTTCAAAGAAATGCACTAGGCTTGTTTAAGCCATTTTATGAGACTAAGATGTGATTTTCTACTTAAATAATTAAGATAAATGTAAAGAAGAAAAATTCCAATTTATTGGGTTATTTAAAGTATGTAAAACTCATGTAGAAAGTAAAATGGGTTTATTGTGTAAATATGTGAAAAGTAAGATGTGGCCATCCCCGGACAAGGGCAATACATGCTTTTTCCAAGGCTATGTTGTTAACTTCGTACCCAACCAACTTGTGACTGGCGTAGTAGATGGTTATCTCTTTATGGGATTCTTCAAGGTATTGGGATAGCAAAGCCCCAACTGTGGCATTTATTATGGCCAGGTATAGGAGTAGGGTAAGACCAGGCTGCGACGACATAATTACCAGAGGTCGGGATTGGTATCGCTTGATTCGTTCAGAGGATTCTTTGAAAGATTTGTTCCAAACCATGGTGGAATCCTTTCAGAGGAGTTTAAAGATGGGTTCACAAATAGAAGTTAACAGACTAATGAATCGACTGATATACTACAATTTTCCAAGGAATCCCTGAACTTCCTTTTTCGTTCAGGGTGGTGGAATTTTGAGTATGGCTTTTAACTTGCAAAGTTTAACTTCAATCCCTTTTAATCTAACCATGAATCCCATGAACTTTCCTTTGGTAACGCCGAAGACACATTTTTATGGGTTATGTTGCATCTGGTGTTGTCGTAGTCGCTCGAGGAACTTCTGGATAGAAGGAACCTGACCTTCACTAGTCTTATACTTGATGATCATATCATCTACATTGACCTTAACTTCTTTGTGTATCAAATCATGAAAGATGGTTATGGCAACCCTTTTGTAGCCCCTACATTTTTTAGACGAGACGGCACATAAGTGTAATAGAAGGTTCCCCAAGGGATGATAAATGTAATTTTCTCTTGATGATCTCGGTGAATCTTGATCTGATTATATCCAACAAACCCATCAATGAATGAATTAAGAGCGTGACTGGTTGTGTTGTCCACAATCATGTCGATATAGGGTAGCGGGTAATCATCCTTTGGAGAGGCCTTGTTCAAGTCACAGTAATCAACGCACATGCAAACCATTCCTTTTAATTTTGATATTAGTATGATATTGGCTAGCCATGTGGGATATTCAATCAAACGAATGAAACCCACGTTCAAATGCTTGACCACTTCTTCCTTAACCTTGAGCGACCATTTGGTGTGGAGCTTTCGTAGTTACTGCATTCTAGGAGAGTTAGAATCTCATGTTGAGCGATCTAGGGATCAATGTCGGGCATGTCATTGTAGGACCATGTGAATACGTCCACAAATTCCTTCAGTAATTCATCGAGTTACGTCCGCTCATGCTCATCAAGGGTGGACCTTATCCTAATCTCGTGTAGTAGGCTACTAGAACCGAGATTAATAACAAAAGTTTCATATTCATTAACTTCAACGCCATTATGTTGTTTGTTATTAACCTTATTAAGATTAGTTAAGAACTGTTCATTTTCATCATCATCATCATCAAGAGTTTGACAAAAATTAAGACAATTAATGTAAGTCACAACAAGATACTCAAAATCTTCATTTATTTAGAAAAACAACATTGAGAACCTCATTGAAGGAGGTCTTGATTACATCAGAATAAGGAGGAACAACAGAAGAGGAAATAGGATAAACATTAGGGTTGGGTTATATTTCAGCAGGTGGAACAGGCACATCATTCTAGCTCAGGAGAGGTGCATCAGGAGATTTGATTAGGCAGGATAGATCTGATGATGTAGCGCTTGAGTAGATCATGCAGAGTGTCAGCCCTAGTATCTTCAAGTTGAATGAATCCTCGGAATCACTTCCCTTGAAATCTCTGGTGTCGGCTATAGTCTTCTCAATGAGTGGTTGCACATGATGCTGGAACTTTTAACCTATGAGTAGATATCTTGGGAAAATATCTCCATTCTAGGTTTCATTTTCTTGTCCACATGGTCATACCACGATTTGGGAAAGCCGCAAAAGGTAAAATCTTCACCTTCTCCGATGAATCGTCCATTCAAGAAATCTCTTGAGATAGTCTTGGCATTTTTTATCCTTCTCTTCAGTTGAGGTTGGAGGACCATTTTGAGTTCTTCTACTGATGGATAACAACCCAGGCCATAAGGAGGAGAGGATTTCTTCAACACAATGGGTTCAAATATCCTATACTATCGTCATCCAAACCCCAGTTCGGGGATGAATTGCATGTTTTTGAACATCTGGATCGCATTGACATTACCATGAGGGTTATACTCTGAAAAAACCCTATCCTTGAAATCATCCCCTACTATGAGCAGAAGTGGTTCAACTCAAAAACTTGACAGAAGCATATCATTTGCCCCATGTTGTATCTCTAGTATCGAATTATTAGTGCTTGCATTCTCAGCATTATCATCATCACCCAAGATGGTGATGACCTGACCATTGACGAAGAACTTCAGTTTCTAATAAAATTAAGAAGACACACCCTTGATACTATGGATCCACGATCATCTAAGAAACAAACTAAAATAAGTCAAGATGGCTATGACTTGGAATTCAACAATGGGGTTTATAGGGCCAACCCCTATTGTAAGATTTATAGCTCCTATCACTTATCGACGAGTATTATTATAAGCGTGCACTACGGTAGAGGTTGGAGCAATGTCTCTTTCTTTTACTCCTAATCAATTATGGGTTCTCAACGGGGAAACATTAAGAGCTAATCCATTATCGATAAGAGAAAGTGGGACGGTCTTTCCCACGACTTAAATAGAGATATTGGGAGCATAGTTGTGATTTAACCCAACCTTAGGGATTTCTTCTTTCTAGAAAAAGAGAGGATTCTATTAGATGTTATAGATCCGACCAGATTCACTACTTCTTTTGGCATGGTGGAAGGAGGCACTGTGGGCCTGATGAGTAGTTTGATCAAGGAATTTCGGTGCAGCTGGGAAGACATAAAGAGTACCCATAGAGTGATGTTATCTTGGGTCTTCTTTAACTGATCGAGGATCTTGATCTTCTCGAGGGTCATTTCCGGCATAGGAAGATTCTAAACACCTTTTCCCTTATCGATCACTAATGATTAGAGATTTCGAATTGGAAAATTCCTCCCTGATCTAGTCATACGGTTCGCAGAAGAGGGGAAAAACAAAAATAATGTTTCCTCATCTATCTCAGGTTGTCCATCCACCTTGTTGATTTTTCTTAGTAGCTCCTCAAACGATATCATTCCACATATACTGACTATTAGGTTAGTCTTTTCTAGCCTTTTCTCTTTGTCTGAACTATCGAATTCATACCCCCATCCGGTGGTAACAACATCATATTTTCACAAGCAGTCAATACACTCCATAACCTCAAGGGCCTCTACGTATAGATCCTCCCATTCAACGAGGAGATGTACAAGGGAAGGGACCCGGTGCCCATGTAGTTTCAAATCATGAAATAGCTCGGACATACTGTAAATTTCAACGATCTGTTAGAATAAGTCTACCATGATCTGGACAATAACATCTAAACTGACTTCATCGATAGGTACTACCCAATTATCTGACATTCGAGACCA
The DNA here is from genome assembly GCA_949130495.1 of Sambucus nigra. Classification (NCBI taxonomy): domain Eukaryota; kingdom Viridiplantae; phylum Streptophyta; class Magnoliopsida; order Dipsacales; family Adoxaceae; genus Sambucus; species Sambucus nigra. The sequence continues at coordinate 213,683,001 of OX422217.1, forward strand.
TTTTTGAGCTTCCAAGAATAGCGTACTAAACCTCTGGAAATTAATGGTCATTTCTGAGGGCAATTTCAGCTCGAACTCCAAAAGTTGGTTCAATACTACTAACAATCCCATATCCTTCCCTCCAGAATGGGTACGAACAACAATATATGTTCTAGTAAGAAGTGACAGAACCTGATCGGTGAAACAGGTGGGATGCAGGAGAAAATATGGGCAAACTTGGAGGGGTTTAGGAGAATATATGGGTATGATGGGCGATTTACTAGGTACAATCTGGGTAGATGGATTAAATTTCGAGTCTTCTTCTAGCAAGATGGCATTTATATGATTCGGGAGTGGATTGTTGTTTTATTTAGGATTGGCTTGTGGGCGATGACACCCAGGTTAATCAGACCTTGGATCATATTGCGAAGGTGGAAACACTGATTAGTGGTATGGTTGGCAGTTTGATGAAAGTTGCAATGGAATCTGGTTTGAAATTTTTGGGAAGTGGGTTTGATAATGGACTAGGATCCAATGGCTGGATAAGATTTCGGCTTAAAAGGGCCTGGTAAACTTTGGAGAGGGGAGCATGAATCTTAGTGTATTCCTTTTTTACTGGGTTAGGGCGACTTTATGGTGCTCAGGAAGTGGCAGGCTAAGAGATGTTGATGGTTAAAATTATGATACCGACATGCTTTTTATACTTTCTGGGAGTGAACTGTCCAAAAACTTTCTTCGGTTCAACTTCTGTCTTGGCAGGATTTTCTTTGATCTCTACTCATGCTTATCGAAGCGATCAGAAATAAGGGTCATACTATCCTCCCATCGTATCTCGAACATGGGGTAAGAAGTTATTCTTCATGATACTTACTTGCTCCTATTTGGAAGGTCAGTTGGTCATGGTGGCTACTTTCTCTCTCCACCTTGCTACGAAGTAACTCACTGATTCCTCAGGGTTTTATTTTTTTAGTTATAAATCACGGTGGGTATCCTCCAACTCTTCATTGTACTTATACCGTGGCATGAATTCTTGGGCAGCATCTTCCCAACTGCAGATTCTGAACTCCTCAAGAGATAAGAACTAGTGAAGAGTGTTGTCCTTCAAAGTCTGTTCGAACATTTGGGACATAATTTACTCGAAGGCACCTAGGAGAGTCATGGCTCAATGGTAACTTTAAAGATGAACAATTGGGGGTCCTCTACCTCCAAACTTCTTAATGTTGGGCTTCTTGATTTGTTCTGGCAGTCTTGATTTAGGATAAGGGTACATATGGGTGTAATCTATGTAGTTCTCAAAAATTCGAACGTGATTAAACTTTTTGGTCAGAATCTTGAGGTCCTTCTTGATCTTGTTAAATTCTTCTTCCTTCAGATCAACAATCACGGGTAGGTTAGCCCCTGGCTGGGCAAGATTCGACATAGGGAGCTGAGATGGCGGTGGCCCATTAGCAGGAGGGGCATGTGGAGCATACTGATATTCCTCGGGGACCTAAGTAGGCACAGGTTTGGGAAGACCCATAGTGTGAGGGAAGATGACCTCAGGCTCTTCGGGAACAGGGACCTAATTTTGCTGCATCTCATGAACCTCGGTTTGAAGGTTGTCAATCTTAGTAGTAAGTTGGGATCGGACTGTCATCAAATTCGATTGAACATTTGGTACTTGGTCAGCGTTCTCCATGGAAAGCAGGTTAAGGTGAATTCCGAACTCATAGGAAGTAACGAGGGATCTGACGTAGCCTCAGGGTAGTTTGACGGAATACTGAAGCCAATAGGGAGACTGGCCTATGCGACTGACCATAGAAGAAGAAAAATTCGAATTTATTTTTGAAAGAGAGGAGGGGAAAATTGTTATTTTTTAAAAGGGAGGAAAATATTTTTGACATTTGTTTTGGAAAAGATGAGGACAAAATGCTTTTGGGTAAAAAAGGAGGAAAAATGTTTTTGGTATAAGGAAGGAAAAATGCTTTTAGGTGTTTTGATAAAAGAGGGGAAAATGTTTTTGACACTTTTGGTAAAGAAAGAGGAAAAAAGAGAGACATGTCTCATAATAATAATAATAATAATAATAATAATAATAATAATAATAATAATAATATTATTATTATTATTATTATTATTATTATGTTTTCACTTGTATTAGGTTTACCTAAATGCAAAACGAAATGTCGAACGGGATCTAAGCCTGGGAAAATTGGGTTTGAAAATGTGTAAAAACATGGTTGGAATTATTGCCAGGTTCATGGGCAGGATCCCGTTTTGAAGAAGGTGAAATTGCACAAAAAATTGGGCTGCATGCCAACCCGTCATTTCGGCAGAGTTTCGGGTAGAAACTAGTAAATAAATATGAGTGCCCTAGGTTTGACACCTCTACGAGGGTATGCAGTTGTTGGGGTAATTGGAAGGCTTCCCCCTTTTGGCATGACTTCCACAATATATGTATTGCTTTTGAGGTCAATTGGCACGTGTGGATAAGACATTTGACATACTTGAGTGTACATGAATTGCCTCACTATATACCTCGTGGGGAGAGTTTGTGTGAGAGAAAATTCGATATACTCGACGTACGTGTACGAGTTCCCTAAGATATACCTCCTGTCATGACTTCGATCAAGCGGTACGATGCGGAGGGAACCGTTCAATATACATCGAGGGTACTTGGCTATTGGAAGATGAGAGTCATATCGCTTAGGCTAACTGCGACCTGTCGGACTAGTGGCCATCACGAAGTGACACGCTAGTTACGGGACAAAGTTTGGTGAATAGCCATGCTCTTTGGTGATGTAGTGTGCAAAAATGCATGATTCTTGAATAGTATATTATGGAGAGAGTATCTTTATGGGGCATGATGAGAACCATACTAATAGGGAAGAATGTACAAGTATAAAAACTAGATCTACATGGAGTGTGAAGATTATACTAATCATGGATATGTGAGAGTGATATGTGAATATTTACAAGTGGGTGTGTGGTAGTGAACCTAATCATGGATCAACTACAAGTGAGTGAGCATGGATAGATACAAGTGAGATAAGTGGAGGTGTGTGTTAGTGACACCTAGGTATGAATATTCTAAGTGGTGTGTGAAACATGAGGATATAAGTGATCCTATGTGTAAGTAGTGTGAAGTGTACATGGAGAGTACTTATAAGTGTGTGAGTGAGTAGTGATATAAGCATGAGGTATATATGTACAAGAAATAATAGAGGGAAAAAAGGGAACATAAAGGTAGGTGAATACGCACACAAGCCAAAAACAATGACACCCATGCAAATATAGTCTAGCCCTCTTATGAAAATTGTCCCCAATGGAGTCGCCATTGTGTCCATCCCTGAATATGTCCATCCATATCTCTCCTCCCATGGGGCGGGGGAAAAAAGGCAAGGAGAAAATGGGTCTCGCGCCCTCGTGCTCTCTAGGAGCGCTTCGACCATTGTCGATGTGGGGTGAATGTAAAGAGAAGGAGTCGTTGGCCTATTTTACACAAAACATGCAAAAGAACATGTCGCAGATTTGAGAGAGCGTCATCAAAGACAAACTGATGCTTACGAAACCAATAGTTCGAAGGCTTCGGGGGCTAAGTTATGGAATGGGAAGGTGCTAGGCACCCATCCCACCCTTTCGATCTCTCATGGGCTAGTGTTATTGTTTTCCTTTATTTCTCCTTGAAGTGTGTGTGCATGTATATATAATGGAGATCGTAATCGCCCAACTCATACCATGGAAAAGATAGAGTGAGGTCATCCATAGGAATATTCCCAAAATTATATATATAAAATATGACTTAGGCGTTTATCAAATATTGATCGCTATGATGAAATGATGATATGTGTGGGATAAAATGCAACTCTGGATCACAAACATAATATGTATTAATATAATAAAAGCAGAGATGGGGAATTTCGGAAAATTGGAGAATTATAAAAAGGGACTCGAGTCTCGAGTTTTAATTTGAAACGACTACGCTGAAAAACTGTTACGTAGGCCGTTTAATACAAGATTAAACTATTGAAGTAACTCTGAACTATTTTTTGAAGAAACTCTTTTCTTTAGATCAAAATAGATTAATCACAAGACGTGTTTAATAAAACATGCACGAGATTTGTTCAAGATTAGGTAACTAGTTTTGAAAAACAAAACTAAAAGATTTAAATCAGCACACCAAACAAGAATGAGATGAGGAGATGTAGAAAGATTAAGTAAGATTAAGTACAAAGAATTTTTAACGTGGTAAAACCTCACCCAACTGAGGAAACATCCATGGTGACTTCTAAGTCACAAACCAAAAATCCACTAAAATAAAATGTACAAGTTACAAACTATTTAACACACATGCAAACAAAAAAGACCTATACGAGTTTAGAATATGTACCCACTAGTTTGATTCTAACTTCTCTGTAGTTCAAATGTTATGTGGATTTCTCAGTTTGCTAACTTCTCCACTTTGTTCCAGTCTTTACGTCGACTCTTGTTGTTTCAAGATCTTATTACCAACACTTACTGTGTTGTAGTGTGTCAAGTGTTTGTGAAAGTGATCTAACACATACACGCACACACACACACACAAACACACACACACACACACACACACACACACACACTTATTTATACAAACAAGTCCTAATGAATTAAAAATCAGATCTAAATTAAGATATTTTCAGTTTCTTTCTTCTTTAGAAAGGCTTTATTTGATCCTACAAAGAATCCCGAAATCCAAGGTTACCTTACTCGAAAGACTGCCAAGGTCTTAATCATTTTCAGAGGCTTTTGAAAATATTTTTGAAATTAAAAACCACCAATTGCGATTCTAACTAAGTCAAAAATCTTGTTTCGTAAGAACTAGAAACAAAAAGGAAATTTGTTGATTCTGGAGTGGTGAAAAACATTTACAGAACAAAATTAATCAACAAAGTGATTTCTCAAGATGAGAAACTAAATATGTAGATCTAAGTGTAATATGACATGCAATAGTAAGATCTACTATTTCTATGAAAAAGAAATAGAGATTGAACCAAAACGTCTAAGTTAGTTAGAAGATCTGAAACTCAGAGGATATACACCACGAAAAATTTTCAAACCATAACAAAAATAACTCCCAAACACTCAGGTTTGGTTTTGGATTAAAAACAGATTTTGAAAAATGAGTTTAGGGTTTGGACGATTTAGGGTTTCTTTCTCTCTCTGGATTCTCTCTCTTTATTTTGTCTGAATCTCTTCTTTCTTCTCTCAATTTACGAATTGGAAAAAAGTCCCCAAATGCTGAGGGTAGACCTCCTTATATATTAGGCTAGGAAGGATTGATAAGGTTGGTGCAAATCTAGAGTCTGAGATTTGGTCTTAGCCGTTCGACTTTGATCCAACGATTTAACATCAGCGGTGATTTAAACAACTGTCGATTCATCTAGAGAGGTTCACAGGGATTTGAGAAAAATGCATGCAGATTGTTGATAAAAGAGATCCAAGGGATGGTAAGGTGTACGAGTTATGAGTCTACTAACAAACACAAATCAGACCATCGTGCAAGAGACAAGTGTAAGGCCCAAATGAACACTCACATGCATGTTTTGAAAATAGATACGCACGCACCTTGAAGTATCAAGCGCATTCGAATTCTACCCAACCAAACATATAGGCAAAATGTAATAGAATTCGTATTTACACAATGACCCCAGAAGTTTATAAAGCCAATTTTAATATCTTAAAAATCATTTAAAAAATGTTTAAAAATTCCCAAAAATTATTAAAAACAAAGTTAAAGGGGAATTAACTCACATAAGCATATTTTGCAATATATATGATATGTATGCAATCCTAATATCTGTGAGTGATTGATAATATACCTTTAAACAACAATAAAGGGGAATTAAGTAGAAGATTCTGAGGTTCTTTGGTGTCTAGGGAAGGGACTCAATTTTGTCACTATTTCCAAACTAGATGAGTACTTATACAATATATACTCAAGTGAGTCAAGAGTATAAGGTGCTTCAATCTTCCCCTTTGGAAATATGAGACAAAATCTCTTTTGAGTCATCTAAGACTCGTAGGGAAACAAAATAATAAGAAAAATCTATTCCTGTATAAAGTTCCATCTACCCATATCCTAGAAACAAAAAATTACATAACTCAAGTAATTAAAAACCAATACCCTAATAATATAAATGGTATAGATTCCTACAAATAAGACTAAGATCAAGCTTTTTAGAAATATGTACAAGAAGAAATTAACTCATAAGACTCAAATTTCTCCCCTATTTTGTCTCAAATGGACAAAGGGAATAAACTTTTAGTCACACGAGTTTAGTCAGCAGAAACCATTCCTATTGATTTTCGTAAAGAATGAAATCTATTGTAATCCAAAGGTTTTGTAAACAAATCTGCGAGCTGGAAATCAGTAGGAAGATAATTAATCTCTAATTCCTTAGTATCAACTAATTCGCTTATAAAATGATGTCTAATTTTTATATGTTTTTTTCGCGAGTGTTCAACAGGATTTTTAGAGATATTGATCGCGCTTTGATTATCACAATAGAGATGCAGTTGGTTTTCTTGAATGCCATAAGCATCTAGCATTTGTTTAAGCCAAAGTAATTGAGCATAGCAAGTGCCAACAACTATGTATTCAGATTCAACTACATATAAAGAAGTGTAGTTTTGTTTCTTACTACTCCATCCTACCAAATTGTTACCAATATAGTAACACGCTCCTGATGTGCTTTTACTATCATTAGTACACCCTACCCAATCAGCATTAGTGTATCCTATTATAGTACTAGGAGTATCATTGGTGTACCAAAGTCCCAAATTTAGAGTGCCTTTTATGTATTTAATGATTCTTTTTACACATACTAGGTGGCTCTCTTTAGGATTATTTTGATAATGGGAACGCATGAAAACTACATACATAATATCACGACGTGAGGCAGTAAGGTATAGTAAACTTCCTATCATACTACGATATAAAGTAGGATCTATGGATTTTCCACTCTCATCTTTAGTTTTAGCTTCTTTGGCACTTTCAAGACTAAACTTTTTGACAATCTCTAAAGCATATTTTGATTGCAAAACAAATAAACCTTCTGAATTTTGTTTGACTTGAAGACACAAGAAAGATTGCAACTCCCCCATAAGAGATATTTGAAATTCTTTATGCATAATTTCATAAAATGATTTAACTTCTGAAGGGGAAGTTGATCCAAAAATGATATCACCAACATAGACTTGAGCTATGATAATAACTTTGTCAAAATGTTTGACAAAAAAAGTTCGATCATTTCCACCTCTCTTGATACCTTTGTCTAAGATAAAGTTGAAAAGACGATCATACCATGCTCTTGGTGCTTGTTTAAAGCCATATAAAGCCTTTTTAAGACGAAAAACATGATTTGGATATTGAGGGTCAATAAAGCCTTTGGGTTGTTCAACATAGGTCTCTTCAATCAAGATTCCATTAAGAAAGGAAGATTTGAAATCAATTTGGTAAAGAATAAAATGCAAGTAACAAGCTATTGCAAAAAGAAGACGAACAGATTCTAAGCGAGTAATTGGGGAAAAATTCTCATTAAAATCTATTCTTTCAATTTGAGAGTATCTTTGAGCCAATAATCTGGCTTTATTTCTAATGATTATTCCACTTTCATCAAATTTATTTTTAAATATCCAATATGTGCCAATAACCTTTTTATGATCAGGCCTAGGTACAAGATACCAAACATCACGAATGACAAATTAAAGAAGTTCTTCCTGCATAGCAGAAATCCAATGTGGGTCATTCAATGCCTCATTTACATTCTTTGGTTCCACAAGGGAAACAAAACATGCATAATTAGCATAGTTTCTTAATTGAAATCTTATACGAATAGGCTCACTAGGGTTACCGATAATATTATCTATGGGACGATCTTTAGAAATCTAGTCAGGTACTTCAAGTGTCTCAATTGGTAAAGAATCATCTATCTCTGGAGAGTCATTTTCTAAAACATTTTTAGACTTTTTCACAATAGTTGGTTATCTAGTCTTACTCTCAACAGTAGTGTCACTTACAATAACATTTATAGATTCCATTAAGGTTTTTGTTCAAAGATTATAGACACGATATGATTTACTATCTGGAGAATATCCTAGGAAGATAGCTTTATCTCCCCGAGTCTCAAATTTGGATAAGTGTTCTCTGTCTTTGCAAATATAACACGTACTACCAAAGGTTCTAAGGTATTTAAGATTTGGGTTTTTCCCATACCATAGTTCGTAAAGATTTTGTTTAGAATTCTTCCTAAGATAGATCCTATTAATGATGTGACACGTAGTACGAATAGATCTACCCAAATATATTTAGGTAAACACTTGACATGAATCATAACACGTGCTATTTCTTGAAGAGTACGATTATTGCGCTCAGCAACTCCATTTTATTGGGGAGTTTTAGGAGCACTGAATTCATGTTTGTAACCATTATAGTCACAATACTCTATAATACCATTATCTATGAATTCTCCACCTCGATCACTACGAATTCTATTTACTTGAGTGTCCTTCTAATTTTCAATCCGAAGTAGAATTTTCAAAAAGGTTTGGAAAGTGTCAGACTTTTTTTTAGGAAGGCCACCCAAGTAAATCTAGTGAAGTCATCAACCATAACAAGAATGTAATTGTGTCCACAAAGACTAACAGTTCGAGAGGGACCCATTAGGTCCATATGGATGAGCTCCAAGAGTTTAGAGGTAAGGATATCTTTAACTTTATTATGAGGTACCTTAACAATTTTTCCTTCCTGACATGATCCATAGTCAATATTAGATATAGGTTTGATATTTGGAATTCCTCTAACTATTTCTTGTGAAGATATTCTACTAAGGATGTCGTAATTTATGTGACCCATCCTATTATGACAAATTTCATTGTCATCCATTCTGGCAATGTTACAGACCTCAGTACTAGTCTGGACAGTATAACAATTGTCTGTAGTCCTAAGTCCTGTAAGTATGCACTCACCTTTTTCATTTAAAATTTTGCAATTATTCTTTGAAAAGGTGATAGTATGATTTGAGTCACAAAATTGCGAGATACTAAGTAGATTAGCCTTAAGAACTTTTACTAGAAGAACATTTTGAAGAAAATGCAATCCCTCTTCTTAGAGTGTTCCTTTACCAATGATTTAAGATGATACACCATCACCAAAAATAACTTTTCCTCCGGCAAAGCTGGTTTTGTTTAAAAGTTTTGTGTCATCCACAGTCATATGTTTTGAGAACCTAGAGTCTAAATACCATCCAGAAGGAGTGTGTTCAACTTTTAAAGCAGTAATCACAATGTTACACTTCACCTGGGGCAATAGCTCATCTTTTCTAACCCAAATAGCGCATGAGTTTGAATTTTACGAAAAATATGAGCATTCGGTTTGGGAAAGTATCTAGGAATCCTTCTTATAAATGATCTTTTAGGTTTGGTCTTTCTCTTTCTATAGTTGGATTTTTTGTATCGTTGTCTAGGCAGAATATAATTGTTACGGCTTCTCCTAGAGTAGTTAAAGTTTGGATACAAAGGAGTATTAGAGACAAGATTAACTAAACGTCTAGAGTAGTAACCTTCAATAGAATGACCGTATGTGTCACAGAAAGAGCAATACAAATTGCTTAAAGAGGGTATCTCCTTGGGAAAGTGTCTAAAAATAGGTTTCATGGGATTTTGATTTTGAACCTTATTCCTAGGGAGTACAGTTTGAAATGCAGAATCACTCTTCCTAATAGGAGGGAAAACATATTTATCCTTAGGTGGACTTTCACACTTAGAGTTACTCGATATCCCAATATCAAACTTTTGTTGTTTTTCATCAAACTCGTCTTTTAGGTAGTGAAAATCTGGGCAAGTTTCTATAGGTCTTTTGCCTCCTGACACAAACTTGATTGATTCAAAGTTTTTAGTTTATGTCTTTAACTTTGGGAAAAATCTTATTCCAGTTCGATCATCAGAATTGGTTTCTGAGTCATCAACAAAATCATCAAAACAGTTGGAATTGTTCTCAAACTTAGAATTTTTTTTAAAACAGTTGTTGTCTTTTCTTTAGCTTGTTCCAATTCTAATAATGTCCCTTTATATTTTTTCTCTAGACTTTCATTAGTTTTAATCAAAATTTCAATTTTTGATCAAAAATAACTTCATTATCATGAGTTAAATATTGGGTAGTATACTCTTCAGCGTTAAGTTTAACCATTAGGCTTAGGTCTTCTAGTTTTTTAGTGAGTTCTTTAACTATCTTCTTTAGTCTAGAGCTTTTCTTGAGAGTTTTGGCATAAAGTGTGTGAACATCAGGGAGGTCTTCAGTGTCCGAATCACTATTGTAGTGTGTGAAGTGACCCCTAAGGATTCAATTCTTGAACTCACACACACATTGACATCGTCATTATCGCTTTCCCTTTGACTCACAAACCTCGGTGTAGAACTAACAATTTTCTCAAAAATTAAATCATCTAAACCAGTAGTAGCATGATTCATAACAACAGAAGTAGAGCTATTATCATCATTCTCATACATAGGCAAATGCATACCATCATTATAGATTATCTTGGCTAAGAAGGACATGCAAGGATCGAAAACATCAGATTACTTAGGTTCCTCATTATCAGAGTCACTTGAATCATCACATGTCTTGCAAATGTTGGCCCAAGTATGTTTATTGGTCGTGTTTAGTTAAACTCTACTCTCTTGTGCTATATGACCCAATTTTCCACATCTAAAGCATTCAATATTCTAAAGTCTTTATTAGGTCTCGTATGAATTTCCTTGTGATGTTTGTCTTAACCTTTATCATGAGGTTTGTGATTAGACTGAGTTGGATAATTTGGCTTGCCTTGTCTGGTTGCCATTTTATTTCTAAATTTCACAATTTTTTTAAACTGTTTTGACATCAATGCAATCTGATTATCCAAACTATCTATATCACATTCTTCATCAGAATCATTATTGGGAATGCTAAGCACAGGTCTTATCAGTTTAGAGGAGAAACTCAAATTGGAGCTAGTTTATTTCCTATGGGACTGGGTTAATTATTTCTTGAATTCTAGTTCCATTTCCACAGTTCTCAGTTTACTACTGAGTAATTCAAGAGTGAGATTTTGATCATTGATTTCCTCAATAGCATATCTTTTGTCATCGAATTTCTGTGGTAATGACCTTAGAATTTTTTAGATAATTTCATTTATGTCATAAGTTATCCCATAAGAGTGTAATTTGGTCACAATGTCAGTTAATTTCATGTAGAAGTCATCAAAAGATTCAGAGTCTAACATGATTAAAGAGTTATACTTCTTGATAAGCATATGTGTTTTAGCAGCCTTAACTCTAGTGTCACCTTCATAAGCAGTAACCAGAGTATCCCAAGCTTCCTTAGAAGTGGTACAAGATGAGATCCTTTTGAACTCATGTTCATTTATAGACATAAAAATGGCATTCTCGCCTTTGTTATTGTTTCGAGAAACTTGCTTCTCTTTTGAGTGAATTCACTTAATACTTTCTTAATCCTCTCATTACTTCCTTCAGTGGTTGGTTTTGTAGGATAAGTATATCAATTTTCAACAATATCCCAGACATCATCTCCCAAGGTTCCTTGTATGAAAGCAACCATCCTTACTTTCTAGTAAGCAAAGTTATTTCCATCAAAGAGAGGAGGTCTGGTCAAGTTACCAAATCTTTCGTTTTTTTCGTCCATTGTTTGATTTTAAGAAAACAATTTCATAAACACAAGATCTTTAAAGAAAATTTCCAAAGCTCTGATACCAATTGAAAAACTATTACTTAGGCCGTTTAATACAACATTAAACTATTGGAGTAAATCAGAATTGTTTTTTGAAGAAACTATTTTCTTTAAATCAAAATAGATTAATTACAAGATGTGTTTAATAAAACACGCACGAGATTTGTTCAAGCTTAGGTAACTAGTTTTGAAAAACTAAACTAAAAGATTTAAATCAGCACACCAGCAAGAATGAGATGAGGAGATGTATAAAGATTAAGTACAAAGAATTTTTAACGGGGTAAAACCTCACCCAACTGAGGAAACATCCACGGTGACTTCTAAGTCACAAACTAAAAATCCAATAAAACAAAATATACAAGTTACAAACTATTTAACACATATGCAAACAAAATAGACCTATACAAGTTTACAATATGTACCCACTAGTTTGATTCTAACTTCTCTGCAATTATGACGTTGATGTGGCTTTCTCAGTTTGCTAACTTCTCCACTTTGTTCCAGTCTTTACGTCGACTCTTGTTGTTTCAAGATCTTATTGCCAACACTTACTGTGTTGTAGTGTGTCAAGTGTTTGTGAAAGTGATCTAACACATACACGCACACACACACACACACACACACACACACACACACACACACTTATTTATACAAACAAGTCTTAATGAATTACAAATCAGATCTAAATGAAGATATTTTCAGTTTCTCTCTTCTTTAGAAAGGCTTTATTTGATCTACATGGAGTGTGAAGATTATACTAATCATGGATATGTGAGAGTGATATGTGAATATTTACAAGTGGGTGTGTGGTAGTGAACCTAAGCATGGATCAACTACAAGTGGTGTGTGACAAGTGAGTGAGCATGGATAGATACAAGTGAGATAAGTGGAGGTGTGTGTTAGTGACACCTAGGTATGAATATTCTAAGTGGTGTGTGAAACATGAGGATATAAGTGATCCTATGTGCAAGTAGTGTGAAGTGTACATGGAGAGTAATTATAAGTGTGTGAGTGAGTACTGATATAAGCATGAGGTATATATGTACAAGAAATAATAGAGGGAAAAAAGGGAACATAAAGGTAGGTGAATATGCACACAAGCCAAAAACAATGACACCCATGCAAATATAGTCTAGCCCTCTTATGAAAATTGTCCCCAATGGAGTCGCCATTGTGTCCATCCCTGAATATGTCCATCCATATCTCTCCTCCCACGGGGCAGGGGAAAAAAGGCAAGGAGAAAATGGGTTTCGCGCCCTCGTGCTCTCTAGGAGCGCTTCGACCATTGTCGGTGTGGGGTGAATGTAAAGAGATGGAGTCGTTGGCCTATTTTACACAAAACATGCAAAAGAACATGTCGCAGCTTTGAGAGAGCGTCATCAAAGACAAACTGATGCTTATGAAACCAATAGTTCGAAGGCTTCGGGGGCTAAGTTATGGAATGGGAAGGTGCTAGGCACCCATCCCACCCTTTCGATCTCTCATGGGCTAGTGTTATTGTTTTCCTTTATTTCTCCTTGAAGTGTGTGTGCATGTATATATAATGGAGATCGTAATCGCCCAACTCATACCATGGAAAAGATAGAGTGAGGTCATCCATAGGAATGTTCCCAAAATAATATATATAAAATATGACTTAGGCGTTTATCAAATATTGATCGCTATGATGAAATGATGATATGTGTGGGATAAAACGCAACTCTGGATCACAAACATAATATGTATTAATATAATAAAAGCAGAGATGGGGAATTTGGGAAAATTGGAGAATTATAAAAAGGGACTCGAGTCTCGAGTTTTAATTTGAAACGACTACGCTGAAAAACTGTTACTTAGGCCGTTTAATACAAGATTAAACTATTGAAGTAACTCTGAACTATTTTTTGAAGAAACTCTTTTCTTTAGATCAAAATAGATTAATCACAAGACGTGTTTAATAAAACATGCACGAGATTTGTTCAAGATTAGGTAACTAGTTTTGAAATATAAAACTAAAAGATTTAAATCAGCACACCAAACAAGAATGAGATGAGGAGATGTAGAAAGATTAAGTACAAGAATTTTTAACGTGGTAAAACCTCACCCAACTGAGGAAACATCCATGGTGACTTCTAAGTCACAAACCAAAAATCCACTAAAATAAAATCTACAAGTTACAAACTATTTAACACACATGCAAACAAAAAAGACCTATACGAGTTTAGAATATGTACCCACTAGTTTGATTCTAACTTCTCTGTAGTTCAAATGTTATGTGGATTTCTCAGTTTGCTAACTTCTCCACTTTGTTCCAGTCTTTACGTCGACTCTTGTTGTTTCAAGATCTTATTGCCAACACTTATTATTTTGTAGTGTGTCAAGTGTTTGTGAAAGTGATCTAACACATGCATGCACACACACACACACACACACACTTATTTATACAAACAAGTCCTAATGAATTAAAAATCATATCTAAATGAAGATATTTTCAGTTTCTCTTTTCTTTAGAAACAAAAGGATTTATTTAACCTTTCAAAGAATCCTGGAATCCAAGGTTGCCTTGCTCTATAGACTGCCAAGGTTTTAATCAATTTGAGTGGCTTTTGAAAATATTTTTGAAATTGAAATCCACCAATTGCGATTCCAACTAGGTCAAAAGTCTTATTTCGTGGGAACTAGAAACAGAAAGGAAATTTGTTGATTCTAGAGTGGTGAAAAACATTTACAGAAAAAATTAATCAACAAAGTGATTTCTCAAGATGAGAAACTAAATATGAAGATCTAAGTGTAATATGATATGCAATAGTAAGATCTACAGTTTCTATGAAAAAGAAATAGAGATCGAACCAAAAAGTCTAAGATGGTTACAAGATCTGAAACTCAGAGAATATAAACAATGAACAACTTTCAAACCATAACCAAAATAATTCCCAAACACTCAGGTTTGGTTTCGGATAAAAATAGATTTTGAAAAATGAGTTTAGGGTTTGAAAATAAAAAAGGGTTTGGACGATTTAGGGTTTCTTTCTCTCTCATGATTCTCTTTCTTTCTTTTGCCTCTCTCCCTTATTTCTTCTCTCAGTTTACGAACTGGACAAAAGTCCCCAAATGCTGAGGGTAAGCCTTCTTATTTAGTAGGCTAGGAAGGATCGAGAAGGTTGGTGCAAATCTAATGGCTGAGATTTGGTCTTGGCCTTTATACTTTGATCCAACGGTTTCACATCAACGATGATTTAATTAAGTGATGATTGTTCTAGAGAGGTTCACGGGGATTTGAGAAAAACGCATGCCGATCGTTGATAAAAGAGATCCAAGGGATGATAAGGTGTACGAGTTATGAGTCTACTAACAAACACAAATCAGACCGTTGTGCAAGAGACAAGTGTAAGGCCCAGATGAACACTCACAAGCATGCTTTGAAAATAAATACACACGCACCCTGAAGTCTCAAGTCATTCATATTCTACCCAACCAAACATATAGGCAAAATGTAATAGAATCAGTATTTACATAATGACCCCAGAAGTTTATAAAGCCAATTTTAATTTCTTAAAAATCATTTAAAAAATGTTTAAAAATTCCCAAAAATTATTTAAAACAAAGTTAAAGGGGAATTAACTCACACAAGCATTTTATGAAATATATATGATATGTATGCAATCCTAATGTGTGTGAGTTATTAAAATATACTTTTAAACAACAATCAAGAGGAATTAAGTAGAAGGTTTTAAGGTTCTTTGGTGTCTAGGGAAGGGACTCAATTTTGTCACTATTTCCAAACTAGATGAGAACTTATACAATGTAGACTCAAGTGAGTCAAGAGTATAAGGTGCTTCATACGCAGCCTATAAAGGCATAAAAGTCCACGTAGTTTGCATGAATCATAAGGGTGTTGTTTATTCCATAGATTCAAATGGGATTTTGTTATATATATGTGTGTGTAGAAAATATGTTTTAGTTTAGGAAAGGTGTGATGGATAACCCCGTGTGGAATTTATGGGCGTAACCGTCTTTTTGTTTGTTTTGTTTTTTTCATAAAAAATAAAGTATGTGAAATATAACTAACAAAAATGTGAGATGTTAATGTGTATGAAATAAAGAAAAACTAGATTATGAATATAATGTAATTAATACAAAAACAAGAAATTTAAAGAGAGAGAGAGAGAGAGAGAGAGAAGGATTTGGACCTTCTTTGAAGCTTGATCTTGATCTTGATCTTGGATGAACTCCCTTGAATATTGAGCTGAATGGTTGATGAGAGAGGATGGGATTTTTCAAAATTAAGTATGAAAGGGATGGTAATGTAAGATTTAATGGAATTTCACATGACGAAACTTTGCTGATTGCAAGAGAATATTGCTGGGATCACTAATTCTGATGGATCTGAGGCGTGATCAGGGAGTGAGGTTATGACCTTTATTTATAGGGTCAGATGATAATTGGTATGGTCCCAAACCTTCCAATCGATAAGTAACCCTTGGAACACTGTCGAAATGAAGGAAAATGGACCTACTAAATGGCAGTCTCGTGTAGATTTTTCTGGAAAAATGGTTGTAGAACGCAATTAGTTAATCCAAATTGTACACGGGGCATACCGTTAGAAAGGTAATTTAGAGACCTTAGAGAGTACCTGGACCACTTCCGAGTCCAGAGTTGGCTTTAGGTCAAATGTGGCTCGAAAGCGTTCGTCGGTCATTTGGACGGGAGATTGTCAAATGAAAACTGATAGTTCGTCCGGACGGTAAGTCAAAATTGCACACGAGGGACTGTTGGAAATTTTAAGAGATGTAATTTCATATTCCAAAGATATTCTCTCAGTTTGGAAAGTTGACCTTGGTCAACTGAGTCATGAAAGCAGTCGGTGACCTCTCGGAGTAAAATGAATCGTTCGTTCGTACCATAAGTCAGAATTATGAACGGGGCAAACCGTTGGAAAGGGTATTTTGTGACCTTCGGAGACTCATTTAATCTCATTTGAGCTGAATAGTTAACCTTGGTCAAATGGAGCCCGGGAGCACCCGGTGACCTCTAGATCTATTTTTGAGGGAAAACAGATCGTTTATCCGAATTGTTATGCTATTTCACACACAGGGAGGACCTTTGGAAAGGGTATTTAGTTCCTTTCAAAGATTCAAAGAGCTTTCACTCTGACAATGAAGTTTACTGGAGTCAAATCGGGGCCCGAGAGCTCCGACTAATCTCCAAATTGATTTTTGATAGTAAAATGGTTCGTTCGTTCGATCTGTTATGCCTATTTGTGCACGAGGTGGAGTGCTAGAAAGGGGATGCAGAGCCCTTTGAAGATTCAAAGATATTTCTCTCTGATAATGGAGTTAATCGGAGTCAAACGGGGCTCGGGAGAGCTTGGTGGCCTCTAGATCGGTACTCAGATTATGACCTAGAGTTTATAGTGAAATGGAAAGGTGTTAGGGACCTAAGGAGAGACTTATGGGGTCCTAGAACGTGGTGTCTACATAAGAATTTTTCTTAAGTTGTGGGTTAAAAGTTAATAATGAAAGTTAAATGTTTCAAATGTAAGAATAATAGCAAAATGGGGGTTAAGATCCAAAATTCTATAAATAAAGTATGTATTTCAAATGTCTAGAAAATGAGACTTTAATACGTAAAAAAGTGTTACTTTCTATATTAAAGGTGTTAAAGTAGAAAGCAAGAATGTTGGGTTTATTGTGATATTTAACAAGTGTTGAAAATGGGTAAAAGTGTTTAAGGGTTAAGTTGGAAACTTAATAATCATTTTTGGAAAATAACACTTGTTAAAGGACTAAATTTCATGTTTTGGTAATAAAAGGGTAACTTGATAAATTTATTTAAAGTGGAATATTTTTATGAATTAAAAATAGTGATGAATGTTTTTACATTAGTGTGGGTGAAAATGAATTAAGTCCTAAAGCATGAATAATTTTTGGTATGAAAATCAACGTGTGTGTGAATAAAGGACTTAAAGGAGAAAGAAATAATATTCCATGTGTTAATGGAAAATGAAAGATTAAGTCTAGGCTTTTGGCTTCAACCCGTAGATGTGAACTAATGTGAACACTAGAATAATGTTAAAACACATATGAAGATAAAGGAATGCGCCGATGATGCTGGGAAATAATTAAACAAGGCATGACGTCCCTAGTAGTGAAAGACCCCAAACCCAATGCGGAGTTAGAAAATGGTGACTGCAGTCGATGGTGTGGAGCCTGTGAAGTCCAATGATATTAAAGGATTACGAGAAAATATAATGTTATTAATTGGAACATAATAAGAAATGAGTTGTGTGATGGAAATAATCTAATTTATATGAAATGATACATGTTCCATTTGGTGTATAATATGGGCAAGTAAATTGAGAATAACGACTAATGTCCATAAGAAAAGCGAAAAGGCAAGTAAGCTGACTAAATGGGTAAGTAAGAAACCTAATGAGGTTCAAACCAATAATAACACAAGTGTTCATGTTGTACAATCTTTCAAAGTTAATGAATATTTTCTAACACGATGTGTGCGTGTGTTAAAAGAAAGTCTTAGGTAATGATTAAAAACTCCGGTGTGAGTTAATGAACGTTGATCAATAAATGTCTTGAAAGTAAATGAAAGGTTTGCCTGACAATTGTTAATTGTTTAACTGTGTGAGTTAATGGGAACGAGTGTTGGTTTCAAGCTTGAAGATACAAAATTACTATTTTATAACGATAAGTAGTATAAATAGTATCAAGTAATATTTTTGGAATAAAATGGTTAAATACATTGGGACATGTATTTCCAAAGGTGTATATATATATATATATATATGCATGTAGTTATGGCGTGTGAGTATTCGGTCTACCGTTCGTTCTATACTGCATTTGTATAAGTTCCCATTAAGCAATAGGCTCACTCCCTCCTTTTGTTGTGGCATGTTTTATGTCGTCCCATATTTTAAGAGAGTTGTACATGTAAGCAATTAATTTGCATTGACGTTAGTAAATCTATTTACTTGTCCTTGGGGGAACCCCCTTGGGTCACATCATGTAATTTAATGAAATTTAGAATAGTATGTTAATAAGTATAACGTTAAATAATAATAAAACTGGATCAAAAACATTATTCAGGTTGTTCTATTGCACTTCACAATTAACGTGTGAGTCAGATTAGGTTGATCCTTTATTAACCCTTTAATCCGAGTCGGGGCGTTACAAATTTGTATAAGAGCTTTAAGTTTCATGTTTCTTTAGAGTTTGATATGGCGAGGTGAGTAATGGATCTTCTCGACCTCGATGTTGGTTTGGGCCGATCACGTTGGATTAGTGATGGTTTCTATTCGTATCCTGGATGGTGAAGTCAAGGACATTAGCATGATATGAAAATTTTATGAGATGGTAAAAGATTGAGTTAGTAGCCTTTCACTTTTCGTATCAATTATGTTGTAGGTGTGTTAGTAAGTTATGGGTGTCAGTGTATGCTAATAGAAGTAATAACGTGATCTTTTGGTGAAATATATTGTGTGGTAACTTTTATGATGAGAGCAGCCTTAGCAGTAGCAACATCGAGTAGTGTTCACTGCGACCTAACTGTAAAGGTTGAATATTTGATTTATGGAGGTTAGGTGACTAAGTGGAATTTATAAGTGTTGATTCTATGGTGAGAAAGTATTGGGTCCCTTGGTTGAGGACTTGGATTTAGTGTATCTTGATTATAACGTAGGTTTAGATAATCATGATGATTTGAAGTAACCTAGTAGTGAACCTAGAAAATGTTGGTGATTTAGGGTTAGGAACTAGCATTGTGATGTTCTAGAATAGGGACTTTTGTGGTGTAAGTAAGGTGAGACTCCTCTTAGGCAATACCAAATGTCCTGTGCCATACCAAAATTATGGTGGTATTAATTTATAGTCTTAGATATAATAATATGGTATTGAGTAATATGACCCCTTGTGGCATCTATGGTGTGGGCCTTGGTGTTTATAGGCAACACTCGACGTCTTGTGTCCTACCAAAAACATATAGTCATGTTAGCTTATAGATTAACACATAGTATGATGCTTACAATGTGAGTAAAATTAGTTGTTGTGGATTGAACATTAATTGAGGATTAAATGATGCGGCCTACTGAAATTGACTTCGGGTTAATAATATGAATAGACACACGTGAATTCGTATTGATAATTCCTTGAAGGTGTATACTAAGGGTCATCTAGTGAGATATTAATACGAGTGGTAGACATTCCCTAGTAATAGTGAATCTAAGGTTTTGTACCGTGTATTATGGTGACAATGATGTCTCTCTTTGAATCTTTGGGATATCTTATGATGTCAAGGATATATCCTTTTGGTTAGTATAACACGTAGTGATTATGATTGAAGCCTTGAGGTTACGAGTTAGTGGTCGTGATTGATTATCATACGTGATAGGATTCTGTCATGATGACTTTTACACCGATATGTGTATGTCCATTTTGAGGTGATTGAATTGGTGTCTTTTCAATGAAGCATATGGAAGAATCATTATTGCATTAGTGTTTTACATAGTGATGATAGATCATTGATGATCATCGTATGGTTAAGTCATGTTGACTTGTGGCAGTGCCTCATAGCTAGTTTTATGATTTGGTTTTTGAGCATGTGCCATGATATGACCTTGGAGGATAATGTCGAACATAGGTTGATAAGTGCTAGGTTGTGCACCTGGGAGACCTAGGACACTATGATGTTCCTCATGGTTTAGAAATAGAACTTGGAGTGTGATGTTAGGCTTGATTATTGCACCTGTGTGTGCTACCTATATGGTTTGGTATGAATCTATTGAGGGAAGTCATTAGGTCTTAGGCATGGGTAATACTTGAAGGTTTAAGATGCAATTAGGATAGTTATGATTTAGGATCACATAGGACGTTGCTAAGAGTTGTAGTAGTGATCCATAAGTCAAAATTTTGAAATTATGAGAGCGATGTGTTTCACTTGATGAGAGTGATCTTGGAAAATAAGGTTAGCTATCATGTGTGGAAAATAAGGTTAGTCAGCGACTAACGATAAGCGCCAAGAGATGTAACTTCGCCTTGATTTGGTATAATTATGCTTACTAATTAGGAAACATGTAGAATTAATCTTAAGGATGAAAGCCTTGCTTTCCATCTTCCCAAAGAAATCAGTTTCATACTTCGTTTGGTCTGCAAGGATGGATGATTCATGGTTAGGACCCATCAGGGTTAACGGGCCAATCTAGTGTATATGACAAGGATAAGACATTAGCAAATATTGATGAGAGTTATAGATTTCAAATTTACATTATGGGTTTATACATCATATGGCAGGGTCCGTTGTCGGACTTTGATTATTTCATTTTGTCGTGACAGTCGCCTGATGCATTGCATTCCTTATATCTTCTTGATCCCGGTAGTGGAAAGTTATTGATCAATTCTGATTTAGGCATAGCGCTGCATGAGCTCAGTATTGATGCATGTTAAGCTGATTGTGGCTAATGCATAATGATAAATAAGTGTGCTCTTATTCGGAGGCACCTTTGTTCTACATTAGTTTGTGTGTATGCGTGGTATCACTTTTGCCTCATATAGTTTGCACATATTACTTGATTGCTTTAGGTTAATAGATTTTTTTAGTTAATCGGTATAACTAATTATGACGTGGTCGTGGGTTTTTAGGTGATGACTCGAGGATATTGTTCGCATTAGATCCTGATGAACATTAGATGTTAGTGTTGCACTTCACTTGGAATTGCCCGGATTGGGGATGTGATCGCTTGTGTATATTTGTGTTATAATACCTAGGATGACTTTAGTTTAGAGTAAAGATCTCATGGGAGATATCGATCAGTAGACCAATTGTAATACCCCGTATTTTTATGCTATATTTAATTTGGGGATTTATTAAATTTAATGTGACTGTTATTTAATATAAATCCGGAAATTAATTGTGTTATAATTATTAACGTGACTAGAGTTAGTAATTATGGGAAACTTGTTGAATATTACTAATGAGCATAGTAATATATTATATTGGTTATATTGAATGTCATAAGTGAATTAAATGACTATTTCGGAAATTTAAGTCGGGACGTGCCCGTGTCACGTCGGGACTAATTGTGTTAAATAAAAAGTGAATATTTTATAAGTTGTCCGTATGGTCATTTTGAGTGCGCCGACGCATCCGAAAGGGTTGAGATAGTTAGAAAAGTGTACCCGGGGGGTTTGGTTCGGGTCCCGGAGTGTTTTTAGGCCTAATTAGTGACCCGGGAGGGCATTTTGGTCTTTTTCCAAAATAGGGTAATTAAACCCACGAATTTTAGCAGCCTTTATCAGCTGGTTAGGTTATCCATTTAGGGTTAGAACATACAGAACCCTAGGACGGCCATTGGAGAAGAGAGGAGAGACCTTTCTAGGAGATTCAAGGCCAAAACACCTCCGTTTGCACCGCCGTCACCACCAACGCGTAGATCACGAGGAGGAGAACGCAACCACACCATAATCCACAGGAAATCAGACTTCTAAAAATCCCAGGAAAGTGTTTAACTTGCATATTTCGTTAGTGCAATGTTCATATTAGTTTAGGATTAATTAGGAATGTAATCCATGTAAGAAAACCCCAAATTTTGATAGGAAATTGCATGTAGAGAAGATTAAAACCTTATGCTGGAAACTCTTGATGTTATAGATGTATTACCCACGAATTTTGATGTTATATGAGGAAGAAATTATGGAGAAAAACTGAATTGAATCATAGTTATGAAAACTGTAGGGTTCTTGATGTTTAGATTAGATATTGGGTTGTTTAACCATGATTATTGATGTATACACGCATGCTGAACGTTAAAAACGTCTGGAATTATGTTAGTATGTTAGTAGCAGAATTTATGGGTCGATTAGTGTTGGAAATTATGGAAATTGATGAAGAATTTTGATGAATCCCGTAACTGCAATTCTGCAGAATTTTTTCCCAGACCTGCTTGATCGATCGATCGAGCATAGAGCATCGATCGATCGAAGGTTCGATCAATCGAGCCCAAGCTTCGATCGATCGACCCCTCCTGGAAAACTCCTATTTCCCTTGTTTAATTAGTTAACGTAAGTTATCGTGAAATTATCTTTGGGCATTCTAAATAAAATGAATTGGGAGACATTGAGGACCAGTAGGGTATATGGATAAATGTTAGAACCTTTAATCTTCAACGAAAATGGTATTTATGGGATATTTACTTTAGGTTGGTAGATTTATGAATTTAAAGGGTGAGGTACGTAAGAGAGTTACGTTGGAATCTAATAAAGTCACTTACTGAATTCCAAAATTTTGAGGATGTAATCCATGAGTGTTAGGTAATAAGTGAGAAAACCCTTCGAATTAAGGTTAGGAATAAAACCTTATATGTAATTCCATAACTGTGTAATTAAGGATAAAGGATATAATTACGGGTGATGAGAAGAACCTATATTAATTCGATAAAGTGGTATATTTATATGATTGTGTGTACATATATTATATGCATGTGAAAATCATACCCACGATACTTGCTATCCCTGAGGTTTCCGCGCTGGGACAAGTCTTATCTCGATGGGACCTTTATGGGGGATATTGACTTGTACCCTAGAAGATAGATGTCCTTGGTACAGGCTATCGATGTGATAGTTCAGACGGTCCTAAGAGACGCCGGTATGTGCCACCCTCTTAGAGACTTGGAATCTATGCTTCGCCTCAATATTGTTTGTGTATTTATGTTAATACAATTCGAGAGTGATTCCGAATGTATTCCGCTTAAAATGAGTGATATGGGGCTTTGGATAGTGGAAGTATGCACGCACCATAGTTTTATTCGGGGTGTTGTTATATATATATATATTATACGAGTAGTTAATATATATATATGAGATTATGATATGTGAAACTGTCTACTGAGATTTGATAAGTAGAACATGTTTGTTGACTCAAATTATTAAATACTTGTTTTGAGAAAGTATAAAATGTCACGGGAACTTTATTATTTTTATGAAGTTAAAAATAGAGAATTTTGGGCTACTTGTTGGAACATCTTTTAAAGTGGGTATCGTGTATTATAAATCTTACGAGTAATTTAAGTTAAGTTAAAGCTGTTAGAAAGACTAGTATGTTAGATGCTAAAACAAACCGTTGGGAAGGTTAGTGCGATAGGTGTGCACATTAGAAGAGAGGTGATTATTTCTCAAGAGAGAGACGCACTAATATGTTGTTGCATTGGCCTGTATCAATTTAAATACTTTCTTAACGTATTTTAAAATCAAACACACTTTCGGGCTCTGACCCGTTTCTTTTTCTCTCTCTCTCTCTCTCTCTCTTGTATATATATATATATATATATATATATATATTTCAGGTGCCCAGCCACAGGGGCGTCTTGCTTAGGATCTCTTGAGAAGAACGAGCTGCAGCTTAGGTGGGAGTTGCAGGTCACTTGAGTAGACGGCTTCTGTTATTGACTCCACTCTTAGTACTCTCATTTATTGGGCACGTGTCGCCCTTTTTATCATCTCATTTGTTGTTGGGACATTTATATTTCAGTCATTTCCAGTATTGTTCTTTGGAATTTATTTCAGTATGGACTTGTGATTTTAGTTTTATTATGTTGACATTCGATTGACGAATGTATGTGATTATTTAGTTCATCATGGTGCGATTCTTAATTGTAGAAATGTTGTTTAAATAAATAAATCTTTTTTTTAATTAAAATTTGGAAAGTTTGTATGAAAAATGTTTTTGACACTTAGCTTAATTATTTAGGGTGTTAAATTGGAAAATTTATTTTTTTTCCACAGTAATGCTGAGAATGAACCAACTGTTAACCATGATTTAATTTAATAAAGGAGTGATCGCCCGGTATTTAATTAGGCGGGGTGTCACACCAATGTGATATGGTCATTGTTTTATGTGATGGGTAGTGATGTTGAGGTTATATCAGTCTAGGGTAGGCGTCATCCAAAATTGTTGAGAAAACAGAGGCTTGTAAATCCATGTAGGAAGGATTCATGATGATGAGTTCATTAATGATATTATTATATTTAGTAAGTATCGATCATCTAGAGGTTTTGTTTAGATAGACATGTTAGCAATGATTGAGAATTAGTAATAAGAATTTAGGGTTTGCCATGATTGGGTTAGCAATGAAAATAAAACCTTTGGGTTTTAGATCATAGTGTTGAGGATGCCCTAGGATTGGAAACTGGTTGTAAGTAACTAGATTCTAAAGTTCATGACCCTGAATTTCGAGGACGAAATTTACTAAGGATCGAAGATTGTAATACCCCACCCCTAGAATATATATTTTGATAATAAATTGGTTGATTTATTCGAAGAAGTATTTGGAGAAAATCGATGCAGAAGTGAATAGGTTACTAATGCACATTAATGACGCATTTCACATGACGTCTTGGCATGTTTACCGTGCATAGGAGAGAATAGGGATGCACGACACCCATTTTGGGTTAACCTAATTAAATTAATAATACATCAATATCAAGTTACATATGTAAGGATGGGAATTGGGAATCAAGCCGGCACACGACGTGTTAAATTGCAACTTTGCAAAAATTTTAGAGAATTCATCGTAAGGGATAAAAATGGTCCAACCAAATATCTGGTGTTCTAAAATAGGGTTCCTAAGGTCCATGGGGTCAAAAATGGAATTTATGGAATTTTTGGCAAAAGTATCGATCGATCGACACATTTAACTGTTGGGACTCGATCGATCGATCCATGGATTTTCCTCGATTGATCGAACGAGCAAGTGTGCATAAAGTCGTCCCTTATTTTATTTTTTTTGTCTTAATTGTGTCCCTTGGTCATTTAAGGTGTCGTTTTGTGGGTAACTTAGGACCTGATATGGAAACGTTTAGATATAAGAATCTTCCCATTTATGCTTAAGAGGCTAATACTTTGGGTTATAAAAGATAGAGAACCGTAAGAGGGACCATATACATAAGCCATCAGATTTCTATGTCTTTCTCTCACTAGATTGGGATCCTATTGGGGAAAACCTTCTACCCCAAACCACCCCACCAACATTCACCACTATTTCCACCATGAAATCACCATTAGAAGGCCTCAAACCAGATTATATCACCATATAAAACCCTAGGCAAATTTATTGGGTTAACGAAGAGGGTGTTCTTAGAGTTGTGTAGAGGTTTGAAGGGAGTGTCCTTGGAGGAAGAAGATGGATTTCGTGGAGAATAAGGATATCTTCAAGGGATCTTCTATGGAGCAAGCTTGGGAAGAGCTTTTGATAACCCCTTGAGGACACCTTTGGAGGTGGGAGTTGCTCGTCCTACACCACCATTCCCACCACCATTTTGGAGACTTTAGAGGTGGGAATACTAACCTTGGTTTATGTTTAAAGTTGTGTATATTTTCATGTAGTTTATTTACATATATTATAATTAATATATGTAGGATATATGTTTAGTTTGCATACGCTGGTTAACTAGTTGAATTCTATGATTTTATGTGTAAATGGGTTTCAAAGAGATGATTTAAAATGGGTTTTGAAAATGAATAAATTTGAGAGATAAATAATGTGATTTTATGAAATTTAAGAGAAATAATGTGATTTTATGCAAAGAAATGCACTAGGCTTGTTTAAGCCATTTTATGAGATTAAAATGTGATTTTCTAATTAAATAATAAAAATAAATGTAAAAAATGAAACTTTCACTTTAATGGGTTATTTAAAGTGGGTAAAACTCATGTAGAAAGTAAAATGGGTTTAGTGTGTAAATATGTGTAAAGTAAGAATTTTTCATAAGTTATGGGTTAAAAGTTATTAATGAAAGTTATATGTTTCAAATGTGTAAATAATATCAAAGTGGGTGTTAAGATTCAAAATTCCATAAATAAAGTGTATATTTCAAATGTCCAGAAAATGGTACTTTAATATGTAAAAATGTGTTATTTTATATATTAAAGGTGTTAAAGTAGCCAGTAAGAATTTTGGGTTAATTGTGATATTGAACAAGTATTGAAATGGCTAAAAGTGTTTAAGTGCTAAGTTGGAAACTTAATAATCATTTTAAAAAAATAACACTTGTAAAAGGACTAAATTGCATCTTTTGGTAATAAAAGGGTAAATTGGTAAATTTACTTAAAGTGGAATATTTTTATGAATTAAAAATATACATGAATGTTTTTACACTAGTGTGGGTGAAAATGAATTATGTCTAAAAGCGTGAATGATTTTTGGTATGAAAATCAATGTGAGTGTGAATAAAGGACTTAAATGAGAGAAATAATATTCCATGGTTAATGGAAAACATAAGATTAAGTCCGGGATTTTGGCTTCGGCCCATAAATGTGGACTAATGTGAACACTGGAATAATGTTAAAACACATGTGAAGATAAAGGAACACTCGAATGATGCTGGGAAATAATTAAACAGGGCTTGACATCCCTAGCAGTGAAAGATCCCAAACCCAATGTGTAGTTAGCATATGGTGACTGGAGTTGACAGTGGGGAGCCAGTGAAGTCTAGGGATATTAGAGGATTCCAAGAAAAGATAATGGTATTAATTGGAACATGATAAGAAATGGGTTGTGTGATGGAAATAACCTAACATATATGAAATGATACATGTTCCGTTTGGTGTATAATATGGGAATGTAGATTGAGAATAATGACTAATGTCCATAAGAAA
The DNA here is from genome assembly GCA_949130495.1 of Sambucus nigra. Classification (NCBI taxonomy): domain Eukaryota; kingdom Viridiplantae; phylum Streptophyta; class Magnoliopsida; order Dipsacales; family Adoxaceae; genus Sambucus; species Sambucus nigra. The sequence goes on from OX422217.1 coordinate 213,710,359, forward strand.
AGAAAAAAATTCTAAGTAAGATGACTAAATGGGTAAGTAAGCAACTTAATGAGGTTTAAACCCATAATAATACAAGCGTGCGTGTTGTATAAGGCTTTCAAAGTTAATGAATATTTTCTAACATGACGTGCTCAAGTGTTAAAAGAAAGTGTTAGGTAATGATTAACAACTTTAGTTTGAGTTCATGAACGTTGAGCAATAAACATTTTGAAAGTAAATGAAATGTTTTCCCAATAATTTTTAATTGTTAAACTGTACGAATTAATGGGAAAGAGTTCTAGTTTCAAGCATAAAGATACAAAATGATATTTTGTAAAGACAAGGAGAATAAATGGTACAAGTAAAGTTTTTGGAATAAACAGGTTAAATACGTTAGGACATATGTTTTCAAAGGTATATATGTAGATATATAAATATTTTCACATGCATGTAGTTTTAGCGTGTGAGTATTTTGTCTACCGTTCGTTCTATACTGCATTTGTATAAATTTTCGCTGAGCATTCGACTCACTCCATCATTTTATTGCGGAAGGTTGTATAATGTCCTGTATTTTGAGAGAATTATATAGGTAACTACTTAATTTGCATTTACATTAGTAACGCTGTTTACTTGGCCTTGGAGGCACCCCTTGGGTCACATCACGTAGTTTGATGAAAATTAGAACTGCATGTTAATAAGTGTAACGTCAAATAATAATTAAACTGGATTAGAAACATTATTTTTTTTCATTACACTTCACAATTAACGCGCAAGTCAGATCAAATTTGATCATTTATTAAGCTTTAAATACGGGTGGGGGTATTACAACATCCCCTTTTCATGCCACACCCGAGCCAGTTCCTGAGTTTGTGTTAGATCCATACGAACCTTGGTCTAACCCACCTAGGACAGCTTGTCCTAGACATTTTGTGAAAGGTGGGACCAAGCCCGTTTATGTTTGTTCCCATTGCAAACAAATAGTTCACCTTAGAGAGTTTTGTATTAAGCTAGGGAGAGTGTCTTATAGATATATTCACCGGTATGCTCACACATGTGTTCCTACACGAGTTCTTACACGCACTCCCACATATGTTACTCCGAATGGTCCCACACATCACTTGAGAGACTTTGAGAGTTTTCGAGAGCAAGTAAAGTATTTTGTCAAGTGAAAGTGCCCAATATATGTGCTTCAAATCAAACCAAATTTTATTACCAAAAATTGTTCAACTTTTAATTACGCACCAAACCAAGTTGTGAAAAATTCAATTCTTACTTTAAACCAATTTTATCTTGATTAATCCTAAACATGCTTCTAGTGATTAAAGAAATTAAAATAAAGTAAAGAATACTCACAACGCCAGATGTACGAGAAAAAAACCCAAAACGGGAAAACAACCTCGGCCCGCCCAAGCCAGACAATCACTATGAATGTGGATTTACTATGAACAGACACTGACTCACTCAACGACTCAATTCCCAGGGGTCTTGACGCTTTTTTAATCTTCAACCTCTCCTCTCATAGTGCCCACACAGAAAGTCTTTCTTCCGCGATACCTGTCCACAACACACGCGTCCACGTATGTCTCGGTGTCCACCGGTTGGCTTTGATTCGTCTATGATGTCGAATAAGAATTCCTTCTCTTTTCTTCACCGAAAAAACCTTATGTTCAATGATAGAACAAACAACTTTGGTGCAGTAAGATCACTTAAACATATAATAATGATATCTCGGATCTTTGCAAACTCTAAGGATGCGTTTATGCTTTGTAAACCTTAGAAAATGTGTGCAAATAACGTATTGGATGGTATACTACTTTTTCAAGTTTCACACCTAATAAAATATGATAGAAACACGTTTTAAATAAGATTTAAATGCCGCCTCAAAAAACGTGTTGTTCGAACGACACTACCACATCGTTCGCGCGACATAGGCATCTCGTTCGAATGAGATCCTTAAGTCATTTGAACGAACTGACGTGTCAATTTGACTTTTTGACTTTTAGTTCAAAACGTATCTTTTAAAGGAGATCCAAATAAGCCAAAATATATTTTGAGTATATCAGAATAAAACGTATTGTAAACCTTTAAAACACTTTTAAAAACATTTTAAAATAATTTTCTTTATAAAAATACATCCTTATCTTTTATAAAAATAATTTCGAGCACCATTAATTATATGCATTCATAACTAAGTGATCTCGGAATGCAATTAACTTTGAAGACGATTACACTTGAACCAGTTAAACTTCGACATGATTTAATTCTTTGAAGCTTTTCCGCAACGTCTTCAATTTTCTTCAATACGACATAGACCAAGTGGGATTGTGACAAAATAAAAATATCCCTATGACATATTACAAACACAGTTTTGTTCATGGAATTAAGTAAAAACAATACAGGGACTCAATTGGAAATTTATGTCCTTATAAATCTCCCCCTTTGACTATTTCGGGACAAAACTAAATGATTGACATTCCTAAGTCGGGCCGTCAAGCCGTATGACACCTAAATCCCATCCCATAAACCCAAAATCAAAAATACTGGACACGGACTAGAATATGTAGCACCGGCGAGCATAAACTATCTGATGTGATGTAGACTTGAAATCTCGAATCGGTGAAGCGTACCTACACATATGAAATAGACAAACAAATAGGCAGTGAAGTAATGAAACCAATATATTTATCCAAATTATACCAAACAATAATAGATATCAATATGAATAAGCTCTGAACAATCATTTGTTAAACAATTTGAGCAACAAAATGATACCAACAAACAAAATGATACCAATGTGTACTACCAATTTGAGATACCAATTTGTAAACATATGTAAACCAAAAGATGCTCAAATTCACCCTATATTACATACATCTCTCTGCCTTTTTATCTCTAATAGACAATCCGATGAAAAGATAAACCAATCAAAATATCTAGCAAGAGAATATACCAATTTGAATCAAAGAGAAATCGCTATTTAATCATAAAACAACCAACTAAATATGATCAAGAAATGACAAATCAGTAGCTAGTAAACCAAGGAATCATCAAAAGAATATAGCAATTTAATCAGGTGTGATAAACGGACTAAATGCAAAAACCTATTTTAGACCAATAAATCCTGCATATACTAGTCAGTACAGAAACACTTCCAGCAGTACCAAAAATATACCAATTTAAACCAGTGGACTTCAAACCAATAAGAGGCCATAAAATAGCATGTCATTCGAACGATCCAGGGACGTCGTTCAAATGAAGTGAGGACGTCACTCGAATGAAGTACAACTGTGGTTCATGCGACATGGGCGTGTCGTTTGAACGACTTCTCGCAACCTGCCAAAATTTTCCAAATTCCCAAAAATATTATATAATATTGCCCAGTGAAAAAATTTCCACAAAAAAAATTCAGGAAGGGCCTGACACAAGCAAAACAGTATTAAAATAGAAGGCTTTTAACACAAAATGCAAAAACTCAAAAAAACTAAAAATGTGAGTTACATGCAAACATAGTACCGATGTGCTCAAACATGGATATGAAGTGAATGGGCGTGAAACTAGAACAAATGAGTCACAATTCAAACACATCAAAACGATCAAGAGTCTCTAATTTATAGCGATAAATCATCCAACTTTATCATAGCCTTATGACAATTGAAGTGTGAGCTTAATGAACTAAACATCCTACATGCACACAAATCTAGAATTTTGACGATTCTACAAATAATAGCGTCGAATTGCAATGCTTCAACATTAGGATTAGTTGAGCAAACCCGTTTAAATTTTTAATCCATCCAAAATCCCTAAAAAAGATCATATTTTCTTTGGAATGAACTAAACTAAATTTGTCCCTTTTCCTAACATATTGCATACTCTTTTGGGCTCTTTTAAACGGTGGCTTTCACGATGAGTTAACTGGAACTGTCGCAGCTATTTCCCATGAATCACACAATATTTTTCCAATTCAAATCCTCATGGTAAACGGTTCTTACATGCAGACTTATCCTTAAGTCTACTTAAACATAGATGACAAGATTTAGATAAGAACGCCTCACCAAATTCAAATATCCAGAGAAGTCAAACATCCATATAAACTCGTGCATGTGTGCAATGTTGGCATATATACAAAGTCGCATCAAAATTCATATCAACTTCCAAACAACCCCATATAAACAATGGTTAAGATCATTACAAGCATCGATAATAATGACCAAATGTCCTAGCCACGTGGATAAGAAACGATGGGGGGTCCAAACACACCAATATGCCATATCAAACATGTAAACTCAAAAACAAAAACCTAAAATCTTTTTGGCTTTTAAAAAGTTTTCTCAAAAAATAAAATATTTTTGTACTTTTCAAATAAGACTCAAAGAAATGAAAAATATAATACAAAGAGCTAAACATGTCATAACACTAGAAAATTATAAATCATGATGTAAGGGCTAGCATATAACAAAACATGCAAGCTACTATCCATAAGAAATAGCAAGAGATGAATAATGTGCATGCATGTGAGAATCAACCAATAAAGCATTTAGCATCTCCAAAACGGATTACCTAACCCAAACCGGTGTATACCTAACAAAACGGGTTTTGGGAACCAAAGGGACACTACGTTTAATCTTCCTATGGTCTTTTCTAAGATCAAAACAAAAACTCCAAAGGTGACCTTTCCTACCACAATGCGAACATGTGAAAACCCGACGAGGAACGGGACCTTTAGGTTGACCTTTTCTAATACCCTCGGATGTGGTTGACTCTCTAAAATAAACTATGGTTTTGACTTTTACATTCGAACCACTAGAACAAGATAAGCCGCTACCATCACTACTCGTGTCATTTAAATCATTTTTTAACTTCAAAATTTTTGACTCAAGCAAACGATTAGACTCCTCAAACATTCGGGAATCCTTCTTTAAATTTTCAATTACCCCTAAAAGGTTATCTCTCTCCCCCTCAATGTGAGCAAACTTATCGCTAAGAGCCTTTTCTCGTGCCATAAAATCATTAATCGAATTATTTTCCTCAACAGCACACACTTTACAATTATTTAAATCCTCTAAATCTTTTTCTAAAACGAGGACTCTATCATCACCCTCCTTTTTGCCCAATTTCAATATATTAAAATTTCTAAACAAGGAACTAAAGTGCTCACGATAAATATCTCTTTGAATTTGAAAATTTTGCAAATGTTCAATCCTATTTTTGAAACCATAATTTTTTTTCTTCAAAACTTCAATAAGTTTTTCAAACTTTAAATCCAAACGATGTAAATCTGAAAAGCTTAGAGAATCCATCGAGAAGAAACAAACACAGGAGAGATAAATAAACACACGGGATCACAAAATAATAAATTATGATTTCTAGCTCTAATACCAATTTGAAAGTGCCCAATATGTGTGTTTTTAAACAAAACAAACTTTTTTCCGAAAATTATCGAACTTTTAATTATGCACCAAACCAAGTTGTGAAAACCCAATTCTTACTTTAAATCAATTTTATCTTGATTAATCCTAAACATACATCTACTGATTAAATCAAGTAAAATAAAGTAAAGAATACTCACAACGTTGGATGTACGAGGCAAAAAACCCAAAACAGGAAAACAACCTCGGAGGACCCAAGCCAGACAATCACTATGAATGTGGATTTACAATGAACAGACACAGACTCACTAAACGACTCGATCCCCACGGGTCTTGATGCTCTTATGATCTTCAAACACTCCTCTCACACTGCCCACGCAGAAAGTCCTTCTTTCGCGATACTTGTTTACAACACACGCATCCGCGTATGTCTTGGCGTCCACCGATTGGCTTTGATTCGTCTATGATGTCGAATAAGAAACCCTTCACTTTTCTTCACCGTAAAACCCTTATGTTTAATGATAGAACAAACAACTTTGGTGCATCAAGATCACTTAAACATATAAGAATGATAACTCGGATCTTTGCAAACTCTAAGGATGTGTTTATGCTTTGTAAACCTTAGAAAACATGTGCAAACAACGTACTGGATGGTATACTATTTTTCCCGTTGCACACCTATGAAACTCTGATAAAAACACGCTTCAAATAAGATTTAAACGCAGCCTAGAAAAATGTGTCGTTAGAACGACACTGCCACGTCGTTCGTGTGACATAAGCATCTTGTTCGAACGAGATCCATAAGTCGTTTGAACGAGCTGACGTGTCAGTTTGACTTTTTGACTATTAGTTCAAAACGTCTCTTTTAACGGAGATCGAAATAAGTCAAACTCCATTTCGAGTATATCAGAATAAAATGTAGTGTAAACCTTTAAAACACTTTTAAAATCATTTTTAAATATTTTTCTTTACAAAAATACATCCTTATCTTTTATACAAAGCAATTTCGAGCACCATTAATTATACGCATTCATAACTAAGTGATCTCGAAATGCAATTAACTTTAAAGACGATTAAACTTGCACCAATTAAACTTCGGCATGATTTAATTCTTCGAAGCTTTACCGCAACATCTTCAATTTTCTCCAATACATCATAGACCAAGTGGGATCGTGACACAATAAAAATCTCCCTATGACATATTACAAACATAGTTTTGTTGATGGAATTAAGTTAAAATAATACAGGGACTCAGTTGGAAATTTATGTCCTTACTAATCTCCCCCTTTGACTATTTCGGGACAAAACTAAACTAGTGAAATGCCTAAGCCAAGTCGTCAAGCCGTATGATGCCTAAATCCAATCCCATAAACCCAAAATCATAAATACAGGACACGGACTAGAATATGTAGCACCGACGAGCATAAAATGTCTGAATGTGATGTAGACTTGAAATCTCAAATCGCTGAAGCGTACTTACACACATGAAACAGACACATAAATACCCATTGAAGTATGGAGGAACAAATGAAACCAATATATTTATCCAAATGATACCAAACAATAATAGAAACCAATATGAATAAGCTCTGAACAATCATTTATTAAATAATTTGAGGAACAAACTGACACCAACAAACAAAATGATACCAATGTGTACTACCAATTTGAGATACCAATTTGTAAACATATGTAAACCGAAAGATGCTCAAATCCCCCCTATACCACATACATCTCTCCCCTTTTTTGTCTCGAATAGACAATCCGGTGAAAAGATAAACCAATCAAAATATCTATCAAGAGAATATACCAATTTGAATCAAAGAGAAATCGCTAGATAATCATGAAACAACCAGCTAAATATGATCAAGAAATGACAAATCAGTATCTAGTAAACCAAGGAATCACATAAAGAATATAGCAATTTAATTACGTGTGATAAACGGACTATATGCAAAAACCCAATTTAGACCAATAATTCTTGCATATAAACAAGTCACTCCAGAAACACTTCCAGCAGTACCAAAAATATACCAACTTAAACCAGTGGACTTCAATCCAATTAGAGGCCATAAAATCGCATGTCGCTCGAACGAACCAGGGACGTCTCTCAAACGAAGTGAGGACATCGCTCGAACGAAGTACAACTGTCGTTCGCGCGACATGGACATGTCGTTTGAACGACTTCCCGCGACCTGCCAATATTTCCCAGATTCCGAGAAATATTATATAATATTACCCAGTGAAAAAATTTCCACAAAAAAATTCCAGGAAGGGCCTGACAGCGGCAAAACAGTGTTAAAACAGAAGGCTTTTAACACAAAATGAAAAAACTCATAAAAACTAAAAATGTGAGTTACATGCAAACATAGTACCGATGTGCTCAAACAAGGATATGAAGTGAATGGGCGTAAAACTACAATAAATGAGTCACAATTCCAACACATCAAAATGATCAAGAAGCTCTAATTAATAGTGATAAATCATCAAACTTTATCATAGCCTTATGACAATTAAAGTGTGAGCTTAATGAACTAAACATACTACATGCACACAATCCATAATTTTGATGATTCTACAAACAATAGCGTCGAATTGTAATGTTTCAAAATTAGGATTAGTTGAGCAAACCCGTTTAAATTTTTAATCCACCCAAACTGCCTAAAAAATATTATTATTTCTTTTGAATGAACTTAAATAATTTGGCCCTTTTCTTAGCATATTGTATATTCTTTTGGTCTCTTTTAAACGGTGGCTTTCACGACGAGTTAACTGGAACTCTCGCAGCCCTTTCCCGTGAATCAATCAACATTTTTCCAATTCAAATCCTCACGGTAAACGGTTCTTACACCCACACTTCTCCTTAAGTCTACTTACGCATAGATGACAAGATTGAGATAAGAACGCCTCACCAAATTCAAATATGCAAGAGAAGTCAAACATCCATATAAACTCTTACATGTGTGCAATGTTGGCATATATACAAATTCAAATTAAAATGCATATCAACTTGGAAACAACCCCATATAAACAATGGTTAAGATCATTTTATGCATCGATAATAATGACCAAATGTCCTAGCCACATGGATAAGAAACGATGGGGGCGGGTCCAAACACACCAATATGCCACATCAAACATGTAAACTCAAAAACAAAAACCCAAAATCTTTTTGGCTTTTAAAAAGTTTTCTCAAAAAATAAAATCCTTTTGTATTTTTCAAATAAGACTCGAACAAATGAACAATATAATACAAAGAGATAAGCATGTCATAACACTAGCAAATTATAAATCATGATGTAAGGGCTAGCGTATGACAAAACATGAAAGCTACTATCCATCATAAATAGCAAGAGATGAGTCATGTGCATGCATGTGAGAATCAACCAATAAAGCATTTAGCATCTCCAAAACGGATTTCCCAATCCAAACCGGTTTATACCTAATAAAACGGGTTTTGGGAACCAAAGGGACACTACGTTTAATCTTCCAAGGGTCTTTTCTAAGATCAAAACAAAAACTCCTAAGGTGACCTTTCCTACCACAATGTGAACATGTGAAAACTCGACGAGGAACGGGACCTTTAGGTTGACCTTTTCAAATACCCTCGGATGTGGTTGACTCTCTAAAACAAACTATGGTTTTGTCTTTTACATTCGAACCACTAGAACAAGATAAGCCACTACCATCACTACTCGGGTCATTTAAATCATTTTTTAACTTCAAAACTTTTGACTCAGGCAAACAATTAAACTCTTCAAACTTTCGGGACTCCTTCTTCAAATTTTCAATTACCCCTATAAGGTTATCTCGCTCCCCCTCAATGTGAGCAAACTTATCCCTAAGAGCCTTTTCTCGTGCCATAAAATCATTAATCGAATTATTTTCCTCAACAACACACACTTTAGAATTTTTAAAATCCTTTAACTCTTTTTCTAAAACGAGGACTCTATCATCACCCTGTTTTTTGCCCAATTTTAATATATTAAAATTTTTGAACAAGGAACTAAAGTGATCACGACAAATATCTCTTTGAATTTGAAACTTTTGCAAATATTCAATCCTATTTTTGAAACCATAATTTTCTTTCTCCAAAACTTCAATATGTTTTGCAAACTTTAAATTCAAACGATGTAAATCGTCAAAGTTTAGAGAATCCATCAAGAGGAAACAAACACTGGAGAGATAAACAAACACACGAGATCACAAAACAAATAAATTATGGTTTCTAGCTCTGATACCAATTTGAAATTTCCCAATATGTGTGTTTTTAAACAAAACCAACTTTTCTCCGAAAATTATCCAACTTTTAACTATGCACCAAACCAAGTTGTGAAAACCCAATTCTTACTTTAAAAAAGATTTATCTTGATTAATCCTAAACATGCATCTAGTGATTAAATCAAGTAAAATAAAGTAAAGAATACTCACAGCGTCGGATGTACGAGGAAAAAACCCAAAATGGGAAAACAATCTCGGACGACCCAAGCCAGACAATCACTATGAATGTTGATTTACAATGAAGAGACGCAGACTAACTCAAAGACTCGATCCCCATGGGTCTTGACGCTCTTCAGATCTTCAACCACTACTCTCACAGTGCCCACGCAGAAAGTCCTTCTTCCGCGATACCTGTCCACAATGCACACATCCACGTATGTCTCGGTGTCCATCGATTGGCTTTGATTCATCTACGATGTCGAATAAGAAGTCCTTCTCTTTTCTTCACCGCAAAACCCTTATGTTCAATGATTGAACAAACAACTTTGGTGCAGCAAGATCACCTAAACATATAAGAATGATATCTCAGATCTTTGCAAACTCTAACGTTGTATTTATGCTTTGTAAACCTTAGAAAACATATGCAAATAACCTACTGGATTGTATACTGTTTTTTCTAGTTGAACACCTACGAAACTCTGATAGAAACACTTTTTAAATAAGATTTAAATGCTGCCTCAAAAAACGTGTCATTCGAACGACACTTCCACATCGTTCGCGCGACATAGGCAACTCGTTCGAAAGAGATACTTAAGTCGTTTGAACGAGCGGATGTGTCAGTTTGATTTTTTGACTTTTAGTTTAAAACGTCTCTTTTAAAGGATATCCAAATAAGTTCAAGTCTATTTCGAGTATATCGGAATAAAACGTGGTGCAAACCTTTAAAACACTTTTAAAATAATTTTAAAATCTTTTTCTTTATAAAAAAACATCCTTATCTTTTATAAAAATAATTCCGAGCACCATTAATTATACGCATTCATAAATGAGTGATCTCGGAATGCAATTAACTTTGAAGACGATTAAACTTGCACCAATTAAACACTGACATGATTTAATTGTTTGAAGCTTTGCCGCAACGTCTTCAATTTTCTTCAATACGTTATAGACCAAGTGGGATCATGACAAAATAAAAATCTCCCTATGATATATTACAAGCATAGTTTTGTTCACGGAATTAAGTCAAATCAATACATGGACTCAATTGGAAATTTAAGTCCTTACAAATCTCCCCCTTTGACTATTCCGGGACAAAACTAAACCAGTGAAATGCTTAAGCCGGGACGTCAAGCCGTATGACGCCTCAATCCCATCCCATAAACCCAAAATCAAAAATATAGGACACGGACTAGAATATGTAGCACCGGCGAGCATAAACTATCTGAATGTGATGTAGACTTGAAATCTCGAATCACTGAAGCGTACCTACACACATGAAACAAACAAACAAATACCCAGTGAACTATGGAGGAACAAATGAAATCAATATATTTATCCAAATGATACCAAACAATAATAGATACCAATATGAATAAGCTCTGAACAATCATTTGTTAAACAATTTGAGCAACAACTGATACCAACAAACAAAATGATACCAATGTGTACTACCAATTCGAGATACCAATTTGTAAACATATGTAAACCAAAAGATGCTCAAATCCCCCCTATATCACATACATCTCTCCCCCTTTTTGTCTCGAATAGACAATCCGGTGAAAAGATAAACCAATAAGAATATCTAGCAAGGGAATATACCAATTTAAATCAAAGAGAAATTGCTTGATAATCATGAAACAACCAGCTAAATATGATCAGGAAATGACAAATCAGTAGCTAGTAAACCAAGGAATCGCACAAAGAATATAGCAATTTAATCAGGTGTTATAAACGAACTATATGCAAAAACCTAATTTGGACTAATAAATCCTGCATATAAACCAGTCAGTAAAGAAACACTTCCAGTAGTGCCAAAAATATACCAATTTAAATCAGTGGACTTCAAACCAATCAGAGGCCATAAAGCAGCCTGTCGTTAGAACGAGCTAGGGACGTTGCTCAAACAAAGTGAGGACATCGCTTGAACGAAGTACAACAGTCGTTCGCACGACATGGATATGTCATTTGAACGACTTCTTGCGGCCTGCCAAAATTTCCCAGATTCCTATAAATATTATATAATATTGTCCAGTGAAAAAATTTCCACAAAAAAGGAAGGCCCTGACAGCAGAAAAATAGTGTTAAAACAGTAGGCTTTTAACACAAAATGCAAAAAGACATAAAAACTAAAAATGTGAGTTGCATGCAAATATAGTACCGATGTGCTCCAACATGGATATGAAGTGAATGGGCGTGACACTGCAACAAATGAATCACAATTCCAACACATCGAAACAATCAAGAAGATCTAATTGATAGGGATAAATCGTCAAACTTTATCATAACCTTATGACAATTTAAATGTGAGCTTAATGAACTAAACATACTACATGCACACAAATCAAGAATTTTGATGATTCTACAAACAATAGCGTCAAATTGTAATGTTTCAACATTAGAATTAGTTGAGCAAACTCGTTTAAATTTTTAATCCATCCAAACTCCCTAAAAAATATCATATTTTCTTTGGAATGAACTAAACTAATTTGGCCCTTTTCTTAGCATATTGCATAATCTTTTGGGCTCTTTTAAATGGTGGCTTTCACAACGAGTTAATTTTGAACTCTCGCAGACCTTTCCCATGAATCACTCAACATTTTTTCAATTCAAATCCTCATGGTAAACGGTTCTTACATGCACACTACTCCTTAAGTCGACTTACGCATAAATGACAAGATTGAGATAAGAACGCCTCACCAAATTCAAATATGCAAGAGAAGTCAAACATCCATAGAAACTCGTGCATGTGTGCAATGTTGGCATATATACAAAGTCGAATCAAAATGCATATCAACTTTGAAACAACCCCATATAAACAATGGTTAAGATCATTCTAAGCATCGATAATAATGACCAAATGTCCTAGGCACATGGATAAGAAACGATGGGGGGGGGGGGGTCCAAACACACCAATATGCCACATCAAACATGTAAACTCAAAAACAAAAACCTAAAATCTTTTTGGCTTTTAAAAAGTTTTCTCAAAAAACAAAATCATTTTGTATTTTTCAAATAAGACTCAATCAAATGAAAAATATAATACAAAGAAATAAGCATGTCATAACACTAGAAAATTATAAATCATGATGTAAGGGCTAGCGTATGACAAAACATGCAAGCTATTATCCATAAGAAATAGTAAGAGATGAATCATGTGCATGCATGTGAGAATCAACCAATGAAGCATTTAGCATCTCCAAAACGGATTTCCTAACTCAAATCGGTGTATACCTAACAAAACGGGTTTTGGAAACCAAAGGGACACTACGTTTAATCTTCCTAGGGTCCTTTCTAAGATCAAAATAAAAACTCCTAAGGTGACCTTTCCTACCACAAGGCGAACATGTGAAAACACGATGAGGAACGGGACCTTTAGGTTGACCATTTCTAATACCCTCGTATGTGGTTGACTCTCTAAAATAAACTATGGTTTTGGCTTTTACATTCGAACCACTAGAACAAGATAAGCTGCTACCATCACTACTCGAGTCATTTAAATCATTTTTTAACTTCAAAAATTTTGACTCAAGCAAACGATTAGACTCCTCAAACTTTCGAGACTCTTTCTTTAAATTTTCAATTACCACTAGAAGGTTATATCTATCCCCCTCAATGTGAGCAAACTTATTCCTAAGAGCCTTTTCTCGTGCCACAAAATCATTAATCGAATTATTTTCCTCAACACCACACACTTTAGAATTTTTTAAATCCTCTAACTCTTTTTCTAAAACGAGAACTCTATCATCACCCTCCTTTTTTCCCAATTTTAATATATTAAAATTTTTAAACAAGGAACTAAAGTGCTCAGGACAAATATCGCTTTGAATTTGAAAATTTTGCACATATTCAATCCTATTTTTGAAACCATAATTTTCTTTCTCCAAAACTTCAATACGTTTTGCAAACTTTAAAATAAACGATGTAAATCGTCAAAGCTTAGAGAATCCATCGAGAAGAAATAAACACAGGAGAGATAAACAAACACATGGGATCACAAAACAAATAAATTATGCTTTCTAGCTCTAATACAAATTTAAAAGTGCCCAATATGTGTGTTTTTAAACAAAACCGCTTTTCTTCGAAAATTATCCAACTTTTAATTATGCACTAAACCAAGTTGTGAAAACCCAATTCTTACTTTAAACCAATTTTATCTTGATTAATCCTAAACATGGATCTAGTCATTAAATCAAGTAAAATAAAGTAAAGAATACTCACAACGCCGGATGTATGAGGAAAAAATCCAAAACGGGAAAACAACCTCAGACGGCCCAAGCCAGACAATCACTATGAATGTGGATTTACAATGAACAGACACACTCACTCAACGACTCGATCTCCATGGGTCTTGATGCTCTTCTGATCTTCAACCACTCCTCTCATAGTGTCCACATAGTAAGTCCTTCTTTCTTGATACCTGTCCACAACACACGCGTCCACGTATGTTTCGGTGTCCACCGATTGGCTTTGATTCGTCTACGATGTCGAATAAGAAGTCCTTCTCTTTTCTTCACCGCAAAAACCTTAAGTTCAATGATAGAACAAACAACTTTGGTGCAGCAAGATCACTTAAACATATAAGAATGATATGTCGGATCTTTGCAAACTCTAAGGATGTGTTTATTCTTTGTAAACCTTAGAAAACATGTGCAAACAATGTACTGAATGGTAAACTGTGTTTTCCAGTTGCACACCTACGAAACTCTGATAGAAACATGTTTTAAATAAGATTTAAATGCTGCCTCGAAAAACATGTCGTTCGAACGACACTGCCACGTCGCTCGCGTGACATAGGCATCTCGTTCGAACGAGATCCTTAATCATTTGAACGAGCTAACGTGTGAGTTTGACTTTTTGACTTTTAGTTCAAAACGTCTCTTTTAAAGGAGATCCAAATAAGTCAAACTCTATTTCAAGTATATCAAAATAAAACGTAGTGTAAACCTTTAAAACACTTTTAAAACATTTTAAAATATTTTTCTTCATAAAAATATATCCTTATCTTTTATAAAAATAATTTCGAGCACCATTAATTATACGCATTCATACCTGAGTGATCTCAGAATGCAATTAACTTTGAAGACGATTAAACTTGCACCAATTAAACTTCGGCATGATTTATTTCTTTGAACCTTTACCGCAACGTCTTCAATTTTTTTCAATACGTCATAGACCAAGTGGGATCTTGACAAAATAAAAATCTCCCTATGCCATATTACAAACATAGTTTTGTTCACGAAATTAAGTCAAAACAATACTGGGACTCAATTAGAAATTTATGTCCTTACAAATCTCCCCCTTTGACTATTTCAGGACAAAACTAAACCAGTGAAATGCCTAAGTCGGGCCGTCGTATGACGCCTAAATCCCATCCCATAAACCCAAAATCAAAAATACAGGACACAAACTAGAATATGTAGTACCGGTGAGCATAAACTGTCTGAATGTGATGTAGACTTGAAATCTCGAATCGCTGAAGTGTACCTATACACATGAAACAAGCAAACAAATACCCAGTGAAGTATGAAGGAACAAATGAAACCAGTATATTTATCCAAATGATACCAAACAATAACATATACCAATATAAATAAGCTCTGAACAATCGTTTGTTAAACAATTTGAGCAACAAACTGATACCAACAAACAAAATGATACGAATGTTTACTACCAATTTGAGATACCAATTTGTAAACATATGTAAACCAAAAGATGCTCAAATCTCCCCCTACATCACATACATCTCTCCCCCTTTTGGTCTCGAAGAGACAATCCGGTGAAAAGATAAACCAATCAAAATATCAAGCAAGAGAATATACCAATTTGAATCAAAGAGAAATCGCTAGATAATCATGAAACAACCAGCTAAATATGATCAAGAAGTGACAAATCAATAGCTAGTAAACCAAGGAATCACACAAAGAATATAGCAATTTAATCTGGTGTGATAAACGGACTATATGCAAAAACCCAATTTAGACCAATAAATCCTGCATATAAACCAGTCAGTCTAGAAACACTTCCAGCAGTACCAAAAATATACCAATTTAAACTAGTGGACTTCAAACCAATCAGAGGCCATAAAATAGTGAGTCGTTCGAACAAGCCAGGGACATCGCTCAAACGAAGTGATGAAGTTGCTCAAACGAAGTACAACCGTCGTTCGCGCGACATGGATATGTCATTTGAACGACTTCTCTCGACCTACCAAAATTTCCCAAGTTCCTAGAAATATTATATAATATTGCTCAGTGAAAAAAATTTCATAAACAAATTCCAGGAAGGGCCTGACAACAGCAAAAGAGTGTTAAAACAGTAGGCTTTTATCACAAAACGCAAAAACTCGTAAAAGCTAAAAATGTGAGTTACATACAAACATAGTACCGATGTGCTCCAACTTCGATATAAAGTGAATGGGCGTGAAACTACAATAAATGAGTCACAATTCCAACACATCTAAACGATCTCAAAGCTCTAATCAATAGCAATAGATCATCAAACTTTATCATAGCCATAGGTGAAGTTAAAGTGTGAGCTTAATGAACTAAACATTCTACATGTACAGGGTGATTTTCACGCTCATATCTTATATCCCTTTGGAGAACTCCTCCGGGCCTAATGATTGAGGTTGATACTTGTTGTCAAGCATAGGGTGATTTTCACGATCATATCTTATATACATATTGCTAGTGTGTACTATCATTGTACTTATATTTTTCATTTAGATATATTTTTAGAAAAATCCAAAAAGAGTTTTGTTTTTCTAACAAATCTTGAAAAATACAAAAAGATTTTCAATTTCTTTTAAGAAAAAGTTGAAAAGGGCAAAAAGATTTTTATTTTGATAAATTTTTTGAAAAAACGTTTTGTATTTTTTTACACCGTATATGCATGAACATTAAAGATGTCCAAGTCACCCATTCATTCCATATCCATGTGAGTGTTTTGTAGTGTTTTGAGACATGACATCATTTCGTACATGTGCTTAATAATGTCTGGAGTCATTAAGTTGGGATTTGATGATACCTAGCTACATGTTTGACTCATTATCACCTTTACTGCACACGAGCACGAGCTTATTTGACTATTGCACTTACATGTCACAAATCGATCATAGTGTTTTCATCTCAATTTTTCTTTAAGACGAACCAAATGTGGAAAACAAGATAATAAAAAGTGGTACATGTAAGAAACATTACCCGGATTTAAAATCAATTTTTCGATAAAATTGTTATATAGTAAGCAATGGAAATGGACTACGAAAGAAAAAGTCTTTGCATTAAAAGTCTCTATTTTAAATCAAAAGAGCCTAAAAAGATTAGAGGTACATAAAAATAGAAATTCCAAGCCAATTTTGTTTGAACATTAATACTTCGCTACAAATGAGCATTACTTTCTTCAAAATAATTGAGAGTATGATTGTTATATGATAGATTTTGAGGGAGTTAAGTCAAAGATAAATTGGTTTTCACAATCTATAAAAATCTCGAAAAAAACATTAGATAGTTTCGGGCATCATTGGTGTGAAAATCACTTACGGTCTTGATTTTTTTATTAGGTGAAGTTATTTTCACACGAGCTAACCATTTTTATATCTAAGGTAGACTTCGAGGTCTTCCGTTAGTGGTGTCTTAATCCTTCATGCACATGTGTTTTGTTTATGTACGTTGATTAACCTATGGAATATGTTCACACCCCTACATTTCGTTTACATGATTCAGGTATTTTTGTGTTTCTCCATGGTGTGTTGTATTTGTAAAATTTTATACTTGAAAAATTTTGAAAAATTCTAAAATAGTTGTTGTATGAGGATCCTTTGAGAATATCATTGCATGTTAATCATTTCTATATCTTTGTAATGATATCTTCTATTTTTTTGTGATGTTCTCTATATGTCAGGTTTAATTTTTACTCCTTTGTCTATTTTAGACAAAAAGGGGTAGAACAAATTAAGGGAGAGTTTGATTCTTAAGATTTCCATGTTTTATTCGTTATGTCAAACTATATGCATCATGGGTATTTTTCTTTGCTTCATGTGTGTAGGTACTTTATACGGAAATAAAAAAAAACACTGAATGACGTCAAAGAAGCCCGAGTAAATAACAAATGGAGATTAAAGACAAAGAATCTTATGACATTTTATTTCTAGGGTTGGGAAGGGTATCAAGTTCTTTGTGTCATTTAGGGGGTATTTTGTGTAATTTGGATTTCGATTAAGTTTGTATAGTTTTGTACCAGAATAGCCAAAGGGAGAAATTTGTAAGAGCAAATATTTTGAAGTTGCTTATAATATAGGCTTTTTTATACTTTAGGCTAGTTTGGTGTATCTCGATACAAACTATCACATATCGTCATGGCAAACATACTCCAAGATTGAAGACTTCCTTACATCCCCCAAAAGTATAAATCAAATGGTGTTTAGAATTATTCATATAATTTATTTGGGACGTTTATTTTTTTATTAAAATTGAGGCTAGATTTTTAATTTAAAAACATTTTTTTTAACCTCATTCAAACGATATCAGTATCTCGTTTGGACGACTTTGCCTTGTAATTAGAAATGTCGTTTGGCCTTATATCGAACGAACATCCGATGATGGTGTTCTCTTTGAATTCATTTTAAGCTCATTAGAAGATGGTTCAAATGAGATTGGAGTCTCGATCGAATGAAATCTATTTTCATTCAAATAAAATGCCTTTCTCATTCGAACGAATTGTCGCCTTGAATTATGTGCACGACCTATGAATATCTGTTTTGCTTTCAATTTTTGTGGAACTTTTGCCAAAAAAAATTCTGCATATCTACTGCAAAAGTTTTCAACATTTTTGTTTATCAAAACACTTTTGATTCACAAACTCATCCCAAGAAATGTTTTGTGAATCGGTTTTGAACCTCAGTTGGGTTCTACTCATTATGAAGAGATCATCTATATGGTTGACTTCTGATACCGAAGAGATCATTGCTAAAGAAAGTATGATCGGTGAATACCGAGGGTTTACTGTCGCTTGTGGAAGGCTCTGGATTTGAGTGCTTTTCTTTAGAGAGTTTTTTCAGTAAGTTATGTTGTAAAACTATCTAAAGTTCATAAATAAAGGTTTTTCCCTGAAAAAGGGATTTTTCCTCAGTTGCCATGTGGTTATTTATTTATTTTATCTTCTTTGTCACTTAGATGCATGTATTAGGATAATAAGATAAAATGTGATTTGTGACTGGAAATTTAATTGAACAGGTTATTTCATTAAGATCGCATTACACACTCTCACTCTCTATAAAAACAAAAGAGTTTCTTTTTTATTCTTGACAAAAATCTTATTGGGGTTTCGAGATCTTAACTTAAGAATTCTTCAGGGTTAATACTTTGTCCAAATGTATTTTGAGTTTTGAAGTTTTGCATTAGTGAAGATTTTTTCTCTACATCTCACACCTTTGGAATGGAACTTGGTTTCTCTATCAAGAAATATAAAGTATGAGGTACTAAATCTATGGGATAGAACTTAAATCTTTTGTAGATGTTGTAAAAGTTTTTATATTTGAAAAAGTAACCCAAAAGGTCCTTTTATAGGTTTTTTAAAAAAACAATCCATTTGAAGGTAGTATGGTATATTCTGGAACTTTTGGAATTTTAATTTCAATAACTAGCCATTGGAATTTTGGCCACGTAGGCACTTTTAGTTGAATCAAATTTCTTTGAGTCGGATTAAAGTACTAGGTCCACTTTTAAAATTCTCAAAAACCTTCTCTTAAAAAAGTAACTTTGAGGCATATCATCTTAGGAAGTTTAAGTCGACTTAAATTCACTTTAAGCTGACTTAATGTGCTCGACTTGATATCTAACTTATATTGTGTTTGGGGAAGGTTTTGGTTGGTTTGATTAAGTACAAGGTCATACAATCATTTAAATTATTATAATCATTCCCTAATTCCTCAAAGCTCTGAGAGGATTTTTTTAGAGTTTCATCAATTATCTTTGAATGTATGGAACATATGATTCTTCTTTCGATTGAGTATGATTATATTAATATTAGATTTATAATTGTACAGCATGGTTTGAGGGAATGAAGTTGATTGAGACTTGATGGTGAGATGATTGAATTTGAATTGTACTAATAGGATAATCTAGCAATGAATTGAGTGATTTTATGATGGATAAGTATTCATATAGATCTTGTTCTTGTTAAGGATGAATGTAATTAATGCAAGTGTTTAACCTACAACAAACCTAGAGCGAAGGTGGTGGTGAATAGATTTTATTTCATCTCATGAACAATTTTTTAAATATAATGAATTTACTTACAAATTTAAGTCACCTGACACAAAATTCAACTAAGTGATCTGAAAAATATCTTGAATTAACCACATAACAAGTTTAATTATGTAGATCAAGAAAGAATAACTAGAAATCACAATCTAAATGAATTTTATGCCAACACACTAGATCTAAGTGAGATCTAAGTGATGCATGTGATCAAATGTATGGAATTGAATAGAAAATAATGAAAATCATCCATAATACAAGATTTATGAGCAAAACCCCCACCTAGGGACAAAAAATCATGACGCGCTCCAATTTATAAATCTACTTGAAAAGATATTTTATGGAGGGAAAGAAGATACCTATCACATAACACTCTTATGTAATTACCTATGGACCTTGCATCTTTCTCCCGTAGATGACAGAAATCTGCACTGAGCTCTACGATGCAAATGAGGAACTCCAATCTCATCCCTGGAATCAGCGCTACACTTCAACTCCTTCGATGAATCAAAGTGCCTCCTCTTTTAGATCTAGGATTATATGATCATACCAATTCAAAATTAGATTACGAATTGTAATAGGCTAATGATGATTTGATCAAAATAACTCTCAAATAATTCACAAAGCACTAACATCGAGACATATATCTATGTTTGAAATAGTATTTGAGGAACAAGTGAATTTTGTTAAAACAATAAGCAAAAGGAGATCTCAACTTTGAAAATACGCGTTGAGAGGTTTTTCAATTGCGTAAAATTCAGCTCTTATGAAATGGTAAATTTTCTAAACTCAGCTCTGTCGTGTGACTGATTGACTTTTTTTTTATTTGTGCACAAAGTTGGTTAGTAAAGACTTTGCACCAACACCTTGTGCATAGGGACAAGTGATGTCTCTGTGAAAGGGACCGTGCACACAGGCCCAATACGTGTCCGTGGGAACGATTAAAGGTAAAACATGTTAAAAAATGCCTTTAACTTTTCCAATAAAAAATGGCCAACTCCCAAAAACATTTTCTCAAACCGCTCAGTCAATTTAACATTCTTCCATAAATTTTATAAATTTAACTCACATATATTTAAAACATCGTGCAAGTGTGTGCAAACCATAGATTATTCACAATAGCTACAAAAGGATATAGTCTTCTATCTAAGTGCGTAGCAACATAAGTCTTTTGTTGAGTGGCTTACATGGCATTTAATCTTCAAAGGTCCATCTAATATAAATTGACACGCCTCACTCAATCGTATGAAGTCTATATAATTTTAATGACTCAATGAATCAAATGGTTTGTAACGGGAAGTACCCCAGTAACAGGTATTGCAAAACTACATTTTCGATCTCCCCATTTGTCTATTCTATGGAAAGAAACCCCAAACCCAAAATGAACTAATTTACTCTTACCAAACTCACACCTCATTAGCCATATAATGATAGTAGTAGAAAGTAATGCACAAAATCGTCCAATAAACCAACAACGTATCAATAGCCAAGTCTGAAAAATGTGACGGGGTCTGAATAAACATAGTTATGCCTAAAATCAAACGATATAACAAAGTTAATCATGCAGACAATAACATGCACAAAGAGAAACTCCCACTCTAGGTAATTCTTCGAAAGTATCAATATGATATAGATAAAATAAAGAATTTAAACATGAAGGAAAACATGTGACCATATGATACATGAAGAAACATCCTCTAATATCAATGACAACACAATGTACTAAATCCCACTATGTAACATATCCAAAAATCAATAAATAACTTCCTTTACTAGTCCATTCCCCCAATCATAAATATTTCTCCCCCTTCGAAAAAAATGAGAAGAGAAAAATATCCTCCTTTTTGACACATAAAAATAAAGAGAGGGATAAAATTATCTCCCCACTTTTGATAAAGAAAAGTCAAAGAGAATAAACTGTCATAGATAATGGATACAACATGGCAACAAGACAAAGTCACAATGTAAAAGAGAAACTAGCAAACCAAAAGCTAGTAAAGCATGTGAACTGCCATAGCTATATCATGAGAACATGAAATGACCCTAAAAATGTGTATCACAATATGATCTCAAAAATAAAAAACTAGAAGATGAAAGAAATCTATCAATAAGCATAAATGTAGGATATGTGATATACAATCAATCAATCTAGTAAAATAAGATCATAGAGTGACCATGTATAAAAACAATGTGGATATGACATGGATTTAAGAATATAAGTGCAAAAAATATGGATTAAAGCAAAAATAATCCATAAACAACTTAATATCAATACAACCACCAAAATAGTATCAAAGTACCACCAGGAAAGGTACAAATATCCATACAACCAAAAGTATCTAAGTACCATCTGCTGTACTATCAAAACCATAAATATAGAGACACAAATAGAATCTCCAATCATCATTGTACGTGTCATCTTACTCAACATCTCCATCATCAGTCTCCTCCTCCTCCTCATTAACATCCACAGGTACGTGACAAACATATGGATGTGGAGGAGTAGCAACCGATGGTGGAACAGAAGAAGCAAAATTTAGTACGAGGTTGGATCATCTCAAATACTTCGTAATAACATCGGTGAGCATGGTGTCCCACTCTCTATTAATCTTATTAAAATGTTGTCTAAAACACACCATCTCAGCTCCAACCTCATGAAAATGGCCTCACATGTATGCAAACTAAGATGATATGAAGGATCCATGACCTTGGCGTGCATGTGGCTCAGGTGCAGGCTGAGGTACTAGGGAAGGAGCATATGCCGAAGCATTCGGATCAATGCATTATTGAGATTAAAGATGTGTAGTTCGACCTTTCGAATGAGATTAGCTTACACTATAAATAACTTTAATAACATGTGCAACCTCAACAGTAAGCAATTGAGGAACCCCTAAGGATATACATAAGTCTAGTCTCATCCAGAGGCCAATCATTGTGGCAACGTGTTCCCTCCTATATTTTCTCAGACTCATCGTTCTATTGGAGTACTCATCAACAATCACATATGAGAAAGTCTCGGCTTTCGAGACCACCCTATTACATGAATGCCTTTATTAATGACTAAGCATAATATCAACCTTATAGTGACATATATTGAGTGTCTTACTCAAAGTGTCGTCATATGCCCTCATGAGACCGAGACCTTCCCATTAACCACACAGGCTAAACATGTAGCCAATATCATCTTGGCCTCATCCTCAAGAATCAAAGTTCTTCCAATCTAGGCCAGCTGAAACAAATAGCTTCAAATATAGTGCACACATATAGAAAACATGACAAGGGTATTATTGGCACATCCAATAAATACCATTATAATAAATCAACCCGAACGTGGAAGAAATATTTCATCATCATGACTTGCACACCTCGCTTGATAGCTGTCATGCTCCTAGTGACTGCTGGATCTCATTACACACAAACTACATGTTTGGGGGTGATATTGTGCACCCTTGAGGCTATAAAATGATCTCATTGTCTCCTTTTCTAAACACTCTACTGTTATACTGTGTATATATAGAGAAATAAAAGAGAAATCATAACCAATATTAATAGCTTTTAGCCACCTTACATTATGGAATTATTTCACACTTTACATAGTGGATGTAGCTCAAAGCCGAACGATTTAAATATTTTCTCTCTTTCCTTTATCTCTCATTTCCTCTATCACTTTATTATACTATCTTACCTCCACCATTTTTATGAAAACCTATCAAATAGGTCGAATCCTTTTTAGATGATATTTAGCATAGAATTTTGCCACCGTCTATGGGAAGAGACCTAGTTTTCTTCTTCATCTTATCTTGAATAACATTCTCTTTGCCTCTAGTGGTGATCCAAACCCACCTTTATTGGTTCTAAATCACCAATGAAAGTGCTTGAGTTGGATGTTTCTTAGACTTTACTGATTCATCATGTTTCTATGTTTCTTACTTTCTTCATCTTCACTCTATTTGCTATTTGGTTTAATACATCGAAGATGGCCACTGATTTACCTTATAACGATGGGGCTAGTTCCATCTAATTTCCCCAACATTTAGAAATGGTTGATATGGCAACGACATTGAGGTTCCTTGTGACCAGTCAGTAAACAAATTCTCTGTCCTTTAGCTAAGATATCATGAGAAGGATCTTGGATGATCCCACTATAAAATTGATAACTCCAGCAGCCAGGGAGGCCGTGCATTTAGTAATCGGGGGATCTCCCCCAGCTCCAGCAAAGGAAGTTTAACACTGCCTTAGGCGGGGGGATATCGCAGATCCGTGACCTCTCCATCTCGAAAAAAAGGTCTAGAAGTATCTAAATGATTTATCATTTGGTGATGAGGGTTATTGGGAGAGATATGAGACCTCAAATACCTCATATCGTCTAGGGGCAACTCTGGCTCCAACTTACCAAGGAAAGAGTGTCCAACACACTCTCCAAAGTTTTCAAAGGGGCTCAAAATTTGACAGGCTTAGTAGGGGATCAACTTTCAATTATCTCAACCCATGGGGAGGTGGTAGTTGAGATTGATATTGTCGAAGCATAAGATGCTCATATGCAACTGGTCATCATAAAAATGATAGGCTGAGATGAGATGAGGAAAGAAGATAACAATGAGAGTTCACTATTGGACAGAGAAATATGGGTAGATAACCGTTTGTCGAGATAGTGGTAGCAATAAAAGAGGAAAAAGTCTTGGAATTATTCAATCCAGAGGCTGGAAGATAAGATCAACTTTTTCATTAAAAGTTGAGACCCTAATCACCGAGGGTATATAGAAGGATCTCAATTTGTATCGAGAATAGTCGGCTACTCGATTCTTGTAAAGTTTAAGCCATTGCTTGTGACACCTAGATACGATGGATACCAACCTTGTTCATCAGATAGAGATGTATCAGCCAGCTGCCAACATATACTCAACACCTGACGAGATGAGATTCTGAGTATTTTCTAGCACCCTCACAGGCAAGATTAAAGTGTGGTATGCTGGGTTGCTAAGAGGATCCATAAAAAACTTTAAGCAGCTAGCTGGAAATTTCATTCATAATTTTTGTTTTAACATGAAGACGGCCAAATGCATGACTCGTCTACTAAATGTTAAGAAAGGGAGGAATGAACCTCTGAGAGACTACACTTCTATATTCAATAAAGAGAAGCTGTAAGTGGATAATTAGGAGGAAAGTATCGCCATTACGGTCCTAATCAGCTATTTGTATCTTGAGAAACTTCTATAGAACCACTCTGAGGATCTTTTAAATTCCATGACAGAACTCCTAGAAACAGTAGGGAGAATCATGGACACGTAGGAGGCCATGTCAGCCAAGAGAGATGACTTGAAGAAACTAACAATGGGAAATTAAATAAGGGTCGAGAGAAAGAGAAGGAAGAAAATAAGAGATTCAATGATGATAAATTCGCCAAGTACACTCCAATAACAGTAAGCCTCGACATGATACTGACTGAGATAAAGGAAGACAAGAAACAAAGTTGGATAAAAAATTTGAACTTCCCATCCCATAAGAGGGACAAAAACAAGTTGTGTGAGTTTCACGAGGATGACGACCACATGACAGATCAGTGCTTTGCCCTAAAAGAAAAGATTGAAAAATTTCAAAAATAGGGAAACTCCTAAAATACGTGGATAAAATTGGTGGATGAGACAAAGGAAGAAAAAGGCTCAATAAAAGGAAGGATATTAAGCCAAAGAAAGAGGTTCAGGCAAATAATAATGAATAAAAGTTAGACGGCGGTGATAAAGATGACCCTGACCTTCCTGCCAAACCACCTACAGTTAAAGGTAACCTATATATGATTTCTTTTGATGTAAAAATGATATGTGGATGATTAGAAGGTAGAGGAACTGAGCTAACCAACAATAAGGCTCATGTTTTGGAAGCAAGGTAGTACCTAATAGAGTTGTGGTTAATTCGACCAAGATCAAGACTAAGCCCCACAAAGGGAAGAAAGTTAACATGGATAGCCTGGTCGTGGGATTTTCAAGGTAGGACTTTAAAGGGATTAGACCCACATGATGACCCTGTAGTCATCAGTACATGGATTCATAGCTATAATGCGTATCGTATATTAGGTTATGGGTAAATCTCGACAGACATGATGTCCCGAGATTGTTTCAAGGGTCTAAAGTTGAGCAAGAAGGGATATGTTCTATATAATCGACCTTTGATTGGATTTAGTGGGGTGAAAATAAACCCGCTTGGAGTTTATGAGATGAACGTATCTATGGGAACTGGATGAGATGTTTGACCATGAAAATTAGTTTTTTCGTAATGGATGAACATGTGTTTTTGACTCATAACATAATTCTGGGGAGAGTTGCACTTAAAGAGTTTAAAGATGTGACTTCCACTATACAGCAAATGATGAATTCCTGACTCTCTATGGAGTAAGGGAAGTATATGGTGATTAAGTGGAAGTATGAGAATTCCACTTCACCTCGGCTAAAGAGAGAGAAGGTCATTAAAGAAAGACAACTTCCTATAACATAGACACTCTTGACTTAAGGGATAAGAGAAACTGAAAAGGGGAGAGCCCGTTGAAAAGGCACAATCCCTCCTCTTCAATGAGGACGAACATGAAAAAAAGTAGGCTCATTCATGAAGGTAGAGATAAAGAAATATCTGATCAAGTTATTGCAAAAGGGACAAAGTGTATTTGTATGGAGCCATGATGACATGCTGAGGACTAACCCTAACATCATCTTTCATCGATTGAATATAGATAAGAAGGCCAACCCAGTGAAATAGACATGATAAACCTTCACCGGGGATAAATATGATGTCATATAATATGAGTTCAAGAAGTTGTAGATTGTGGACTTTATTAGTGAAGTGAAATATCTAGGGTGGTTGTCTAATGTTGTCATTGTGCCTAGGGAAGTGGAGAATGTGTGTGGAATTCAAAGTTTTCTCGATGGACAGTTTTTATTTGCCCTAAATCGATCAAATGGTGGATGCGACAATATGTCATGAGCTAATGAGATTTATGGATGCTTATTGTGTGTATAATTAGATTTTAATGAATAAAGATGACACCGAGAAGAGTTCTTTTATAACAGATAAATGAACCTACTGCTATAAATTCATTCTGTTTGGCCTAAAGAATGCAGGGTTAACCTACCAAAGATTGGTCAATAAGAAGTTTGCAGGTCAAATTCTGAAGATAAGAGAGGTCTATGTGGACTAACAAAGATTCTAAAAGCTAAGACTATTGTGGATGATTAGGAGAGAAATTTTTATACATTGGACAAGTCCAAAATGAAGCTAAATCCTGTTAAGTGTGTATTCGACATCTAAGTGGGGAAGTTCTCAGGATTAATTGTTAATAAATGGGAAATCAAAGCAAACTCGGCTAAAATTAAAGCATTGATAGATATGAAGACACTAAAGATGATTAAAGACATTGAGAAGTTGATAGGCCAAGTCGCTACTTCGAATCAGTTTATTTCTATAGCGATAACCAAGTTCTTACCATTCTCTAAAATCTTAATAAAAGTATTCATATGAAACGAAGAGTGAAAAAAAGCATTTTAAGATTTGAAAACCTATCTCGTCACCTCTATGCTCCTATCTCAGCCAATATAAGGGGGAAAATTGTATATATATTTGGCCATCTCAGAGTCGACATCCAGTGCAACTATTATTCGAGATCAAGAAGGAGTTCAAAAGCCTGTATACTTCAACATCAAAGATCTTCAGGGGAAAGAGTTGAAGTATCCAAAGATGGAAAAGCTCTAATGCACTTTAATACATGCCTCAAGAAAAATGAAGCCCTACTTCTAAGCGCACGTGATGGTAGTTGTTACCGACACTCCTTTCTGAAAGGTAATTCACAAACCTGAGAAATTGGGTAGGTTAATGGCCTGGTCGATTGAGTTGGGTGAGTTTGATATCTTCTATCATCCGAGAAATGAAATAACAAGGAAAGAATTGGAAGACTTTGTAGCTGAGTTTACATAGTATATCGAGAAAAACTCAGAAGGAGTGAACATGGTCAAGATTCCACAGGTCATCCAGCAGGGTACCCTGGCTGAGGAAATAGCTACCAATAGAACATATATCATAATAGAAAAAGATGTAATGTTAAAGAATGAAAATTTAAACTGAAGGTCCTTTCACCAAGGGGGTTTAGTTTGGAGCTTATTTGTTGATGGATTGTCCTACGAAAGTGGTAGCGGTGTAGACTTGATACTATCGGTCCCAAACAGGATTGACATTGGATAAGACTTTTGGTTTATCTATAAAATCGAGTTAGAATAT
Source organism: Sambucus nigra (assembly GCA_949130495.1). NCBI lineage: Eukaryota > Viridiplantae > Streptophyta > Magnoliopsida > Dipsacales > Adoxaceae > Sambucus > Sambucus nigra. The sequence goes on from OX422217.1 coordinate 213,738,659, forward strand.
GAAGCTCTATTGAAGGTATCTCTCTTTCCAAAGAATTGAATATTGGCCAGATGGTTGCTTATAATGATTCTTAGATAATTGTCAACCAAATAGGGAGAATTTATGAGGCCAAAGACGAGAAAATGGATAAATATTTAGCTAGAGTGAAGAAGATGTTGTCAAATTATAATGAGATCAAGATGAAGAAAATTCTGCAACTAGAGAACGAAAGAGAAGATGCATTGGTGAGACAAGCCTCAAATACCAAAATAGAAATTATACAATTTTTACTAGTTAAGATCATGTTAAAGTCGAGCATTGAAGTGGAAGAGATTGGAATGGAAGTTTTCTTAAATTTGAATTTGGGTGAATCTTGGATGGACCCAATTATAGACTAAAACAGGGATGGGAAACTTTTGGAGACCAAGTCTGAAAGAAGAAAAAATTGATATCGTGCAGCGAAATTCACTATAATCGGTGGTATACTCTACAAAGGGGGTTTACTACTTCCACTCATGTGGTGTGTGCATCCAACTGAGGTTAGCTACATACTCAAATATGTGAATGAAGGCTCATACACGAGCCATATGAGAGGTTGATCCTCGGCCAAGGATAGTGTAACCCTGGGATATTATTGGACGAATCTCGCAAAAGATTTGGTGGAATACGTTTTGAAGTGAGACAAATGCCAGCGATTTCCAAGCATTCCTCATCAGCCCTACCAGCCCCTTTTCCCAATATCGGGGCCTTGGTCTTTTGTAATATGGGAGTTGGACTTGGTCGTTCCTCCGTCTAGAGAAAAGGGAAATTTCAAAATTCGAATTTTCGCGATAGATACTTCTCCAAATGGGTAGAAACTAAGGCTATGGTAACAATCCCTCAAGATAAATTTTTTATGTTTATCTAAAGAAACATTATCTATTGTTACAACCTCCCTAACACACTTATATCTAGTAATGGAAGGAAATTCAAGAATAAATCTTTGGAAGCTTACTGTGGAAAGGTTGGTATTAAATAATTCTTCCCTTCACCAGGACGACCACAAGGTAATGGACGAATAAAGGTAACTAGTAGGACGACACTAGATGGGATTAAGAAGAAACTTGAAGATGCCAAAGGGAAACTGGTTGATTAGCTTCATAGTGTCCTTTGAGAATATAAGATAATAGAAAGAACACTGATAGAAGAGACACCATTCATGTTAGCATACGAGTCTAAGGATGTAATTCCAGTGGAGATTGGATTGTCGAGCCATAGGATTCAGATCTATGATCCTAAGGATAATCTTCAAGAAAGAAGACTAGACTTGGATTTGATAAAGGAAAGGCGAGAAGACTCGACAATTAGACAATCGTCCTATTAGTAAAGGGATTCCAAGTTTTATCATAAGAGAGAGAAAAAAAACATAGCTATGGGGGATGTAGTGCTACATAAAGTCATTAAAAAGACCAACAAACTTCATCCTAATTGGCATAGACCTTAAATGGTAACAGAAGAGGTCGTCCCAAGCACCAATCGGCTTGAGAACCTAGAGGAAGAGCCATTAGGCAACCCATGGAATGCGGATCACCTAAAGAGATATTATTAGTAGTTTATCCATTTGTTGTTCATCCTTTTTTCAGAGCCGAAAGAAAATTTTCTAGGTTGTAAATGAGGTTTTATATGAATTCATATAATGTGAAGTGCAGTCTTCTAAGCATGTCTTGTTTCTTCTTTATTGAATTTGTTTTCCTAGTAGATAGTAAGTAAACCGTCTTTTAATTGTGGTGAATAATTAAAACTCCTTCTCGACGGTATGAGAGTGCCTGAAGAGTCTTAGCTCAAAGGAACCACTCTAAAAATCACGAGTGGAAGAAGTTCCTTTAACATCATTTCAGTGGTGAGACCTAAAACCATCATTTGAGTATGGTGAATATAAAACATCATTTAGTTATGGTGAATAATCAAAATTCTCACTCGGCGGTACGAGAGTGCCTAAAGAGTCTCAACTCCAAGGCACCACTCTAGAAATCCTGAGAGGGGGGAGCTCCTTTAACGTCATTTTAGTCGCGAGGCCAAAAACACCATTTAAGTATGGTGAAATCAAGACATCATTTAATTATGGTGAATAATTAAAACTCCCTCTCGGGAGTACGAGAGGGCCTGAGGAGTCTCAGCTCCAAGGCACCACTCTAGAAATCTTAAGAGGTTGAAATCCTTCAAACATCATTACTTGGTGAAATATTTTATAGTGAAAATAGTTAAGAAAATGCTATACACTCCATTCAAACACCACACTTTAGTTAATGAAAAGCATGGAACAAATAACATATCATGATATATCTCATAGACGTAGTGGAAGAAAGCTGATGTAGAGTTAAAAGTTAATTGTAATGACCCCACTTTTATATGCTCATATATGTAGTTTGTTTTTACAATTGCGTCTCACTTATGGCACATCTTAAGCTAAATGATAAGTTTCGAGGTAGAAAATGTAAGTTTATGAAACTTTAGGGACTTGATTTTAATTAAAAAAGTTTTAGGGACCAAAATGAAAAATAAAAAGGAAATTTTTATAAATAAAATATTTTCAAGGACCTTTAAGAAATATTGAAAATATATACTGTGAAATTACCAAAATGCCCTCCATGTGCCCTTATACCCTTAATACCATTCCACCCCGTGCTTGACACCTCGTGCTTACACATGTCATCCATATAGCTAAACCTTAAACGTGTGTCGTCTTTAGAGAGAAAGCTAAAACACGTGTCGCAGTTCGATGAAATAAGACTGTAAGACGCCTTCGTTTTGCGACTTCAAATGCTGACTCGCCATTGTAAGAGTTTCGTCAGCTAGACACGTGTCAACGCCGTGATATCATTGTAAAACTATAAATATTGCCTTTAGGATCATTTGAACTTACACCAATTCCTCGATAATTATAGTAAGAAAAAGTGACATCTTGAAAAGGAAGTTCTATAAGTTTGAAGAGAAATTCATCGCATAGATTAACGTGTGATCGAAGACTCAATATCTGTAACTTCAAACTTCTATTTTCGATGAGTAATCTATGACATTCCTTGCGTATTTTGATTTTATGATATTATGAAAACTATATATCTTTTTGGAAACTTCTTTTATTATAAAAATACATCTAATACTGATGATTTTGTCGTTTGTTATATGTGTATATCTCTCGATATAAACATCTGATTTGAATTCTGAAAATTTTAATTCGTCCTATGGAAACTCTCTTACTATGTTGTCTTACCAGGTAGAAATATTTGGGTGGTACCTTCCCAGCTAGTTTATCACTGGTGTGCCCTAAACAAGGCGTTGTTCTAGAGATCATGATTTTCTGTCTGTGTTGTTACCGGGTGGAAACATTTGGTAACACTATTGTCTGGGTATTATAGCGTACATGGACACTAAAAATGAATAACTGACATATTGCTCAATTATTTTATCTGTTCTGTTCTGAACAATTATTCTTAAAATATATGCCGTCGGTTAAATAATATTACTATAAATTCCTATATGTATATATATATGCCTTATATTCTAAATTGAATAGGTATCGATTTTTTTTGCAAAACCCTGTAATGTCTGGAGATTGAATCTCATTTGACTTTTAGTGGATGTTGTATAAACAACCATATTTTAGATAATAAGTAGGCCCCCGGAGGGAACATAAAAGGACTAAGTTGAATATTCGGCTTTTAGAGATCTTTTTGTTACTTTAAGTAAAATGTTTGTTTTATCATATAGAGTATGTTTGGTTCTATTGTAATAAGTTTTAAACTTTGTCTTAAGTTGTAACTCATTGTTACTTTTAATATAAATTAAGTTTCCTTTGGAAAGCTCTGATGACATAAGTCCTTCACTTTTAGTATTTTACAATTCATAACCATGTGATTGTATTTCCGTTGCATTTAGTTTAAGAAGTATTTTAAATCCATAATATTTAGTACCTTGGTGGCATGTCAAGACACTCGTTCCCTACTAATTTAGGTCGGAGTCGTGCAGCGATGGTATCAGAGCATAGGTTATGAACCCATCGACTAATGAATATAAGTTTCGAACATTATAGATTTTAAGTTTCCATACATTGGATATATGATTACATACCCGACTTATGTGATGACCCTTCACACATCCTACATTCTATATAATTGTTTATATATAATTTTTCTTCTAATTTGCAGTCTTGAGATTGTATAATACATATTACGTTTGTCCATGACTGTAGAAAATGACCAAGACAAGATCAATTACGGGAACTAATGATTTGAATATGGAAGAAATGGAAGGTGCAATCAAGGCGATTGAAAGTCTAGCAAAGATTGTGGAGCATCGGGTGAATAATGGAGTGCCAAGGAATATTGAACTAAGTAGTTGTACTATTGAAAAGTTCAAGAAGTTGAATCATCCATCTTTTAAAGGTACTCTGAACCCCACTAAAACAGAAAGTTGGGTGATGCAGATGGAAAAGATGCTCGATGTTTTGAAGTGTAACAAATGTTTCATTTGTAACTTTTATGTTATAAGGTGAAGCCGAACATTGGTGGAGAATGACTAATAGAATACACAAGGAAAGGAATAATTACATGGGCTCGAATGGCTTCTTAGTGATCTTCTATGATAAATATTTCCTTGAAACGGTGAAATAAGAAATGGAAGATGAATTCATGAGTCTAGTGTAAGGGAATATGACGGTTGGTTAATATGAGACAAAGTTTACCAAGTTATCCCGTTTTGCACATGTTCTGATAAGTGACGTTTTAAAAGCCAAGAAGTTTGAACGTGGGTTAAGGTTGAATATTCATACTCGAATTTCCATCATAAAGTTGACATCATATAGTGACATCGTAACTAGGGCTACGATAATTGAGAGGGATAGAGAGGAGCACAATAGAATTAGAGATGGTAAGAGGAAACTTGGGGAACAAATATGGAAGAACGCAAATAATAGAATTAATTTTAGGAGTACATCCAATGTTGGGGAATCTAGTGATAATAAACAGTATAACAACAAGATATGTCAGCGATGTGGGAAGATGCATGGAGGACGACCTTATTACAAGGATACATGAGCTTGTTTTAGATGTGGGCAGAAAGGACATCAGATAAAAGACTTCCCAACCCCAATAAGAGTTACGATAAAGCCTGTAGGTGAAACGATGGACCAAGGCAGACAGGGAAGAATTTTTGCACTTTTCGATACCCAAGATTCTAACGCAGTAGTGTCAGGTACACTTTCTATATGTGTACAACCTTTTCAAGTTTTAATAGATCCTAGTTTTACCCATTCATTTGCATTTATACGTTTTGTTAGCCACTTTCCTAATATGACTAAACCCTTGAATCATAACATACACGTTTATTTTGATGGAAACATTAGAATATAAGTCTTTCCCTATTGATGTTAGTAGTCATAAACTATTTGCCGATTTGATAGTTTTAGACATAAGAGATTTTGAAGTCATTTTGGGGATGGATTGGTTAGCATCGTATCATGCAAAGGTAGATTGTTTGGAGAAAAGAGATACCTTCTAAATTCTTAACCAACCAGAATTCAGTTTTGACGGAACTGGCATCCTCTCTACCATGTGTATTATTTCTGCAATGCAAGCTTGTAGTTTTTTAAGAAGGGATGTCAAGGGTTCCTTGAAAGTGTTATTGATTTGAAAATAAAAGAAGCTAGTTTAGAATATATTCCTATAGCTAAACATTTTCCGTATGTTTTTCTAGATGATTTACCTAGTCTACCTCCTAGTAGAGAAATAGAGTTTACGATTGACCTTATTCCTCGAACTATACCAATATCAAAACCATCTTATTGCGTGCCACCTTTAGAATTAAGGGAGTTCAAAGTTCAATTATAAGATCTGTTAGACACGATTTTTATTAGACCAAGTGTATCCCCTTGGGTTACTCCAGTGTTATTTGTTAAAAAAAAGGATGAGACGATGAGGTTATGTATAGATTATCATTAACTGAGTAAGGTGACCATTAAGAATAAATACGCCTTACCTCCTATAGATGATTTGTTTGACCAACTTCAAGGTACGAAAGTATTCCCCTTGGGGTGCTCTAATGTTATTTGTTAAAAAAAAAGATGAGACAATGAGGTTATGTATAGATTATCATTAACTGAGTAAGGTGACCATTAAGAATAAATACCCCTTACATCCTATAGATGATTTGTTTGACCAACTTCAATGTACAAAAGTATTTTCAAAGATTGACCTTAGGTCAGGCTATGACCAATTAAAGATTAAGGAAGACGATATTTTGAAATCATATTTTCGTACTAGATATGGTCATTATGAATTTCTTGTAATGCCATTTGGACTAACTAAATCACCAACAACTTTTATGGATATGATGAATAGAGTGTTTAGGAAATATTTGGATCAGTGTATGGTTGTTTTCATTGATGACATCCTTACTTATTCCAAAAGTATCTAAGAACACGAGAAGCATTTAGAGATAGTATTAGAAATCCTTAGGAAAGAGAAATTATATGCAAAATTAAATAAGTGTGAGTTTTGGTTGCTTAGTTTTTATTTTCTAGGATATGTCATTTCCAAGGAGGGAGTGTCAGTTAACCCTCAAAATATCGAGGCTATACTAGATTGGACAAGACCAACTAATGTGACAGAGATTCGTAGTTTCCTTGGATTAGACGATTATTATACGTGCAAGAAATTGTTAGGCTTCATGGAACCCCAATTTCAATTATTTCTGATCCTGACCCTAGATTCGTTTCTCGCTTTTGAAAAAGCCTACAAGCAGCTATGGGAACAAAATTGATTTTCAACACCACTTTTCACCCTCAAACAAATGGATAATTCGAGAGAACCATTCAAACCTTAGAGGATACGCTTAGTTAGGGCATGTGTACTTGATTTGAAGATGAATTGGCATCATCATTTACCGTTATCGTAATTTTCATATAATAATAGTTATCAAGAAAGTATTCAAATGGCTCCGTATGAGGCACTCTATGGTAGAAGGTGTCGTTTCCCTGCATGTTGGGTAGAAGCTGAAGAAAGAAAATTATTGGGACTAGAATTGATTCAGATCACAACATAGAAAGTGAAATTCATATAAGACTGACTTCGAATCGCTCAAAGATGTCAAAAGAGTTATGTCGACAATCGACATCGATAGTTAGAATTCCAAAGAGGAGATTATGTGTTCTTGCGAGTATCACTAGTAAAGGGGTTAAAACGATTTGAGAAGAAAGGGAAGTTGAGTACAAGATACATAGGACCTTTTGAAATCCTTGAAAAGATAGGAGCTATTTATTATAGAATATGCTTACCCTCGAACTCTATAGTGTGCATAATGTGTTTCATGTTCCAATGATGAAGAAATACATCCTAGATCCAACACAAATCTTAAGTCATGAACCTCTTTAAGTTAGAGAATATTTGACATACATTGAGTATCCAGTCAAAATTTTGGATCACAAAGATAAAATATTACGAACCAAGGTAATTCCACTAGTCAAAGTACTATGGCGTAATCATTCCGTTAAAGAAGCAACATGGGAGCGGAAAGATGAAATAAAGGAGCAATATCCATACCTGTTTGAAAATTAATGTTAAGTCAAGTTTGGGGACCAAACTTTTTATAAGGAGGGTAGGATGTAATGACCCCACTTTTATATGGTCATATATATAGTTTGTTTTTACAATTGCATCTCACTTATTGCACACCTAAGCTAAATGATAAGTTTCGAGGTAAAAAATGTAAATTTATGAAATTTTAGGGACTTAATTTTAATTAAGAAAGTTTCAGGGATCAAAATGAAAAATAAAAAAGGACATTTTATGAATAACATATTTTCAAGCGCCTCTAAGAAATATTGAAAATATATAGTGTGAAATTATCAAAATGCCCTTCATGTGTATAACCTTAATACCTTCCCACCTCATGCCTACACATGTCATCCATATAGCTAGAGCTTAAACATGTGTCATCGTTAGAGATAAAGCTAAAACACGTGTCACAGTTCAGTGAAATAAGATTGCAAGACCCTTTCGTTACGCGACACTTCAAACGCTGGCTTGCCGTTATAAAAGCTTGGTCAGCTAGACACATGTCACGCCGTAATATCTTTGGAAACCTATAAATAGGGCCTTTAGGATCGTTCGAACTTATATTAATTCCTCGATAATTATAGTAAGAAAGAGTGACATCTTAAGAAGGAAGTTCTATAAGTTTGAAGATAAATTCATCACATAGATTAACATGTGATCGAAGACTCAATATCCGTAACTTTAAACTTCTGTTTTAGGTGAGTATTCTATGACATTCCTTGCGTATTTGATTATATGATATTATAAAAACTATATATCTTTTGTGAAACTGTTTCTATTCTCAAATTACATCTGATACAGATGATTCCGTCGTTTTCTTTGTGTATATCTCTCGATATAAACATATGATTTGAATTCTAAAATTTTTTATTCGGCTATGGAAACTCTCTTACTATGTTTGCCTTGACTATCTGGTAGAAATATTTGGGTGGTACCTTCCCAACTGGTTTATCGCTGGTGTGCCCTAAACAAGGCGTTGTTCCAGATATCATGATTTTCTATCTATGTTGTTACCGGGTGGAAACATTTTTAACACTATTTGTCTGGGTAAGAGAACATACATGGCCACTAAAACTAAATAACTGATATATTGCTTAATTATTTTATTTGTTCAATTATGAACTATTTATTCTGAAAATATATACTATAAATTACTTTATATATATTCCTGTGAATTCCTATCTGTATATATATGTCTTTTGTTCTAAATTGAATAGGTATTCATTTTCTAAAAAAACATGGAATGTATTGAGCTTGAATCTCATTCGGCTTTTAGATGATGTTGTATAAATAACCATTTTTCAGGAAATAAGTAGGCTCGCGGAGGGAACATAGAAGGACTATGTTGAAGATTCAGCTTTTAGATCTCTTTTTATTAATTTAAGTAAAGTGTTTGTTTTATCATATAGAGCATATTTGGCTCTATCGTAATAAGTTTTAAATTTTGTCTTACGTTGTAACTCTTTGTTACTTTTAATATAAATGAAGTTTCCTTTAGAAAGTTATGATGATGTAATTCCTTCGCTTTCAGTATTTTACGATTCATAACCATGTGATTTTATTTTCGTCGTTATCCCCAATTGGACGAAAGTCTTTGCGCCGCTCTCTATACTTTAAAGAGTTGACTATTATGATTCATAAAGTCTTTGCGCCATTCTCCATGTACTTTATGGTGTAACCAAAGAATTATTCACACTCTTTAAAGTCGACAACATATTTCTCGATCGCCACCTTCAATTTCTCTGTCTCACTATTTTTCTAATCTTGGAGTTTTTTTATCTAACTCTTCTATCTTCACTAGTATCTCCTTCTTTATGTTATCCATTCTAACCCTATGATGGGCTCTCATATGCTGGGCCTTTTTTATCGTAACCGATCTTCAGATCTTCAAGTTTCTACTTTATATTGTCATCCTTGATCTGAGCGTTCTCGATTGGCTTAACCTTCTTTTCGGCCTCATCCACCTAGAGATGAATGTTATGGAGGGATATAACAGACAGTAAATAAGTAATAAGAGTTAGTAAAAAATGACACAAGACTTCGAGAATTAGATAAAATCTCAAGGAAAAACCCTTTACTTATGTGGCCCTATGAAGTGCAAAATTAAAGACCCGAGAGTGGTCTTATGAATCAAAATAGAGGTTATCACACTAGGGGACAACCGAAGTTATGGCCTCTGGGTACCTTAACTAAATCGCATGAAGGGAATCGACATTGAAACCTAGCTGGGCTAGACGTGGAACAACTGTTGTGTCGTCCCTTATGGGAAAAAAGGGGTCGACCGCCTCTCTCGGCTGAACCTCCCTTCTCATTTTTTATTGGGGATTCTTAGTAGAAATGCCCCCAGGGACGTCCTTCCTATTTTTTGATCCCTCAATAGCAGGGGTCTTTTAGTTCTAGATTTTAGTTGAGTTTGTATCACCACTGTAGACTTTCCTTGAAGACGATCCAATAAATTATTTGACATGGGGACTACCATCTCCCAAATGCAACCAGGTACTCCTTTTGGATGATTTTTAAAAAATAACATATGATTTAGTATTGAATTACTTAAAGTTAATGCAAAAAATTTTATGACAATAAAGTTCAATAAAAAGTTAACCAAAATTCTTTCAAAGTTCAGTTAGGGGGTCCAACCCCATGTTAGTGTATTCGAGAAGATAAGGGAGTCATAAAATACTCAAACAGTATGAATTTATCATGCTGAGGTTTGTCTATGTCTTTTCATATCTCGATTTTTATACTCGGATCCATATTCGTCAACATCGAGACTATGTCCCACTACTTGGGAACTCTCGGCTCGTCTAAATAAGATGATACGTCTTCATCAAACTCCCAATCCCCTAAGACAAAGAAGTAAAAAAAATTCTTATCATGGTTGGTGATTTAGTTTATTTGAATGAGTTTATAGTCTGAATGATGAGCTACGAAATGATAATAATAGGGAGTAGCTTTCTTCGTGACCACTTTATAATAAGAGAAAAAAATATCAATTGGGATATCCTCTTTGAAAGAAATCCTCCAAATTTGGGAAACCCCAATAAGAGTTCTCCAAGCATTTGGCATAAGTTGGGTAGGCGCCATGTGAATGGAGGCAAGAATGGCTCGGACAGACAAGTGGATGGGAAGGAGAAAGACAATTTTGAACATTTATTCATAGACAATAATCTCCCCCTCTTTTTTGTTATCGAAGGAACACTCATACTTAGACAGAAACCTCATGTTGATAGTTGATTCGACACTATATATGTGACTCCAAACTATCAAATTAGTCTCACCAATATCACTGGGTATAGCCGATGCAACACTTGTGTCCAGAATATATTCTTCCTCCCTTCCATCCTCTTCAATGGCCAGAGCCTTTCCACGAGGGTCTTGAGTTCTGAACTTGGCCTCAATCATGTTCGAGATGGGAACCACCATAGGGTGACATTTTCCAACCACTGTAACTTATAGCTCATTATCAAAGATGTCATAAATCTCAAGATGAGGGTCCCCTTGTTGATAAGCGAAAATTATGGCATGACCACAATTACTGGACTCAAAAGATTTCCCTTCGTCCTAAAAATCAGTAGGGACTCTCATGGCTACCTCAAAGGAGTCGCCTTTAGACTTCTAGTCTTATAAGAGAGTCCACATTATTAGAAAAGATGTAGCCCTTGGAAGATAGAAGGGATAAAGAGTCCTTAGAGGATGAAGCAGACATTTTATTGATGCTAATGGAAATGCAACTTTAGGCTCAGTTAAGGACGGGTAAGTAAGAAGTAATGTTAGGCATACTAAATCTAGAGGGATAGGAGTAAGAGGAAGTTGAGACTTGACGTTGGCTCTACATTTATCCTCCGCCTAAGCCCTATATATCTCTCGTCTTATACGCTCACGAAGGTGAAGAAACTCCTAGTTCTTAAAGTTTACGATACATAAAAAAATAGAAGCGAGGATTTATATACTGCTAACTAATGATCAAATAAGGAAGATTAAAATATTTTCAAAATAAACCAATCAAGAAAAATAAGAATATCTCCGGCGAGCTTCCACCAAAAAACTCATCGAAAAATTGATCTTTATACGAAAAACCCTAAAATTAAAAAATATCAACCCTAAAACGTACCCTGAACTCTATCCTCTTCCTAAACCACCTCAATTCAAACCACAAACCACCAGACAATGGTGGCTGAAAAAACTGGAGCCATAAAAAATGATAAAATATAGAAAACTTATGCATCAAAGTGAAAAAGAAACAAATAATGGAGAAAAAAGGTACGTGGAGGGAGGCAGAAGACTATAAGAGGAGGAAAATGCTGAAAAACTCATAAGAAACTCATTCAAAATAATGGAAGTTTATAGAGAGAGAGGAAGTATTGGAGCTCTGGAGAAAGAACGATGAAAAAGTGAGGGAAGGAAGTGAAAGAAAATATTTTGGGTGATTTAAATAGTTAAAAGTGCGCACGATATACGCAAGTCTGGTCTCATCCAGATGGCACCCATTGTGGCAGCGTATCCTCTCCTATATTGTCTCAAACACATCGTGCTACTAGATTACTCATCAATCATCTTGTAGGATATGGTCTTGGCTTTCGATACCATCCTATCACATGACTATCTTTATCAATTAAAAACATAGTATCAACCTTGTAGTGACATAAACTCGGTGTCAACGTCATATGCCCTTATAAGGTCAAGACATTCCCATTAATCATGCAAACTAATCATGGAGCCATCTCGTCTCGGCCTCATCCTCAAGAATCGAAGTTCTTCCAATCTTAGCAAGCCGAGACTAGTAGCTTTAGATATATGCATGCCCGTGAAAAACATGATAAGGTTATTATTGGCACATCCAAACCATTATAACAAATCAACCTGCACGTGGAAGGAATATTTCATCATCATGACTTGAACACCTCTCTTGATGGGTGTCATGCACCTATTGACTGTTGGATCTCAATAATCACAAGCTGCATGTTTAGGGGTGATATCGCGCACCTTTGAGGATATAAAAGGATCTCATTGTCTCCTTTTATAGGGATCGAAATGTAAAGGCCCTACTGTTATACTGTGTATATAGAGAGAAAGTAAAGAGAACTTGTAACCACCATTAGTGGCATTTAGTCTCCTTACATAGTGGAATTATTTCACACTTTGCACAGTGGACATTGGTAAAGGCCAAACCATTTAAATCTTTTATATCTTTCCCTTATCTCTCATCTCCTTTATAACATTATTATAATGTCTTATCTCCACCGTTGTTATGAAAATATAAAAAATAGGTCGAATCCTTTTTGGATGATATTTAGCATCATCACCTAATGAATAGAAATATCTTGTGATCATCCTCCCATAGGGTAGTGCCACGTCTCCAGCATCAGTCGATGCTTTCTTCATAACCTGAATAATGAGTTTATGACAATATATTGACTGACCATGAGATAATGTGTACACCAATATACTAATGTGATATGGAAAATCTGTGATGAGGTAATGAGGCATGGGGTTGTAAATAACCACGAAATCAAGAAACTAATAATGCCTATCTCATAATCAATCGCTTCATGGAAGTTTTCAAAACCTAAGTATAAGGGGCATCGCCAATAATATGAATAAAAACACCACAAACAAATGAATACGCAACATGAGTGGTATCAGGTTCTATGATCGTGTTCGCATAAAACTCACGAACTAAGGTAGCATTGGCCGAACCATGTGGTCGAACCAAAGTGAATCTCTAATAACATCAATAAATAACAAAATATACCATACCTCCTCACTGGTCTCAAGATGATCTAAGTCTACATCTCTTTCCATGATAATCGGACGGGATGTAAAAATTGTTGCAAGTGGAATTAGCCTGGGTGGCTGGAATGGGTATCGAGGCACGTGGGGCCTGTCGATGATGCCTATAAGGATGAAGGGTCAATGGTGGCTCTCTCTCTTGAGGAGTCTTAATCGGACCACTAGTCATACAAACCTTTTTACTTGATTGCATATTTCCTCTCACCATAACACAAAAATATGGCAAGTAACACAAACAAATGGATAAACTATGACTGGAATGAAAAAAGGTACCAAAAAACCTAAATGTACAACCCCAAATCACCAAATAATCAACCAAAACATTAAATCAAGCACCTAAGACAATATATCTAACCCAATATGTCTGTAAAAGAAGTAAATCAACAAGATTTGAAGACTTATTGAAGTGAAATAAAGTAAAAAGACACGAATCTAAAAACCAGGGCTTGAACCCAACTATTAACAAAAAATTATCTCATATCCCACCTAAATGAACATGCAAGATGAAAACTCACTCAATTGGAAATTTTGGCTAGAGTTTGAGGCGAGGACCTGGTTTGGTTTTAAAATTAACAAATGAAACACCCAAACCCTTTAAGTTCTATCGACAACCATTTGAATGAAAATACATAACCATTCCCATGGTTTCGTGCAAATGGATCCAAAATACATATGTGTGAACGAAACATGGGAAATTCTCAATAATATCCAAAATATCCTAAAAATAGCTTCTGAATCCTAAAAATCTCAACTTTAGTAGTATGAATGAATGGAAATATGTAAGACATCATGCATTTGAAAAACAAAGCAGTAAAGTGTGATAATGATTAGGCACATATGAAAATTTGACTTGACAAAAGGATTTCTTTTAAATCTTAATAAAAAACATGAATTAGAAACTCATTCAACTAAAATTTCATTGAATTTAACATACAAGACTCAAAATTTCCGTCAAATAAATATTTTGCAACTCTGTAATATCAATCAAGGTATGATTCATGTGACAAATATGGATACAAAATCAACATGAATAAACATAATCAAATCATATAATCATTGCAAATGATGTTTAAAAGACAATCATTCCACAAATATCCTTTGATCTCAGATATGGTAGTTTCTAAACATTTTACACCCCAAGCATATGTTGTTTGAAATCTTTTGAATTCCAACTAAGTAGTAATTTTTATTTTTGAAAAGCTATGCCCTATATTGTTTTTCTTATCATTAAGCTGCTGACTTGTTCCTGTTTTTCAACATATATAGATTTTGTCCTTGATTGAATTTTCACACACCTAGATGACACTAACTCGAAATTACAAATTAGGTGTAATCACTCTAATGGTATCCCTTATCAACGCTTTGAAAGAAGTTATTTTTAACTCTTTCATAGTATAAACCACATAAAGGCTCACACATGGATCACATAAAAACCAACATGATCTCGAGATTTGATAATGATACAATTAAGCATTAAAAGCAATAATAACATAAGTATAATCTTATGTAACAAGTGATATGCATGTGGTCACGTAGTGTGAAATAAACACAAGAAATTTTAATAAATTTATCAATCATAATTTTTCAAATGAATTTGAACCTAACAATTTAATTAATCAACATTTTCAATCAAATGATTTAAAATTCACTTTTAATCATCATTTAAGTTAAATCAATCATCAAATCAATAAGGGTAAAAAACTTAACCACGTATCACAAAAAGAATTAAACACAAAATCTTATTAGAATTTTTGAATAAGATAATGCATGTATTTATAAAAATAATGTTTAATAGATAACATAGCATAGAAAGAAAACATATGAAAAGTGAACATATGCAGGAAAATCTCACCAAACCACAAAATAGAAATACCAAATGGATTCTCTCACCCACAAAGATTTGTTTCCCACGTAAATCGAGAATGAACTAGGAATGGGAACCTACAATAACCTAGTCATCCTAGCAAACTATGTATCTAGATAGTAATGGGTGTTGCATCCCCCGAATAAATGGGATGAACAAGCTTCACCTTTTTCATATTAACTTTCCTTTTAGGGGAATCAATCTCAACCTTATTTCGATGTGCATCCTAGGCAAACCACTACCTAACCTTGGTATTCATCTCTCATCCCTCATAGGACTCTTATACAATCCTTAGAACTTTAGTGTAGTGTTTAGGTCTAGGAATACTACTCTAGCCTCACACGTATTTTGCACAAGAATATTTATCCTTATCATCAAATTAACAAATTTCCCTCTTAGTGAAACAAGTCAACCTTATGTATTCAACAAAGTTAAAGAGCTAAGATTGAAAATCCTTAACAAATTTTTGAGGAAAATCCTATTTGAATAAAACTAATTTAAAACAAGACGTGTAAACCCAACAAATAATACAACATATTCAAGATTTGAATTTCTTGGTAATAAAAAGTAAAAAAAAAAATAGTATATTAAATCATATTCAAGATTAAAAGAATGTTAGAGTTAAGAAGATATAAATAAAGCTCAACACTAGTTTTTAACATGGGAAAACCCAAAACCTAGGGAAAACATCCATGGTAACCTGTACACCACAAAACAAAATCCACTAAAAGAAAAGTATGGTTGACAAGTACGAACATGAAACAAGATCAAATAAGAAACAAATATACCTAATCACTAAGGTACACCTCAAGGTCATCTTTGTAATCCAGCAAGTTATCATAACCACAACTCTAGCTATTTTTTACATCAACATAAACCTTTATTCTCCCCAGAATAACCACACAAACTAGCGAAACGACCTAATGGGTGCACTTGCGTGTAAATTAGGTAATTTAAAAACTCCAACTCTTTTATATAAAATCTATTACAATTGAAAAGTTAAAAACATTCACGCACACGAGAAAGTAAAAGTGGTGATGATAGATACGAAAATAATTCTTTTTAAGAATGAGATGATAAAAAGTGGAGGTGACATAATATTTGTTCTCGAGGAAACCAACATGTGGAAAACCCTGTGTCCTTAGTCCCAGGACAACTCACTAAATTACATTAAGCAAATACACACCCGTACACCCAACCTAGTATAAAACAACTCAACTTGACTGAAAACATTCATGCACACTCTAAAGTAAAAGTGGTGATGTTAGATATGAAAATAATTCCCTTTAAGAATGAGATGAGAAAAAGTGGAGGTGACACAATATTTGTTCTCGAGGAAACCAACATCGGAAAAACCCCGTGTCCTTAGTCCCAAGACAACTCACACAGCCAAGTCCACTATTACCAAATACAAGTTACAGATTACAGTCTCCAAGTCCACACTGAATTAAATTAGGTTAATAAGTTTCAAAACTTTAAGTCCAATATAAAAAGTTTGCATACACAAACTGAGTTGGGTGTAAAAATAAAGTCAAACAACAAACACCCAATACCCAAGTAAATTCAGATTTATGTCGAAAGATAGTCCAAACAAAATTTGTCCAAATAAATTTTAGATTAAATAAAATTTCAGTCCAAATAAAGTCTCTCAAAGCTTTTAGTTCAATATAACAAGTGTACACATGCACTGAAATGGGTGTAAACAAAATCACAACAACCACCTAAACAGATTTAGTCCAAAAGAGTCCAATTAATTTCAATCCACAAATTTAGTCCAAAGAAAGTCTTAGACCAAATAAAATATTTAGTCCAAGTATAAACTTGAACAGGTCTAAACAGATACCAGCACAAACTTTAAGAGCAACCCTTATGGGTATGCCAAATGTGTATATATATGAGATTTTAATGTTTGCTGCGGGTAGAGTATATTGTCATATATAGCATTTGCTACCGCAAAAAATAACAAATTTAATAATACGATAATAGTCGACAACTTAGTTTTTTCTGGACCGCACCTTAAGCGGAACATCAAGTTCCGCCCAAGCCATTAAAAAAAATCCCTTCAGCGGCATAAGATGTTTCGCCTAGGAGTTAAATAATTTTGTTTAATTATATTTCTACCCCCAACGGCTTTATTTTGGCAACGACTATTTATTTTATGGAAAAAAAAACTCTAAAAAAATTATTTATGAACGAGTATATATTATTTATTTATGAAAAACATCTAAAAATAATTATATTCGTTTATATAATCATTGGGTGTTTATTTAATTACCATAAGTTTTATGTTGTGGTTGAAAATGTAATATATCATAAACCTTAAGCGGAACATGATGTTCCTCTTAAGGAATAGTGCCAAATCTCTTAGGCGGAACATGATGTTCCGTGGTAGGAACAGTGTTTTTATACGACGTCATTTGGGTGATTATGTAGGGTATATTTGAACCACCCGTAGCATTTTTTTCACTTTTTAACCGGTATATTTGAGCTAACAATGTGTATTTTTAGACTTTTCATAAAGATTGCTCTACCAAGTTAACACTAAACAAAAAAATTTACTCTTATACAGAACAAAAAAAACGTTTATAGTTTTTTTTTTAAAAAATTCTATGTTGCAAATCTGAACCAACACAAAAAAAAACGTCTTCTCAAATCAAAACTATAGAAGTGCTTATGTATATAGACAGTATATGTAAACAAACAAAATACATCAAGTGTTGCAAACAACACTAATCAAAAGTTTCTTCAAACAAAAATGTTAACACACAACTATAAAAAAAAATTACAGCAAACAAAAACAGGAAGAGTGAAAATCAAAAAGATCTTGCCATTTTTTTTAATATTTTATAAAAACGTATATATATAATATATATATAGTATATATAAATATGAGTAAAGAAAACAGTTACCTCAAATCCGAAAAAAATAAATCACCGGAGAATGGTCACTGGAAAACGAAACACACAGAAAAGATTAGCACCAGAAAACAGGCCGAACAAAAACAATTGCTCCGGACCAGAAGAGCGGGTCGGACCAAAAACAAACCGGAATAAAAAATGATTTAAGCTCCAAATCGGTACCACCGGAACCCAAACCACCTCACCGGAAAAACAGCAAACCCGGAACAGCCACACCAACTCCGTACAGAAAAATGACACACCGAAAAACCAGCTCCACTGGAAAAGCCACATAAAAAAATCCCAATCGATCCAAACAAATCTCAGTTCCAAAACGTACCCAAACCGAAATCAAACCAAGCTCGAACTAAACCCTTGAGCCAAAACTAAAACCTCACAAAGTGTTTTCAAAATCGTATGGTTAATATATGAAGATATTTTGGTTTAAAAAATGGGTTTAAACAATCTCACAAATGTATAGAGAAATTGAGAGAAAAGAGAGAACCAAATGAAAATGGTTGAGTGAGAAAATGTTGGCAGATTGTGGTATGTTCTTGGAGAGAGAGAGAAAAAGAACAAAGCTTTTAACCCCAAAAAAACAAACCAGCGGCTCTAAAAATATGCACCAACTCAAACATTGCGCCACACAAAGACCCACTTGGAGACACAATCTTAAAAACATAAATGGTTTAGAGCAATCCTTATGGGCAGTCCAAAAATACATATTACTAGTTCAAATTTATCCGATAAAAAACAACAAAATTGTTACGCGTATAAGATAATATACACTAGTTACACTTAAAACGTCGTCGTTTAAAAAAATAATTTCTACCACGGAACATGATGTTCCATTTAGAGTTTTGGGGAGAAAAGTTAGGTGGAACATAATGTTCGGCTTAAGCATTTAAACATTTTGCCTCTTTAGCCCACAAGTCTCTCTTTATTAAATAATACCCTTACTTAGCCTACAATCCTTTAAACAATTTACCTATTTAGCCCATAAGCCTAGCCATTATTTCTTAGTCCAAAAATTAATAATAATAATAATAATAATAATAATAATAATAATTGAGACAAATAAAAAATATCCATTGCAATATAAATTTTAAAGCCGTTGCAATACAAAATGAAAATAGAGGGGTACAAAATGGAAATAGGGGTAATTGGGTGACATGCCTAGGCGGAACACTAAAGGCTTTTTTTTTTTTTATTCTTGCGCGGAACATGATGTTCCGCTTAAGGGTGGGTCCCACAAAAAATCAACTAGTGCAATGCTAAATTTGTTATTTTATACGGTAGCAAATTGTAAATTTAGACATTTACGGTACCCATAACATACCTCTTTACCTCAAATATACACTTTTAGCATACCCATAAGGGTTGTTCTTAGAAACAAAACCAACAACATCCAAAACCATGTGTACAAAAAATTAAAAGATGACTGATTAATATTGTGTTTAAATTAGATAATTAAATAATATACATGTTTAGTTAAATATTATAATTTAACAGATAAAAAATAAACACTAAAAAAACAACTAAAAATAAATAAATAGTAAACAAATGATAATACAAAATTATGTAACTCATAAAAATATATTTTGAACATAAATTTTATTTTATATATCAAGTCGAATGAGACAAAAAACTTTCAATATAAAATAAAATATAAATTCAAAAAAAATATAAAAACTCACTCATGAGAAATAAAATAAATAGAAGTAGTATGATACCCAAAATAATTTGTACACTATACAAAACTTATTTTTCTCAGACAATAATTTATATAATAAATCAATAAAGAAAAATATGATTTAATATATAAAAAATAGATTTGAATAAAAATAAAAAAAATGCAGGAGCATATAAATAAAAAATTATTTATCTCAAGATTGATCCAACACAAGAAGAATGAGATTTTCAACTAGGTGATGTGTGTGAAACCAATATAGGTGACAAGTGACTTATTATATATGAACATGCAAGTTACACACACACATACTTAGGTGTACAAACAATCTTATCAAATTACAATAGGAGTCTATATGAATAGATCTAAAGCAAACTATATTAAAAATCATTTAAACTCGCTTAGATCTTTATAAATTGTTATAAAAATCAAATCTAAAATAGGGTTTTCTTGAAAACAAATTTCAAAAGTTATAAAGTCAATTTCTTAAAAAGTTTAATATCTAAACATTGAATCTACTTTTGATATATTTTTTAAGGAAGAATACTATATGGATCTAAACATAAATAGTACATAGAAGCTAAGATCCACTCTAAATATCAAAGATGCATAAGTTTTTTGAATAAAAAATTTAAGCATAAATTTTGAAAATGGCAAAACTGAGTAGTGTGTGAAATATATCTCATAGTTTTGAATTCTTGATTTTATTTCTTAAAATCAAGATCTACAACTATTGAGAATCATAATTGTTATAAGGAGAACAAATCCCTAGGAATTTAGTTTTATAAACTCATGAAAACTCAACATTCAAGTGTTTAAACAAAACCCTAGGTAGAAAATGAGTTTTTATCCCTTTCACTCTTTATATGTTAAAAGACAAAATCTTAAATTTTGACTTTCTCTCTATACTCTCTGCGATCCTTTTTTCTCTTTTCTCTCTAAACTGGAGCCACAATTATGAAATGTTATTATGATAAGGGTTTCTAAAATAAAGGTAGAAGGTCCTAAAAATAGACTATTAAATCAACGGTTGTGATAGGTATAGAGGGCGATTGAAAGTAATCTTGAGATTATAGATAATCCCTCCATTAACAATAGTATTTGGGATTAAGATAACGAGGAGGCTCAACATGACAACTCAACGAGGCAGCTCAAGCGTGGCAGCTCATACTTCAGCTTGTTGTGTCACTTAGTCATATTGTATCTTTGTTTATATTGAATATGAGATATAACGATTATAATGATGTAACGATTATAATGGCATTTAGCGTGAGGTCGAACGATACTCGCGAGAGACTAGGTTTGGAAGGGCTTGGGAGAGCTTTTATGCTCTATCGAACGACCTCGCTGTGGGACCTTCAGAGGGACTTGGTTTGGAGGATTGAGAAGTTAGGCACCATTGGGGCTTGTCCTGACCATCATAAATACAGCTGGTAAAACACCAAAAGACCCTAACCATGGAACCTAGGGCAGAACAGTCTTGAGTTACATCAGGAGTTGAGTTGTGAACCAAACAATCCTCTACTTAATAACACATCTACCACATGTGATGTCACTAGCCAGCAAGGCAATATTAAATCTTCACTTAAGTAAATCACCTTGGTATTTGGGGTTGTCAGGCAGTCGGTGAGCCACCTCTGTGACGATAGTTCCCTAACACACAGTGGTTAGGTAAACGGCATATCTTAGCATTTAATGTTTAAGACGTAGAGCTAATGTTGTCAATTTATAAAATACCGCAAGTGCACGGGCTATTATAGAATAGCGAGTGTAAGTACGGGTCGAACCCACAGAGATTTATCAATTTTTTTCTTTAAAATTAATTGTGACTGTCCAACTAGACTAAATTGGGTTGGAGATGAGATGTGTTAATAAACTAAGCAACACAAACAAGAAATATGAGTACGAGAGATATAATCAAGGTAGCGTGAAAACTAGGACATTGGATCCATTTATCACGTTAAACTAACACTGTGCAATAATTTAAATTCGTCATTCCCGATTTTATAACTCAAATTAAACCGGCTCTCGTCGTATTTAATTCGGAAAAATAATACGTGAGAAGTCCAAAATAAAATTTAACGTCTCTAAATTTAGACGCCTAAAATCCCTATTCCCTTAAAAGGTTCACTTTTAAATTTTAAAATATAGTCTTTAAGCATGGGCTATCAATCAATTTAATAAAAGTATAACCCATCAAAAAGTACTCATACTTAAAATATAAAAATGATTTTTTTTTTCAAATAATGCCGAAGGTTTAAAACGTACTCTCGTGTCGTTTTAAATGAATACCGAATTTTTAAAACTTTTAGCACATATCGGGAAATAAAGACGAAATTAAATCACACACAATATTAATCACACATGATAAATTTCACCTAGTCCTAGTGAGGAAATTAAGCTAGCATAATTGTAGACATAATAAAATTGCAAGAATGAATACTCAATTTCATTAAATAAACAAACTTACAATTGATGTGTCACAAATAATCTTGACAAAAATTCCACCCACAAAATAATTAGTGGCCCTCTCTAAAGCTCTCTCTATCCCCCCTAAAATAATGAACCCAAGGGTCCTATTTATAGGCTTAGAATTAGGGTATTTGAGTTGGTGTAAAACACCCTTTTAATTGATTTATATGAATTATAAATTCCTAAAAATCAACCAAAAAAAAAAAAAGAGTCCCACGGAATATCTTGAAAATCACGTAATGGTCAGCTCCAAATCCCTTGATTTTCGGACTAAGAAGCTGTCAAACCTTATCTCTTTAACGCTGCGTTTGGGTGCAATTTGGGCTTGTGAATTTGTTACCAAAAAATTAAGGTCAGGGGGAAGAATCGAACCCCTGACCTTCTCCTTCCACGCGCGCGCGAGACCACTGAACCAAGCAGCGTTCTTGTAATAATAGCTGCTTCAATAATATATAACCCATTCCCATTTCCAGAAATTGCACTCTTCCACTTTGGCCCCTTAACTTTGTACTTCTTTAAATTATTCCCACAATCTTCATATCTTCACTAAATCACCTCGGATCTTCACCAAACTTCAGGGGTACCTGCAAAAATATAAAATAACTTATATTAATTCAATTTCAGCCCCAGAAAGTTTAGAAAATTATGAATTTACCCTTATTTATATTTTTAACCCCGGAATTCATTACTTTTTCATTTTAATTCCAAATTCAACCAAATTTCAGAGGGAACTTTATTTTGCCTAGATAAACATTTAAAATTTATTTTCAGGCCCATAAAGTTTTTTAAATTACAATTTTACCCCCGGAGTTATTAAAATTGTATTTTTAAACTCGGATTTTATTCAAACCAGCATTTTTCTTTTATTTTTCAAAAACGACTCTAAAAACTCATTATTTAAGATACAATGGGTCTAACAAGGCCTAGATTTGGGCATAATTCATACAAAATAATGCACTCATCAAATACCCCCAAACCTAAACTTTGCTAGTCCTCGAGCAAAACTAAAATTTTAAAATCTAACTCACTTTCGTAGGAATCACGATTGCACTTAGCATGTGCAACAAGCCGTTAAACCTCTAGGTTACCCTAGTGGACGAGTTTTGTCTCGTGAGGGTTTGCAGTGAATATACCCACAAAATTCAAAAGCTTGACTCAATACAAAGGACTAAAAAGTAATATAACCAAGTTTGAATGCAAACTTCATAAATATAGTAGAATTTCATTTCTCAATCTCAACTTATTGTGTCTGTGTGTGCATAGACAATATAACCGTCAATTTCAAAAGATTTGATCGTTGCATTTCTTATCCGAAAGTTTGTTTTGATTTCAAAATCTCACAGAATGCACTCACAATCGAACACTCTGAAATGGGTTATTTTCTCTCGGTATATGTGAATAAAAGAGTAAATTTATATGAACAAATTTCACATATACATAATCAAAAATGGATTTTTATATAATGGATGAATATGATCTCATGAACTGAAAATCGATTACTTGTTGAAAACATTGAATCACACCATAGATCCTATTCATCTTCTCTCCACACTTTAACTAACTTCACTTGAGATCGATTAGGACTTTCTTTGGTTGTATTGTAGGCTCGGATTTTAGCTAGAAAGAATGGCTTTGGAGTTCAAAAATTTCTGAGAATATAGAGATTTTTCTATATTTTGACTTTAAGCACTTTTTTTCTTTCTAACCTTCATTTGTCTTTTTCTTTTCAAGCTCACATTTTTTTTTTTTTTATATACTCACATTCGTGCAACCTCTTTTTCTTTTGGCCTTTTTCCTACCGTAATTTTACCCTAGTATTCTCAGAAAATAGGTATAGCTTGTTTTTATAGGCTTTAAACTCCCAGTTGGAGTTGGATAGGATAATGGGTTTTCAACAAAAGGCTTATTTTCTTTTTGGCTCAATTGGGCTTGCAATGGAATATTATAAAAAGGTTGGAATTTAAGCTTATTTTTGGGCTTTCAAACGATGGCCTAATCTCATTTCTCAAGTTTTGTTAATCTGATTTGTGTCTCAAGACGACTTACTAAGACTTCTAGTGCTTAAGATTCACATTTTGACCTTTTGTTTTCAGTAATCGAACAAAACAAAGAATTTGAGATCATCAACGAATTTATCACTGAAGGAAAGATTGAGTAATTTTAACTCGGATTGATTTAAATCTCTCGAAAACGATGAATGGCACAAAATCTCATCGGGTTAAAATCTCCACATTTATTCGTTAAGCATATTACTTTCGCCTCAATATCCATTTTCGATCATATTATATGGCTAATGTGTAAAAATTTCATAAGATGAGAGATCCATGAATTAATTCTATATTAAGAAATCGTTTCAAAACTCAATTATATTGAAAATCTTTTTGGATTTTTGATTTTTTTTTTTTTTTTTTTTTTACAAAGCGGAGAAAAATGACCTCAATACCCCCAAACCTAATTTCTACATTGTCCTCAATGTTCACGACAAAAATTTAAAAGGTGGGAAAGATATGAAAGATCTTACCATAATGAGGAACTTTTTCCAACGCACAATTCCTGTAAAACAAAAAGTATGATACAACAACAATGACCCAATTTCATGTTCACTCGTGGTATACAGGGTCTTGGAGGAGAATATCCTCCACTTTTTGATCTCGCAATTCCAGATATGGCTTCAACCTTTGACCATTAACTTTGAAAATTTCACCATTTTTAGGATTCTCTATCTCAACCGCCCCATGTGGGTAGACTGTCCTAACAATAAAGGGACCGGACCATCTAGACCTCAACTTACCGGGAAAGAGATGCAACCTAGAATTGTATAAGAGAACTTTCTGTCCAGGCTCAAATGACTTCCGTAGGATGGACTTGTCATGGAACATTTTCATTTTCTCTTTATACAATTTTTCATTTTCGTACGCATCATTCCTAATCTCTTCCAACTCATTAAGTTGTAGTTTTCGGACCTCTCCCGCAGCAGGTAAATCGAAATTGAAGGTCTTAATGGCCCAATAGGCCTTGTGTTCTAACTCTACCGGAAGGTGACAGGCTTTTCCATAGACAAGCCTATACGGGGACATACCAAGTGGTGTTTTGTAGGCAGTGCGATAAGCCCACAATGCATCCAATAACCTTAAGGACCAATCCTTTCGGTTTGGATTCACTGTCTTCTCGATGATTTGCTTGATTTGCCTATTGGAAACTTCAACTTGACCACTGGTTTGAGGGTGATAAGAACATCCTACTTTGTGCGTGACCGAGTACTTTTTCATAAGACTCTCGAAGGATCGATTACAGAAATGGGTTCCCTGATCACTAATGATGGCTCGAGGCGTGCCGAAACGGGAGAAAATATTTTCTCGAATGAATTTGACCACCACGTGGCGATCATTCGTCCTACATGGTATGGCTTCTACCCACTTAGACACATAATCAACTGCCAAAAGAATGTAGAGATTTCCGTAGGAATTTGGAAATGGACCCATAAAATCAATGCCCCAACAGTCAAAAACCTCGATAATCAGAATGGGATTTAAGGGCATCATATTCCTACGTGTGATCTTTCCTAACCGTTGGCAATGGTCACAACTCCTACTGTAATCATTCGAGTCACGAAAAATGGTGGGCCAATAGAATCCACACTGCAAGATTTTTGCAGCGGTCTTTTTAGCACTGAAATGACCTCCACAGGCTTGGTCATGGCAGAAAGAGATTACGCTTTGAATCTCGTGATCGGGGACACACTTTCGAATGATTTGATCAGGACAATACTTGAAAAGATACGGGTCATCCCAAAAGAAATGTTTGACTTCCTTTAAAAATTTGGAACAATCTTGCTTAGACCAATGCAGTGGCATTTCACCTGTCACAAGATAGTTCACAATATCGGCGAACCATGGAAGCTGAGAAATAAGCATCAGTTGCTCATCGGGAAAGGACTCATTTAGTGGCAGCAGGTTATCGAAAGATTCATTGGTTAACCTAGACAAATGATCCGCCACTACATTCTCACACCCTTTCTTATCCCGAATTTCAAGGTCAAACTCTTGCAGTAATAGGACCCACCTAATGAGACGAGCCTTAGCATCCTTTTTAGACAAAAGGTATCGCAGGGCTGAGTGATCGGTGAAAATGACAACTTTGGATCCTATCAAGTAAGACCTAAACTTCTCAAGAGCAAAAACAACAGCGAGGAACTCTTTTTCAGTCGTGGAATAGTTCAATTGGGCATCATTAAGAGTTCTACTGGCATAATAGATGACGTGAGGAAGTTTCTCATTACGCTGACCTAGAACCGCACCTATGGCATAGTCGGAAGCATCACACATGATCTCAAACGGCTGATTCCAGTCGGGAGGTCTCATAATAGGTGCAGAGGTCAATTCCGTCTTTAGCCTTTCAAAGGCATGAACGCATTCGTTAGTGAAATCAAAGGGTGTGTCCTTGGCAAGAAGATTGCACAAGGGTCGAGAGATTTTGCTAAAATCCTTAATAAATCTCCGATAAAAACCGGCGTGTCCTAAGAATGATCGAACTTCACGCACAGTTTTAGGGGGTGGGAGATTAGCAATGAGATCTATTTTAGCTTTATCAACCTCGATACCCTTTTCAGAAATGATGTGACCTAGCACTATGCCTTGTTTGACCATAAAGTGACACTTCTCCCAATTAAGCACAAGGTTCTTTTCCTTGCACCTCTTCAGAACGAGGGTGAGGTGATGGAGGCACTCATCAAAACTAGACCCAAATACAGAAAAATCATCCATAAAGACTTCGAGAAACCGCTCCACCATATCCGAAAAGATACTCATCATGCACCGCTGAAAGGTGGCGGGTGCATTGCATAACCCAAAGGGCATGCGTCGGTAGGCAAAAGTACCAAATGGACAAGTGAAGGTGGTTTTCTCTTGATCCTCAGGAGCGATGGGAATTTGATTGTAGCCGGAGTAACCGTCGAGAAAACAGTAATATGGATAGCCGGATAATCTCTCTAGCATTTGGTCTATGAAAGGAAGGGGAAAGTGATCCTTCCTTGTAACAGCGTTCAACTTCTTATAATCAATACACACCCGCCAACCGGTTTGAATCCTAGTGGGTACTAACTCATCATCGTTATTTTTCACCACCGTAACACCGGATTTCTTAGGGACCACTTGAACGGGACTGACCCATTGGCTATCAGAGATGGGGTAAATGATACCCGCATCGAGCAATTTTAGCACCTCGGCTCGGACGACCTCTTTCATATTGGGATTAAGTCTACGTTGTGCTTCACGGGAATTTTTAGCATTGTCTTCTAAGTGTATCCTATGCATGCACACCGAGGGACTTATCCCCTTAATGTCGGCTATGGTCCATCCTATGGCTTCCTTGTGTTCGTTGAGAACACGCAACAGTTTATCTTCCTGTTCTTTGTCTAAGTCAGACGCGATGATAACAGGTAAGGACTCAGAAGGTCCTAAGAACCTATACTTGAGCGTTTCAGGCAGTGGCTTCAATTCAAGCTCGGGAGCTTTCTCAATTGAGGGTGGAATATGTGATGAGGAAAGTGAGAGGGGCTCGGATTTAGACTTCCAATTTCCTATTTCCATGATAGGGGCAGAGTCGAGGAGGGCATTGACTTCTTCGATGGACTGTTCGACATCAAATTCGGACCCAAAAAAGGCAAGACAAGATGCTAAAGGGTCGTCATTATAAGTTTGCTCGAAAGTCTCTTGAACAATACTATCAATCATGTCGACATCCACGGGTTCATCGTCATCAGGTGGTTGTTTGGCCAAATTGAACACATTAAGGTCCATAGTCATGTTCCCAAAGGATAGGTTCAATTGGCCGCTTCGACACCTAATGACGGCATCAGATGTGGCGAGGAAAGGACGACCCAAAATAACAGGGATTTGTGCAATAGGATTTTGCACTTGTTGGGTGTCCAAGACAACAAAGTCGACAGGAAATATAAAGTCACCCACTTTAATTAGGACGTCCTCAACAATACCTCTCGGGATTTTCACAGAACGATCGGCTAAGGACAAGGTAATCCTAGTCGGTTTCAACTCCCCCAAACCTAGTTTCTCGTATACGGTGTACGGCAGAAGATTCACGCTTGCTCCTAAATCTAGAAGTGCCTTCTCGATGAGGTACTCCCCTATCTTTATAGAGATCGTCGGAGTACCGGGATCCTTATACTTGATGGGAGTTCGATATGAAATGATCGAGCTTGCTTGCTCGGCGAGAAAAGCTTTCTTGGGTACGTTGGTGCTTCTCTTGAAGGTACAAAGGTCCTTTAGAAATTTCGCATAGGATGGGACTTGTTGAATAGCATCAAGCAGTGGGAGATTGATTTGTACTTGCTTGAATACTTCCAACATCTTATCAACTTGCGCCTTTTTCTTTTGTGGCACCAAACGTTGTGGAAATGGAGCTTTTGGTACATAGGTTTCTACAGATGGCTCGGAAGGTAAAGGTGAGGATGAAGTTGGAGACACGGGTGGATCTTCCTTCGCCTTACCTTTCTCGGATTCACTCTCGGTAGGTGGTGAAATATTTGTCTCTACTTCCTTGCCAGACCTAAGCGTGATGATGGTTTTTGCATGCTCTTGGGGGTGTGATGCGCTCGTGTCGCCTTGAATAAGAAATTGACCCCTTGGCATGTTACCCTTTGGATTGGGTTCGGGCTGACTTGGGAATGTTCCCTTATTCCTCTCACTCAATGCATTAGCTAGTTGGCTCATTTGGACCTCGAGTTTGGTAATGGCTTGCGTATTCGCGTGCATGCTTTGCTGGGTAGATTGGAGGACATTTTGCGTGGTTTGCTGGAATTGAAGGGTACTTTGGGCAAGAAGGTTCATCGAATCCTCTAAAGATTGAATCTTTTGGGATGAGGGATTCGAGAGTGCAGTGGCATTCTTTTGGAAACCCGGGGGTGGGTTATCGAAAGATTGACCTCCACTTCCTTGGTATTGACCCTTGGACCATGAAAGATTGGGGTGGTCTCGCCATCCCGAATTGTATGTATTGGAATATGGGTCATACTTTGGCCTATTTTGGTAGAGGGCATTGGCTTGCTCGGTGAGTGCCTTGTGGGCCGGAAGGGCAGGGCAATTCTCGACTAAGTGGTCGAATGCATCACAAAGTATACACATAGGGGAACCTACATGTTGAATGGCCGCAGATGCGGCTCGATTTCCCTCCTTGCTTGTCTCTAAAGCTTCTAAACGTCGAGCCAATGTGGCCACTTTGGCATTTAAATCATAACTTTGTTCAACTTGGTGAGCGAACCCCTCATTCGAGGTGGTGGATCTAGATTCTCTATTGGGTGCCCATCGCTGGGACTTTTTGGCTATGGCTTCTAGAAATACCCACGCATCGACCTCACTCTTCTCGGTAAAATCACCATTACATAGTGACTCGAGCATAGTTCGGGTGTTACAATCGAACCCCTCATATAAAATTTGGACTTGGCGTCCCATCTCAATTCCATGGTGCGGACATTGCAGCAGCAAGTCCTTGAATCGCTCCAAATACATCCACAATGCTTCTCCCTCCTTTTGGCTAAATGTGTTGATGGCGTGACGTATCGACGCCGTCTTTTGGTTAGGAAAGAATTGTTGTAGGAAGGTGACACTCATTTGGTTCCAAGTGGTGATGGATTCGGGTTTTAACGAGTTAAACCAACTCTTAGCTTTGTCTTTCAACGAGAACGGGAACAATTTAAGCTTAACAATCTCATCGGAGAGTTGTTGGTACTTAATGGTCCCACATATCTCCTCGAATTCACGCACGTGAAGGTACGGATCCTCTTTTTCAGTACCCCGAAACACGGGCAACAGTTGGATTGTTCCCGAATGGAATTGGAAATTATTTGCATTGTGATCGGGGAGAAGTATGCATGAACGCTGACTAGACCTAGTTGGATAAAGGTAGTCTTTAAGGGCACGTGGTGCTAACTCGTCTCCCATCTCGGTGAATATCGAAAATCTACCTACGTAGGTATCGGGAATGCTAGACTCCACACTTGACAAACGACCGGTATGATTTCGAAACCAACTTCGCATGCACTCAGCTCACTCGATTTTTTTTTTTTTTTTTTTTTTTTTTTTTTTATGTGATGAAAAATAATATTTGACTCAAACCACGTAATTCCTAGCTAACACACAGCAAATTGAATTATCTAATTTAGGTGAGGGGAATTTCAATTTTAAAATCTAGTTTTCCCGAGATTAATCGACGACAACAAGGGTCTCCAAATTAATCTCCCTAATTAGACAGCTCCTACTCTTTGACAAGGGAGAATTTAAAAGACGACCAACTACGGTTATCGCCTCAAAACCCGTTTTTTCCTCCAGGTAGGTGGTCGGTACGAAGACACATTAAAAACCACCAATCCTAGACAAGGTGAAACGGAATTGATTTGACAAGTTCGCGTTGGAGTAGCTTTTAACTCTAGCCTTGTTAAGAGGTTTCCTATGAGCTATGTGATATCCTAAGGCCAATGTCTAATTGATTTTAAATTAAATGTGATGGCTCGGGATATGCAAATGCTTGGATAATTAGTGATTTTCGGGCCAAGGAGAGGTGATGAGATCCCCACCTTATCTTTCACACGGGTTTTGCCCTTAAGTCAATTTATGCAACGTGCTAAATTAAATGCGAAATTAAACCACGTAGGAGCACCCCCCCAAAAAAAAACGTACCTCCGGCGTGGACTTTTTACAGTCACTTGTTTACGCCGGGCCGAAGTTTAACTTGACGTCGATCGGAGGGAAACGCCGCCTACGTTTCAGTTGTCCCCGAGAGTTCCTTGTGCCCGTGGCAAGATTGCACAATTTTTTTTTCTTCGCGTTCGCGCACCGTTGGACACTTTTTCGGATTTTCGTCACTTTTTTTTTTTTTTTTTTTTTATATTCTCCTGAAAAAAAAACAAAAGAAACTACACCAAACGTAAAGTGCGACACATGCAAAAAAAAAAAATTACGAAAAGAGAAGGAAAAAAAAAATGACACAAGCACTAGTGGTGTATTTAACAAGAAAAAAAAACTCATGAAACAATTTATTTTTTATTTTTTTTTCCAGAAATTTTTACTTTTTTTTTTAATGAATTTTTACTAACAAAGATGCGAAAACTAAAAAAAAAAAAAAAACTAGTCCGAAAATCACAACCTTTTTTTTTTTTTTTAAAAATCGAACAAATCCCCGGCAACGGCGCCAAAAACTTGTTGTCAATTTATAAAATACCGCAAGTGCACGGGCTATTATAGAATAGCGAGTGTAAGTACGGGTCGAACCCACAGAGATTTATCAATTTTTTTCTTTAAAATTAATTGTGACTGTCCAACTAGACTAAATTGGGTTGGAGATGAGATGTGTTAATAAACTAAGCAACACAAACAAGAAATATGAGTACGAGAGATATAATCAAGGTAGCGTGAAAACTAGGACATTGGATCCATTTATCACGTTAAACTAACACTGTGCAATAATTTAAATTCGTCATTCCCGATTTTATAACTCAAATTAAACCGGCTCTCGTCGTATTTAATTCGGAAAAATAATACGTGAGAAGTCCAAAATAAAATTTAACGTCTCTAAATTTAGACGCCTAAAATCCCTATTCCCTTAAAAGGTTCACTTTTAAATTTTAAAATATAGTCTTTAAGCATGGGCTATCAATCAATTTAATAAAAGTATAACCCATCAAAAAGTACTCATACTTAAAATATAAAAATGATTTTTTTTTTCAAATAATGCCGAAGGTTTAAAACGTACTCTCGTGTCGTTTTAAATGAATACCGAATTTTTAAAACTTTTAGCACATATCGGGAAATAAAGACGAAATTAAATCACACACAATATTAATCACACATGATAAATTTCACCTAGTCCTAGTGAGGAAATTAAGCTAGCATAATTGTAGACATAATAAAATTGCAAGAATGAATACTCAATTTCATTAAATAAACAAACTTACAATTGATGTGTCACAAATAATCTTGACAAAAATTACACCCACAAAATAATTATTGGCCCTCTCTAAAGCTCTCTCTATCCCCCCTAAAATAATGAACCCAAGGGTCCTATTTATAGGCTTAGAATTAGGGTATTTGAGTTGGTGTAAAACACCCTTTTAATTGATTTATATGAATTATAAATTCCTAAAAATCAACCAAAAAAAAAAAAGAGTCCCACGGAATATCTTGAAAATCACGTAATGGTCAGCTCCAAATTCCTTGATTTTCGGACTAAGAAGTTGTCAAACCTTATCTCTTTAACGCTGCGTTTGGGTGCAATTTGGGCTTGTGAATTTGTTACCAAAAAATTAAGGTCAGGGGGAAGAATCGAACCCCTGACCTTCTCCTTCCACGCGCGCGCGAGACCACTGAACCAAGCAGCGTTCTTGTAATAATAGCTGCTTCAATAATATATAACCCATTCCCATTTCCAGAAATTGCACTCTTCCACTTTGGCCCCTTAACTTTGTACTTCTTTAAATTATTCCCACAATCTTCATATCTTCACTAAATCACCTCGGATCTTCACCAAACTTCAGGGGTACCTGCAAAAATATAAAATAACTTATATTAATTCAATTTCAGCCCCAGAAAGTTTAGAAAATTATGAATTTACCCTTATTTATATTTTTAACCCCGGAATTCATTACTTTTTCATTTTAATTCCAAATTCAACCAAATTTCAGAGGGAACTTTATTTTGCCTAGATAAACATTTAAAATTTATTTTCAGGCCCATAAAGTTTTTTAAATTACAATTTTACCCCCGGAGTTATTAAAATTGTATTTTTTAACTCGGATTTTATTCAAACCAGCATTTTTCTTTTATTTTTCGAAAACGACTCTAAAAACTCATTATTTAAGATACAATGGGTCTAACAAGGCCTAGATTTGGGCATAATTCATACAAAATAATGCACTCATCAGCTAACTAGTGCATCAGGCATTTAATGTTTATGACATAAAGTATGAGGGATGTCTTTCATAGTTATTAACGACTGATTTACCTCGGGAGTGGTGTGGGGTCTATTTAAGGGCCCAACTACCTCTGAGGAATATAGGTTCTTTTTGAGATTTCAGGAGTTATTACTAGAAAGAATATACATCAGAGAGAGATTTATTACAAACTATAGAGTTACTCACCCGCCATTGTCATTTATTACGAAGCTTTACTACTTGACAGAGATCCTTGATGGTGGTTGGGGTGTTTGGCTGCCTGCCAAGGTGTATCTAGGGTGCTTACTTCTCTCTCCCTCTAAATGTGTTACTTCTGAGTTCTTTATTATCGTTTTGAGTTATACACGAGAGATTTGTAAGTTTAAACCGAGTTTGTCTTCACTAAGTTATGATTGCGTGTCTTGTAATTAATCAATAGTGTTTCTAGTTAACTTATCATTACTGTACTCAAAAGGGGTTACGCCTCCATCTAATCTAAACTACCCTCTTACATTTGGCGACTTTACTGGCAAGGTATTTTTCTAAGCAAGGAGTATGGCGTTGGATAACGTTAATCAAAGACTTAACTTTGATGACATTCAACACAATGAAGAATAGGCGGTGAGAGAGCTGGAGGCTTCAAGGGATGGAGCCCCTAGACTGGAGGTACCTCTAGTTCAAATGGCAACAAGTGTTCCAGGGGTGACACAAACTTCCACGAGCGCTGGGTTGGGACCAGCCTAAGTGGCACTCCTCATGAATAAATTTTATGAGTTTGTGCAAACTCCTGTAGCTTCAACAATTTTGGCGGGATTTGAAGCCAACTCTTTCGTGACACTAGGGGCAGCCCCAACGACCTCACCAAGTGCGGTTTTAACAAGAACAACCCCAACAAATATACCCCTATTGTGAACCCAACAGTGGGAACTCCAGGAGTATCAACCGCTCCAACTGTGATGATTTCTCCAGCTACAATGGGCACTTCGCCTATGGTCCCTCTGGTCATTACTTTAACGACATCAACTATGGAAGAGATGAGGAAAGAGATGCATAAAGAGATGCTGAAATTCATGCAAGCTTCCTCGCAATCTACTGACGAGGTAGCTTAGGTTTATGATGACTTTCGAATGCCTTACCCTTAGGGGTACAATGATGAGCCCTACCTAAAAGATTATATTCCTCCTATCTTTGAAAAATATACAGAAAAGGGTGGGAACCCGAAAGAGCACATTAAATGTTTCTTGGAACATTTGGGGGTGCACTGCAATAATAAGAAACTCAGGTTGAGGGAGTTTTCTAAATCCCAAAGTGATAAGGCATGTACCTGGCATTCTCACTTAGATCCTAAGAGTGTTTCCATGTGGGAGGGATGCACGTTTTTTTCATCCAGAAGTTCTTTCTGGCAGAAGATGAGTTCACCTTGACCCAACTGAAGAGAGAGAAGCAACGACCAAGGGAAAATGTAGTGGCATACGTTCCAAGGTTCAGGAAAAGGTCCCTCAATGTGAGGGAGGAGGTCAAATAATCCAAATTACTACAGATCTGCGCGAAAGGACTGCTTCCTGAGTACATTTTCCATCTTATTAATGAGACGCGCGAGGGGGCTTTTGCAGCATTCTTAAAAGTAGTAAGGAATATATCGTTGGTTGTACGACCAAATCCAGTGGTGGTGCCCATGATGTTCAAGCAGCCAATACAACCTGTGGGAGGTAGGTCTCAGCCCCCACGGGTGGGATATACCGAAGGAGCAGATGGGGGCAAACTAATAAAGAGGGACAATAAGAGAAAGTTTGGGAGAGACAGGGAGGATCCACCACCATTGCCTTATACAATAGAAGAGGTTGTTAGCTGTTACAACGCCATGGTTCAAGGAGGAACGATGTATGAACCAAAGGGCATCCCCGAGGGAGAACCAGACGCAATAACTAGAGCTGATCCTAAATATTGCCAGATCCATCAAAAGATCCAACATACAACGGAGAGTCGTTTTATGCTAAGAAGAATCATCGATAAATATGTGAAGGTAGGAAAGTTGCAAATCCCTCCACAAAATGTTAACAACAACCCACTCCCAGCATATGGGGCCAATCTGGTGGTAGCCTACGATGAGGAGGTAGAGAGAGAAATAAGGGAGATAACGACGAAGTAGGGGGAGTTTGAAGAATATTTAGAAGACTGCACTAGGGGAATGGATAACATAGTGTTAGCTTATGACGAACCAAGTGCGATAGATGTGGAGGACGTATATATCATTGAAGGCGAGGAAGTAGACCAAGCTATATAATATTGTGCAGGTTCAAACTCCCCAAAGTTTGTCTGGTTCTTCGACCAGGTAAGGATACCAAAGGAAAGAAGGTTGGAGATAACCCAGGCAATCCTTGAAATTGCGAGGAAGAACGTAGTCCCTTCGCTAAGATAGAAGGGACCCATGGCCAGGTTGATAAAGAGGTTTCTATCAGAGATAACTTTCAGCGATGCAGATAGGGTCGTGAGATTCCCTCATAGTAGGCCATTGTATATGGCTACCAGCATCAATGAAGTTATCTTTATAAGGGCTCTTATGGATAGGGGAGCCTCCATCAATATCATGCCAATCAATTCTTTCCATGCAACTAATATTCCAGAGGAAAGGTTAATCCCCATGCCTTTGGTGATTTCAGGTTATGACAACCAGTCTTCTAAGTCCATTGGTTATGTGAACGTTGGGATTGTGATGGAAAATCTGAGTTCCCATATCAAATTCCACGTGATAGAGAGTGAAACTTCCTACCATATGTTGATAGGAAGGGTGTGGATGCACAACCAAGTTCTAGTTACTTTGACGTATCATCAATGCGCTAAGGAGAATATCCAAGGAACGGAGGTGACCATTAGAGTTATGAAGAGGCCCTTCGCTGTCGAAGAAACTCACTTGATAGATGAAGCATTTTACACAGAATTAGAGGAGGACGTCAGATCTTAATGGGAAGAATGAAGGGAGCATGGGTTCCCTCGATCAGAGAAAGGATGGGGCCCTTAAATGAGCAGAATAATGAAGTTGCAAGCAGCAAAGGAGTGATGGCAGAAGAAGCCCACCAGGTAGTCCCTCATCCCCAAAACATCTCAAATCATCTCAAAGATAGGATGAGGCCTAGAGTGTATCCGATGGAGCATGAGGTTCGACGACAAAGTATGCTGAGCCAATTTTTGAGAGGAAGAATTGCTGAGGCTTTTAGAGAAAAGAAGAGGAAGGCAGTTGCAGCTGTCAGCAGATAATGAAAGAAGGTTGTTACTGAAGAAGGAAAGGTGGTTTATCAGTTATAATGGTGTGAACAGGCGGCTCAAGAAGATGATAATGAGGCTGACCCGATATATAAGTGTTTTCTGGTGGATCAACAGGGGAAATATATGGTGATAGATAACTCTAATATACAGGAATTTGTGGAGGATATTTCCAAAGAACCAGACTACATGGAAGATCAATCGAAACCATAGGCACAAGAGCTGGAGCAGTTAAACCTGGCGAAGGAAGAAGAGGATCTAAGGCCCATTTTCATCACGAAGGATCTCAATAAGGAGAAATGAGAGGCATTGGTTGAGTTGATTTGGAAGTTCATAAATGTTTTCACAAGGAAGTACATAGAAATGGAAGGATTGGATGAGGAAGTGAGCTTCCACAAGTTGAATGTGATGCCTTCAGCCATTCTGATGAAGTAAAAAATGAGGACGTATAAGCCGGAG
The DNA here is from genome assembly GCA_949130495.1 of Sambucus nigra. Lineage (NCBI taxonomy): Eukaryota > Viridiplantae > Streptophyta > Magnoliopsida > Dipsacales > Adoxaceae > Sambucus > Sambucus nigra. The sequence goes on from OX422217.1 coordinate 213,775,599, forward strand.
ATGGACTTAAAGATCAAGGAAGAGGTCAAAAGTTTATTAACAGTGGGGTTTATCAAACCAATACAGCACCCACTCTGGCTGTTTAGTATCGTCCCAGCGGAAAAGAAAGATAAAAATCAAATAAGGATCATGAATTTCAGAGACTTGAATAGGGATTGCCCCAAAGACGAGTTCCCCCCACCTTTCATCGATAGCTTGATAGATGTAATGGCTGGTCACAAAATGTGCAACTTCATGGATGGGTACGTAGGGTATAACCAGATCAAGATGGACCCCAGAGATGCTGAGAAGACAATATTTAGAACCTCATTGGGAAACTTTATGTACAAAGTGATATCGTTTGGGCTCAAGAATGCTGGGGCTACTTACCAAAGAATAATGATGGCCATTTTCGATGACTTCTTTCACAAATTTGTGGAATTTTATGTAGATGATCTGGTTATCAAATCGAGGAAGGACGAGTCCCATATGAGCGATTTGAGGAAGGTGTTTTCTCGATGCAGGAAGTATAAGCTAAAAATGAACCCATTGAAGTGCATCTTCGAAGTAACAAGTGGAAAGTTTTTAGGTTTCATGGTTGGTCGACAGGGGGTGCAAATGGACCAGGACAAACAGCGAGCGTACTTGGATATGCCAAGTCTAAGAACGGCAAGGAGATGAAGAGTTTCCTTGACAAAGTTTCCTATTTTAGGAGATTTGTGCCAGGATTAGCCGAAATAACTCATCCATTGATGCAAATTTTATGAAAGAACACAAAATTCAAGTGGTAGGAGGTTCACCATGAGTTTCTCACTGAGATGAAGAAGCTGCTCATTTCACCACAAATCACAGTTCCCCTAAGGGCAGGAATACCACTACAGCTATACCTCACATCCACCACGAGGTTCGTTAGAGCTCTATTTGCATAAGATATTAATGGGCAAGAACGACCACTCTACTACCTCATTAGAACCATACACGGGCCAGAGATCAGATATAGTAGCTTGGAAAGGCATTATTTAGCCTTAGTCTTTATAGCACAAAAACTTAGACATTATATGTTGTCTTTTACAAGTCATATTATAACAAGATGTGATCCCATTAAGTTTTTATTGGCAAAACCTATATTGATTGGTAGGGAAGCTAGGTGGTTACCCATCCTCTCAGAATATGACTTGAAGTGCGTGGTTCCTCGCGCGATCAAGAGCCAGGCGTATGCAAATCTTTTCGTAATCTTCCCCTCTGGGACGTTTGAGCCACCTAAAGAAAGTATTCTAGGAAACGACTTATAGGCCAACCACTTAGATGCAAGCGATGAAGAATGAATGATGCAGTTCGATGGATCTTCAATAAAAAAAGAAAGGAGGAGCATGGGTTATCCTTTTAAGATGAATTGAGGAGATATATCTTTCCTACAAGTTAGATTTCCCTTTTTACAATAATAAAGAAGAGTATAAAGAGTTGGTACTGGGATTGCTGAAAGCCCTTCGAAGGGGAATTCGTTCACTTTGCATCAAGGGTGATTCAAACTTGGTGATTAATTAAGTGAATGGAGGATATGCAGTGAAACACCTAAGTTTGGCACCATACAGAACAATTATTCAAAGGCTTCTCAACCAGTTCCATCGAACCAAGATCAAGAGACATCTCCGAACGATGAATCGCCATCCAGATGCCTATGCCACCATTGCTCAGAAGATGGTCATGAGAGATGATATAACTACAATTATGATCCAATAAAGAATAACTACCTCGATGGTATAAATAATTATGCTAACAGAGGAGAACGCTGACTGAAGGGGAGAGATTAGAAAACACTTGGAGTCTGGGGAAAGAGAAATGGAGCTGAGGGAATTAGCCCAATACTTTACAAATCAGGGAAACCTTTATTTCAGAAACATAGGAGGGTGGATATCAAGATGCATCAACCCAGAAGAAGTAGAGCGGAGGTTAAAGAAAACACATGAAGAGCACTGCCAAACAACTGAGATACATCTTTATAGGAGAATTCAAAGGGAGGGATATTTCTAGCCTATAATGAAATAGGACGCAGTAGAGCTACAACGGAAGTGCGATAAGTGCTAACTATTTTTCAAGGCAGCGGAATGCCATTTCATTGAAGCTCAATCAGATTGGAGGCAACCTTATATTGACTTCATTAAAGATAGAGTTATCCTAATAGAGAAAATTAATATGATGGGACTTAAGCGAAGGGCCTCGAGTTTCTACATTCAGAAGGGGCAACTTTATCGAAGGGGATACTTCAACAGTCCATTGTGTTGCATCATTAAGGAAGAGGTAGCTAAAGTCCTTAAATAAGTGCACGATTCATCTCACATAGGAGGGGCCAAGTTATATGACCAGATGATGACATTGGGATATTATTAGCCAACGATGGAGAAGGACTCTGCTGAGTTCGTTCAAAAAAGTAGGGCTTGCTAACTTCATGGAAATATAATCTATGCCCATCGGTGGACCTATACTCCCTGGCGATGCCTTATCCTTTTCAAACTTGGGCGCTTGACATAATAGGGGTAATACATCCTTATTCAAGGGAGAAGATCTAGATACTCGTAGCAATAGACTGCTTTACAAAGTGGGCTGAAGCGATGCCACTAAGAAGGGCAACAGCAGGAGTGGTGAGCAACTTCATCAGAGAATACATCATTTTCTATTTTAAGATTCCAAAGCTTATTCTATCGGATAATGGAACCCCATTCGTCAATTCAGAGGTTACAATGCTCACAGACAAGTACTCTATTGTTCATCATACTTCAACAGTGGCATACCCTAAAGCAAACGGTCAAGCCGAAGCAACTGACAAAATCTTAGTTAATATTTTGGCTAAAATGATTGAGGATTTCCCAGGATCGTGGGATGATAAGATACCAACTGTATTATGGGCCTATCGAATAACCAAGAGGAAAATCACAGGGTATACTCCGTTCTCCTTTGTTTATGGGGATGAGGCGATTCTCTCAGTAGAGTTAGAAGTTTCCTTTGCCCGATATGCCTTGCGAAGTATCATGCTCCCTTAGAATAGTCATGCGCAGTTGGAAGCATTATATGAACACAGAGATAATGCGATGCAACACTTTTAAATGTATACGAAATAGCTCTCCAGGGCATATGATAACTTGGTGAGACCAAGGAAGTTCGTGGAGGGAGACCTCATTTTGAAGGTAGTAGTGAAGCACATAAGGGAGCTTCCTCTACCTAAGTTTGCAGCAAATTGGAAGGGACCTTTCATTGTAAAATAAGCTCATGATTCAGGTTATTCCTTAATTTCTAAGATGGAAGAAGACAAGCCATTCAAGATTAATAATTAATGGTTAAAAGTCTATCATGTGTAAGCAATTAAGATTAGACCATCATTGTATCTAGCTGTTATTATGAATATACAAGTTGTTCTTAATGTCTATTATTGCAACTCGAGTGGAGATGAAATCATTGTAGAACTTTATAATATATGCAAACATTTACAGTACAAAGAAGTGTCATAGGAAAACATACATATTTTTTCATTTATTCACAAACTTTGGGGAATTACAAAATTGGGAGCTACTGCCCAAGAATTACATAAGAAGAAAAAGGAAAATGTATACAAAAGTGAAAGAGTTCACTGGCCTAAGAGGAACCACAAGTCTAGAGCAGAGAAAAAATCTACGGGCAAGCCCGAAGAAGCTAATAGGTAAGATTGTTTGGCATTAACAGAAACCTCCAATCTCGTTTGCGCTTATGTACGCTTGATTAAGAGTTTCTCCCGTTTCAGCTTCGATAGACACAGATCTTCTTTGATGTCCTCTACCTCCTTGTTGGCAGCTTCAAGTAGAGGTGCTACCTCACTCAAATTAGCTTCCTCAGCCCGTTGATCCTCTCGATGTTTCTATAGAAGTTCCCTCTGACTATCCAGTTATTATCTCTTTAAAGTCTTTAAGTGCCTAATCAGCCAGTCAAAATAGAAGCCATATCGACCCAACTCCCTCAGATAGCCTAAGAATTAATTGAGGAGAGGTCTGGTAACGTTCACGGTAGGAGTGCTAAAGATATTAGCAACAACGGTCACCATGCCCTGAAGCTTATGGTTCATTACGGGGATGTTAGAACGCAAACAATCCGTAGTGAAAGTGTCAGGATGGTGTCTTTCAAGCTGCTCAATTACCAAATGATGGTTGGCAAGAATTTAAGGAGAACGCTAAAGGACCATAAGGTAAAATTCATGACGAGCTAAGTTGGGTAGAGGAAGCTCGCAACAAGATTCTCTATCAGCATCAGAACCAGTCATGGAACTTTGGTCGTCATGACTAGAATCTTCTGAAATAGCGGGTTCCCGATGGGATGAAGTGATGGGCAAAAGAACTGCTGTAGATTTCTCTCCCACCAAAAAGGGTTCACGAGTAACCTGAGAACAAGTAGAAGAAATAATGAGTTAAGTGAAAAATCTTAACAAGTGCTTTCATTGTTAACTCACCATTATAGGCGGAGTTTACAAAAATCTTAACAAGTGTTTTTATTGTTAAGTCACCGTTATAGGTGGAGTCTACAAAAAATCTTAACAAGTGTTTTCATTGTTAATTCACCATTATAGGTGGAATTTATGAAAAATCTTAACAAGTGTTTTCATTGTTAAGTCACCGTTATAGGTGGAGTTTACGAAAATCTTAACAAGTGTTTTCATTGTTAAGTCACCGTTATAGGTGAAGTCTTCAAAAAATCTTAACAAGTGTTTTCATTGTTAAGTCACCGTTAAAGGTGGAGTTTATGAAAAATCTTAACAAGTGTTTTCATTGTTAAGTCACCGTTATAGGTGGAGTTTATGAAAATCTTAACAAGTGTTTTCATTGTTAAGTCACCGTTATAGGCGGAGTTTGAGGGATAATTCACTAATTAGCAACAGTGTTTGAGATTAAGCAACCGAGGCAGCTCAAGTGTGGAAACTCAGCGAGACAGCTTGGCGTGACAACTCATACTTTAGCTTGTTGTATTAGTCATATTGTATTTCTGTTTTTGTTGACTATAAGCTGTAAAGGTTGTAATGATGAAACGAGAACAATAATGAGTTTTAGTGTGAGGTCAAAAGGTACTCGCGAGAGACTAGGCTTGGCAGGGCCTGGGAGAGCTTTTATGCTCTATCGAACGACCTCGCAGTGAGAACTTCATAGGGACTTGGTTTGGAGGATGGAGAAGTGGGGCACCGTTGGGGCTTGTCCTGACCATCATAGATACAGCTGGTAAAACATTAAAAGACCCTGACTATGGAACCTCGGGCGGAACAGCCTTGAGTTCCATCGGGAGTTGAGTTGTGAACCAAATAACCCTCTACTTAATGTCACACCTATGACATGTGATGTCACTAGACAGCAAGGCAATGTCAAATCTTCACTTGAGTAAACCACCGTGATATATGGGGATGTTAGGTAGTTGGTGAGCCACCTCTGGATAACAGCCCCTGACACACAGTGGTTAGGCAAAAGGCATGTCTTGGCATTTAATGTTTATGACGTGGGGACAACTAGTGCATCAGGCATTTAATGTTGTGACATAAAGTATGAGGGATGTCTTTCATAGTCTTTAATGACTGAGTTGCCTCGGGGGTGATGGTGGTGGTGGTGGTGGGGAGGGGGGGGGGGGCTATTTAAGGACCCCAACCACCTTGGAGGAGAGGATGATCTTTTGAGAGTTCAGGAGTTATTCCTGGAGAGAATACACACTAGAGAGAGTTATTGAAAAACCAGAGAGTTTACTCACTCACCATTGTTATTTATTACGAAGCTTTTAATACTTAACAGAGATTCTTGAGGGTGTTTTGTGTGTTTCTACCTGCCTACCAAGGTGTATCTAGGGTTCTTACTTCTCTCTCCCTCTAGCTAAGTTACTTCTAAGTCCATTACTATCTCCTGAGTTATATACGAGAGATTTGTGAGTTTAGACTGAGTCTTGTCTTCATTGGGGTTTGTGTTTGTATGTCCTATTATTAACCCAAAGATTTGGCCAATTAGCTTATTATCACCATACTTAAAAGGGGTTACGCTTCCATCTATCTATTATCTAAAGTACCCTCTTACACTTAACAAGTGTTTTCATTGTTAAGTCACCGTTATAGGTGGATTTTACAAAACATCTTAACAAGTGTTTTCATTGTTAAGTCACCGTTATAGGCGGAGCTTGCGAAAAATATTAACAAGTGTTTTCATTGTGAAGTCCCCGTTATAGGTGGAGTTTACGAAAAACCTTAACAAGTGTTTTCATTGTTAAGTCACCGTCATATGTGGAGTTTGCAAAAAATCTTAACAAGCATTTTCGTTGTTAAGTCACCGTTATAGGTGGAGTTTGCAAAAAAAATCTTAACAAATGTTTTCATTTGTCAAGTCAGCATTACCAGTGGAGTTTGAAAAGTTTGAGAAATGAGACTCTTTTAGATGGTACATTGTTAAGAATAAAGGACAAACAATGAGAAACGAAGAGAAACTAGTGAAGTACCTGAGCAATGGCTGGAGCAAGAATGGGAGTCACCTAGGAGGCCACAACAGCGGGAATGGTTGGGGGCAGGCTTACCTCCTTAGAAGCCTCAACGGCACCCTCAGCTAAAGAAGCCTCAACGTTTAGTAAAACTCCTTCGCTAATATAAGGTACCAAGGCCAATATAGGACTCCAACTAGAAAAGGACGTTCGACCTCCAAGTGATACCCCAACGTTGGTGAATGAAGAGGAACCACCACGCTGGGCAGAAACATCAACCCTGGCCTTGGGAATAGGCAGACCACCAAGAGAATAGTGTGGGGTAAGATATTAAGAAGACTATAAAAAAATGAATCTAAGTGTTAGAAATAGGGAATAAGTACAGAAGAAGGGATAAATACCTCTAAGCGTTACTTACCTCAATTATGGTACCGAAGAGGGGAACTGCAGATAGGGGTCTCGTCAACACAGCAGGAAGAAGGATGTTAGATAAAAAATATGCCATTTCGACCTAAGGTATTCCAACATATTAAATCTTAACATCTTAAATAGAAAAAAGGGGTGGAAGAGAGAAAAAACGTCAGACCTAACAGTGATTGAGAATGTGTTACCTTAGGGGACCTTTTTGCAATGGGAATGATGGGAAGAAGAACCTCTGGCTGAGGTGATAATTTCTAAGAAGCTGGGGAAGTTGTCTCTGGTTGAGAAGAGATTCTCACAAAATCAACAGAATCACCCCCTGCAGCAGCATCCTTCACACGTTGTGAGGCCAAACGATAAGAGTAAGTAATTCCGATCATGGGGGAACGGGGAGGAGTTACATCGGTCTGAGAGGAACCAAAATGTCCCCCCACAAAAGGACTCACTGGGGGGGGGGGGGGGGGCTGGGCCTTTCTTCTTCAACCTCCTGCACCAAAGTTGTTAAGAGTTAAATATATGCAGTTTGTTTTAGAAAAATAGGAGTAATAATAACAACACACATTCATACCTCATATCCATAGGGAGAATGGGAGGATATCACCATTGGCGAAGCAGGAGGGGAGGCAACGGCCGAGGGAGGTGGGATGGGATGTACATCTAGAGTTCATTTCTTCTAGGACTTAGTACCCAGAGTCTTTTTCCTCTCACCAGTAGAACTATCACTTTGAGGAACCCTTGAACTTTTCCTCCTCTTTGACCCTGGTTCTGTGGGATCAACTAAGATAGTGGGGAAGGCAGTAGAAGGAGGAACGATGGGAGCGCGTCATCAAAACTCAGAATTTATTCATTCCACCTCAGCCTGAACTTTCCTTCTCAACTCCTCACTCACTTCTATAGACATGGGAGGAGGAACGGAGGCGATGGGGAATACCTCCAAAGGATTTTGAGACTTAGACTTTGATGAAGTCCCACTCTTGAACTTCCTAATTTTTTTGGTTGGTGGCTGGGAAGGCCCTTCGCCAAAAGCTGCTTCGGTTATAACACCCTCACCAGAAACATCTTTAGTAGGGGCAAGCTATTTAGGGGTTGCAACAATCTTGGATTTGTGTGTGGCAGTAGGGATCATTGGGCAATAAGGGGGTAGCTCGATGGGAGGATCTTTAACAGTCTTACTTAGAGGGAACTCAACTCCAATAATAGAGTTTCCTTTGAGGACCAATTCCAAGGCATAGAAAGAAAGAATTGGGGGATACTAAGGGGGGGGGGGGACTTTGTATGAACTCGCAAATCATGGACAGTTGCATCAACCAGAATTTGGTGGCAAAAGAGGTAGACACATCCCCTTTCCTAGTGGCACTAGCGAGGGTGACTCGACCATCCATAGTAGAGGTCACGCCAAGTACCACTGTAGAAAGGTAGAAGGTGTAAGCCTCAGTAAAAGTATCCCTCTTATTCGTTAACTAAAACACAGGTCGAGGAGCCCCCTGATCAAACCCGAACTGCCTGCTACACCTATCGGGGTTATAAAGTTTAGAAGTATATCCCCATTCAGTGAAGGAAGGAAGAAACCCAGGAGTGAACAAACGTACCACGACCTATGAAGGATCTTCTACAACTAGAACAAAAGTGACCGTTCTAGCTGTAGAAGGAAAAAATTCCAAGTATGGACGAAGGTAGATTCTCCGTAAGGCCTCATGACAAAGGAATCGAAACGGCCAAAAACTCCCATTATTTCCTTTCGACTCTATTTTTTATGAAAGTATAAGAGGCGTGGGGGTTTAATGCCTTAGCTCACGGGATAAGGGATAGATTTGGTAGCAATGGTAGGAAAATGGGTATAGAGGAAACTCGTTAAGATAACAGTATTGGAAAAATTGGCCAAGTTATAATGACCAAGGGACCGTGCCATGTCATGGTGGGTTCGATCTAGCCAATTATAGAGGTACCTAACGCGACTCAGAATGTGTCTCTAATGTGCGTTCACTCTAGGCTAAAGTGCAAGCCTGTCGCGTTAGTAATAAACTCGGTAAGTCGGGATTGTATCCACAGGGAAAAAGGACAACGGAGTTGTGGCGACGGGAAAAGACGGAGGAACCCTAACTTTGACTCAAAAAAGAAAAAGAAAATGATTTGGTTTTGGGGATGATTAAACCAAATGCAATTATGAAATTAGGAAAAGATACAATTACACTAATTTACCTAAAATGCTAATGGGAAGATGATTTGAAACTTTTATTTAAATGATGAGAAAAATAGGACGGGAATACAATCCCCCAACCCTAGTGAATTGCAGTTATAATACTAATCATGAATTTAACTGATTAAAGTGACCCGGAATTTAGTACTCCAAAGCATTACGTATACGAGGTTCAAGCCAGCGTCATACTTAATCTGAGGACGAGTAAATCGATATCGCGATAGTAACACTCGAATTGCATTCTAAATCATCACGGTTACCCAGAGTCAAACGAGATATAAAGACCTACAATTGTTATGTTCCTACGCAATACGGTCGTATTCAATCACTACATTCAGAGGATTAATGTTATACGCTTACAATTAACACATCAGGCTGGGTTCATACCTTAGAAAATCTAGCCTAACATGATGAAAGTGATGAAAACAGTGATTGATGTGCAGGGATCCATAATTAATCTAAGGAAACTTGTGAATTAATGTAGAATGAAATTGAAAAGAAGAAATAACTCACCAATTTCACCCAAGCAGTAATTGCAGCAATGAATAAAACTGATAATCACACAAACTCTTAACAAATCTTCAATCTTTTAAATAAAATTGGTAATTGTAGCTAAACTAGGGTTTCTTAAAAAAAAGAGAAGAAAACTAACTATTATTCTCCATAAAATCCGTCTCAAATAACAATAATAAATCGGGTTGTTATACCCTCCAAAAATTGAGGAATTTCAGCTGCATTAGGATTCTTTGGAAGAGGATTAGATTTGCAAATCTCGATACCCGGACCGGTCCGGGCCTTAGGCAGACCGGTCTGCCTTTTGAAGCGGATTGGTTCTTTTTATTTTGGGGCGGATTGGTCCGGGGGAAGATCGGTTCTTTTTATTTTTTCCTTGTTCGGTTTGTTTGTGATCTGGGGTCTTCTAGAGTTTGCACAGCGGACCGATCCGGGGTAGGGACGGACCAGTCTGCCTATTTGACTTTTTTGCTCCTCTTTGACTGCTCATATCTTTTGTTCCAGGACTCCGATTGAGGTGTCGTTTCTTCCTATGTGCTCGTGAATGAGATCTCTTCAACTTCTCTTTAGGTACCTCATCCGAATTCCAGGTGGAAATTATGCTTTTGCCCTTTTGACTTTCCTTCTTTCTTCTTTGATTCTTCCGGTTTCCTTCTGTCGTTTCTTGACATCAAATACCTGTAAAATCATGACAAAATACCAGAAATTCGGTGTACTCATTAGGATCAGTCAGTAGCAAGATTATGAGATAAAGTCAACTCAATTACGTTGTTCGAGGTGCTAAAAGTAACTAAATCAATGGATAAATTAGGAAGAATTTATGCCTAATCAAACCCCCTAACTTAGAACTTTGCGCGTCCCGAGCAATGTAAAAGAATCCTAACAAGGCTCAATTTTTAAAAACATTTTATTGGGATAGAATACCTTTTTCGCGGGTAAGCGATTTCATTTAGCTTATGCAACAAGCCTTTAAACCCCTAGGTCACCCTAGTAGGACGAGTGTGTCTCGTGAGGGTTTGCAGAGGATATACCCACAAAATTCAACTCAAGGAAAATTCAAAATACGTAAAAATTGTACAATTCAAACTTTTCTAGAAAAATAGTCATCATCAAGTCATATTTACAAGTCTCAAACCGTAGTGTGTGTGTGCAAAGCCGAAAATATAACTGCCAATTTCCATCGATTGATCATTACGTTACTTATCCGAAAATTCATTTTTATTTCAATTTCTCATGGAATGCTCTCACAAACTAATCTCTAGAATTATGGCTATTCTCTTGGTATGCGTGATATAAAGAGTAAATGTGATGGATGCAAAGTCACACATATAAGTAGAAAGATGGAAATTTCATAAAAAAATGATAGGATCTCATCAACGGATTACGGTTTTAAAAACGGGAACATTGCCTCTTTTTCCGCACATTTAATCTCCTTTATTATCTTTTGGTGTATTAGCCCTCCACGCGGTAACCAATTTCGCAATTTAGACCCGGTTAGGACTTTTTCGAGTTTTAAGGTATACTGGGTAAAATGAAAGTGGTAGGAAAGATTGGAATTGGAAAAGTCATTTATGATGTCCATTTGTGTTTTTTCCGGGCTATCGCTCATTTTTTTCTTCTTTTTCTATATTTTTGTCTGTTTTTCACTTCTTTTCTTGCTATTTTTGTTGAGAATATCTATTTTTTATTGCCCCTTTATATGTACTTTTGGGACATTAATTTCTGAAATTTTTCCATTTTTCACAATTCCGGGCTATTTGGTTTTTTCGGGCTATCAAACGAAAGGAGAAATTTATTCGGCTCAATTTGGGTTGCAAAAGGGGTGATTTTTCGCATATTTTTCTGGCCAATATTTTTGGGTGACAAACGAGGGCCTACTTCATTATCCAAAATGCCAATTGCGTTACCATATGCGTTTTGAGATGAATTTAAGTTTAGAGATCTATTTGGCACGTTTTTCAAAGTAATATTACACACATTTTTTAAAACCGATCAAAATGAAAGAATTGAGATCCTCGACAACTTTTTAGGCTCTGAAAAGAGCTTTGAGTTAACAATTAACTCGGATTGATTTAAAAACTCGCAAAAAGTGATAAGCTCGAATCTCACCGGGTTTGTTAATCTCCACACTTATTGGTTAAGTCGTCATTTTCGCTCAATTTCCATCTTTGGTCAATTTCGGCTTTGTGTATGTTGAATTTTAACAATTTGAGACTTCAATTCGAATTTTAATGATATTTTTGAAAAATTTGAATTCCAATTTTCATTTATTTTGAACAAAAATATTTTTGGGTTTTTCAATTTTTTTTGATTTTCTTGGAAATTACTCGGCATTTTTGAAAATTTGTGAATTTCTAGAAATACGCACTTGTGACCCCCCTAACTTAGACTTTTGCATTGTCCTCAAGCAAAAAGGACTAAAATCTAAATAAGGAAAAATAATAAGTGCGATAAATAAAACAAACAAATGGAGAAAAATGTATTTTTTATTACAAAGAGGACTGTGGTACAACTACTAGGAAAGCATACAACTGTGAATAGGAAAAACAACTAAAAAATTGCGAGAACCACATCAAGCTTCACTGGGGCGGGCGATGGGAAGAACCGAGCGTGTCGGGGCCATAGGGGTTATGGTAATAGGAGGGCAGTGGCTCATTAAGATCCCCTTGGTGGCGATAGATATCCGCTTGGAAGCGGAGAACTAAGCTCATGTCGCGCTCGTAGTTGGTCTGAAAGGTGTTGAAGTTCGTTTCAAGAGCCGACATGCAGGCTGATAGGTCGGTTCCCGCCCACTCAAAATCTAGGTCATCCTCCTCTTCCGCCGACTCCTCGTCCGGACCGATATCCCCCATCTTGACATCCTCACTGGTGGCCGCTTCTTCTTCCTCGCTCTCGCTCGATGCAGCTTCCTCTTCACTATCACCGCCCCGCCTAGCCAATAGGACAGCTATCTGTTTGGCTCTCTTGGTACGGGTCCCTTGTCTGAAAGGACCGATAATGTGAGTGTGATCGATCGGCGCCCCTATGCCAGCATCCTTAAGGATGGAAGTGATCAAACGGGCATAGGGAAGTGGGGTGGTACCCTTCTCATCCAAGGACGTGTTAATGATATCCGTGTATAAAGTGCGGCCCAAATGGATGGAAGTGTGGGGGTCAAAGAGGTGATAAGTCAAGGTGGCTTGACGAGGCCTCATGGCAGAATCATTGGATGTTTGTAATATGTTGGCGCACACAATCTGAAATTTGAGGCGCGCCTTCTCGTTTAGTTGTCCAACGGCGATGGTTTGCCCCGTCCAAGCCACATTTGGTCCAATGCGGGCCATGATGATATCTTTGTCGATCGGGGGGACGTTGCGTGGATAGGTAAATTCTGGAACGTCCGGGACGTCATTCTCGGCCAACTTGGCCGTGAGATGGGCCAAGGAAAATGGGATGACATTCCCATCCACGTAATTTCCGGCCTCGAATTGGGCCGTCCGAACTAGGGTGCTGTAAAAAGAGTGGACTTTCGTTGCCCAAATTACTTCGTAGAGTTCGTTGAGGAATCGACACCAGCCCTGAGCCATGAATAGGGCGGTGACGGAGTTGGGCAACCCTTCCCATTGGACAACTTGCTCTATATGGAGTTTGCGACCCAAACTAAAAAACTGATTGCACCATCGCTCCTCTTGGCAGGAGCAGAATTCACCATGACCTGAGGGTTGGATATCGGTGGGGTCATACTTGGTGGAGGCAACTCGGGGATCCATGGAAACAGGGAGGATTTTTGCTAGAAAAGCTAGAGAGGGAGAAGAGAGGATTTGTGTTGGAGGTGTGAAGAGAAAGGGAGGGATTGGGTGTATTTATAGTGGAAGGGGTGAGGGGAGGGGTTGGAATTGTAGGGAAAGGGTTTGGAGGGAAAAGGGGGTGGATTTGGGAGGGGAAGGTTGGGGTTGGGAGGAGGGAAACGGATTGGAGGGAATAAATTGGATTGGGGAGAAGGGGGTGAATCTTAGGAAGGGGATAAGTCGAATCTGTAAGAAGGCGTACCGGTTCGGGGTAGGGGTGGACGGGTCCTGGTATTTAAATATGTAGAAATTAGACAGGCGGATCGGTCCTTTTTAAAATTAAAGGAACCAATCTAGGGGCGGACCGGTTCGACCTTAAATTAAAGGAACCGGTCCGGCCCAGGGCTTTTGGGCTGGATTTTTCCCAAACTTGGTTTCGACCTCTCTTCTCCGAGAATTTTCACTTTCACAACATACTCTCTATCAATTTGGACTAAAACCCTCTTGATTTCGCTGGTCAACGTCGTTTGACTCAAAATTCCCCGAAACACACGAATGCTTTTCCCGAATGAACCTAATCCTAAAGTCTCTCACAACACACACGACTCTCACCCCATACGCGTCGGGGGTGCGATGACCTCGCTGGAACAGCTCACTCAACCCCCGTAAACGGCATCTGACAACTAGACGGTGTCGACTTCTTCCGCACACGCCTCTAGATATAGCTTTAGGCATTGTCCATTCACTTTGAATGTATTTCCCCCTTTAAATCATCTAATTCAACAGCTCCATGGGGGAAAACATTCTTCACAACGAACGGGCCAGACCATCATGACCGCAACTTTCCCGGAAAGAGGTGAAGTTGAGAGTTATAGAGAAGAACTTTTTGCTCGGGAAGAAACTCCTTTCATCGAATGATGCTATCATGAGCGAGTTTCATTCTTTCTTTTGAAATTTTGGCATTCTCATACGCATCATTGCATAGTTCTTCTAACTCATTCAATTGAAGCTTGCGGGCTTCACCGGCCTTATCCATGGCATAATTCAATTGCTTAATCGCCCAATACGCTTTGTGCTCTAGCTCAACGGGAAGATGGCAAGGTTTTCCATATACAAAGTGGAAAGGGGACATGCTTAGTTGATTTTTGTATGGGGTACGATAGGCCCATAGTGAATCATTCAATCTAAGTGACCAATCTTTTCGGGTGGGATTTACGGTCTTTTCAAGGATGTTCTTGATTTCCCGATTCGCTAGTTCGTCCTGCCCATTCGTTTGTGGTTGATAAGTCGTTCCAACCTTGTGAACAACGCCATACTTCCTCATGAGCTTCGCGAATGGCCTATTGCAAAAGTGCGTGCCATTATCACTAATTATCACTTTCGATGCACCGAAGCGGGAAAGTATGTGTTCCTGTAGGAACTTTATCACCACCTTGTTGTCATTTGTCTAGGTAGCTATGGCTTCTACCCATTTAGAAACTTAGTCTACCGCGACAAGGATGTATAGGAAACCAAACGACGTGGGAAAAGGTCCATGAAGTCAATACCCCAATAGTCGAAGATCTCAATGATAAGTATGGGGGTAAGAGGCATCATGTCTCGTCGGGTAATGGCCCCCATCCGTTGGCACCTATTGCAAGATTTGCAAGCATCGTTCACATTCTGGCATATTGTGGGCCAATAGAGGCCGCATTTTAGAATTTTTACGGTCATCTTTTTCTTCAAAAAGTGTCCTCCACAAGCTTTCGAATGACAAAACTGGATGACTTTTTCATCATACGGTACACATCGTCGGATGATTTGATCGACGCAATATTTAAAAAGGAATGGATCGTCACAGAAGAATATGCGCGACCAAGTAATAAACCTCTTCTTATCTTGCGGTGTCCAGTCGGGAGGGACGGCTCCCCTGACAAGGTAGTTAACTATATCCGCAAACCAGGGCAAAGAAGAGGTAGCAAAAAGTTGCTCATCCGAAAAGTATTCGTCTATGGGTACGGGATCACTAGGTACGTCGAACGAAAGCCAAGATAAGTGGTCGGTAACGACGTTTTCTACTCCTTTCTTATCTTTGATGGAGAGATTGAACTCTTGTAGGATTAGGATCCACCTTATGAGGCATGGCTTAGCATCTTTCTTTGTAAGTAGGTATTTTAAAGTCGCGTGGTCAGTGAAACACGTTATGGGAGAACCAATGAGATATGATCGGAATTTATCAAGGGCAAAGATTACTGCTAGCAACTCCTTTTTCGTGGTAGAGTGGTTGAGTTAAGGTCCGGTAAGGGTCCGGCTAGCGTAGTATATTACATGATCTTGCTTATCTTTTCGTTGGCCCAAAATAGCCCCGATTGCATAATCGCTAGCATCACACATAAGTTCGAATGGTAAGGTCCAATCCGAAACTTGCATGATGGGAGCGGACACAAGCATGTTTTTTAATTTTTCAAAAGAGCTTTGGCATGCTTTCGTCCCCTCGAATGGGGTGTCCTTCATGAGTAGGTTTCTTAAGGGTCTAGCGATGGCGCTAAAGTCCTTAATGAACCTTCGATAAAACCCCGCGTGACCCAAGAATGAGCGCACATCTTTAAGCGATTTAGGTGGGGGAAGATCAGATATGACATCTATCTTTTCCCTATCAACCTCTATTCCCTTGGATGATACTATGTGGCCAAGAACTATTCCCTCGATGACCATGAAATGGCATTTCTCCCAATTCAGCACTAAGTTCTTTTCCACACAATGGGCAAGTACTTTTTCCAGCTTTTCTAAACAATGATCGAAAGAGGTGCCAAAAACGCTAAAATCGTCCATGAACACTTCGAGTCCTCTCTCGACCATGTCACTAAATAAGCTCAACATGCACCTTTGAAAGGTCGCGGGTATATTACACAAGCCAAATGGCATACGTTTGTAGGCAAACGTACCAAAAGGGCAAGTGAAGGTAGCCTTCTCCTGGTCAAGTATATCCACCTCAATTTGGTTATATCCGGAATAACCATCAAGGAAGCAATAGTAGGGGTGGCCCGCAACTCTCTCAAGCATTTGATCAATGAATGGCAAGGGGAAATGGTTTTTCCTAGTTCCCGAATTGAGTTTTCGATAATCAATGAAAATGCGCCACCCGTTGATGGTACGTTGGGGAACTAGTTCTCCCTTAGCATTCTCGATCACAATCATGCCCGACTTCTTCGGGACGACTTGAATGGGGATCACCCACTTGCTATTCGAGATTGGGTAGATAATCCCGGCATCCAATAGTTTGATAATTTTGGTTCTCACAACTTCTTTCATGTTGGGGCTTAGTCTTCTTTGCATTTATCTAGAGGGCTTGACATCCTCTTCGAGATGGATCTTGTGAGTGCAAATCAAAGGACTTATCCCCTTTAAATCAGCAATGCACCAACCAAAAGAACTTTGGTGCTTCCTCAGAATTTTCAACAATTTACCCTCCTGCTCTTCGTCTAGGCTAGAGGAGACAACAACAGGAAATGTATCATCCTCTCCTATGTATGCATATTTAATATGGGAGGGGAGTTTCTTCAACTCGAGGGTTAGAAATTTGTCACTGGATGGAACCATGGGAGTATCCCTTGGAGGTAACTCCTCGAATCTAGAAACCCAATTAGCATCTCTTGCGCCCTCGTCTGATGCACTCTCGTCGAGTAACTCACTCAACTCCCTAACCTCCCTCTCGAAGTCGGTATACGCCCCCTCGCTCTCGTTTCTCGCCGCTAAACATGACTCTAAGGCGTTACCACAGTAATTCTCCTCAAATTACTCCTCTACTATCTCATCTATGAGTCTCACCCCGTGAAGATCATCTTCCTCCCCCGTATGTTGGGCTATGTGGAAGATGTTGGTTTCCAAGGTCATGTTCCCAAAGGTGAGTTGCATTCGCCCATTCCGAGTATTAATTATTTTGTTAGCCATAGCTAAGAATGGATGTCCAAGGATGATGGGAACATGGTTGCTCGAGTTGAAGGAGGGCTCCGTGTCCTAAATGGCAAAGTCTATCGGGAAGTAGAAAGTGTTAACTTGGACGATCATGTCCTCGACTATGCCTCGTGGGATCTTCACTGTTCGATCCGCTAATTGGAGAGTGACCTTTGTGGGCTTCAGGTCGCCCAAATCAAGTTGCCTATAAATGGAGTAAGGGAGGATATTTACGCTTGCTCCCAAGTCGAGTAAGGCTTTTTCGATTTTATTCTCTCCAATGATGCAGGATATGGTGGGTGCACCAGGATCTTTGAATTTAGGCGGGAGTTCATTTAGTAGAACGGAGCTCATGTTTTGTGCTAGAAAACCATTCTTCTTTACCTTCATCTTTCTTTTCACCGTCAACAAGTCTTTGATGACTTTAGCATAAGCTGGAATTTGCTTAATAGCATCAAGAAAAGGTAAATTCAGCTTTACTTGCTTAAGCACTTCTAGCACGTCTTCACGTGGGTTTCCTTTTTGGGAGGGAATCAATTTTTGAGGAAACGATGCCGCGGAGGGTGGTTTTACTACCACCTCTGGCTCACTAGCGTCTTCTTTGTCACTCTCATTCAAGGGGACATCTTCGGCCTCTTTCGTGCCGGGAGAAATCTCCTTGTCTTTTATCGTGTCGTGTGGGGGAGGTGATAAATCAATGACTCTCCCACTAAGAAGAGTGGTCACAGCTTGACATTTCTCCTGATGTTCGGTGGAGGTGGAGCTAACACTAGTTTGACCTTGGGGAGGTCTTTGGCCTTGGGCAGGAAACTTGCCCTTCTCTTGGACACTCAACGAGGATTGTATTTTTGACAGACTTACATTTATGTCGCCAATCAGACGATCATATTTGGCATTGGTTGCGGTCTGGCTTGCGATGAATTGATTCATGGTATCCTCGAGAGTTCTCCGCGGTGGCGGAATATACGCTCCTTGAGGTGATGGTGCTCGCACATGTCCTTGCATGTGTGGAGCTTGTTGGAAGTGATGTGGTGGAGGAGGGTCAACATGTGAAGGAGGGTTCATTGCGGCATGTTGTTGCCCATAGCTAAAACCAAGATTTTTTTTCCATGAAGGGTTATATGAATTCTTGTGCGGGGAACCAAAATTTCCCTTAAATCCTCCTATACCCCTAACTTGCTCCTGAAGCATAACTTTGTAGGCGGGTATCATCGAGAATTCCTCAGTTGAATGTCCCACCTCACAAATCGTACACACCTTCTCGACGGGGTTTGGTATAGATCCAGCTGGTCCTTTTCCATATATCTCGCATAGATCTCTAAATCCTTTCTCAAGAGCCTCCAATCGACTATCCGTCATAGAGTTCTTGTCAACGTGGAATAGGCTGGATGCCAACGGAGTGGTGGTCACTTGTCGATTTTGATTTTAAGCGTTAGGATCAGAAGTATCCCAGGATTGGGTAGTCTCGACGACATACCTCAGGTGAAGCTTAGCATCGAGGGCATATAAATTGACAAACGGACCACTTCCCATAGTTTCAACGAATTGTTTGGAGTTAAGATTAAGCCCATTATAGATAAAAGAGATGATTTGCGCTGAATCAAATCCATGATTGGGGAATGAAGTAACTAACTCATTGAAACACTCATAACATCGATGAAATGGCTCATTTTCAGCTTGTCGAAACGCTTGAATTTGAGCCTTTATGGAGATTGTTCGATGTGTTGGGAAGAATTTCTTGAGAAATCTTGACTACAACTCGTTCCATGATGGAATCGAGCTCGGAGGTAAAGACCATAGCCAGGTCTTAGCTTTGTCTTTGAGCGAGAAAGGGAAGAGTTTGAGGCGGATCACCTCTTGTGTGCAGGTTTGATCATTGAGAGTATCACACACGTCCTCAAATTCCCTAATATGGAGGTATGGATTTTCAGAATCCATACCGTGATAATGCGATAGCATCTGGATCATCCCATTTTTGAAACGAAATTGGCTGGCATTATAAGGGAGTATAATTCATCCCAGAGTGACAGTGCTCTCGGGATATAAGAATTCTCTCAGCGGGCGGTATGGGGGATCTTCCTCACCGGCGGGTGCACTGCCGTGTTGTGACATCTCTTCCTCACTTAACGACTTGGTGCTCTCACTGGGTGTGCTCGGAGTGTGTCCTAAGAAGGAAAATGTAGTGTTATTGGAGATTGTGTGCGACGATGTGGGAGGTGGGATCCAGAACTGTGGGGCATTTGGAGTGTGGGGACTATCGAGATTATACTCAACAATTGGATTTTCGTGAATGTTGGTTGGAGTATTATGGGGTGTGGGAGTGAGTTCAGAATTTTGCATTAAAACTTAGGAGAGGTGATGATTGTGAATCTTTTTGTGCTTTTTGAGAATTTTTTATGTTTTTGGATTTTTGAAATTTTTGGTCAAAGTTTTGGATTGACTCGATCTAATCTTAAGTCTACCTAAATCCCCGGCAACGGCAGAAAAACTTGACGCGACTCAGAATGTGTCTCTAATGTGCGTTCACTCTAGGCTCAAGTGCAAGCCTGTCGCGTTAGTAATAAACCCGGTAAGTCGAGATCGTATCCACAGGGAAAAAGGACAACGGAGTTGTGACAACGGGAAAAGACAGAGGAACCCTAACTTTGACTCAAAAAAGAAAAAGAAAATGATTTGGTTTTGGGGATGATTAAACCAAATGCAATTATGAAATTAGGAAAAGATGTAATTACACTAATTTACCTAAAATGCTAATGGGAAGATGATTTGAAACTTTTGTTTAAATGATGAGAAAAATAGGACGGGAATACAATCCCCCAACCCTAGTGAATTGCAGTTATAATACTAATCATGAATTTAACTGATTAAAGTGACCCAGAATTTAGTACTCCCAAGCATTACGTATACAAGGTTCAAGCCAGCGTCATACTTAATCTGAGGACGAGTAAATCGATATCGCGATAGTAACACTCGAATTGCATTTTAAATCATCACGGTTACCCAGAGGCAAACGAGATATAAAGACCTACAATTGTTATGTTCCTACGCAATACGGTCATATTCAATCACTACATTCAGAGGATTAATGTTATACGCTTACAATTAACACATCAGGCTGGGTTCATGTACCCCGGCCTTAGAAAATCTAGCCTAACAGATGAAAGTGATGAGAACAGTGATTGATGTGCAGGGATCCAAAATTAATCTAAGGAAACTTGTTATACCCTCCAAAAATTAGGGTTTCTGGACAAAAGAAGAAGAAAACTAACTATTATTCTCCCTAAAATCCGTCTCAAATAACCATAATAAATCGGGTTGTTATACCCTCCAAAAATTGAGGAATTTCAGCCGCACTAGGATTATTTGGAAGAGGATTAGATTTGCAAATTTGGATACCCGCACCGGTCCGGGCCTTAGGCATACCGGTCTGCCTTTTGATGCGAATTGGTTCTTTTTATTTTGGGGCAGACCGGTCCGGGGGCAGATCGGTTCTTTTTATTTTTTCCTTCTTCGGTTTGTTTGTGATCCGGGGTCTTCTGGGGTTTGCATAGCGGACCGGTCCGGGGTAGGGGCGGACCAGTCTGCCTATTTGACTTTTTTTCTCCTCTTTGACTGCTCATATCTTTTGTTCCAAGACTCCGATTGAGGTGATATTTCTTCCTATGTGCTCATGAATGAGATCTCTTCAACTTCTCTTTAGGTACCTTATCCGAACTCCGGGTGGAAATTACGTTGTTTCCCTTTTAACTTTCCTTCTTTCTTCTTTGATTCTTCCAGTTTCCTTCTTCCGTTTCTTGATATCAAATACCTGTAAAATCACTACAAAATACTAGAAACTCAGTGTACTCATTAGGATCAGTCAGTAGCAAGATTATGAGATAAAGTCAACTCAATTACGTTGTTCGAGGTGCTAAAAGTAACTAAATCAAGGGATAAAGTAGGAAGAATTTATGCCTAATCAGTACCCCAAAGCAATGACGACTAGAGGAAGATTAAAGCCCCTAGACAAATGGGTATAAATGTTTATAAGATCCCTCCTGGGTCTTCCATTGGGTTTCCCAGTCAAGAAGAAACGGGAAAGCAGCATAAGAATATAGGATGGTAATTCCAAAGATGTACCTTTACAATGTCCCATATTAGCAGTGACGTCCTTTGCAGTAGGAGCTTAAAAAATAGCTAATAAGGGGATTAAAAGTATTCTTATTCGAAGACCCAGTACAAAGGCGATAAATTCTATCTAGCTCTGCCCGGTCAACAGTTGTTTTGGCATCCAAGGCCTCGTCAAGATATGTAAACTCACCTATGGGTTCGAACCTAAGTAGCTCATAAGCATCTTCCAACGAAATGGTGACTTCCCCCCAGGCAGTGAAGAATGTGTGAGTTGTAACGTTCCATCTAGAAACCAACACTTGGATCATGGTGTTGTGCATAGAAAGAATGAACTCCCCAAACTAGCTGGCTCTATGAAGATCAACCTTGGCAAGAGCTGCAGCGTGAGAGCTCTGCATGTGTGCATGCCAGGCAACAAAATGAGTTGGCGATCCCCCAGGCGCTTCGAAATCGATCTGGGAGTAACAGCAGTCACCTCGATCCAACTAGAAACATAGAGTCACCTATGAAGGAAGAAATCACCACTTGGATGAATCTTCGTCTTCATCACCCAGTAGCAAAGGGTCGTACTTAGCTGAAAAATGGGTTGTGAACCTCAACCCCCCTTGAGTTCCATCGGTCGTTGAGTTGTGAACCAAACCGCCCTCTACTTAATGTCACATCTACCACATGTGATGTCACTAGACATCAAGGCAATGCCAAATCTGCACTTGAGTAAACCACCATAGTATTTGGGGCTGTCAGGTAGTCGGTAAGCCACCTCTTTGACGACAGTCCCCTAACACACAGTGGTTAGGTAAAAGGCATGTCTTAGCATTTAATATTTATAACGTATAGCTAACTAGTGTATTAGGCATTTAATATTTGTGACATAAAGTATGAGGGATGCATTTCATAGTTATTAATGACTGAGTTGCCTTGGGAGTGGTGTGCGTGCTATTTAAGGGGCCCAACCACCCCTGAGGAATTTAAGTTATTTTTTAGATTCCAGGAGTTATTACTAGAGATAATATACATCAAAGAGAGATTTATTACAAACTAGAGAGTTTACTCACCCACCATTGTCATTTATTATGAAGCTTTAATACTTGACAAAGATCCTTGAGGGTGGTTAGGGTGTTTGGCTGCATGCTATGGTGTATAGAGGGTGCTTACTTCTCTCTCCCTCTAAATGAGTTACTTCTGAGTTTGTTATTATCATTTTGATTTATACACGAGAGATTTGTAAGTTTAAACCGAGTTTTTCTTCACTAAGCTGTGATTACGTATCTTGTAATTAATCAATAGTGTCACTGGTTAACTTATCATTACTGTACTCAAAAGGGGTTATGCCTCCATCTAATCTAAACTACCCTCTTACAATAGGTTTTATTTATTGAGATATAATCCAACGACCATAAACAAAACATCCCAAATAAGCTGAATAGTTGTAACAAGTTATAAGGTCAAAGTTCGTAATTTGTTAAATGGTAGAGGACATGAATCTTCCTCAGTTCTCATCTCATCCGCCAATGAAGATGATCTAATGGTTGAAAAAGGTGATAAAATATGTGAGACATAATAAACACACATAAGAGGAAACATGGGACAGTTAATACACGTCGATTTTAAGCCAAATTAGGTAATAGATAAAACACCCCAATTATTTATAAACTAATTTAAAATGTTTTCTTTAATGTATAAGTTTATTTTTAATCCAAAAATAATTATTTTTTTATTTAAAATCATAAAAAATTCCAAAACAATATTATAGCACTAAATATGCATGAAATACATGGAGCGTCCTATTTATGTGGAGTTGTCCCTCTTACCATTTTTTGGATAGGGTTTGAATTTTTTGAAGAAGCCATCTATCTTGAAAAAATAACTTTTAAGGTGCTTAATTTCTAAAAATATAAAATTTTATCTTAATATCGAGACTAGATGAAAAACTTATGCAATGTAGACTCAAAACAAAACCTAAGAATTCAACCACATAGGGTGTTTCAATCTCCACCTTTGGATATTAGAGATAAGATCCTTTGAATACATCAACGATACTCGTAGGAAAATAATCCCCAGTCCTATACAATTTCTATCTACCCTTCCTTAACCTAGAATCAAAAATAAGGAGAAAGAAAAAAAATAAAAAACTCAACTATTATACAAACCAATATCCTATGTTCGGAATGGTTTTGCAAGATTATCCTACATGAATATACTCACAAAATTGTGTGTTACTAGAATTTGAATTTAAGTAGAAAATTAAAATGCAACCCCTGGAATGAACTCAACCTTCTTTCCCATCTTGTCTCAAATATACAACAGGTAAGCAATCAAAAGAGAAGATAAAAATAACTACCAATCAAATCACAATAACGGGTCATATTAGGTGTTTCCTAAATTAAAAACATAATAAGAGGAGTCTTTTTTCATTATTAAATGTCTGCGCCCTAAATCCTAAGACGTAGATTATAAGCAAGATATAAAGAGGAAAATGTGACAAGATAAGGTAGGACTTAGTCTACAACAATCATCCCAATGAACTTTTACAGAAATTCAAATCTAATATTTGATAATATGAGGTTTGCTAGTTGTTTATGAGTCTACAAATATTTGATAAGCATTTCTTTTAATTCAGCTAAGTCACGAATGAAATGATGTCTAATTTTTATGTGTTTAGTCCTAGAGTGTTGTTTATGATTTTTTGAAATATCAATGGCACTCTAATTATCATATAGTAATATCAATTGATTTTCAACTGTACCATAGTAACTAAGCATTTTTTTTATCTATAATAATTGAGCACAACAACTACACACAGTGGTATGTTGAGACTCAACAGTGGATTAATATATACAATTTTATTTCTTACTACTCCAACCAACCAAGTTGTTCCTTACGTAGTAACAAGCACTTGGGATACTTTCACTATTATCGGAGCATCTTTCCCATTCGACATCAATATATCCAACTATGGTGTTGGATGTATCTTTCATATACCAAATGCCATATTTAAGAGTGACCTTAACTTAATTAATAATACGTTTAACACAATGTAAGCAGGACTCTTTAGATGCATATTAATAACGCGCACAAACACATACAATATACATTATATAACGCATAGAAGCTATTAAATAGCAGGCTTCTTATCATGATTCTATATAGACTAGGAATAATGCTTTTCCCATTTTCATCTTTTGACATTTTAATGTAGTACTCATGGGAGTTCGTGCTATTTTGGAATTGTCTAAACCAAATTTCTTAACTAGATCATTTCATATGCAGTTTGTGATATGAAAAGACCATCATTCATTTATTTAACATGTAACTCAAAGAAATATTGTAATTCCCCCATAAGCAATATTTGGAACTCTCCATGTATAATTTTAGAAAAGTTGTTAACTTATTACTGTGAAGTAGATCAAAAAACAATATCATCTACATAAATTTGTACAGTAAGAACTTATTTGTTAATTTTGCGAACAAATAATGTTTGGACATTTTCACCACTCTCAAATCCTTTACTAACTAAAAAACTTGAGAGGTGTTCGTACTAGGCCCGAAGGGCTTGTTTTTATCCGTATAAAGACTTTTTCAATCAAAAGACGTGATTCGGGTGAGAGGGATCAATAAAGCCCTTAGGATGTTCAACGTATGCTTCCTTAGTTATAATTCCATTTAAAAAGGAGGAGTTAACATCCATTTCATAAAGATTAAATTGCAAATGTTATGCTATTATAAGAAAAAGGACAACAGACTTGAGCCTTATTACTGGAGAAAAAGTATCATCAAAATTTGTTCCCTCAATCTGAGAGTATCCTTGCATGACCAGTCTGGACTTATTTCTAATGATCACTCCTAATTAATCTATTTTTGTTTTTAAAAATACAATGTGTACCGACAACCTTTTTATTATTCGGCTAGGGAACAAGATACCAAACATCATGAGTCCTAAACTGACCTAGTTCTTCTTTTATAATAATCTAGTAAGAGTCATATAGGGTTTTCTTTACATTATTTAGATATACTTGAGAAGAAAATCATGCAATGTTACCCATGTTTTGAAGGTGTGATCTTTTTCTTAAAGTATCTTCAAGATTACTTATAATATTTTCAAGGGGGTGGTCTTTAGAAACTCAGGTTGGTACATCAAGGGTTTAAGTTGGCAATTGATTAATTAATTAAGGTGAGTCAATTTCAAAAACATTTTCTAACTTAGCCAAAATAATAGGTTGAGCATGAGCATTCTCAGTAGCAGTGTCATTAATAACTACGTTAATAGATTCCATAAGAGAATTGGTGTAGACGTGATATGCACCACTATTTTGCAAATATTTAAGAAAAATACCCTTATCACCTCTGGAGTCAACTTTTGAAAGGTGTTCTCGATCCTTACATATATAACAAATACCCATAAAGGTTTAAAGAATTTTAATTTGGTTTTATTATGATACCAAAGTTCATATAAAGTCTTCTTGGCATTCTTCCGAAGATAGACACGGTTAATAATGTGTCACACTATTTGGGGTGCCTCAACCCAAAAGTATTTAGGTAAATCCTTAGAATGTAACATAACCCGAGCCATTTCTTGGATTGTACATTTTACAGTTTTGTTGTGGGGTTTTAAGAGAACTAAACTCATGCTAATACTCATTACCTAAATAGTATTCGACAACACTAGTTTTCCTTAAATTTGCCACCCTTGTTACTTTGAGTATGTGATACTTGGGTAGCCTTTTTATTTTATATTTTTAACAGGATTTTGAGAAATTCTAAAAAGTATCCAATTTATTTTTCATAACAGAGACCCAAGTAAAATGTGTAAAATCATCCATAATAACAATGATGTAACTTTTACCACAGAGGCTAACAGTACGGGAAGGATCCATAAGGTCCATCCGAAGAATTTCTAGGAGCTTTGAAGTCATAACATCCCAAATTTTCTTATGAGGGGCCTTACTTATTTTCCCAACCTAGAAAGGGATGCAAGCAGTATTTTTAGATATTTTTATTTTAGGTAAACCTATATCCAATTGTTAGGAGCTCAATCTACTTAAGTTATCTAAATTAGTATGACCCAATCGGTTATGCAAAAGTTTTGTGCCATCTAATCTTGTTAACTTATAAGACTCAGTACTGGGAATAATTACATAAAAATTAACCTGAGTTCTAGTTCCCATAAGAATACTGTAGGGGTTAATGACCCACAATAAATGCTAGAGTTATAGAATGGCCTTAGAAAGATGGTGAGTGCAGAAATGATAACAAGGAAAAATATATGTGGCTCGATCGTGAGGTCGGCCTACGTTCATGGGGAAAGGGAGGGAAGCTAGTTTATTAACGTCAAGGGGCGGCAAAAGTTGGAATGCTACGGATGTTAGTTGAGAGTTCAAGCTGTCATGTGAAGATTACAATACCCTTAGTATGAGACAAATCGTCCCTATTTATAGACCTAATTTCCTTACATTCTTAGGCCTATTTGTATATATATATATATATAGATCGAGTTGGAGTGTCCCACTACTGACAGTATCCTGATTTATTGACATAATCCTCAAGATTTGTTTATATCTCTTTGAGATCCATGATTCCCCCTATCCTATTCATTCACCACTTGCTTCTCACATAGAATTCGACATGTCCGGTCACGTGGCACTAGTTCGATTGTACTCCCTTCAATTGTTCCTAAGGTAGGACTGATCGATTATTTATGTGGATTGACCTTACCTTGTTTATAATTTTTATTCCACACGTGCGTTTAATCTAGCATTATGTTTTACACACTGGGCTTGTGGGTAATAATAATCATTGCTGGAACAATAATTTTTCATGTGTCCATGTATTAGAGCTACGCATCGTGCATCATTGCCCAGAGATATGATGGGGCCTGGCCACGTAGTGCACTTTCCCAAGAATTATTACGGCGATTGAGTTGATGGGGAGCTGCAGAAGGTATAATTCTTTTCCATGCCTTATACCTTATCATTTTGAACTTTTTAAGGTATTTGCTTCTTCTCTTTCTCTCTCTAACTTTCAATAAATTCTTCCTCCTTTTCTTTTTCATCTTACTCATCTTTCTCGCGATGTCTAAACGTGTAAGTAAATATGAAATCTCAATTGCCAATGAATTTCACAAATTTAATAATCAATATATATTTCTAATTGCATTCACTTGAGGCTTACCCTAGAAGAAGAAGACATTCTTTCTCTTCCCTCTGGGAAGGTTGCCTTCTTAAGGGTAGCCATATTAGAAGGGGAGTTCATTTTTCCCTTTACCCATTACTGCTCAGGGTGCTCTATAATTACATAATACTCCCCATCCAAGCAAACGATTATTTCTAACGGATTATGATAGGGCCACTAGCCATCGATTGGATTTGTGGGACTAGTATTGGTCTAAAGGAAATTATGTACTTCTACTAATTGAGGTCTTCCCCAAGCACTAGGCTGGACCATTTCTAGGTAAGGGACAAGTCCCATAACCTAGTAATCTATTTTCCCAGATCTCAAAAGGACACACGAAAAAATGTCCTTGTGGTTTCTGAGGACATATATAGTGAGGACTATGACGAGATTAGAGTCCCTACCATTAGGGGGCACCTGGAAGGTCACCAAAAATTTAGTTATATTTTTTAATGCTAGTTGCTTATTACTTATCGACCCAATTATTCATTGCATATCACTTTATGAATACCAAACTACCCGATTACCAAGTTAATTTTTACGATTCAGAAAATACTTAGAGAAGTCCGACCCCATAGAGTTCACACTCATTAGAGAGCAACCTGCATACTACTAGACTACGACTCCACTTACCACTCCCTCACAACCTTCACAGCCATACCAAATGACCAAGTCACTTATTATAACATAGTCAGCAATGATTCCATTCCAACTACCAACCACATCCTTAACCAAGCTGATACAAGGTTTCTACATTGGGGAATATACCACATATGCAATATTAATAGACTATGACTCCAATCATGGGAGGAGGATGAGGAAGATGGAAAGTAAGAGGAAGAAGATGAAGAGGAAGAAGAAGAGGAATATGATGAGGACCTTGACACCTTCTTAAACAATCTTGATCCACTCTTCTCCTATGAAGCCAGTGTATCTAATCATCCTTGAGAATAGGTAGAGGATGAAGAGGGCTCATCCTTTTAGGAATTCTCATCCCCACTGATCCTATAAAATCTTTAAAAGATGAGAAACCAATTAAGAAGTCCGGTCGACTTGGGAGTTGCTTGGAATAAGTTGAAAAAATAATCGACTGCTACCACAAGGGTCGACCAAGTTCCTTCCATAGATAAGTAGAGAAAGAGGAATTTGATTACGCTAAGGGATAAAGAGTCCCTAGAATTGGATCTCCAGTGGGTGAATGCCAAAAAAGTTAAGGAGAAAAGGTCCAAAAAGACACTAGTAATCGTTGGTTCAAAAACTCCACCTCCATACTCAAACTAATTGGCCATCATTAATGAGCTTAAGCAGAGGAAAATGCACTGATCAAGGACTCCACCTCATCAAACAAGACATAATCGGCAATCGGAGATCTCCTTTACTAAACAGAAGGAGTCAATGATAGAGTTCAATTCAGCCCAGAGGGATATAGAGGTGGCCTTTTTCGTTTCCTAAGTGGCCATACTACCGTATGATATGACAGATTTAAGGGGATTTACTTTGGAAAGTATTCACAAAGATGGCCTTATGTTATTAAGTTATATTATTTTAGTTCGATCAATTTATATTTTCTTAAAATATTTTTGACTTCTTTCTTTTTAGTGCATAGCATGTAGGTTTAACAAGAGATCAATGGTTGAGCTAGCTTCTATTGGAAGATACTAGAGTCCTCCTACAAAGAAAACATCATCCTTAAGGATCAGGTCTCCAAATAGTCCAGGGACCTTGAGGACCTAGGAAATAGGTCTAAGAAGGAGGTTGATGCTAAGATGAAGGCAATGGAGGAGGATGAGAGGACTCAAAATGAGTTCAGACGGGTGGACACTGAGTTTTCCAAGTTGAAAAATTCTTATTAGCACACTATCTTATAGAAGCTCATCATTCAGAGGATGAGGAATCAGATGGAGAAGACCTTGGAGGGAAATCTGTTAAAATTATATGACGAAGGATATGAAGAGAATCTCCAAGAGGTCATCGACCCGTTGGATTATTATGAGTCCATCACTTTCAATAAAGGTTGGGTGGCCAGTCTCTAACGGGGCAATGTCAATGAGGGAGATCCTGTGTATTCTAAATACCCCGAATTACCAATGCCCTAGAAGATATCCCTGTAGATGCTTCAGCCGAGACATCCACTGATCCTCCTTCCTTTATTCCTGAAGGGGTTGCTCATGAGTTAACTGAGGTAGCGGTCGTCCAGTCTTAAACATATAAAATTTTAGTTTATCTATGTATTTTTTCTTTTTTCTTGACCCTTGGTGGTCACCTTGTTGGCCCTGGGCAATTTTTATTTATTAATGACAATGTTTCTTTATTCTATTTTCCATTATTCTCATATTCTATAACTAATGTAGCCAAGATGCCATGTTATCTAGTTAGATAATATTTATTTACTTACTTTATGTTATTTTTTCCCCTAAGGTCCTTTCCTTGTTTAAAAATGGAAGACAATAGCGATTGAATATGTTCTGTCTTAGTTACTTGGTTGTTTATTAAGGCTAATCGAAGGTACTTAATTCATGTTGGTAAAAAAGGTTTCAACCAGTCAATTTGCCTCTAGATCACACCGTTCCTAGGTTGGATCTTGCCTCTAAATCAAATCATTATTTCTTAATATAAGCGACCAGTTAATGCCCTAATTTTTCCACATGCTTTTTAACCAATTTTTGGACTATGCCACACTCAGTTGGGGCGATCTACCTAATCTGTTTTTACGCTATAAGTTGGAAACCACATAATTCTAATATTCTTTTTTTTGCCTATTCTTGGACCATCATACCACCTTGTGAGTGGGTTCTACCACTGGTTCAAGTCAGTTTTCACCGATCCGACTTCGATCGTACGACTTATCTAAGTGGGTTTTAATGCCACAAATTGGCGACCACGTAATTCTTGTGTAGGGTTTTTGCCTATCTTAGTACGAACTACTTAAGATCATACAACCTTTTAAGTGGGTTTTTACCAATTGTTTATGTGGTGTTTCATCAATATACCACATATCGTACGACTTATCTAAGTGGGTTTTAATGCTACACGTTGGTGACCACGTAATTCTTATGTGGGTTTTCTACCTATTCTAGGTCGATATACATAAGATCATACCACCTTGTCAGTGGGTTTCTACCACTTATTAGGGTGGGGTTTTACTGATTTGCTTTCAATTTTACCACTTATTTAAGTGGGTTTTAAGATGACTAATAAATTTAATCATGGAACAGAACAGTGTTGACAATCACTTGCATATCATTTTATTGTGCATTAAAAAAATAAAAGTGAATAAACTTTGACCTACTACCTAATGATGAAACTTTTTAAGGTTTATAGAATTCAAGACCTTAAAACTACTTTACCATTAATCTCTTCTAAATGATACGACCTCCACTCCCCTTTGAATCTATGTGATAAGGCCCCTTCGAGTTAGGTGTCAGCTTTCCATCTGACGTCCTCTTTGTAATGGGTAGGAGATTTCTATGGACAAAATTTCCAACCTAGAATTCTCTGACCTTGAATTTCTTATCATGTTGATTATCTAGCTCTTGTTGATAAGCAACCAAATGCATCAAAGCCTTCTATATTCTTTACTCAGTTAGGTTTAACTCGCGAGCTATTTGGTCATTATTATGGTCATCCTCAGATGCTGCTAATTTGAGTGTTGAAAGACCGATCTCTAAGGGGATGACTGCTTATATACAGTAAGATACATAGTAAGGAGTCTCATTTGTTGGCTTCCTTGGAGTAGTTATGTATGCCCAGAGAACATATGGGAGCTCATTCACCCATCATCCTTTGTTATTTTCCAATCGGCTCTTGATACCTGACAGAAGAGTCTTGTTAGTTACCTTTCCTAGTCCATTGCACTGGGATAAGATTACTGATGCGTAGTGGATCTGGATTTTGTATTTGAAATAAAAGTCGTGTAAATAATCGTTGTCAAAGTGAGTTTCGTTATTTGTGACCAGTGCTCTTGGAATACCAAACCTTGTGATTAGATTTGTCCAAATGAACCTTCTAGCATTTGGTTCTCTAATATGGACCAATGGTTTGGCTTTGGCCCATTTTGTACTGTAATTTATCACCGTTATCAGATACCTTTGATTTCTCGGTGCGAGTGGTATACTATATACATGCCCCATTGGGCGAATGAACATAGACTTGTGAGGGGGTTAAAATCTCTCACAGGCTACTTGATGATTAATGTAAACACTTGACACTTTGGATACCTTCTGGAAAACCTTGCACAGTCCTTATGAATTAATTTCCACCAATAACCCTGAGAGATCACCCTATAGGAATGTAATTTTTAAACTTTGTATGCTCCGCAACTGCCTTCCTGCAGTTTTCTCGACATTTCTTCCACTTGATCAGGATGAACGCACTTCAGTAGTGGGTGGGTCGGCGAATGATCTTCGATATAGTTTCCCATTAGAATTATTACAAAACCTTGTCGACTTGATCTTCAGCTTGTGCACTTCCTAGTTATTTGGGGGTAACTTACCAATTTTCATGTAGGAGATGATGGGTCCATCCAGGATGGATCCAACTCTACTTGGAGGACACTCAAATCCTTTTTTTTCATCTTTAATGCGTGGTTGGTCTATATATTCCACCTTAATTATTCTTTTTAGATTGGTATCTATGGCGGACGCCAACGTGGTAAGAATATCTGCATGGTAGTTATCATTCCTTAGGATCTTCTCAACCGAGTTCGACAGAACTGTTAGAGAAGGATTCTCGAATCCCGTGCTTCATACTCCCCATTGAGTTGGTTAGTGATCAGTTTGGAGTCACAACATGCAAGAACATGTTAGGAACCTAAAAAAATCGCCCTACTAAGGCCATTGTATCATGGATTCATGCTCTAGTTAGTTATTTATAACTTTAAATCCATCATGATAAACTATTCAATAAGACCACCCTGCAACGATATTAACATTATTCCCATACCAATGAATTTCTCGTTTCATTCCCCATCCACAAAGAGCTTCCACACCTATTTTTATTTGGCAATTGCTAGTCCCTAGGGCTAATTATTGTAGTTCACCCTTTCCTTTAGGGGATTCTGAGAACTCTACCATGAAATCAGCCAAAGCCTGGCCCTTGATCTCCATTCTAGGTTCATATTTGATGTCGAACTGTTCCAGCTCAAGGAACCATTTGGTCATTTGTTGGAGAGGTCGGCCTTCTTGAGAGTGTCCTTTAAGGAGTAAGTCTTTATGGTGATTATCATATGAGAATTAAAGTAATGTCTTAAATTTATTTCTACGATAATTAATGCCAAGATCATCTTCTGTATGGTCACGTACTGAGTTTTTACTTCTAGAAGGGTATGGATAACATAATAGATCGACCTCTCCTCCCCATCATAGAGATATATTAATGACGTACTGGATGTGTGCCTTGTGATGGCCAAGTAGAGATACAAATTTTACCATCTTTAGGAGTTGACATCAAGGGAGGTGTTCCCAAGCACTACTGAATATCTTTCAATTCTAGATCGCACTCTTTGGTCCAGATAGTGAGACTTACTTTTTTAAAGGCTTGAAAGAATGGCTTACACCTTATATAGGATATTGAAATGAAGAGATTTAGGGCAACTAACATTCCAGTGACGATCTGAATATCTTTGATAGTGGTCAGTCTTCCAATGACGACCTGAATATCTCTGAGTTATCTCGTAACTTAAAAAGTTGCTAGAGCTTAAACTGATTACACATTTGGAGGCGTTGATCTTCATTCTATACTATTTGAAAATGTTAAATGTTTTTGCAAGGTCTCAAATAGGATCATCCGATTGCTTACTTTTGACGAATAACTCATCGATGCATACCTCATTGGTAGAATCAATTTGTTTCTTGAATATCCTAGTGACTAGCTTCTAGTATGTTGCTCTCTCGTTCCTTAATACAAAGGGTATTGCTTTGTAACAGTAAAATTCTAGGGTTATGATGAATGAGGTCTTCTCCTTAATTGGTCGAACATGGGTATATTATGGTATATAGAGCATGCATCAATAAAACACATGTGATAATTCACCACAGTGGAATCCCGAGCTGATCCATACGAGGTAGTGGGAAACTATCCATGTGATAGTGTTTATTGAGGTCGGTTAATTTTACGCATACCCTTCATTTTTACGATAATGGTGTTAAAGATCAAATTTGGGAATTGAACCTCTTTATTAAGTCAATAAGGATCACATTGTCAATTTTAGCTTTTATCACCTTCACCTTCTTTGGTGCTGACTTCCTGGGCTTTTAGTTGATTAGCTTGATGCTTGGATCCACGTGTAATCAATGGAAAATATTTTTAAATCTATAAATGTGAGGTCATAAGGGTACCATGCAAATATATGTGCGTTTGCTATGAGGAAGTGAGAAAGCTACTCAACTTCAGATTTGAGAAGCTATGATCTAATGAGGAAACTCTTCTCTAGATGTGATGAATCGAGAGGAATAAAGATGAGTGCCTTCAAAATGCGTTTGATAGGAGTCATATGAGTCTCTTCAACTCCTGGACAAATGACCTTTAGTTTCTATTTGGGTCGATCATCTTCTGAGTCGTACCTATTTTTATCACTCTTGGCCCGAGCCTACTTTACCTTAATTGTTGGAATAAAATAGCTTCGTGCTGCAGCTTGATCTCCTATGATCTCCATTACCCCTTAGTCGATCACGAATTTTAAGCTTCTGGTGGAGGGAAGAGTGGATAACCCTTATTTAATATAGCCATCCTCTTCCCAAAATGCCATTATAAGGTGACTCCAATTAGATCACATAGAACTCCACTTCCTTGTTGATTGGATCGATCTTGACTGGTAACTTAACTTTCCACAAGGGGGTCTTTACATCTCTATTGAAGACGACCAATGGTTGATAATGGTATCCAGATCCTTGAGGTGAAAATTAAGCTTATAGATCAATGTCATGCATATAATCTCTGAAGAGATTCCTTGATCTACCAGCACACTCCTTACATCAAAATTCATAATGCGCAGAGTGAGAAATAATGCATCCTTATGTGGAACATTAACACCGACCAAATCCTAATCAATGAAGACAATGGCATGGTCAGTATTTAGGTCCTTAATTTCCCTCTTAGTAAAGATTAGCTTGGATAAGTCTACCTGGAATGCCTATTAGACGTTGGATGCAACTCCCACATTCTCCCTGATCTTTTTGCCTATGTGTTGGCATAGGTCAATATAACCGTAGATGGTAGAGACCAACATTACTGGTGGTATGCCTTCCTTAATCTTCTTAATAATGTTGATCTTAGTCATTGTCATTGGTTTTGTTGTGTTGATTTATTCTTTGAGATTCTTTACTTGGATGAGCTCCTCCAGGTGCTTCTTGAACATCTTATAATTCTTCATGAGGTTTCCTTATTCTTGATGATAGATGCATACGAGGTTAGTGTCCCTATCATATAGGTCGCTAGTTATCTTTGGAGGCCTTTTGAAGAAAAGTTATCCTTGATTTGTGTAATGAGCTTGTAAATAGTCTCTGTAAATATTGTCTCCAATGCTTTGTAACTACTCTGGCCAGCTTGGGATTTAGGGCTACCCTTTGAGCCATCAATACTAGGTCTTTTATTGGGAAGGGAGGGTTGGTTTTCATTATTTAGAGCCTTCTTGGATTCATTCTTATTATGTTCGACTGGGACTTTCACGTTAATGAGTTTATCCTCTACCATGGAATATTTTTCTTTACGAAAAATGAAGTCATCCATTATAGATGATGGCTTCTTCGTTAGTGAGTGGTACTAGGCCTAACTTGAACAAGGAGATCACCATCTTTTCATTATAATTATCAATTTCATTGTAGAGATCCTAATATCTCTGAGCGTACCTTCTAAGAGATTATCTCTTCTTCTTATTGAGGTAAATAAGGGAATCAACCTGTTTGGTAACCTTGCTACTTGTAATGAATCGAGATATGAATTGCTGGGCCAAGTCTCCAAAAGAGAAGATTAATTTCGGCGATACCTTTTTGAACCACTTAAGGCTGATCTTTCACAAAGTGGAAGGAAAAACTCGGCATATCATGACATCATTGTGGCTCCATAGAGACATGGTCTATCGATACTACTTTATATGGTAAGAAGGATTTTCCTTTCGATCATATACTTTCATTTTGGTGATGGAAAACTTATTTGGAGGATCAAAAGACTCTATTTGTCTGATCAAGGGTGATGCTCAACCGTGTCTAAGATATTTCTTGGCCAAGTCTTAAGAGTCCTGGAAAGGTTTGGGTTCATTCTCCCTTCCAATTCATTTTGAACGAGACCTCTTAAATCGTCGTTCCCTATCTTGTTTGGTCGCTCCTATGGGTGGAATGGATTACTAATTTGTACCGATTCCATAGGTTGGGCATAATGGTGATTGCGATTGATAGAATTCCTTCTTAGGGAACGATCACATCATTGGTTATAATGCACTATATGAGAAATTATTGAATGAAAATACCTACCGAGTTGATATGATCCATTAGTCCTTAGGGAGAGAGGTCGGCGGTGTTGGGTATGAGAATCTGATGTATGATGTTCTTACTATTGAGTGAATTATTTTCTCAGACGGATAATCTCTTAATCGCAATTGTTCAGCCATTCCTCATAAATACTGGACAGATGGTACGTAGCTTTTCCTCCTGGTCGATCAATCGATGGCATGCATCATCATCAGTTGACCCTAATCTTGTGAGAAAATGCCTTCTAGGAGGTTTCTGGAGAGACGGTAGCCGAATGGGAGTGTGATCCCTTCTTACGGTGCGTATTTTAAACTAAACGTAGTTCCTGAGGTAAGTGTAATGAGACTGGTTTGTAGTCATTAGAAATTTCAGGCTTCGCTATCTTTAACATTTGTGAGAACTTCGACTTCCCACAAATGACACAAAATTATAGGGGTTATTGACCCACAATAAATGTTAGCATTGCAGAATGGCCCCAGAAATATGGCGAGTACAAAAAGAGTAACAAGACCATATATACATGGTTTGGTTATGAAGACCACGGGAAAAAGGAGGGAGACTAGTTTATTAAGGGCAAAGGGTGGCAATAGTTAGAGTTCTAAGGATTCTAGTTGAGAGTCCAATTGGTTATGTGTAGATTACAATACCCTTCATATGAACCAGATCATAATTATTCATAAACCTAGGTATCCTACATTCCCAGGCCTTTTTGTATCTATCTTGACTGAGTTAGAGAGTCCCACTAGTGATGGTATTCCTATTTGTTAACATGACCCCCAAGATTTGTTTATATCTCTTTAAGATCCATGCTCCCCCTTATCCCATTCTCCCTCTACGTGACTCTCACATGGATTTCCACATGTTCCATTATGCAACACCAATTCGGTCATACTCCCCTAAAATATAGTTACCATTTTTTTTAAATCTTGCATTAATTTTTGAAAAAGTAACTATGTGATCAACAAGATAAAATTGAGAAATACTTAATAGATTGGATTTTAAGCCTTTTGCCAAGAGAATGTCATTAAGAATCGGTAAGCCCACTTCTTGAAGTGTCCCTTTACCAATGATCAGGGATGAGACCCCATCACCAAATATGACATTACCTCCTAAGAAGTTAGTCATGTTTGTCAGTTTAGTCTCATCCTAGGTCATGTGTCTAGAACACCCTGAGTCAAGGTACGAGCCAATAGAGGTGCATTTATCTTTTAAAGCAGTTATAACAATATACATCTGTTTCGGTGTATCAACTTATCTATTCTAACCTAAATATCCCTTGTTTTAAAAGAATTTTGGGTATTTGATTTAGAAAAGGACTGGGGGTTACCGTAATGGTTTTTTCTTGTTGTGAAACTTATTCCAATTTTTTCTCGAGTTATAGTTTTATTAGTTTTCCTGGGAAGAATATAAGTAGGGCATCTCACTTTCGAATAGTTAAAGTTATTATATAGAGGTGTATGTCGACATTTTTTTTAAAACATTCAGCAATAGTATGCACATAAATATCACATTATTTAGAGCAAAGATGTGAGAAGGGATTGACATTATTTTCTAAACCCTTAATATAAGTTTAGACTCGTTTTGAACATGAGGTTTAACTGTAAAAAATTTCATATTTTGTCCAATTTCTCTGATGGGGGCACGGATACCTAGATTGGTTGTCAGGATTCTTCTTAGAACGATAAGTAGTCTTTATTTCTTGTGAGACTAGGTATTTTAAAATAACTTTCTAAGGTTTTTCAAAAGTTTGGTTTACCGAGTTTTGTAAATTACTGGATGATACAAACATAATTTTAGATTCATTGTGATTAACAACTTTTGTTCATATGTTTTTTTTTCAAATCCAAGACTTGTTTTATCTGCAACATTGATTCTGCTAAAGTATATGATTTTATCATAAGCTTTTGCATTTGTTTTAAAATAAAGAAATTTTTAAAAATATTTGAAAGTTTTCTTTTGATTTGTCTATCGCAATCAATGTGGATTTTTATCTTTGTTCTAAAACCCAATTTTTCTCAGGAATTTCAGTTACTTAAAAAATAATTTTTTTTGTTCTAGCTTCATGATCCACACACAGACTATTGTAGTCCTCAATATTCTGCCTAACAGTTTTGTTTAGGTTTTTTACTCGTTCACTCAAATGTTTAAACATTTTTCAAGTCTAGAACACTTTTTTAACGTTTTAGCATACACATCTTGAAAGTCTAGTAGATCATCATCACGGGGCTCATTAATTGTAGCGTGTGAATTGGTTCCTAAAAATTCATTTTACAATTTGGGACTCACACACCCATTCAGTTTGTCGAATTAATTATTACTTTGACTCATGCATGTACTTGATTCATTAGTAGTACTAACAGTAACAACATTGAATATACAATTCATCATAAACATGCTAATAGGTAAAGCATGAATTACAGACGCACTAACAGGTAAATAATTAATCACATAATTAAGAAGCAGTCATGCTTTATCATCAGTATATATAGTTTTATCATAGAAAGAGAAGAAATATTCACCTATTTCATATGACCATGACTCATCATATTTCGAATCACTCGAGTTATCCCAAGTTTTTCACATATGGGCCTTAGGTATGATTTTAACCTTAGACCGGAACTGATTGGTATAATGACCCATATTTCCACATTTGTGACAGTGAATGTTACTAAGGTCTTTCTTGGGCTATTGATTATTATTAGTGTTGTTCTGTCTCTTCATATTCCGATTATGAGATTATGAACTTTAAATGTTTTGATAACTAGTTTTCCCCTATTTAGTAGCCATAGAATTTCTAAATTTGATTATATTTTTAAAGGGTTTGCTCATAAGATCTATTTGGTTATCAAGTCTTTCAAGATCACAATATTCACCTAACTATATGTTAAGGTACAAGATAGTTTAAATTCGGCATAGTCATTTGATGGGAGAAAACTAAATTTGACCTAGTAGATCTCTTAGTATCAGGGGTCAAGTGTTTTTCTATTTTAGTTGCATTTCTAAAGTCCTCAACTTACTAATCAAAATTTTAGAGGGTCAAATTAAGGTAATCCATTTATTCAATGAAATAACATTTATCATCAAATCTAGAAGGGAGGGACCTAAGAATTTTCTAAATTGCATGCAGCTTAGTGATTATGTCAGTTTGTTTAATGTGTAAGTCATAAAATGTTTTTGTATCATTCATCATTAAGGTATTACATTATTGAATAAGAATTTGAGACTTTCCTTCCTTAATATGCTCATCACCTCCATGGGCAGCGACTCGTGTATCCCAGGCTTCTTTAGAAGTAGTACATATAAAGATTCTTTTGAACTCATGCTCCTTCACACACATAAAAATACAATTGTTACCCTTATTGTTATAGAGAAACAATAGTTTCTCTTCCTTAGTGAACTCACTCAAAATTTTCTTAATTCTTATAGTGTTTCCCTCGCTGATTAGTTTAGTATAGTGAGAATAACCATTTTCAATAGTTTCCCAAACCTTATATCCTAAGGAGCCCTAGATGAAAACAATCATCCCTACTTTTCAGTAAGAAAATTTATTTCCATTAAAGAAATGAGGCCGGGACCAATTACCAAGAGTTTCAAATTTCTCATCCATATTGAAGACAAAAATATTTTCAGTACCTTAGGATAAAAAAATTTAAAACCGCTCTCATACCACTTGAAATAGATTAACCTTATGTATTTATCAAAGTTAAAGTGCAAAGATTTAAAATCTGAAACGTAAAGGAATTTTCACACTCTTCTAGAATAATCATAAAGGAAATTTCACTCCTACACTCATCACTATAGTAACTATAAACACTAACTTTTTGAATCACTTGAACTTGTTTTATAGACCTTATTTTTCTTTTTCTTTTCCTTTTATGTTTTCTTTTTCTCTTCCTTTGTAATACCATGTATATATATATATATATATGAGTGAAAAATATTTTAATTAAATCAAGACAACACTTCCATATGAAGGGAGCCAAAAGTGTGGGATATTCTAGTTAGCAGAGTTATACTGGCTGTATCGGTGTCTTGGGGCACCACTATAGAATTACATAGAAGGGAGACCCATTTAAAAGATTTAAATTATGGGAATTCCGATCGAGTGATGGTGGATTTAGAAAGGTCATCAAGGCTAGCAATGTGTTCCATATGGCAAGCGGGGCCAAGGAAACAATTGAGGTGTCCAGTAGGGCCAAGGCCACTAGAGCTAGCGACTAGTGAAACCCCGACATGAGCAGTGGGGCTAGATGCAGGAGCATTACACAAAGGTATGCTTAATATGGTGGAAAGTAGGACCGCATGTGTCGATTTTGTCCAAAAAAAGATAAGGGACAAGAGAAGGTTTCCTAGCAAGGGCAATTGTTACAATATTTTTGGTTTGGTTTAGGCGTGAGTACTATGTCAAGGAACCGTTTGAACATCCAATGCCATCGGCAATGGAGGGTGTGGACATCCCGAGCATCGGGGGTTGGGGTATCCAGAGGTGGATCCCTCCTTCCTCCTCCTTCTTTTTCGGCATGCTGGCCAAATTGCATCCTTAATCAAGATGCTCAGCCATCATCAATGTGGGGTGATATGT
This sequence comes from Sambucus nigra, assembly GCA_949130495.1. NCBI lineage: Eukaryota > Viridiplantae > Streptophyta > Magnoliopsida > Dipsacales > Adoxaceae > Sambucus > Sambucus nigra. The sequence goes on from OX422217.1 coordinate 213,816,189, forward strand.
AGAGATAGAGTTGCCAGCCTATTTTGCACAAAATAAGCAAAAAAAAGTTTTCTTTTTGAGAGAACGACATCAAGGACAATACTGATGCTTGCGAAAGCAAGTAGTTCATAGGTTTGGGGACTAAGTTACAAAATGAGAAGGTGTTAAGCACCCATTCGCTCCTTTTAGTCTCTCGCGGGAATGTGTTAATCTTCCTCTGTAGAACTCCATGATGTGTGCGATTATGTACATAATATAAATGGAGAATGGAATCAGTCGACTCGCATCATGGCTAAAGGTAGAGAGCGGTTATCCTTAGGACTGTTCCCAAAATAGTAATTAAAAAATAAAATGTAAGTGTCTGTCGATTCACAAGTCGTTATAGGGAACAATTGCATATATCGGACGAGACACAAGCAAACAACCATATAAAATGTATATAGCATGAAGATATGAGAATAAAGTAGCAAATGTAGGTGGGAGGACTCGAGTCGAGGGATTCACCCAAGACATCTATATAGTCGGGGGGCATCAAAGTTCACGTAGTTCAAAAAAAATATGAAGTGGACTTTAACCCATAAATCCAATGTTTTACTGTGAGAAATATGATGAGAAATCCACTTTTTAAATTTATGAGTGAACCTTCTTTTTCTTGTTTGGGGGGTTTTTCTATGAAAATAAAGTATGTGCAAATACTAATAATAAAAGTTTAGAATTGAGATGTGTGATTTAATGAAATAAGATAACGGGAAAATGAAGTAACTAATAAAAAATTAAGAGAAATTAAAGACGAAGAGGAAGAAATGGACCTCCTTATGATGACTTGAAGTAGATCTTCCTTGAAGATGTGCTAATCTTAAGGTGAAGTGGTGGCAGTCTGAGGCAGGTTTTTTTGAAAAAATGGTCGTAAAATGCGAACCGTAAGTTAGAATTATGCACGGGGAAGACCATTGAAAAAGGTATTCAGATCCCGTTAGCAATCCATTGAGAAATTATCGGGTTCTAAAGTTAACCCAAGTCAAACGTGGATCGAAAGCACCCGTTTGTCACTCAATAGGAAATTCTCTAAGGAAAATGGATCATTCATTCGAACCATAAGTCAGAATCATGCACGAGATGGACCTTTGGAAAGGATATTCAGTGAGCTTCAAATATTAATTCATGTTCGTTCGGTTTGAAGAGTTAACTTTGGTCATACGGGGATCGGAAGTTCCCGGTGACCCTTCAAGGTAAAATGGGTCGTTCATCCGTATAGTAAGACTGATTCACACACATGGTGGACCGTTGAAAAGGGTATTTAGAGCCCTTAAAATATTTATTCAATTTCATTCGATCTGAATAGTTGACATGAGTCAAACGGAGCCTGGGAGTGCTCATTAGCGTTTGGATAAGTTTTCGAGGTAAAATAGATTATTTGTCCTAACCATCAGCTTGATTCACACACGAGATTGGCTGTTGGAAAGGGGATTCAGATCCCTTTAAGGATCCATTGAGATTTAGCTCATGTGAGGAAGTTGACTGCAGTCAAAATGAGTGCCAAGAGCGCCTGGTGGCCTCTAGATCAGTTTTCGATAGTAAAATGGACCATTCATTTGAACCATAAGGCCGATTCACACATGGGGCACACCATTAAAAAGGGAATTCACAGCCATTCAAATATTCATTGAGATTTCTCTCAGATGGCAAAATTGATTGGAGTTAAAATGGGGCTCATGAGCGCTCGATGGCCCACCTCTAGATCGGTACTCGAGGTATAACATAGGGTTTGCGATGGATGGGCGAGTGTTAAGGACCTAAATAGTTGCTTGAGAGGGTCCTAGGATGGATTATCTACAGAGATCCCCTTGACGGGTAAGATGGGAACAAGCGAAGGTTGTTGAATAGTAAACACCACATCGACATTGGGGAAGAGGTTTAGTTGGTCGATTCTGAGGACATAGAGGATGAGGTTGACCGATTTAGTGGGTCGAGGTCAATTCTAAAGACCTAAACAGACGAGGATGATCAATTCAGTGGGTCAAATATGTGTTAAGATTAATTCTAAGGGGATAAGGATGACCAATTCGGCAGGACTAAGTTATTTCTAAAGTTGTGGGGGAGATGGCTAGTTCTTAGGGTCGAGGTCGATTATGAGGACTCGAGGCTTGTAGTGACCAATTATGAGGAACAAGGCTAATTCTGAGGTTCTAAAGTTGTAGTGACCAATTTTGAGGGTCGAGGCCAATTCTGAAAACTTTAAGTTATGGCAACCAATTCTGAAGGTCGAGTTCAATTATGAGGACCTTAAGTTGTGCGACCAATCTGAGGGGGGTCAAGGAAAATTCTGAGGACCTTAAGTTATGGTGACCGAATATGAGGGTCGAGGTTAATTTTGAGGACCTTAAGTTGTGATGATCGATTATGAGGGTCAAGGTAAATTCTGAGGGTCGAGGTTAATTATAAGGACCTTAGGTTGTGGCAGCCAATTATGATGGTCGAGGTCAATTCTAAGGACCTTAAGTTGTGACAGTCGATTTTGTAGGCCGATGTCAATTTTGAGTACCTAGAGTGATGAAGGCCGATTTCGAGGGCCAAGGTCAATTATGAGGACTTTAATTTGTGGTAACCAATTTTGAGGACCTTAAGTTGTGACGGTCTATTATACAGACTGAGGTCACTTTTGAGGACCTAAAGTCAATCTTTTAGGGAATTATAGGCTTCACGTATTTCTGAACCAGGAAAGGGGCGATTATTATTCCCTCGGCCATGTCGACCATAGAGGCTATGGTAGCAAAGGTGTCAAATAGGTTGTTCTTTGCACGAGGCAAGTAGTGGAATGTGACATCATTAAATTAGGAGGCCATTTATTCTAGTTGGTCATGGAAGGGTAGGAGTTTTTCATCTTTGAATTTCCATTTTCTAAAGATTTGGCCGACAATAAGGTTATAGTCTTCGTAAATGTCTAGGTGTTGGATTCCTTTTTAGAGGGTGATATTAAGGCCTGACGTGCATGCCTCGTACTCAGTCTTATTATTGGTGGAAGGGAAGTCTAGTTTGATGTTAATCAGGGTGTGAGAGTTATCAGGACCAATCAGGAGTATCCCAATGAAGTATCCTTTCTTGTTGGCATCTGCATCAAAGAACATTTTCCATTTGAGGTCTTCCTGAGAGGTGCAAAGAATATCTTCATTTCAGAATTCTAAAACCCAAACATCGACTTCTTCCATGGGGTGAGCAACAAGGTAATTGGAGATAGCTCTCCCTTTAATAGATTTTTGTGTAACATATAGAATATCGAACTCGACTAATAACATCAACCATAGGGCCATTAGGCTGGACAGAGTACGATTTTCTAGTAAGTACTTAATGGGATCCATACAGGATACAAGTCTGATGGGTAAGTAAATCATTTAATGATGTAACTTCTGCATGAACTAGACTAGGGCAACACATGTTTTCCCCAAAGAAGTGTAGTTGACTTCGTACCTAACTAATTTTTGGTTGGCATAGAAAATAGCTCTTTTCTCATGAGATTCTTCAATATATTGGGCTAACAAAGTCCCTGCTGCGGTATCTATCATGGTCAAGTATAGGAGTAGGGGGAGACCTTGCTACGGAGGCATAAGAATCAGAGGTCGAGTAAGGTATTGCTTGATTCTATCAAATTATTCTTGACATGCCTCATTCCATAATTTAGTAGAATCCTTCTGGAGAAGCTTAAAAATTGGTTCGCAGATAGAATTTAGTTAGCTGATGAACCGTGTGATGTACTGTAATTTTCCCAGGAATCCTCCAATTTTCTTCTCTGTCCGTGATGGTGGAATCTCAAGTATGGCTTTCATCTTAGTAGGGTATTATTTAATTATGTTCTCACTGACCATGAATCCAAAGATTTTTCCTTTTGTGATGCCGAAAATAGATTTCAATGGATTTAACCACATCTAGTATCACCGTCATCGCTCAAAAAACTTCTAAGGGAGACAATATGACCTTCCCGAGTCTTAGATTTGATGATCATATTGTCCACATAGACCTCGACCTCTTTGTGAATAAGGTCATACTAGATGATTGTGGCAGCCGTTTAGTAGGTATTTTCTTGTGTTCTTGAGTCCGAATGGACAGTGTAGAAGAAAGTTCCCCATGGGGTGATGAAGGAAATTTTCTTTAGATGGTCAATGTGAATCTTGATCTGATTGTATCCATCAAATCTATCGATAAATGACTTGAGGGTGTGGCTAGCTGTGTCATCCACAGTCATGTAGATGTTAGGTAATGGGTAATCATCCTTTGTAGATGCTTTATTTAAATCCCGATAGTCGATGCACATGTATATTTTCCTCCTGACTTCGGTATAGAGATGATGTTAGCTAGCCATGTGGGATATTCTACTACGTAAATGAAACCTACCTTCAGTTACTTGACCACTTATTACTTGACTTTGAGCGACCATTCGTTACGGAGATTTCATAACTTCTATTTGACCGGTTTGCATTTTGGGAATGTTGGGATCTGATGTTGAGCTGGGTTAATACCGGGCATGTCATCATCATAGCACGCAAAGATGTCCACAAATTCCCTTAACAGTTCTTCGAATTGTGCACGCTCATGTTCATTAAGTGTGGACCCTATCCTAATCTGGCACTGATGACTACTAGAATCAAGATTAATAACAATAGTTCCAACATCATTAATTTGAATGTAGTTATGTTGTTTGTTATTATCCTTATTAAGACCAGTTAAGAATTATTCATTTGTAAAATCATCATCACCAAGAGTTTGATTAGAATCGAGACAATTAATGTAAGGAACATCAAGATACTTGAAATCCTTGTGTATTTCATTCTCAGTAAAAATGACACTGATAACCTCGTTAAAAGAGGTCTCAGTTACAGTGATATCAGAAAAAGGAACAAAAACATCAAATAAAGATATTGGGATAGGGTAGATAGTAGGGTCGGCTTGAGTCTGGGTGGGTTAGATAGGCATGGAATTCTAGTTGAGGAGAGGCATGTCAGCAACTCTGATTTGAGTAGATGGATCCAACGGTGTATCGTCTGAATGAATTATGCAGTGACTCAGCCCTAGTGTCTACAGGTTGAATGAGTCCTTGGAGTCACTTTACTTAAAATCCTCGATAACTGTCATGACTTTCTCAGTCAGATGTTGAACTTCATAATCATAGTCTACGGCCCAAGAGTTATTATCTTGAAAGAATATTTCTAGCCCGGGTTTCATCTTCTTATCAACGTGGTCATATCATTGTTCGAGGAATCGTAGAAAGGAAAATATTTATCTTCCTTGATAAACGTTCCATTCAAAGAGTCCCTCTAAACAATACTCTCTTCTTCCAAGATTCTTTTTGGTTGTGTCCATTGTAGGGCTTTGAGTTCATCTGGTGATGGTTGATAACCCAGGTCACATGGAGTCAAGGCCTCCTTTAGGACTATGGGATCAAGGATCCCTTATTTTATCATATTCTAGGACCCATTTCGGGCATAAAGTGCATGTTCTTGAACAAATGAACCACGTTGACGTTGCTATAAGGGTTGTGTTCGGGATAGACTCGATCTTTGAAACTATCCATTGTTGGAAGGGGAAGCATGTGAACTCTGAAGATAGAGAGAATCATGTCATTCATCCCATACTGGATCTCTAATATCGGGTTGGTAGTACTGGCGGTGTTTGAACTGTCATCATCCCCTAAGATGGTGATAACCTGGCTATTGGTAAAGAATTTTAATTTCTGATGAAGAGAATATGATACCCCTATAATATTATGGAGCCATGGATGGCCAAGAAGAAGGTTAAACATGTCGATATGTTAATAACCTCGAACTCAGTGATAGGATTGATAGGTCTAGACCCTATTATGAATCTTATGGACCCCATTACCTTTCGACATGTATTATTGTAAGCATGCACAACAGTGGAAGTGGGAGTGGGAGTGGTATCGTCAACTTTTAAGCCCAAGTAATTGAAGGTTATGAGGTTACAAACTCTGAGGGCATATATCTTATCAACAAAGTAAACCAGGAATGTATTTTCCAACACTTCAATGGAGATATTGAGTGCATAATTGTGGTTAGGGATGATATTTTGTATCTCTTCTTCGAAAAAGGAGAGGGACTAGAAAAAGACAAAGACCCAACTATGTTCTTAGCTTCTTCAGGAGTAGTGGAAGAAGAGACTGTAGGCTCGGTGATGAGTCTTATTAGAGCATTTTAATGCAACTGGGAGGATATGAAAATCTCCTATAAGGTGATGTTAGCTTGGGTTTTCTGTAGGTGTTTGAGGACTTTACTTTCTTCGATGGTTATCTCTGGCATGAGGAGTTTTTTAGCAACTCTTTTTCCCTTGTTTGTCTTAGTCATATGAGGAGCCCGATCTTTGTAGTGTCTCCCTGATCTGGTTATATGATTTGCTGAGGTGGGGAAGAACATGAACCCCGTGTCTTCATTTATTTTCTGGCTAAATGGTCACTTTATTTATTTCCCCTAATAGAACTTCAAAGGATATCATTCCGCATAAACTTTCTATTAAACTGGTGTCTTCCTGACTATGATCATCATCTAAGTTTTCAAAGTCGTCTCCCCATCCGGTGGCAACTTTATCCTCTTGCCAAGATAAATCAATGTATTCGATAACCTCGATGGATTTATCGTACAGATCTTCTCACTCAATGAGGAGGTGCAAGGGTCAAGGGACCAACCATCCCTAAAGCTTCAAAGTAGTGAGTAGCTCATCAATACTGCAAATTTCACTCATCTGTCGAAATCCATTATCCATAATCTGCACTACATCATCTAGACTGGCTTCATCAATAGGTACCTAATTATCTGAATCCCGTGACCATTTTTGGGATTCCATTAATAAGCCACTTAATTTGTGACAATCAACGATCATCCCAGTGGGAAATTTCAGCCCGAACTCCAAGATTTGGTTTAATATAGATAGTAACTCCACATCTTTCCCTTTAAATCGGGTATGTATGACAATATAAGCCTTTGTGAGGAGTGACAGATCTTGGTCGGTGAATCAAGTAGGGTGTAGGAGAAAATATGTGGCAACTTACAAGTATAATGGATGCTTTATTAGTCACAATATGAGTAGATGGATCAAATTTTGTGTCATTTTCAAGAAATATGGTATTTGCATGTGTTGGAAGTAGGTTATGAGTGGTGTTAGGTTTAGGTGGCTAGTGGGGTGATGATACCCCTATCAATCAAACCTCGGATTACATTCCAAATATGGAAGCATTGGTCTATAGTATGGCCACTAGACTGGTGGAAATAACAACAGGTATCGTCTTTGAAATTTTTAGGGAGTGAATTTGGTAGTGGATGAGGGTCTAATGGTTTGATGATCCTTCGGCTTAGTAGGGTCTGGTATACTTTTGATAGGGAATCATGGAGCTCAGTGTATTCTTTCTTGATAGGGATGGGGAGACTTTTTGGTGCCCAAGAGGTAGCTAGTTGGGAGATGTTGTTAATGGTTGAGACTGTAACACTGGAGGGCTTCTCATATTTTTGGGGAGTGAACTATCCGATCACTTTCTTCGGCTCGAATTTGACTTTGTCAATTCCTTCATCAATTTCTACACCAGCTTCTCGAAGGGCTCGAGAATGTAGGCAGTACTATCCACCCATGGATACTCGAATATGTAGTAAGAAGTTCTTTTTCACCATACTAACTTATTCCTTCTCATAGAGTTTGTTGGTAATTGTAGTAACTTTGTCTCTCCACATTCCTATGAAGCTACTAAGTGTTTCTGTTAAGTTCTGCTTAGGAAGCTCTATATCTCAGTGAGTAACCTCTAGCACCTTATTATACTTGTACTCTGACATGAATTATCGAGGGACATCCTCCTAACTACAAATTATGGATTCTTCAAATGATAGAAACTAATGAAGGACGATTTCTTTCAAGGTCTGTTGGAAGATCTGGGCCATTATCTCTTCATAGGCACCAATGAGGGTCATGGATTGATGATAGATTTGAAGGTTAATAATTGGAGGTCCTCTTCCCCCGAACTTCTCTATGTCTGGAATCTTGAACTTCTCTGGCAGCTTGGCTTTGGTATAGGGAGACATATGGGTATAGTCCAAGTTATTCCCTAATATATTGACATAGTGAAAATTATTCAATAGAATCTTGAGGTGTTCTTTGACCTTGTTCAAATCCAATTCCTTAGGACATGTGGGTACCGAAAGGTGGACCCTTGGATGGGTAAGGTTTGGGATAGGGAACTGGAGGCATCCCATTGGCAAGGGTGTGCGTGGAGCATGGTGATACTCTTTTGGGACCTAAACAGGCTAAGGAGTGAGAGGACCAATAGGATGAGGAAAGAGGACCTTGAGTTCTTCGAGAATTTGGGCCCGATGATTCTATATCTTGTGGACCTCAATTTGAAGATTGTCAATCTTAGCACTAAGATGGGTCAAGATGGTCACCTGATCGGGCTGCACATTCAGTGCTTGGTCGATATTATCTATGAAGAGATCGTGAAGGTAAATCCCAAACTCGAACGAGGATGTATAAGAATCGACATATCTTCGGGGTGATTTAATGGAATATAAAAGTCAATAGGGAGCCAAGCCAAAGTCAGGTATGTGATCAACTTGAGAGGAAAAACTATTCAAATTTATTTTTGAAAGAATAATGCCCACGAAAAAATGGAGTCTAATACTCTTATAAAAATCCCCAACAGAGTCTCCATTATAGTCATGTCGACAATTGAGGGGTCAGGGTCTCCGAAGGAGGATCACTCCTTCCTTCCCCTTTCTTCTTTTCTCGGCATCCGAGTGGGATTGCTGTGACACCCCGCCTAATTAACCCTGGGTGATCAGTCTTAAATTAAGTTAGAACAGGTTTCTCAGTTGGATCATTCTTAGCATCACTATCGCCTTTTTAATTAACCACCTAAGTGAGAAAATTAGACTGGTGCCAAGTTTTATCTTTCATTAACTTATATGAAACTCATGCGAAAAATAAAATAACTCAATAATCACAATTATATACCCTAGTTCTTTATCTTGTTAAACTCACCCCTCCCCTACTGTGCACTACTAACGCCTTAAATAAAATTCACCTAGTTCTTTATCTTGTTACTAGATAAATTATATACCCCTCGCGAACACCCTACTCTAACCGAGTATGCCTTAATTATGATTTTTAAGTTTTTAACGATATCAACTTAATTAAATCATTTCCCTTTTTAATTTCATATAACTTTCACATTTGTTATACATATAATACAACTCATACTTTGTATTAATTAGCCCGTATATAATTATTTACCTAATTATATACTTAATCATATTACAACATTCACAAACGTATTGAAATAACATCTAATAATGGTATTTCCCCCGAGTAAAGTCTCACCGGTTATAAATTTTCTAAAGTGCTATCCCACTAGGTGTAATCACATATCCTAGTTACCGCAAGTCAGAATCTCTCACTAACTTGGTTAATACATATATATTGGAGGCGGTCATATTCCTTCCCTGAAAGTGAGATGCCTCTCACCCATATAATGGACGCTATGACCTCGGAATATACTCGCCCTACTCCTCAAGCTAGGGGATTCATCCACTACGCGCAACCTCCCCATATAGCACTAGAGTATATAATAATAATATCTATCACTGATATTAATGCACACACCATATATATATAAATATAAAATATCCCGGGTATACTCTATACTAAGTTCGTGACACAAGCCTATTCCATTTTATTATGAGTTTATGGCCCAACTCGAATTATTTATTTGCACATTAATGTTCTTTGGTATCGACCCAACCAATATTCGGTCTTACTCTCGTGGCCCGAATTAAAACAACTCCCGAGTCTATATTCCAGACTCTAAATTATTTTGTCTTCACCTAAATAAAATTTTCGTCTTGGTATCACCCCACCAATATATCCGTACTTGTCCATTCAGTTCATATTTATAAATTTGAATCATAATTCCCAAAATTTCAACTCTAGTATGTGACACCTAATTTCCCCCACATCCCGATTAATTTTAATCATGATGTGTCACACCAAATCACCCTCAAATCCTAATTAATTTTTATTCACAATTAATTAGATTTAAACCCATGTATTAATTACTCAACAATTAAGGCATGGAAGGATGTTTATTTAATTTCCCTACATATAAAAGAAAACTGGGCGAACTGTCAAAATTTTCGGACCATCGATTGATCGATGGTCCCCCTTCGATCGATCGATCGATCGATCAGGTCCTCGTCTTCCCCGAGTTGGATGTTTCAGCCATGGACGCCCACATCCAAATCCTAGCTTCTTTTACACCAAAAACTAAGCTTTCCCATCGGTAATAGACATCAAAAACCTTTTAAGGAACCTTCCTAAAGTCCAGAAACATCACTTAATTTCTTTCCTCTCCTGTTTTCACGAATTTGGGTTTAAAATCCAATTCAGTCTTTAACCCATTTAAACATCATTTCCATATCACCAATATGTTTCTAATTCCTCCGATTTACACAACTTACCAGATTACAACCCTACAACTCAGATTAAATATGAATTTCTACTCAATTTAGAAATCAGATTCATAATTAAAAAAAACCCATGTTATACCCCTTTTACTCCCAAAACAAATTTCTTTGATTATTCACATCACATGAATATGAATTAAAATACACTTTAAATGCTACAGTAAGTTAACCACTTGCCTTAGGGTTCGTAGAGTCTGAATTTGGAATTGTGAGTGCCCAAGGTTGAAGATGACTCTTTTTGGCTCTCCTGCGAACCCCAAATTTACCTTTAGCTGCTGTTAGGGTTTCCTAACCCTCTAAGTCTTCTCTAAAATCAATTCAACCATTCCCTTGTTTCTTTTAATTATTTAATTAACCTTAATCCCATTTTTTGTCTAATGGGCCAAGCCCAAGTGACCCAAATGCCCCCGTGTGGGCCCGACTATGTCTAAAAACGTCCCGTGACCCATTAACTACCCCCGGGTACACTTTTCCAACTATCTCATCCCATCCGGACTCAACCATATGCTCAAAATTGGCATCCGAATTAATTTATAAAAATACTTATTTCACACCCAAATTAGTCTATATCGACTCCCGACTGAAATAAGTATATATCCCATCATTAATACCCGAAATGACGTAAATACATTATTACTAATCACCTAGTAAATAAGTTTCCCTAAATATTAACCATTCACTTCCTGATTAATATTTAAATATAAATTTCCATAATTAATTCAATTAAAATTTTGTCACGCAAGTAATTTTGAACTCCCGAATTAATTAAATATTTAATGCATGAAAATACGTGGTGTTACATACTTCCCCCCTTATAAAGGAATTTCTTCCCCGAAATTTGGTTGTACTTATGGTGAAAACCTCTGGATATTGTTCCCGCATATCCTCCTCCCGCTCCTAGGTAGAATCGTCAATGTTGTCATGACCTCACTGTACTCTAACTAGTGGAACAACCTTGGATCGTAACTTCCGCTCACTACGGTCCAGAATAGCCACCGGTCTCTCCTCATATGAGATGTATGGCTCTAAATTAATTTCCTCGAGTGGAATGTGCCAGAAGGCCCTCTCGCTCTTGCGATATTTCTTCAGCGATGCCACATGGAACACGTCGTGTATCCACTGAAGATGCTCTAATCCCAGCCTGTAAGCTACTGGTCCCACCCTCTCGATAATAAGGAAAGGTCCGACGTACCTTGGTGCTAACTTACCCTTCTTGCCGAACCTCATCCCCCCTTTCATAGGAGATACCCCGACCAATACCTGGTCCCCAACCTCTAACTCCACATATCTCCGTGAAGCATCAACGTAAATCTTCTGCCTATCCTGAGCTATCCGAATCCACCCTTCTATCAACTCTATCTTGGCAGACGTCTCCTGAACAATCTCCGGCCCCACTAGTTTGTTGTCCCCCACCTCTAACCAATAAGCGGGTGAGCGACAAGGTCTCCCGTAAAGTGCCTCGAATGGTGCCATGCCGATCGTGAATTGGTAAGAGTTATTATACGCGAACTCTACCAGAGGAAGATATTTCTCCTAACCTCCCACAAAGCCTAATATGCACATTCTATGCATATCTTCCATCATATGATTGACTCTCTCAGTCTGCCCGTCAGTTTGTGGGTGATAGGATGTACTCAAACGTAACTCCGTGCCCATGGCCTCCTGAAAACTCTGCCAAAAGTGGGCCACAAAGATCTTGTCCCTGTCAGACACAATATTTATCGGTACCCCGTGCAGCTTAACAATTTCCGCTATGAATAGATGCGCATAACGCATCGTCTCAAAGTCTGTGCGAACCGGCAGGAAGTGGGCCAATTTGGTCAATCGATCCATAATGACCCATATGGAATCGTGACCCCTCTGCAATCCAGGTAACCCTGTAATAAAGTCCATAGAGATGCTCTCCCACTTCCACACGGGAATCTCCAGCGTCTGTAGCATCCCTGATGGTTAACTTTCACAAGATGACACGTGACACATTTCGAAACAAACTCTGCTATGTCCTGTTTCATTCCTTCCCACTAATACTGTCTCCTCATATCCTGGTACATCTTATCCCCACCGGGATGTACTGTGAATCTTGACCCATGGGACTCTGTCATAACAGCGTGCCTCAACTCCTCATCCTCTGGCACAATTAACCTCCTACTTAGGCGTAAGCCTCCTTCCGAGCTGACCGAGTAACCCTCTGCTCCCTCAGTTAGCAACTGACTCACCCTATCCCGATAGGTCTGATCCTCTGCCTGAGCCCTCCCAACCAGCATTATGGTCTCGGGTGTGATGGATAATGTTGACATGCAAGCCCTGGCTACATCATCCTCATATCTAAGCTCTATCCACTTAGCTTTCCAGACTTCTGATATATCCCCAGTCGATTTTCGGCTTAGTGCATCTGCTACCACATTAGCCTTACAAGGATGATACTGAATATCAAACTGGTAGTCCTTCACGAATTCCAGCCATCACCTCTGCCTCATATTCATATCCTTCTATGTGAAGAGATACTAAAGTGATTTGTGATCCGTGAATAACGTGAACTGCTCTCCCAGAAGATAATGTCTCCATATCCTCAAAGAAAAAATGACCGCTGCTAGCTCCAGGTCATGAGTGGGGTAATTCTTCTCGTGGGGCTTTATCTTTATGGACGCTGTTGATACCAAAATTAATATGCTGATGTGGACGAATAATACGAAGACACGTGTCAATCTACATGGCACAATAGCAGCGAGGAAGATCATTTTCCGACTAACCATGTTCTTTTCCAAGCAAAAAAAATACACCGAGGAACTCTATCACATCGAGGAACCCTAGCACACCGAGGAACTCTAGCACACCGAGGAACTCTAACTCACCGAGGTACTCTAATGTTCCGAGGAACTCCTGATCAGCGAACAGCTATGGCGGTCCGAGCTGCATCTCGGTCGTATCATTAATTGCCAGATAATCAACAGCTCAGATATTCATTGAATGCTTATATTCTTGGCACGCACTCTGCATTAAATGTATTACCCTTTCACATGTATGTCATTTAATGTATCGAACCTTTCATGTACAGCCTCAAGGCTATAAATACCATGTATCGTCCTCATTCAAGGGGAGGGGAATTTCTTGAGAGAACTTGTAATCAAGAATTCTGCAAACACTCTGCAATAACATAATAGTGGACGTAGGCTTTATTCCTAGCCGAACCACTTTAAAAATCTCTGTCTTATTTATTTATCTGTGATTGAATAATTAGAGAGATCTAGTTTTTTACATCAACAGATTGGCGCCGTCTGTGGGAAACGACTGTTATTATCGTTTTTCATAAAAATCATTTATCACCAATGGCAGATAATCCAGAATCCAGTAATCGAAATGTCGGAAATACTGGAAATCTTCCAAATCCATCTGCATCCCCAGATCTGGCTGGAATTATGACGAATCTGGCTCAAGGACAAACCGCCATGCAAGAATCTATGAGGCAACTCATTCAAACTCTTCAGGGCGGTGCACCTACCTATTCAGGGCAAAGGAGTGATCATAGGCAATCGCAATCTAGACGTACTGGGTTATATCGCCATGAGGAGTCTAATGATTCTTCTTATCAACCTGGGCGAACTTCATCGATACGGGCTACGGATATAGATCAACGTATCACTCTCTCTCCGGAGAGAACTAGCGCTTTGGAAAGGTTAAGCAGAGTGTCTCCTTTCAGTCGGTTAGGACCAAGGAGGAACATGAGTCCACCTAGGGCTCCATCAAGAAGTTTTCGACCACCACCAGGTTTGAGAGAAGGATCTGCACAATCGCGACCAACTACTCGTCGAGATAAATCTCAGGAAGCTACGTCAGAGCAATCAGTTGCTCGGACTAAGCGGCCCGAGGAAGGGAATGAAGCATGGAAAGGTTCCATTCAACGGTTGGAGGATAGATTGGGAGAAATGGCTAAGGCGAGGAACCCCTTACAGAGAACTTTTGTTCAAGGAACACCTTTTGTGCAAGCCATTGTGGATTTCCCTACACCGTCGAAATTCAAAGCACCCGTAGTGACCCCCAAGTACGATGGAAAGACGGATCCCGTACTTCATATAGAACAATACCAAGCTGCTGCAGATATCTACGTTGTCCCCGACGAGATGAGGTGTAGAGCATTCTCGGGAACTCTTACCGGATCTGCACAGATATGGTACAATAATCTTCCTCGGGGTAAGATTTCAACTTTTGTTCAGTTAGCCGAGTTGTTTATTGGCAATTTTTGTTTTGGAGCAAAGCCGGTAAAGCGAGTAGCACACTTGCTAAGTGTTAGACAAAAATCAGGTGAAAGTACTAGAGATTACATAACTCGTTTCAATAACGAGAAGTTGGAAGTCATAGATTATGAAGAAAAGACAGCAATCACTGCTCTGATGAGTGGTTTGCTGCCTAACAAGCTGTACTACACTTTGGCCAAAGATCCACCTAAAAATATGTCGGAGTTGATGGAAAAGGCGGCCAAAATCATGAATGCCGAGGAGGCTATGGCTGCGAAGAAGAATATGGATAAAGAAGTTAAAGTGGAGGTCGACAATTCTAAGAAGAAAGATCAGAAAGGTAATGGTGGTGACAAACATTCCAGGAATAACAGGATGAAGTTGGAAGTCCTAAAGAAGTATGATAATTATACTCCATTGAAAATGGGTATTAATCATGTTTTGGAAGAAATCAGGAATAACGAGGAAATCAAGTGGCCAGAGAAACTGAAGACAAATCCCGACCTGAGGAATAAGGACAAATATTGCGAGTTTCACAAAGATCATGGCCATATGACAAAAAATTATATAGCCCTTCAGAACGAGATTGAAACACTCATCCGAAGAGGAAAATTATCAAAGTATGTAGATCGCAGAGGTGAAAGGAAGAATGATGATAGAACTAGAGAGAGATCTAGATCTCCTCGTCGTGCAGAGGAGAAAAATAGGAGGGACCATGAAGAGGATCCAGATGATGACCCCGATCTTCCCAAGAAACCAAGGAAACCTGAACGAGAGGTATTTTCCATACGTTTTGGGTCATTTGATTGTAATGTTATTACAGGAGGAGATGCAGGAGGAGGAGACCTTACTGCAGAAAGAAAAGCTTACCTCGGAGAGGCTCAAGCTTGTTCATACATTCAGCGAATAAACCTGGCCAAGGATGATCGTCCGAGGAAGGTAAACAAAGAGAAGCTAGTGATTGGTTTTTCAAAAAATGACCTGGCAGGTGTTCTTTACCCTCATGATGATCCTTTGGTGATCAAAATGAGGATGAAGGATGTGATCATTTCAAGGGTGTTAGTAGACAATGGTAGTTCGGCAGACATCATGTACTATTCATGCTTTGATAGCTTGAATTTAAAATTATCTCAATTGGAACCTTATCACAGACCCCTTCTGGGTTTTGCTGGCGAGAAAGTTTTTCCACTTGGGACGATCAAGTTGGATATACTCATCGGAACTTGGTCTGCTTGTCGAACAGAAAGAATACGTTTCTTTGTGATGGATAAGAATGTGCAGTCAGCCTACAACATCATCATGGGAAGAGTTGGATTGAAGAAATTCGAAGCAGTTCCATCTACAGTACATCAGTGTTTGAAATTCCCAACGAATTTTGGAGTTGGAATTATGAAAGGTGATCAAAAAGTAGCTCGGGAATGCTATTATTCGTCTGCCGAGCAAGAGGAACTTGAAGAGTCAAAGAAAAAGACTACTACTTACCAAGTGGAGGAAGGTACAGAAATTGAAACTCTTGACCCTAGGGATGAATCTCAACTCGTAAAGGGACAGGTTGTGGAATCTACAGAAATTGTTATCCTGGACGACGAACATCCTGAACGAGTAACTCAGATAGGATCGTCGTTGGATGTTTCAATAAAACAGGAATTGATAACTTTCTTGAGAAACAGGAAGAATACTTTTGCTTGGAGTCATGAAGACATGCCAGGTATAGATCCAAATTTTTTATGTCACGAACTCAATGTGAATAAGGAGATCAAGCCTGTGAAGCAAAGAAGAAGAGTGTTTAGTCCCGAGAAGAACCAGGCCATACAAGAGGAGGTCGAGAAACTCCAGAAAGCCCAATTCATTGAAGATGTGAAATATCCAGATTGGTTGGCAAATGTGGTGATGGTAAAGAAGAAGAACAACAAATGGAGAATGTGTGTTGATTTTACTGATCTCAACAAGGCATGTCCAAAAGATCATTTTCCATTGCCCAGAATTGATCAACTAGTGGATGCTACCTCGGGACACGAGCTACTCAGCTTCATGGATGCTTATTCTGGCTACAACCAGATCAAAATGAAACCAGAAGACAGGGAAAGTACTTCTTTTATTACCCCAAGGGGAACTTATTGTTATAATGTTATGCCTTTTGGTTTAAAAAATGCAGGTGCAACATATCAGCGGTTGATGAACAAGGTTTTTACTGAACAAATCAGCCGCAATATGGAGGTCTATGTCGACGACATGCTCACCAAAAGCAAGAGAGCTGCAGATCATTTGGTTGACTTGAGTCAAACTTTTGATCAACTGGATAAATACCAGATGAAGCTTAACCCGACGAAGTGTACCTTTGGAGTACGAGAAGGAATGTTCCTCGGATACATCGTCAACCAACGAGGTATTGAGGCAAATCCAGAAAAGATCAAAGCTCTTTTAGGGCTGCGATCCCCGACGACGAGGAAAGAAGTGCAGAGTCTTACCGGACGGGTTACAACACTCAACAGATTTGTATCCCGAGCAACTGATAAATGCCTCCCATTCTTCAAAACACTGCGAAAAAGTTTTGAGTGGAGTGATGAATGTGAGAAGGCATTTCAAGATTTGAAGAAGTATTTAGGAGCTCCACCATTGTTGTCTAGGCCAATAACTGGGGAGAAGTTGTACTTGTATTTGGCAGTATCAGAAAATGCAGTTAGCTCAGCGTTGATCAGATTGGAGAATGGAGTCCAGAAGCCAATTTATTACACAAGCAAGGCCTTCCGAGGTGCGGAAATCAGATACCCAAAGCTGGAAAAATTGGCACTGGCATTAATTGAAGCAAGTAGAAGAATGAGGCCATACTTCCAGGCCCATACCATCATTGTGTATACCAACATGCCGTTAAGACAAGCCCTTCATAAGCCAGAAAAATCAGGAAGATTGATGTACTGGGCAATCGAGCTCGGTGAATATGATATTGTGTATGAACCCAGATCATCGTTGAAGGGGCAAGCCGTGGCAGATTTTATAGCAGAGTTCACATACCCTGATACCCCCGAGGAGAAAAAGGTGCTTGCTGACCTACCTGTGGACGATACAGGATCAACAGACACAGATCCAGACCAACCAAGGTTGGTAAAAGGACTTGTGGATGTAGAAAAATCATCATATTCAAACCCCGACCAACTCCGGTTGGTAGAAGGGCGCGAGCAAATGACCGACGAGGAACGAAGGATACCCGGGGATGATGAAAGAAAACAGATGATATTTCACCGAGGAACTCTAACAGATAAGAAATTTGAAGACGAGTTACATACATGGAGATTATATGTAGATGGATCATCTTGCACGGCTGGTTGTGGAGCAGGGATTGTTTTAAACTCTCCAGATGATATTGACATGGAGTATGCCTTGAGATTCCAATTCAAAGCTTCCAATAATGAGGCTGAATATGAGGCTATGATAGCAGGTTTTCATTTGGTGAAAGTTATGGAGGCACGTCAAGTAATTGTTTTCAGTGATTCTCAATTAATTGTGAATCAAATGATGGGAATATATGCGGTGAAGGGAGAGTTAATGGTGAAGTACCATGCAAAAGTGATGGAGTTATTAACAGAATTTGATGCTATTCAATTGGTGAGGATACCGAGAATGGAGAATGCTAGAGCAGACGCATTGGCCCGACTAGCGTCAGCTACGCGCACCGAGCTGCGAAGAACAATACCAATTGAAGTATTAGAAAGTCGGAGCATAGAAGAAGATCTGACGGTGAAGATTATTACCCTTGATTTAGGACCATCTTGGATGGATCCTATCAGAGCATACATTGAAGAAGGAGAATTGCCGGAGGACAAACTAGCTGCCAAGAAATTGAAGTATAAAGTTGCTCGGTATGTGTTAACTAATGGTGTTTTGTATAGACGAGGAATTATGGCAGGTTTGCAGAGATGTGTGCATCCATCAGAAGTCAAAGAATTGATTGAAGAAATTCATGAAGGATCTTGTGGTGCTCATGTAGCAGGTCGGACACTTTTGCAAAGGGTAATGACACAGGGATACTACTGGCCGACGATGAGGGCTGATTGTATAGCCTATGCTAAGAAGTGTGACAAGTGCCAACGTTTTTCCTCCATCCGAAGAACTCCACAGGCATTGTTGACACCCATAACATCACCTTGGCTATTTGCCATGTGGGGAATTGATCTGGTTGGACCACTGCCGACGACCCGAGGAAGGTTCAAGTATCTCGTCGTGGCAGTAGACTATTTTACTAAGTGGGTGGAAGCTGAACCACTAATTGATATGACGTACGAGAAGGTGTATCAGTTCATATGGAAGAATATCATTTGTCGATATGGTCTCCCCCACGCTTTCATCACAGACCATGGAACGCAATTTGATAATGAAGAATTTGCTGCCTATTGTCATCAGTCGAACGTCTTGAAGTTTCATTCAGCACCAGGCCATCCCCAAAGCAATGGACAGACTGAGGTGACGAACAGAACATTACTAAATGGGTTGAAGAAGAGGTTAAGTGAGGCTAAAGCAAATTGGATTAATGAGCAGCAGTCAGTTTTGTGGGCTTACCGAACAACTCCCCGAGCAGCAACAGGAGAATCACCATATATGCTAGCATTTGGAAGTGAGGCTGTGATACCTGCCGAGTTGGGCCTACCAACACACAGGGTGTTAAATTTCAATTCTCCGATCAGTGATTTGATGAGAAGACTGGATTTGGATATGCTCGAAGAAGTCAGAGAAGAGGCAGCCATTAGGAATGCTGCTTATCAACAACGAACAGCTCTGTTTTACAACAAAAGAGTAAAGAAATGTGATCTAAAAGAGGGGGATTATGTGCTAAAGAAGGTCATTCAGAAGCAGAATAAACTGGAAGCAAACTGGCATGGACCTTACCGAGTTACAGAGGTTGTTCGACCAGGAACTTACAGAATAGCAACTCTAGAAGGAGAGGAATTTAAGAACGCATGGAATGCTGAACACCTGCGCAAGTATTATCAGTGATGTCAAATGTAAAACGTTTCTTTCATTATGAATAAAACGAGGATGTTTCACCACTTTCTTTCTGGTTGAAAGTTTTTCGGGGAATACTAGTGTAACACACTACACAACAAAAGTGCTCTAAGTAGCCAACCTCCTTTGGTTAGGAGGACAGCTCTACGGAGCAAAAGTGCTATAAGTAGCCAACCTCCTTTGGTTAGGAGGACAGCTCTACGGAGCAAAAGTGCTATAAGTAGCCAACCTCCTTTGGTTAGGAGGACAGCTCTACGGAGCAAAAGTGCTATAAGTAGCCAACCTCCTTTGGTTAGGAGGACAGCTCTAAGGAGCCAAAAATATCCCTTTGGTTAAAAGGTGTACACCAGCTACACCAGCGTGATTAATTACGGTTGGTAAGATAAAAATATACTCTCATATTACAACTTATGTTGGTCGGGAGGTAATATTATTACAAAGAGTTCTTTGAAGAACAAAATATTCAAAAAATACACCAAGTATAGTTGGTCGGGGATAAAAACCCAATAACTGTAGTTGGTCGGCGAAGACAAATTATTGATCTTAGTTGGTCGGACGCATTTTTATAATTGAACCAAGTATAGCTGGTCGGGGATAAAAAACCCATCAACTGTAATTGGTCGACAAACATTATTCAACTACCTTGGTTGGTTGGAAACAGTTTGAACAATTTACATTCATTACTTTATTGATCAACCTTGATACTTGTAAATTTTTAAGTTGGTTGATAAATAGCACGATATTGCCATCCTTTTAAATACATAGATACATATGTACAAATATAAAGGTGTTTGATAAACACAAGACAATAGCAAAATTGGCAAACAGAAAATGAAAATCTTTTCATTAATCTAGAATAAATTACAAGTTACATAAATGTACTAACTGTTACATTGATATTACTATTCTATTGGTTTCTTGCCCTGTGCTTTAGAAACAGGTTCCTCGCCGGCAGGAGGGTCTTCTAGGCAAAGGGGAGAATTGATGAAATTAACATCTCTGAGCATTCTGACGTTCATAACAGAAGGTGTATCCAAAAGATGCTCAGGACGAGATAATTCAACCTGAGAATGAAGGCTATAATCACCAAGGTATTTTGAAATTAGGCTGCGAGGAATGGAACGAGCTGGGATCCATGCCATATCCAATTTGAAAGGTGGTACAGGCAGGTCTAATAATGATGGAGCATGATAGTCCCATAAAAAATGCCCTTGCTCCAATTTTAACACACCCAGTGCGTTTAACCATCCTTGCTTGTAACCTTCATTGTTGGCATGTTCAATACGAGCATCCAAGTGAACAAGGGCTTCATTGTATCCTGCCATCCAGAATTCCCTTGGCTGTTTATGGAATTGGAAGGTTAATCTATCCAATTGTTCATGAAGGCTTTTGGCAAAAAGATCCTTATTATGCAAGGCAGATTTCGTCGATGCAAGCTGATCTTCCAGAGACAGATTTTTATTGGACATTTCAGTCAGAGCACGGTCTTTTACTTTCAACTGGAATGCTTGAGTTTCCAGGGTAGACTAAGTGCGAGCCTCTTCAACATTTTGGCTGAGGATTCTTCCTCGCCCCCGAGAACCTCTTCCTCGTCCCCGAGCAGTTCCAGAAATGGCAAATCATCTTAAGTCCTCCAGCTCTTGCCTTAGTTTGGCGTTTTCGACCTCTAAGAACGAGAAGCCTTCATCAGTAACTGGTATTAATGCAGTAGAAGATGAAGCAGCAGATTCATATTGAGCCAATTTTTTCTGCAGATTATTATTTTCTTGTTCCAGGATCTCGGCAATCTGCCTACAAGCTTCAACTTCACCTTTTAGGGTTCTCTCCCTAACGTCGTACCCAGCAATGATCTTCTTATGGCCTGTTTCTGAAGAGAGCTGCTGGTATCTATTTTCATAATCCTTATGCAACGAAGCCATTGATTCGTTGTGTTGATTTTGAAGATCCTCTATGGAACCATGAAGCTCTTCAATCAACTCATAGTAAGCGACATTGTTGGCCACTGCTCGGTCAAGTAAAGCTTTCAAGTACTGATAAGCTTCAATTGCCTGCTCTGAGGCACCATGGCCAAGAATATCAGCAATTTCTGATGTACTAAGGATTGTATGACCAGCCTTATAGTATTGGTGACATTGTTGCATCAGCTCGGTATCATGTGAAGAGATCAATTCCATTCTAGCAACAAACTAAAGACGAGAAAAAGACAACAATCAACAAATATAAATCATCAACAACAGAGATGAGCAAAGATATATTTTATTAGATCATCAAAAAGTTACAGTGTTCGATTACAAGGAAATATAGAAATGATACCGAACAACTTCACACCTTTTCCTTGTCCCCCAAGACTTTCTCGGGAGGCTGGGACGAGGAGCTCGGTTGCTCGGTGGGAACAACAGCTTGATCGGTAGGAATCTTCTCGGGAGGAGGAGGCATGGAAGAAACGTCCTCGGTGGCAGAGGGTTGAGAGGCAGAAATTTGATCACCCATAGCCATAGAAGACTCATCTGAGGCAGGCTCATCTTCTTCTTCTTCCACAATTGGTGGAGGAGGACCAGGGAGATGCTGTTGGAATAGCTCAGAATCGTCTTGGACCTTTAGCTCTTGCAGAGCAGCTACCCAGCCATCATGGAAGTATTTCAACTCCCCATATTGAACTTGGGATGTCATTGCAGCTATCCCTCTCTCCCATCCTTTCTCCCAACCAACACTGAAATGTTTCTTGATTGCAACTTTTCTCCTCGACTTCTCCGAGGAGAGCTTCACCTCCAATTCCTCTTTCTTAACCTTGATATCTCGCAGAGTAGATAATTCTTCCTCTGCCTTTTTCAACTTATCATCAGAATCCTGATGTTTAACCTCCAAAACTTTAACTTTCTCCTCCAAATTCTTGGAGGTTTCGGCCATTTTCACCTTCTCAGCCTCAGCCGCAGCTAATTTCTTCTCCCAAACAGCTTTTTCGTCAATATATTGTTGACGAGATTCCTTTAAAGATTGGGTCAAACCCAACAGAGCATCCTCTACACCTGACGAGGAGCTTGAAGCTTTAATAGCTTCATCTTTCTTCACGATGGTATTGAAGCAGTTCACCAGCTGAAAGATAAGAAAAACAATAAAGTCAACACAAATACAAGAATTCAAAAAAAGAAAGAAAGACCAAAGGTATGAGAAATTTACTGAAGAAAGATGACGAGCAGCTAGGGATGTCAGTGTATCCCTAGGAATTTTTTCATCAACCCCGAGAACCTCGAGTATAACTGAGCTCATTGAAGAACTCGGAAGAATGATGTTTGAAACACTACTACCACCAGCGGGTAGAGAAGATGCAGTTCCAGCAAGATTAACTGAGGATGATTTCCTCAATCTCTTCAAAGGAGGGTCAGCAGCATCAACCAAGGAAGAATTCTTGGTCGGAGAGATTGTAATTACTTCCATGGGAGCTTTCTTCTTGCTCGGAGCCACTGGGGGCTTCTCGGCAGCTTTTGAAGGCTCAATATCCACCTTCTTAGTCCCTTCTGGGACATCAGTTCTGCTTTTCTTAGCCTTAGCAGCAGAGGAAGAATCATCAAATAGAGCAGGAGGAGCTCTCTTCTTGCCCATTTTCTGACTTAAGGGGACGTGAGAATCTGATGAGGAGTCCTCTGGAGTTGATGCAGGCTCAACAGGACGAGCAGTATAAGAGGTCGTGTAGCTCTTATACTGCAGCAAATATGATGCAGACCTAATATGCTCGTCTGCAACTGTCTTATGCAAATTCCAGATAAGTTTTAAATGCTTGATATTCACTTCTGACTCTTTTGGAGTTTTTCTTTTGCTATCAACTGCAAATAAATACATAATGAAATATCAGTCATACATTTTGTCAAACATAATGAAAGCATAATTTCATAAGTAAAATAAAATGAAAAATAAACCTATCCCATTGCCGTATGGGGGGCATCTGGGACCGTTGTATACTTCATTCCCAGATAAAGGCGCATGTTGCCAATTTTTTATGACCAACCCATGCTCAAAATAATCTCTATTTGAGTCAGGGAGATTAACTACAAGAGCCCTATTCAGATACCTAGTTTTTAAATAATAAATATTATCTTGAACAGCCCATTTATAACAAAACATAATTTCAGGGATCCCAATACGAGTCCCATGAGTTAGGTTTAATTTGTGCACCCCATTAATTATTCTCCATGAATTGGGGGCTATTTTTGCAGGAACAAGATCAAAATATTGACAAAACTCAAGACATAATGGGTTTGGTGGAAAGGAAAAACTGCATTCAGCAACAAAAAGACTGGGGAACCAATGTCCCTCAGCCAATCGAAAGTAATCTAAAGGCTCAGAAAGAACCTCTAGAGTTACCCACGAAGGAATGGAAAAATCAGAACGGAATTTCTCAACAGATTTAATAATATAAACCATAATGAACAAAGGAAGAAGGAAGAAAATCTTACAGAAAGAAAAAAGGTCTGCTGACAACTAACGAAGGAAAAGACGAAGGCACAAGAGGGAAGGAGAGAATAGAAAGCTTGAATGCAGAAGATTGGAAAACGTAGAGGACGGTATGGTTACCAAAGAAGTTTAAATACTTTGCATTGGGAAGCGGCGAAAGAAATGATTACCAAAAAGAAACTACTGAACTTCCAGCGGCTAAAAGGACAAAAATTGCACGAAGATCGAAGCGCTTATAAAAAAGGCGGAAAACAGTGAAATAAGAAGGAAATTTGAATACAATGTTCCTGAAACCCAGGAAGGACATCTAATATTGCCATATACCGAGAAAGAATGTTCCATACTCCTCAAAGTTCGAAATATGAAACATTGGGGGCTTCTGTTGATACCAAAATTAATATGCTGATGTGGACGAATAATACGAAGACACGTGTCAATCTACATGGCACAATAGCAGCGAGGAAGATCATTTTCCGACTAACCATGTTCTTTTCCAAGCAACGAAAATACACCGAGGAACTCTATCACACCGAGGAACCCTAGCACACCGAGGAACTCTAGCACACCGAGGAACTCTAACTCACCGAGGTACTCTAATGTTCCGAGGAACTCCTGATCAGCAAACAGCTATGGCGGTCCGAGCTGCATCTCGGTCGTATCATTAATTGCCAGATAATCAACAGCTCAGATATTCATTGAATGCTTATATTCTTGGCACGCACTCTGCATTAAATGTATTACCCTTTCACATGTATGTCATTTAATGTATCGAACCTTTCATGTACAGCCTCAAGGCTATAAATACCATGTATCATCCTCATTCAAGGGGAGGGGAATTTCTTGAGAGAACTTGTAATCAAGAATTCTGCAAACACTCTGCAATAACATAACAGTGGACGTAGGCTTTATTCCTAGCCGAACCACTTTAAAAATTTCTGTCTTATTTATTTATCTGTGATTGAATAATTAGAGAGATCTAGTTTTTTACATCAACAGACGCATAAGCTATAGCCCTTTCCTCCTGCTGAAGCACACCCCCAAGTCCTTGTAAGTATGCATCAGTGTAAACCCGATACTCTAATCCTCCCTTCGGCAAGGCAAGTACGGGTGAAGATGTAAAATTTTCCTTTAGCTCGTCGAAAACTAATTGACAATGATCACTCCAAGTGAAAGGTTCGAGTTAGATTCGTCAAAGGGCCCGCAACCTTTGAGAATCTTTTAATGAACCGCCTGTAATAACCGACCAATCCTAGAAAATTACGCACCTCAGTCGGTGTCGTGGGCTGCCCCAACTCCCCCACCGCTGATACCTGACTCAGATCCACCATAATACCCCGATCTGACACCATATGGCCAAGAAACTATACCTCCCGTAGCCAAAATCCACACTTCCTGAATTTGGCATAGAGCTGATGATCCCGCAGTGTCTATAAAACCATACGCAAATGCTCTGCGTGCTCTTCCTCGGTGCACGAGTAGATCAGGATGTCATCAATGAACACGATGATAAAATGATCGAGAAACTCTCTGAAAATCGTGTTCATAAGGTCCATGAACACTGCTGGTGCATTGGTGAGTCCAAATGGCATCACCCTGAACTCATAAGATCCATATCGCGACAGGAAAGCAGTCTTAGGAACATCCTCCTCTCGGATAGGTAGTTGATGATACCCTAACCTCAAGTCGACCTTAGAGAAATAAGACGCCCCTATCAACTGGTCAAATAGATCATCAATCCAAGGTAACAGATACTTATTCCGTATCGTCACCTTGTTCAACTCCCTATAGTCCACACATAACCGTAGTGAACCATCTCGCTCCTTCACAAACAACACCGGTGCACCCCACGGCGATGTACTCCACTGAATGAAACCTTAACCCAGAAGCGGCTGAATCTTCTCTCTCAACTCACGCATCTCTGAAGGGTCCGTACGGTATGGGGCCCGAGCAATCGGCCTCATCCCCTGTGCTAAATCGATTACAAATTCGATTTCCCTGCTAGGTGGCAACCCTGGTATCTCCTGTAACACATCCTCAATGTCCCTCACTACCGGGTTTGAGTCCAATGGAGTTGCCACCTCCTGTGAGGTTTCCTTTTCGATGTAATACAGGTGCGTGCATGACCCTCCCTCAGGTAACGACATTGCTATCAAGAATATCTCATGTCCTGGAATGGAGAATACGATTGTCCTCTCGTAACAATCCACAGTCGCCCAATAAACGGCCAACCAATCCATACCCAGGATGACATCGTACCTCTCCATATCTAACACTAAGAGGTCCGCTGCTAAACTAAGTCTCCCAATCAAAATGTCCACTCCCCGATAAATCGAGTGAATCGAAGCCCTGCTGCCTACTGGTGACTCAACACACATCCATAGACTACCCGCGGTCTCTAGTAACCCGGCCCGTTTAGAAAAATTATATTTAATGAATGAAAGCGATGCTCTCGTATAAAAAAGAATACTACCCTCATAACCATGAATGATAAACATACCCTCAACTGCTGGCGGTGCTTATTGCGCTGGAGAATTGGGGACATCCCGGACGTTATGCACACACTTGTAGTGCATCTGCCCCTATTGTGGTGGGGTGAGTGGAGCTGGTGCTGCTGGTGGCATCTACCCCCGTTGTCCCTGTCAGGCCTCCTGCTGTTGACCTCCGCCCCTCTGTGGGCACTCCCTCTTGAAGTGTCCTGGATGGTCACCGAAAAAATAGCATCTATGACCATCCCCCTGTCATTGGCCCTGTTGGCCCTGATGCGGTTGGCCTTGCTGGCCTCCCCCATTGTTCCCTTGGCCCTAAAGGCCCTAAGGAACCTGCTGCTGCTGATTCGGGCCCGACTACCCCTGAATGAACCCCTGTCCTCCCGGTCGGAGCCAACCAGACTTAAACTTCTTAGCCTGATTCCCTTGCTGATTGCCAGTCTGCTACTGAGTACCATTCGTATCGCCACTAGTAACTTCCTTGCCCTGTTGGCTCAGTTCCCCTATTCTCTTGCTCCCCTTGGTGTGGAAGCGATGATCCTGGCAATGTATAAGTGCGACATTAACGACATCTGTATAAGTCACTAACGCCGGATTCCCAATCAAATGCTTCCTGATCCACCAGGCTAAGCCATCCATAAATCTCGATTTCTTTTGCTCCTCATCGTTCACCTCATTTGGCACAAAGTTGGCCAAATGGGTGAACTCTTACTCATAGTCTTCCACTGATCGATCACCCTGTATTAAATCACTGAATTTCTTTCTCATCTTAGCCTCTACCGCTGGTGGAAATTATTTGCGGTCGAACCGCATCCAAAACTCTGCTATCAACATCAAATCCCGCTCCTCAATGGTGGTAACTGACTCCCACCACTGTAAGGATGCCCCCAATAGACGAAAGGTAGCAAGCATCTGCTTCTGCACCTCGGTACACTCTTGCATGTGCAGATGGCACTAAATGTTCTTCTTCCAGTCACAAGCCTCTACTACATCTGTGCTACCCCGAAACTCAGTTGGGTGACCCTTCTGAAAGGTCTCCCTAACTCGCTGCCAAGATGGTGGCCCCACTGGAGCCTGAACTACTGGTGCTACTGGAGGCGGTGCCTGGGGCTTTGGAAAGTGAGCTGCCATAGCTCGCATCACTGTCTCGACTGCCTAGGCCACTATCACTACCACCTGAGTAGTGGAGATCAACTCGGGTGGGGGTGGGGGTGGCGGTATTCGTGGCTCCTAATGAGCCTCCCTGACCTCATCCCTAGCCTCAGCCCTCTCTTCTCTCTGTCTCCTTGATGGCATCTGAAATAGATTGAATTGTATAAGTACACACTTTACACAAAAATATTCACAGTAGAAATACGATATCTCACAAGAGGAAAATGAATCAACAATCCTAATAAAAGGGCTCTATAACAACCGAATGCTACGCTGAAACGTAGTAAGCTGCACAGATCCTAAGGACATTAGAACCTGATGCTCTGATACCATTTGTGACACCCCGCCTAATTACCCCGGGTGATCAGTCCAAAATTAAGTTAGAACAGGTTTCTCAGTTGGATCATTCTTAGCATCAATGTCGCCTTTTTAATTACTAACCACCTAAATGAGAAAATTAGACTAGTGCCAAGTTTTATCTTTCATTAACTTAAATGAAACTCATGCGGAAAATAAAATAAGACAATAATCACAATTAACTAAAACAACCGTTCACAATTTATTAACTGACCGAATAAGCCATCGGCCCAAACTCCAACAAATATAAAATAAAGACAAGTAATCAATCTCAATAAGTCTGACAAAAACTAAATGAATTGTGAGCGACATGCTCGAAATAACTGATAGAAGTCTCTATACTAGAATGAAAGAGTGAGGCTTCTATCAAAACTCCCGCAACATCCACATATGCTGCAGCAACGGATTCCTGAAATAGAGTCAATCCTGGCGTCCCTATGGCTGGACACCAAAAAGGTTTTTAAATTTTTTTATAGCAAGGGTTAGTACCGAGAAAGATTTGAAAAACATTTAGCAAATGATTAACTTGCAGTAATAAGTAAATATGCATGCTCTCCATGTTTTAGTTAGTGTCGTAAACCCTTGAGGAAATCCTCACCCCTCCCCTACTGTGCACTACTAACGCCTTAAATAAAATTCACCTAGTTCTTTATCTTGTTACTAGATAAATTATATACCCCTTGCGAATACCCTACTCTAACCGAGTATGCCTTAATTACGATTTTTATGTTTATAACGATACCAACTTAATTAAATAATTTCCCTTTTTAATTTCATATAACTTTCACATATGTTATACATATAATACAACTCATACTTTATATTAATTAGCCCGTATATAATTATTTACCTAATTATATACTTAATCATATTACAGCATTCACAAACATATTGAAATAACATCTAATAATGGTATTTCCCCCGAGTAAAGTCTCACCGGGTATAAATTTTCTAAAGTGCTATCCCACTAGGTGTAATCACATATCCTAGTTACCCCAAGTCAGAATCGCTCACTAACTTGGTTAATACATATATATTGGAGGCGGTCATATTCCTTCTCTGAAAGTGAGATGCCCCTCACCCATATAACGGATGCTATAACCTCGGAATATACTCGCCTTACTCCTCAAGCTAGGGGATTTATCCACTACGCGCAACCTCCCCCTATAGCACTAGAGTATATAATAATAATATCTATCACTGATATTAATGCACACTATATATATATATATATATATATATATATATATATATATACTATCACACCCCGTATATATATAAATATAAAATATCCCGGCTATACCGTGTACTAAGTCCGTGACACAAGCCTATTCCATTTTATTATGAGTTTATGGCCCAACTCGAATTATTTATTAAATTTGCACATTAATGTTCTTTGGTATCGCCCCAACCAATATTCAGTCTTACTCTCGTGGCCCGAATTAAAACAACTCCCGAGTCTATATTCCCGACTCTAAATTATTTAGCCTTCACATAAATAAATTTTTTGTCTCCAATATCTCCGGACTTGTCCATTCAGTCCATATTTAAAAATTTGAATCGTAATTCTCAAAATTTTAACTCTAGTATGTGACACCTAATTTCCCCCACATCCCGATTAATTTTAATCATGATGTGTCACACCAAATCGCCCCCAACTCCCAATTAATTTTTATTCACAATTAATTAGATTTAAACCCATGTATTAATTACTCAACCATTAAATCATGGAAGGATGTTTATTTAATTTCCCTACATATAAAAGAAAACTGGGCGAACTGTCAAAATTTTCGGACCATCGATCGATCGATGGTCCCCCTTCGATCGATCAGGTCCTCGTCTTCCCCGAGTTGGTTGTTTCATCCGTGGATGCCCACATCCAAATCCTAGCTTCTTTTACACCAAAAACTAAGCTTTCCCATCGATAATAGACATCAAAAACCTTTTAAGGAACCTTCCTAAAGTCCAGAAACATCACTTAATTTCTTTCCTCTCCTGTTTTCACGAATTTGGGTTTAAAATCCAATTCAGTCTTTAACCCATTTAAACATCAATTACATATCACCAATTTATTTCTAATTCCTCTGGTTTACACAACTTACCAGATTACAACCATACAACTCAGATTAAATATGAATTTCTACACAATTTAGAAATCAGATTCATAATTAAAAAAAAACATGTTATACCCCTTTTACTCCCAAAACGAATTTCTTTGATTATCCACATCATATGAATATGAATTGAAATACACTTTAAGTGCTACAGCAAGTTAACCACTTGCCTTAGGGTTCGTAGAGTCTGAATTTGGAATTGTGAGTGCCCAAGGTTGAAGATGACTCTTTTTGGCTCTCCTACGAACCCCAAATTTGCCTTTAGCTGCTGTTAGGGTTTCCTAACCCTCTAAGACTTCTCTAAAATCAATTCAGCCATTCCCTTATTTCTTTTAATCATTTAATTAACCTTAATCCCGTTTTTTGTCTAATGGGCCAAGCCCAAGTGACCCAAATGCCCCCGTGTGGGCCCGACTATGTCTAAAAACGTCCCGTGACCCATTTACTACCCCCGGGTACACTTTTCTGACTATTTCGTCCCATCCGGACTCAACCATATGCTCAGAATTGGCATCTGAATTAATTTATAAAAATACTTATTTCACACCCAAATTAGTCTACATTGACTCCCGACTGACATAAGTATATATCCCATCATTAATACCCGAAATGACGTAAATACATTATTACTATTCACTTAGTAAATAAGTTTCCCTAAATATTAACCATTCACTTCCCGATTAATATTTAAATATAAATTTCCATAATTAATTCAATTAAAATTTCATCACGCAAGTAATTTTGAACTCCCGAATTAATTAAATATTTAATGCATGAAAATACGGGGTGTTGCAATTGCGTCCTCTATCGGGATGTGGGGTGATATGTAGAGATATAATTTATAGCCTATATTGAACAAAACAGGCAAAAGAAATGTTGTCTCTTTGAGAGAAGGACATCAAGGACAATACTGATGCTTGCGAAACCAAGTATTTCAAAGGTTCGGGAACTAAGTTATAGAATGGGAAGGTGTGTGCTTATGTGCATACTATAAATGGAGGATAGAATCACTCGACTCGCATTATGGCTAAAGGTGGAGCGAGGTCATCCTTAGGAGTGTTTATAAAATAGTAATGAAATAATAGAATATAAGTGTTTGTCGATTCACAAGTCATTATGAAGGAACGATTGCATATATTAGACAAGACACAAGCAAATAATCGTATAAAATAACAATTGTAGGTAGGAGGACTCGAGTCGAGGGATTTACCCAAGACGCCAACATAGCCCAAAAGCATCAAAATCCACGTAGTTCGAAAACAATATGAGGTGGGGTTCAACCCATAAATCCAACCGGGGACTTTATTATATGTGTGTGGAAAAAAAGCGTTTTAGTGTGAGAAAATGTGATGAGAAATCCCCTTTTGAAATTTACGAATGAACCATATTTTTCTTGTCTTTGGGTTTTTCTATGAAAATAAAGTATGTGCGAATACTAACAACAAAAGTTTAGAATTGAGATGTGTGATGTAATGAAATAAGATAGTAAAGCAAAAATAAAGTAACTAATGGAAAATTAAGGGATATTAAAGACAAAGAGGAAGAAATGGACCTCCTTATGATGAATTGAAGTAGATCTTCCT
The DNA here is from genome assembly GCA_949130495.1 of Sambucus nigra. NCBI lineage: Eukaryota > Viridiplantae > Streptophyta > Magnoliopsida > Dipsacales > Adoxaceae > Sambucus > Sambucus nigra. The sequence continues at coordinate 213,848,044 of OX422217.1, forward strand.
TGTATATGCACCGACCTTAAGGTGAAGGGATGGTGGTTTGAGGAGGTGGGTGGGGATTTACTTAAAAGAGCATGAAAATAATGTGGGATATGGATTTTTTTAGGAAAGAGGAGCTTTGAATTTGAGGGAATTCTCTCTGAATTACTGAGAGAGGTGTTCAGGGGTTCTTTTGAAACTGAGGCCATGTCCTCTATTTATAGGGCCAAGGGGGTTCTGATTGGCATGGTCCTTGACCTGCCTATCGGCATGGAACCCTAGACACATTGCCAATAGGCAGGGTCCTTGGGTTGCCATTCGGCAGTCTGAGGTAGTTTTTTAGAAAAATGGTCATAAAATAAGAAACGTAAGTCATAATCATGCACATGGCAGACCCTTGGAAAGGGTATTAAGAGCCCTTTAAGAATTCGTTAAGCCACTCTCGAGTTCAAGAGTTGACCAAGGTCAAACGAGGCACAAAAGAGCCCGTTATTTACTAGACAGGAAATTCTCGAAGGAAAATGGATCATTTAACCAAACTGTAAGTCAAAATTGCATAAGGGATTGACTAGTGGAAGGGGTATTCAGTGACATTTTAAGATTCATTTAGGTTTCTGCGGTTTAGAGAGTTGACCTTGGTCAAATGGTGCTACAAATGCTTTGGGACTCTTTGGAGTACAATGGATATTTTGTCCATACTCTAAGGCTGATTCATAGACGTGGTGGACCATTAGGAAGGGTATTTGGAGACCTTCAAAGATTCATTTAGTCTCATTCAAGCTAAAGAGTTGACATAAGTCAAACGTAGCCTGGGAGTGCCCGGTGGCATGCTAATAAATTTTTGGGGTAAAATGGATCTTTCATCTGAATCGTAAGTCCTATTCATACACAAGACAAGCCGTTGGAAAGGGTATGTAGATCTCTTCGAAGATAAATTGAGATTCCACTCAAGTCAGGAAGTTTATTGGGGTTAAAATGGGTCCCGAGAGTGCCCGGTGGGTTCCAGATCAGTTTTTAATAGTAAAACGAACTATTCGTCCAAACTCTAAGGTTGATTCGTGCACGGGGTGAAACATTGGGAAAGGGGTTTAGAACCCTTTAAAGATTCACTGAGCTTTTTCTCTCATGGTAAAGTTGACTGGAGTCAAAATGGGGCTTAGGAGCTCCCGATGGCCTCTGAATTGGTACTCGAAGTATAAACTAGGGTTTGCGATGGATGGATGAGTGCTAAGGAGCTAAGGAGTTTCTTAGTAGGGCCCTATGATGGGGTGTCTATAGAAGGTATGATATTTTATCCATGGGTAAATGGTTAATTTCTATGTGACATTAAAGTGTCACAGTATATGGGTTAACACTAAATTCGCGCATGAGACGGGTTTAGTGGATGTATCATTAGTATCACTTTTGAGTGTATATATTTACTGTTCGTTAGCGGCATCTCTTTGGTTCCATCTACGGTGAAGTATGTGTGTACACTGAGAGGATATGTGAGTATGATGTTATCCTAGATATGGACTAGTTAGCGATGGTGAGTGATGGTGGACTATTATAGTAAGGCTATCATGTTCACTGTTCTAGGGAAGGATGTGTTGTTTTTGTGATATTTCACTTGAAAGATGGTCAAGTCACTTATATATTATATTGCAATGGAGATTTTAGAGAATGTAGTTGTCTCCTTATATTCGATCTAGGTGCGTAGGGACTTTATTGACGTGATTCGGGATATATCAGGTTTACCACCCAGTGGATAGATTTATCTCGCTATTGATTTAGTGCTGGAGACATAGTGATAGTGAAAGCACAATGTTGTATGAATACTTAAGAGATTTGGGAGTTAGGAGTTAAACTTATACATATGGGGATAGAATTTTGGGTATCCCGTTTATGTGTTGTGGGTCAAAGGATGTCAATAACCAATAATGGCAAGTGATAGGGCATTTGGGAATTCCTTGGTTAAATCTAGTTATGTGACATGCAGTGCATGAACTTTCATAAACGTTGGGAGTTAGGAGACATTGTGAGATTTTAGGGCATCAGTTTTCAATGAAGATAATTATACACGTGGGGAAAACACTTTGAGATGATAGCTATTATACGATATAAGGATAGTGGAACCATATGGTACGATGAGGAAAGCACTAGGAATGTTAACATGTGGGTAAACTGAGTGATATTTAAGTGGTGATTAGTGGGGTGATTAATAATACCCTTACTATAAAGCCACACCGAGCATGGAGATCCGAGTTCGAAATAAAAATGTTGCGCTTGTAATGTTTGTGCAGATATGCACGGGATATAGGGTGTATGGGTGCCCTGGAAAGTTCGATTTTTAGAATCCTCCAAGTTAAGGGGTACGTGGTAATAAAAAGTGTTGAACCATATGTATATGGGGTATTTGAAACAAAATTGGAAAAATAAGATGGATTGAACTTCAGTTGAGGAAGGGATAGTATGAATATATATAAAAAACAAGGAGATCTATCCCACCCGAGATGGGTTGAAAGATTGGGGATTCAAGGGGGGGATTTCTCTAGCCAAGGGAAGAATAAATAGTTTTGAAGAGTCGAGTGAAGTCTTATTTAATGGAATGCTGAGGGTGTATTGCTCATAGTAGGATATTTGTTTTACCAGGCGAGGAGGACCCAAGAAGTACGTAGTTTGGAGCAAATGCATGGTTCACGATTGTTTAAGAACCCCATGAAAGCGATTAAAAAGTACCATGTGATGGGGGATATTAAGAGTATGAATTGGTGGGGAGGAAGACATAGTGAAGTTATCTTTAAGTGAGCCACTTGTGGATGGGAAAAGGATGTACGAAGGCGATCGACAAAATTTTTTCTATAGTTTTTTATTCCAATGACGGATTGGATAGGTAGACTGATAGAGTTCATTGATGGGTTACCAAACTCATGATATGGTTAAGGTTTTCTTTGGGTTTAGGGAATCAGCTGACTGATTTGGAATATTTAATGCTAATTTGGGTGAGTTACACTAATTGGCATCGTGTCCAACATTTCATTATAGAGAAGGAAAGGACCAGCACAAGGTGCCACCCAACATCATTATGATAAGGACGAGATTCTTAAGTCCTACCTCTGTGGGAAAATGTCCCGAGACGTTGGGGATAACTTTTCATGTTGAGAAAGACATAATACAAGTAGAACATGAAATCAATGAGAGAGATAACTAAAATGTGGATGAATGAGAGAGATGCACATTCTGAAATTTAAGATAACGGGAAGGAAAAATTACCATTAGTAGAGTTGTGTGTAATAACTTATATCAAGATATTATTGATAAGAAGACTTTTGAGACTTGAGGTGGTAGGGCTTATCGTCTGCCCCATGGTCGCTTAAGGGTGGGGAAATAATAAGGTTCGCGGGTCGGGCATGAGTTAGAGTCGACCGACAGGGATTGACTTAATTAAATTTATTATCTTATATTTTAGTAACGTCATAAGAGCTATATTGTCACGAACAAAGGAGTTAAAGACTCACATGTTTTATCAGAAGTTATTGTGAGTGTCTCCCATGAAGGGAGTTATGTGATTTGGGAAAGAAGGGAAGTTAGCACCTAGGGATGTGGGGCCTTTTCCAAGATAGAGGTGATAGAGACAATGGGGTCTAGGCTTGTCTTATGGGAGCATTGTTAGTGAATTCATGGTAGTTTTTCATATCATAGTATAGGTGAAACCTTAAGAATGATGGAGTATAACAATGTGAAATAATTTGAAAATACTTATTATTGATCTTGGGTCGTAGGGAGTAGACCTTCAGTAATGATGGTACCAAAAGTGAGTGTATAATTAAGGTACCAAAAATATTACCATGAGTTGATTATGGGAATGTTTGGATGCCATGTGGGAAAGGATCCGAAGTTTTTAGTACTAGGCATATTCGAATTTCGAGGAGGAAATTCCTTTTCAAGTGGTAAGTATGTAATACCCCGTAGTTACCCCCCCCCCCCCCCCCATATATATATAATTAAACATTTAAATTATGTGTGTAACACATAATTTAGTTAAATCAAGAAATAATGAGAAAATAAATAAATATTAATTTAAAGTGAAATAAATTAATATTTATGTGATATTATATTTACTGGTGTGATAGCGTAACTATATTTGAATTTTAAATAATATTATGTTGTAAGTGAGTAAACGCGACATGACTTACTATTATCTTAACTAGAATATATTATTTGAGGTTGAGATGGGAAATATTGATAAATGACTTGAGTGATGATTTTGAGTACATGATTAGTCCGGAGTGGGTCAAAGTAATCAAAATTAAGTACCCGAGGGTAGTGTTTGTGTCTCGAGGTCTTTCTAGACTAATCAGGACTAGTCTATGGGTGTTTTGGTCTTTTTAATGGAGGTGCAAAATCAAAAACCAGATTGTGGTTAGAAAATGAAGAGGCTAAGGGAAACCAATAATCATTTCCAAAAATATAAAAGGTTCTTTGATTAAAACCAAAGGGTGTGAGGGATAGTGAAGAGAATAGTTAAGAAAAGCTAAAGGAATTCTAAAATTTCCAAGAAAGGCTAAAGGAATTCGAGAACAATTCAAGTGGGAAGAATTGTAGAGGAAGTTAAAAATATCAATCATTTTCTATAAAAAAATTCAGACACTACGAAACTAGAGGCAAGTAATTATCTTGCTAATTATTTGTGTGTAATTTTCAATTCATATTATAGTTGGGAACTTTTGAATTGGAGTAATTTTGGGATGAGATTTTATATGAAAATTGGGTTTTGACACATGATTTTGATAATTTATGGGTGAACTTTTCAATTGAAAATTTGATATTATGAATTCATATGTGGTTGGAAAAATTTAGAGAAAATTGGTGATTGAATTCTTTGGGAATTTATTAATATAGCATGAAGAGGTTAATTTAAATTCCCATGAGATTTACATATGGAGATAATGACTGGTGAAATGATAAATCCAATTCATGTTAAAACTCATTAAGGTTATTGGTTGGTGAAGAAATTATGACTTAGTGATCATTCGATGGGTATTGGGATTGCCGGAAATTGATTCATTTCTATAGAAACATGTATTAGGATGTATTGAAATTGGGTGATGTTGTTGAAAATCGATTTTGGGGAAAATTGGGGTAGTTAGCAACGGCGAACTGGTTCGCCCAATAGCCAAACTACTTCGGTCCACCTGCTACTTTTAATTGGGTTTGTTTGATGAAAAATTTATAATTTTAATTTGGAGTTTACTTAAAAATGTCTGGGAACAATTTAGGACTTCTGAAAAAATTATATTAATTAAGATAGTGGGTTAAATTAATTGGGATTTTTTCTGGATGCAAATTAGTGTAATTGGGAAGAATTTTACTAAAAAATGAATGACTGAATTTGTGATAAAAATTCAGGAAATGGGGATACGGGTTAATGGTTCATGTTTCTAATTTATGGTTTGGGGAATCAATTCATTAATTAAGTAATTGAGAATATAAATGATATTCAGAAAGTTATGTGTTTGTGCCACAAGTGATAGGAATGATTAATTGGAATTATTGAGAAAATATATACGAGTATAGTGACACTATGTATACATTATCATATCTATGTGAATGGTATAATTAATTGAACATACCACTCTAGGGGTGCTAATAGTGGAGGTTGCACGATGTGGGTGGTCTTCCCTGGTGAAAACAATAAGTTAAGTATCGACCCTAGGTCATAGACCCATGCATGCCTTTGGGAGGTTAGAGTCAAGTGAGATAATTTTGGTATGGTTACGATCACTCTCTCATGACTATTACCGCCTCCAATACGTTATAATTTTAGATTCGGTGATAAGATTCCGTCCCTATAGCTCAGGATGAGGAAATGGTGCCCTAAAGCATAGCACACTAATGAATCGTACCTAAAGAGTCGTAGCTCGGAGAGATGCCAATGATACATATATAGTGATATATATATATATATATATATATATATATATATATATATATGTGTGTGTGTGTGTGTGTGTGTGTGTGTGTGTGTGTGTAGGGTATGATGTGAAAATTTTGTATATAAATGTGAAAGAATTATATACGCCTTTAAGACATTAAGTGTGAATAATGTTTAAACAACTGGTGAAAGTTATTCGTTATAAATTAATATATCATAATCGAGAGTTATAATTATCAATTGTAATTGAAAATTAATTCAATAAAATAGGCAGGAATGGGATAGCGTATAGAATTAAGGATATTTTGGACTAGTTAGGCGAGTAACATAACTAGGCGATTAAAATGCATACGTTAGGTACGCACTTTATATGAGAGGTGGGTAGTGGCTCATGAGAGCGTGGTACCAATTTAAATATGAAAGAATGGATACATAATTGACTATGCATTTTAATTAATTGCAAAATATTTTCAAAAGAGTTTGGGCTCTGACCCATGTCAAATTCATTTTCAAAACCTTTTGGGTGTCCAGCCATAAAACGCCAAGCCTGATTATTATTCCAGGTATTGGAGATGCAATAGATATGGTATATTACAGGATTTGTTGTAGTATCTTCTATTATCATACTCTAGACAATATTCTTTTCATATTCGGGCATGTCGCCTATGTTAGACAAATTTATTTTATTTTATTTTGGGATTTACTATATGGATGTTATACCAATGGTTTATTTGGTTAAGTTTTTCTTGCAATATACTTATGTTTCAGACTTACAACATGATTGTGGATTTTATTTATTTGTTTAATAAATTATGGTTTGAGTATAGTGTTGTTATGTCACGTTGATTAAGATTAAAACTGACACACGGCTTAATCTAATAAGAAGTGGTTAGTAAATAAATTGGTTTTCGATAATGATGCTAAGAATGAGCCAAATGAGATTCCTTTTTTATTTTAGTAAAGAGTTGGTTACCCATTGTTTTAATAAGCAAGGTGTCACATCCTCCTCATCTTTAGGTATTAGATTCAATAGGAAATTGCTTATTGGTAGCGTTGTCTTCTTTTAGGCTTCTCTTTGATTTGGAATGGGAGTTTCACACTAGCACTTTTAACTTGACTTTCTTACTTTTTCAGCTTCTTCTTCTTCTTCTTTTTCTTCTTCTTCTTCTTCTTCTTCTTCTTCTCACCTCTAGTTAATGAAGAGTAAGCATTAGATTCTATAGGAAATTGCTTAATGGTAGTATGATTGAACAATTCAAAACCTATATAAGGATTTGGCATCCTATTGGTAAAGTTTCATGCAAAATATTAGTAGTTTTTATTTACTACGGGAGTGTGTCTGTGTAATACTCCTTATATTTTGGAAGATTTACGTGAGCTTAATTTATATCCATTTGGATTTTATATTGGGCATAAGATTGACTCCTTATATTTTTTCTATGATTTATTTATTCCTTATATTTTTTCTATGATTCATTTACTTATTATATTGGACATAAGATATATTGACTCGTTATAAAGTATACTCCATATATTTTTTCTATGATTTATTTAGATAATTTTGATAACTATTTAATTTTGGGACTTGTTAGTGTGAAAACATATATAAAATAACAAAAAAAATCCCATGAGTAGTAAACCTTTTTGGGATATTTATTACTCAATAAATATATGTATTTGGTGCTCATTTGAATACCTTAGTAGATGCCTATGTGGGAAAAGTGGGATTAATATTTTTCAAACTCCATTAGTTCCCTCTTAGTATAAATATGTTCTATTACAACACCTAGGGTTTTATGGAAGGATTTAAGAGGTTATATAATATTATATAAGAAGATAAAACACAAGTATTATGAATGAGAAGGATTGTTTTACAAATTTGAGGGTTAGAGAGGAAGATAAAGAGAGTGAAATAGGTGATGAATTTTTCTTTAAAAAATTGTCACTTTCAGGTTATTTGGCGTGGTATATTTATGAATCTGACTTCCACACTTATTTTAGGTCCTAGATAATTTAATTATGAATTCATGGGCACTAGTTTTATAATTTTCTATGCTTTCATGAATATCTTCCCAATAGTATTCACGACTGTAATTTCTTACAGATTTGTTAGATTAGTTTGCGAAATTAGGAAGGTGTTCCTCCTCCCACGATTAGTATATGAGATGCACATATTCATCCTTGACTGTATACATATATTACATTCAACATGTTTCATCTATGTATGTTATACATGTATGTAAATATCATCCTTGTTGCACACATGTTTATGTAGTTTTTTCATTATGAGTAGTTAGGAAAAATCGTAATTTAATTATTTGATGCATATGATGGGTTGTAGAAATTAGGTAGAATAATAATACTTACATTGTAGAAGTGTAATATTGATAAAGATGTTTTATTGAGAAATTGATATTATTATTGTCATTAGAGGATACGTGGGCATCCCTTAGCCTAACCACCCGTTGGATTGGGTGTGCTTTCGGGATACTTTCTTATCTCTTATCTCATGATCCATATCATGGTACCTTGGGATATTTATCCATTTTTCTATGGTATATTAATCAATTATGGTAGGAAGATAAGAGTAATACCCTATCACCCCTTATGATTATGATTGTAATATTTTCGGATCCATGGGGTGTTGGAAGAATAATTGACAAGATGGTGATCGAGAGTCCACACCGTACTGTGGGAAGTGCGGTCGAGATTTTGATATATGGGGGAATTTGTGATGTGTGGTGTCACGTAATGAGATCCTAGGATGTGATATTTATCTTGGAATAATATTTGGGTGTTCATATGCATACATTCTGACGTGTGTGCACGTACGAGTATATGTAGCTTGATTGAGAATTTATACGAGCTTACCGATTTTCCCGCCCACACCTCCACAATTTATATATGCACTATAGGTTTTGTACGAGTATTATTGATGCAAATTGGATTTTTTATACAAGTATTTCATTCTATAAAAATAATTATATCTTTTTATTATAAAAACAGATGTAAAGGACTTTTTGAGATCAATGAGAATAAAGAGTATATATATATATTAAGATTTTGCTCATGTTTATTTAGTTACTGGGCATTATTGAATTGTTTTAAATTGGTCATACATTACTTTATTTTAGTAGTGCCCCTCGAGGAGTTATAGTTGGTATTAGAGCATCGATAGTTATACAATATTAAGTTTCGTAGGATTTTTGTTACGTTATATGTTACGTTCTTTACTGTATTAGAGCCCCATGTTTAGGAATATTTTTAGTTTTTTATATGAATCATTATCTAATACAAGTTCTTGGTTTTATTTTAGATGGAAAACACACGAGGAAAGAGAGGTTGATCATTTTCCATTAGGGGATGCCGATCAGGATGCTCAGTTGGAGCAAAAACATGTACCACAAGCAACACCCATAGTGGATATGACTGCCATTATTTCTTAGACAATATGTGTGGGATTGTATCTGTGTTGCAACATCTTTTGCATCCCCAACAGCTAGAGCCGCAGGTGGTAGTACCAGCTGTATCATAGGCTTTTACTTAGAGAGGTCACCTGGGGCACCTGGGGACTTTGTAAAAGGTAACATACTTGAGTTTGTCAGGACTACTGATAGTTTGGTGTCTCATTAATGGAGGAAGGACATCCAAAGTCACATAAGCATGATTGAGTGGACGTGTTTTCAGATGGAGATGCTTTCCAACTTTAAATTTGTGGGCAAGGTAGTACAGCAGTGGTAGTAAATCACCACCGCGGAGTAGAGGAGAACATTTATCATTACTAAGTTTGGAGAAGGTTCAATGACAAGTACTTTACACTAGCCATCAGGGGTCGAAACAAGAGAGAGTTATTAAGTCAACATTTTGGAGTCGTACTATTGTGGATTACGACTAGAATTCCACTAATCCTTCATTGTTAGCACTTGAGGAGATGGAATTATTTATTTGTTGGGTAATATGATGGATCAAGAAAATATATTTTGGGGGGTCCAACCTTCACTACCGATGTACAAGTGGTGAATTCTACGTTATTACACTTTCATGATTATAGGAAGTTCCATAAGTGGAAGGGATAGAAGAGTCCCAACTGAGATTCTTCTAGTCAGATTAATGAAGGAAACTCGAGAGATTCTCCCAACACTCAGGGGTCCCAGCAGTCTAAGGGGCCTCAGATTGTAGATTATCCTCATAAGTGTCACCAAGGTTATTATGACCATAACCATCAGGCATACGACCAACAGTCCTACTAGGTCAAGCAGGGCCAACAGCAAGGGGAGATTTAATGCATGATAATTCCCCACACTTGTTTTGCATGTCGTAAGGAGGGCCAAATAACCAAGAATCTCCCTATGGTCAATCGGGGCACCCAGGGACAGAAAAGACAATAGGGGTACCAATCACCACATGGTCAATATCAACAACTGTTAGTCCTGCCAGTCGTTGGGGTGCCAACAGTACAGGCACCAAGATCAGGAGCAGGGGTAAAAAGAGTCACAGTATGTGAATGTGTATCACATCGCACCTAAATATATGCTTAGGAGCAAGTCTAGGTATGAGAGGGTATGTTTCTTGTCTATGGACATGTTATATGAATTTTGCTTAATACTCATATATAACATTCATTTATTAGTAAGGACTTTTGTCAGTCCTCTATGATGTTATAGTTAACATCAAACACATTATTGCACATTGATTTACCGTTAGGCTAGGGTTCACCTATTCATTCCGTGTGTAGAGTTAAAGGTGTGAATATTGGGAGGACACATTTTTTAGTTGATTTGTTGATGTTACACACATTTGAGTATGATGTTCTCCATGTGATGGATTGGTTATCTACTTATCATGCATTAGTGGATTGTTTTGGTAAATATATAATTTTTTCCATTTTGGGGTAGAAGAAGTACTTGGTTACAAATGTCACGTCCCGAGGGAGGTTCGATCACACATTTGTATTATATTGAAGAAGATGCTTCTGAGGGAGTCACGATGTCTTTTGACTCTATTTTGGTAGTTAGAAGTTTCCTGACATATTTTAAGAGATTTTGTGGTTGCCACCGAGTAAGGAGATTGAGTTTGTTATTAATTTGGCTCTAGGAGCTAAAACGATAGCCCGAGCACCTTACCGTATGGCTTCACTGGAGATGATAGAGCCAAGAGAGAAGATTTAATAGTTACTCCCCCTTCATCGTGGGGAGCTTCAGTCCTCTTTGTGGATAATAATGAAGGATCATTGAGTCTTTGTGTATATTATCGGGAGTTGAAAACGGTCACTGATTAGTCACATAAATTGTATATGTTTCTCCCTTTTTCTCCACACTTTAGCATGTACAAAGCCATAAAATATTATACTTACTATCTTTTGATATATAAATCATATTTTCATTATTAATCACTTGAACAAGGTATTATTGTACGATTATAGGTTTGAGGATGCGAAGTGTGAAGTTTGGAAGAATTCTGAGCAAGAATCTTCCGTAAATGCACTTTTAAGGAAAATAAGGGATTTCATAAAGTATCTTCCAAGCTCAGACTCCTCCTAAAGAATGTTGATCACAAAGAGAGGAATTTTCCAATTCAAAATGGTGCATCAATATGACATCAAACATAGAATACACGAAGGGTTGAAGACATAAATCAAAAGAGTCAAAAGTCAACTATAGAGTCAAACCTAGAATTCAATGTTCAGCGGATCAATCTAAACTATTATCACTTTTAATTATTATGAATAACAAGCCCCCCTCCTACCCGACTTCCTGCCAATTCATCAACTCTCCCTCTCTTTTTAGGAATTACTTATATTTTTATATAATAGCTTTTGTCAATAAATTTACTTGCTTTATTAACTAGTTTATTTAGTTTAGTTACTTTATTAATTAGTTTATTTATTATATAATTCATTTAATTTAGTTTATTGCATTTATAAAATGTTTTTATTTCTTGATCAGTTAATTTAAATTTTGTCTAGCATGTTAAGAATTGGAGAGTTAATTATTTCATTTATTATTATATTTCACTAGTTAAATAGGTTGTGGATTATCACCCCACCCATTTTGTTTTCCTTTGATATTTTTAAAGTACAAAAGTACGTTAATAGTTTAATATATATTGAATTTAATACTAAGGAGGCTTCACATATAATGTCAAATATTATATTTTTTAAACTCTTAGTATGAGATGCAATGTATGTTTAAAGTTACACTCTCATGATTCAATTTTTCATCTTTCATGTAAGGTTTAAACCTGATATGTTTGATTTCTTTCCTAAACGAGTGTGTAACCGTTGAAATAATTTAACATTTCTAGCTTGGATTAACATATTTTTGAGGTCAGAAAAGTGATTTATAACCTCGCTCACTTATACTTACAAGTAAAACTCATTAAAATAAATTAAGTCACTAAATCACATAAATCAATTTTATTTTACAATATTTGAACGAAAAATCAAAGTAATTTTAAAGCCATTGTCATTATATTCAATTCCATGTGGACTCGATACCCCACTTACCAAAATATTTGTATGGTGTAATAAGGTGTAGTTTTTGTATTCATGTGTTAAACCATTTAACTACAACATCTTTACACGACACTCGATTTACACCTCAGGGATTTAAGACAACAATGTTTTTAAAATAGTTAATTTATTGTTTAAATAATTTGCTTTCTTAATTTTTATTTTTACCTTGTGCTAACAACTACTAAATATTGATATAGGTGTTCATGTTCCCAATTTCATACCGCTACACGTGATCGATGAACATCAATCTTGGCTAAAATATCGATGAAAAGTTTATGAACCTAAACCTAGCCTCTTCCTCAAATTATAGTACTAGTCATTTGGAGTTTTGGCGACCACCACCCTCATCTAATAAGGACGTCACCCTAGACACCCCACCTACTCAGACGATATTTACTAAGTAATCATTTTCCCTTTTTCTCGACCATCCATAAATTCACCCCACTTTCTGCCAAATTCACCACCGTGCCACTATCCTATGGACTTATCATCACAAACTTTAGGAGACTATCTCCATCCAAAGATAGTTTTAGCCCTTGGGTGCATCACATACTCGTTCAATGCTTGAAATTTCCATTCATGATTGGCATAATTATCCTTCATCGGTCTTCCATAGAATGGAAAACAAAAGTCCTTATAAACATATAAATGACTTCGAGGAAGTGTGAAACTCTTTCTCAAATCATAACTATTCCAAAGTTCTTGTACGGCTAAAATTGTTTTCCTTTTTTGTGAAGGATAAGGCTAAGGAGTGGTTTAAGAGACCACCATCTAACTCTATTAATAACTGGCATGAATTGCAAGATGCATTCATAAATGAAATTTTCCCGGTCCAAAAGAAAAATTTTCTTATAAAACAAATTTAAAAAATTCACAAAGAAAAAATCAACCTTTCAATAAGTGTTAGGAGATATTCAAGGCCTCAATTCGTTAATGTCCACACCATGGTTATGAAAAAATGAGACACATTTCTACTTTCCATTATATGTTGGTGAAAGTCCCATAACTGAATTAGATTTACTTGTGAGAACTAAATTGCACAGGCATTAAAGTTTTAGGGAAAAATTTATTTTTGAATAGTAATAAAAAACCTTTACTTACTTGATAGACAACAACTACCATTTGTAGCCATAAATTCATTCATTATTACTTATAAAAACATGATCACTTGCATGCGAATTAGGATCTCAATTGACTTTTATTGAAAAATGGATTTTATAAATGAACTAAATAGATCATAATCCAAGATAATCAAAATTATTACAGATCGAAATTAGTGTTCAAATTAAACATTAACGAAAAGTAATTGATAAAAATTTTGGGCAACCACATCCTATTATGGCCCTGTAATTCATAACTTTTTTGAGGGAGATTCTGAGGGTGGGGTTTAAAAAATTATGGAAATAAGCTATTGCACACTTATGGGAATACTAACTTTATATAATACTATAAGAAAATAAGTATATATATACAATGTATTTTAACATTTACAAAATAACATTTCCTTTTATTTAAGCATGGTTCAAATTAAACTATGATGTATGTAATGTAACATAAGGTGACATGACCACACATACATAACCTTTATAGTTCGTTGCAAATTTCCTTTAACTTTTTTATTATCATTTAATGAGAAATAAATTGATTACTTTATCGTTCCCATTATTTTGGAGGTCATGAATCCCATTTATGTTGACGGTGTTACATTATCTGTCAGAAATGCTACTACAAGCATCACTTTCTTGGCCACTTGTCTCGGGTCTGAGCCGAAGCCGTACCCTCGGGCTCCGAGCCCTTTTAAATTTCCCTAGTTTCTTTGAGAATTTTTATTTACTCATTAGTAACATCTTTTCATATTCACCCGTTTGTGACATTCCTTTATATTTACTCTTTTAAACCCAACCGATAAAGCCAATAACTGAAGGTAAATATCACATTGTCACCTTGATTACACCTAGCATACACCTTCTTTTGTTGAGTTTTTAAAGTTTAATTACTTCCAAATTTCAACCCACTTTGTAACCTTTACGAGACAACAAACATTGAGGTGATTTTGGTGTGGGAGAGAGCTTCTTTTATAAGGTTTTTGGTAATAAAATAAATGGAACATTCTCTCAATTAAAATATATTGGATGGATATAAAATGCAAGAAGGGGAAAAAACAATTGGAATTATCTATGTATTTTCTCCACCCTATGCAAGAAGTGGAATTGTGGAATTGTCTATGTATTTTCTCCTTCAATTGTCCTATTACACTTCCTCTCTTCCCTGAATCCTTACAAATGACTCTCAGAGAGAGTCCCTCTGACTCTCTGCATACCTACTATGTTGGGTGAGTCTGAATTTTCTCCACCGTTATCTATAACAATGAATGGGGAAGCTAATGCCCCTTTAGTGATTATCCTATTGTTATGGTGAATTCTATCAAGATCACCATTTCCAGACTACTTCATGACTTCGGTTGAGCCTCTCATCCTCTTGTTTTTCTAATGGCCCTCGTAGGTTGTCTTAGATTGTTCAGTGTACGAAGCCCGATTGAATTCAGATAGTAATTACATTAACTATGCTTAATAACATGAGAACGTAAGTCACTTACGTGAATCCTATAGTAAGACTCTATATCAAAGAACGCTAAGCTGACATGTGAAAATCCGCACAGATCCTAAGGAAACTAAAACCTGATGCTCTGATACCATCTGTGACACCCCGCCTAATTAAATACAGGGTGATAAGTCCTTTATTAAAATAAAATCGATATCTCATTTGGTTCATTCTTAGCATCACTAACGAAAACTTTTTAATATATACTACCCACCTAGTATTCAAAAAGCTAATGTTAATTTTTTTTCTTTTTAAATTATCATGCAACAAAAGCAAATAAATAATTATTTAAACATTCACCAATCAATAATAAGACTCATAGAGAATAAAGTGACAAAATAAATAACTATGACTAGAATAAACACTTCCAGTCTGAATCCTAAATACATTAATTCAAAATAAAATTCTAGTCCAACCCATGGAAATATAAAGAAGTAAATCCACCATCTCTGACTAATATATAAATAAGAATAGGCAACATGCCCGACTGAAATAAGTGTCTTATAAGAAGGAAATGATAAGTGTGGAAGTGCCTACTACTGAGATCCTGCAACTTCCACAGCAGCTGCAGCACGTCAAATGGTAGGAACTCCTAGGCTTGGCATCCCTTTGACTAGGCACCTAAAATATTTTTACAAAAACGTAGATTTGGAGAAAACGGGTCAGATCCCAAGAAAAAATTTGAAAATTTTAGCAAGGGTTTAAAATGAAAAATTAGTAGATAGTAAATATATATTAGGTTTACGTGCCCTCACTTGAGATCCTCACCTATCAACTAATGTGCATACCTAATGAATCTTTTTAACCCGTCCTAGTTATACTACCATGCCTAACGAGTCTGAATCATATCTATCGCTACACAAACTAACTCATTGTGCCACCCACATTGCCCATATCATATATTATCTTATAACCCATATCATTTTGCCAATTATAAATTTCCCATTAGAGATTAAGTTTCCACATACTTAGGTTATTTTAGATGTCACTATCTCTCTTTTTTACTTAAGCACACACTGTAGAATAATTCATAAGTATACATGTATTACTATTATATATATATATATATATATATATATATATATATACTCACACACTAGTACGACACCCCTAGCCCGAGCTGTGGTGCATGCATACTCTGTTATCAAGTCCTGTTACATCACGTACTAAATAAAAGGACTATAGGTTCAAAATCACTCTTGAACCATAAATACAATTCACACGAGTTGGAGGCAAACATAGCTCTATCCCTTTGGAATACATACATACCTAACGCACCCAAATGACCGGTCACACCACTGTTCACATAAATAGTGATCAACCCTAAGTTCTATGTTTTAAGGTACGAGTCTAAAATCCCCCAAAATGGCTCATTAGGATAAGACTGCCCACGACGCGAAACGTCCTATGATAGCAAGCATCGTAGATATGTTCATTACACAAAATATCACAATCAACATTACATATGCATGCACTCATCCTTTACATACATAGAGTATATTTCAAGTTTATCCCATAAACTAATAATTTACATTTTATTCCCATTTCTCATTATTCCTTGCATATCTTATTAATCGAAAGGATATAAATAATTTAATTAATTATTTTAGTAGCTACATTCAACCCGTACTTACTGGACCAAAACCATAAATCATTATAACAAGCCCGAATGATGTTTTAATTCCTAATAATCCTTTTTCTCGATAAAGTTACATTCTACCCAGAAATATAAATTGACGATTTAAGGCTTTTCTGATCCGATTTTGGAAACACATAAAACTACAAAGTTGTTTAGAACATGATTTTATAGAATAACTCTCACGCACACTACAAATTTCCTCTTAAAACAAACCTAAAATTATCATACTATGTTCATCCTTTTCCTCAAACGATTTTACAGGCATTTGACTTCTAGATTCATATGAGTTCACTTCATTTCTAATAGATAGTTGAATCTACAATTTAGTCACATGTTTTCTCACATTTCAAAATCATCAATAAACTATATAATCCTAATCACGAGTTCAATAATACCAAATGATGTTATCTCAAATCAAAACCTTAGAAACCTAGGTTTTTATCTAAAAATGTTATAATCTAGCATGTATTTCAACAAACTTATCATTAAGCAAGTTTAAACAACTTTCCTGTTAGGATGATTCTGAATTTTCTTTGGAGAAAATGATGTAAGCTCCTCCTCCCTATTCTTCATAAATTTTGGCGGTGTATAGTGGTGGTACAAGGTGGTTGTAGGTGTTGCTCCTCCTCTAAGACCCTTCACCTTCTTGAGAAACTCTTCACTTTTCACCCAAATCAATCATGGGTGTAGCTACACTCCACCCTACGCAATTATTTATGGATTTTCTCCTTCCATTGTCCCATTACACTTCCTCTCTTCCCCGAATCCTTATAGATCTCCCCATGCCTACTATGATGGTCGATTCTGAATTTGTACCACCATTATATATGATAATGTTTGGGGAAACTATCGCCCCCTGAGTGATTATCCTATTGTCATCTACCTGAACAAAATTATGGTGACTTCTATTGTGATCACCGTTCCCAAACTACTTCATGGCTTCTGCTCAGCCTCTCCTTTCGCTGTCCTTCTCAAGACCCTCGTAGGTCATCTTAAATTATTCGGTGTATGAATCCCGTCTAAACTCGTATAACTACAACTGGTAGAGCTGCATGAGAGGAATCGTAGCACAATATTAATTGTGAACTAAAATCGAGATAAACAAAATCATACCATAACATGTTTACTATGAGATAAATTGCTCACTGCATTAATACTTTAATTTGACAACATATACGTTAATATCCCTCAAATACCTAATGTGCATTTTATTTTTCTCATTAGTAACCATTGATTAACAATTCTATGATGCTTGTAAGTACTTGAGTATTAAGTATACATAATATATACTTGAATAATGTATATGATATATAGAGTTTATTCAATCAGTAAATGAGAAGGGAGCCAAGAGGGTTGGACAATCTAGAATAAAGATCAAGACTGGGTTTAAAGCTACAAGTGAAGCACCACCGGAGGGTATACCCAGTAAGGAACCCATTTAAATGATTCATAACAATTAAACTACTACCAAATGATGGTGGATTTAGTCAGGGCCGTCAAGGCCAACAACATAACATGGATATAAATGCCTCAAATCATTATTTAATATGAACCGTCCATCAAGGTAGATGCCCAAGAGTCCTTTTGACTCTTGGTATTTTGAGTACCCTTTCATTAACCAAAGTGACTCTTAGTATTAATATAATTATGGAACACATAATGGATAAATATTTAAAATAATTCTATCAGTCTGTCACTTGATCCTTAATTATCATAAAGTGGGCAAAAACCTTTAAGTCATCCATAAATAATTTTTCTTAAACACCTTAATAAATAAATCATTAATGCGAGTCAAGGAGCTCACATACTAATTTAAGATCATGATCGCTACCATGTCCCACAACATTAACAACTCAACCAATAAGGTCTAGAAATAGGTTTGTTCAATAATGATCCAATAATGTCTTTGGAAAAAACTATTTATGTCACATTCTTTCATTAGGAATACAACAATCCTATATTAAGTCTCTATATAAAAAAAACTCTAAGCTAAAACATGACAAGCCGCATAGATCCTAAGGACACTAGAACCTGATACCATTGTGACAACTCGCATTCCGAAATAAGGGGTGGCCAGCATGATACTCCAATAAATACGAAAATTATGGATGGGAATCATTCTCAGCATCATAAATATAACACGAGTATACGGGAAAACCACCCAATAATTCAGAAAACGGGTTGCCAAAACATTTAATTTGATTAAAAGATTAAGTTAAGAAAATAATTTAAGCAACCCATACTAAAAGATAGTGGAATTTCCAAGATAACATACATATATATCAACCACCCATAATAAATGTACAAGAAGAGGACCGAATAAGCTGTCGGTCCACAGCTACACAAAATGAATCACATCAGTTCAAAATGATACATATTACATCCATTAAACAAGTACAAAGTTGGGCCACACGCCCGAATGATAGACCCGATCATATCTAGAATTACAAAAATGAGGGCGTCTAACAAAAACATCCTGTAATATCCGCAAATATTACAGCTCCTCGAAAACATAAGGGTGGAAATATCAACACGGACGTCCTTGCGGAGGAGCATCTGAGCGGATACAATAACATGCACAACATGGAAGAAATGAACGGGCCAGGGCCCGATTTTTATATAGTTCCCAGATGAATAAGAAGCATAATAGATATGAACAGTTAATCATGAATGATGAAGACGAAATATCTAACACCCTAATCATGAATCATAAATGGGATAGTTAAAATGACATGCCTACAATTAAATTATGCAAGAGAATTAAATTATGCATGATTAAGTTAAAAGCTTCCATCTTTCATAACCACTTTAATCCAATTTCCATTCCTTAACAGGAATATAATATCATTATTATTCTCATTTCTTTTCAATTCTTATTCCTTAGCAGGAATATCATTACCATCATACATTCGATGGTAATAATCATATCTCAAGTCCCACTTGAATTTCTAAAAGTTATATTCTTATACATATAACGATTCTAAGATCGCCTCTCCGAGTTTCCCCACTGTGCGCCCCCCTAAATAACTATCATCTTCCATGGGCCTATCAAACAAGGCAACCTGGGCACCTAACGCACGTCGGGAAGTGGCCATATGCCTGCGAGTGAGTCATAATAATCATAAAACATTTCATTGATATTTAACATAGGGTATGCCTCGAATAATTCTCCAAGGGATCACAATTGTTCCCGAATCTTAAGGTCTTATATACCTCAATTTAAGCCCCTAAAGTCTCCAAGCAGGGGCCTACAACCCCTATCCACTTATTAAGGTGTAAAAAGAGAATTGATGCTTAAACATCACTTATAAACATCCCTGGACTTAACCCCAATTGAACCCATTCAACACTGGGGTGGCAACCAAACTCAACTAGGACTCTAAAAGCCAAGATTTACTTCATTCAAGATGGTTCCTAAGTCCCTATGAAAAGAAATGATTTAAAGAAATGAAAATAAGATTTTAAGAAGAAAACATGGGACCGGTCGACCGATCTCAAGACCGCGATCGACCGCGTCTCAAGTTTTTGCCTAAGAAGAAAAGCAGAAAGCTCACTTCTACAGGGCCGGTAGACCGGTAAGGGGATCGCTGTCGACCGCACCTCAAATTTTATGCCTTTGAAAGAAAGCAGTGTGCCCTCTCCCGAAGGCCCGGTCGATCGGTCTGAGGACCGCGGTCGACCGGTCATTGCAGACCTAGACCAATCTTTCCTATTTTTAAGCTAAGCCCAAAGCCAACTTCAACCAAACCAAACCAACCTAATTTACTGATACTAAATGATCATAAATGATTCCAACTACATTATTCTACATCAATCCATAATCAAATCTCTTCCAAAGACATCAAAACTCATAAATCCCAACAAAACCATAACTACATTAAACCAAAACTATCACATATCTACCAACATTAATTATCCACCCTAAACCATATAATATCAAGTAGAATACTTGCCTTGGGGCTTCAAATCTTAGATTTTGATGAAGAAAAATGCAAGATAACTCCACAAATCTTCAATCTCTCACCTTCTCCACAAGTTTCGTTCCTCTCTCTCTCTCACTTTAGGGCTAGAAATGTTCTCAAAGGAAACAAGAGAAATGGAAGGCTTAACAAGCCTAAAACGTGGCCTTATGCAAAAATCTCCAACTTTAAATGGTTAATACCGCAATAAAATGATTTCTAATATGTAATATATCAAAACCAGTCAAAAGTGCCCAAAAACTCAAAATACAATATGGCACACATTTTGACTATCTCGCACCTCCCGGAACTAACTGTACCCCCGAAATTATCATTTGGAAATTTTATAATATATTTTAAGTTTCGGTTCCATTTTAAGCGAAATTGTCATTTTAATTCTCATGACACAATAAAACACCATATGGAAACATTTACTTACACACATGGTAATTATATAACTTTCGAGTAAATATTAACGTATCTCATCAAATTAATACTTACTCCACATTCCGACATTTTATATATAATTACCCCATATGGTAAATAAGTATAGAATAGGCTCTCAAAAGTGAGGGTTGTTACATACTCCCCCCCTTATGAGGGAATTTTGCCCCCAAAATTCAAACGTACCTTGGATAAAGAGATGCGGATACTTTTCCCGCATATCATCCTCACGTTCCCAAGTTGATTCCTCAATACTGTGATGACTCCATTGTACTCTAACCAAGGGCACCACACGAGACCTCAACCTACGCTCCCCATTCACTTGAATAACAACGGGTTGTTCTTCATAGGAAACATCATATTGCAACTCAATATCCTCAAAAGGAATATGCCAAAGGGCACCTTCACACCTCTTGTATTTATTCAAAGAGGAGACATGGAAGACATCGTGAATTTGTTGTAAAGGTTCTGGTAGGGCAAGTTGGTACGCCACTGGACCCACTTTAGCAATCACTGGAAAAGGTCCAACAAAACGCGGTGCAAGCTTCCCTTTCTTTCCAAAACGCTTGATACCTTTCATAGGTGACACACGTACCAACACTTGGTCTCCGACCTCTAACTCCACATGACTTCTACCCACATTGTCATAGCTCTTCTGTCTATCTTGGGCTATCCGAATGCGATTTCAGATAAGCTCGATCTTAAATGAAGTATCTCGGATCATTTCAGGTCCGAGAAACTTATTTTCTCCCACCTCCAACCAACAAGTGGGATTTCTACAGGGCCTACCATATAAGGCTTCATAGGGCGCCATCCCAATTGTGAATTGGTATGAATTATTATAAGCAAACTCGACCAATGGGAGATATTGTTCCCAACTACCTTTAAAATCAAGCATACACATACGGAGCATATCCTCCAACATTTAGTTAACCCGTTCGGTCTGGCCATCGGTTTGAGGATGATAGGAAGTGCTTAACCTCAATTCAGTTCCCATGGCCTCTTGGAAACTTTGCCAAAAGTGGGAAATGAAGATCTTGTCTCTGTTAGAAACAATATTCAAAGGCACCCTATGCAGTCTCACAACCTCATCAATGAACAACTGGGCGTAACGAGCAGTGTTATAATCGGTACGGACCGAAAAAAAGTGCACCGACTTCGTCAAGCGATCAACGATAACCCATATAGAATCGTGACCTTTTTGTGATGTTGGTAGGCCAGTAATAAAATCCATTGATATGCTTTCCCATTTCCATACAGGAACCTCCAATGGGTGCAACAAACCTGTCGGTCCTTGATGATCAATCTTAACCAACTGACAAGTAGTGCATTGAGATACAAACTCAGAAATATCTCGCTTCATGCCTGGCCACCAATATTGACGTCATATGTCTTGATACATTTTATCGTTATCCGGATGCACTGAAAATTTAGAACCATGCCGCCCGTCTCAAATCCCCCCCCTCGGGAACAATAAGTCTTCCATGGAAGCGCAATCCACCCTCCGAACTTATCGAGTAGGATTCTGCTCCCTCAGACAGCAATCGGTGTATATGGTCTTGACAGACCTTATCCCTTCCTTGGACTTCTACGACTCTTGCCACAATTGTAGGAGTAACGGTCATCACAGACATGAACGCCCTAGCAACCACATCCTCATGACTGAGCTCTTTCCATTTGGCCTTCCATACATCAACTAATTCTCCTTCGGGTTTTCTACTCAAGGCATCCGCCACCATATTTGCCTTGCCCGAATGATAATGAATATCAAATTGATAATCTTTCACGAACTCCAACCATCGACGCTGACGCATATTCAAATCTTTTAGAGAAAATAAATATTGCAGCAACTTATGGTCCGTGAAAAGACTGAACTTCTCCCGGAGAAGATAATGCCTCCAAATCTTTAAAGCAAAGACAACTGCGGGCAATTCTAAGTCATGCACCAGATAGTTTCTTTCATGAGGCTTGACCTTTCGGGAAGCATAAGCGATAGCCCATAGCTCTTGCTAAAGAACACCTCCCAAACCTTGTAGAGATGCATCGGTGAAGACTAAATATTCCAATCCCGGCTTTGGTAAAGAGAGGACTGGAGCCGAAGTCAATCTATCCTTAAGCTCATCGAATACTGCTTGGCAAGAGTCATCCCAAATAAATCTCACCCCTTTTCGGGTCAAATTTATCAAAGGACTAGCGATCTTCGAGAAACCCTTAATAAATCAACGGTAATAACGTGCCAAACCCAAAAAATTGCGAATTTCGGTAGGTGCCGTGGGCTGACCCCACTCCCTCACCACAACCACCTTACTCGGATCCATTGATATACCCTGTGAAGTCATAATATGACCCAGTAATTTCACTTCCCGTAACCAAAAGCCACAGCTCTCAAACTTAGCATACAATTGGTGATCCCTCAATCTTTGCAGGACCAACCTCAAATGAATAGTATGGTCAGCTTCAGTTTGAGAATACACAAGGATGTCATCGATAAACACAATAACAAATTGGTCCAGGAAGTCCCGAAATACCTTATTCATGAGATCCTTAAATACGGCAGGGGCATTGGTCAGTCCAAAAGGCATGACCAAAAATTAATAAGACATGTACCTTGTCAGAAAAGCAGTCTTGGATACATCCTGTTCCCGTATCCTTAACTGGTGATACCCCGTTCTCAAGTCTATCTTAGAGAAGTATGTCGCTCCCCTAAGTTGATCAAACAAATCATCAGTACGAGGCAAAGGGTATTTATTCCGGATGGTGACTTTCTTTAATTGTCTATAGTCAACACACAATCGGAGAGAACCATATATTTTCTTCACAAACAACACAGGAGCACCCCATGGCGATGTACTACGCCTAATAAGTCCCTGCTCCAACAACTGCTGAATTTGATCTCTCAACTCCCTCATTTTAACAGGAGCCATACGATAAGGAGCTCTCGCGATCGATTGAGTTCCCGGTGCTAAATCAATCACAAACTCAATCTCCCTACTCGAAGGTAAACCCGGTATTTCGTGGAATACATCCTCAAAATCCCAAACAACCAGAATAGAATCCAAGGGAACAACTACATCCCGAGAAGTCTCTTCTGCAATGCAATATAAATAGGTACTAGTATCTCCCTCCAAATGAGGCATAACCACCAGGAACATTTCTTGTACTGGAATAGTGAAGACTATAATCTTCTCGTAATAATTTACTATAGCATGATACTTAATAAGCCAATCCATGCCCAAAATCACATCATACCCGACCATGTCTAGGATGAGTAAATCGGCCTCAAATCACAAATTACCAAAGAAAATTCTTATATGTTTACAAATAAGGAAAATAAGTGAACCATCACCCATAGAGGACTCCACACTAATGAAAGTGCTCTCTGCAGATTTTATCATCTCTGTAGACTGAGCAAAACTTCTAGAAATGAATGAATGTGTCACACCCGTATCAAACAAAATGCGACCCATATGTCCCTGAATAAGGAACTTACCCTCAATCGCTGGCAGTGCTAGCGGAGCAGGAAGTACCACATCCTGAATATGATAAACTCTCCCATACTGTAATTGACCCTATTGCGGAGGGACAACTAGATTTGGTGCCTGTGGCGAAAACTTAACATAAGGCTGCTGAGGAGCTCTAGGAGGTTGTCCTTCAATCAACTGAGGACAATCCTTCTTATAATGACCCATCTCTCCACATTGAAAGAACTTCCCCACCATATTCTCCTGGCCTCGACCTCTGTTATTTCTAAACTTCTCGAAACCTTGGCCCGGATGGCCTCTAATTCCATGACCACCCCGACCTGCTTGTTGCTATGAGGTACCCTGACCTTGCCTATTAGCATTACCACCGGCATTAAACCCACCAAAGCGTTGTCTCTTCGACAAGTCCCCTTGTTGGGGATCCCTTTCTCGTTGCTTATTACCCGAAGATTGGGATGAAGGAAAAGCTCCTCCTCCATTCCCACTTACTCCTGGCTTCCCTACTTGCCCCATCCCTGTAGCTTTCTTGCTACCCTACACGTATAACCGATGCTCTTGGCAATGGAGCAATGCCGCATTCATCACCTCACCAAAAGTTTGTAAAGCAAGATTACCCAGTAAATGTTGTCGGATTCTCCAGTTTAGACCTCCCATGAATTTTAAAACTTTCCTTTCTTTCAAAGTCACTTCATTCGGTACAAAACTTGCCAACCGGGTGAACTCCTCTTCATATTCGGCAACAGATCTCTCTCCTTGTACTAGATCCTGAAGTTTCCTTCTCATCTCCCTCTGAATCACGGGAGGAAAATACTTTTGGTCATACAAGACCCAAAAATCAGTGATCGACATAGTGTCCCTTTGTTCTGGTGTAGTCATCGACTCCCACCAATGTAACGTGGCCCCAACAAGCTTGAAAGTAACAGGGACTTGCTTCTTTTCCTCACTACAATCCACCATTCGTAAATGGCGTTGCATATCTTTATTCCATTGATTTGCTTGAACAACATCCAAACTTCCATCAAACTCTAGGGGATGACCCTTTAAAAAGGACTCCCTAACTCTTTCCCATGGAGAAGGTCCCGTAGGAGCTTGGGCATCCTGGGCTTGCTGTTAAGCTTGTGGAATTTGTTGAGCTACTACGGTCATGGCAGCATTGACCGCTTGGGCCACAATATTTTCTACATCCATAGCATTAAAAGTTCCTTGGGGCGGCGACGGCGGAGGACCAACATCCTATTCTACAGCTCTATTGCGTCTCGCAGGGCGACCTCTCTTAGGCGACATCTGAGATGAAGGAACAATAGAGTTAGAATACTATTCAAAACAATCTATTTTGCAGAAGATCACAAATGTAAGCAACAAAGCATTCCAATTAGTAGGCTCTATATCAAAGAACGCTACGGTAGAACGTGACAAGTCCACATAGATCCTAGCACTCTAGAACCAAATGCTCTGATGCCATCTGGGACAACCCGCATTCCGAAATAAGGGGTGGCCAGCACGATACTCCAATAAATACGAAAATCATGGTTGGGAATCATTCATAGCATCACAAATATAACACGAGTATACGGGAAAGCCACCCAATAATTCAGAAAACGGGTTGCCAAAATATTTAATTTGATTAAAAGATTAAGTTAAGAAAATAATTTAAGCAACCCATACTAAAAGATAGTGTAATTTCCAAGATAACATACATATATATCAACCTCCCATAATAAATGTACAAGAAGAGGACCGAATAAGCTGTCGGTCCACAGCTACACAAAATGAATCACAGCAGTTCAATATGATACATATTACATCCATTAAACAAGTACAAAGTTGGGCCACACGCTCGAATGATAGACCCGATCATATCTAGAATTACAAAAATGAGGGCGTCTAACAAAAACATCCTGTAATATCCGCAAATATTACAGCTCCTCGAAAACATAAGGGTGGAAATATCAACACGGACGTCCTTGCGGAGGAGCACCTGGGCGGATACAATAACATGCACAACATGGAAGAAATGAACGGGTCAGGGCCCAATTTTTATATAGTTCCCAGATGAATAAGAAGCATAATAGATATGAACAGTTAATCATGAATAATGAAGACGAAATATCTAACACCCTAACCATGAATCATAAATGGGATAGTTAAAATGACATGCCTACAATTAAATTATGCAAGAGAATTAAATTATGCATGATTAAGTTAAAAGCTTCCATCTTTCATAACCACTTTAATCCAATTTCCATTCCTTAACAGGAATATAATATCATTATTATTCTCATTTCTTTTCAATTCTTATTCCTTAGCAGGAATATCATTACCATCATACATTCGATGGTAATAATCATATCTCAAGTCCCACTTGAATTTCTAAAAGTTATATTCTTATACATATAACGATTCTAAGATCGCCTCTCCGAGTTTCCCCACTGTGCGCCCCCTAAATAACTATCATCTTCCATGGGCCTATCAAACAAGGCAGCCTGGGCACCTAACGCACACCGGGAAGTGGCCATATGCCTGCGAGTGAGTCATAA
Source organism: Sambucus nigra (assembly GCA_949130495.1). Classification (NCBI taxonomy): domain Eukaryota; kingdom Viridiplantae; phylum Streptophyta; class Magnoliopsida; order Dipsacales; family Adoxaceae; genus Sambucus; species Sambucus nigra. The sequence goes on from OX422217.1 coordinate 213,875,110, forward strand.
TCACACCCGAAATTACCTCACTAGCGCAGAAAAAAACATATAATAAACCCGCATATGGACGAGGACTATAGTCTCCCTGCATTCACTAGTCAGGGGACATCACCTCATGCGCGAGCTTCCCTTATGATAGCATTTAGATAGGTGTGTTTAAGTAAATTAGCATTTACTATTAAAAACCATACTTTTCATTTCCATTAACATATATGTGTTACGTTTTATCTGAAACCATAATCATAAAATATTTCATTGATATTTAACATAGGGTATGCCTCGAAGAATTCTCCAAGGGATCACAACTGTTCCCGAATCTTAAGGTCTTATATACCTCAATTTAAGCCCCTAAAGTCTCCAAGCATGGGCCTACAACCCCTATCCACCTATTAAGGTGTAAAAAGAGAAGTGATACATAAACATCACTTATAAACATCCCTGGACTTAACCCCAATTGAACCCACTCAACACTGGGGTGGCAACCAAACTCAACTAGGAATCTAAAAGCCAAGGTTTACTTCATTCAAGAAGGTTCCTAAGTCCCTATGAAAAGAAAAGATTTAAAGAAATGAAAATAAGATTTTAAGAAGAAAATATGGGACCGGTCGACTTGTCCCAAGACTGCGATCGACCGCGTCTCAAGTTTTTTCCTAAGACGAAACGCAGAAAGCTCACTTCGACAGGGCCGATCGACTGGTAAGGGGACCGCGATCGACCGCACCTCAAATTTTATGCCTTTGAAAGAAAGCAGTGTGCCCTTTCCCGAAGGCCCGGTCTGAGGACCGCGGTCGACTGGTCATTGCAGACCTAGACCAATCTTTCCTATTTTCATGCTAAGCCCAAAGCCAACTTCAACCAAACCAAACCAACCTCATTTACTGATACTAAATGATCATAAATGCTTCCAACTACATTATTCTACATCAATCCATAATCAAATCTCTTCCAAAGACATCAAAACTCATAAATCCCAACAAAATCATAACTACATTAAACCAAAACTATCACATATCTACCAACACTAATTATCCACCTTAAACCATATAATAGCAAGTAGAAAACTTGCCTTGGGGCTTCAAATCTTAGATTTTGATGAAGAAGAATGCAAGATAACTCCACAAATCTTCAATCTCTCACCTTCTCCACAATTTCCCTTCCTCTCTCTCACTTTAGGGCTAGAAATGTTCTTAAAGGAAATAAGAGAAATGGAAGGCTTAACAAGCCTAAAACGCGGCCTTAAGCAAAAATCTCCAACTTTGAATGGTTAATACCGCAATAAAATGATTTCTAGTACGCAATATATCAAAACCAGTCAAAAGTGCCAAAAACCTCAAAATACAATATGACACACATTTTGACTATCTCGTACCTCCCGGAACTAACTGTACCCTCCAAATTATCATTTGGAAATTTTATAATATATTTTAAGTTCTGGTTCCATTTTAAGCCAAATTGTCATTTTAATTCTCATGACACAATAAAACACCATATGGAAACATTTACTTACACACATGGTAGTTATACAACTTTCTAGTAAATATTAATGTATCTCATCAAATTAATACTTACTCCACATTCCAACATTTTATATATAATTACCCCATATGGTAAATAAGTATAAAATATTCTCTCAAAAGTGAGGATTGTTACAACCATCTATGACACCCCGCCTAATTAAATATCGGGTGATCAGTCCTTTATTAAATCAAAACTGGTATCTCATTTGGTTCATTCTTAGCATCACTGTAAAAAACTTTTTAATATTTACTAACCACCTAGTGCTCAAAAAGATGTTGTCAATTTTTTTTCTTTCTGTGACACCCCGCCTAATTAAATACCAGGTGATCAGTATTTTATTAAATTAAAACTGGTATCTCATTTGGTTCATTCTTAGCATTAGTGTTGAAAACTTTTTAATATTTACTAACCACCTAGTATTCAAAAAGCTGATGTTAATTTCTTTTTTAAATTAACAAGTAACAAAAACAAATAAATAATTATCTAAACATCCACCATGTAAATAACGAAACTCATAGAGAATAAAGTGGCAGAATGAATATTTTTGACTCGATTAAACACTTCTAGACTGAATCCCAAATACAGTAATCCAAAATAAAATTCTAATCTAACCCATGAAAAAATAAAGATGTAAATCCACTATCTCTGAATAATATCTGAATAAAAATGGGTAACATCCCCGACTGAAATAAGTGTCTCATAATACTACTGAGATCCTGTAACTTTCACAGCAGTTGTGGCACGTCAAATGGTAGGAACTCCTAGGCCTCGCATCCTTATGGGTGGGAACCTAGAATGCTTTTACAAAAATATAGATTTGGAGAAAATGGGTGAGATCTCAAGAAAACATTTGAAAAATTTAGTGTTGAAAATGAAAAATTAGCTGATACTAAATACATGTTAGGTTTACGTGCCCTCACTTGAGATTTTCACCTCTCAACTAATGTGCACACCTAACGAAACTTTCTAACTCGTCCTAGTTATACTACCCTGCCTAACTAGTTCGAATCATATCTATCTCAACATAAACTAACTCGTTGTGCAACCCACATTGACCATATCATATACTATCGCATAATCCATATCATTTCGCCAATTATAACTTTCCTATTAGAGATTAAGTTTTCACATACTTAGTTTATTTAAGATGTCACTATCTCTCTGCTCTACTTAAGCACACACTGTAGAATAATACATAAGTATATGTGTAGAATAATTCATAACTATAATCCCAAATGATGTTATCTAAAATCAAACCTTACACAACGTGGGTTTTTATCCAAAATTCCTATAATCTAGCATGTATTTCAGCAAACTTATAATTAAGCAAGTTTAAACAACTTGCCTCTTAGGATGATTCTGAATTTTCTTTGAAGAAGATGATATAAGTTCCTCCTTCCCATTCTTCCTAAATTCCGGTGGTGTATGGTGGTGGTGCAATGTGGCTCTAGATATTGCTCCTCCTCTAAGACCCGTGATAATCTTGAGACCTAATTAAATACCGGGTGATCAGTCCTTTATTAAATTAAAATTGGTATCTCATTTAGTTCATTCCTAGCATCATTATTGAAAACTTCTTAATATTTACTAACCACCTAGTATACAAGAAGTTAATGTTAATTTTAATTCTTTTTAAATTAACATGCAACAAGAACAAATAAATAATTATTTAATTAGTCACCATTCAATAACCAACCTCATAGAGGATAAAGTGACAAAATCAGTAACTGTGACTGGAATAAACACTTCCATCATGAATCTAAAATACAGTAATTCGAAATAAAATTATAGTCCAACCCACTGAAAGTTAAAGATGTAAATCCACCATCTCTGAATAATATCTGAATAAGAATGGGAATGTCCGACTGAAATAAGTCTCATAGGAAGAAAATGATAAGTGTGGAGGCGCTTACTACTGAGATCCTACAACTTCCACATCAGCTGCATCACCTAAAATGGTAGGAACTCCAAGGCCTGACATCCCTGTGGCTAGGAACCTAGAATGCTTTTACAAAAATATAGATTTAGAGAAAATGGGTCAGAGCCCAAGAAAACATTTGAAAATTGTAGCAAGTGTTTAAAAAGAAAATTTAGCAGATACTAAATACATGTTAGGTTTATATGCCCTCACTTGATATCATCACCTCTCAACTAATGTGCACACCTAAAAAATCTTTCTAGCCCGTCCAAGTTATACAACCGTGCCTAACTAGTTCGAACCATATATATCTCTACACAAACTAACTCATTGTGACACCAGCATTGCCCATATTATATATTATCGCATGACCCATATCATTTCGCCAATTATAAATTTCCCATTAGGTATTAAGTTTCCACATACTTAGGTTATTTTCGATGTCACTATCTATCTCACCTACTTAAGAACACATAGTAGAATTATTCATAAGTATATATATGCATTACTCTTATCATATCTATATAATAAATTAGAAAACTTATGTATGTCATATAATGAAAAGATGATGTCATTTATATCAATTTGTCCCGCACTATCCTTTTTTTCCCTAGAAAATTTTGAATTTCCCCCTCTTTTAATACACTATAATTTGTTTCCACCCTTTCTTAAAAATTAAAAAATAAGGATAAAAGAGTAAATTTCTAGCTCTCTCCAAAAGCTCTCTCATACCTCTCATTTCCCCCTACTTCTACAATACACGCTTCTCTCTCTCTCTCTCTCTCTCTCTCTCTCTCAGGTCACAACAACCCTCACTCTCACAACCTCCATCACCCACCTATTAAGTCACAACCTTCCCTCTATCCCTCATGGATGCCATCAAGAATCTCTCATGTCACACCCATTTGTTTCAGAGTTTGTTTTGGGGTTCACCTCTTCGATCTCTTGGTAATGAGTTTGCTTCACTTTCTTTTTTTTGTTGCATTTTGGTTTCACATTTTTTTGGGGATTCACTCTTTTGGTTTTCACCGCTTCTTATTTTTTAGTTTCGTTAAAAGAATGGATTTTGGTAGTGGTGGATGATGACGATAGGTTTTCATATTTTTTGGATCGAAGCATGATTTTAATGGATTTTCTAATTGATTCTAGATTACTAATTAATTTATTCTTGATTAATGATTTTTTTTTGTTGATAATGCAGGTAAACGAGTGAAAAATTTATAGTTATTGACATTTTCGTAAACAAGAACGGTAAGTTTCAAGTTTTGTTTAATTTTCATTTGACGGTTACCTGTTTGAGGGTTATTTTTCAGATCTTAAATTTTTGGGGGGTTTTTATTAACAAAATTTTTTACAGGGTTCTTCGATTGTTGGGTTAGAGGTAAATATATTCATCGTTTTCTTTTGGGGGGATATTTGGAATTTAAATCGACTTTAGTTATTTCTAATTAAAATTTTGGGCCTCATGTGTTAGTTTGTTTTGTTTTTTAGGTATCTTAGGAATGATCTATACAATTTGTGTTTTAACTTTTACTCAATGATATGTAGGTTTAAAGTTTGCAACAATGGTTTTGATGATGAGAAACTAATATGTGGGTGGCCTTGAAGCTATGATGTTAAAGTGACACGGAATGAGGTATTGTACATTTGATTTCGATGCTATGCTATGTTAACTGTTGTCTAGAATTTAACCTTCATATTCTAATGTAAAATGCGAGTTCATTTGGATTGGGGTGATTTTATTGATGATGGTGGTTATACATTTGTGTTATATTATAGTTTTCAATTACTTTTAATGTGATTATCATCCTTTTTATATTGTTTGCTTTTACCGTGGATGGTTGTTTTTGTCGATAAATTGCCTATTTCTTCGATTATTGTCAACTTATATGCTTAAAAGTAAAAAAAATCCAAGCTTCAATCAAGGATATGGAACTCTTATACACGAATGTGTATACACTCTTGCCATGATTTTAAGTTTTATACTCTAGAGGAATGCTACCCATCCATGTAAATTGAATTTAGATTTTTTATTTGATATTGAAATTATGGTATGATTATGTAGATCTAATTTCATATTTAGGTAGATCTAATTTCTAATTTCATATTTAGGACATGTATCACATAATTATTTAGGAGTAATTGTTTGTGGTTTTGTTGACATAGGGGTAACTATTTATGAGTTTCTTGACATAAGAGTAACTGTTTGAACCAATATATTAAACTCTTCAAAAAAGTAATCCAATATGTATGATGTTTCGAATGAAAACTTTGGCTTACATATGACGTAATTGTGAGCAAAGCTTCCAATTTCCCCTAATTTTGACAATATATAAATGTAAGCTTTGGTGTTCATTCTTCTTTTCATGATCTATAATTTCCCCTAATTTTGACAATATATTGTATGAATTCTCAATATGTTTTTAACAATCGTCTTTTTAATAAACTTCCTTGATGTCGAACAGTGCGTCGACATGTTTTAGCAAACAGTGCGTCGACATGATTTTGGAGAAACTGAACTTTGTATTACTAATATAAAATATGATTTTGTGCAGTTGAGTTTTTCTGTATTCAATAAATGGTTGTGCCTTAAAATATGCAGTAAATTTCATAACAGGTAGATATAAAGACCTCACCTAGCAGCTGGTTAAGTCCAAATATTAGGTCTTCGGATCAACTAATAAATGGAGGGTGTGGTATTGACATAAGTGTTTAGGAACACATGGAGTTATTTCAACAGTCCTATTTATGTTCAAAGATGTTTTGATTTCAATATGATTACCTTTTTTAGGTGCTCTATCTATGTCATTTCTCCATTACCATTTTGATTTCAAGTAGGATCTCTGCCACGATGGACCATACCTGATAGGTGATATATATATATATATATATATATATATATATATATATATGTTTCATTTTCAAGGTTTATTTATTTGGGAGTTTAGTTATGATTTTCCCTTTTTGGATTCATTTTCTGTATTTGTCACGCTTTGTCTATCTTCAAGTGCATGTGATCTACATGAGTACATATAAAGTGTTCGATGAAATAACCCAAATATAATTGTTGTCTTCATTGTGTAGAGATGGTGTTTGGGACACATTGAAGACTCAAATCATGGAGTCATGACTATAACAGAAAGACCATGTTGAGTTGTGGGTATATTTGATATATCAAATGTTGCGTTGTGCAAGTTGGTTTGTATGATTACAAGTGATTTGAGCTCATCCCCATTCTGGGTGTAATTGACATAAGGAAAAATAGAGGCAAACTTTAAAGTTTTTCCTTTTTCTGAGTTTTAGAGATTTTGTTATATAGTTATGAACTTTTTATCTCCGCTTTGTCCACGTGTTGATGATCCGATAACTCTTATTTACATGTGAACTTTCCTCGACATGATATGTTTCTTTTTGCTTTATTTTCTCCAGTTCAATGTGGATTTGGATTCATAAGTTGGCAACTTGGATCTCTGTCCTAATTTAGAATTTGGTTGAGGTAAGATAAATTTGTAACTTGATTAGTCTCACTTATTTTCTTTTTAAATTCAAGATTGGTTATTGTTAATGATTAGCATTTGTGTTCAACTTAAAAAAATTGTCGATAAACTAATTTAGAATACCAAATAATGTAATCATTTTCCTTCTTAATAATTTAAGTTCTAAAATATTTTTATTTTTACACTCCATTAAACTTGAACATGGGTTCTTACCAATCTTATTTTTTAGTTTTGTTAAAATCGGTGCCAGTACTTTGCTTGGTCTTTTCCCGAGATAACTAGTGAAGCAGTCAAAAGCTTATGATGTATAAAAAAAACATAAGGAACTAACTCACAAATCTCTCTTATATGAAAATATTATTATGGATTAATTACACTTTCTCCCCAAACTTTATCCTCCTTTTCTCTTTGCCATTAGTTTGTTATTTATTTATTTATTGAAACACTGATTAGTTAAGTAGGCTCTTTATTTAACAATGCTTTTTTATTTATTAAATAAATGTATGTGGAGATAATTTTGGTAGCTTCTACTTTCCTTTTATTATTATACCTCGAGTGAAATGCTTTTTATGTTCAAAGTTATGTTTGAGGTTTGATGGTATTTCTACTCTTTAGGACTATTTGAAGATTAAGTGTACTTTTTCTAAAGTAGAGGTATGTACTGTTTCCCCTCTAAGTATACTTTTTCTAAAGAAGAGGTATATATTGTTTCCCCTCTTTCTTGGTAGTACAACAAATTAAGGTGTTTATTCGTTTGCAATATGTAAACTAAACTTATAATATATCAGAATTCTTTATAAGTTATGTAGTATTGTGCAAGTTATTTCTGAATCTAGTATTTTGCAAAACTTTAGGACATGTTTGTTGATAAATGTGATAAGTGATTAGTGGTAGGATTCTTTGGTTATAGACATTATATTAATCACTAATTCCGATGTTAATTTATGTGAAGTGTGATATGGAGATATAAAGTCGTTTTTAATGATATCAATTATTATTTTCCTACTTGGATGTCCCATAATACATAAAGGCTGTTGATGTAAAAAATTAGATCATATCTAATTATTCAATCACAGATAAATAAACGAGACAAAGAATTTTTAAAGTGGTTCAGCCTTATAAGAATGGCCTACGTCCACTGTTATGGTATTGCTGATTGTATGGGAATTCTCGATTACATGTTATCTCAAGAAATTCCGGTCCCTTTACAATGATGATTGTACAATGTATTTATAGCCCTGAGGCTGTAATGTGAAAGGGTAATACATTAAATGATATACATATGAAAGGGTAATACATTCAATGCCCTTTAAGCGTGTGCGTCTGAATGATAAGCATTTAATGAACAGTCAAACTGTTGGTTATCCCACTATTAATGCTTTGTTCGAGGAGCATCTCGAAACGCCTAAGCTTCTCGATACTCAAGAGTTCCTCGAAGAGTTCTTGTTCCTCGGAGCGTATGAGTTCCTCAGGGAAACAGTGTTCCTCGTTGTAGTAAGGTTCCTCGGAGCGTGTGAGTTTCTCGGAAGTGTTTGTTGTTGCCACGTAGACTGTCACGTGTCTTCACTTTATTGATCCATGTCAGCAGACTAAATTTGGTATCAACAGAAGCCCCCAATGTTTCATAGTTCGAAATTTGAGTAGTGTGGAACATTCTTTCTCAGAATATGATAGCTTTAAATAGTCCTCCTGATTTTTAGGAGTGTTTCCCTCGTATTTATTTCTCCTTCCAAATTCGTAGAATCAGGCTTTTTTGAATTTTTATAACCGCCTCGATCTCCGCATACTTTTTGTCCTTCTAGCCGCCGGTAGTGTAATCGTTTCTTCTCTCTTCGATTGCCGCGCCCTTTTTGTTCCTCTAGCCGCCGGTAGCGTAATTATTTCTTTTTGTAATCATTACTTTACCATTTCCCAAGGCAAGGTATTTAAACTTCACAGACACTCCCATCGTCTTCTACCTTTTCAAATTTATATTTTTGAGTTTTCCATCGTTTCTTTCTCTCCTGTGTATTCATTTCTTCCATCATTCGTTGTCATCAGATCCACTCTTTTTCTGTAAGATTTTCTTCCTTCTTCTTCATTTCTTTTATTCATCATGGTTTACCCTGTTGAATCTCTTGATAAGTTTCGCTCTGATTTTTCAATTCCCTCCTGGGTTGTTCCTGGAAGAGCTTTCTGAGGCTTCTGATTATTTTCGTTTGGCTAAGGGACATTGGTTCCCCAGTCTCTTTATTTCTGAGTGTGGATTTTCTTTTACACCCAATCCCTTATGTCTGGAATTTTGTCAATACTTTGACGTTGTTCCTGCAAGAATAGCCCCAAATACATGGAGAATAGTTAATGGGGTTCATAGGTTAAATAAAATCCATGGAACTCGCATAGGAATTCCAGAAATCATGTTTTGTTATAGATGGGCAGTTGGTGATAACACCTTTTATTTAAAAACTAGACTTTTGAATAGGGCCTTAGTAGTCAATCTCCCGGATGCTAATAGGGATTATTTTGAGCACGGGGTTGTCATAAAAAATTGGCAACATGCTCCTTTATCAGGAGATGAAGTGTATCAGGGTCCCAGATGCCCTCCCTATGACAATGGGATTGGTTATTTTTATTTTATTTATTTTGAAATTATGCTTCCTCTGTGTTTGACAAAATGTACCACTGATATTGTGATGCTTATTTATTTGGAGTTGACAACAAAAGAAAGTGTCCAAAGGAAGCAGACGTAAATATAAGGCACTTAAAACTTATCTGGAGTTTGCATCAGAGTGTTACTGACGAGCACATTAGGTCAGTCTCGTACTTGCTGTAGTATAAGAGCTACACCACTTCTTCCACTGCTCGTCCGGTGATAAGTGACGCAGAGCCAGTACCAGCTTCCACCAGCTCCTCGCCTGAATCACACATTCCTTTAAGTGAAAGGATGGAGAAGAGAAGACCTCACACCCTTTTTGAGAAACCTTCCTCTGGTGCTGGAGAGGCAAAAAGAAGTAAGGTTGATGTCCCAGGGGAGGGGATAAAGAAAAATGATGCGCCTTCCTCGGCTGCTGCTGTTGTGAAGGTTGTCGAGAAGCCCCCAGTGGCTCTGAGAAAGTCTGCTGCTCCAGGAGAGGTGATTGTAATATCACCGACCAAGAGTTCCTCCTTGGTTGAATTTATTCCTGCTCCCCCGAGGAAGCTGAAGAAGAGCTCCTCGGTCAATTTGGCTGACACCATCTCTCAGCCACAGACTAGTGGAGTTCCCACTTTTGTTTCCCCAAGCTCTGCGATGAGCTCGGTGAAGACTTGGATCATTCCTGAGATCCAAGGTATCAAAGAAAACCTTTCTCGGGATATGGTTACCTCTTTGGCAGCTCGCCACATTTCTTCTGTAAGTCCTTTTACTTTAAACTTTTCATCTTTCCCTTATTATATCTGTCTCTGATTTTCTTTCATTTTCTTTTCACAGTTGTTGAGCTGCTTCAATACAATTTTGAAGAAGGATGAAGATATCAAAGCTTCCAGCTCCTCGTCTGGTGTAGAGGAAGCTTTAATTGGTTTGGGGCAGTCTCTGAAAGAGTCTAGCCAAAAATATGGTGATGATAAAGCAATTTGGGAGAAAAAGCTTGCCTCCACCGAGCAGGAGAAGGCTCGAATTATTGAAGTCTCCCAGGAGTTGGAGAAGAGAATAAAGGACTTGGAAGGGAAAAATAAAGAGCTCGACGAGAAGCTCAAAAATGCTGGAGAACTTGAGAATAAGATCAAGGTTGCTGAAGAAGAACTGGGTCAGCTTCGGGAGGTAAATCGGCAGAAGGAGGAGGTTGAAAATAAATTAAAGATAGCTGAAAACCTTCTGTCCGAGCAGCATTCCTCGGAGAAGTTAAAGAGAAAACTGGCTGTGAAGAAGTCTTTCAGCACTGGCTGGGACAAGGGGTGGAACAAGGGATTGGTTGCCATGGTGTCGCAAGTAGAATATGGCAGCCTCAAGTACTTTAGGGATGGATGGGTCGCTGCTCTACAGGAGATAAAAGTGGATGAAAATTTCGAACTCTTTCAACGACACATCCATGGTCCCCCTCCAACTCCTGAAGACTTAGAAGAGGACGAAGCTGCCTCCGAAGAATCTTCTATGGTGATGGGAGATCATCCCCCAGCCATCCAGCCTGCTCCTGAGGAACCTCAGCAAATCATTACTTCTTTCGAGCAACTGCTGGCGCTCCCCGAGCAACTTTCTATTCCCTCTGAGCAACCTATTTCCTCGTCCCAGCCTCCCGAGAAGGTTTTGGGAGACAAGAAAAATGTGTAGAGTTGTTCGGGTTTCTCTTTATATTTTTCTTTTGTCAAATGTGACCATGAATATGTAACTCTGAACCTTGTACTTCTGATCTTCATGATAATAAAACTTGAACTTGCGTTTATTCATACTGTTGCCTCTTCTTCATGCTCTGGTTTGATTATTGATTAATGCTTTTTCTTCCTTTGCTAGTTCCTAGCTAGGATGGAATTATTATCTGCTCATGATAACAAGCTGCTGAGACAATGCAATGATTATTTTAAAGCTAGTCACACAGATCTGAGTGCAGCATAAGTCGTCGACATCCTCAGCCAAGATGCTTCTGAACAAGCAGTTAAAGCATACCAATATCTGAAGTGTCTACTTGATCGGGCAGTGGCCAATAATGTGTCTTATTACGACATGATCGAGGATCTCCAAGGCACCCTCGAAGAACTTCAGCAACAATACAAAGAATCCACTGCCCTTTTGCATGAGGGGTATGAGAAGAAGTATCAGGAACTCAATGCTGACAAGGGGTACGAGAAGCGTTTTTCTATCTACTATGTGAGGGAGAGAACTCTGAAGGGTGAGGTCGAGGAATGTAGATAAATAGTTGAATTATTAGAGCAAGAGAACAACAATCTTCAAAGAGAGTTGTCACAGTTGAAGTTTGTAGCTTCTACTTCAAAAGCCTTGATCCCAGTGACTGATGAGGGATTCTCGTTCTTGGAAGTCGAGAACACCAACTTGAGGGACGAGTTGGAAACCTTGAAGAGGTCTGGCCCTTCTACACCTTCTCGTGGTCTAGCAAGAGCTCCTAGGGGGCGAGCAAGAGCAGCTCGGATATCTATCGAGGAACAAAGGACTCAGTCTGCCTTAGAGAACCAGGCCTTCCAGTTAATGGCGAAGAACCAGGCGCTGGCTGAAATGTCAAAGAAGATCAGGGACCTGGAAGAACAGCTCTCTGCACAGAAGTCAGTCTTGGAGAATAAGGAACTCTTCATCAAGAATCTCCACGAGCAGTTGGAAAGACTGACAAATCAATTCCATAAACAGCCCAGGGAGTTCTGGATGGCTGGATACAACAAGGCTCTTTACCACTTGGACAATCGTATCCAGAATGCCAATAATGAGGGCTACAAACAAGGCTGGTTGAATGCTTTACGTGTGCTGTAACTCGAACAGGGTCATTACCTGTGGGATTACCACGATCCTAGGCTGCTCGATCTACCCGTGCCTCCATTCAAACTGGATATGAGTTGGATCCCTGCACGAGCCATTCCTCGATGCTTAATTTCCAAGTATCTTGGCTACTACAATCTCCATTCAAGTGTTGAAGTATCTCTTCCCGAGCACCTTCTAGATTGACCATCCGTGATGAATATCAGGATGTTAAAAGATTTGAACTTCATAAACTCTCTTCTTGCTTTAAATGATCCTCCTGCTGGCGAGGAACCTATTTCAAAAGCAGAGGTAAAAATACCAGTAGAATAGGAATATCGATGTAACAGTTAGTATACATTTCAATATCAATGTAACTTTCATTTTATTATCAATATAATTTATTTTGGATTTAATGAAAGACTTTCATTTCTATTTGCTATTGTCTTATAACACTTTATATCTGTGCATGTGTATCTGTTAAAAAGATAACAATATTGTGTAGTTTGTCGATCAACTTATTGTCGAATAGCTTGAATTTGTGGTAGTCATTTGGCAAAAATAATATTTTGTTTCTCGACCAACTAAGTAATAATTAAAAAGTTACGAGTATCATTTATGTTTAAAATGTTTCCGACCAACCAAGGTCGGTAAATTTTCGAGGTCGAATAACTACAGTTAGTGGGTTTTTATCCCCGACCAACCATAGTTAGTGGATTTTTCATCTACAAGGATCTTTGGCACGTTTTCAAGAATATATTTACTTCCTAAACAACATAAGTTAGAATTTTTAGGAATACTTTTATTTCTCGAGGAACATATAGTTTTACTTCCCGTAGGAATACAGGTAGCTTTACTTCCCGGAGGAATATAGGTAGCTTTACTTCCCGAAGGAATATAGGTAGCTTTACTTCCCGAAGGAATATTGGTAGCTTTACTTCCTGAAGGAATATAAGTAGCTTTACTTCCCGGAGGAATATAGGTTTCTCAACCAACCTTAGTTGGCGTTTTCGAGAAAAAAATTTGAGTAGCCTGAGCTTTGCCAAGTAGTGTGTAGAACTAGTATTCCCCAAAAAACTTTCAATAAAAGAAAGAATTCGGCAGAATATCTTCATTTTATTCATCACTGATAATACTTGCATAGGTGCTCTGCGTTCCATGCATTCTTAAACTCCTTCTAGAGTTGCTATTCGGTAAGTTCCTGGTTGAACAACTTCTGTAACTCGGTATGGTCCATGCCAGTTTGCCTCCAGCTTATTGTGCTTTTGAATTACTTTCTTCAGCACATAGTCTCCTTCTTTCAGGTCGCACTTCTTTACTCTCTTGTTGTAGAACAAAGTTGTTCGCTGTTGGTAAGCAACATTTCTAATGGCTGCTTCTTCTCCAACTTCCTCGAGCATGTTTAAATCCAATATTCTCATTAAGTCGCTGACAGGGGAATTGAAATTCAGTACCCTGTGTGTTGGGAGGCCCAACTTGGTAGGTATAACAGCTTCACTTCCAAACACCAGCATATATGGTGATTCTCCAATTGCTACTCGGGGAGTAGTTCGGTAAGCCCACAGTACTGACTGTAACTCGTTGATCCAATTTGGTTTCGCATCGTCCAGTCTTTTCTTCAATCCATTCAGCAGTGTTCTATTTGTCACTTCAGTTTGTCCATTTCTTTGAGGATGGCCTAGTGCTGAGTGGATCTTCAACACATTTGATTGATGACAATAGGCAGTGAACTCCTCGTTATCAAATTGTGTTCCATGGTTTGCGATGAAAGCATGAGGAAGACCATATCGACAAATGATGTTATTCCAAATAAATTGGTACACCTTCTCGTACGTCATATCAATGAGAGGTTCATCTTCCACCCACTTAGTAAAATAATCCACTGCGATGACGAGGTATTTGAACCTTCCTCTAGTCGTTGGCAGTGGTCCAACCAAATATATTCCCCACATGGCAAATGGACAAGGGGAAGTGATTGGTGTAAATAATGCTTGTGGAGTTCTTCGGATGGAGGAAAAGCGCTAGCACTTATCACATTTCTTGGCATAGGCTACACAATCAGCCCTCATCATCGGCCAGTAATATCCCTGCGTCATCATCCTTTGCAAAAGCGTCCGACCTGCTACATGGGCTCCACAGGACCCTTCATGGATCTCTTCAATCAATTATTTCACCTCAGAGTGATGTACACATCTCTGCAAACCTGCCATAATTCCTCATCTATATAAAATACCGTTAGTTAATACATACCGAGAAGCTTTAAACTTTAATTTCTTGGCTGCGAGCTTGTCAATTGGTAATTCTCCCTCCTCAATGTATGCCCTGATGGGATCCATCCAAGATGGTCCTAAATCAAGGGTGATAAAGTTCATCGCCAAATCTTCATCTATACTCCGACCAGCCAATTCTTCAATTGGGATTGTTCTTCGTAGTTCGGTACGAGTAGCTGATGCTAAATGAGCTAAGGCATCTGCTCTTGCATTCTCCATTCTTGGTATTCTGACCAGTTGAATTGCAGCAAATTTTAATACCAACTCCATCACCTTTGCATGATATTTGATCATTAATTCTCCTTTGGCTGCATATATTCCCAACATTTGATTTATAATTAATTGAGAATCACTGAAGACAATAATTTGCTGCGCCCCCATAATTTTTGCCAAATTAAGACCTGCAATCATGGCCTCATACTCAGCTTCATTATTGGAAGCTTTGAATTGGAAACGTAGGGAGTACTCCATGTCAACCTCGTCCGGAGTGCTCAAAACTATTCCTGCCCCACTGCCTGTTGTGCAAGATGAGCCATCTACATATAGCCTCCATATAAGTAACTCGTCTTCAAACTTCTGATCTGACAGAGTTCCTCAGCGAAATATTTGTTGCTTCCTTTCATCTTCCCCTGATATTTCTCGCTCTTCCACTACACCAAAAATAGCAATTTGGCACACCCTGATATTAAAAACTTGGCACAGTTTAAAACTGTGCCAGATTTTGGCACGGTTTAATAGAAATTTGGCACACTTTAAAACAGTGCCAAAATTTGGCACTGTTTTAAAGTGTGCCAAAATTGAGTACACTTACTAAAATATAAATAGTCTAAAAAAATAATATGCTTCCTTCCAAATTTTTATCTCCCGCTCTCTCTCCTCTATCAATTAGCTCTCCCGCTAGTCTCTCCTCCCTCTCGTCTCTATCCACCCCAACTCACAAAACAAACCACCACAACCTCAATTTATCCTCAACCTCCATAACCCTAACCCAATCAAAACCCACTTCCCAAGACTGGCTGAAACCCGCCACCAAAGACAACCCATAATTCGCACCCTCTTCAAAAACCTCTCCGTCTTCGAACGAGCCCTCATCGGCCCCTCAGCCGGCGGCATCGCCGACGCTTTCACCTGTGTCTATCTCCACCCCTTAGAAACCATCAAAACCAAACTCCAAACCAAAGACGCCTCTCAAATCTACAACTTCCTTGACGCCGTTCTCCAAATCGTTCAACAAAACGGCATTATTGGCTTCTGCTCTGGTGTCTCAGCTGTCATAATCGGCTCCACAGCCTCATCCTCCATCTATTTTGACACATGCGAATTTAGGAAATTTATTTTATCTAAATTCCCACAATACCTATCTCTCCTTTTCCCTCCATAAGCTGGTGCTATGGGTACTATTGTCTCATCAGCTATAATGGTGCCTAAAGAGTTGATTACTCAGAGAATGCAAGTTGAAGAAAAAGGGAGATCTTGGGAGCTTTTGTTGAGGATTTTGGAGAAAGATGGATTTTTGGGTCTTTATGCTAGTTACTGAGCTACATTGTTTAGGAATTTTCCTGATGGGGTTTTGAGTTATTCCTCTTTTGAGTATTTAAAGGCTGTTGTTTTGGATAGGACAAAAAAAGACTAATTTGGATCCCTTTCAGAGTGTTTATTGTGGGGCGTTAGCGGGTGCGATATGGACTTCCATGACGATGTCGTTGGATGTGGTGAAGACGAGGTTGATGACTCAGGTTCATGGGGATGGGATGAATAGCGTGGGGGAGATAATGAATCAGATTTTGAAGAAAGAAGGGTGGGTGGGGTTTAGTAGGGGGATGGGCCTAGGGTGCTTCATAGTTCTTATTTTTCGGGTTTGGGTTACTTTGCGTTTGAGACGGCTAGGCTTACGATTTTTCATCATTATCTCAGGAGCTTCAGGATATTTCTGTTGATTCTGCAGTCCCATTGGATTGAGTGAGTCCTCCCTTTTCTTGGCTATAATAATTTATGAGTAATGTTATGGGTAGTTACACAAGCTGATGTGTCATTGAAATGAATAATTGTAGATCACTAATTTCATGACTCATCTCGTGACAGTGTATAATACTCGTAGCATTTTATTATTGCATTGCCGCTTGTGTAACTTTCTTGTGTAATTTTCTTGTATACAGGGAGGAGCATTGCCGAAGGTGAGGGATCAGTGCAAAAGTGGCATTGCAAATTGTAAACCTTACTTCCTATTTGTTTTATTAGTACTTGTACTTTGTTAGGTTTAGTTGAGTATAGGTTATTTTTTAGTTAAACATCAGCTTATTGGATTTGTTCCAAAGTAGCCAATTTAATAAATTGAATATGAGCAATGTGTGTCTTTGTGCACGTGTGTGTGTGTGTGTGTGTGTGTGTGTGTGTGTGTGTGTGTGTGTGTGTGTGAGAGAGAGAGAGAGAGAGAGAGAGAGAGAGAGAGAGAGTTATATACAGATAGAGAAATAGGTGGTTTGGTTATTAAGGGTAATGCGGCGAACGGGGTTGGATCTTGGGGGTTTGGCGACGCTTTCTTATGAGTTGGGTGAATATGAGATTTGTTGAGTTCATTATTTATTTACACTATGTTTGTTTAAATGCTTGATGGAGTTAAAGTTTTGTTTAAAAGCAGGGTGAATACGGTTTTGTATGAAACACGGGGTTATGGTATTATTTGTGTTGCATACAAAATCCATGTTTCAAGACTAGGATACGCTCTAAATAGTTTTCGTAAATAGTTTTTGCAGGGGTTTTATATGAACTTGTTTCACCATTAAGCATTTAAGATGTGCCCCTGTTTATAAACAGGGGTTATATAAACTGTTATATAAATAGGATATGTCGTGCTTATAAAATAAATATGACTCATGGTTTGCCCTTAACAATGGCATCCTAAATGGATCATTGCATAACTATGGATGTTTCCCATATTTTATTCAAGCAGGTATAATGGAGGTACACATACTTTATTCAACCAACTAATTTTTCGATGCTTTTGTGAGTGTATCTCAAATTATTGTATAAATGAGGGTGTAATACGAAAGTTCAAATGTTATTGAGGGTGAAAGTAAAAAAATTATTCGTATGTTGATTAATGTTTTCCTTATGTAGATTGTACCAGAGATACCCTAGACGATGGAATCTGTAGCTTTGTTGAAATCGACACACCGGTTCTACAAAATTATAAATTTCTTTCAAGAAGTTATGGCGCGAAGAGTTCATCGGGTGGCTATCAAAATACAAATGAAATCTGGTTAGTCTCAAAGTCTCAAATTCTCTTTAAATGTTGCAACATTAAATAAAAAATGGCCTGAAATTGTGGCAACAAGTAGCCAAGTGTAAAATGGCTTACTTTATGAGCTTATTTAGTTAATTGATGGAAGGGATTTGCGGGTGGTTTTGTTTTGGAATTTTCTTTCGCTGCTATTGAGTTTATTTCAAATGTTAAAACATGTTAGATTCAACGAATAAACAAATGAAACTATGTTAAAATTTTCAAAAATAAATAAACGTTCTAAATTGATTAAAAACAAGCCGTTAGA
Source organism: Sambucus nigra (assembly GCA_949130495.1). Lineage (NCBI taxonomy): Eukaryota > Viridiplantae > Streptophyta > Magnoliopsida > Dipsacales > Adoxaceae > Sambucus > Sambucus nigra. The sequence goes on from OX422217.1 coordinate 213,893,268, forward strand.
GGGTGAAAACCTAAACCAGCCCCCAAACGACCCCGTAAGAGGCACAAACACCTTGTACGGGACCAATGTAACTTGTAGGAACTAATCGCGTAGTCACGGGTATCCCAATTTTAGAATATGACAAAAATTTGAAAATATCTAGATTAAGCTTAAAAACATGCCGTTAAAGGGTGAAAACCCAAACCAGCCACCAAACGACCCCGTAGGAGGCACGAACACCTCGCACGGGACTAATGTAACTTGTAGGAACTGACCGCATAGTCCCGGGTCTCCCGATTTGAGAGTATGACGATAATTTGCCAAAATCACACTTAGACTTAAAAACAAGTCATTAAAAGGGTGAAAACACAAACCAACACCCAAATGACCCCGTAGGAGGCACGAACACCTCGCACGGGACCAATATAACTTGTAGGAACTGACCGCGTAGTCTCGGGTCTCCCGGTTCGAGAATATGACGATAATTTACAAAAATTACACTTAAACTTAAAAACAAGCCGTTAAAGGGTGAAAACCCAAACCAGTCCCCAAACGACACCGTAAGAGGACGAACACCTCGCACGGGACCAATGTACCTTGTAGGAACTGACCGCATAGTCCCGGGTCTCTCGATTTGAGAATATGACGATAATTTGCAAAAATCAACACTCAAACTTTAAAATAATCCGTTAAAGGGTGAAAACCCAAACCAACCCCCAAACGACCCCGTAGGAGGCACAAACACCTCGCACGGGACCAATGTAACTTGTAGGAACTGATCGCGTAGTCCCGGGTCTCCCGGTTTGAGAGTATGACGATAATTTGGAAAAATCACACTTTGAGTTAAAAACAGGTCGTTAAAGGGTGAAAACCCAAACCGGCCCCCAATTGACCCCGTAGGAGGCACGAACACCTTGCACGGGACCAATGTAACTTGTAGGAACTGACCACGTAGTCTCGGATCTCCCGATTTGAGAGTATGACGATAATTTGGAAAAATCACACTTAGAGTTAAAAACAGACCGTTAAAGGGTGAAAACCCAAACCGGCCCCCAATCGACCCCGTAGGAGGCATGGACACCTCGCACGGGACCAATGTAACTTGTAAGAACTGACAGCGTAGTCTCGGGTCTCCCGGTTTGTGAATAGGATGATAATTTGCAAAAATCAACATTTAAACTTAAAAACATGCTGTTAAAGGGTGTAAACCCAAATTCCCCCCCCCCCCCCCCCCCCCGTACGAGGCATGAACACCTCGCATGGGTCCAATGTAACTTGTAGGAAATGACCACGTAGTCCCGGGTCTCCCGGTTTGAGAATATGACAATAATTTGCAAAAATCACACTTAAACTTAAAAACATGCCGTTAAAGGGTGAAAACCCAAACCGGCCCCCAAACGACCCCGTAAGAGGCACGAACACCTCGCACGAGACCCACGTAACTTATAGGAACTGACAGCGTAGTCCCGGATCTCCCGGTTTGTAAGTATGGTGATAATTTGAAAAACTCAACACTTAAACTTAAAAACAAGCTGTTAAAGGGTGAAAACCCAAACCAACCCCCAAACGACCCCGTAGGCAGCACGAACACCTCGCACGTGACCAATGTAAGTTGTAAGAATTGAGCGCGTAGTATCGGGTCTCCCGATTTGAGAGTATGACGATAATTTATAAAAAGCACACCTAGACTTAAAAACTAGCCGTTAAGGGGTGAAAACCCAAACCGGCCCCCAAAGGACCCCGTAGGAGGCACGAACACCTCGCACGGGACCAATGCAACTTGTAGGAACTGACCGCATAGTCCCGAGTGTCCCGATTTGAGAGTATGACGATAATTTGAAAAAATCACACTTAGACTTAAAAATAAGCCGTTAAAGGGTGAAAACCCAAACCAGCCCCCAAACGGCCCCGTAGGAGGTACGAACACCTCGCACTGGACCAATGCAACTTGTAGGAACTGACCGCGTAGTCCCGGGTCTCCCGATTTGAGAGTACGACGATAATTTGCAAAAATCTCACTTAGACTTAAAAACTAGCCGTTAAGGGGTGAAAATCCAAACTAGCCCCCAAACGACCCTGTAGGAGGCACGAACACCTCGCACAAGACCAATGAAACTTGTAGGAACTGACCGCGTAGTAACGGGTCTGCCGGTTTGAGAGTATGACGATAATTTGCAAAAATCACACTTAGACTTAAAAACTAGCCGTTAAGGGGTGAAAACCCAAACTGGCCCCCAAATGACCCCGTAGGAGGCACGAACACCTCGCACGGGACCCATGTAACTTATAGGAACTAACCGCGTAGTCTCGGGTCTCCCGATTTGTAAATAGGATGATAATTTGTAAAAATCACACGTAAACTTAAAAACAGGCCATTAAAGGGTGAAAACCCAAATTGGCCCCCAAACGACCCCGTATGAGGCACGAACACCTTGCACGGGACCAAAGTAACTTGTAGAAACTGACCGCATAGTCCCGGGTCTCCCGATTTGAGAGTATGATGATAAACTGCAAAACTCACACTTAGAGTTAAAAACATGCCGTTAAAGGGTGAAAACCCAAACCGGCCCCCAAACGACCCCGTATGAGGCACGAATACCTCGTATGGGACCGATGTAACTTGTAGGAACTGACCGCGTAGTCTCGAGTCTCCTGATTTGAGAGTATGAGGATAATTTTCAAAAATCACACTTAGAGTTAAAAATAGACCGTTAAAGGGTGAAAACCCAAACCGGCCCCCAAACGACCCCGTAGGAGGCACCAACACCTTGCACGGGACCCATGTAACTTGTAGGAACTGACAGCGTAGTCCCGGGACTCCCGATTTGTGAATAGGACGATAATTTGCAAAAATCAACACTTAAACTTACAAACATGCCGTTAAAGGGTGAAAACCCAAACCGACCACCAAACGACCCCGTAGGAGGCATGAACACCTCGCACGGGACCAATGTAACTTGTAGGAACTGACCGCGTAGTCCCGGGTCTCCCGATTTGTGAATAGGATGATAATTTACAAAAATCACACTTAAACTTAAAAACATGCCGTTAAAGGGTGAAAACTCAAACCGGCCCCCAAACGACCCCGTAAGAGGCACGAACACCTCGCACGGGACCCACGTAACTTGTAGGAACTGGCAGCGTAGTCCCGGATCTCCCGGTTTGTAAGTATGGTGATAATTTGAAAAACTCAACACTTAAACTTAAAAACATTCCGTTAAAGGGTGAAAACCCAAACGACCTCGTAGGAGGCACGAACACCTCGCACGGGACCAATATAACTTGTAGGAACTGACCGCGTAGTCCCGGGTCTCCCGATTTGTAAGTATGACGATAATTTGCCAAAATCACACTTAGTTGAAAACATGCCGTTAAAGGGTGAAAACCCAAACTGGCCCCCAAACGACCCCGTAGGAGGCACGAACACCTCGCACGGGACCAATGTAACTTGTAGGAACTGACCGCGTAGTCCCGGGTCTCCCGGTTTGTAAGTATGACGATAATTTTCACTCATATATGTAATTTTTTTGTTTTGAGTATTTTTTTTTTTGTAAATTATTGGGTTACTGATATCGTAATTTTTTTGTATTCCATTTTTTTTGAAGGATAACAGTTTATCGTTGGCTTTTATTCACGTGGAACACACAAAGAACTCAATGATTTACAACAAGGGGTTTATTAATGATTCCATTTTTTTGTGTCATGACCGTACGGTCTTTTGTTGTTTTATTATTGACTTTTAGGCCATGAGGGATTTTGTAAGATAATTGTTATATTTTGTGGCCGTGCGGGCTTTATGTTAGGCAGGTTTTGTATAACAGGTTTTGGAATGTCCAGAAAATAGAGGAAACTCTGCCCAATTTTTTTGGACCTGTGAGTTGGGCCAGATTTGTAATATTTTGAAGTTTGTATGTACATTAGTTTATTAATAACACGCAATATTATTAATTTGTCGATTTTGTGCTTTCAAATAATTTTTTTATTAAAAAAAAAATTGGCACAGTTCATAACCGTGGCAAAAGTGTATCATATTTTGGCACGGTTTTGAGCTGTGTCAAATTTTTTTAAACTGTGTTGAATCTGGCACAGTTAAAAACTGTGCCAAAAGTGTGCCAGAAATATCAAATTTTGGCACGGTTTAAAAGTGTGCCAGAAGTATTCCTATTTTGTTGAATCTAGCACAGTTAAAAACTGTGCCAAAAGTGTGCCAGAAATATCAAATTCTGGCACGGTTTAAAAGTGTGCCAAAAGTGTTCCTGTTTGGCCAAATCTGGCACACTTTCGATCCGTGCCAAAAAAAATGGCCATTTTGGAACACCTAATTCTGGCACAATTCAAAACCGTGCCAGATTTGATCTGGCACAGTTTTAAACTGTGCCAGATTCCTATTTTTGGTGTAGTGTTCGTCGACCATCTTTTCTTACCCTTTTACCAACCGGAGTTGGTCTGAGCTCGAATTTGATGATCCTGTAACATCCACTTGCCCTTTTACCAACCGGAGTTGGTCTGAGCTTGTGTTTGTTGATCCTGTAACATCCACAGGTTGATCACCGAGTAACTTTTGCTCCTCGGTGGTATCAGGATAAGTGAACTCTACTATAAAATTTGCTACAGCTTGCCCTTTTAGCGATGATCTGGGTTCATAGACTATATCATATTCCCCGAGCTCTATTGCCCAGTACATCAATCTCCCTAATTTTTCTGGTTTATGAAGGGCTTGTCTCAATGGCATATCAGTATATACGACTATAGTATGAGCCTGGAAGTATGGCCTCATTCTTTTACTCGCCTCAATCAGCGCCAGTGCTAACTTTTCCAGCCTTGGATATCTGATCTCTGCTCCTCGGAAGGCCTTACTTGTGTAATAGATTGGTTTTTATACTCCATTCTCCACTCTTATTAACGCCGAGCTAACTGCATTCTCCGATACTGCTAGGTACAAGTACAATTTTTCTCCCATCACCGGCCTGGACAACAGTGGAGGTGCTCCCAAGTATTTCTTCAAGTCTTGAAAAGCATTCTCACATTCATCATTCCACTCAAAAGTCTTTCGGAGTGTCTTGAAGAATGGGAGACATCGATCAGTTTCTCGTGATACAAATCTGTTGAGTGCTGCTACTCGTCCAGTAAGACTTTGCACCTCTTTCTTCGTCGTTGGAGATTGCAGCCCTAATAGAGCTTTGATCTTTTTAGGATTCACTTTAATGCCTCATTGGTTGATAATGTATTCGAGAAACATGCCTTCTCGTACTCCAAATATGCACTTCATCGGGTTCAGCTTCATTTGATATTTATCTAGTTGATCAAAAGTCTGACCTAAGTCAACTAGATGATCAACAGCTTTTTTGCTCTTCATCAGCATATCGTCAACATAGACTTCCATATTGTAACTGATTTGTTCAGCAAAGACTTTGTTCATCAGCCTATGATATGCCGTACCTGCATTTTTCAAACCAAAAGGCATAACATTATAACAATAAGTTCTCCTAGGGGTAATGAAAGAAGTACTCTCCCTGTCTTCAGGTTTCATTTTAATTTTATTGTAGCCAGAATAAGCATCCATGAAACTCAGCAGCTCGTGTCCCGAGGTAGCATCGACTAGTTGATCAATTTGGGGTAATGGAAAGTGATCCTTTGGGCATGCTTTGTTGAGGTCGATGAAGTCTACACACATCCTCCATTTATTGTTCTTCTTCTTTACCATCACCACATTGGCTAACCAGTCTGGATATTTAACATCTTCAATGAAGCAAGCTTTCTGGAGCTTATTGATTTCCTCCTGTATAGCTTGATTCTTCTCGGGGCTGAACACTCTTCTTATCTTCTTCACTGGCTTGATCTCCTTATTCACATTGAGTTCGTGACATACAAAATTTGGATCTATTCCTAGCATATCCTCATGACTCCACGCAAAAGTTTGCTTTCTGCTTCTAAGGAAAGTTATAAATTCCTATTTTAGTGAGGTTTCCAACGACGAACCTATTTGAGTAGTTCGTTCAGGGTGCTCATCGTCCAGAATGATGTTTTCAGTAGCTTCCACTACTTGACCCTTCACGAGTTGCGACTCATCTCTAGGATCCAATGTTTCAATTTTGGCACCTTCATCCACTTGATAGGTAGTAGTCTTTTTCCTTGATTCCTCCAGTTCTTCTTGCTTGGCTGATGAATAATAGCATTCCCGAGCTACTTTCTGATCACCTTTCACAACTCCTACTCCAAAATTGATTGGAAATTTTAAGCACTGATGCACTGTAGATGGTACAACCTCAAACTTCTTCAATCCTACTCTTCCCATGATGATATTGTATGATGACTGAACATTCTTATCCATCACGAATAAGCGTTTTCTTTATATTCGACAAGCAGGCCATGTACCAATGAATATATCCAACTTGATCGTCCCAAGTGGAAAAACTTTCTCGCCAGCAAAACCGAGGAGGGGTCTATGATAAGGCTCCAGTTGAGATAGTTTTAGATTTGAACTATCGAAGCACGAGTAGAACATGATGTCTGCCGAGCTACCATTGTCGACCAGTACTCTTGAAATTATTACTTCCTTCATTCTCATCTTAATCACCAATGGGTCATCATGAGGATATTAAACACCTGCAAGGTCATTCTTTGAGAACCCAATGACCAATTTCTCTTTGTTCACCTTTCTCGGGCGATCCTCCTCAGCTAGATTTATTCGTTGAATGTAAGAGAAAGCTTGAGCCTCATAGAGGTAAGATTTTCTCTCGGGAGTAAGGTCTCCTCCTCCTGCATCTCCACCTGTTATAATATAATAGTCAAATGACCCAAAGCGTATTGAAAATACCTCTCGTTCTGGCTGCCTTGGTCTCTTGGGAAGATCGGGGTCATCATTGGGATCAACTTCATGGTTTCTCTTCTTGTTCTCCTCTGCTCGACGAGGAGATCTAGACCTCTCTCTTGTTCGATCATTGTTCCTTCTTTCTCTTCCACGATCAACATACTTTGATAGTTTTCCTCGTCTGATGAGTGTTTCAATCTCATTCTGAAGAGCTATGCAATTTTTGGTCATATGGCCATGATCTTTATGAAACTCGTAATACTTCGCCTTATTCCTCTTGTCAGGGTCTACCTTCATTTTCTCTGGCCAGTTTAGTTCCTCGTTGTTCTTGATTTCCTCTAGAACATGGTTGATATCCTTCTTCAAAGGAGTATAATTATCATATTTCTTCATCACGTCCCATACCGACTTGTTTTTTGAATGTTTGTCATTACCATTGTTCTTATGCTCTTTCTTCTTAGCTTTATCGCCTTCCACCTTGGTTTCTTTGGCATCCATATTCTTCTTCGCAGCCATAGCTTCCTCGGCATTCATAATCTTGGACGCTTTCCCCATCAGGTCTAACATGGTTTTAGGTGGATCTTTGGCCAAAGTGTAGTACAACTTGTTGGGCAGTAGTCCACTCATCAAAGCAGTAATCGCTGTCTTCTCCTCATAATTAATGACTTCAAGTTTCTCGTTATTAAAACGAGTTATATAATCTCTGGTACTCTCACCAGCTTTTTGTCTAACACTTAACAAATGTGCTACTCGTTTAACTGGCTTTCCCCCAAAACAGAAATTCCCAATGAATAACTCGGCCAGTTGAAGAAAGGTTAAAATCTTACCCCGAGGAATATCATTATACCATATTTGAGCAGATCCGATAAGAGTTCCCGAGAATGCTCTGCATCTCATCTCATCTGGAATAACATAGATGTCGGCTGCAGCCTGGTATTGTTCTATACGAAGGACAAGATCAGTCTTTCCATCATATTTGGGGGTCACAACAGGTGCTTTGAACTTTGATGGTGTTGGAAAATCTACAATGAACTGGACAAAAGGTGTTCCTCGAACAAAGGTTCGTTGTAGGGGGTTCTGAGCTTTAACCATTTCCCCCAATCTATCCTCCAGCCTTTGAATAGAGCCTTTCCATGCATCATTTCCTTCCTCGAGCCTATTGTTTCGAGCAACTGATCGCGTTGATGTGGCTTCCTGGGATCTCTCTTGACGAGCAGCTGGTCGCGACTGGGCAGATCCTTCCCTTAAGTCTGATGGTCATCGAAAACTCCTCGATGGGGCTCTAGGAGGACTTTTTCTCCTCCTAGGACCTAATCGATCGAAAGGAGATACTCTGCTTAATCTTTTTAGCGCACTGGACCTTTCTGGGGAGAGAGTGATACGTTGTTCAGTATCTGTGGCTCGCACTGACGAAGTTCGTCCAGGTTGATAAGAAAAATCTTTGGACTCCTCATTGCGAAATGAATTGGTACGCCTAGTACGCGAATAAGATGCACGGGTATTTCTTTGAATACTTCATGGTCTTGAATGGGTTGGTGCACCGCCATAGAGGGTTTGTATAAGTTGACGCATAGTTTCTTGCATAACGGTCTGGCCCTGAGCCAGATTTGTCATTATTTCAGCCAGATCTGGAATATTTGGCGGAGCAGATGGATTTGGAGGGCTTCCAGCATTTCGATTGCTTGATTCTGGAATATCAGCCATTTGTTATGGATTGTTTTTGATGGAAAACGATATTACCAGCCGTTCCCACAGGCGGCGCCAATCTGTTGATGTAAAAAATTAGATTATATCTAATTATTCAATCACAGATAAATAAATGAAACAAAGAATTTTTAAAGTGGTTCAGCCTTATAAGAATGGCCTACGTCCACTGTTATGGTATTGCTGATTGTATGGGAATTCTCGATTATAAGTTATCTCAAGAAATTCCGGTCCCTTTACAATGAGGATTGTACAATGTATTTGTAGCCCTGAGTCTGTAATGTGAAAGGGTAATACATTAAATGATATACATATGAAAGGGTAATACATTCAATGCCCTTTAAGCTTGTGCGTCTGAATGATAAGCATTTAATGAACAATCAAACTGTTGGTTATCCCGATATTAATGCTCTGTTTGAGGTGCAACTCGGACCACCTGAGTTGCTCGGACCGCCTAAGCTTATCGATACTCAAGAGTTCCCCGGAGAGTTCTCGTTCCTCGGAGCGTATGAGTTCCTCGGGGAAACAGTGTTCCTCGTTATAGTAAGGTTCCTCGGAGCGTGTGAGTTCCTCGGAAGTGTTTGTTGTTGCCACGTAGACTGCCATGTGTCTTCACTTTATTGATCCATGTCGGCAGACTAAATTTGGTATCAACAAAGGCAATAATTATTTTTATTATGTATTTAATACTATCATTGGAGTGTGACGTTTTGAGTTAAAATCTCTGCGTGCCTTTAGGATTTCTAATTGCCTTTATTATCTTGCAGACTAAACTTATGGATACAATCTCCAAATACCACAACTGGTCACGATCAGCTGGTTACGATCACTAGAAGAGCAAGGGTATTATTTTAAGATATCTGGATTGTGTGAAACTATATCTTCATTCTGTGTAGATAAACGTGTGCGTGTGTTTGTGCTTGCAATGTGTAAACTATAGGTAAATTTTGTATATGAAACTATATGCATAGCATGTGCGTTGAACTCTGTTTGTGAACATGTCTATGCAGTGTGTGTATGTCTGAAGTTATGTACGTAAGCATGTGTAAACAATTTAATAAAATGTTATGTTGTAATTATCTACTTTTACTTCAGAATTCAATTTATGGAATTGGGATTCCTAAAATTAGAATTCCATGAAAATTCCAAACTCAATTTCTATAATGCAAAAAAGGAATTGGACATTTCATTTCCAAAGTTTACTTAAATGACAAATATGCACTTGCTACTTAAAACATTGTCATAATTATTTAAGGATTATTATCTACAGTTTCTTTTTTGTAGGAACTTATTACTATGGGCTTAAAGATATGCGTACGTTTCTTCTAAAAATAAAAAATTATAATGTGACTTATATTAAAAGATAAGATTCCAACTCTGAATTGATGCTACAACAAAATCGGCTATACAACCAAATAGATTCCAAAGAATAAATCAACTTATATTGCAGATGCAATAAAAACAGGTTATATTCTTTTCAGTAGATATGTATCTGTTAACTTAGTAATAATTTTAATGTGTTTGGATGTATTATATATGCAAGAAGATTATTAAAAAGCTGCTGAATCATACGAGAAAATCTCAAAACTTTGTCAAGAGAATATTGACGCACTCAGGACGGCCCGCGAGTTTGTATCTCCTCTTTACGTGTTTATTGGAATGTTGCATTGGAATGCTGCATTGTTGTGTTTTAGTATTTGATACTAAAAAATTATGTGTTTATTGCTATCATCGGGAAAGTTTCGATTTGGCATATAAAGGGGGGTAACTAGATTTGACAGAATTATCTATTATTTTCTTAAATGATGGTCTCATTTAAAAACTACTAGTTGTTTACTACACTTTAAGGTGAAAAATAACATGAGAGAAATAGTTTTTTTATTAAAAAGATTTATTTGATTGGGGGGGGGGGGTTAATTATTATTACTAATACGATTTTGACTCTGGGAGGGGAGGGGGTTAATTATTAGTCAATGTTTCGTATTTTTTATTACAAGTATATGTCACGTTCCTCTGACGGTATCACCTCGGAAGGTGACCGGGTAATGAGGATTATTTAAAAGAGGCGTGGAATGTGTAGGTTTAGTGTGGAATTTATGTTTGTTTTAAGTTTCCAGTCAATCTCTAGAAGCTCCAAACGGCAACACATGCTTTGTTTATTTGAAACAATAAAAAAACAAATCTTTTGTTAATGTCAAGGACAAGGATCAGGTTGTTATTTTTATTTAATGTAATCATATAATTTGACCTTTATTTATGTGTTACCTGTTCATTTTTTTCAAATACTAGCCACTGTGTTATTTACGCATTCAAAGTAAAGACTAGCCACATCACCAACCACCCAAAGGCTCACAGTGTACACATCAATTGCTGTGTACACGAGTCTGTTCACCAACCACCCAAAGGCTAATTGTGTACACATGAAACTGATCTGCTTATAGTTGGACCTTTTTGATGATTTTTAAAATCTTATAGTTTGATAGGAATCTTCAATCATTGGGGGTTTAATTCACTTAAGGCTAATTGTGTACACATGAATTATAGATTTTTGAAATCATTATGATGTTTTTTAATCTTTGTGAGCTTTCAGGGCCTTTCTGTTCAAAAGAATTAAAAAATCCAACGTCACCTACGCATGGTAGATTACGATGAGGTGTGGAAGCAAATGCTAACCACTTTTAGTTTAATGGGAGCAGCGCTACAGTGGTAGGAGTCGATCACCACAGTGAGGAAAGGGATACGCTAGCTATTGCAGAGTTTTGGGTGTGTTTCGACCGTACGTATTTTCCTCCAGCCGTTGAGATTGGAATGAGGAGAAAATTTAGAGAGGTAACTCGGGGAGACCATTCAGTGGCCGATTACGAGGAAGAATTCACTCGTTGGCAAATTTTATACCGGATGAGGTAAGCGAGGAAAGGAGAAAGAGAGCAAGGTTTATATATGGGTTAGTCTGTAGAATAAAACAACATTTAATTGGGAAACACGCATTAGTAGCTTATACTGATGTCATTAACGTAACACTCCGGCAGTGTCGGGAATATCGCTTCCACGCGAAAGGAAGCGGGAGGGGAGTGGAACTAGCCAGTCCGATAAGGCAGGAGGGAACAATACCAGTGGGGTATCCCAATAGCAGACTGGGAGAGATCAGGGGCAGGATTTATGACAGGGAAATCATGCCAAGAGATTTAAAATTGGAGGCTATCGGTAGGATGGCCAGGAATTTCAACAAGGTCGGCATGGAAGGGACCAGTGGCAGGGTGAATGTATTAGAAAGTGTTTCGTTTGTGGGGAAAGCGAGACACATGAAGAGATATTGCCTTAAGCGAGGTAGGGGGGGTCAACTACATGACGGGGTCCTGGATATACATCCACTAAAGCAAGTCATGGGGGCATTCGGGCAGGGAGAAGATGTTCAAGAACCCGAGGATCAGCCGTTGCAGCTGGAGTATGGAGGTAATTATTTTTACCCTATGGGCGTGGGGTATATTTATGAGTGATAAGGAGGATGTCACAATATAAGACTTTTTTTTCAGTACAGTTCGCGGGTAAGTCGAACTTAGAGGGTACGTTGGCTATAGCAGCTATAGTGTGTGGATAAACTTTCTATAGGGTAGCGGAGTTTCCTTAGTGTTCTTCACGAGAGAGTGGAGGTGTACACTGAGTGAAGGTTTAAATTATGTGAACAGTTACTACTTTCGAGAATTATGGGAGTAGGGTTGATAATAATTTCCGAAATATCGACTGGATAGCGATGGGATTTGAACCATGGTGGATAGTGGTGTAAAAATTTTAGTGTTCGCAACACCAGGGTATGGTTGTACTAGGTATCACCAGAGAGAGCGTATTGCAGATATATATTTGGATATATATGTTGTATTGTGTGGTGCAATAGCACATAGTGAGTTTTTGTGTTCACATAGTTTATTCCGGTGAGTGGGGATGTTTACTGAAGTGAATCAAGGTGGTTAGATTTATTTTCGAGCAAAGAGAGATATCTCGGGGTTTAATTTGCGCAAGGACTAGTGATAGTAAGGGAGCGGTAATTTATGTTGTCTTTAGAGGCATAAGAGTAAACGTATATACTTTTGTGTTGAGAGACAAGTATGTTGTGGGAAGATGTTTGAACGTGAGTACTTGGATTAGGTACCTGGGCGGTATATATATATATATATATATATATATGTGTGTGTGTGTGTGTGTGTGTGTGTGTGTGTGTGTGTGTGTGATATGATTACGGGTTCGAAGTTATATTACGGGTTACGACTAGCATAGTCGGGTAACTTTCGGGCGGTAGAGCGCGGGGATAGGGTGTATGGGCACCCGGGTTAATTAAGGTAACTTTCGTGCGGTAGAGCGGTAGAGTGCGGGGATAGGGTGTATGTTAGATGGCAATTTCGAGTGCGCAGTTGCGTCCGAATGGGTTGAGATAGTCAGAAAAGAGAACCCGGGGGTAGTAATTGGGTCTCGGGGTATTTTTGGGCATAGCCGGGCCCACACGGGGTGAGTTGGGCCACTATAATTAAGCCTATTAGGTGAAAAACGGGATTGAGAGTTTTAACCTAAGTAAGAGATTAGAAAATCAACAGCCATCACAAATCTAAGCCTAGGGCTTGAGAGGGAAATTGGGGGAAAGCTTAGCAAGAGCAATTGGGAGGTTTTGGAGACAAATTAAAGGCATAATTTGGGGTGTTCTTCGTCAACCAATCTCTACAACAACGGAATCAGACCCTACGAACGATTCCATGCAAGTGGTTAACTGTTGCGATTTCTAAATTGATGTTTTAAATTCAAATCATACTGATGTGTAAACCAAAATTCATTTTGGGGAGAAATGGGTACAAAATGGGGTTTTTGTTCATGAAACTATTGAATGAGATTCATAGTAAAAATTGTTGTGTTGAACATATCTGAGTATAGATGTTTAATTAGAATAAAAATTTGGAATATAAACTGGGGAAAAATCTGGATTTGGAATTTGGTTTGTAGCACAAGATTGATGAATTTTAATGAAAACACATTTCGAAAATTGTGAGATAACTTGAGAAATTTATATACTAGAGGGGGTATATGATGTATAGGATTAAAGTTCATATGTTTATGTAATGGGATGACTTGATCAGGGGTTGAAATTAAGGTTTACAAACCTGTAATTTTTGTTAATGGTGTAGTGCAGTGGGGGAAGAAGAGCTGCCCAGGGATGATCGATCGATCGATCGGGGGCCATCGATCGCTCGAGGGTCCCAGGAACTTGACAGTTCGGCCAGTTTGTTTTTAAAGAGGATTTTATTTAAAATTTAATCCCTTGATTTTATTTAGTGATAAATTCATATGGACACATATTTCCTTAACAATTATAGGGTGATATAATTAGGTTTAAAGGGGGGGGGGGGGGTGAACGGTATGTCATGAGATGAATGAATTTGGAGAAATAATTCATAATTATTGATATTGGGCCGAGGAATAATATTCGGGTATTGTAGTTGGGTGGTACTACATTATTAAAGGAATTTAGGTGAAATATTTAATTATGGACCAAGTGGGCGGGTCCGGGTATGCTAATAATTATAGGTAAATATAATTGGGGAAATTACGGAGATGAATGTATGACACATTGTGGACGAATATGTGGGAACGAAATTATTAAATGTAAAAGGGACCAAGTGAGCGAGTCCGAGTATGTTGGTTAAGTGACACCAGAGTATTAAATTAATTATTGAGAGAGAGAGTAATTAATTTGGAGTCGGAACATAGACTTGGGAAAATATTAAGTTACAGGCCAAGTAAGTGAGTCCGGGGATAATGGTTGGGTGACACCAAGTTATTAAATTAATAAATGTGATAATTAATTTAATTAGAGTCGGATTGTAGACTCGGGTAGGATTAAATTAATAAATGTGATAATTAATTTAATTAGAGTCGGATTGTAGACTCGGGTAGGATTAAATTAATAAATGTTATAATTAATTTAATTAGAGTCGGATTGTAGACTCGGGAAGGATTCAATTAATAGGTGTGTTAATTAATTTAATTAGAGTCGACCGATAGACTCGGGGAGGTATTAAATTAATATGTGTGTTCGTTAATTTAATTAGAGTCGAGTGATGACTCAGGAAGGTATTAAATTAATAAGTGTGTTAATTAATTTAATTAGAGTCGGACCATTGACTCGGGGAAAGTATTTTATAAATTGAGGTGTGAATTAAATATATTAGAGTTGGACGATAGGCTCGGGAAGACGATAAATTATTAAGTGAGAAAATTAATTACGTTGAGTCGGGCCACAGACTCAGTAGGCAATGTACGGGATTTTTAGTACACTGTAAAGCCGGGGTTTATATTATATATATACGGTGTAGTTATAGTATATATATTGTGTGTGATATTAAATATAAGTGACTAGATATTTATTCAAATTTATATACTCTAATGCTATTAAGAGAGGTTGCGCGATGTGGGTGAATCCCCTAGCTTGAGGAGTAAGGCAAGTGTATCCCTAGGTCATAGCGTTTGGTATATATGGGTGAGGGATTTATCTCACTTTCAGAGAAGGAATATGACCAGCTCCACTACATTTATATTTTGGGCCAGGTTGGTGAGCGATTCCAACTTGGGGAACTTGTTTTTGTGAGCACACCTAGTGAGATAGCATTTTAGAGGGAATCATCCGGCGAGGGTATACTCAAAGGGATGGATATACGTATATTATATGTGTGGATTTTGTGGTAAAGGTACGTATATAATGGTAGTAAATATTATGTACGGGTAATAATATAGTGTGTGATGTATTTACTTTATATAAATTGTGACACAGTTATAGGCTACTATTTAAAAGAAATTAATTAAGTTAATTGTGAAATAATTTATAATTCAAGAAAATATTATACTTGGGTTAGAGTAGTATGGCAAGGGAAGGTTATACCAGAACTAGTTGGACGGGGTAGTACACTAGGTGGGGTTAAGGTAACTGATAGGTGTGCACAATAGTGGAGGGGTGAGAATGTCCACAAGGGAGTGCGACACTAACTTAAATATGAAGCGCATTCATACATTTTAAATTACTGCAGTTAATTCACTTGCTAAATATTTTCAAAATATTTTGGGTTTTAACCCTTGCTATAAAACTATTTTCAAAACCTTTTAGGTGTCCAACCACAAGGACACCATGATTGATATTCTATTCCAGGGACACGGAGCTGCGGCATATGTGGATGCTAACAGGAGTTTGGATTAGACGCATCTTTCATTCATTCCTAGAGTAGGAATCTTGTATCAGTTTCAGTTTTATTTAGGTCATGTCGCCCAAACTTTCAGTTCAGTTTTCAGATTTGTTTTTATTCCTCTGTTGGATATTTGTATTGGATTATTTCACTTTGGTGGCCGATGGTTTATTCGGCAAGTTGTGTAATTAATTATTCAGTTGTGTGAATGGTTTATATTTATTTTCGCATGTACTGTTTTGTGTAATTTAAAAGTTTAAATTGGCACCAGCTTTTGGAATACTAGGTGGTTAGTAGGTTTTAAAAAAATTTCAGCAGTGATGCTCAGGATGATCCAACTGAGATTCATGTTTTAATTTGGTATAGGACTGATCACTCGGTATTTTATTAGACGGGGTGTCACATATGGTATCAGAGCATCAGGTTCTAGTGTCTTTAGGATCTGTGCGGCTTTTCACGTTTCGGCTTAGCAATCTTTGATATAGAGCCCTATTATAGGTTTGTTGTATTCTCATACGTATGAGCATATACGTTCTTCTGCGAAATTTATATTTGAGAGTGAACTTGTACAAATTCGATTCTCATTCCAGATGACGCCCAGGAGAGAGAGAGAGAGAAGCTAGGGCAGTAGGGGGAGATGAGACGAGGGAGGCTCGTCAGGAGAAAGAGTTACCGCAGCAATGGCCAGAGATAATTTTGGCAGCATAGGTAACTGAAATAGTGGCACATGCAGATGAAGCGACGGTGGTCGCAACGGCAGGGTACTTACCACGGAATCCGCCACAAGTGTTAGTGGCGCCGGATGATTAGACTCACGCGGAGTCGTCAGGGTGGAAGCAAGAGAGAGGGATTATTTTTAGTGGGAACCCACCAGAGTTGCGAGGGGGTTCAGATGTAGTGCTAAAGGTTCAAGGAAGAGGGATATCCAACGTCACCTATGCATGGGAGATTGCGATGAGGTGTGGAAGCAAATGCTAACCACTTTTAGTTTAGTGGGAGCAGTGCTATAGTGGTGGAGTCGATCACCACAATGAGGAAAGGGATATGCTAGCTATTGCAGAGTTTTGGGTGTGGTTCGACCGCACGTACTTTCCTCCAACGGTTGAGACCGAAATGAGGAGAAAATTTAGAGAGGTAACTCGGGGAGACCGTTCAGTGGCCGATTACGAGGAAGAATTCACTCGTTGGCAAATTTTGTACCGGATGAGGTAAGCGAGGAAAGGAGAAAGAAAGCAAGGTTTATATATGGGTTAGTCTGGAGAATTAGACAACATTTAATTAGGAAATACGCATTAGTAGCTTATACTGATGTCGTTAACGCAACACTCCGGCACTGTCGGGAATATTGCTTCCACGCGAAAGGAAGCGGGAGGGGAGTGGGAACTAGCCAGTCGGATAAGGCAGGAGGGAACAATACCAGTGGGGTATCCCACCAGCAGAACGGGGGAGATCCGGGGAAGGATTTCTGACAGGGAAATCATGCCAAGCGATTTAAAACTGGAGGCTATGGGCAGGATGGACAGGAATTTCAACAAGGTCGGCATGGAAAGGACCAATGGCAGGGTGAATGTATTAGAAAGTGTTTCGTTTGTGGGGAGAGCGAGACACATGAAGAGATATTGCCTTAAACGAGGTAGGGGTCAACTATAGGACGAGGTCCTGGATATACATCCACTAAAGCAAGTCATGGGCTTATTCGCGTAGGGAGAAGATACTCCGGAACCCGAGGATCAGCCGTTGCAACTGGAGTATGGAGGTAATTATTTTTACCCTATGGGCGTGGGTTATATTTTTGAGTGACAAGGAGGATGTCACAATATAAGACTTTTTTTTCCACTAAAGTTCGCGGGTAAGTCGAACTTAGAGGGTACGTTGGCTGTAGCAGCTATAGTGTGTGGATAAACTTTCTATAGGTTAGCGGAGTTTCCTTAGTGTTCTTCACGGGAGAGTGGAGGTGTACACTGAGTGAAGGTTTAAATTATGTGAACAGTTACTACTTTCGAGAATTATGGGAGTAGGGTTGATAATAATTTCCAAAATATCGGCTGGATAGCGATGGGATTTGAACCATGGTGGATAGTGGTGTAAAAATTGTAGTGTTCGCAACACCAGGGTATGGTTGTACTAGGTATCACCGGAGAGAGAGTATAGCCGATATATATATGGATATATATGTTGTATTGCGTGGTACGATAGCACATAGTGAGTTTTTGTGTTCTCATAGTTTATTCCGGTGAGTGGGGATGTTTACTGAAGTGAATCAGGGTGGTTAGATTTATTTTCGAGCAAAGAGAGATAGCTCGGGGTTTAATTTGCGCAAGGACTTGTGATAGTAAGGGAGCGGTATTTTATGCTGTCTTTAGAAGCATAAGAGTAAACGTATAAACTTTTGTGTTGAGAGTCAAGTATGCTGTGGGAAGATGTTTGGACGTGAGTACTTGGGTTAGGTACCTGGGCGGTAGATATATATATATATATATATATATATATATATATATATATATATATATGTGTGTGTGTGTGTGTGTGTGTGTGTGTGTGTGTGTGTGTGATATGACTACGAGTTCGAAGCTATATTACGGGTTACGACTAGCATAGTCGGGTAACTTTCGTGCGGTAGAGCGCGAGGATAGGGTGTATGGGCACCCGGGTTAATTAAGGCAAATTTCGTGCGGTTAAGCACGAGTATAGGGTGTAGGGGCACCCTGGTTAATCTAAATGCATACTTGTGTAACGTATGTTTAGAAGCGGACAAGATAGATATAGCGAGCTTGTAGGCAAATGACTAGAGAATAATATGCGAAGCTTAGAACATTACGCTCATCTTAATTTCGAGGACGAAATTCCTTTGTAAGGGGGAGTATGTAACACCCCGCAATTTTGAGGGTTTAATACTTAATTATTTTTGTGAGTTATAAAAATATTTAAATTGGAGAAACTTAAATTCATGAGTTGGAGAATTTAATTGAGTGAGCCCAGTTATTTATAATTGTAGACTTTTAAGTTAATGGTTCAAAAATCTCGTGTGTCGCATTTTGAGGTCGAAATTTGGTGTTATCGAAAAGTATGTCAGATGGCAATTCCTAGTGCGCGATTGCATCCCGATGGGTCGAGATAGTCAGAAAAGCGTACCCGGGGGTAGTAATTGGGTCTCGGGGTATTTTTGGGCATAGCCGGGCCCACACGGGGTGAGTTGGGCCACTTTAATTAAGCCCATTAGGTGTAAAACGGGATTGAGAGTTTTAACCTAAGTAAGGGATTAGAAAATCTGCAGCCATCACAAATCTAAGCCTAGGGCTTGAGAGGGAAATTGGGGGAAAGCTTAGCAAGAGCAATTGGGAGCTTTTGGAGCCAAATTAAAGGCAAAATTTGGGGTGTTCTTCGTCAACCAATCTCTACAACAATGGAATCATACGCTACGAACGATTCCAGGCAAGTGGTTAACTGTTGCGATTTCTAAATTGATGATAATCAATTCATATCATAGTGATGTGTAAACCAAAATTCATTTTGGGGAGAAATGGGGTTTTTGTTCATGAAACTATTGAATGAGATTCATAGTAAAAATTGTTGTGTTGAACATATCTGAGTATAGATGTTTAATTAGAATAAGAATTTGGAATATAAACTGGGGAAAATCTGGATTTGGAATTTGGTTTGTAGAACAAGATTGATGAATTTTAATGGAAAACCCATTTCGGAAATTGTGAGATAAGTTGCGAAATTTATATACTAGAGGGTGTATATGATGTATAGGATTAAAGTACATATGTTTAAGTGATGGGATGACTTGATCAGGGGTTGAAATTAAGGTTTACAAACCTTGAATTTTTGTTAATGGTGTAGTGCAGTGGGGAAGAAGAGCTGCCCAGGGATGATCGATCGATCGATCGGGGGCCATCGATCGATCGAGGGTCCCAGGAACTTGACAGTTCGGCCAGTTTGTTTTTAAAGAGGATTTTATTTAAAATTTAATCCCTTGATTTTATTTAGTGATAAATTCATATGGACACATATTTCCCTAACAATTATAGGGTGATATAATTGGGTTTAAGGGGGGGGGGGGGGGGTGAACGGTATGTCATGAGATGAATGAATTTGGAGAAATAATTCATAATGATTGATATTGGGTTGAGGAATAATATTCGGGCATTGTAGTTGGGTGGTACTACATTATTAAAGAAATTTAGGTGAAATATTTAATTATGGACCAAGAGGGCGGGTCCGGGTATTCTAATAATTATAGGTAAATATAATTGGGGAAATTACGGAGATGAATGTATGACACATTGTGGGCGAATATGTGGGAACAAAATTATTAAATGTAAAAGGGGCCATGTGAGCGAGTCTGGGTCTGTTGGTTAAGTGACACCAGGGTATTAAATTAATTATTGAGAGAGAGAGTAATTAATTTGAAGTCGGAACATAGACTTGGGAAAATATTAAGTTACGGGCCAAGTAAGTGTGTCCGGGGATAATGGTTGGGTGAAACCAATTTATTAAATTAATAAATGTGATAATTAATTTAATTAGAGTCAGATTGTAGACTCGGGTAGGATTAAATTAATAAATGTGATAATTAATTTAATTAGAGTCGGATTGTAGACTCGGGTAGGATTAAATTAATAAATGTGATGATTAACTTAATTAGAGTCGGATTGTAGACTCGGGAAGGATTCAATTAATAGGTGTGTTAATTAATTTAATTAGAGTCGGACGATAGACTCAGGGAGGTATTAAATTAATATGTGTGTTCGTTAATTTAATTAGAGTCGAGTGATAGACTCGGGAAGGTATTAAATTAATAAGTGTGTTAATTAATTTAATTAGAGTCGGACCATAGACTCGGGGAAAGTATTTTATAAATTGAGGCGTGAATTAAATATATTAGAGTCGGACCATAAACTCGGGAGGACGATAAATTATTATGTGAGAAAATTAATTACGTTGAGTCGGGCCACAGACTCAGTAGGCAATGTACGGGATTTTTAGTACACGGTAAAGCCGGGGCTTATATTATATATATACGGTGTAGTTATAGTATATATATATATATATGTGTATATATTGTGTGTGATATTAAATATCAGTGACTAGATATTTATTCAAATTTATATACTCTAATGCTATTAAGGGAGGTTGCGCAATGTGGGTGAATCCCCTAGCTTGAGGAGTAGGGCAAGTGTTTCCCCAGGTCATAGCGTTTGGTATATATGGGTGAGGGATTTATCTCACTTTTAGAGAAGGAATATGACTAGCTCCACTATATTTATATTTTGGGCCAAGTTGGTGAGCGATTCCAACTTGGGGAACTTGGTTTTGTGAGCACACCTAGTGAGATAGCATTTTAGAGGGAATCATCCGGCGAGGGTGTACTCAAATGGATTGATATACGTATGTTATATGTGTGGATGTTGTGGTAAAGGTACGCATATAATGGTAGTAATTATTATATACGGGTAATAATACAGTGTGTGATGTATTTACTTTATATAAATTGTGACACGGTTATATGCTACTATTTGAAAGGAATTAATTAAGTTAATTATGAGATAACTTATAATTCAAGAAAATATTATACTTGGGTTAGAGTAGTATGGAAAGGGAAGGTTATACCAGGACTAGTTGGACGGGGTAGTACAACTAGGTGGGGTTAAGGTAACGGGTAGGTGTGCACAATAGTGGAGGGGTGGGAAGGTCCACAAGGGAGTGCGACACTAACTTAAATATGAAGCGCATTCATACATTTTAAATTACTGCAGTTAATTCACTTGCTAAATATTTTCAACATGTTTTGGGTTCTAACCCTTGCTATAAAACTATTTTCAAAACCTTTTAGGTGTCCAGCCACAGGGACACCGTGATTGATTTTCTATTCCAGGGACACGGAGCTACGGCATATGTGGATGCTAGCAGGAGTTTGGATTAGACGCATCTTTCATTCATTCCTAGAGTAGGAATCTTGTATCAGTTTCAGTTTTATTTAGGTCATGTCGCCCAAACTTTCAGTTCAGTTTTCAGATTTGTTTTTATTCCTGTGTTGGATATTTGTATTGGATTAATTCACTTTGGTGGCCGATGGTTTATTAAGTTGTGTAATTAATTAAGCAGTTTTGTTTTATTCAGTTGTGTGAATGGTTTATATTTATTTCCGCATGTACTGTTTTGTGTAGTTAAAAATTTAAAATTGGCACCAACTTTTGGAATACTAGGTGGTTAGTAAGTTTTAAAAAGTTTTCGACAGTGATGCTAAGGATGATCCAACTGAGATTCCTGTTTTAATTTGGTATATGACTGATCACTCGGTATTTTATTAGGCGGGTTGTCACATTAAGGTACGAGTCCAAAATCCCCCAAAATGGCTCACTATGATAAGACCGTGCACGACACGAAACCTCCCGTGATAGCAAGCAGTGTAAGTATGTGCATTCCAAAAAATATCACAATGAACATAATATATGCATGCACTCATCCTATACATACATAAAGTATATGTCAAGTTTATCCCATAAACTAATAATTCACATTTTATTCCCATTTTCCATTATTCCTAAGAACTCTTGTTAACTGAAAGGATATAAATAATGTAATTAATTATTTCATCAGCTACCCTCAACCCAGAATCATTATAACAAGCCCTAATTATATTTTAATTCCCAATAATCTTTTTTCTCGATAAAGTTATATTCTGCCCATAAATATAAAATAACAATTTCAGGCTTTTTTTATCCGATTTTGAAAAAACTTAAACTATAAAGTTGTTCAGAACATGATTTTATACAAGAACTCACTTGCAAACTACCAATTTTCGCTTAAAATAGCCCTAAAGTTATCGTACAATTTTCGTCTTTTTTTTTAAAACGATTTTACATATGTTTGACTTTTGGATTTGTATGAGTTCATTTCATTTATAGTTAGATAGTTGAATCCAGTTTTATCACATGCTTTTCTCATATTTCAAAATCATCAAAAAACTATGTAATCCTAATCAGGAGTTCTATACTCCCAAATGAAGTTATCTTAAATCAAAACCTTATAAACCTGGGTTTTTATCCAAAAATCGTATAATCTAGCTTAAATTTCATCAAACTTATAATTAAGAAAGTATAAACAACTTGCCTCTTCGGATGATTCTAAATTTTCTTTGAAGAAGATGATGTAAGTTCCTGCTCTTCATTCTTCCTAAATTTCAGCGGTGTATGGTGGTGGTGCAAGGTATCTCTGGGTGTTGCTCCTCCTCTAAGACCCTTCTTGTTGGCTAAAGGTGGGGGAAACAAGTTACTCGGGCCAGAGTTAATTCACGATACTTCGGCCAGGATCGAGAGGATTCGAAGTCGTACACGAGTACCCTGAACAACAACAATAACTACGTCGATGCCAAGCCGTTCTTTCGGGAGTTTAATGTGGGGGACTATGTATGATTACACGTATCTCCTATGAAGGAGATAATGAGGTTTGGGAAAAGGGGGAAGTTGGTTTTAAGATACGTTGGGCCATTTCCTATCATTGAGAAGATTGGGTCAGTGGCATATAGACTCAAGGTTGTCGGAGCACTTGCATAAGATTCATGATGTGTTCCACATTTCTTCGCTGAGTAGGTATATCTGGGATGAGTTAGATCACACTCATATTATTTTATTGGAGATTGATTTACAGGACGATGCTTCATACGAGGAGATGTCGGGCGCTATCCTAGACCATAGTGAGAGAAAGTTGAGGTCGAAGGTAGTTCCACTTGTATAGGTTCAATGGGGGCATCATAATGCCGATGAGTCTTCATGGGAGTGTGAGGATGAGATGCACGACAAATATCCAGAGTTGTTTCCACTAAGCATACTTTCTTATTCCGAATTTCAGGACGAAATTCCATTATTTATTAGGGAAGTATGTAATACCTATTAATTTTAATGATTTTTATTATTGGGATTAATTTAATTAAAATGAGAAATTTATTTGAAAATAATCTGAATTAAAAATAAAGATTAAGTAAGCGTGACAAGGGTTAATATTTATTTGTATGGGAGATATATTAAATATTACTTAGTGAACAAGTAAAAAATTATTATTTATACATTATAATTGTCGTGAGTGAGAAATAGGGCAATTATAGTAATTTAGTCAGAATGCGCGTGTTAGTTGCGTAGAGAGTTTAATTATGGAATAGAAAGGTAAATTGAAAATGGGTCATCCAAATGGTCATTTTGAGTGCGCCAAATTGTCCGTAAGGGTCGAAATAGTCAGGAAAAATGATGAGATTGAAGAATTCAGGTCACAACCCAAAGAAAATACCGACTACTCCGCGATTATGATAATCCAACAATGAACTTTATCAATTTGTGTATCCATTATGTCCTTGGAATTATCAATCTATCACAACATTTGGGTCGGTAGTATCGGACCAACCATTTACTTTTATGAGTGAAGCACTTGGAGACAACTTCCTTATGTCTCACTCAACCCGAAATCAACACATTCAACATCTCACGCCATGTGGAACATCTTACTCTCCTTTTTCTTCTATATACAAAATCATGGTCCGTGCATTTTTTCCAAAGCTGCACACTTCATTGAACAATTTCCATCTATTAGAATGTTACCAACATATATATGCACGAACCACTATACACATTCAACTGGGGGAGAAATATTTTTTTCCCAATGTATTTTGACTCACCTTTCAACTCACCTCAGTTGTGGGAGTTTCCTCGTGATATACACACAGTCAGACCATCTCCTTTCCTAGAATGAAGTTCAGCCTCTCCTACATTTCCACTTGCTTCTTTGACTATCCCTAAGACATATTTACAACATCTTTCTAAGCATCCTTATCACAGATGATACCGAAAGTGAAATTAACCAGGGTGCCCATACACCTTATATCCTGTGTACAAATACACAATCATTTCTAATGTTCCACACGTAACATACTTATCTCAAGTCCAACCTCACATTCTCAGTGTGGCTATACCGTATGGAAAACCCCAAACACCCTACAAAAATAATTTAATTCCCCTCGAGCCTACCCCACCCATCTACTAGTGGTGGAAAAAGTCTTTCCCAGTGCTCCTCACACAACACTACTCGACTCTACAGGTCTTACATCATAGAATAACTCTTAGCTCATGCTTTTACCCACATACACGTGTACTTACTAAAGTGGTAACTCATGCACTAGTGACCAATGCATATCTCAACTCCCGACATTCGATGCGATGACAAACAATGAACCCCCCTGATACACTATTACCTAGCATTGTCAGTCATCGAGATTCGTAAGTCCTACCCACATGATCAGAACATCCAAAATTCTATCCCCATATGTACAAGTCTAACTTTCCACTCCCACATCACTAAAGGAGTTATACAATAAGACGCTCTCACTATCACTAGTTTTCTCATGCCAGGTTGATAACAAGCTAAATTTCTCGCTCAAAAGTTAACTTAATATCCCCGAATCAGATCAGTACAGTCCCTACACACTGGGATCAAATATAACAAGACAACTATGATCTCTGAAGTCTCCTCCACAATATAATATAAATGCGAGCTCAACCCTCTTCCAGTTGACACATTGCTATACAACATAACCTTCCCTAAAATAGAGAACATGATAGTCTTACTGTAGCAACCCATCATCGCTCAACCCATCGCTAACCAAACTATACCCAAGTAATTGTTATACTCTAATATCATCTCTCTAAATGACTTAACCCACAAAAATATTTTCTCTCATTGTCCCTACCCACTCCCCTATAGATGGAACCAAAAAGATTCCCACGACGTAATGGTAAATATATATACACAATAGTAACACTAACGATACACCCACTAAACCCATCTCACGCGCGAATCTAGTGCTAACGAAATATTGTGACATGCTCTTGTCATAAAAAAACATACACCATTTAACCTATAAGATAAAACTCACACCGTGAATTGCCAATAGCATTGGCAGTCCAAATTGTTCATGGATATAACACTCTCTTCCAAACCGATCTAAAAACTTTTACAACTATTTACCCTATTGGGCATCCCGATCCTATCCCCTAACTCGTTGAGGACAAGATCGATACATGTGGCCCTAAACTCCACACATATGACACCTCTTAGTGTCATTCCCCAATCTCTATCCCTAATGGTCATATCAAGATTTTCCTTCTCTCAGACCTGGTAGTCTTGTCCCCGATTGCTACTTCCATTATTCCTTTGGTTTACTAGCCCTATGGAACACACGGTTGTCCCTGTCGTCCCTAATTGAATCCATTATCTCTCCGTAGGAATTTCATGTATATACATCCTTCAAATGGATCCCTTAGTGGGCATCTCTCTGTAGTGCATTACTATCACCAATTACCTTTAGTTTTGTCCTTCTTATTATGCTTTCCAACCTTCTTGACTCCCTTCTCATGGAAGCGTTAATGTAAATATTGTAAAAGTACGTCATTGACGTCACGTGCTTAAGTCGTCCATGAATAATTTTCCATAAATACTAGAAACTCCTACTCGTGAGTCCATCATCGCCTTTAAGAACCTTACTCTCCACTACCTACCTCCTTGGTTACGGAGTTCACTTAAACAAATAAATTCTTCATCAAAATCGACCCTTGTTCGCCCCTCCTACAATAAGTCTAGAAACTTTCTTCGCATATCTGTCTGAACAGTAGATGAAAGAACTTGTGGTTAAACTGCTCCCAAAATTGTTCGATTAATTCCTTATCTACCTCCCCAGGTAACCTTCTCCTACCATGGCAATACTTCTCCTACGAGCAAAGATTTTAAATAAAAATTTAAATCTTGGGTGCCACTGCACTCCACCATACGTCGTTCTTACCCGAATCCTTACAGATGGATCTTTGAAAGAACTACTCTGATTCTCCCTTGCCGACTTTGCGGGGTGAGGCTAAATTTGCACCACCATTATCTATGACAGTGCTTGGGGAGACTACTACTCCCAAAAAAAATCTTAATACGTTATTTATGGGCATCTTAACACGAATTAATTCCTAATAAATAATTGTTTTTGTTTAAATTACTTGTTCGTATAAGTGGAACAAGTAATAAATTACGGTTAAGAGCATCTTAACCCGTACAAGTGGAACGAGTAATAAATTATTATTTATACATTATATTAAAAGTCATTAACATTACGGGGTATTACACCCTACAATGAAATACCTAAATTGGAACTTTCCATTCGATCTTATGTGTGATGCAAGTGATTACGCCACATGGGAAATACTAGGTCAACACAAGGGTAATAAACCACATGTCATCTCCTATGATAGTCGCACTCTCAACAATGCCCACATGAATTATTCATCTACAAAGAAGAACTGACAGGCTTATTATTTGCCTTGGGCTAATTTCAATCATACTTGATAGGGTCCTCCATTATATGCATCACTGACAATTTATCTCTTAAATACATTGTCTCAATGAAAGGAATTAAGAGATGTTTGACTTGATGGATTTTACTCCTCTAAGAATTCAACATCTCGATTTATTAATGCATTTTAATCACTTGCTAAAGGTTTTTAAAAGGTTTTGGGTTCTGACTCGTGTCAAATTATTTTTCAAATTTTTTTTAGGTGGATAGCCACAGAGATGTCAAGGATGATTATTCTTTCTAGGGACACATAGTTATAGAAGATGTGGAGGCTTGTAGGATTTTCGAGTAGTCGATTCTATTATTGACACCATTGATTAGGTTCTCTATTTTAGTATCGATTGGTCATGTTTCCCCTTTTCATTCATGCTTATATATTCTAGATAATTTTATTTAGATGGATTAGATGTATTAGATTTTTACCAGACGGTTTATTCGGGAACTTTATTTATTTATCTTTGCTTTACACTTTACGTTGTGGCTTCAGTTATATTGATTATTGTGTATGTGATTACTGTGGTTTAGTTAATATTGTTGTATTTTAATAAAAGATTAAATTTGGCACTGTCTTATTTAATTAATAGGTGGGTAGTAATTAAAAATGTTTTTGATAGTGATGCTAAGAATGAACTAGATGAGATTCGTGTTTTATTTTGGTAGAATACTTTTCACCCGTTATTAAATAGGCGGGGTGTCATACATATCTCCATCTCACTTGTGTATATACACATGTTTCACACCTTGTATATATTCCCATGCTTTATTCAGTTGTATATACTCCATTCTTCATGCTGCTCATTCATATTTGATCACTCTATGCCACTTATATACTTAGCTCATTTTCTCATCACACTTGTGTATATTCCCATGATATATCTCATGCTTAGTATATGTCAATATCTCTCTTATAATACATAAAATTTTCATAAATATACTAATTGAGACTTATGCATCTTGTTCACCATATCATGCGCGCAGTAGGTGTTGACCCTATATTTTTCTCATACTGGAGAGTCATTTTATCATTACGGGGCATAGTTAACCTAAGTGATATGACTCACACCTTCCATTTGTCCAAGTACCATTGACGTATATAGAATGGTTCCTCTACATCTTATCTCTTGAACCAACTTATGACTGGAGGTATATAAAAGGAAATCGTTCACCTACGCGGTTATACAGAATTTAATCTCACATGTACCATCACCACGAGGTATATCGTGAGGCAATTCATGTACATTCAAGAATATCAAATGGATTTTCCACACTTACTGATGAATGATTTCCCTTATAGGCAAGAGGTGTATCGTGTAATTCACGAGAAAGGGATAACCCTTACAT
Organism: Sambucus nigra; assembly: GCA_949130495.1. NCBI lineage: Eukaryota > Viridiplantae > Streptophyta > Magnoliopsida > Dipsacales > Adoxaceae > Sambucus > Sambucus nigra. Next base: position 213,921,706 of record OX422217.1, read on the forward strand.
TAACCTCCCATCTATAAACCTTATATATGTGTCTTCCCTGAGACACTCGTACTTAGATTTTTGGTTCTAACGTGAAACTCTTCTAAAATTTTGGGTCGTCTTACCATCCCAATTTTGCACTATTTCACCCATTTTTAAAATATCACCCTATCTATGAGTCTTAAAACCAATCAAACCATGTCTTCCATCGTGTATCCCATAACTCTGAACATATCCCGCCTTTCACTTTCACCCTAGGTGGAACATAAATACAAGTGGAACATGATAATAACAATGACACTAAGGGATTTCTTCCCCTTTTCTCCCCTTTTAAAAATATCGAAAGTATTTTTTTTCAAAAAATAAAATAAAATAATCTTTTTCTCTCAGGTTCAACCGCATTCCCCTAGCTTGGATTGGCTCTGTAATAGCTGAGATTCGCTATAAAACAACCTTGAAGCTCTGCACCATCCCTAACTACCTCAGGAGAAACACTATGCTCTCAATGAATATTTCTCGTGGAGAATATCAATCAAAATGATAATGCTCAGTTAAATCTGATGATCATACTCGCATAGCTCACCACGAAGATTAACAGTCTACAAGTAGATGTTTAGGAGAGATATAGAGAAACATGGGTCAAATCCAAGAGATATCAGATCCAGATGTTGCTTTTCCCTATGTTATGGGACCCCAAATGATCAAGACGATATGGGATTGAAAAGAGTATCAACAATCTCCACATTTTCCATGTATTTTTCTCATAAATGGATCACCACCTACTCATCTACCAATACCAAATCGTAAATAGCAAGGGGATAACTTGAGCCTGCATGCTTTGAATGACCCCAAAGAATATTAATTGAACCGAGTGAAGGAGGATCTTAAGTTAATTTTTAAAAAAATTCGACCAAGTGAAGATCTTAGGGAATTACGTGGATTGCACCCACATGTCCCTTAACTAAAGCCAGGTTACGTAAGAAATTATAAATTCTCAACATTGAGAAGTTTGGAAGAAGAGGACCTTACATTGTGCATTTATAGAACCACCATCATATTATGATTTTACTTGGGGATAAATAGTAAATAATGGATCATGTTTTCCATAAAAAACTTAAAGATAATTCCCTTTGATAGTTCCCATAACTCGAAGAATTATGGATCTGTAACTGGGAAGATGTTGCAAGGGAGTTTATGGTTTAATATAAATACAATTAGAAGTTGGAGGTTATTCGTCGAGATCTGGAATTATGCAAACACAATACTGGGTAATTTGTCATTTGCTTCATCATAAGGTCAAGAGATAATTCTATAACCATAATCAATCACATATCAGAAGAAGAACATGTCAGTATTGTGAAGAAGAAATTTTTTCTACACATTCATACTTCCAAGGGTAACCAATATTAACCCCAACTCAGAGCCCTTTGAGAGGCTGGTGTTTATATTGAAGAAAATTCTTGCAATTAGAAAGAATAATTTGAGTCAAAAAATCCCATTAGGAAGTTTACTCCTCAACATTTTTGTTCAGCCTACTACCTCATGGGCACTAGAACCCCATCCAACTGTAAACTAAAGGAATATACTAAACTCTAAACGCCTCTGTCTAAACTAAGATCTTTTATCCCGTAACCTCACTAGACCTTGGACCCATGTCCACTTCTTGACCCTCTCCTAAAATACTTCAAACATGATACTGGTATCGAACTTCATCAAACCACTAAGCATAGAACTAATAAGTGTCACCACTTAATAAAAGATATCCAAGGCCTCATTAACAAAGGGGTCAGCACACCTCTGCAAACCCAAAACCAGTTGTAACACCTCGTACATTTGCAGAATATGGAAATTTATTAAATTGGTGATTTAGGAATTTATTTAATTTTGAAAGATTATTTAATTTGGTGATTTAAATTTTAATTAATGCAGTTTAAGCTTAATTTCACACGTGTCATTTTTTGAGGTGGAAATAAGATGATTTTATAAATTTACTTGGATCGTGATTTTGAGCTCACGGATGGTTTCGAAAGGGTCGAAATAATAAAAAAAGTTTATCCGGGTGTATAGTTTGAGTCTCGAGGTGATTTTGGACCAACCCGACACCTTTTAAGGGAATTTCGATCATTCGGGAGTTTGAGGTATAGCGAACTCCAAAAATATTAAGTTTGTATCTTCCATTAAAGAAAGGTAAGTAGAGTTAACACAAATGTAAAGGAAGAGAGGCCATATGAGAGGAAGATGAGGGGAGAACCAAGCTTCTTACACCGTTTTCTGCCCCGAACGCGACGAAATCGAGATCGAATTGAGGGGAGAACCACCACACCATCATCCCAACAAATTTTAGACCTTCTATTGAGAGGCAAGTATTTAAATAGCAATTTATTTTAAGCATGTTATAATAACCATGTAGAATAGGGTTTGATTTCATGTTTTTAGGTGGTTTTAATTCACCAATTTAGATAAGAATGCGTGTAGAGATATTCCTTTACGTTTATAACAGAAAATCAAAGGATTTTGGGTGATTAGAATGAATTAAATCTGGGTTTTCGGTGTACAAAAGATGGAACAACATAAAACCTAGGGTTTTGGGGATTTGATGTATAAATCCCTTCTTGAATGAAAATTATAAGGTTTTGATGTTATATCTACGTTAGAAATCATCCTAATGCATGTAGAACTGGTTAGGGACAATTGGTTTCAAATTTGGTGAAGATATATGTGAGTTACATGGGTGTAAATGGTGAAAAATGCATCTGCAAAACGAAGAAGACGAAGTTCAGAGGGGCGAACCGGTCCGATGCAAGGGCGAACCGATCCGGTGCCCAAAAAATATAAAAATTCCCTTTTTAGCTTAGAACTCCTAAATCGTTGTCGGGAAAGATTTTAGGTTATTATTAGAATATAATAGGGGATTTATTTTATTAGAGTAGGCCTTGATAGGGTTATGGGATTAAGTCTTATTGAGATAATTAAGACGATGATTAAAGGGGATAAATGATAATGTAATCAATTCGAGGGAATGAGAATGTAATTATGGAAAAATGTGAGTGAGAATAATCGTAAATATATTGTAAGATTAGTATTCGAGAGATAAATACTACGTACGGATGATGATTATCGGTTGGGTGTATACCTATATAAATTTATTATTATAGGTCGTGTGTGTACTTATACAAAATATACATATGGATAGGTTGTGTGTATGCCTAGTATGTGCTTGTGTGTATGTTAACATACCAACACTACTTGCTATCACGAGGGTCATGCGTAATGGGAGATCCTACTTTAACGATTCCAGCGAGGTCTGGATTTGTGTCCCAGAATATAGTGTTGTTAGTGGATAGCTATGTGAGATGAATAGTGAATCCGATAGGTCGTTTAGGTACGTTAGGTATGTGCGCAGCCCCAAATACTTAGCATTATATTCGCCTCCAATATGTGTTGTTTTGATTAATGGTTCGAGGAGATATTACCGAACCGATAGTGCTTGATTTAATACGAAAGGTACTTGGACTGATAGTAGAGTACGCGGGTGAGCATCATAGTGGTTAGTCCGATGTATGCTATATTATATATATATATATATATATATATATATATATATATGAATGTTTTTTATTAGGCATAAATTCTTCTAAAATTATTCCTTAATTTAGCATCTTTTAGCACCACGAATAATGTAATTCATCTTGATTTATCTCATTTATTTGCCACTGAGCTTTCTACATAGTATCTCGAGTTTTGTGCCCTATTCATGATTTTTACAGGTATTTATTGCTAAGTAAAGAAAGGAAAAAGACAAAGCAGAAGGTTGAATCAAGGAAGAACAGTCAAAAGGGAAAATGCATAATTTCCATCACGAGGAATTTGGACGAGAACTCGAAATGAAAGTTTAAGACCCCGAGCCTACAAGTGCGTAGGAAGAAACTTCGTCGAAATCCTAGTTCTGGTGAAGAAGTTATGATTAGTTGAAGATGAGATAAGTCAAGAAAAAAATCTAGAGGAAAAACTAGGGCGATCCGGACCTATTAAAAATAAATGGTTTGGACCGGTGGGCAGCAAGATCTCAGAATGAAAAACAAGGGTGATCCGGACCTATTAAAATTAAAGCATCCAGACCGCCTCTGCGCAGATGCCAGACTCAAATAAGGGGCCGATCCGGACCACTTTGGATTTTCTCAGAATTTCATTTTTTAAGAAATTTTATGATTGGCTCAATCTCTTATAAATTCCGAATACTATTTATTCAAGGTTGTGACACAATATTAGGGGATCAAAAAATTTGGTTTTCTAGCAGTAGGAGAAGGTTTTTGTAACCAAAAACCGTAGTTTTGTCTAAGAGTGAATTTTTGAGTGAAGATTGAAGTTTTATTTCTGGAATTTCTTCAATAAAAGTAATATTTGTCCTTTAATCCTTCAGTTTTACTTTGATTAGTTATTAGTTTTGATTCATCACGTTCTTCTTCCCTATTCTCCATATAGTATGATGTTTTGTTTTACAAAAATTATGTTTTTATTTAGTTTAGTTATGTCCGGCTAAATTTTTAAGGGTTGGTGTGCATGAACCCAACCCGATGTAATTCATCATAATGGGAAATAAATTTTTAAATTAAAATCTTAAAGGAATTGTGTTACGCAACTATCGCAGCCGTCGTAGGACTTTTGATCTCGTGTGCGACACGCGTGTTAGTTAATGTGACACCGCTTTATTCTTGCCTTTGATTTCATATGATGCGGGCTTCGTTCCTTCATGTACATAATTCTTAGGATTAATAAAGAACGGGTTCATTTAAAGTTTTAATTCTGAAATCTAGTATCCTACGAGGTGAATTACTAGGGTGTGGGGGATTGTAACCCGACCTATTGTTTCCATTCGTAGTTAATTCCTCCATATAATTTTCATTTGTTCCTAGGTTAGATAGACTAGTTGCACTTCAATAGTATTTTATTTAGTTGTAGTTAATTTAAATATGCATTTAGTTCATAGATATACTCCCATTCAAAGCATCTTTTCGTTTCTTTTTTGAGTCAAGTTCGGATTCTCTATCTCTCCAACGTCGTCACATCTCTGCGTCCTATTTCCCTGAGGGTCGGTACCCCGTCTTATCGGGTTTATTACCTCCGTGACCGATTTGTACTTGAACCATAATTATCAGGCACTTTAGACACAAATTGAGTCATGTCATGTTTTTGGCACCGTTGCCGGGGAACTAGGTAGAATGTAGGTTAGAGTGAGTTAGTCCATAACCTTGACAAAAAATTCATTAAAAATCTAAAAAAATAAAATAAAAATAAAGGGGAAAAAGATACAACATCTCTCAAAAGACTGTTAATGCAAACTCCACACCAAACTCCTCAAAGAACTCCTACGCGCATTCACGAAAACTCAATTGTCGAGTACAACCCAGGTAGTCCACACACGCCTAACAAACCTCAATTTTGGGTTCCACTTCCTATACCGCCAAATTCACCATTAAATTACACTTCGAGTGACTCTCCATGTTTCACTTCAGGTTACACATCTAGTTCACCGAGTGAGGATACCGAGTCGTTAAGTAAGAGAGCCATGCCACAACACAAAATCACAGGCGCGGGTGAGGGAGAGGCACCTTATCGACCCTTGAGAGAATTCTTGTACCCTGAGCGGTCAGTCACTCTGGGCTGCATTTTTCTCCCATATAATGAAGGGAAATTCCATTTTCAAAATGGAATGAACCAAATACTTCCCACCTACCATGGAATGGAATAGAAAATGCTTTATCTCAAAATTCGGGAGTTTTGAAGTGGTGTGTGAGACGTTCAGCGATCAAGTATGCACGAAAGATGTGATCCGCCTCAAGCTTTTCCCATTTTCTCTCAAGGATAAAGCTAAGACCTGGCTATGGTCTTTACCTCCTAATTCGATTACGTCTACAATCTAGGTTTCTCAAGAAGTTCTTCCCTCCACATCGGATTAACTCCATTAAGGATCAAATTCAAACCTTTCGAGAATTAGAAAATGAGCCATTTGATTGATGTTTTGAGAGTTTTAATGAGTTAGTTACTTTATGCCCTCATCATGGATGTGATAAATAGCAAATCATTTCATTCTTCCATAATGGGATGAACATCAACTCCAAACAACTTTTTGGAACAATGTGTGATGGCCCCTTTATCAAATTAGACGCTAATAATGTTGAGCTCCACTTGAGGTATGTCGTTGACACCACTCAAGCATGAGATACATCTAACCCTAGCGCTCAAAATCGAACTCGCCAAGCGGCCACCATTCCATCGGCATTCAGTCTATTCAACGTCGACAAGGATGCCATGACGAGCCATCAACTCGATCTAATTGAGAAGGGTATGAGAGAGTTACGCGTTATGTGCATAAGAGAACCAACTGGCCCCATCCACATCCTCATTGAGAATGTATGTGCTATTTGTGAAGCGAGACATTGAACGGAGGAATGTCCGATGATTCCCTCTTACAAAGTTATTCTTAATGAGTAGATAAGTGGCGTATGAGTATTCAAGGGTAATTTCGGTGCCCCACGCGGAAATTCTTATAACCCTTTATGGAAAAAAAAACCAAGTTTTAGCTATGGGAAACCATAGGCTACATTAAATCCTAATTCACATGTTTCCCCTCTTCCACCTCCACACTTTCAACAAGTTCCACCTATGCAAGGACACAGACCAGCACCACCTACTCCATCTCCATATATCACTCCACCGTGCAGAACTCTTGAGGACACGATACACCAATTAATAAATCTTCAAAGTGCAACCAATGATATATATGATCGCATGTTAACCGGCATAAATTTGAACATTTCAAAGTTACAATCGTCGTTGAGTGTCCAAGAGAAGGGTAAGTTTCCTGCTCAGGGCCAAAGATCTCCCCAAGGTAAAACTAGTGTTAGCTATACTTACACAGATGATCAAGATCAATGTCAAGCCGAAACCACTCTACATAGTGGTAGGGTTGTTGATTTATCACCTCCCCCACACGATGCACCAAAAGACAAGGAGATTTTTCCTAGCACGAAAGAGGCTGAAGATGTCTCCTTGAAACAGAGTGATAGCGAAGACACTAGTGAGCTCGAGATAGTAGTGAAGCCACCCACTGCAGTGCCATTTCCTTAATGATTGGTTCCTTCCCAAAAAGAAAACCCCCATGATGATGTGCTAGAATTACTAAAGCAAATGAAATTAAATTTACCTTTCCTCAATGCCATCAAGCAAATTCCCGCTTATGCAAAGGTTATTAAAGACTTATTGATAGTGAAGAGGAGGCTTATGGTAAAGAATAACGTATTTCTAGAACAAAATGTGATCTCTGTTCTACTCAATGATCTCCCTCTAAAGTTCAATGATCCGAGTGCACCCACCATTTCCTGCATCATAGGAGAGAATCGAATCGGAAAATCCTTACTCGATTTAGGGGCGAGTGTCAATATCCTCCCTAAATTCATCATTAGGCAACTTGATTTGGGTGACATTAAGCCCACAAATATCACTCTCCAATTAGTGGATCGAATCATGAATATACCAAGAGGTATTATAGAGTACGTGATAGTCCAAGTCGACACTTTTTATTTCCCGATAGATTTTATCATTTGGGACACAGAGCCTTCCTTTGCCTCGAGTAATCATGTTGCCATTATCCTTGGTCGCCCATTCTTATCTACGACTAACGCATTGATTAACACTCAAAATGGGTAGATGCAACTCACTTTCAAGAATATGACTTTAGAGACCAACATCTTCAACATAGCCCAACATGTGGGTAAAGAAGATGATCTTCATGCAGTAAGACTTATTGACGAGATCATAGAGGAGCACATAGAGGAAAACTATAGTGGAGACGGGCTAATATTTTTCCCTACATTGAGCAATGAGAGTGCTACAGCGTACACCGAATTTGAGAAGGAGATAGAGGAGTTGAGATATATACTTGATGAGAGAGCATCAGACGAGGACGTGAGAGATGAAAGTTGGGTTTCTAGATTTGAGAAACTATCACTGAGGGAGGAATGCATGGTTCCCTCCAATGAAAAATTTCCTACCCTTGAATTAAATAAACTACCCTCTAATGTCAAATATGTTTATTTAAAAGAGAACAAGACATTTCCTATTGTTGTCTCATCTAGCCTAGATGAAGAGCAAGAGGGTAAATTGTTAAAATTTTTGAGTAAGAACCAAAGTTCTTTTGGTTGGTGCATAGATGATTTGAAAGGTATAATTCCTTTGATTTATACCCATAAAATGCACCTCGAGGAGGACGTGAAGCCCTCGAGGGAAATGCAAAGAAGATTGAACCCTACCATGAAAAAGGTAATGAGGGTAGAAATTATTAAGTTGTTGGATGCCAGGATTATCTACCCAATCTTGAATAGCAAGTGGGTGAGTCTCATATAAGTTGTCCCGAAGAATTTGGGTATGACCGTGATTGAAAATGCTAAGGGTGAGCTAGTCCCCCAACGTACCACCATGGGGTGGCACATTTGCATTGGTTACTGGAAACTCAATGCGGGAACTAGGAAAGACCATTTTCCCTTGTCATTCATTAATCAGATGCTAGAGACAGTAGAGGGACACATTTATTATTTCTTCCTAGATGGTTATTTTGGATATAACCAAATAGAAGTAGATGTGCTTGACCAAGAGAAGTTACCTCTCACATGCCTTTTGGTACATTTGCCTACAAATGTATGTCATTCGAATTGTGTAATGCACCCGCAACCTTTCAAAGGTGCATGTTAAGTCTCTTTAGCGACATGATTGAGAGTGGACTTGAAGTATTCATGGATGACTTTAGTGTTTTTGGCACCTCTTTCGAGCTTAGTCAAGAGAATCTTCAAAAAGTACTTGCTCAGTGTGTGGAAAAGAACTTAGTGATGAATTGGGAAATATGCATTTTATGGTCACTAAGGGAATAGTTCTTGGCCACATTGTCCCATCTAAATGAAATGAAGTTGATAGAGTAAAGATAGATGTCATAACTGAGCTACCCCCACTGAAATCACTAAAAGACGTGCGTTCTTACTTAGGCCATGCGGGGTTTTATAGAAGGTTTATTAATGACTTTAGCAGCATCGCTAGACCCTTGAGTAACCTTCTCATGAAGGACACCCCATTTGAGTGGAATGAAGAATGCCAATGCGCTTTTGAAAAATTAAAAAGCATGCTTGTTTCCGCTCCTATCATGCAAGATTCAGATTGGTCCTTACCATTTGAGCTTATGTGTGATATGAGTGATTTAGCAATAGGGGATGTTTGGGCCAAATGAAAGACAAGAAGGTTGATATCATATACTACGCTAGCCGGACTTTAATAGGACCATAACTCAATTACTCCAACACGGAGAAAGAATTGCTAGCAGTAGTATTTTCTCTAGACAAGTTTCGTTCCTACCTCACTGGTTCACCCATTACTTTTTTCACCAACCACGCGACGTTGAAATACCTCCATGCAAAGGAAGATGAAAAGTTGAGCCTCATAAGGTGGATCCTACTCCTAAAAGAGTTTAATCTCTACATTAAAGACAAAAAATGAGTAAAAAACATCGTTGACGATAACTTATCCCGGCTTTCGTACGAAGTACCTAGCGATCCTATACCCATAGATGAATATTTCCCAAATGAACAACTCTTTTCCACCTCATCTCTCCCCTGGTTTATGAATATAGTCAATTATCTTATCAAGGGAGCCGTCCTTCTCGATTGGAAACCCCAAGAGAAGTTCACGCAGTTTTTTCTATGACCAACCATTCCTCTTTAAGTATTGTGCATACCAAATCATCCGACGGTGTGTACCAGATAATGAAATGCCAAAAGTAATCCAATTATGTCATTCCGAAGCATGTGGAGGCCATTTATCAATGAAAAAGATGGCTGCCAAAATTCTCCAAAATGGCCTCTACTAGCCCACAATATTTTAGGATATGAGTAAAGTTGCAAATCATGTGATAGGTGTCAACGAATGGGGACTATTACCCGATGAGACATGATGACATTATCTCCCATACTCATTATTGACATTTTTTAGTGCTGGGGTATTGACTTCATGGGTCATTTTCCCCTATCTTTTGGAAACCTATACATCCATATTGCGGTAGACTACGTTTCTAAATGGGTGGAAGCTATAGCTACCAAAACAAATGACAATAAAGTGGCGATACATTTATTATAGAAACACATACTTTCTCGCTTCGGTGCTCCGTAAGCGATACTTAATGACAATGGCACGCATTTTTGCAACATGCCATTTGAGAAGCCTATGAGAAAGTATGGCGTCGTTCATAAGGTTAGAAAGACCTGTCACTCACAAATGAATGGGCAGGCCAAGTTGTCGAATCGAGAAATCAAGAACATCCTCGAGAAGACTATTGATCCTAATCGGAAAGATTTGTCCCTTCGATTGAATGATTCTCTATGGGCCTATCGTACCTCATACAAGAATTCGATCGGAATGTCCACGTTCCGCTTTGTGTATGGAAAGCCTTGCCATCTTCCCATCGAGTTAAAACACAAAGTGTATTGGGCCATTGAAAGGTTCAACTATGACATTGACAAAGTAGATGAAGCTCATAAGATTCAGTTAAATGAGTTAGAGGAGATCCGTAATGACTCGTATGAAAATGCTAAAATATCCAAAGAAAGACTGAAACTCGCACACGTAAATATTATCCATCAAAAAGAGTTTCTTCATGAGAAAAAGGTGCTTCTTTACAACTCTCGGCTTCATCTATTTCTGGGTAAGTTGCGATCTCGATGGACTGGCCCATTCATTGTTAAGAACATGTTCCCCTACATAGATGTGGAATTGGAAGATCAAAAAGGGGGAAGTACGTTCAAAGTTAATGGACAACGCCTAAATCCTTATTTAGAGGCGTTCTTAGAGGAAGTCAACACCATTTGGCTACTAGACCCCGATTACGAGGTTGATTGAGCTACAATTGAGAGGTTGTCACACCCACGATGCATATGCTCTTATGTATAGTAAAAGTGTGTCGGTTAGGATAGGTAGAGTAGGTTCAGTCAATAGGTGTAAATCACACTAAGTGGGTTTGGAAGCACACCGCATTGTGAGAATGCCTAGGAATTCGAAACTAGGGTTGAGCAAAATCGGGTTCATGTTGAGTTTATATCAACGCGAGAGAGCCTGGAGAGTATGAGAGCGGAGTAAAAATCCAACACAGGGAAATCTACTTAAAATTAAGAATCGGTTCAGATCACCTTCAAGGGAAATGTGTTCAAAAATTTCTGGGCAATCGGTTTGGATCGCCTTTAACAAAAATTTGCTCCAAATCAAGCGACGGTCAAGACCGCCCTTGGGCACCCGGTCCGAATTTCCCTCTTATTTTCTTTGACACTTCCCTAGGTGCATCCCTCTTCTCCCAATCCTCCTATTTCCCTCCACTTGATTTTTCCCCATCAATTAACTCCCCAATTAATTTCCCCTTTCCCTCCATTCCCTTTCCCTCCAATTCCAACCTCCCCCCAATACCCACGTATAAATACACCCCCTTCCCCCTCATCCCTTCCCCACCATATTTTCTAAGATCTCGTCTTCCTTATACTCTAAATTGTTCCTTCCCACACACTGTTCCTCCCATGGAAGACCAAGACCGGCCCTAAAAGTATAACTCAATCGAGTTCATTAACAACAATCCTATATACCTCTATGATCAAGAACAATGGTGGTTAGATAAAGTTTTTGGGCAGTGTCGCAAGCTATAAATTGAACGAGCAGTGAAGTGGCATGAGTTGACAAATTCCATCACCAACCTTTTTGCCCCAAAGGGTTTGTGCCTCTATCTAAACGAGCCTCACAACTCCGTTTAGGCAGCAGTGGTTCGAGAGTTTTATGGCACCCTAATCCTCACCGCTAAATTTGTCACTGAGGGACGTGTCGATTTCCAACGCATTCCCTTTTTCGTAGAGACCCTAGTCGAGAAGCTCGCCGAAAAAGATGTCCCAAATCTCGCAAACTTTAACTACTCCAACGCACTCGCCCCCATCGACAAATCTATTTTCATTCAATATATTGTGCCCGGTGAAGTTTGGGGATCAAAATTTTTTAGGGTCGGTCGGATGAGCAAAAAAGTACATCTCACATTTCAAATCGTGTGCCACAACATATGGAAAACTCCAATGATTTGAGCATGAGACCCTGGTAAGCTACTCTTGTTTATCACCTCTTTGGCCACTCCTCCTCCATAAATCTGGCACATATAATTTACAGAGATGTTTTCTTTGCTGCGCTAGACGAAAAGGGCCCTACTCCTCTTCCGTATGCTAGACTCATTACTTCTATTCTCGTTAACATGCTTATTGTCCCACAAGTCGGTTACTTTCGCCTCCCAAAATCCCGTTTGGGAAGGCCACCTGAAACAAGAGCGAGAGCTAAAGAGAAATTTTTCATGCTCGGGAAGATGAGGATTTCGATGACGAGGAGAGCAGCGCTGAGGAGGAGGAAGATGTTAAGATAAGAGAGTAGGAAGAGGAATACGATGAGGAGGCTGATTCTGATTTTGAGCTTCCCGGGATTGATTTTGATAGGTGCCTCATGATGCATGAAACCAAAGTTGATGGGTTCATTAGTCAATATACTAGGGATCAGGTGCCCAACCAGCATGCTTATCAATGTGATACGAGCATGATGCATCGCCTTGAAGATAAAATGTATCAATTATCATTTGGTACCCCCACGAGCTATTTCTATGATCCCTACTACCCGAGTTCTCCCGGTAGTTCCCACACACCGCCCCAGTGAAGCGTTTGTATGGTGATTGTGTTGGTTATTTTGAGTTGGCTTGGTTGGCTTTAATGCTTGTGTTTCCTTACTCTAGTTTACCACAGTCTTGCTTATATAAAATTCAGCATTTTCCCAATTTGTTTGTTTTATTTATTGAACTTCTTATTTTGCCTTGTTTAGATTTTAGTTTTTTTTATTGGGGACAATGCAAAAGTCTAATTTGGGGGGGGGGGGGGGGGGGGACGAGTGCATGTTTATAAAACTTCACAAATCTCCAAAATGCCTTGAAAAATCCAAAAAAATTGAATTTTTTTTTAAAAAACCAAAATATTTTTCTTCAAAATAAATAAAAATTAGAATTTAAAATTTTCAAAAATATCACCAAAATTTTGTTTGAAATCTCAAATTGTAAAAATCAAAAGAAGAAAGCCAAAATTGACCAAAGATGGAAATTGAAAGAAAGTTGACGACTTTACGAATAAGTGTGGAGATTAATCAACCCGGTGAGATTTCGAGCCATCACTTTTTTTGAGTTTTTAAATCAATCCGAGTTAATGATTAATTCAAAGTTCAATTCAACGTTTTAATAAGTCGCTGTGATCTCAAATTTATTATTTTGATCGGTAACCGGAATAGTGTGTGATGTTGTCTCGAAAAGCGTGCTAAATATATTTTTAAACTTGAATTAATCTCGAAACGCATATGGTAACACCCAAAAATATTAGCCATAAAAAGTTGTGAAAAATCATCCCTTTTGCAAACCTAATTGAGTCGAGTAGATGTTTCCCTTTTCATTTGATTAGCCCGAAACACCAAATTATCCCAAAATTGTGAAAATGAAAAAAAAAAAATCAGAAATTTAGTCCAAAAAGGTACAATAAAAAGGGGAGAGGGAAAAATAGAAAATGCTCAACAAAAATAGCAAGAAAAGAAAAATAGAAAAAGAGGAGAAAACGAGCAAATTCCCGAAAAAGCACCAGCGGACATCACAAGAAAATTTTCCAATTCCAAAATTATCCAATCATCTCCTTTTACCCCTTATACCTTATAACCCGAAAAAGTCCTAATCGAGTCCTAATTTCTAATTTGGTTACCGCATGGAGAGTTAAGTCACAAAAGATAATGAAAGAGATTAAATGTGTGAGTATGAGGCAATGTTTCCGTTTCCCAATGACCGTATTCCGATGATGAGATCTTTTCAGCTCAAATAGTCTATATTTCATAATTGTGTGTGTGAACTTGTGTTCCATTACATTTACTCTTATAAATCACGTATTCCAAAATAATAGCCACATTTCGAGTGATTTATTTGTAAGAGTATTTCGTGAGCATTTGGATCAAAACGAATTTTCGAAAAAGTAACATAGGGATCAATCGGTGAAAATTAGCGGTTAAATTTCTAGCTTCGGACACACACACACACACACTATGATTTGAGACACTTGAATATGAATTTGTGGTGACTGTTTTATGGAAGGTTTAAATTGTACAATTTTTAAGTATTTTGATTTTTCTTTGAGTAATAACAAATTTTGTGGGTATATTCACCACAAACCCTCACGAGACAACTAGTCCGAATCGGGTAACCTAAAGGTGTAAACGCTTGTTTCATACGCTAAATGCAATCGCTTTCCTGTGAAAGTGGTATTCTATCCTAATAAAATGAATTTCTAGCATTGATCCTTAGTTACATTCTCTTACATTGCTCAGGACGCGCAAAGTTATAAGTTATGGGGGTTTAATTAGCATAAATTCTTTCGAAATTATTCCCTAATTTAGTATCTTTTAGCGTCATGAATAATGTATTTCATCTTGATTTATCTAATTTATTTCCCATTGACCTTTCTATATAGTATCTCGAGTTTTGTTCCTTTTTCATGATACTTACAAGTATTTATTGCTAAGTAAAGAAAGGAAAAAGCCAAAGCAGAAGGTTGAATCAAGGAAGAAAAGTTAAAAGGGAAAATGAATAATTTTCATCAGGAATCTGGATGAGAACCTAATGAAGGTTGAAGACCTCGAGTCTACAAGTGCATAAGAAAAAACGACAAGGAAAAATTAGGGCGATCCAAACCTATTAAAATTAAAGGATCCAGACCGCCTCTGTACAGATGCTTAACTCAAATAAGGGGCGATCCCCCGGTCCCGCCGATCCGGACCGCTTTGGATTTTCTCATAATTTCATTTTTTAAGAAATTTTATGATTGACTCAATCTCTTGTAAATTTTGGAGACTATTTATTCAAGGTTGTGACACAATATTAGGGGTTAGAAAAATTAGGTTTTTCAGCAGTAGGAGAAGGGTTTTGTAACCAAAAACCCCAGTTTTGTCTAAGAGTGAATTTTTTAGTGAAGATTGAAGTTTTATTTCTGGAATTTCTTCAATACAAGTAATATTTTCCCTTTAATCCTTCAGTTTTACTTTAATTAGTTACTTGTTTTGATTTAGCACGCCCTCTTTCGCTATTCTCCATATAGTATGATGTTTTATTTTTCAAAAATTGTGTTTTTATTTATTTTAGTTGTGTCCGGCTAGGTTTTTAAGGTTTGGGGTGCATGAACCCAACTCGATGTAATTCATCATAATGGGAAATAAATTTTTGAATTAAAATCTTAAAGGAAATGTTGCACAACTATCGCAACTTTCGTAGCACTTTTGATCTCATTTGTCCTAGGTAACCGGGATGCTTAAGAGTGAGACGCGCGTGTTAGTTAATGTGACACTGCTTTATTCTTTCCTTTGATTTCGTATGATGCAGGCCTCCTTCCTTTATATATGTAATGCTTATGATTAATAAAGACCGAGTTCGTTTAAAGTTTTAATTCCAAAATCTAGTGTCCCGTGAGGTGAATTACTAAGGGGTAGGCGATTGTAACCCGGCCTATTGTTTCCATTCGCAGTTAATTCCTACATATAATTGTCATTTGTTCCTAGGTTAGATAGACTAGTTTCACTACAATATTATTTAATTTATTTGTAGTTAATTTAAATCTACATTTAGATCGAAGATAAACTCCCATTCAAAACATCTTTTTGTTTCTTTTTAGAGTCAAGTTATAATTCTCTATCTCTCCAATTTCATTACGTCTCCACATCCTATTTCCCTCAGGATCGATACCCCGTCTTATCGGGTTTATTACTTTCACGACCGGTTTGCATTTGAATCGTAATTAGCACGCACTTTAGACACAAATTGAGTCGCATCAATTTTGTACTACTCTTGTATGATAGCAGTTAGATGAGATAGTATGTATCTAAAGAAAAATTAATCTACTAAAGAGTGAATAGTATGGAGATTAGATAGTGTACATCTAAATAATGATTAATCTACTAATGTGTGCGTAGTAGGAAGATGGATACTGAATATGTTAAATAAGTTAAAGTGGAGAAACTTAAATGGTAAGGTTTGAACAATAACATGAGTGATATGGTAACTTGGGTTTAATAATAACATAAGAAGGATGTTAATTATTAAGGGTACTAGGTAACGTACTATATGGGCGGTATGGTAAGTTAAGGATAATCTTAACTAATAATTTATTGGTAATTAAGGGTATTCAGTAGCATACTGTATGGGCGGTATGGGTGAGCTAGACTTATTTAAGGTTTATTAGATATTGGTAAACAAGTTGTATTGGGTAGAATGACTAGGTGAGGTCGAGTAGGAAACGTTAAGTGCGCAATATAGATGAGAGGTGAGGAACTCAAGGGAGTGTTCACAGCCTAACATGTGTATCTAATAACTGTTCATTCAAATTGAAATTTAAATGCTTGCTAAATATTTTCAAATGATTGTTAATTGGGCTCTGACCTGTGCTTGCAAGAATTTTTCCAAAATCTTGTAGGTGTCCCACAAGGACGCCAACTAGGATGACCTGTTCCAGGGATGCGTAGCTGCAGCACTTGCGGATGCTTGTAGGATTTGGACTTAGTCGCTTCAGTTACTTATTTCCTAGTGTAGGGTGATGTTCCATATTTCATGCGGGCATGTTTCCCTCAGCTAATTCATTTATATTAGTCAACCATTGAACTCAGACATTTTATTCATGTTGGACTTTATATTGGATTTTGGAACCGATGGTTTTTTAGGTATTATTTTATCTCAATTATTTATATTATGGTTTGATTTATATTACTATTGCATGGGATGTTAATCATGGTAATAATGTTCCGTTGTTGTTCTTTAAATAAAAATATTAAATTATTTTCAGCAGTGATGTTAAGAATGAACCATGTGGGATTCCTATTTTATTTTAAAAAAGGCCTGATCACTCGGTATTTAATTAGGTGGGGTGTCACATATGGTAACAGAGCATCAGTTTCTAGTGTCCTTAGGATTTGTACGACTTTTTACATTTCAGCATATCATTATTTTATATAGAGCCTTATCATATGATTGTTGTATTCCTCAGTGTATGCGATTTATATTCTCCTGCTCTTAAGTATAGTTCATGCGATTCACATACGAGTTAGGTTCGGCTTCGTACACCGAACATGATAAGATGACCAACGAGGGTCGTTAGGAGGATTGTAGGAGGAGAGGCTTAGCAACAGACATGGAGTATTTGAGAAATGGTGATCGCGATAGAAGTCACCATGATTACTTTTTAGATAAGTGAAAATATGATATTTGCTCGGGAACAGTAGTTTCCCCAAACACTGTCGTAGGTAATGATAGTACAATTTCAGATTCACCCAACGCAGTCAGTAAGGGGGAAGTCAGAGAGATTATTTTGAAGATCCATCTATAAGGATATGGAGAAGGGAAGAAGTGTGATAAGCCAATGAAAGGAGATAATCCAATGGAAATTGTGTAGGGTGGAGTGAAGCGACACCCAGGATTAGATTTTAGGAAAAATATTTAGCTCATAGGAGAAGCATTGAGTGACGAGAGTTAGTCACCACATGTATAGAGGCATATATAGGATTAAATGAGAAATTTAGGTGCTCTTTGACTGTAAGATCATCCTTATGTTGTTCAAACAGAGTTGTGAATGGAGTTTTAAACTTATCATAAGTAGGACAGGAAGAGACCGATAGTGAGAGAGAAGATGACTTGTTTAGCGAACATCATAACCATCAGGGGGATACAAAGAATAATAAAAGGGGTTCCGTATGTGTATAATGGACTCATGGGTAAAATGCGAAAGAGTGAATGGTAAATTCGACTAGGACGACTAGTGCTTATATTATCAAAGTCATAAGTTTACAAAATTACAAACGCTTCCATACAAAGGGAACCAAAAGTGTGGGAGAATATATTCGAAGAGAAAGACTAGATTTAACGACGATAGTGAAACACTACAAGAGGGTATACCTAGTAGGGGACCCATTTATATAATATTGGACAAATTAAATTTCTACCTAGTGATGGTGGGTTCAATCGAGGCCAGCAACGAGTTCCATATGGATGCAAAGCCAATAAGACAATAGGGGGTAGCGATCGGGACAGGACTACCATGTTCCAGAGAGGGAAACCCCAAAAGGTCTGGTAGGGCCAAAGACAGGGCATGGCATAGAATAGGTGTCCTATGTGTGGAGTGTAGGGCCACTAGTAGTGAACTTGTCCATGACAAGGAAGTAAGACCACTATGACTAAAAAGTATATGTGAACGGTGCGAGTGGGGTACACTGACATGAAGAGCAAGTTTTTAGGCAGGGGAATCAGTCTAAGAGAGATACGCCCATAGATTTCAGCCTGAGAATGGTGGGTTCACGTTGTACCAAAAAGGTGCTCAGTAGTCATAACATTCAGTCCCTCAGGGTCATTAGGATCAAGGGAACAATGGGGAAGGCTAATAGGGTCAAAATCAGAGGCACAGAGATTTTCAGGCTGAGGTTTCATTTGTGGGAGTGTAGGCCATTAAAAAAAGAAAAATTACCCCAAGGTGAAGTAGGGGAAACTAAAAAATGAGATCCTAGATGTACAACCACTGTAACAGATCGTGGGCTAGTTTTGAAGCGAGAGTTACGTTGAGGGACCCAACGATTAGGCAAAGCATAAGGTGAATTGAAGTTATATTTTTTGTTTCATCTTTATGAGTATGGGATTTATATGGGTGACATGAGTGTGTCGCTATATATGATTGTTAACACTACAATTCGATTGTGAGTCGGGTTTAGTGGGTGTGTTGGCGGTATCAACCTTATAGTGAATTTATTTACTGTGGGGAAGCGAAGATTTTGGTGTTACCTATTAGAAAGCTAGTGTGTTCACTAAAAGGACAGTTTCATTATGTGTTAGTTTAGTGTCTTCGAGAGTTATGAGAATATAGCAGAGTACTCAGAGAGTCTTGTTTGGTTAGTGATGGATTGAGCTATCGTAGATTGTGATAGTAAGATCTTGTGTTTGTTGCTCCAGCGTATGATTTATTTTGCTAGGTATCACCTGAAAGAGGGCCGAGCCTATATATATGTGTACATATGTTATAAAGTATTGTGTAGTAGTCTTTTGTGTGTATGTTATCTAGTTATAATTTATCACGGTGCGTAGGGATGGTTACTGATATTATTCGGGGTAGACTATCTTATTATTAAGTGGAGAGATATATCTCGTAACTTTTTAGTGATAAGAAACTAGTGATAGTAAGAACACCGTGATATATGTTGTATTATGTATCACGGGATTGGATGAGTATATTTTATGTCAAAATATGGATATTAGAGGGTAGGCACTATGGACTGAGGGCTTAACGGATCTCGACAACCGACAATGCTAGGTAGTGGTGTATCAGGGAGGTTACTTATTTGGATTTCGCTTTGCGAGACATCCCATGCATGAAACTTAGCGCAATGTTGGAAGTGGGGATATGTTTTTCCATAGGACATGGGTTTAGTACCTTGGGTATTGTTCATTTATACAGTTGTATCTGAGGGATAATAACTCTGTTATATTTGAGGCTAGTGGAGTCTTATAACATTTGTGAAGTTATGCACGAGTATAGGGTGTACGGGCGCACTGGGTAGTTAGATTATTTTAATATTATACGGGATTAAGAGAGACAAAAATATACATAGTTAGTTTAGATGAGATGATCTAGGTAGCGTAGAAATCCTAGAGTAAGAATATTATCCGAATTTCGAGGATGAAATTCCTTTATGAGGAAGGAGTATGTAACATACCGTACTTTTGGAGAGTATAGAAATTTATTAAATTTGTGATTTAGGAATTTATTTAATTTGAAAAAATTATTTAATTCGGTGATTTAGATTTAATTAATACAGTTTAAGCTTGATTTCACGTGTGCCATATTTTGAGATGGAATTAAGATGATTTTATAAAGTATCTCGGATGGTGATTTTGAGGTCATGAGTGGTTTCGAAAGGGTCAAAATAGTCGAAAAAGTGTATTTGGGTGTATATTTTGGGTTCCATGGTGATTTTGGACCAACTCGACACTATTTAAGGGAATTTTGATCATTCGGGAGTTGGAGGTATAGGGAACTCCAAAAATATTAAGTTTATATCTGTCATTAGAGAAAGGGAACTAGGGTTAACACAAATCTAAGGAAGAGAGTCCATATGAGAGGAAGAGGAGGAGAGAACCAATCTTCCTACACCGTTTTTCGTCCCGAACGCGACGGAAACGAGATCAGAGTGAGGGGAGAACCACCAAACCATCATCCCAATGAATTTCAGACCTGTTATTGAGAGGAAAGTATTTAAATGGAAATTTATTTTAAAAAAATTATAATACCCATGTTGAATAAGTTTTGATTTCATGTTTTTGGAAGAATTAATATGGTTTTGGGTGGGTTTAATTTATGAATTGAGATAAGAATGCGTGTAGAGATATTCCTTTATGTTTATAACACGAAATCAGAGGATTTGGGGTGATTAGAATGAATTAAATCTGGGTTTTGGGTGTAAAAAAGGTGGAAGAACATAAAATCTAGGGTTGAGGATTTGATGTATAAATCCCTTCTTGAAGGAAAATTATAAGGTTTTGATGTTATATCTACGTTAGAAATAATCCTAATGAATGTTGAAATGGTTAGGGACAATTGGTTTCAAATTTGGTGAAGAGATATGTGAGTTATGTGGGTGTAAATGGTGAAAAATGCATCTTCAAAATGAAGAAGACGAAGTGTAGATGGGCGAGCCGGTATAATGAAGGGGCGAATCAGTCCGGTGCCCAGAAAAATATAAAAATTCCTTTTTTAGCCAATAACTCCTAAATCGTAGTCGGGAAAGATTTTGGGTCATTGTTAGAATATAATAAGGGATTTATTTTATTCGATCAGGCCTTGAAAGGGTTATGAGATTAAGTCTTATTGAGAGAATTAAGACAATGAATAAACGGGATAAATGATAATGTAATCAATCCAAGAGAATGAGAATGTAATTACGGAAAAGCTTGAATGAGATTATTATATAGACCAGTAGGGTAGGGAAGGCTTAGCAACTGAAATGATCCAAGGGGTAACTAGGTCCCTTAGAGTAGAGAATAATACTCCATTAAATATGATAGCAAGAATAATCGTAAATATATTGTGTGGTTAGTATTCTACGTACAAATGATTATTATAGGTTGGGTGTATACCTGTAAAAATTTATTACTATAGGTCGTGTATGTACCTATACAGAATATACAAATGGATAGGCTGTGTGTATGCTTAGTATGTGCTTGTGTGTATGTTAACATACCTACACTACTTACTATCATCGAGGTCCCGCGTAGTGGGCGATCCAACCTTTACGATTCCAGTGAGGTCTAGATTTATTCCCCAGAATATAGTATTGTTAGTGGATAGCTATGTGAGATGAATACCGAAGTCGACAGGTCATTTAGGTCCTTTGGGCACGTTAGGTATGTGTGCAGCCCCAAAGACTTAGCATTATGTTCGCCTCTAATATGTGTTGTTTTGATTAATGGTTCGAGGAGATATTATAGAACCAATAGTCCTTGATTTAGTACGAGAGGTACTGGGACTGATAGCAAAGTACATGAATGTGCATCACGGTGGTTAGTCCGATGGATGCTATATTATATATATATATATATATATATAAGTAAATTTTTTGTACTACTCATGTGTGATAGTGGTGAGGCAAGATAGTATGTATCTAAAGAAAGATTAATATACTAAAGAGTAAACAGTATGGAGATTAGATAGTGTAAATCAAAATAATGACGAATCTACTAATGTGTGAATAGTATGAAGATGGATAGTGAATATCTAAAATAACTTAAATAGATAAACTTAAATGGTAAGGATTGAACAATAACATGCGGCATATGGTAACCTGGGTTTAATAATAACATAAGATGGATGCTAATTATTAAGTGTATTCGGTAGCATACTGTATGGGCGGCACGAGTAACTTAAGGAGAATCTTAACTAAGGATTTAATGGTAATTAAGAGTATTCGGTAGTGTACTGTATGGGTGGTACAGGTGAGCTATACTTATTTAAGGTTTATTATATACTGGTAACATAGTTGTATTCTGTAGAATGACTAAGCGGGGTTGAGTTGGAAACATTAGGTGCGCACTATAGATAAGATGTGAGGAACCCAAGGAAGTGTTCGTAGCCTAACATGTGTATCTAATAACTATTCATTTAAATTGAAATTTAAATGCTTGCTAAATATTTTCAAATGATTGTTACTTGGGCTCTGACCCGTACTTGCAAAACTTTTTCCAAAACCTTTTAGGTGTCCAGCTACATGTATGCCAAGTAGGGTGATCTATTACAGGGATACGTAGCTGTAGCACATGTGGATGCTTGGAGGATTTGGACTTAGTCATTTCAGTTACATCAATCCTAGTGTAGGGTGTCATTCAGTATTTCATGCAAGCATGTTTCCCTTAGCTATTTCATTTATATCAGTCAGACTTTGTACTAAGAGATTTTATTCAGGTTGGACTTTATATTGGATTTTGGAACCGATGGTTTGTTCGGTATTATTTTATCTCAGTTATTTATAATGTGGATGGATTTATATTACTATTGCATGGGATGTTAATCATGGTAATAATGTTCCGTTGTTGTTGTTATTTAAATAAAAATATAAATTTTGGCACCGAAATTTTGAATACTAGGTGGCTGGTAAAAAGTTTAAATTGTATTTAGTAGTGATGCTAAGAATTAACCATATCAGATTCCTGCTTTAATTTAATAAACACCTGATCACCCGGTATTTAATTAGATGGGGTGTCACACCAGTTACCACTCAAAACACTCTAACCATGCACCAAAGAAGACAAAAATGCTATCCTCACCTATGAAGATCCCAATTTTGATCCTTCTGTCATAATTAAGCATATCAATAAACCCACATCATAAAAAAACTCACCTAAATTGCTTGTTGTTCTTGAAGCATGATCTTCTTTCTTACTAGATCCCGAGAATACTCCTTAATAATAAATCTCTCTTATGTCAAGGGCTTACATTATTGTTAAAACACATTAAAATATAGGAAGTATGGAACTTCTCACCGTCTTAGAACAAGTGAAATGCTAGAAGATGGAATTACCATTAGAAATGACCCTTGGGGAAAGGATTGTGAAAAGATCACTTAAATATACGTGGAAGATGAAAAATGGTTTCGTTAGTCCAATGATTGGTTTGTACTGTGGGAGGAATTGAGCCTAGATGACATTGTTCAGCAACTGATGGAAGAGAGTATAAAGAAAAAGAAAGTATGTTAATCTCCCAAGTTACTCACAGCACTAAAGCTCAATGGATACTTGAACCCTTCCTTTAAACATGTTTCTATTGTATGGGAAGATTTATATAACGAAGTAGTAGAAGTTGTGGAATGTATCGATTTCTCCTAAAACAACAACATTATCACAATCGGATGGGGGGATTACTCCAATCCCTCAGATATATAAGACAATAAATCCAATAATGAAGTCCCTAGTACAATCTCCTCCTTCGGCAGTGTGATCTCTTTTGAATAACCGTTGTCAGAGATTAATGAAGTTTCTCCAGCTTCGAAAGTAGATGAAGAGACCCGATTAATTTCTTCCTAGCATCTGTGAACCAGATGACCTAGTCAATATGGTATTATAAAAACACAATCCTTCCATCAATAAGTGCTCTTGCCGACAAGGCATTAGAAGAAAAATCTATCTATCAAGGTTTTAAAATAGTCATTTTCTCGTTTTAGGTCAAAATGACATAAATATCATAGTCATCTATTTTATACCATTATTTATGAGATATTGATGTTTTTATCATAGTTAGTTTTTAAAATCGTGATTAAAATAAATAATAAATTTCCCCTTAAATGCCTACATATTTTAAATCATAGTTTTTTAGAATTTTTATACCACATTCGAAAAAAAGCAGACCAATTTGTTTTCACAACAACAAAAAAGTGTGGCTCAACTTTGGGAGACTCTCTCCTCTATCTCACTATTCCCCTAAAAAAACATTTATCTCTTGCGACTATCCCTCAGAACCTTTGCAACTCTAAAGACTCATCGTTTCCCACCTCACCATTTGTCCATGACAAGTCGCTTGCTTTTATCTTGATATATATGTGTTTTTTGAATTTATTAAACATCACTCGCGAGTGGGTATCAATTGAATCCCTTTCAGTAAATTTCTTCTCTATTCTATTAGGTTTTGATGATTACGGCTTTCTGGGTTTTGGAATATTTGATGGAAGTGATATAATTAGGACTGTGTTTTTTATTGTTTGTATATATTATACTAGTATATTATAGATTATAATTATTTTTTGTTGTTTATTCCCCTAATATTTTTACTTTCTAATGTCGAGGAAAATTTGTAATGATTTATTCAAATAGCAACCTAAGTATATCTTCATTGTGCCAATATACTTTGAAGCATTGATTGAGGGGTTTCATGGAAATGTATACTTAGGTATTTGTATATATATTTTGAATTCAATCTATGTACCCCCATCATATAATTATAGCACCAACATAAGGTATTTCTCTATTATTGTAAGTTAGAGTATTAAAATATGTATTCTTCTCTCTTGGATGACTGAATTTATAGATACAACTTAAGGAAAAAACTTACCACAATTAAGAGAGCGGACTACAAGAAATTAGGCAAAGAGTTTACCATAAATTAAGGAAACAAATTACCAGAAATTAAGGAAAAATAAAAAAATGAAGTTCCTAAAATACTCTACTTTCCTATAATTAAGCTATGCATATTCTGGTCAATATTCACAACACTCCCCCTCAGGATGGAAAGTATATTTCTGTAACTCCTAGCTTGATACAAATTGAGTCGATGACAATCTTAGGTGAAATTTGGTGAAGATATCTGCAAGTTGTTTACCATATGGAACCAAAGGAGTAACATTTTCATTGGACTTAATTTTAAACCGAACAAAATGACAGTCAACTTTAATATGCTTGGTTTGTTTATGGAAGACTGGATTGTTGGCAATGTTAATTATTGCTTGATTTTCATAATAAAGAGGTGTTGGTGTATGAACTGGAATCCCAAACTCTAGTAAAGGGGTATTTAACCAAGTCAACTTATAAGTAGTATGCGATATTTCTCGACACTCTGCCTCGGCATTAGAATGATCTATAACTACTTGTTTATTACTTTTCTAAGTCACAAGATTATATCCTATGAAGGTGCAATATCCAGTGGTAGATTTACAATCTGAAGGTGATCCTTCACAATCTGCATCACTATATCCCTCAAGACGATGATATCTAGATGATCGACAAAGAAGGCCATGCCCTGGAGCATACTTAAGATACTTTAGGATATGTATAATTACATCCATATGAGAAATTCGGGGATTGGTCATAAACTGACTCACATTACTAACCGCATACAAAATATAAGGCCAAGTGATGGTCAGATAAAAGATTTTACCCATGAGTCTCCGATATATCTTTGGATCATCAATCAAGTCACATTCATCTGGCATTTATCTAAGTTTGGTCTCCATAGGAGTAGCTATAGGTTTAGAACCTAAATAACCAATATCTATCAAAATATCGAGAATGTACATCCTCTGAGACAAACTGATGCCAACTTTTCATCTTGTAACTTCTATTCTAAGAAAATAACAAAGTTTACCCATAACCTTTGTGAGAAAATTATAACAAAGATGGAGAATCAAAGTTTAGATACCTTCCATGTCACTGTCAGTGATGACAATATAATACAGTTAAATAACTAGAATTACAATACCAATCTTCGTCTTCGTAAAGGATACTGAGTTATTAGCTTGGCTTCGATTCATACAATGAGTTACTATTGCCTTACTGAATTTATCGAACCAAGGATGGGGATACTGTTTGAGTCCATAAATAGATTTAAAAATATGGCAAACATACTCCCCCTTAGAGTCAAACCTAGGAGGTTGATCTATATACACTACCTTAACAAGATCATCATGTAGAAAGACATTTTTGACATTGAGCTAATCAAGTGGCCAATTGAGATTTGAAGTTAGAGAGATGAAGACCCGTATATATTTTAACTTAGGCACAGGAGAAAACGTATCGGTATAATCAGAACCATAAGTCTGAGTAAAGACCTTGGCCATAAAACGAGCCTTGAACCCATTAATCGTACCAATAAGATTATGTTTGACTATGAAAGACCAATGATAACCAACTATATTTTCCCCTGAAAGCATGGGAATAAGGTCCAAGTATGATTCAAAACTAGAGCATGCATTTCTTCCTCCATCACTTTCCTTCAGTTAAGATGAGAAAGATCTTACTTGTATGGATTTGGGATAATAAGATATGATTTAGATATAGAAGAAACTTTAAAGGAAAGAGATAAATGATCAAATGAGACAAAGTTTGAGATTGGATGATCAGTACATATGCACTTAGGTTTACAAACTACAACAGCAAAAAAAAAAGATTCGAGTCATATGGAGAGAGAGGTGGATCTTCAAATGGTGAGAAAAATGGAGGAGGTGGTAGAGATGGATCCATAAGGGTAGGTACTTGAGATACACTTCGGTGCCGACATGGAGTGACACTCCAAAGATGATGAGGAACATGGGTGATAGGAGGGAGAATATTAGGGATAACCGGGGTGAAAATAAATGTTATTGTAATTGACTTCCTTCGAGAGAATCATATGGAACATCCTCAAAAAATGTTACATCATCACTTGAAAAGTGTTTATGTAAGGTAATAACATAGCACCGATATCCTTTCTGGGTAGAGAGAAACCAAGAAAGATGCATTTATGGGAACGAGGATCAAGTTTGTAATGATCAAGAGCTAAATTATGAACAAAGGAAACACATTCGAACGCTATTGGGGGGAGAGAAAATGGGTTTTTACCATGGTATAGTATCTGAAAGGGAGATTTACCTTTAAGAACATGACAAGGAGTTATATTTTGAAGATACGTAGTAGTAAGAACAACATCCTTCCAATACAATTTATGAACATTCATTTGGGTCATCAAAGCATGAGTAATAGCAATAATGGGGCCATTTTTTCTTTCAACTATGCCTTTTTATTGAGAAGTATGAATACAAGAGGTTTGAAGTATGATATCCTTAAATTTAATTAAGTGTTAAATAAATTAATTTTAGTATATTCAACATCATTATCACTCCGAAAAACATAAAGTTTGGCATTAAATTGATTTGAAATTTCAGTATAAAAGTACTGAAAGGCTTTAAGTAATTGACATATATCTTTCAAAATATATATCCATGTTAAATGAGAATGGTCATCAATATAATTAACAAAATAATGCGCACCATATAAACTACTAGTATAAGCTGAACACCAAACATCAGAGTGAACCAATTTAAACGGTTGTAAACATGGTCCATCGTTTCAAAGGTAAAACGTAGTGATATGATGGTTACTAAGTTCACAAGTCTCATAATTAAAAGTAGAAAATTTGGTAAAGATTGAACTAAATGTTGTAGATTTAATGACGATAAGTGCCCCAGACAATAATGCCACTGATACAGAGAAGTTATGGAACGGAGAGCAAAAGTAATCGAAGAGCGAGATGGTTGAAAGTAGTAGAGTCCATCTTTCTCAAATCCCCACCAATGATCCTCTTCATCTTTAGATCCTAAAAAATTTAATCGGTTGGATAAAAAAATCATAGAACAATTAGGAGTACGAATAAGCTTACGTACTAATCTGAGGCACGTATAAAATAGAGGAAGCAGTGATATCGAAAGTTCTAACATTGCCTATCATATGAACATGGGTGTTAGTGTCATTATCAACAGTGGAAAATGATGGGGAAGGAGAACATGAATGATTTGAAAGTGGGTAAATATTACTTGTTATATGATTAGAAGTCCTCGAATCTATAATCCAAGGGGTAGAAAAGGAAAAATGAAGACGTATGGCACTGATGCTGTAGAGACTATATTTACTGAGGAGGATGCGTTAATGCACTCAAGAATAAAATCATACTGGGTCTTAGAAAGAATAATTTGATCTTCATGAATGGAATCATAATTCTCCCCCTCAAGTGTATCATGATTAACCTAAGTGGGATTGCTGCGGAGTTTCCAACAATAGTCAACAAAATGGTAATTTTGACCACTATGAGTGCATCACTTGGTGCTATGACCACTATACCCATAAGTGCTAACACAGACATGGTTAATATGTCCACCATGATTCTCAGGAGGAATAAAGAGCTCAATAGGAGCAGAAAGAGAAGAACGTGTGTTGCTTTCTGGAGTAGAAAAATGGATGGAAGATCTACGAACATGAGCAAAAAGTTTCACCAACAGTTGGGATCTCCTTACCATATAATTTCTGAGAACTAATAGGAGTAAGTTCAGGTTTGAGACCGGAGAGAAATTTAGCAACCCGAAATTACTCCCTAAGTTTTTTCCACGTCTTCAAGTCAGTAGATGATGGTTGATAGACATGTAACACATCCTACATACCTTTCAAACCATAAAAGTATTCCTCTATCGAGTGATCAACTGGTTAGAGAGAAAATATTTCCTGATAAA
This sequence comes from Sambucus nigra, assembly GCA_949130495.1. Taxonomy (NCBI): domain Eukaryota; kingdom Viridiplantae; phylum Streptophyta; class Magnoliopsida; order Dipsacales; family Adoxaceae; genus Sambucus; species Sambucus nigra. Next base: position 213,950,353 of record OX422217.1, read on the forward strand.
TCTGATAAATACGAGAGAGATTCTAATCTTAAGAATACATTTCTTACAGGGTATCCCAAATAGCTTTGGAGTACTCCAAGCAGTCAATATTGTTAAAAATGTTGGGCTCTAAATTATTCCAAAGCTAAGTCAAAATTTGAGCATCCTCCTATTCATAGGGGCAGTTTTAGTGGCATCTGGTTTGGGTGCCATAAGATAAAGGTCTTTCCCACGAGCTTTTAGAGACACGGGGATAACATGAGACCATTGAAGGTAATTAGGAACCTTCAATTTAATATTTGTTAAATATCTAAAAATAAGAGTCCTTGGGTTCCAATTTGTCTCCCATGATAATACACACACACACACACACACACACACACACACATATATATATATATATATATATATACATATATATATATACATATATATACATATATATATATATACATTTTCAATTTAATATTTGTTAAATATCTAAAAATAAGAGTCCTTGGGTTCCAATTTGTCTCCCATGATAATACACACACACACACACACACACACACATATATATATATACATATATATATATATACATATATATACATATATATATATACATATATATATATATACATATATATATATGAAAAAAATATCTAGAACAAGAAGCCCAGATAATAGAGAACAGAGAACAAGAGAACAAAAGAAAGAGGAAGAACAGAAAAAAGGAAAGGTTTAGAAAACCCGCTCTATTACCATATTGTAAGTTAGAGAATTAAAAGATGTATTCTTCTCTCTTGGAGGATTGAATTTATAGATGCAACTTAAGGAAACAACTTACCACAAATTAAGGAAGTTCCCTACAAAAAATTAGGAAAGGAGTCTACCAGAAATTAGGGAAACAAGTTACCATAAATAAGGGAAAAATTAAAACAATTGAGTCCTTAAAATATTATACTTTCTTATAATTAAGCTATACAGATTTTGGTCAATATTTACAACATCTATTTTAGGATTCTGATTTCTTATTTGAAGTTGCAGTGGTTGGGGTGATTTGGGTTACCATGTTGTTTTAATATATGTATATATGGAGCCGATCAAATGCGGACCAGCTTAAGGACTAGTCCGTGTAGACCAATTTTTTTTTAAATACTAAAAAAATAATTTTGAGTTGATTTTTTTATTTTGGTGTTTAAACATTTCGAGGTACCCATGGAAAAAAAATAGCTCAAAATAAATTTTGTTACTATTTAAAAAATTGGTCAAAATATGATAGTTTTATAGTGCTTAAAAACTAACATATTTTTATCGAATTGTTTAAAATAGTAAAAAAAATCATTTTGGGCTAAATTTTTTTTCAGGGGTACCTTGATATGTTTAAAGGCAAAAAAAAAAAAATTAACTCAAAAATATTTTTTAATTATTTTAAAAAAATTGGTCCGTACCAAGTCCACATGGACTTGTTCCCCACTTAGTGATGCCTCTCTTTCTCTCTCTCTCTCTATATATATAATAATAATAATAATAATAATAATAATAAGTTACAATGGTGTTTTTACTATTCATAAGTTTGGAAGACACTTCACGGTTCAGATCGAAACCAACAAGGCAACAATCCGATGATTGAGATTAAAATATCCCTTTTACCATTTTTGACCCTTACATATTTGAGTTCCCCCTCTTTTTAACCCTTAATTTCCTTTCCTCCTTTTACCCAAAATTCAAATACATGGATAAAATGGGAAATTAACCCTTGGTGCCAAATACCAATTTACCAAATCCCACTCTCTCTCTCCCCGACCCTCATTTCTCAAGCATAGCCTCTCTCTCTCTCTCTCTCTCTCTCTCTCTCTCTCTATCAGTGACTTTTTCCCGTTCCCTCACCTGCACCCACACAACCTCTCTCCTCGCTGCGCCGCACCTCTCTCCTTGCCACTACTCCTCTCTCCACGTCGCCTCTTCTCTTAGGTAAGTTTTTAATAGTTTCGATTTTAGGGTTTTATGGTTTCAATTTTAGGTTTATGATTTTAAGGGTTTATGTTTGTGGTTTTAATATTTTTTCTTTTTGTAATTTAGGGTTTTGTAATGGGTTTAAGGGTGTTGTAATCTAGGGTTTTGTAATGATTTAAGGGTTTGTTTTTTATATACATGTATATTCTCTCGTGATTTCACCTTTTATTTTTGTTTTTAAAATACTTATTTGATCTATATGCATTTTTGATGTTCCAGACATAGCATTTTTGTAGATATCAATTTGAACGAAGGTATTTTTGTTTGACAAGCATTGCTCTTCTTTTTCTATTTTCTTAGTTCAGGTTTCAATATGTTTATCATTTTGAACGATGGTATTTTTGGAATAGATTGTTTTACTTTTGCATGGTTCCGTAGATACACACAATATTCAAAATTTGGAATCAATTGTTTCTTGCCTCACTGTGTTTATCGTAGAGTAAATTTTCTTTATATTTTTGTGATTTGGTTCGTTGTTAAAGCCATTTCACTTGGATCTCTGAGTTAACTCTTCTATTTCTCTCTCTCTCTCTCTCTCTCTCTCTCTCTCTCCATATATATATATATATATATATCATGTTTTTGTTTGATCTTTTAGGGTTTTTGTGTTCCACATTTGGGGTTTTATTCGATGTTTTAACTTTTAGGGATTATTTTTGTCGTTATTTTATATTTTAGGTACTAACTTTATGTTTTCCTAATTTTTTATGGTTTCACATTTTTAATGCTCATGATATCTCAGATAACTCTCATTCGTGTTTATTTCTTACTTGTAGATAAAATTTGGTATTGATATTCATTTAGGTGTTCATATAGTTATCATGTATGTTCATATAGGTGTCCAAATGGGTTGTCATGTTAGTTTTGACATTATTGATTTATTATTCATGATATGGAAGCTAATCTTATTCTGTTTGAAATTTAAAATGGATTTCTCTAACCTCTCTATCACATTTTTCCATCCAGGTGTATGTTTAATTCCTTTCTCACGCTTCTCTCATTCAGGTAACTTATATTGATGTTTATCTCATGGTGTTAGGGTGTATTGGATGGGAAAACAAAACCAAATCACTTCTGATTTCATAGAGCGGGTTGTTGCTTACTTAATCATTTATGGAGGTTGAAAGATTCTATAATTGTTGCACTCAATCATTTATGCTTACTCAATATAATCTATAGCCGTTGCACTAATTTAATTTGAAAGTTGTCATCACGATTCATTCCTATATATACAATAAGTTACAATGCTATTCATAAGATGGGAATACACTTTACGGTTCAGATCGAAGCCAACAAGGCAACGATCCAACGATTGAGATTAAAATAACCCTCTTACCATTTTTGTCCCTTACATATTTGAGTTCCCTCTCTTTTTTATCCCTTAATTTCCTTTCGTCCTTTTACCCAAAATTTAAATTTGTGGATAAAATTGGAAATTAATACTACAGAATATTTTACACACTAGCCGGTACACTACTCTATCTCCATCAATCGGACAAACTCTCCCTCCATTGTTCTGTAGCTGGAATAGCTCTCCCCCCCTCTCCCTCGATCAGCAGGTAATTCTCTTTTCATCTCGATCTCGAACCTAGATCGATCAGATGGATTTTGGGGAAAATCTAGGGTTTGAAGATCATTTAGTTTTAGTTTTAGGGCTTTTTTTAATTATGGGTCCTTTGTTGCATTTATGTATGTCATCTCTATGAGTTTGAGATATACTTTGGTTCAAATTAGGTATACTTTGTTTCATTTTTAGTCTTCAAACATGATATTTTGAGATTTACTCATTTTAATATTTTAGGTGTGGTGGTGGTTTAGGTATCGGTTATGGCTTGAGTTTGTTTTTTATAATCTACCCACTGTGTAGAATTTACACATAGATTTTTTTATTTCATTCAAATTTCTTGATTGTTTATGTTTAATGTTTTTAGGCTTCATTTTTATTATTTTTTTAGTTCTATAAATGTTTTCAAGTATGATGAAGGTTCGGTTGATATAAGGTGTTTGGCAAAATGCCTAAGTATATATCTTCTCCTTACTCATTCTCTTTTATTTGTTCTGGATGGAGTGGTTAATTGTATTTCAAAAATATTTGTTTAACTTGATGGAGTGTTCTAATTTTTGTGCCATATTTTTGGTGCGTCAAACTAAAATCCCCAAATATGTATGGTATATGTTATCTTCATAGGCCGGTATATGTTGTTGCAACTGTTGGGTAGGCGTGTGGGGTTAAAAGTTTTCAATTTGTAATTAGTTTTTATCTTCATGGAGTGGTTCATTGTTATAAGAGCGTGCCTTTTGAATTGGGTTCATAAAGAAGTTGCTAAAGAGATTGCTGATATATGGATCAAAATAATTGCTTCAATGGAGGAGTCGATTCACTACTTAATCTTATTTTATATAAATAGTATGATTGCCTCAAATTTCCACAATAATTTGAACAAATTTCTTAGTTTTATCCACAAACAACGGTCTAATTTCTTTTTTCTTATTTCTGAGCGAACTTCTTAAGTTTCTTCAGACATCGTAGGTACTCATCGATGGGACAAAAGGTTGGTTGTGCTGGGTTTGAGCCCCCGGATCTCAAGGTACTCATGCAAAGCATTTTCTAATTTTTCATCGAAATATGAGAATTTAGGTCCCATATATGCAACATGATGTTCGGAGCTTTCTTGATCCATAATCGACACTTTTGTATACTCTCATTTGAGTATTCTTAATAAATAACTACATTTTTTCTTTATATTATAATGTGGGTTGGTATATTGTGAATTACATGGCATTTGACCTCTTATTTTTGTTGCGTAAATTTAAATCTTCACTTTATCACGAGTTGTCATTTATAGTTTGTGTTCATTACGTATACATTCTTATTTGTGTTCTTCGATGAAAAGTAATGCACGTTATTATTTGTGTTCATCACGTATACATTATTATATTTTGGTTGAAGGTACTAATTTTGTTTTAATTGTTCAATGAATTATTTTTTGGTGTTTCTATAAATTAGCAAAACTCACATGTATTTAGAGGAATTAATATTCCTCAGTTTGCTTTCAATAGTGTTGGTTGTTTTTAGCTATCTTCTTTAAGGATCTAACTGTATATATTATCTTATATATGTTGTCATTTTGGTAAGTTTGTGGAGATACAATTTTGATAACAATGGGATGATATTAGGGGCAACTATACAAACTTACCTACTAAATAGTTATCATTGCTTTTATCTACTTTGTTCAGCACCCCTGAGGTACTTATTATGTTTTGTGCCTAATTATTTGTAAATGATCATTCCATTACTCAAATTAGTCATATTGTCGTGATATCGATGGAGTAAATGGTTCTCATGAATATCTTGAAACTAGAAGGTCTATGAATTAAGGGGTCAAGTATTTAGATGAATTGCATTCCTTTGTGAGTAAATTTCCAACTTATTACCCTAATAGTCAGATCTAAGTTTATTCAACAACCATAACACACATTTACTTAAGCTAACACTACATTACATGTTTACTATTATTGATATCATCTGATTTTAACTACAACGTTATATTTCCTCATTTATGTAAGTAATTCTCTTACTGCCTTAACTATTATGTTGTCATATTTGTTCACATCATTGTGTTATTAGTGCCTATGTATAATATTAGTTTATTGGTTACTTCATGTTCAAAATGGATAAAATCTAGATTTTATTTCTACCGGTGTTTAGAATTTGAAGAACACGGCCTTTGACAAATTATGGGAGTATCTGATTAGCTTATACTCGGTAATATCTTATTGTTATTTATAGTTATATCATGTTGGTTTGTTTTTGTAGACTGAATTTGGTTCTATTGTTGGGACATTTTGTTAGTTATAATATATGAATGTCATCATTTGCTATTGAAATGATATACAAAGGAATCTATTGAAGAATATATTGTTACATTTGTATAACTTTCGATGTAGAATGATTTTTTTTCCTGTGTTAGTAGCTTATGAGCTTTTGTGTGTGCATCATTTAGGTGGAGTAAGTTAGGTAGAATGGTAGTTTAAGAGAATGTTCATGTACTAAGTAAATGAGCAAAATTAAGTAACAACATATGAAGATGGATGAATTCAAAGTTGACCTACAATTAACGACGACAGAAGCAATTATCGTAACCATCATCTTTAGCGTCGTACGATCCTGCCCTGTTGTTGCCACCGTTATGCGATGATGTTCCCTTTGTGGAAACTTCTTTCCTATTATCTTTCGTATCCCAATCATCCCAGGAAACTTCTTTCCTCTTTTTGTAAAATAAATTATTTGTCTCCGTGTCACTTAGATCTGTTTTAATTTTCATCTAATTACGAGTAATCAGTTGATGAGTTAGATTTATATTTGTATTGCAAATATCATCTTATATTGTTAATATTTGATAATTTTGAAATGGAAGATGCACATATTGACATTTTGAGATTATATACCTATGTTCATATGTATTCAATTTCTTAGTATCTGCATTCTATGATGAAATTGATGTTGGCTTGGGTATTTGATAAGTTAGTTTCAACAAGGATGATGAAGTTTGGAATGTGCCGAAAAAATATGAACCTCACTTCCTGCTGCAAAATATGGCATCTATCTGCATTTTGTGACGAAATTGATATTGGCTTGGTGCTTGAGAATGATTTTATGTGTTCTATATGAACACATATGAAGGATAATCGATTCACTTCCCATCTTCTTCATTATAATAAATGAGTCCCACTATTTTGGTGTATATTACTTATCCACATTCTGATACATGTTTGGTTAAATTGGGGTAAGGTCAAGAGTTCCATCATCATACGTAAGCCGTTACTTCTTTCGTTGCGTATCCCCAGTGCGTTAGCGTCGACTTCGGCTGTTCTTACCAAACCAGGGAAAATGAAAGATGTCATACAAGTTAGTTATTTTGAAGGCAGAAACAACTTTGAGTCTGTAATAGCAGATATAGCTCATTGGGGATCAGTGCGGTAACTATATATGGTCGATCATGAATTGTTGGCATTTGGAAGTTTTGAAACTCAAGTAATTGTCCTACATACATATTTTCCAAGGTAATTAAGCTTTATTTTTTTGTACTAATATCTAAAGTACATGGAAGACTTTGTAAAATCGTGTATCAATGTATAAAGTTCATACTGAATCAAAGTATATTTCAGTTGTATATACCGGTGATAATTTGAAACTACTATAACTTGAGGCATGTTGTCAATATAATCATTTTATGTACTTCAACTGTTATGAAATGCGAGACCTGTTATTATACACTTCAACTGTATAACTGTTATAATTTTAGACATGTTAATACGACTTGCGCTTCTAAATGATAGATTTTGTTTTTGTTTTTCACATTAATGGATTCGAGTGGGAACTCTATGTGGGGTGTATTGAGATGTCAAGTGTGGCCTACTATTTTTTTTCCTGATATAAAAATTGGTTATAAAGTTATATGGGTTTGGTTGTGTTATAAAGTATGTCAAAAACACTACCAGCTTGAACATTTGCTTTTCACATTTTTGGTATCTTTCACGTGTTTAATGTTTTATATTGCATCTTGGTTTATATATTTAGTCAGATTACAGTTTAGGGGGTTTGATTTATTGTCTATTTTCTTTTGTTCTTAGGTTCTTTTAGGTTTCAGAAGATGACTTTGGAGGACCCCATGTCATTGCAGAAGCCTTCGAACAGGAATTTCAGTATGGTAATAGAATTTTCATATGGTAGCAGCTAACTAATGGTTTTATTTTTTAGAGTTTGGAATGGGAGATACATGTTGGTACTTATATGATAGTTCAATGGAATCCTACTCACTTGATTTTATTATGCGATGATTTCAATGAGTCCTTTTACTTGGCTTTGTATTTTGATGGTTCTTTTATAGGGATTTGTTCTAATGAGTTGGTGAACATATTTATTGGTATTTTTTTTGGGTACGTCGTTTTGATTTATTTATGTTAATGCTTAAATAATGTATATTATTTGTTTATTGATTTAAGTTTCTTCGACTATTTATGTAAATTGCTCTATCTATTTAATTATATCTTTTGTGCAATAATGGTACCTGCACAAAATATGTTTCAAAGTGTGCTTTTTTCCATTCATTTGTTCACTGAAGATCTTTTTCATTTCGATTCCTCTGAACTTAATATCCCTGATGATGTGTTCATCACTTTTCTTGATTGTGGTATGGTTTTTTGATGATATTTGAGGCTATCATCTTGGGGTATGGTAACCTGCTCCTAGAGGTGTCTATTGAGAAGGATGTTGGACGGCTTGATGTTTCCATGGGTGAGTCTAACACCAGCCTTGGAATGGATGTGGGCAATCCCCTTAGCATCTACAAGTGAGATTTTAAATCTTGAATCCCAGTCAACAAGAGTTCTTCCTATACCCCTATTACCTGTTATTAATTTATATAAGGACAATTTGGTAGGACACAAAAAAAATTACAATGGAAATTTTTTAATGTCATTCTTGAATGCCATATTCGAATGTGCTTCCTTTCGATTTTCATGTGCTTCCTTCATGTACTTCGGTAGATTCAAGCAGGGAAGAAAACTCATTTCATCTCCAATCTCTGAAAAAGAAGAAAACTGATTTCATGTACTTACATCATTATTATCATCTCCAATCTCTTAATTATTCTTCTTTTCATATTTCTACATTCACATATTACCTGATCATGTTAACGATCTTATCAAACTATTTGTTGCCATTATAAATCTTTAACTTAAGCCCTTGATAGAAATGATACAAGTTTTTGATTAAGGTGAAAAGTCCAATTTGGGCCTTGTAATGAATTATTTGATGTGTCTATGTCCTTGCTGCATAATATTGTATAGAATTGATATCTTATTCATTTTTTCTATCTTATAGTTGATGATGGTGTATGGTTTTATTTATTTTAATTGTTGAATTTAGCAGGCACTTGCCAGGATGTCTAATTTGAATTGAGCAGGCACTTGCCGGAGGACTCAACAATCAGTGGAGAGTCCAAGTTTGCTACACTTGGGGCTGATTCCTTTGACACGGTTGAGATTGTTATAGGACTTGAGGAGGAGGAATTTGGGATCAGTGTGGAAGAAGAAAGTGCCCAGAGCATTGCTACTGTTCAGGATGCAGCTGATTTAATTGAGAAACTTATCGAAAAGAAGGATCAAACTAATTAGCAAAGAAGTCGGTAAAATAGGATTTTATCTTGAGGAAAGTTGCTTTTAGTTGGATATTTTACCAAAATCTTCATTATCCTTCATTTAACTACTTCTTATATAGCTACAATAAAAGCTCAGTTGATTTTCTTTGGTGGTTTTTATTCTCCCCAAAAATGTATTACAATTGTATATGAAGATATGAATACCTTATTATATATTATTAGTGTTCGATTTTATTTAGTATTTGTGCTTGCTTTCATTTAGTATTCGTGCTTGCTTTCATGTAGTGAAAACAGTGGGGACAATCTATTTCTTATGTTCGTTTTTCTTATGAGCTGCCCAATGTTTATAAATGATATACTCATTTATATATGATTGAATGCGATGAGCTACCCCACTTTTTGAATCTGTAGAAGTTCATTTGGTAATGTTCCCAATGTTTATAAATGATGTACATATGCTTGAGTGCTGCTGCTGTACGCTGACTACATTTGGGAATAATTTCTCAATTCAACATATATACTTGACTATTGTACACAGACTATATGTGTTTATCTGAGAAATATCTGAATTCAAGTAACTTGACTGCTAGTAATCATTTATTTCTGTCCAACTATATGCGTTGATACTTAACTTTTGTTGGTATCTAACTTTGTCTATATCTGTCACTTTTTTTTGAAAGTAGTGTATTATGTTTGATGGTAGGTTGCAGGACATATTACGTTGCAGGAACTTGAATATCTCGAGCCTAATTAGAAATTTTCTTTGTTGTGCAGATTACTTCACAAGACATGTTTTTATGAAATGATATTGAGGGTGGAATTAAGGTAAGTGATAGTATAAAGGCACGCACTTTTACAATTCTGTGTACTAGAAAATTTGGATTTTGTTGAGGCAAATGTTGTTCGGGTTTTGCGCCCCTAGGATATTCAATGAGTAGATTGTGGAGTTATGTTGGTTAATGTAAGATGTTATATCAATTTAGATGGAATTTTTGTAATTTATTTTAGCCTTTCATTGGTACGATCTGAATGAAATAAGATCTGAATTCGAAATTGTGCGTGTGTTTCACACGCATTTTATCATATACTCCAGGTTGACAAACTCAATTTCTTTGAACATGTACTCATACCATACCATAAGCACTATTACCCAATGACAATTATCACCGTGGCATTAACACGCATATACAACCCTAGCTAATCGCATACCATGTTTATTAGTTTTCTTTATTTGAAATTTTTAGTTCCTTTTCATGAAAGTCGAGATTGAATGTCAGCATTTTCGTGGATGTGAAAAAAATGGGAATTACATGATAAAAGAAATTTTTTGTTAGTGAACAAATTATGGATTTATGTTTTAAAAAATTATTTGTTTAAAAAACATAAAATATTATTATTTATTTTACATTATTTTTGTTTTAGATATTATTAATGCAACAATGAAGTTAGTGATATTTTGTGGAGGTCCATCTATGAAATATTGGTCCATGACATGTATGTCTTATTAGAATATGATTTTTATTTAATTAGAATAGGCTTTATATTATTTATAAACCTTATCTAACTTATGTCTATATGGGTTATATTATTTTTTTATATAGATTTTTGGTACTCATTGTTTAGACATTAAGTTAATTATGTTTACGTTCGGTAGTCATTGTTTAGACAATAAGTTAATATTTTTTTATATTTATTATGGATTTAAACTAACATGTCTATTTTTTGTTGTTTAATTTTCAGATTATGACTAATACGAGGAGAACGTGTCAATTAGATGCTTGAGTTTGGGGCCCTGTTTAGCTTTGAGCCCTATGTCGCCCCCATTACAAATGTACCACGAGTTGTTTGATCGATCGATGACTTATATTTTTTATTAGATCGAAACTTTATTAATGTGTTTAAGAATTATTTTAATCATCATTTTGTTGGTAAAGTTGCAAATATTGATTTGGTTTATATAATGTCCAAGATGGACTATTTGTGTAGCCGAGTAGTTTTGGTTTCTTAAGCAAGTGGATAGTCTTATAAATAGAGGGTACTCTGCCCAAATTTTCTAAATCGTGTACACATTTATGTATTTTATAAAAAAATCTATGATTACAAGTCTTAGTCGACGCATTTTTTTAGAACTGTTCGTCGTGCCTTATTTTAGCATAAAAGGTTAGTACCACGGTGTATGTATGTATTTTAACTTATTTGTATTGAAATTAAATCAAGTCGATCATTATTTTGTTGTCATTATTTTAACATAAAAGGTTTGTACTACGGTGTATGCATGTATGTACATAAACACTGCGTCTGTATGCAAATACGATGTATGGTCCAATCAACAACGTAAACTTTCAAAACTTTGCATCGTGCCTTCAGGCACGGGCATATCCTAGTATATATATATTCTTTTTGGTAAGCTTCACTAGTGTCGTTTACTGTTTAAAAAATTATTCATGTTTCATTTGTTAAAGAGCTATATGTACTAGATGTTTGAAGTTCATTGACTTATAAGAGAATAATGGTACAAAGGTGGAGTCAACCTGTGAAATGTTTGTACAAGTATGTTCATATATATGAAGAATTATGGGATTAGTTATGTAACAACCCGAGATCTTGGAGACGGTAATTTATTTATTTTGGGAGAAATAAATATTATTTTAATTAGAGATGAATTAAATTGGCAATTGAGGTCAAAATTTGGAGTTGTTAGAAAGTGTCTCGAATGGAAATTCTGAGGGTACCATTGTGTCTGGAAGAGTTGAGATAATCGAAATGACTATACTTGGGGTCTATTTAGGTTTCGAAATAAATTAGGACCGTTTGACTCGAATTAAAGTTACCGAGTCATTTAAAGTGTGTATTATCATTTAAAGATGTGTATCTTGGGGATTAGGGCTTATTAAGCCTACGGGAGATTTATTCTCCTTAGAGAGAAAGAGAAATAGAAATAAAGAAAGAGAGAAGAAAGAGAGAAGAAAGAAAGAAGAAGAAAAAGAAGGAGAAAAGAGAGAGAAATAGGATTTTTCGGCATACACGTGATCTCAAGGCGTATTCAGACCCTTCGAACCCGAGGCAAGTGATTAAACTTGCTAAATAATTGTTGTGTACCATTTATTGCATGATTTGTGGATTGATATTATGGGTTTTAGGTTTAGTTTAACAAAACCTAACTTTTCGGTATAATCTTAGATTTGATATGTAGATCTTAGATTTGAAGATAAAAATTAGTTTATATGTATTCTAGGATGAATATTGATGATATATTTATGATTGGGTTGGATAAAAAAAATGATTGGAAGATGAGTAAAACAAATTTTGGGTATTTTAGGCTTACAAAATGTATCCATTTTGGAGGTTTCTGAAGGGCCGAATCGATTCGGCCTCCTACCGAATCGATTCGGAAATATGCAGGTGCCCAGGTCTGAATGACCGAATCAATTCGTAACCCAACCGAATCGATTCGGCCTGAGACAGAATCCCAGGTCTAGTGACCCGAATCGATTCGCTGGGCCGAATCGATTCGGAAACAGGGCTTTTGAGGGATTGTTTTTCTAAGGAGAATTTCATCCCATTTTGTTCGAGGTTATCAATTGGGAACCTCTATAGGAGTTAATTGGAGTATGTTGTAGAGATTTTTAGAGAGTTTCCTTTATAAGAAATTATTAGAGTCATATTGACTAAGTTTGAGGAATACCGATTAAAGATTTTGGTATTTTCTAAGTGGGGAAACCCACCTTGATCGAAGATTCGATTGGGAGATGATAATTATAATTATATGAGAGAATGAGACAAGTTTAGAGACATTTGATCTTAAGATCCAATCCCAAATGGGATAACTTTAAAGGTTCATAAAATGAATTGAACCCTAATATGGATGGAGAATTATAATTACTAAATGATGTGCCTATGGATGTAGAAATATCCTTAATGATGATTGATTTAGGAGATATCTTGCACAAATGAGAAATGCTAATTGAGGTGCATTAGGATAAAGAATATCCTTAACTTAAATAGAATTGAGAGACAATTCATAATAGAAGCGACATGTGAGCTTCAAGCGAGAAATAATATAGTGTATACTAAGTGGGGAAGATGTGTGAGAATTGACGATTAGTATATCAAGAGAGATAATATGATAAACAATAAAATAAATTCTATTGCGCCTAAGAGCGTATAATAAATATGAAAATGATGTGGCATGTATACCTTATATGATGTTATATCTTTATTATGTGGGATGTGTGTATAAATTATATGATGGTATATATATACATGTTAAGCATACCCTCTCCTTGCTATCATTGGGAAGTTTCGTGCGTAGTGGGTGAGCATCCTCGCTAAAAAAGCTGGATGTGGATATTCCCCAGGTCATAGTCGTCCATGGTGGTCAGCAAATGACATATGTATACATTTATTTATTTCGGGGGTGAGAGGTCGTGGGTATGTGTCGCTCTTACTTGCCGGTTAGGAGCTATGACCGCTTCCCAGACGTTGTGTGCGTGAGTTGATCACGAGGTGGGTGTCGTTGAACCCCACCAGGTGGCCCCAGTTTTGCTACGTATATGGGCAACTGGAAGATGATAGCATGTGAGCCCGCGTCCTTTGAGTTATAACTCGGTTGGATGGTTATTATTGCTTGTGCTTATACTTGGGTATCAAGGGCATAATGGACCTCAAGGACTAACATTGCCAGGATTGGTGTATTGAGGGGGTTCCTTGTTTGGATTTCGCCTCGGCGAGACGTCCCACGCACGAACCGCAGTGTAATGTTGGAAATTGGGGAGAAGTTATCCTTTAATGCTCATATATATATATATATATATATATATATATATATATATATATATATATATATATATATATATATATATATATATATCACCTATCCCGACAATCGATAGTGCCAGGAGTAGTGTAATGTGGGGGTTCCTTATTTGGATTTCGCTTCGGCGAGACATCCCACGCATGAAACGCCATGTACTGTTGAGAATTGGGAATATTAATTAATTAATTAAAATTAGAAAATAATAATTTGGGTTACATGCATCATGCATTGAGGGCATAATGAGCTCCGAGGATCGATACGGTCAGGAGTAGTGTAACGAGGGGGTTCCTTGTTTGGATTTCGCCTCGGCGAGACGTCCCACGCACGAAACGCAGTGCCGTGTTGAAAATCGGGAGGAGTTTAGTCCTTAACTCTTGATGCTAATAACTCATTGATAATTCTATATATATCTGTTTACATGCCAAATGAGGGCATAACTAGAATATATGAAATTCTAGTAATTGGGAATTTTGACGTGATACAAGCATGATGATGCAACTTTATATGTTTAATAAATGAACATTATAAAGATAACTATAATACCAATAATAAAGTATATAATTTAATGAAAATAGATAAGTCTAGATTGGGAAATAAGTTAGGTGATTTCAATTAAACATTTTCCTTTGGGATTAAGTTAGATTCTTTTACCTAAATAGAATTTGGCATTTATTTGGAGATCACGTGCATACGTTTAGTGCACGCTTTATTTGAGAGGTGAGTTGAATTTTATGGAGAGTTCGATTCCATTAAATCATGTAATAATGCATTTATAATTATTATGCATTTTAATACACTTGCTATAAAATATTTTTCAACTCGGGCTTTGACAAGTTTATATTTTCTCCCTCCATGTATATATTGTATTACTTTAGGTGCTCCTCTGTATGGACGCCGTTGATGTTCATCCAGTATTCGTGGAGCTGTGGAAGTAGAGGACTGTTGCGGCACCTTGTTTTAGCCGATTCCTATCTTTGTATAGCTAGATTAGGATTCAGTTGTCTGTTGAGTTAGTATTCAAAGTGTTGTAGATTAACACTTTCATATTTTATTTCTCAGATCATTGTATTTTCTGTTACCCGACAGCATGTTCGGGTATTTTATTTGCACAATGTAATGTACTCTTTTATATTATTGGAGTTTGCACCTTATACTCATCATAGTTAGATGTAGTTTGTTGGTTTGTATGCAAAGTTGCTTTTGTTGTTGTTGTTAAATAAAAAAGTTTTAAATTTTTGACAATCCACTTTGAATGATTTCGGGTAGTTAGCCTTATATTATATAGTATTGTCAGTTGATGTTGAGACTGTTCCGTCTGAGATACCTAATTTAATGTAGTATAGGGCTGGCCACCTGTTATTATTTTGAGCGGGTTGTCACAAGTTATTGGGTTGGGAGATATGTTTTGTAATTTAGTTCCCGTCCAAATTGCATTATATTGGTAATTTATTAGTGGTGCACGCACCTATGTTTTTTTTAAATAATGAGAACATATATTTAGAAATGATAAAATTGACACCATTTAAGCGTGAATCGTGGTATGTATCATTTGCAAAGAACTCAAATATCAAGATCCATTTTATATGCAAAATAACATGACAAATTGCTCAAATACCCCTTTAATTGCTTTACTTTGATCTTTATTAACAACTAGCATGTTACTCGTGCAATGAGCGGGTGTACTACAATATTTGTTAAAACTATAATAAATTTAAAAAAAAACTCAAATAAAGAACTAACAATAATTGTAACGTGGCATATTAAGATATTTGTTAGGATTGATAAATTCCGAACTTTAAATCCATATTAAACAATCCTAACCATTACAATAATGTAGTTAAAAATATAAATAAATTTAATGAATAATACAAATTAAGAATAGATTATATACGCATAAACGACTAAAGATAGCAAGTGAATGGAAATATTGCACACTACTTTTGAGGTTGAAAGAATAATATTTTTAAAATAAATTCCAATTGCCAGAAATAAATTTAAGAAATTAAAGAAATCTCAATCAATTCAATCACCAAATATAACAAATAGAAATGTATAATATGAAACCGGTATATAACCCGGTTATTTAAAAACATGTTACGTGAAAAATTATGACTTCATGGTGTCATTGATAAATTTGTATAATTATTTTCTATAAGAGTCCATATTGACAAAAAATAATCCTTAAAGATATATGAAGTTAGAGTAACAACTATTGTATAAATAAATGATAAATCATACAACTCTAAAAAAATGTTTTTTTATAATTTTCTTGACATACCTAATTTATAAATGGCAAACAACAAATTGTAAGCTACTCATAAACACAATATTTTAACACACCCACCAAACTCATCACACCAAAAATCACCTCAATAACCACACTAAAAAACATTACCTTGAACCATCAACATAAATAACAAAATTACCATTGTGTTAATTCCAATTAACCCACCTCGTTATGATATTCTTCATCATCGCCACATAAATTACTTATTTACTTAACGACGCTTTCGTCTGTTAATTTCTGCCATCCAAATTAGTCACATTCGTAGGCCATGGTCAATATCAATTGGAAGATAACAATTTTTTTTTGTTACCACTGCTATATTATTTCTCTTTTCTTTCTGTACAGAATTTATTGGATATGTAATTTTAAATATCTCGATTTATTTTAAAATACTTGGATATGTTTGGATACTCCCAAATATGGTTGCATACATCATTTTGCACAACATTATTTTGTGCAAAAGACAATACCTAGTTAGTTGAGAGAAGTTTATAAAAAGTATTACATGTATATATCAAATTCAATGTGCACTGCGTATACTAATCCTACTTTCTCGAAAATAATATGTTTCACATCGTATAAGTATGGCTACATCCATATCTGTGTTTGTCGATCAGTACAATAGTTCTTGAGAGAGATCACATAGTGGGTCCATCACCTTTTAAAGTTGTGATACAAAAATTAAAATAAAATAGGGTAAAATGCAAGAAAACTCCTTAAATGCTGTGATTGAAAATACCCCCTAATTTTGCCTTTGTTAGCAAACTTTTCTGAGTAAGGCATGGGAAGAAATTGTTCAAATCCATTTTCTATTAGATTTCTTTCGGGCCAGGGAGATATAAAGAGAAGATAATAAAGAAGGGTATTAGAAATGGATATAAAATACAGTAAAAGACTTCATACATAAATATGCCTTTACATTTTTTATTTGATCAGGAGGAGAAAGATCAAATGATTTTTTCTATGAGTTTTTGTGTGTGTATTGCTTAACGTAATTGAAAGCAAACATATTGTATTAATGAGAATTAAAACCTCTAATACTATCGTATTATAGGTATATAATAGATGTTGTTAGATTTCTTTTTTCGTATTAAATCCTATTTGGTGAAATTTTTAGTAAGATAAGATTTTGACTCTTTTCCCTCAATATAACAAATGCTTATTGAAAATAATTTTGTTTTTTTTTGTATTGAAATATTTCTCCAGTACTATTTGCACATGAATGAGAACGACCATAATAGGCTTAAGCTCTTGTTATAAATGAAATTTGTACTTAAATTCTAGAGTTTTTAAGAAAATTTGTTTAAATAATATAAATTTGTAGTGAATGACCAAAGTTTCAGAGGTCTGTAAATTAAATCCCAAACTCCGTATTTTTCCAAAGCTATCAAGAAAAATCCTAAATGTCACAAATATTATTCTCCTCATTTCATCAAGGCTAGTTATGTTGATTACATCTATAAATATATCATAAGTTGCGATTATATTCTCATTCAAGTTTATTTCCCTTATAGATTTTTTTATTGAAATTAGATGTACTGAAATTGGTTTGTTATTTCTCGTAGCAGTTTGTTATATTAACTTAATAGACAATTAATGGTTAAAGAAGAGTTGTAAATCTAAGGATAAAATATATATGCCTTGGTACACCATAGGAGATAATAACCACATGGATTACTTAATTAGTAATATAAAAATACGATTCCCCTTTGTACACTATGCTACTTGTGAGTAAGCTTATTACTTCTCGGAGGAATATTTTGTATTATTAATACACCTTTAGATCTCTTATACAGCTTCCAACACATTAATACATGGAAATGTCAAGAATGTCTTCAAGGCCAACATTGATTTGTTGGCATAGTCTTTAAATTCACCTCAAACTCTTTCTCTCAATTCGTCAATTAATTCTATGCCATTTCTTTTTCTGATACATTGACATTTAGTGACACAATTTTCTTGGTTATTTGCAGTTATTTACAGTGACTACCTTGATTTTTTTACACAAGCCATTTATTTCAACCGCATTTATCATCGATTGAAATCTATATAAAAATTCCACAAGGTTGGAATTTCTACTCATTTATCTTTGTCTGTTGTTAAAAATCCCTTTCAATATGCAAGTCCATATTTCTCCTAATCAAAATTTTCTCATGCTATAACTTAACGAAACATGTTGAGAGTAAATGAATTTTCAACCTTCTTTTAGGTTAAAAGGCAAAAGAAAAGATTATGTCTTTATTGAGGTGGATTTAATTTAGTTTTCATGTGTAAGAGGGTAATGGTTGTAGGTTGGGGTTCTCTCAAGAGCTGAGATGAAACCTATATTATATAACCACCAATAAGATTATTTAAGGAACATGGGAATATGAAATAGAGGGCAAGAGACAATACACTTATTTCACGAGAGCCGAAGAGAAATAAATGAGACAAAGCACAATATTCACACATGGGGTTTTACCTTTTGATTTTCTTAAAGATGGTGGGTGATAACAGGTCTTTAATGGTCGAAGATTTACGAGAATGTTTGGAGTATGTAATGAGACATAAAGGTCAGTACCCCATAAATGGGGTTTAGGTATTCCATTTAAAGGCATGTAGGTTTTAATTTGGTCCATTAATCTCAGTTGACGAAGAGTCATGTTCAATGCATATAATGAGAAGTTATATGAGAAGTGAATACTGTCATATTCAATGCATTTAATGAGAATTGATATGAAAAGTGATAAGCTATCAGGTGAACAACGAATGAATAATGTCACGTAATCAACAAAAATACAAGTAATCACTACACCAAAACTGTCGAGTTATCATGGTCATTGACCATGACAAGTCCAACTTGTCAAGGTCAATGACCATGAAAAGTATGGAGGTGATAATATTTTTTGTCACGAATTTTTCACAATTTTTTACCGTGATAATTTTGGACAGAATTAAAAAAAACTGCTGGGCAGTATGGCCACTACCACTGCCACTGCCGAACAGTACATTTGTACCTGTTATAACGAAATTGTACCTATTCAATCAACATATATATCCAAACAAAATACAAATCATATACCAAATCAAGGCATTTATAATCCATATCCAAATAAAACAGAAATGCAAATATCCATCATATCCAAACCAAACTGTACCAAAATCAAAAGAATATAAATATAATCCAACTTTCAAAATCAAAAGAGATAGTAATAATGTCAATCTTCAGCAGGTCAGAGGAGGAAGGAAGGCCACACAACATATGAATTCACACACCCCCAATATGTTGAACGCCGCATTGTCCATATAACCACACATGTGAGTTTTCCTTTCCCTCCACCATATTAGTGACGCACACTATTGACTTAATGTCTTAGAGGGGACTTCCATGAACTGGCATACCAGGGGGGAAGTTCGAATCCCTCAACCCCTCGCTATCGGTAGGCTACAGTATATGTTGAGTAGATGCACATTCGACCAACCAAGTGTTGACATAGCTGTTCGACGGGGCTCACGATGGGAAACGGGTCATCATATTGTACTGAGTCTGTGCGTATCGACGATGAAGCAATGTCGTCAATGTCGGCATCCTCGTCCTCGTTGTCCTCCTCCTCTCCCAGCCTCTTTTTCCCATTTCCCTTGCCCGTACCCTTTCCCAATGGACGCTTAATAAAGGCGTACATATCTTAGACTGTCGCCTCTAACCTTGATAGCTTATCGTCATGGTATTACACCTTTATGGGCCAACCCGTTGTTACTCGTCTCCATGCTGGTGATCTTGGACTTCCTCATCCACGAGCTCACCCCTAGTCCTCTTGTTGCAATCTGGGCCGAGCACTTGGTTGAGTGCATCCATAGCCAAATATGTTTTGTTTGCATCAGAATGCGACCCATGAACATCCTTAATCCTTTCTTGAAAAAAATAAAAAGTACACGATTACTCAATTAAGAAAATAAAAAAATTATAACATAATTGAAAAAATTAAACATTTATAACTTACAATGGTGGCTGCGACGCTCAGGGCCACCTCATTATCCTTTTCCTTTTTCGTTCGAATTGTCACACATGTATCAAGCCTATGTGGCCTACCCCAGGGCCACTCCCCATCTCCTAATATAAAATAATGCATAATTAGTAAGTAATGCAAATTAATGGTAAATTATAATTAACAAAAATTAAAGAAAATTAAAAACTTACCATCCTGTGCTCCATCTTGGCGTAAGACATCCGCCCGGAGTAGTGTACATCTTACTTTTTTGCCCGGTTCTCCCTCCTCAATTGGCGAGATGCCAATTGCCGCTCAATGGTTTCATTGTCGATACATTTCTGCCATTGTACCAATGAGATTGGCTCCTTAGGAGGGACTCTATCACGGAGTCTTGGAATGGACTCCCCGGTCTTCCCAAAGTTCCGTGCCCATAAATTCTTCTTCCATGTTTTATATTGATCCCTCAATTGCCCCAATGTGGGGTCGCATAGATATTCAGGCAGGATGAATTGTTCCTGTCAAACAAATACAAATGTAAATATAAATATCAAATATTCAACCTGTAGCTCCCCCAGATGTTCATCTTGAGGTCAGTAGGCACGACCCTCCAATCAGTGTAGCCTGACCCTACAATAGCCTTCTACAACTATAGTTCTCTAGCTCATAATGTGGTATTATTCTCAATGATGGCCCCTAATTTACCCCATTTTTAGGGCATACTGTTCGAGGATTCCTCATTTCCTCCGCTACCGCATCCTAATGAAGTCATTTTCTGCAAAATAAAATAAAATAATATTAGTACAAAGATGTATATGAAATTTGAATTAATGCTCAAATTCAATAATAACAATACATACCAATACCAATACCTACCAATATCAATTTATACTAATATCAGTTTATACCAATTTTAATTTATACCAATACCAATACCAATTTCAATTTATACCATTACCTGCTTAACTTTAAATTATCGTCCGATAATAATAGATCAATAGAACAATACATCCACTGATGATTACAAATAATTTGAATAGTTATTATAAATCAAAAAATTATTTCAGATTCAGGTTATCATTAAAAATGGATTGATATTCGGTAGGTGCATCCAAGTCATCGACACTACTATTTAGACTCTTTGGCGCATGTAGGACTATTGACAATGACTCGTTGTTGATATACTCCGAGTAAAGCACTTGCTTAACCATTTAAAAAGAACAAATAAATGGCTCATTGATCACGTGTTCATTGCTCTTCAACTTGGACAAGTTAACCATGATCAAACTGGTACTAGATTAACTTTACAAGCATTTTTATCCTCAAATCTTACCCAATCATAGTAAAATACAACCTCTTTGAAGTTTAGATAGTCCAATTTTAAATATATTTCGAATTACACCATAGTAGGTCATTTATGCTTCAATGTGATTTTTATCTTTTGCGCTCCCTCAAAAAAAGTAAGAGCCTTGTATGAAATGCCCGAGTTATATACATTTGTATTTTCCTCATACACCCTTGTTCCAAATACGTAGCCGTTTAGTCGATACTTTTTGTACTCTTATGCTATTTGCAAGGGTCTAGTGGCTAGACGAGAAAGCCTTGATGTCGCATCACCCGTCTTTAAAATCTGAGAACATAGATAAATTAATTAGGTTTATTGTAAATCTTTCTTGTAATGTTACATTTGATAACTGTCTATATTAATTATAATTACCTTGTGTGACAACCACAACCTAAACTTGTTGTCTGATTATGCCATTGATTTTTCGTCTTTTACTATTCTCAGAGGCTTCATATATTCTGCATAGATCGTCAAGAAAGTATTACAAAATTAATCATGTAAAAAATAAAATAATTTAAAAGTTAAAATAATTTAAACTTACTTTTTCCATTCTTTGACATCTTCATGTGTGTCAAGAAAATAACGAGGTACTTATTCATGTTGCAATATTTCACTCGTTTTCCCATCACATGGCCACCCCCATCGATGGACTCATCATTGTCATCCACGTTGGTCGAGTCAGGCATATATTCCCGAGTGTAGATTGATGACTCCACGGTGATGTATTCCTCTGCAATTGATCCTTCAATGTATCGTGTATTCTTGAAATAATCTTTGAAAACTTTCTTCAATCTTCCAAACGGTTACATCCACCAATATCTTATTGGGCCGTAAATTAGTGCTTTGTCACAAAGGTGTACCAATAACACTTATGTTAAAGAAAGATGGGGGAAAGTACTTCTCCAATACACAAACTCCTTCGTTTACCACCAATTTTGCGGCCACTTTGTGATCTCGACTGACTACCTTCTGGGATAAAAGTAAGACCCAGATAATAATTTGCATAATAGCCCTCCACAAATCCTTGTTCTTGGAGAAACGGTCCTTAAACAATAAAGGAACTAATGGCATGATCACATGCCAATCGTGGGACTTACACTTATGTAAATCATAGGTAGCATTATTCACAATCCTTTTCAAGTTGGATGAAAATTTAGATGTAACTTTAAAATTATATATTGTGTCTAAAACCACCTTCCTTTCCTCACTCGTCAAACTAAATACACTAGGGGGAATTATTGTCCTTCCCTTACTATCTTCTTTCAACCATAGTTGTGGCTTAAGTTTCAAATCTTTAAGGTCTTTTCGTGCATTTTCTCCATCATCCGAATGAATTCGCCTAAGGCATGTTCCCATAATATGTTTATCAATGTTCTTATTTGCGTGCATCATATCAAATACATGGCGCACCGGGTTATTCTTCCAATAGGTATGTCAAATAAAATTAAACTCCTAAACCATGCCTTTCTTATATCAGTTTCATTCCTAGTTGGGGTCTTATTATGCTTGATATTCTTAAAATTAGGATTCTTACATGACACATTAGGCCCAAAATTAGAAGATTTACTTTAAATTTATGAGACTGAAAGTATTCTCGGTCGTATCCTATGTTCAAGCCCACCCATTAAAAAATTGGCACTTTCTCAAATCTAAAACAATGAGAGGGGAGGTAAAAACCTCCTATGGAAATGGTATACATTTTTTGAGCTAGTGGGGAGAGTAAGAGATTCAATCTTTTCTCCATAAATAGGAAACCCTAAATAACTATGTACTACACAACCAGATATTGTCCCATAAGATGGAAAATCATGAATTGCCCACATCAACATTGCTTTCAGCATAAACTCTTATTTTTTTAAAGAATCAAATGCTTGCACACCCTCTTCACACAACTCATTTAATTTTTCTATTAAAGGATCTAGGTAGACATCGATGTCCTCACTTGGTGCCTTTGGCCTATGGACCAACAAAGACAGCATCGAAAATTCAAGTCTCATACATAGTGAAAGAGGGAGGTTTAGTTGGGCTAGGATCACTAGCCATACACTTTGATTGGCGCTTAGATTTACAAATGGATTGAAACATCTGTTGATATTTTCAAACGAATCGTATGCTATTCTTGAGAAAAATTTGGATACTCAAAATTCCTCCTCTTCCAAACTGTAGAATAAATAGGATGGCGCATGAGATTTTCTCCTGCTTCTTCTCTAGAATGAAAAGTCATTCGCTCTGTTATCCACGGTACTATGAAACACTGCTTTAATCTAGGACCAACGGGAAAATATTTCAACACTTTTTGAGGCACTTTTGAGTTTGCATCCTCTTTGCCAATAGATTGGACTTATCTAGGTCCATCGCATATCGGATAATGATCGATATTTTCATACTCCTTTCGATATAGTATGCAGTCAAACACACAAGCATGAATTGATTTATACTTCATTACCAAACCTTTCAAACTATTTTTCATAGTAGGATAGCTGTTTGGAATCCCATTCTGCTTGGGTAGAAAGCCCCTCACCCAATGCAAAATTCTTGTCACGCTGGTGCCAAATAAACTATATTGAGTCTTCAAATTATGCAAACCATTCATGGCATGTAAAGTTGTTTGATCTTTCTCACAACCAGAGTATAACGGTTGGCTCGCCTTAACTTTTAAACTTTGGTAGTCATCGTTAAGGTTTATCCTAATATTTTAATGAGCACCCGAGCCTTGTACGTCACCAGTGACATCATTCTCTTACACTTAATTAACTCCATACGCGTCATCAACTAAATCCTCTAACATATTATGGTCTATATTGTCATCCTCCCCTTGTGCATCTATCCTACTTGTTGAAGGTTGTTGTGAGGGTTTCTCGGTAATAAAAAGAACTTTCGGTTCCTTGTGAAAAATCCAACTTCAATAACTATCTTGCATTCCCGATCCTAACAAATATAGTTCAACTGTTTTCAACTAAAACACCTTACCATTCTTACACCTGACACACGAACATGAAAACTCTTAATTATCATCGCATCTCTTTGTGTATTTCACAAATTCATTATCACCTCTGCAAAACACATCCCCCAATCTATTTGTCTCACCCATCCACTCTTTGTATTTAGGATATCCCATCACAGCTACTACAAATAATCCCCTATTATGGGTAAAATAGCATAAACAAAAGTGTGAATATTTAGTTCCCATTAGTATAAACACATATTGAATACATAGAAGGAGAGGTTCGATGGGTAAATTTATTCGTGCATTCAAATTAAAATTCAATTTTAATTTGAAATTGAAATTAAAATTCAATTTATAATATTAATTCCTATTTCCTCCATCTCCTCTAAAATGTGAGTGGTCCTATCCCATTGAAGACCGCATATTTTTATCATATACTTAACAGCTCATGCACATTATTCCAATTTGAGGGAAATTCGACAGCATATCCCCATAGTTCTCCAAGTACATGACGTAGATTCGCAAGTGTGAGAACATTAAGATACGACTGCAAAATTTCCTATAAAAGTAACAAGTTTAAGCTACTAAGAATATTATTATACATAAACTATCCAGTCTCAAACTGTCCAAACGGGAGAATTCTAGATATCTCATTATAGAGGTAATAACTCTCGAACGGGTCTAAGGGCTATTGAAGGCGTACGCATAAGAACTAGAAGGCTAGTATCTATGAAAACTATATGTAATTTCAAGATGTTTCATTTAATTATCATAAGTCCGTGGTCGTGCAACTCTCGAACGGGTCGTGACACAAACTAATTTTAGAAAAAAGTTGAACCCCCCCCCCCCCCCCCCCCTTTGGACAATAATCCAGTGGTCACGCCACTTCCAAAATTAACCAACATAATTATTTAAGGATTTATTAGTGTGAATTAATAAGTTAAGGATTTAAAAAAAATAAACAACTAACTTCCATATCCAACCACATCCCTCCAATATAACCCAACAACAACAACAACAAACCAACAAATATGTATCCTTTACTCCTTCTAATTCATCTACTCAATTAATTTATTTCCAACATTAACAATCAACATTAACAAATAATACCCAATAAATATTAACAATTTCTAACCAATTTCAAACCTAAATAAGAATACACAAACTATATTTGGAAATTAAGAAAATATAATTATTTAAGGATTTATTAGTGTGAATTAATAAATTAAGCCCCCCATCTGCCCCCCCCCCCCCCAACCCTTGTCGCCTGTCCCTACCACCCTCCCAAAAATATCTCCCCCCTTTCGCCTGCCCCATTGTCCCCTCCCACACACATGCACACACACTTCACCCCCCCCCCCCCCACACACACCTGCACACATAAAAATATTGGGAAGAGAGAGGGAGAGAAAAATGTACATATATATACACATCTACACACACATATACACATATAAACACATATAATGGAAAGAGAGAGGGAGAGAAACATGTACCTTAGAGAGAGAGAGAATCCATGTGGGAGAGGGAAAAAATGGAGGGAATGGAAATACTAGGAAAAAAAGAAAGGGTAGGTTTTTTTACTGAAAAAATTATCACAAACCTGTCACAGTCTTTGATCGTGACAACTTTATAAAGTTATCATGTTATTGACCATGAGAAGTTCATGACAAATTCTCTTAACAAAAACTTATCACGGTCATTGATTGTGATAAAAAAATGTGTGTTTTTTTGTCACGGTCAATGACCGTGACAAGACCGGCCGGCTCAAAGGTGACAATTTGGCCTTTTTGGTGTAGTGAATGGCAAATAGAGAAGGATCAAATACCAAAAAGTTCTTCAAACATTTTTAATACACATTTATTCAAGCGTTTTATTTTGTACCAAAAAGTCCCTCAAACACCCATTTAACTCACATGCTCTTATTTTTAAAGGTCCGCGCCAGCGACATGATGAAGGACTTTTAGATGCAAAATAAAAAGATCTGAACCAAATGTGTATTAAAAATATGTTTGAGGGATTATTTGGTATATGCCCCAATAAAGAATGTGAGGCCAATCATTAGGGATTTATCAAGGGGCCTAAATTTTTTAGAGAAATATGTTTACTATGAAAATAGTGTAGAGAATGCCCTAGTGATGGGTAGATCTACATCGTGAATAAGGGGAACAATTTGACTTATGAAAGGTTAGAATTTACTCATTTAATGCTACTATGTAAAGTTTTAATAATAGGTCTACTAGAACAGACAAGGGTATTCACCCAGCCCCCACCCTCTATTTCCCCTTGCTTTTTCCAAGCTGCCTCACTTCACTCCGACAACACCGGTAACTGACTCGACCCAACAACCATATGCCACTCGATTCAACCCAGCTACTCTGCCAACATATAAAGACAAATTGATTCATTTCCCTTCCACAGACACGGTTGCCCCCATGTTTGGATTAACAGAAAACCAAACACAAATCAAGCACGTCCCAACCAGACACATGTTCTATTCCCTTTTTTGAATATGGATCCAACTATTGATGATTACGATTTCGACGACTAAGCCTTGCAAGAGGAAACGAATCGGGACAGTATTACTACTATGCCTATTTTGAACCATGAAATCCAAATTCTCAGGCAAAAATGGCGATCTTCACTCATCATTAAATTGCTGGGTAAATTTTTATCTTTCCAAAGACTTGCTCTACGCCTATCATTCTTGTGGAAATTACAAGCTGGAATTTTTACTATGAATTTGGGAAATAATTTTTCCTCGTGAAATTTTCTTCCCAAAAAGACTACACATCAGTAATTTTTCGAGGTCCATGGTTTCTAGAGGATCATTATCTATCAGTCCAAAGATGGCAAAAGAATTTCCGTCCGTCTACTACTAGTATTAAGCATATGAGCTTATGGTTTCAAATACATGAATTGCTAGTCGAATACTATGATATGAGTATCTTACATCATATAGAGGCATCCTTTGGGAAACCACTCAAAATTGTTATCCACACTAAGTCAGTGGGGCGTGCTAAGTATGCTCAGATCTATGTGGAATTTAACATTAAAAAACCTCTTCCACAAAAAATCCAGATTGGTCGCATTCTCCGTTCATTAGTGTATGAATTGAAAACTGAGACTTGCTTCTCATGTGGGATTGTCGGCCATAATCTTCACAACTTTCCTCATAAGAAATATACCTCCACCAATATTTCTGACCAAACTCATCTAGAATAACAAATGGTGTATTGTTACTCACTGCCCTCCCCACCGTCGATCTCGTGCCTCGATTAATAACACCATATATATATATCGAGTCAATATCTATATCGTTCTGGCCTAAATATACTTGCACCTGAAAATATTCTGCCTAAGGCCCATCCCAGTTAGCGATCAATTTGGAAACCTAATTATGATGTGCTACCATAAACTTCTCAGCGACAATAGGATGTGCACCCTGCACAAAGGAAATGAGCGACCCACCAACCCATATGGTTCATTCCCACTTCAATAATACTAACATGTATGACCGTACATTGTAACCTCTAGTTTCCTCCCTAAGCACTAACTCACAAGAGAATGAAGTATCCACCCCGAGTAGTCCACTGTCTCCTCTCAAGGACACCCACCTATCTATTTGCGAAGGACTAAATAGCCCTGATTCGTCCACTACTCCACATGCTTCTATATTATCCACTGTAGTAATACATTTTACTGCTCAGATTTCGCTACTACCATTCTCTTCTCTTCTTTCCAACAATGTCATTTCATAAGTAGCCTGTGAACCACCGTCCATACCCCCTACAGAACAGCTTCGTGGAGTAAATAACCACCGAGAGTAACCATTACCACACATCCCACACCAGGAACCTACCACATCACCTCAATAACCATACCTACCATTGGGTTTGAGTTCTCAATAACATGGTCTCTCAACCCTCATTCTCTACATCTATCAAGACGGACGAACCTCCACGGGACAACCTCCACACCAAATTCATCAATTCAACCCCGAAACAGATATGCCTATTCAACAAGAATTCATCGACTTGTTCCTCCATCCCTGCTTCACGACACCAATGGTCTTCCACTTTCGAATCCTAAGCCACTGCGTACTTTTAGAAGTCGACCAACACCAGGACATGATTTTCATTGCCATAACATTGATTTACCCATTCCATGAATAAACCTTCCCAAATGACGTATCCCGTCCGTTTAACTCCACGCACAGAAACAAATTTGTAAATACCCTCCATGGGTTCATATTGAGGAGATCTCACCCAATAAACCCCCTCATAAAGATCCTACTTTGGAATTCTAGGGGGCTAGAAGGCCAAATTTTTATATAGAGCTCATGACCGTTGTGTATTCACATCGGCCTCACATATTGGTTATCCTGGACACTCGCATGGATGCTCAAAGATCACTTCGTGAGATTCATTGGTGCCATACAAAAATTATGTTATCTCTCCAAATTTAGGACAATCGGGTAGGATTTGAGTTCTCTAGGATATTGGTCTGATTGTTATACATGATGTACTTATTTCCCCCCGCTTCATCCATATGCTACTTCAACATGATCCCACGGTGGCTCCTACAGAGTTTACTACTGTCTACATGCCCCCTCAACCTACGAAGAAAACTCAGGTATGGAACTCCCTTCAACACATCCACACTTATGCCCAACACCATTGGCATCTTCTAGGAGATTTTAATGTTATTCTAGGCCAACATGAAAGGGGGGTGTCCCATGCAACCCACGTGGGCACGTCATCTTAACAATTTTATGCATGCATGTAATATCCAAGATCTAGAGTTTACTGGGCCAACTTTCACCTGGGAAGCCAATAGTGTGTCAGGCCACCATATTAGAGAGAGACTTGATCGACATCTTGGTAATGAGCTTTAGATGTCTTTGTATCCCACTACCCAAATTTCTCATCTTCCAAATGTTGGGTCTGACCACTGTCCATTTTTGTTAGATACCCATCCTTCCCTCTCCAAACCCCTGACACGATTTATTTACTCCTTTGAGTGGTAATTGTAATACCCCATATTTTTTATGATTTAAATAATTATGAGATCAATTATTTAGTGGGATTAATTGAATTAAAATGTGAGAATTTAATTGTTAATTAATTCGAATTTAAAAAAATAAAATAAATATTAAATAGCGTACCAAGGGTTAATACTTATTGATTTAATATTACTGTGTGATATGTAATATGGAACTATACACTTTGATAAATTGTCGAGAGTGAAATATATGACAGTTTGATAATTTAAGTATGACACGCGTGTGAGTCGTGTCGGGATTAATTGAATGAAATATAAAGATAAATTATTTTTATGTAACTCGTATGGTGATTTCTAGTGCCTCGTTGAGTCTGAGAGGGTCGAGATAGTCAGAAAACTCTACCCGAGTGTTTTATTTGGACTTCGGGAGATTTTAGGCCAAACCGGCACCCTGTAGACGTAGTTTTGTAATTTGGATTTTTGGGAAAATTAAATGGACAAAAATTAAAGAATAATTATATCATCTATGGGAGTTCCATTAGGGTTAAGTTACACAAAAATCAAGGGAGAGCCACAGAGTGTGAGGGAGAGCAAAGTCCCAAGGAAGGGAACCACTTAGCACCACCTTGCACAACCACCACCACCATCGTATAGATCGGAAGACGAGAAACACACCTATACCAACTTCACCAAAGGATTCAGACCTTCGATTTATGGCAAGTGTTTATTACTTGCTTTCTTTTAGAAATAATCATACTCATGTGAGAGCATGTGAAATTAATCATTGATTTACATGTTAAATGGGTGGAAATTGGAGTTTAAATGATGATTAGAGGTTGGGCTAATTAGTTGTTGATATTCCTTCATGTATGTAGAGGATAAACTATAAAATTGAACCATATATTGATGAACGAATCTGGGTTGATTAGGTTCTTTAACTGAAATTTTGGAAACTAGGGTTCATGTGAAATAATTTGGGGATTTTATATAATTATGTTGATTAATGACGAATTAATGATCCTAGGATGTTAGGAATGATTTATAATCTGTTATGTGTTGATGGGTATTGATTATGAGGTATTGGGTGTTGAATCTTAGAAGTTTTTAGGTTAAAAAATGGTAGAAATCGCTGAAATTCTGTGAAGAAGACGAAACAGTAGGTCTCGCGCGAAGATGTTCAAATGAAATTGGTATCTCGTGCGAAGTTCCTCAAGCAACACGTGGTATTCGTTCAAATGACATGCCATATGTTTCGAGTGGCAGGGTGAATTTCAGGGAATTTTCTTAGAGTCCAGTTTTGACTTTACCGATTTATTGGAGTGAGAGAGACTGCTCGATATTAAACTTAAACAAGACAGAATTTCAGAAAAGTATGTGAGAAATATACTTTAAATTATTTCGGTATAGAGAGAATGTACTTTGGAGATTACGAGAGAGATAGTAATCTAAATATTTATACTACATGTAGTGTTGAGATTAAAATATGTATGAGAAGTATATATACGTGGGTTGGAGAAATACCTATAAATTATAATAGGATTTGTGTATGCTGATTATGTGATATTATTGTTAAGAGCACTAATGGGTGATAACCCGGGGGTGGAAGAATCTTATTATTAGGAGCACTAATGAGTGATAACTCGGGGGTACAGGAATTCTATCGTTAATTGTATTAATGGGTGATAACTCTGGTTGTACAAGAATATTTTTATAAGTGTACTAATGGGTGATAATCTGGAGGTATAAGATTATTGTAATAAGTGCACTAATGGGTGATAACCCGGGGGTGCAACATTATTATGTTTAAGTGCGCTAATGGGTCTTAGCCCAGGGGTGCAGTATATATATATATATATATATATATATATATATATATATATATAGGGTAGATGTGACTATATGTATATACGTAAACTTGTGAATCATTTTACTGTGTATAGTTAGTACAGATGAAAATGTTGATATATAAAATAAATCTTAAGAGTATAATAAATTTATTATGAAACGAGAAAACATATTAATTAGTTGTTCGACATAGGCTAATTTGAAAGCGTACTATATGGGCGATACGGGTATTCTACTAATGGGTATAGATACTATTAGAATGACTTTGGACTAGTTAGAGTGGGTGGTATAACTATGGGGAAATTAAATGTACGTTAGGCGTGCCCATTAGATGAGAGGTGAGAAGCTCATGTGAGAGTTCGATAACTGAAATGCGCATAAGACTTATTTTAAGAACCAGTTTTAAATACTTGCTAAATCATTTTTAACCTTAGGCCCTGACCCGTTTATTGCACCTCTTCTCTCTTTTGCGATATATATATTATACCAGGTGCTCAGTCGCAGGGGTACCAGAATTAGAGATTGGATTATCAGACATGCTACAGCTATTGTGGAAGCTATAGGTCCTTACAATAGACGCATCTATACTTTCCATTCAGTTTCATTTAGACTTCCTATTTAGGGCATGTGTCGCCCGCTTCTAGTCTTTTATCAGAGATATTGTATCTAGTTTATTTTATGGTTTGGAGTTTTGAACTTGGAGGTTTTACACAGCCTTATTTATTTCAGTACTAGATTCATGTTCAGTATTTATTATGTTCCTATGTGTATTGAATGGTTTATAATTTAAGGCTGAAGGAAAATGAATTTACTTGGTTTTATTAAAATTGGAAATGCTTTGACACCTAGCTTAATTTTATATTAGGTGATTAATATGTTAAAAAGGTTTTTCGACAGTGATACTAAGAATGAACCAACTGAACATTCTATTTTAAATTGGTACAAGACTGGTCACCCTTTATTTAATTGGGCAGGGTGTTACAGGTGGTATCATTGCATCAGGTTCTAGAGTCCTTTAGGATCTGTACGGCTTACTATGTTTTCAGCTTTGCGTCCTTTGATATAGAGCCTTATCTTTAGGACTATCGCGATCTTATTTATTGGATTACGTCTTCAGCTATTTGAAATTTTGTAATAACTGTGGACTAATAAAATTCTTTCTCTTCTTCCGATCTATACGATTGTCGCGCCCCGACTTAAATTTTTTAAACTCATCCTTTTGATTAGAGATAAATTTCCTGAAACAATGCTTTAATTTAAATCTCTAAGGAAAAAATAGCATAATTTTTTTTCATAGGTATGTGTAGATGAAAACATAACTGCCTTTACTTATAACTTATAAGTACTACATAACTTTACATAACCAAGATCCTTAGTTTAATAATTACACAAAAGAAATCTTGATATTCAAACCATACTAAATCTCTGTCACTCCCCCGTTTTAAGGTCCTAACTTGGCAGTGAACTCCAATTTAAAAGCATACCTGAAACATAACATTACAGGAGTGTAAGCTATATAGGCTTAGTGAATGACCACATACCACACATATAACCAATTTGAATAACCATTTTTATTTTGTTCTAATGCTATAACCCAATAGTAATTGTGAAACTCTCGCAAGCCTGGACCCGCCACAGTCCAATTAACCCACCACAGTTATTAGGGATCACCACATCCCTTTATTAAGCCCGAGTACACAAACCTTTAAGTTGGATTAATAGGACCACCACATCCCGTAGGCCCACCACAGTCCTTAACATTAGATAAAGGACTCACTAGTCCATATCATTATATAACATCGCTTAACATTTTTAATCATATGCATATGTTTTATAATTACAACATCACTCCCATAAACATTTTTAACACATGTGTTTAACTACACATTTCCATATGAAATTATAAGCATTTATATTTCATAAGGAAGGTCACTCACCTTGTATTTAGTGCTAAGATTAATACCAACTACTTCCTTGGTATGGTAATATTAGCTGCTTCCCCACCTAACAAGTCAATGTCGTTAGTATTTGAATACACCGATTAACATCAAACCCGGTAATACATCACATCATTTGGTCAATCAGAAATAACTAAGGAGGAATTAAATATGACACTTCACATTTCTATAACACCCAATTAATTAGGGTTCTAACAAAATTTACAGAATTAAATTACGAATATGCTAGACAAAGTTATGCCCATTTTATTACAACCTTTTCCAAATCGTTTCTCAAGAAAAACAACAGCACAACTTCAACTTCCTGGAATTCTCATAATTTTTGTACAACATAACTTTCCATGATATTCGACCTAGTATCAGTAACCACATTGAATAATACAAATTTTATGTTTCATAATTTTTAGGGCTCATTTTCTATGTCGAGCAAGATGTCAAACACCTGGTATGCAGTCTTGTTCCTTTAAGGAAGATTTTTAACTAAAACTTCAAACTATCACCAAACGTTCATTCCTTTGTATCTTTACACAATTTTCGGATATTTTATACATGTATGAGTATATTTTATTCTCTAACTTGAATCACTCAATTCCAATAAGTATTCCATGATTTATGCCATTTTTAGCATAACTAGACTTAACATTTTTAAGCATACATAACCTTGACCTTGGGTATAATTCATGGAAACATATAATAAACATGTTTTATCAGACATATACATCATAAGCATGAATTTTATAAATCAAAATGATTTACAAAAAGATGATGTAAATTTAGGACTTTAAAGTATGCATTTACGATCCTAGCTCCAGTTCTAACTTATGTTCTTAACCCATCCTTGTTCCAACACAATTCAGCAATATGGGTATCATTAAAATATATATCCAAATCAAAAATAAAAACATGTCAAGTATAGAACTCATCCATGTGACCAACTTTAATAAAGATGTAATTACCTTAAGAGGATTCCTCGATTTATAGAAATTTTCCGAAGATTTCTTCCTTAACTTTCTTCTCTTTCTCTCTCTTTAGGAAAAACTCTTGTTCATGGCTGAATTGTCTGAACAAGTAAGTTTTTTTTAACAAGTTTAAGTCGGTCAAACCATCACCCACCCTTTAACCAATCAAAAAATAGCACATGGTGTGCTAATAAGACAATTGTCACTTAAGGGATGGACATATTTTTCCTTGTTTCGTACTTTCGGTATAACTTCTTGTGCGAGCCTCCATTTAACCCAACGTTTGTTGAGTTATAATATTAATTCATATATCTACAACTTTCATAATTTATGTTTTCCCAAAATCATAAATTAATACGCCTAATTTGGGCTGCAAAATCTCAAAACTTTCACATTTGGCGACCAAACATTGCCAATTTCGTATCAACACCCTTATTTACTTTTATAAACATAATCATTCATTAAAAACATAATTTATGATGCATTTAACCACATAACTAATCATATGCTCTAAACATGGTATCACCGATCACAAGCTTGATTAGCATCTAATATAAACCACGTATATATCACATGAGCATGCATCCCCTAAACATGATAATTAACATGTTTAACACACATAACCAATTTATAACTTATAACTACTAAGTTATAATTAATCATGTAATTAACCTTCCTAATCATGTTTTAGGTCGTTACAACGGTGGTGGTGGTGGTTGTGCAAGGTGGTGTTAAGTGGTTCCCTTCCTTAGGACTTTGCTCTCGCTCACCCTCTGTGTGTCTCCCTTAATTTTTGTGTAACTTAACCCTAATGGAAATCCTGTAGATGATATAATTATTCTCTAATTTTCGTCCATTTAATTTTCCCAAAAATCCAAATTACAAAACTACCCCTACAGGGTGCCGATTTGGCCTAAAAATCCCCCGGAGTCCAAATTAAACACCCACGTAGAGTTTTCTGACTATCTCGACCCTCCCAGACTCAACGACGCACTCAAAATCACCATATGAGTTACATAAAAATAATTTATCTTTATATTCCATTCAATTAGTCTCGACACGACTCATATGCGTGTCAGACTTAAATTACCAAACTGTCGTATATTTCACTCTCGGCAATTTATCAAAGTGTATAGCTCCATATTTAGGTATGAGTGCTCTGAGGTTCAGAGGCAAGTTTTGGTGACCTTTAAGCTGAGAGGGGCAGTCTTACAGTGGTGGTAATCCACTACTACTACTACTACTACCGAGGAGCAAGATTTGATGTCGATTAGTGATTTGTGGGTGCGATTTGACAGCAAGTATTTTCCTTCCGCCGTCAAGACTGAGATGAGGCAGAAACTCTTAGACCTCACCCAGGAAGGAGAATATTTACAGAATATGAGGAGGAGTTCACGCGATTAGAAAACATGGTACCAGATGAGGTACATACTGAGGAGAAGCGCATTCAGATGTTCATGGATGGCTTGACGTGGAGGATACGCCAGCATCTATTGGGTAACCTTTCCCTATGCTCATATATAGACATTCTGAATGCAGCCTTATTGCATTGTCAGGACAACCGATTCCATGCTAAGGGAAGCAAGTGAGGGGGAGAGCCCAACCAGTTGGGCAAGACAGGGGGAGGTAGTTCCAGTGGGGAACCAGTTTAGTAGAGTCAGAGGCAGGGTTCCCAGTAAGGGGAGTCTGCTAAGAGGTTTAATTCTGGAGGTTTCAGGCATGGTCATGGGGGTTGGAGGTAGGGACACTAGGGCCAACAGTAGGGACAGTAGCATGGACAGCCGTAGGGCCAACATCAGAGAGGATAGCAGGCCCAACAGGGCTAAGGTAGGGATGGTAACGGCCAACAGGGCCAAGGATATCAGGGAAAGAGGAGAGGAAACTTCATCGAGAAATTTTATACTTGTGGCAAGACTGACCATAAGAAACATGATTTCCCTGATAAGGACAAAGTTCCTCGGCAGCAGGGTGCTCACCAGGAGCCCCAGAGACCCATTTTTCCCGCCGCCCTACTAGCACCAACTCCAGTTCCATCTTTGACCACAACTCTGATGCAGCAGGGGCAGTTGTATTATGGGCGTGTCTATAACATCCACCACGCCACAATTCCACAGGCACCACCCGCAGTGGAGGGTAAGTTTTCTATCCATGGTACTTTGGGGTCGTATCTTATTTGACACGGGGGCATCACATTCCTTTATAGTCACTAGCTTTGCACGGGCCACTGGGTTGTTAGGCACGACAGAGAGTACCGTAACATGTGTAGACTCACTGTTAGGTAGTGGGTCGTTGATTTTCTTCATATGCCGGGGACTAGGCATAGAGATTGGCAGTTTGATTTTACTGGCTGATTTTCTAGTGTTAGATATGTCTGAGTACGACGCCATTATTGGCATGGATTGGGTAGTCGAGTGTAGGGCCATGATTGATTTCTTTAATAGGAGTATTATGTTCTCCATTCCGACCCAGGAGATATTCTTAGTGGCGATGCCTCATTCTGAGGGAGGGTCGTCCACCCACTTATTTTATATAGAGGATGAGACCTCTGCAGTAGTGGTTACACTCGATTTAATTCCGATTGTTTACGAGTTTTCTGACATATTTCAGGATACACCGGGATTACCTCCAATTAGGGAGATCGAGTTTGTGATAGACTTAACACCGTCCACTTGTCCAATAGCCTGTGCACCTTATCGTATGGGTTCGACAGAGATGAGGGAGTTACAGGAGTAGATAGAAAAATTATTGGTACAGGGTTTCATCCGTAGGAGTACCTCGCCTTGGTGTACCCCAGTTCTGTTTGTGAAGAAGAGGGATGGGTCCCTATGACTTTGTATCGATTATCGAGAGATTAACAAAGTCACAATATGGAATAAGTATCCATTGCCTCACATCGATGACTTGTTCAATCAGTTGAGGGGAGAAGCCCACTTCTCGCAGATAGAATTGAGATCCGGGTATCATCAGCTACGCATCAGGGAGCAGGACGTGGCTAAGACTGCTTTTTTGACAAGGTATGGGTCGTATGAATTCAGGGTTATGCCATTTGGGCTAACCAATGCCCCAGCAGTATTTATGGACTTGATGAACAGAGTATTCAGAGAGTTCTTAGATCAGTTTGTCATTGTCTTCATAGATGACATCTTGGTTTATTCCCACACCGAGGAGGAGCATGCCGAGCAGTTACGTATGGTTCTGAAGACCTTACGAGAA
The DNA here is from genome assembly GCA_949130495.1 of Sambucus nigra. Taxonomy (NCBI): domain Eukaryota; kingdom Viridiplantae; phylum Streptophyta; class Magnoliopsida; order Dipsacales; family Adoxaceae; genus Sambucus; species Sambucus nigra. The sequence goes on from OX422217.1 coordinate 213,987,832, forward strand.
CATGAGTTGTATACGAAATATGAGAAGTCTGGATTTTGGCAGTGGGAGGTACAACTTTTGGGACACATTGTATCAAAGAGAGGGATATATGTGGATCTTAGTAAGGTATCACTGATGGGGGAGTGGGGATAGCCCACGACACCGACAGAGGTGCGGAGTTTTCTGGGATTAGTCGGTTACTACAGATGGTTTATTCAAGGATTATCGAAGATTGCAGTACCGATGACGAATCTGACTCGTAAGGATGTGTCATTCATTTGGGATGATGCAGGTTAGTTGTCGTTTGATGAGCTGAAGGATAAGTTGACTTCAGCACCCATACTAGCACTTCCGAGGGCAGGGGTGGAGTACCTGGTTTATACTGACACATCCTTACAAGTTGTTGGGGGAGTACTCCAGCAAGAGGAGAAGGCTATAGTTTTTGCTTCCTGAAAGCTTAAGCCTCACGAGAAGAATTACCCCACCCACAACTTAGAGTTGGCAGCAGTCGTGTTTGCGCTTCAAATTTGGAGGCATTATTTATTAGGGGAACATTTACAGACCACAAGTCACTACATTACTTGTTCATGCAGAAAGAGTTGAATATACGTCAACGCAGGTGGATTGAGTTTGTAAAAGATTATCAATAAACTATCACCCAGGGAAAGCTAATGTAGTTGCTGATGCATTGAGTCGTAGATCGGTAGATAAGACAACCGAGGTGTGGAAAGCAAAATGGAAGGAATTGGGGTATCAGGATGCAGTTCCCAGGTCCTTATTGTCAGTTATGACCTTCCCACTGTAGATAGTGACGAGGGTGGTTCAGGAACAAGTGATAGACCCTTTTTGCCAAGAAATGATTAGATAGCTTTTAGCCGGTGGAGTCGAGTCTTATTTGATGAGCTCCGAGGGAAGTTTGCACTTCAATGGGAGACTTGTTGTTCCAGAGGTGGAGGACCTTCGACATGCAGTGATGACAAAATTGCATGGGTCTTGATTTATGATACATCCCAGTGGGGACAAAATGTACCAGGATATGAGGCGACAGTATTGGTGGAGTGGAATAAAAAGGGATATCGAAGAGTTCGTTCTAAGTGTACCACTTGCCAGTTAGTGAAAGTGGACCATCAGAGAACACCAGGTTTGCTTCAGCCATTGGAGATCCCTACGTGGAAATAGGAAGGCATTTCCATGAATTTTATTATTGGGTTTCCCACTTTTCAGAGGGGGCACGATTCTAATTGGGTTATTGTGGATCGTTTGACGAAAGTGGCCCAATTTTTGCCCATTAGGACAGACTACACGGCAGGATAGTATGCCTATCTATTTATTACAGAGATAGTAAGGTTACATGGTGTACCCCTTGATATCGTGTCAGACAGAGATAAGACTTTTTTGTGTCATTTTTAGGAGAGTTTCCAGGAGAGTATGGGGATCGAGTTGCGATTGAGTACGGAGTATCACCCGTAGACCGATGGGCAGACGGAGCGCACTAATCAAATGCTCGAGGAAATGTTGCGCATGTGTGTCCCTAATTTTGGTGGAGGTTGGGAGCAGTACCTACCACTAGTAGAGTTTTCTTATAACAACTCCTATCAGTTTACGATTAGCATGACCCCATTTGAGGCATTATACGGTAGACCTTGTCGTTCTCCAGCTTGTTGGCTAGAGGTGGGGGACAACAAACTAGTCGGACCAGAAATGATTCAGGACACATCGAGACGGATCGAGGTGATTCAGGATCGTATACGGGTAGCGTAGGACAGGAAGAAAAGCTACGCCGATGCTAAGCGGTTCTTCAGAGAGTTCTCCATATGGTACCAGGTTTTGCTGAGAGTATCTCCTATGAAGGGGGTAATGAGATTTGGGAAAAAGGGGAAATTGGCTCCGAGATATGTAGGACCATTTCCTAATACTGAGAGGATCGGACCAGTGGCATATAGGGTTGGGTTGCCGAAATACTTTCATAGTATCCATGATGTGTTCCGCATTTCGTCACTGAGGCAGTATCTTCGGGATGAGTTAGAACACACTCACATCGTGATTGAGGAGATTGATTTAAAGCCCGACAGTTCATATGAGGAGAGATCGGTGGCTATCCTAGATTATAGTGAGAGAATGCTGAGGTCAAAGGTATTCCTCTTGTTCGGTTGCAGTGGCAGCATCACAATGTGGAGGAGTCTACTTTGGAGCGTGAGGCGGATATGCATGAGAAATATCCAGGTTTATTCGTACCAGGTATGCCTTATTTTCCAAATTTCGGGACGACATTACTTTATTAGGGGGGAAGTATGTAATACCCCATATTTTTGATGATTTAAATAATAATGAGATTAATTATTATAAAGGGATTAATTGAATTAAAATGTGAGAATTTAATTGTTAATTGATTCAGATTTAAAAAAATAAAATAAATATTAACTAGCGTGCCAAGTGTTAATGCTTATTGATTTAATATTATTGTGTGATATGTTATATGGAACTATACACTTTGATAAATTGCCGAGAGTGAAATATACAGTAGTTTGGTAATTTAAGTCTGACACGCGTGTGAGTCGTGTCGGGACTAATTGAATGGAATATAAAGATAAATTATTTTTATGTAACTCGTATGGTGATTTCTAGTGCGCCGTTGAGTCCAGGAGGGTCGAGATAGTCAGAAAACTCTACTCGGGTGTTTTATTTGGACTCCGGGAGATTTTAGGTCAAACCGGCACCCCGTAGGGGTAGTTTTGTAATTTGGATTTTTGGAAAAATTAAATGGACGAAAATTAGAGAATAATTATATCATCTATGGGAGTTTCATTAGGGTTAAGTTACACAAAAATCAAGGAAGAGCCACAGAGAGTGAGGGACAACAAAGTCCCAAGGAAGGGAACCACTTAGCACCACCTTACACAACCACCACCACCATCGTATAGATCGAAAGACGAGAAACACACCTATACCAACTTCACCAAAGGATTCAGACCTTTGATTTAAGGCAAGTGTTTATTACTTTCTTTCTTTTAATAATAATCATACTCATGTTAGAGTATGTAAAATTAATCATTGATTTACATGTTAATTGGGTGAAAATTGGAGTTTAAATGATGATTAGAGGTTGGGCTAATTAGTTGTTAATATTCCTTCATGTATGTAGAGGCTAAACTACGAAATTGAACCATATATTGATGAATGAATCTGGGTTGATTAGGTTCTTTAATTGAAATTTTGGAAACTAGGGTTCATGTGAAATAATTTGGGGATTTTATATAATTATGTTGATTAATGACGAATTAATGATCCTAGGATGTTAGGAATGATTTATAATCTGTTATGTGTTGATGGGTATTGATGATGAGGTATTAGGTGTTGAATCTTAGAGGCTTTTAGGTTCAAAAATGGTAAAAAAGGCTTAAATTCTATGAAGAAGACGAAATAGTAGGTCTCGCGCGAAGTCGCACGAAGACGTTCAAACGAGATTGGTATCTCGTGTGAAGTCGCTCGAGCAACACGTGGCAGTCGTTCAAACGACATGCCATCTGGTTCGAACAACATGGTGAATATCTGGGAATTTTCTTAATGCTCAAATTCGATAATAACAATACATAAAAATACCAATACCAATTTCAATTTATACCAATACCATTATCAATTTATACCAATTTCAATTTATACCAATACCAATTTCAATTCACACACACACTCTCATGTCATAGACTTTGAATTAGTGCTTAAATTGATGAAAATTCTAATTAACATATTCACTTGGTTATTACAAGCATTAAAATGATCAATTACAAATTAATAAAAACATTAAATTTCCGTCCGATAATAATAGAGCACTAAAATAATACAACCACAAGTTATTACAAATAATTTGAACCTTATTGCAAATCAAAAAATTATTTCAAATTCGATTTATCATAACAAATGGATTAATATTCAGTAGGTGCAGCTAAGTCATCCTCACTACTATTTATACGCTTTGCCGCATGTAGTCGATTGACCATGGCTCATTGTTGATATACTCTGAGTAAAAGACTTGCTTGAACTTTTGAAAGAACAAACAGACGACTCATCACTCACGTGTTCGTTGCTCTTAAACTTGGATAACTCAACCATGATCAAATTGGTGCCATGATCAACTTTACAACATTTTTATCATCAACTCTTACCCAATCATAGTAAGATTCAACCTCTTCGAAATTTACATAGTCCAGTTCAAATATATTTTGAATTACATCATAGTAAGTTATTTCATCTTCAACGAGGTTTTTATCTTTCGCGCTCAGTCGAAAAAAAGTAAGAGACTTGTATGAAATGCCTGAGTTCTGTACATTTGTATTTTCCTCTTACACCCTTGCACCAAATACATAATCATTCAATCGGTACTTTTTATACTCTTGTGCCATGAATAAGGGTCCAATGGCTATACGAGAAAGCCTTGATTTCGTATCACCCATTTTTAAGAGATGAGAATATTGATAAATTAATTAGGTTAGTTGTAAAGATTTCTTGTAGTGTGACACTTGATAACAGTCTATATTAAATATTATTTCCTCGTATGACAACCACACTCTAAACTCGCTGTCTGATTGTGCCATTATTTTTCTTCTTTTATTGCTCTCACAGGCTTCATATTTTCTACCTAGATTATGATGAAAGTTTTACAAAATGAATCATGTAAAAAATAAAATAATTAAAATTACTTTTTCCAATATTTGATATCTTCATGAGTGTAAAAAAGATAACGAGCTACTTGTTCATGTTACAAACTCGTTAATTTCAATCGTTTGCTAATCATATTGCCACCCTCATCGATGAACTCATCATTGTCATCCACGCTGGTCCAGTCAGGCATATATTACTGAGTGTAGATTGATGACTCCATAGTGATTTATTCCTCGGTAATTGATCCTTCAATGTATTGTGTATTCTTGACGTGATCTTTGAAAACATTCATCAATCTTTCAAATGGATACATCCAGTGATATCTTATTGGGATGCAAAAAAGTGCCTCGTTGCATAGGTGTACCAAAAGTGAACACTCATGTCAAAGAAAGATGGGGGAAAGTACTTCTCCAAGACACAAACTCCTTCGTTCACCACCAATTTTTTGTCCACTATGTGATCTCGATTGACTACCTTCTCGCATAAAAGTGAGAAGCAAATACTAATTTGCATAACATCCCTCTGCAAATCCTCGTGCTTGGAGAAACAATGCTTAAACAATAGAAGAACTAACCGCATGATCGTATGCCAATCGTGGGACTTACACTTGTGTAAATCATGGGTAGCATAATTCACAATCCTTTACAAGTTGGACGGAAAATTATATGGAATTTTCAAATTATATATTGTGTCTAAAATCACCTTACTTTCCTCACTCGTCAAAGTAAACACACTAGGGGGAATTATTGTCCTTCCCCTACTATCTTCTTTCAACCATAATTGTGGCTTCAGTTTCAACATTTTAAGGTCTTTTAGTGCATTTTCTCCATCCTTTGAATGACTCCCCCAAGGCATGTGCCTACAATATATTCAGCGATGTTCTTCTCTATGTTCATCACATCCAATACATGGCACATCGAGTTTTTCTTCCAATAAGGCAAGTCAAATGAAATTGACCGCCTAGACGATGCCTTTCTTGTCTCAGTTTCATTCCGAGTTGGGGTCTCCTTATGCTTGACATTCTTAAATTTAGGATTATTACCTATCATATTAAGGCCACAATGAGAAGATTTACTTTCAATTTCTAAGCCTGAAATT